>CM022299.1:185382816-186627189 GCA_011799875.1 Thinopyrum elongatum | reverse complement strand
GGATTTTAGAGTATTTATAGAGGTGGAGGTAGGTCAAAACAATGCTCGTGGGCCCCACTACCCACTAGGGCATGCTAGAGGCCCCTGGCGCGCCATGGTGCCTAGTGGACCCCTCTTTCATCTACTGGTTCTCTTATCGCCAGAAAAATATCTCCAAAAAGTTTCTTCGCATTTGGACTTCATTTGGTACTGATATTCTACAAAGTAAAAAACAAGCAAAAAAACAGCAACTGGCACTGGGCACTAAGTTAATAGGTTAGTCCCAAAAAATGATATAAAGTTGCTAGTAAATGTATATAAAACATCCAAAAGATTGATAATATAATAGCATGGAACAATAAAAAATTATAGATACGTTGGAGACGTATCAAGCATCCCCAAGCTTAATTACTGCTCGTCCTCGAGTAGGTAAATGATAAAAACAGAATTTTTGATGTGAAATGCTACCTATCATATTCATCATATATTCTTTTCTTTGTAGCATGGACATTTGGACTTTGAATGATTCAAGGCAATAGTCTATAATTTGACATAGAAACATCAATACTCAAGCATATCAACAAGCAATTATGTCTTTCAAAATATCAACACTAAAGAAAGTTATCCCTAGCCCATTATGCTCAATCATTGATCCATTCATGAAACACACTCAAATATTAACTACATCCAATACACAAGTTTGACAATAGTGTTCCCTAGTTGGTGATTTATAAGAGAATATGGAGACTCAAATTTAAAATAAAAATTGCATAAAGGTAAATAGATAGGCCCTTCGCAGAGGGAAGCAGAGATTTGTAGAGGTGCCATAGCTCAAAGCTTAAATTGAGAGATAAAATTGTTTTGAGAGGCATGTTTTTCCTGTCAACGAAAATGACCGAGAATTCCCAATATCTTCCATGCTAGACAAATCATGGGCAGTTCCCAAACAGAAAGTAAAGTTTATTTCCTTTCCACCATTCTCACACAATCCATGGCTAGCCGTATCCACGGGTGGCTTCCATACCAACACTTCCCAAGGAATTTATTATTAACAACATTTTTTTTTCATTTCGGGACTGGGCATCCCTATTACCAGCCACACTCTCGTGCAATGACAAGTCAATAAACACTCATCTTCAGAATAACATACCTAGCAAGGAAAATATTGGCCACCCCCTACCGCTTCATGAGCGGTACGGGCACACAAAACGGAAATTCATGTAGAAAATTGGAGTTGGCACATACAAATTTACTTGGAACGGCATGGAAATACCGCATATAGGTAGGTATGGTGAACCCATTTGACACAACTTTGGGTTTAAGGAGTTGGATGCACAAGCAGTATTTCCGCTTAGTACAAATGAAGGCTAGCAAATAGATTGAGAAGCAACCAACCAAAGAAACTAAAACGGTCATAAACGAGCATTGAACATAATTAACACTGAGTAATGCACCACAAGTAAGATATAACTTTGTTGCATAACTATTGACTTTATGTGCATGAATAGGGAATCACAAACCTTAACACCAATATTCTTACTAAGGAATAATTACTCACCAACATGACTACATATTACTATCTCCATATCGCAAAACTATTGCAAGGAATCAAGTTTATAATATCCAGTGATCTTCATGAAAAAATTATTATATCCCTCTTGAATATCTATCACTTTGGAACCAAATTCATATCTCGTGCAAATTACCATTACTATCTTTAACTCTCAAAAAGATTTAAGTGAAGCATTAGAGCATAAATATTTCTTCAAAAAAATTCAACTCTCAAAATAATATAAGTGAAGCATGAGAGAAAATTTCTTTAAAATTTACTAACTCTCAAAATAATATAAGTGAAGCATGAGATTTTATTTTTTTAAATATAACCACCGCCGTGCTAAAAAAGATATAAGTGAAGTACTAGAGCAACTGCCTAGCTCAAAAGATTTAAGTGAAGCACATAGAGTATTCTAGCAAATCTTGATATGCATGTGGCTCTCTCAAACAAGTGTGTTGACCAAGGATGATTGTGACAAACTAAAAAGAAAAACAAGCAAAGACTCATATAATACAAGACGCTCCAAGCAAAACTCATGATATGTGACGAATAAAAATATAGCTCCAAGTAAAATTACGATGGTCGTTAGAAGAAAGAGGGGATGCCTTTCGGGGCATCCCCAAGCTTAGTTGCGTGGGAGTCCTTGATATTACTTTGGAGTGCCTCAGGCATCCCCAAGCTTAGGGTCTTGCCACTCCTTATTCGTTCATCCATCATGATCTCACCCAGAACTTGAAAACTTCAATCACACAATACTTAACAAAACCTTCGTGAGATCTGTTAGTATAAGAAAACAAATCACTACTTTATGTACTATTGCAAACCCATTCATATTTTGTTATTGCATTATACCTACTGCATTCTAACTTTACCATTGCTTATACCCCCCGATACAATCCATAGATTCATCAAAATAAGCACACAATGCAACGAAAATAGAACTTGTCAGAAACAGAACAGTCTGTAGAAACCTGAACTAAGCTCGTACTTTTGTAACTCCAAAAATTCTGAAAAAATAGGACGACGTGGGAAATTTGTATATTAATCATGTGTAAGAAATTAAGAATTTTTCCACATTCCAGCAATTTTTGATAATTCTTCTACTGGATGCAAACCCTTCAGTTTTCCAACAGAATCAAATCAACTATCGCCCAAACCATCCTAAAGGATTTACCTGGCACAAATACTAAAACACAATCATAACAGTAGCATAATAGTATATTTATTGAAAAACAACAAGGAAAACAAAAAATTAAAGATAACTATTGGGTTGCCTCCCAACTAGCGTTATTGTTTTATGCCCCTAGCTAAGCATAATCCATAGTTTCAAGTGTTGTCATCTTTGGTCTTGATAATCTTTGCAGGGGTTTTCTCAAACCCCGAGGGTTCTTTACGCTTCCCATTATTCTCAGGGAATGAAGGCATTTTAAGATCTAGGATATCCAATTGTTTATTACATAGAGTAATCAAAGTATTCATGCGATTGAGGTTTCCACTAATATTTTTAAGGGGTTCATTAGACTTCTTCAATTCAACCATATTTTTCAGCATTTCACCTAATTTATCTAATATTTGAACCCCCTCTTGATTAAAAGCAAATCCTTTCGGTGGTGGTGGAACTCCCAATATTCCCTCTGTTATTTCATAGGCAGTATTAGCATCACATTCAACAAAATTCCCTTTTGCCGCAAAATCCAAAAGTTGTTTGTGGGGCATGGTTAATCCCATGTAAATATTACGGAGCAAAATTTTCACGTCCCCTTCTATAGTGCAAACACGGTAAGATTCCATTAATCTATACCAAGCATCTTTCAAATTTTCTCCTTGTTTATGTTTGAAGTATAGAACTTCAAAATCCGGTGACAAAGGAGGGATAGTTATGCTAGTCATAGCAATAAAGCAAGAGAGCAAACAAAAAATATTTTTGTATTTTTTTGTAAAACTTTTTAGAAGTGGGGGCGATGAAAACGAGAGGCAAATGGCAAATAAAGTAATTGCAAGGAGATGAGAGTTTATGCATAGGTACTTGATAGATGTTGATGATGTCTCCCCGGCAACGGCACCAGAAATTCTTCCTGCTACTTGTGAGCTGCGTTGGGATTTCCCCGAAGAGGAGGGGATGATGCAGTATAGTAGAGATAAGTATTTCCCTCAGTTATGAAACCAAGGTTATCAATCTAGTAGGAGAACCAAGCAACACTATGTAAACAACACTTGCACACAAACAACAAATACTTGCAACCCAACGCGTAGAGGGGTTGCCAATCCCTCAATGGTCAAGAGATAGATTAAATTGTATAGGTTTTGATAAATAGATCTAACAAAAAACAAAATAAAATAAATAAAAGAAAATTTCAGCAAGGTATTTTTTGGTTTTAATATATGATAGAAAATAGACCCGGGGCCACAGTTTTCACTAGAGGCTTCTCTCGAGAAAATAGCATACGATGGGTTATCAAATTACTGTTGGGAAAATGATACAAATGCAAATAATTATGATGATAGCCAAGGCAATGACCATGTATATAGGCATCTCCAAGATTAGTAGACCAAAACGATTCTGCATCTCGCGCGGACCAAGCCCTGCACGATGCGCTCGCTAGAGTCGGTGAAGGTCCTTGTCTGGAACTTGACTTATGTGGGTGCCAACTATCGTGGTATTCTCACGACAGATGCCATGAGATGGCTAAAAGTGGAGGGCTGTGTGAGGACGCCGTTGGGCTCCGGAGGAGAAGTCAACACACGCAAGTGTGAGACACGAGACATACCCAGTTTAGGGGCCCTCCGACGGAGGTAACACCCCTAGTCATGCCGAATATGGTTTGATACGCACAAGGGCTTCAATGGTGCTCTTGGAGCTGTTTGGCGGAGGAGGAAGAAGGAGCTAGCTCTCCGTCCTTGCCTCTCCTAAGTGTGTGTATGATGATGTAATGGAACCTACCATACATGGAGTGCTCCTGGGGGGTCTTATAGGCCGCCCCCCCAGGGATACAATGGTAAAGATACACGAGCGTGGGGCCCTGCTGTCATCGTCTGGAGCCGGCGATAGGGGCTCGCAGGATTGTCGGGTCCGCGGGGCGTGGGTTCCCTTGGCTGCACGGTACAGTTGCCTGTCTTGTCTTGCGTCACGAAGTGGTTGGCCCCGTGCCGCTACAGTGTCGTGTCGCCCGGTCAGCGGTATCGGGAGCACTGTAGCCACGCTCGCTTCGGTCAGCATAGAGGGGGAAGCACTATTGCCACGCTCGCCCTATCGTGGGGAGTTGTCTTATCGTACATCTGGATGGGATGGCCACTGACCCGCGGCCAGCAGATCGGGACGGGATTTGCATCCATCCAGCTTGCACTGAGAAGCCGGCCTACAGACCAGCCGGATTGAGGGGCGCCAGTCACCCCGATGTTTTGAAAAAGGATCCGGGTTCCGGTGCCTACCCGGGGGTCACCCCCCGACAATTATAGTTTTGGTTTGTTTTCTATTATTTTGCCACAATCATTGTTTGCTGGACACACCTTTTGAGAGGGACACACATTTATCGTGATTTGTTAGAATACTCTATGTGCTTCACTTATATCTTTTGAACTAAGAAGTTGCTCTTGTGCTTCACTTATACTTGTTAGAGCATGACGGTGGTTATATTTTATAGAAATGATTGCACTCACATGCTTCACTTAAATCTTTTTGAGAGTCTAATAAATAGTAAGGGCAATCTGCATGTGTTATAAGAGTAGTACAAAAAGGATTGGTATTCAAGGCGGATATAATAAAAACATTCATGTAGATTACTAAATATGAAACATATGGTTTACTTATATTGATGTCATAATATGAAAGGATGTTGGTTCATGATCATTGGTTAGTAGAAATATCGGTATTAAATCTTGTTATTAACTTCTCATCTATTTGTTGGTCATGGCACGGTGGGGAGGTTTGAGCATTTTTATGTCTGAAATGAAATCCTTGAGTGCTGTTATAATCGGATGCGCGTCATGGTTAACTCCTACCAACCAATTCCCTAGGGGCATGCGACTAGTACTTTTCTTCGAGGGCTAATATGCTTTCACAATAAGTATATGAGTTCTTTATAACTAATGTGAGTTCATGGATTACACGCACTCTACCTTTCCGCAATTTGCTAGCCTCTTCGGTACCGTGCATTGCCCTTTCTCACCTCGAGAGTAAGGGTGGCAATGGGTAGGGTATGGGGTGGGTAGAGCAGAATGGGTACAAAATTCTACCCATACCCATACCCATGGGTATGAAACTTTACCTCTACCCATACCCGACGGGTACCCATACCCATTGGGTATCCAACGGTTAGATCACATAGTACACAAGTTATTCATAATTTTACATTCATACATAGCACATTTGACAAAAAAAACATTTATCTCAACTCGATAACATATAGATGGATACAAGACAATCTCAATTCAAATTGACAATTGGTGATACTTTAACATAGGTTAACAAACTCACCAAATAACATCCGACAAGTAACATGTCAGTATAAATGGGTAGGGTATGGGTATATCCATGGGTACAAAGATATACCCGTGCCCTACCCATGGCTTAACGGGTAGGGCACGGGTACTACCCATGGGTATAAAATTGTGCCCATACCCTACCCATGTGGGTGCGGTATCCGCGGGTAGCCATACCCATGGGCAAAATTGCCAACCTTACTCGAGAGTTGATGAAAAGTTCACGGTGATCCAAACCCCGTGATATGATATGCTCTATCACACATAAGCCTCCTAATAACTTCCTCAAAACAGCCATCATACCTACCTATTATGGCATTTCCATAGCCATTCCGAGATATATTGTCATGCAACTTGCACTATTCCGTCACATGACTTGTGTGTTCATCGTCATATTGCTTTGCATGATCATATAGAGCTGACATGATATTTGTGGCACAGCCACCGTTCATCATTATTATACATGTTATGCTAGATCATTGCACATCTTGGTACACTGCCAGAGGCATTCATATAGAGTCATATTGTTTCAGTTTTATCGAGTTGTAATATTGAGTTGTAAGTAAATAAAAGATCATCATTTTTAGAGCATTGTCCCAGTGAGGAAAGGATGATGGAGACCATGATTCCCCCACAAGAAGGGATGAGACTCTGAACGAAAAAAAAGAAAAAAGAAAAAAATAAATGAGAGAAAAGAGAGAAGGGGCAATGTTACTGCCCTTTTACCACACTCGTACTTCAGAGCAGTAGCTTGTTCTTCATATAGAGAGTCTCCTGAGTTATCACTTTCATTTACTAGTGGGAATTTTTCATTATAGAACTAGGCTTGTATATTCCTATGATGCGCTTCCTCAAATGCCCGACATCTTCATGAGCAAGCGAGTTGGATGCACACCCACTTAATTTCAATTTGAGCTTTCATACACTTGTAGCTCTTAGTGCATCCGTTGCATGGCAGTCCCTACTCCTCGCATTGATATCGATTGATGGGCATCTCCATAGCCTGTTGATCCGCCTAGTTGATGCGTGACTTTCTTCCTTTTTTGACATCTCCTATTGATCTCTACCACCACATTCTATTCCACCTATATTGCTATATTCATGGTTCACGCTCATGTATTGCGTGAAATTGAAAATGCTGAAGCGCGTTAGAACTACGATCCAATTGCCTGGTTTAATATCGGGCTGCTCATGATTTATATTTATGCGGTGAAGACGGAGTCATGCCATGCTAGCATGATAAAATGAGTTTTGATAACATTAATTAAGCATCATATATTTTGAAAAAGTAATTATTATGTTTCTTATATTCATGGATATTATTATGTTGATATTATTACTTCATCGTTTCTCATCATTTATACCGTAAAGAGATTACATAATAAACATGCTACGTAGCATTCAACATCAAAAATTTTGTTTTTATCATTTACCTACTCGAGGACGAGCAGGAATTAAGCTTGGGGATGCTAATACATCTCCAACGTATCTATAATTTTTTATTGTTTCATGCTATTATATTATCATTCTTGGATACTTTATATGCTTTAATATGCAATTTTATATCATTTTTGGGAACTAACCTATTAACCCAATCCCTGCTGCTAGTTGCTATTTTTTTGCCTATTTTTGGTTTTCTAGAAAATCAGTACCAAACGAAGTGCAAATGCTACGAAAAATTTTGATGCTTTTTTTCCGGACAAAATAGACCCTAGAAGCTTCGGGAGGAGACCAGACTGCAAACAAGGAGCAGACAAGGCAGCCGGGCACGCTCTGAAGAACTATGGGCCCCACGTGGCTTTGTCTGACCTAATTCCACTTCTATAAATTCTCAAATATTTGGAAACCACAGAGAGCTACCGAAACTATTTTCCGCCACCGCAAGTCTCTGTTATTTTGCGATCCCATTTGAGGCCTTTTCTGGTACTCTGCCGGAGGGGGAATCAATCACGAAGGGCTTCTACATCAACCTTGCTACCCTACCGATGATGTATGAGTAGTTCACCACAGACCTACGGGTCCATAGCTAGTATCTAGATGGCTTCTTATCTCTCTTTGATCTTCAATACAATGTTCTCCTCGATGTTCTTGGAGTTCTATCTGATGTAATCTTCTTTTGCGGTGTGTTTGTTGGGATCCGATGAATTGTGGGTTTATGATCAGATTATTCATTCAAAGTAATTTAGTCTTTTCTGAACTTTCTTATGCATGATTATGATAGCTTTGTATTTCTCTCGGATCTATCCGTTTGGTTTGGCTAACTAGATTGATTTATCTTCAATGGGAGAGGTGCTTTGTGGTGGGTTCAACCTTGTGGTGTCCTCACCTCGTGACAGAAGGGGTAGCTAACTAGATTGATTTATCTTCAATGGGAGAGGTGCTTTGTATTGTATTGTTGCTACTAAGGATAAAACGATGGGGTTTATTCATATTGCTTGAGTTTACTTTGTCTGCATCATGTCATCTTGCTTAAAGTGTTACTCTGTTTGTCATGAACTTAATACCATAGATGCATGCTGGATAGCGGTCGATTGGTGGAGTACTAGTAGTAGATGCAGGCAGGAGTCGTTCTAGTTGTCACAAACGTGATGCCTATATATGTGATCATTGCCATGAATAACATCATAACTATGTGCTTTTCTATCAATTGCCCAACAATAATTTGTTTACGCACCGTATGCTATTGTTTCGAGAGAGAAGCCTCTAGTGAAAACTATGGTCCCTGGGTATTCTTTAATCATATTATAAAAACCAAAAATACCTTGCTGCAATTTTATACTTTTTATTTTATCTATCTACCACTATCAAAATTAATCCTTGCAAGTAACGAGTTCAAGGCGATTGACTACTGATACGTCTCCAAGGTATCCCTAATTTATGATGTATTCATGCCATGTTTACAACAATTTTATATGGTTTTGGTATGATTTCAATGGAACTAACCCGGACTGACGCTGTTTTCAGCAGAACTACCATGGTGTTGTTTTTTGTGCAGAAATAAAAGTTCTCCAAATGCAGCGAAACTTTTTGACGATTTTTTTTGGAACAAAATAGGCACTAGAAGCTTCATGGGAGGACCAGAAGGTGAAGGAGGTGGCCACTACCCACTAGGGCGCACTAGGGGCCTTGGTCGTGGGGTGGTTGTAGTGGGCACCCTGTGGCCCATCTTCGCGTGAAACCGACGCAAAAAATCCTATAAATAGAGAAAGCACCAGAAATAACCATATAACTTGGCCGCCGCCGCCGCATGCCTTTGTACTTTTGAAATACCATCTGGAGCCCTGTTTCGGCACCCTGCCGGAGGGGGAAATCATCACCGGAGGCCATCTTCATCATCCCGGTGGCCACCATGATGAGGAGGGAGTAGTTCACCCTCGAGGCTAGGGGTATGTACTAGTAGCTATGTGTTTGATCTCTCCCTCTCGTGTTCTTGATTTGGCATGATCTTGATGTATCATGAGCTTTGTTAATATAGTTGCATCATATGGTGTTTTTTCCTCTCTATCTTGTTGTGATGAATTGAGTTTTTACCTTCGACATTTCACTATTATTGGATTGAATACTTTTATGGATTTGAGAACACTTGATGTATGTCTTGCATATGAATACCCGTGGTGACAATGGGGTAATATATTGATTCACTTGATGTATGTTTCGGCACTCAACTCGTGGATTCCGGAGGTGACATTGGGGTAATCTATGCATAGGGGTTGATGCATGTTTTCGTCCTACTTTCTATGGTAGAAATCTTGGGGCACTCTATGAAGTTCTTTGTGTTGGATTGAATATTATGAATATGAAGTTGTTTGATGCATATTGTATAATTGATCCACGGATACTTGTGGTGACATTGGAGTATCTAGGTGACATTAGGGTTGGTTGATGTGTGTCATATGGTCTTATTTAGTACGAACTCTAGGGCCGTTCGTGACACTTATAGGGATGGCTCAATATATTGATTGGAAAGGATAACTTTGAAGTTGTTTCATACCCTACAAACAATTTCATCTTATGTTCTCCGCTAGATAAGAACTTTAGAGTGATTCTTTATCGCACGTTGTGGCAATGTTATATGATTTAATTATGTTAGCACTGTTGAGATTGCACTAGTGAAAGTATGAACCCTAGGCCTTGTTTCTAAGCATTGCAATACCGTTTGTGCTCCGTTTTATCACTTGCTACATTGCTATTTTTTTCACATTACATAAACTAGGGTACCATATCTTCGCCGAACTAGTGCACCTATCTACTATCCATACTACACTTGTATTACCATATCTTCGCCGAACTAGTGCACCTATACAATTTACCATTGTATTGGGTGTGTTGGGGACACAAGATATTTCTTGTATTTTATTGCATGGTTGTTTGAGAGAGACTACCTTCATCCTAAACCTCCCACGGATTGATAAACCTTAGGTCATCCACTTGAGGGAAAATTGCTATTGTCCAACAAAACTCTGCAATTGGAGGCCCAACACGAGTCTACATGAATAAAGTTGTGTAGTAGACATCAAGCTCTTTTCTGGCGCCGTTGCCGGGGAGGTGAGTGCTTGAAGGTATATCTTTAGATCTCGTAATTGAATCCTTTGGTTTCTTATTTTATCACTAGTTTGGTTTATAAATGAAAACTACAAAAAAATGGAATTGAGGTTGCCTCATATTATTCGTCTTTATCATGTCTTTCTTGAAATTGATGGATCGGAAAATTGTGCTCAATTGATAGAAGAAGAATCCAATAAAATGTTTGGCATAAAATCTTTGAATGATGAGCATGATTGCAAAGTTGCTAGTATGAATTCTTTGAATATACATGATGCTAATGATATGCAAAGCCATAAGCTTGGGGATGCTATGTTTGATGAAGACGATATTTTTAGTCCCCCAAGTTTTGATGAGAAATTTATTATGATGAAAGCATGCCTCCTATTTATGATGATTATATTGATGAAAGTGTGTTTGGAAGAGTGTCAACTCTAGGTAATAATTATCCCAGTATTTTGGAGGGTGTTGAATCTTATTGTGATAATTATGAAAGTGGATTTGGAGAGGTCATGACTTTATTTAATGATGATTCCACTATCTTGGAAGAGCTTTCAATTGTTTTTGACAACGAAGTTGCTATCTATGATGATTATGGTGATGACATGTATGCTATAAAGAATAATGATAACCATGAAACTTTTCATCATGATTTTAATTTTCAATTGGATTATGCCAATCAAGCATCACATGATAGTTATTTTGTTGAGTTTGCTCCCAATATTATGAATGAGAATAAATTTGCTTGCGTGGAGAGTAATAATTTTTTTACGCATGTGGATCATGAAAAGAATGGTTTATGTGATGGCTATATTGTTGAATTCATTCATGATGCTACTGAATATTTTTATGAGAGAGGAACATATGCTTTTACATATCTCAATAATATCATATTTCCTCTCTATGTGTCGAAAGTTTTGAAGTTATGCTTGTTTTGGATTCCTATGTTAGTTGATTCTTGCTCCCATAATTTGTTTGCTCACAAAATCCCTATGCATAGGAAGTGGGTTAGGCTTAAATGTGCTAGTCATATGCTTTATGATGCTCCCGTTATGTGTCAATTCTCTACTTTTATGTGAGCATCATTGAAATCATCATGCCTAGCTAAAAAGGCATTAAAGAAAAGCGCTTGTTGGGAGACAACCCAATATTTATACCTACTATTTTTGTGTGTTCACATGATTAAGCTACTGTATTAATCATGTTTTATAGCTTTTGTTTCAATAAAGTGCCAAGTAAAGCCTTTGGGATAGTGTGGATGATAGTTGACTTGATTCTGTGCAAAAAAACAGAAACTTTTGCGTTCAGTCCAGGAATTTGTAAAATTCACTGAAATGTGATTTTGATCTGAATTTTTTACAGATGATTGATATACAAATTCCCCTGGTTTTCCTAATTTTTCATAATTTTTGGACTTATAGAGTGTAGTCATTATTCAGATTACTATAGACTATTCTATTTTTGACAGATTATGTTTTCAATGCATAGTTTGCTTGTTTTCTATCTATGGCTTATATTGTTCAATATAAATTGTAGAAATGATAGGGTATAGTAGTCATTGTGTGAGAACAATTATGAATCTTTTATTGATAGTACCAAATTGAATGATTTGCTCTTTATCATACTAACCAATCTCATGAAGTTCCGTTTAGTTTTGTGTGATTGAAGTTTTCAAGTTTTGGCTGAGATATAGATATGAGGAGAATAAGGAGTGGCAAGAACCTAAGCTTGGGGATTCCCAAAGCATCCCAAGGTAATATTCAAGGAAGACCCAAGCAACTAAGCATGGGGATGCCCCGGAAGGTATCGCCTCTTTCGTCTTCAACATTATCAGTAACCTCACTTGGAGCTATATTTTTATTCATCACATCATATTCATTTTGCTTGGAGCGTCATTTAATTTAGTTGGATTTTCTTTCTGTTATTTATAATAAAGTTTCGTATCTTTTATTTCAGTAAAATTCTCAAGTATAGCCTTTACCATGCTTATTTTGCAAGTCTATATGTTGCTGTTTGAAAACAGAAAGTTGCACGCTATTGTGTGAATTCTCTAGAAAAGTAAGAACATGATAAAATGTTAAAAAAAAATACAAAATAAGATATGATAAATTTTCTACAGTGTGGTAAATTTTCAGAATTTTTGGAATTAAATAAGTATGGATCTTGCTTCATCCTTTACAGACTGTTCTGTTTAGACAGATTGCTGTTATGTTTGCATAGGTTTGCTTGTTTAATGATTCTATTTGAGGATAGGAGTATTAAATATGCAGAGGCATTTAGTACTAAATATCAAATAATAATTTTAGTAATTTGTTAGAGTATAGAATGATAAGGTTTTGCATTGATTTATACTAACTTATCTCACAAGTTCTTGTTGAGCTTTGTGTGGATGAAGTTTTTAAGATTTAAAGAAACCGTGATATGAGAGGAATTAAGGAGACACAAAAGCTTAAGATTGGGAATGCCCAAGGCATCCCAAGTTCATATTTCAAGAATTCTCAAGCATCTAAGCTTGCGGATGCCCCGGTAGGCATCCCATCTTTCTTCATCAACAATTATCGGTTAGTTTCGGTTGAGCCAAAGTTTTTGCTTCTTCACATGAGTTGTGATATTCTTGGAATGTCTTTTTATTTTCATTTTGCTTGCTGCTTTAATAAAATACTTCGATCTGAAATCTTTAAATGAGAGAGTCCTCACATAGCTACCTATTTATTTAACTACTCATTTGATCTTCACTTATATCTTTTTGGAGTAGTTGGTCGAACACTCTCATGCTTCACGTATATTATTTTGAGAGTTGATAATAGTAATGGTAATTTGCACAAGTTATGAATTTGGTCCCAACGTGATGAATATCCAAGAGGGATACAATAAAAGCTCTCATGAAAAGATCATTGGATACAATAAGTTTGATTCCTTGTAATAGTTTTGCGATATGGAGATAATAATATGTGAGTCATGCTGGTGAGTAATTATGCTTTAGTAGGAATATTGGTGTTAGTTTGTGATTCTCTATGCAAGCACGTAAAATCAATATTTATGCAATGGAATTACATCCTACTTGTGGTGCATTATTCAGTGTTAGTTATGCTGAGTGCATGTTTATGACCGTTTTTGTTTCTTAGGTTGGTCGCTTCTCAATCTATTTGCTAGCCTTCATTTGTACTAAGTGGGAATGCTACTTGTGCATCCAATTCCTTAAACACAAAGTTGTGCCAAATGAGTCCACCATACCTACCTAGATGTGGTATTTCCATGCTGTTCCAAGTAAATTTGCATGTGCCAACTGTAATTTCAAAATGACTTTCTGTTTTGTGTGCCCGTACCGCTCATGAAGCGGTAGGGGGTGGCCTATATTTTCCATGCTAGGTGGGTTATTCTCATGATGAATGTTTATTCATTTGTCATTGCACGAGAGTGTGGCAGGTAATAGGGATGCCAAGTCCCAAAATGAATTTTTTTAATATGATGATAATAATAATTTCCTTGGAAAGTGTTGGTATGGAAGGCACCCGTGGATACGGCTACACATGGATTTGAAAGAATGGTGGAAAACAAATAAAATTATTTTCTGTTTGGGAACCGCCTATGATTGTCTAGCGTGGAATATATTGGGAATTCTCGGTCGTTTTCGTTGACAGGAAAAGCATGCCTCTCAAAATAATTTTATCTCTCAATTTAAGCCTTGAGCTCTGGCACCTCTACAAATCTCTGCTTCCCTCTATGAAAGGCCTATCTATTTACTTTTATGCAATTTTTATTTTTATTTCGAGTCTCCATCTTCTCTTACAAAGAACCAACTAGGGAACACAATTGTCATACTTGTGCATTGGATGTAGCTAATATTTGAGTTTGTTTCATGAATGGATCAATGATTGAGCATAATGGGCTAGGGATAGCCTTCTTTAATGTTGATATTTTGAAAGACATGGTTGCTTGTTAGTATGCTTTAGTATTGATGTCTTCATGTCAAATTATAGACTATTGCTTTGATTCATTCAAATCCAAATATCCATGCAACAAAAGAAAGAATACATGATGAATATGATAGGTAGCATTCCACATCAAAAATTCTGTTTTTAATCGCTACTTTATCATGATGAGATTTATGAGAAAGAGTTGTTGTTATGATGCTAGGGAAAGTGAATGAATTTATCATTGATTAAACTTATGCACGATGCTAGCATTCACACTTCATAAATTATTTCTTTTATCATTTACCTACTCGAGGACGAGCAGAAATTAAGCATGGGGATGCTGATACATCTCCAACATATCTCTAATTTATGAAGTATTCATGCCGTCTTTACAACAATTTTATATGGTTTTGGTATGATTTAAATGGAACTAACCCGGACTGACGTTGTTTTCAGCAGAACTACCATGGTGTTGTTTTTTGTGCAGAAATAAAAGTTCTCCAAATGCAGCGAAACATTTTGACAATTTTTTTGGAACAAAAGAGGCAGTAGAAGCTTCGTTAGAGGACCAGTAGGTGAAGGAGGTGGCCACTACCCACCAGGGCGTGCCAGGGGCCTTAGCCGTGGGTTGGTGGGTAGTGGGCACCCTGTGGCCCATCTTCGCGTGAAACCGACGCCAAAAAATCCTATAAATAGTGAAACCACCAGAAATAACCCTAGAACTTGGAGTCCACCGCTGCACGCCTCTGTACTGATAACCCACAAGTATAGGGGATCGCAACAGTTTTTGAGGGTAGAGTATTCGACCCAAATTTATTGATTCGACACAAGGGGAGCCAAAGAATATTCTCAAATATTAGCAGCTAAGTTGTCAATTCAACCACACCTGAAAGACTTAATATCTGCAGCAAAGTATTTAGTAGCAAAGTAGTATGGAAGTAACGGTAACGATGGCAAAAGTAATAGTAGCAGTTTTGTAGCAATGGAAACAGTGGCAACGGCAAAGTAACGTAGCAAAGATCAATATGTGAAAAGCTCGTAGGCAATGGATCAATGATGGACAATTATGTCGGATGGCATTCATCATGAAATAGTTATAACCTAGGGTGACACAGAACTAGCTCCAATTCATCAATATAATGTAGGCATGTATTCTGAATATAGTCATACGTGCTTATGGAAAAGAACTTGCATGACATCTTTTGTCCTACCCTCCCGTGGCAGTGGGGTCCTAATGGAAACTAAGGGATATTAAGGCCTCCTTTTAATTGAGAACCGGACCAAAGCATTAGCACTTAGTGAATACATGAACTCCTCGAACTACGGTAATCACCGAAAAGAATCCCAATTATTGTCACCTTGGGGTATGCGGATCATAACTCGTAATAGGTGTCTACAACTTGCAAGATAGCATCAAGAACACAAATATATTCATGAAAACACAATAGGTTCAGATCTTAAATCATGGCACTCGGGCCCTAGTGTCAAGCATTAAGCATAGCAAAGGCATAGCAACATCAATCTCAGAACATAGTGGATACTAGGGATCAAACCCTAACAAAACTAAGTCGATTACATGATAAATCTCATCCAACCTATCACCGTCCAGCAGGCCTATGATGAAATTACTCACGCACGGCGATGAGCATCATGAAATTGGTGATGGATGAAGGTTGGTGATGATGATGGCGACGAATCCCCCTCTCCGGAGCCCCGAACGGACTCCAGATCAGCCCTCCCGATGAAGAACGGGAGGCGGCGGCGGCTCCGTATCATAAAATGCGATGAATCCTTTTCTCTGATTTCTTTCTCCCGAACATGAATATATAGAGTTGGAGTTGAGGACGGAGGAGGTCCAGGGGACCCACAAGGCAGGGGGTGCACCCTCCACCCTTGTGGACAGCTGGTGGGTCCCCTCTGGTTGATTCTTTCGCCAATATTTTTTATTTATTCCAAAAATATTCTCCGTGAATTTTTAGGTCATTCCGAGAACTTTTATTTCTGCACAAAAATAACACTAAGGCAATTCTGCTGAAAACAACGTCAGTCCGAGTTAGTTCCATTCAAATCATGCAAATTAGAGTCCAAAACAAGGGCAAAAGAATTTGGAAAAGTATATATGATGGAGACGTATTAACTCCCCAAGCTTAACCCATTGCTTGTCCTTAAGCAATTCAGTTGACAAACTGAAAGTGATAAAGAAAAACTTTTACAAACCCTGTTTGATCTTGTTGTTACAAATACGTATAGCCAGCATTCAGGCTTTCAGCAAAGATTATGAACTAACCATATTCACAATAATATTTAGGTCTCCCATTTACTCATATCAATGGCATAATCAACTAGTGAGCAATAATAATAAATCTCGGATGACAACACTTTTTCAAAACAATCATGATATAATATAACAAAATGGTATCTCGCTAGCCCTTTCTAAGACCGCAAAACATAAATGCAGAGCACCCCTGAAGATCAAGGACTGACTAGACATTGTAATTCATGGTAAAAGAGATCCAGTCACAGTCATACTCAATATCAATTAATAACAACGCATACAAATGACAGTGGTGCTCTCCAACTGGTGCTCTTTATAAGAGGATGATGACTCAACAATAAAAGTAAATAGATAGGCCCTTCGCAGAGGGAAGCAGGGATCTGCAGAGGTGCCAGAGCTCGAGCTTTTTGAAACAGAGATGAATATAATTTCGAGAAGTATGCTTTCATTGTCAACATAACAACCAAGAGATCTCGGTATCTTCCATACTAGATACATTATAGGCAGTTCCCAATCAGAATGGTAAAGTTTTTACTCCCCCTCCGCCAACAAGCACACTCCACGGCTTGTTCGAAACAACGGGTACCGTCCATACCAACAACATTCCTGGGGGAGTTTTGTTTGATATTATATTTTGATTTGATTTGAGCATGGAACTGGGCATCTCGAATACCAGCCACTTTCTCGTGAATGACAAGTGAATCAACACTCATCGTGAGAATAAACCACCTAGCATGGAACATACTGACAGCCCCCAGTCGCTACATGAGCGATTCGGGCATACAAAACAGATTATTATTTGAAGGTTTAGAGTTTGGCACATGCAAATTTACTTGGAACGGCAGGTAAATACCGCATATAGGTAGGTATGGTGGACTCATATGGAACAACTTTGGGTTTATGGAAGTGGATGCACAAGCAGCATTCCCGCTTAGTACAAGTGAAGGCTAGCAAAAGATTGAGGAGCGACCAACTAGAGAGTGACAATAGTCATAAACATGCATTGAGATTAACCAACATTGAGTGCAAGCATGAGTAGGATATAAATCACCATGAACATAAATATCGTGGAGGCTATGTTGATTTTGTTTCAACTACATGCGTGAACATGTGCCAAGTCAAGCCACTCGAATCATTCAAAGGAGGATACCATCCTATCATACTACATCACAACAATTTTAAAAGCATGTTGGCACTCAAGGTAAACCATTATAAACTCCTAGCTAATTAAGCATGGCATGAGTAACTATAATCTCTAATTGTCATTGCAAACATGTTTCATTCATAATTGTCGGGGAAACGACACCTATGGGATCGAGTGGATCCCTTCTACGGTTTGGCAGGGAGGAGGAGTGCGCAAAGAGCAGATCTAACGATCAACACAAGGGATTTTTACCCAGGTTCGGGCCGCTGAGAAGCGTAAAACCCTAGTCCTGCTTGTAGTGTATTGAATGTTCTTGAGCTTCAGCTAGTTGCTACGCACGCAAACTGGGCCGGAAAGTCCAAAAAAGTCCCTCCCTGTATCGCCTTGGGCCTCCTTTTATACCAAGGGGCTACCACATTGGTGTACAGGCATAAAGGAGGTGTAAAGTAGCTACAGTGTACATGCTTATCACTAGCGTCTTAGGACAAGCGCATTAAATGCGCTGTTTACGTGTCCCTAACTTTATCAGGGACGGAAACAGAGCCCGTCCCGTCCGTCGCCACCTCACCCTGTCTTGACACGCACCCAAGATGACGAGGCATGCAAATGCCAAGCTAACTGGCTAGCCGCTGCGCTGGAGCGGTGGGAGGATCTTCACGAAGATCTGCATGCCACCACATAGGTGCTTGCCTGGCTGCCAGGCTAGTTGCTACGCTGGAGCGGTGGCGGGACGAGGAGCCTTGCCGTGTGCGAGCCTTGCCGTGGCCTCGCAAATGTCCCCGGCAAGAGCCTTGCTGGGAACTTGCCTTCTGTTCTTCACAAAGATCTGCATGCCACCATGCAGGTGCCCCTAGATCTTGGTCTTGACATTGTCGATGTGTCAGAGCTCTCAACCTCAAGGGTGGTGGTCTTGCTGAGGCTTCGCAAACCATCTCGGCAAGGAGCTTGCCGGGGCTCGCAAATCAACCCGGCAAGAATCTTTGCCGGGGGCTTAGCTTGTCTTCTGCTCTCTGATTACTGGCTCGGATGCCGTCTTGGTTGCCTCGTATTTGCTCCCAGCTATCCCTGGCAGGCCTTGCCGCGGGCGTGGCTGCAACTGCCCATGCACAAGTAAGGGGTACCAAAAGGGCCCAAACTTTAGTACACCGACAGGAGCCCCTGGCCCTGGGCCACACACGCGGGCGCGACGCGTTGTTGGGCTAGGCCCAAACAGTGCGTGGGCACACGTGGCAGGGGTTAACTGCTGTAATCATCTCGTCTGGGCGCTTCCCCACGATTGGCATTGAGTGCGTGACGTGGGCTGCACGCACGGAACGGTCACTGCAGCAGCACGCGTGCGAAAACGCCTTCACATAGGATAGTAAAGAGGCAGCCTCGCGCCTTCCCATAAAAAGAGGAATCCGCAAAGGCACTGCTCATTTACCCCCTTCGCCCTTTCCAATCTAGGAACCGCCGTCATCTTCCTCCTTGAGCCCAAACCAGAGCTTCCTCATCCATCCGCCGTCCCCCCTACGTTCCCACCATCCTTGACCTCCCGCTCCTCTCCAGTTTCTTATGGCGCCCAAAGCGAGCATGGGCAAGGGAGCGTCCAAGGCGAGCGAGGGGGAAGAGGTGCCAGAGAACGAGTTGGTGAAGATGCGGAAGGAGAACGTCGTCTTTGCTCCGACACTCGATGCGCGCACTCTGAAGGAGCGGTATCTATGTATGTGGGGGAGAGCGACGACGGGGCATCCTGCTACCCGTGTCATCCCAGCTTCTTGCGCCGAGCCTGCCCCAGATAAATTCCCTTTCTTCGTTGATTACTTCTACTGCGGGCTCTGTCCCCCATTTTCAGATTTCTTCAATGACATCATGTACACATTCGGCTTCCATATCTTGGATTTCACGCCGAATGCTGTGGCATGTATGGCCACCTTCGCCCACCTTTGTGAGAACTTCGCCGGGGTGGTCCCCAACATGGCCCTCTTTCACCATTATTTCATTCCCCGCATCCAGCCCAGAGGGGCCCTTTTTGGCTGCGTCACCTGGATCCCAAGGGTATCGGCCAAGAAGACGTACCTGGACGGGACCCACAAGGAAAAGTGGAACGAATGGCGGGGCAAGTGATGCTGGATCGTGGAGAAGGACCCGCAGCCGTTTTGTATGCCCCGGCAGACAAAACTGGTCCATGGCGGCAATTGGGGCGACCTCGACCCTCAAGACGGGAAGCTCACTGTTGCAACCACCAGGATCCATCGCCTCAAGGCTGCCGGGCTCAAATTGAAATGATTGGGGCCGACTTCCTCCGCCGCCGCATTGCCCCTCTGCAGAACAAGGGGAGACCAGCTTGGGAATACCGGAACGCGGTAGACATCATGAGGCTGCGCCCCGGCCTGAACAACAACTTGACGGTCATGCAGCATGCGGCTCTCTGCCACAAGCTGTTCCACCTCAAGGTCGACAAGACCGACAAGGCCGACAAGACCGAAAAGGCCGACAAGCCGCTCAAGTTGCCGGCGGGTGTGATCCCTTTGTGCAACAACTCCGCCGTGACCTCAATCATCGCCATGATGCCGGTGTTCAATGCCCATGGCCTTGATCAGACCTGGGCCGAGCCAGACATGGAGCGGGTGCAAGAGTTCTTTGACAACTTGTCGGAGAGGGCCATCCGGGAAGAAACGCAGCTCATCCGCCCCACCACCAATGAGGAGGTGGCGTATATTGCCAGCAGGGCGGAAGAGGCAGCCCTTGCCGAGGAGGCTGGCAGCATTGGCTTTGTGGAAGACGAAGCTAGCGTAGAGGAGGATCTTGCTGAGTGGGGGGAGCCTGCCGGGGAACACAGCGGCACCGCTGCCGGGGGCCCTTCTACCGAGGGGACATCCAAGGAGACGGCTGAAGAGGCAGCTGAAGAGGAGCCGCACGAGGAGCCCCCAGTCCGGGGGAAGAAGAAACATGTCCTCCGGCGGGTTGGCTCTGTCGAGCCAGTCCGGCAAGCCTCCTCACGCGAAGAGGTCCCCGTCAAGGGGGCGGCCGGCAAGGCTGCGCAGCGACAAGAGGTCCAGCCGCAACCTGTGCGCCAGACGAGGCGCACAAGCGCGGCAACAAAGGAAAAAGCAGCCGCCGCCTCTGCCACGGCCAAGCGGCCCAGGTCTCCATCTTCCCCCCTTGCATGGACACCATACCGGAGGCCTACTTTGACCTTTCCTCCTTCAGCCCGAGGAGGGAGAAGAGGCCAGAACAAGAAGATGAGTAAGTGCCTTACTGCTTTCTTCATCTCCTGAGTCCCTGTTTTGATCTTATTTTGGCTTGTCCCCGCAGAGACACGGAAACGTTGGCGCAGAGGATGGCGAAGAAAGCCAAGACCTCGACGGGCGACGAGACCCCGGCAAGCACCTTAGGTGCGCCAGAGACGATCACGATCAGCCCGGATCCCAGCCCACGACGTAGCCCCCGACTCAGCCCCCAGCGTGAGTCCGTTACTCATTTCCCTCTGGTGGGTGTTGGGGTGTGTATCTTTGCTGATGATCTTGCCGGATTTGCAGGAGAAGAACATCAACAAGGAGAGCTACTGAGAGCCGACCCTAACATGCCACCTCCATCAACCACACCGCCCAGGGATGGATCCCCGGCAAGGGCTTCCACCGACGAGCCCATTCGCGTGGAGGAAGGGCCGGCAAGCACGGGTGCCGGCAATCCCATATTGGCAACGAATGTTGCCGGGAAAGGAACCACCTCCCAGGTGCTCGTCACAGGTATGCCGCTCGCTTTTGGGCACCCGTCACCCTTCCTGCATGATCTTTCTCTCTTCTCTTTCTGCTTTGAACTTCAATCTTGGTTTGATCTTGTTTCTCCTCCTTGGCTTTCAGATTTTCCCTTGGTGGATTAGATGGATGTTGATGCCACCATCGAGGAGACCGCCAAGGATGCTGCCGCCGAAGCCGCCAAAGATGCGCATGAAGAGGCCGCCAAGGGGTCTGCCGGGGAGGCCGGCAAGTAGACCGGCGACCGAACTGACGGCATTACTGCCGTAGGAGCGCCTGGCGCTGCATCGGTCCCGGAGCCCCCAGTTGCCGGGGAGACGGTGGTCGAGGACCAACCGTCGACATTTGAAGCCCCCCCTCAAGAGGATACCTAAAGATTGGCAACAATCTGTTCGTCAGCATCCTGGGGACGGCAAGCACCGGAGCGCCAACCGAGGGGGGGGGGGCTTTCGACGAAGAAGTCATCGCTGCTGCCGGGCTCAAGGTTGTCGACGAGCCGAGTGCCAGTAGCAGCGGATCCAAAGAAGACCAGCTCCTCTAGGCCATGAGCGACAACTTCCAGAAGCTCCAGGCGCTCCACCGTGCCCGTAAGGTGAAACTGGACTCCAGGGCAGCGGTTGTCGACGCGGCAGAGGCAGACTTCCAAAAGCGTGTCGAGCAGATGCAGGTCTGGTTCACCGAGGCCCGGTAAGAGCTGAGGACTGGCCAAGAGCAGCTAGGCCAGTGTTGGGACGAGCTCCTTCTGAAGCAGTCCGATATTGAGAAGGCACAGGAGGAGGCCACTCAAGAGGCCGCCAAGGAAGACGCCCAGCTAAGGGAGCGCCACATCCTGCTTGATGCTCAGGAAGAAGACCTTGTCGCTTGCGAGGGGGCACTTGCCGCCAAGCTCCGCGGCAAGGATGAGGAGCTCGAGAAGCTTGTCGCACAGCGGACCCAAGGGCTGGAGCAGGAGCACAAGAAAGCATTTGACGCTCTGGTCCTGGACCATGCCGGCAAGCTGAAAGAAGCCGTCGATGCCACCGAAGCTGCAGAAGCCACCAAGAACGAGCTAGCCGGCAAGGTGGAGAAACTGGAGGCGGATCTGGAGAAGCACGGCAAGGAGATCTCGACGCTCAAAGACAATAGAGATAAAACTCTCTATGACTTGGCGGAGATGCAAACTGCCATATCCGAAAAGACCTAGAAACTCTCCTCTACCACTGAATCCATTGCTGATCTGGAGTTGAAGCTGACCACGCTGAAGGAGTCTCTTGAGAGCAGCAGGCCTCGTGAGAAGACCCTGGCTAAGGACCTCCAGGAGGAGAAGCAACTGCTTGAGAGCGCCGCCGCTACCTATAATGACTATGAGAAAGGCGTGAAGATCTGGACTGAGCGCCTTGTTGATGTCGCAGAGAAGCTCACAACACAACTGTCCACCATGGGCCTGTCAACTTTCAGGTATTCCCACGAGGAGAGGGTAACTACGAGCGCCAGACTGAGCATGTTCTTCGAGGCTGTCCTTGATGCCCTGAAGCTGCTCCACTCTAGCCGAGCAACCCAGCTGGCCAATGAATCCCGCAAGCTTTGCTGGGGCGTCCTTCTCAAGGTGCTCACCAAGGTGGTGTATAGGAACCCTAGCCTCAACCTCACCAACGTGCTTGACAGCTTGCCGGAGGATGCAGACCGCAAGGCACTTGAAGAGCTCGTCGTGCCCATCGTCGACATGGTTGACCAAGTCAAGAGGGTGGAAGGCCAGCGTCGGGACTAGTCGCTTCGCTTCTCCTTGACGCTATGAACTCGTGCCCGAGATAATTTATCTTAAGTTAGAACTGCGGCAACCATTGATGCAATATAACTTGCTGTGTTTTGGATTGAATGCATGCTATCTTTCTCATCTGATCTCTCTTTGTATGGCATACACCCTACGCTTTACTGGGAAAAAACTTGCCGGTGCGCGCACCCTTGCCGCGAGCGCTTTGAGGAATGGATCCATAGCAGCCTGCTGGGGGTGTCGCTGCCGGCAAGATACCTTGCCTTTCTTAGCGCAGCCACTTGAACTATTGAGCGAACTCGAAACAGAGCAAAGGCGTAACCAATCCTGACAAAGTTCCTTCGCATGCAGGTTTTCCATACAAGAATCAAAATCATTTCGAGGAAAATAACCTCATATTTAAAAGAAAATCAATCAAGGTTTCACAACTTAGCTTTTTTTGATGTTGTACTCTTTCCCGCAAGATGCCACTTCGAACGTCGCTTGCTGGCGCCCACAATCTCTATCCCCCCCGGCAAACTTGTATGCGAGGGAACCTTCTGTCCTTTGAGAAAAAGAAAGAAGAGAAAATAGGAACATGGAACCTTGGCGGTTCATCTGTACTTGCTGGAAACGAACGTAGTACAATATCCTGGACAGACATGCATATAGATAAACATGGAAATCAACAAGAGTTGTACGTACTTAACCTTATTCAACTGCGCATAGGGTCTGCGCCTGGCTTTGTACATAGGGTTATATGCCTTGCCGGCAAGGCTAGTATAAAAGGGGGTTGCCGGGGGTCCCGGCAACCGCGCCTCATGGGTAAAACTTGCGAAGATGTTCAATATTCCAGGAGTTGCTCACTGGAATGCCATCTTCGGTCTCCAGGCGGACTGCGCCGGGCCTGGTGACTCGTATTACCCGATAAGGGCCTTAACACTTTGGCATCAACTTGCTGGAATTCTTGGCGGACTGAACGCGCCGAAGAACAAGGTCGCCTTCCTCAAGGCTTCGGGCATGAACCTTGCGGCTGTGGTAGCGGCGCAAGGCTTGCTGGTAGCGCGCGGCTCACACAGCAGCCTGAAGACGATCTTCCTCAAGGAGCGTAGCATCATCTTGCTGCAACTGGTCTTGCTCAAGCTCATCATAAGCGAGCACTCGAGGTGACCCGTATATGAGTTATGTGGGGAGAACTGCTTGCGCCCCGTATACCAGGGAGAAAGGTGTCTGGCCAGTGGCTCGATTTGGTGTCGTCCTGATTGACCAAAGGACCGCCGGCAACTCATCAATCCAGCGCCTTCCGCACTTGTGCAGCCTGTCGAAAGTTCTCGTCTTGAGACCCTGCAGCACCTCAGCATTTGCACTTTCCGCCTGGTGGTTGCTTCTTGGATGGGCAACAGAAGCAAAACAGATTTTGCTGCCAAGGTCTTGGATATACTGCATGAAGGTGCGGCTCGTGAACTGTGTGCCGTTGTCGGTGATGACTCTGTTTGGCACACCAAAATGGCAAACTAATCCTTTGAAGAACTTGACGGCTGACTGTGCTTTCACCTTTCTCACTGCTTCCACTTCCGGCCACTTTGTGAACTTGTCGATTGCGACGTACAAGTACTCAAAGCCACCGACAGCACGGGGAAAGGGGCCCAATATGTCGAGCCCCCAGACCGAAAATGGCCAGGAAAGAGGGATCGTCTGAAGAGCTTGGGCTGGCTGATGAAGTTTCTTCGAATAGAACTGGCACGCTTCACACATGGTTACTAGTGCAGTTGCATCCTGGAGGGCAGTGGGCCAAAAGAAACCTTGCCGGAATGCCTTGCCGGCAAGAGCTCTTGATCCTATGTGAGAGCCACATATGCCTCCATGTATCTCTACCAACAGCTCCAGTCCGTCCTCCTGAAGAATGCACTTCAATTTCATGCCGTTCGGTCTTTTTCTGTACAGGACATCATCCACAAACTGGTACATGTTAGACCGACGGGCTACTTTCTCCGCCACTTCATGTTCCTCGGGGAGCTCCCCTGTTTGGAGGAACTAAACGATGTGCCATGCCCATGCTGGAGCTTGAGGCTCGACGGCAAGGACTAAAGGCGTGTCTTCTGCCATGGGAGCAGTTGTCTCTACGGCAAGGGCTTGAGGCCCTGCCGGAGCCCGTCGCCCCCCGGCAAGCTTGGCGTCGTCCCCGGCAACTTCCTTGCCGGCGGCTCCTGGAAGCTCGGCAGGAAAGTACTTGCCGGGACTCAACTTCCTTCGCTTATTCTGTCCTACCGATGGTTCAATGGATGGCTGAGTTAGTTGGAGCACAAAAGTTCCTGGTTCCACAGGTAACTTGAGGGCAGCACATTTTGACAGGTCGTCAGCAATGCTATTCTCTGCTCGAGGAACATGCTCTGCTTGCAGACCATCAAAACGCTCCTCCAACTTCCTCACTTCATCTACGTAAGCTTCCATTAACGGGCTCTGATAATCTTTGTTAACCTGCTTGACGACAAGCTGCGAATCACCTCTGACGATGAGCTTCATAATTCCAAGGTCTGCCGCGATCCTGAGACCGGCAAGCAGTCCCTCATACTCCGCAGTGTTGTTTGTTGATCTCTCCCGGGGAAAGTGCATCTGGACCATGTACTTGAGGTGCTCTCCAGTGGGTGCAATAAGTGGAACACCAGCACCGGCGCCTTGCAGCGAGAAAGCCCCATCAAAGTACATAATCCAGTTGCGGCTTGTTTCCTTGCCAGGGAGAGTGGTCTCTTGAATTTCCTCGTTAGGCGTTGAGGTCCATTCTGCAATGAATTCTGCCAAGGCTCTGCTCTGAATCATTGAAGTGCTTTCAAACCTGAGACCAAAGCTTGACAGTTCCAACGCCCACTCCACAATCCTTCCAGTTGCATCTGGGTTGTGCAAGATCCGTTGCAACGGGAAGCGAGTGATGACGGTGATCTCATGTGCCTGAAAGTAGTGGTGCAGCTTCCTCGAGGCCATAAGAAGGCCGA
This sequence comes from Thinopyrum elongatum, assembly GCA_011799875.1. Taxonomy (NCBI): domain Eukaryota; kingdom Viridiplantae; phylum Streptophyta; class Magnoliopsida; order Poales; family Poaceae; genus Thinopyrum; species Thinopyrum elongatum. Next base: position 186,600,839 of record CM022299.1, on the reverse strand, counting down.
AGAGCAACTTCTGTACACCAGAGTATCTTGATCTAGTCCCCTGCAAAAGGGAGCTGACAAAATAAACTGGGTGCTGCACCATCTTCTTCTTCTGTGTCACTCCATTTGCTTGCGCAGATCCTGCCTTGCCAGCACCAGACTCTGCCGAGGGCCCTGCATTGCCGGCACCAGATCCTACCGGGGGTCTGGCCTTGCCGGCACCAGACCCTGCCGGGGAGAGCTCCGGCTTGTCATCCGACGGTCTTGCCACTGCCGCTGCTTCTTCATCAACTTCTCTCTGCGCCACTAGCACAGCACTGACCACTTGATTCATTGCCGCTAGATACAGCAACAACGGCTCTTGTGGCTTAGGCGCGACTAGGGTTGGCGTAGAGGAGAGGTATCTCTTCAAATCTTGCAGCGCTGCCTCCGCTTTCGGAGTCCATTTCATTGGACCTGCCTTTTTCAAGATCTTGAAAAAGAGCAGGGCGTGCTCAGTAGATTTGGAGATGAACCTGCTCAAAGCAGCAGCACAGCCAGCAAGTCGACGTACATCTTTGACTCGTCTTGGTGCTTCAATCTGCTCAATCGCCTTGATCTTGTCGGGGTTCGCCTCGATCCCACGCTGAGACACAAAGAACCCAAGAAGCTTGCCGGATGGGACGCCAAACACACACTTCTCAGGATTGAGCTTAAGATTGATCTTACGCAAATTTGCAAATGTTTCTTCTAGATCTTGTATCAGTGTCGCCTCGTCCTTGGTTTTGACCACTATGTCATCCATGTAAGCTTCCATATTTCTATGTAGCTGGGGCTCAAAACCGATCTGGACTGCTCTGGCAAACGTTGAACCAGCGCTTTTCAATCCAAAAGGCATTCGTAAAAAACAATACGTACCACATGGGGTGATAAACGCGGTCTTCTCTTCATCTTCCCTTGTCATGAAGATTTGATGGTACCCTGAGTAGGCGTCAAGGAATGAAAGCAAGTTGCACCCGGCAATGGAGTCCACGATCTGGTCGATGCGTGGCAAGGGGAAAGGATCCTTTGGACAGGCTTTATTGATGTCTGTATAATCAATGCACAGCCTCCCCTTCCCATTCGCCTTGCGCACCACAACCGGATTGGCCAACCACGTTGGGTGGAGCACTCCTCTAACCAAACCTGCCACTTCCAACTTCCTAATTTCTTCAATGATAAACTCTGGCCGCTCCAAAGCTTGCTTCCTGACCTTCTGCTTGACGGGCCGCGCATGAGGACAGACAGCAAGATGTTGCTCAATCACCTCCCTTGGAACACCGGGGATGTCAGATGCTTGCCATGCAAACACATCGATATTCGCCCGCAGGAAGGTGATGAGCGCGCTTTCCTATTTGCTGTCGAGGGTGGAGCTTATAGTGAAAGCTCCGCCCGTGCCGTCCTCCTTGACGGGCACCTTTTTAGTCTCTGGTGGGGCTGCCTTGGATTTCTTGCTCTTGCCGGTGGAGCACTCTGGCACGTCCTCGACGGGAACGCAGCACTCCGAGGAGGCGCACTTGCTGGAGTGAGCGCAAGAGGTCTTGCCGGTCTTCTTCCCCCCGGGAGCTTCAGTGGCAGGAGCAAGTACCTTGGCGGCAGGTGCTACAACTGCCTCCCGGTAGAGTTGATCGGCGCAAATAAGCGCGTCTTTCTTGTCGCAGTTGACCGTGATGATGCTCATCGGGCCGGGCATCTTCAACGTGTTGTAGGCGTAATGCGACGCCGCTATAAACTTGGCTAGTGCTGGACGGCCAAGGATCCCGTTATACGGCAACGGGATCTTGGCGACATAAAAAACGATCTTCTCTGTCCTATAGTTCAGCTCACCACCAAAGGTAACTGATAGTGTGATCTTACCCTTCGGCTGGCTTCTTCCCGGATTGATCCCTTGAAACGTGCCCGTCTCTTCGAGATCTCCGTCGGGAATTTGTAACCTTTTGATCACCTTGGGCGAGATCAAGTTCAGACCGTCCCCACCGTCAACTAGCATTTTTGTCACCTTGAGGTTGCGAATTGTTGGGGAAACCAACAATGGCAAACACCCGACCGCGGTTGTGCGATCAGGGTGATCCTCGGCGTAAAAAATGATAGGCGTGTGGGACCATTTCACTGGCTTCTGGGCATCGATCGACGGCTCTGTCGCATTAATCTCACGCGCCCACTGTTTAAGTTGGCGGTGAGAAGAATGTAACGAGGCGCCACTATCAATGCACATGGCCTCCGTAGCTTTTTGAAACTCATGCTCACTGGAGTCGTCATCGTCTTCGTGGTCATCATCACCCTCTTTTTTATCGCGGCCTCGAGTAGGCCTCTCTTGTTTCTTGTCCTTGCCGCGGCGGCCTCCTCGGCCACCATGCTTCTTGCCGGACCCCTCAGCACCATCCTGGCCCTTCTCCTTGTCTTGCCTTTCGTACTCAGCTTTCTGCCTCTCCACAAGCTGCTCGACTTGCCGACAGTTTTGGAGGTCATGGCCCTTGGTGCGATGGATCTTGCAATATTGCTTGTCGGAGCTCTCTGGCTTGTCGGCAGCCGCCAAGGCCTGGCAGGCAGCACACCCGGCAACCTCCTTGCTGGGGTCGTCAACCTTGGCCTTCTTCACGGTGCCGGGGTTGCCGGATTCCTCGACGGCAAGCACGGTCTTGCCCTTGCACTTCTTGTTTCGCCGTCGGCCCTTCTTTGTCGGGGCGATGACGTCTTCGTCTCCGGAGTCAGTTCCCGAGCCGGCATCTTCGCCGGGGTACTTCCTTCCTTCTTCAGCCCGAGCATATCTATCGGCCAAAACATAAAGCTCGGCAACATCTGTAATCTTGTTCATCGCCAGCTCTTCACGCATCTTGCGGTTGCGCACATTCTGATGAAATGCGCTGATAACAGCGGCAGGATGAACATCTGGGATGTTGTACTACACATGGTTGAACCTCTGTATGTATTTGCGCAAGCATTCACCATCTTTCTGGGGGATGATGTGTAAGTCACTTGCCTGGCCAGGAGCTTGGTGGCCTCCGGTAAAGGCGCCAACAAACTCGTGGCACAAATCTGACCAAGAAGAGATGGAATCTACTGGCAGGTGCATCAACCACGACCTGACGTTGGGCTTGAGCACCAACGGGAAGTAGTTGGTGAGCACCTTTCCGTCTCGAGCCCCGGCAGCTTGCATCGCAATGGTGTAGATGCTTAGGAACTCAGACGGATGAGTCTTGCCGTCGTATTTCTCTGTGTCCTCTAGCTTGAACATGCGGGTAGTGGGCCACTAGAACTGCCGCAGCTCACGGGTAAAAGCTGGACAACCTACCTCGTAAGGCAAGTCACCAGAATCCCCCGGCGCAGGTTTGTACGCAGTGGGCCCTGCGCGCCTATTGGATTGATGGCGCGCTTCCCGCCGCCGCTCGATGGTAGTTCGAGCATCTTCTTTGACCTGTTCCCGAAGAACTTGATGTTGGTCGCGACGAGCTCGTGGATCAGACGACGCCGTGGACCCATCATCGCGGCCATCGACCTGCCGAGCTGGTGACCGTTGCTGTCATGGTGGAGGGGAGTGCACCGTGGTCGTGGCGCCTCTGTTCTTTCCACCATCGGCACGCGCCGGCTCGGTGGACCGCCGCCGTGAAGGCTCCGCCTGCTGCGGCCCATCTCTATTGGCAAGGCTGATGAGGCTCTGAATAGTAGCTCTCCATTCCTCTTGCTTCTCCACAGCGGGAGGGAAATCCAGGAGTAGCTGTACTCGCGCCAACGCTTCGGCTGGTGTAGGTGGCAGTGACAGGCGCGAAGAACGGGAGGTGCTCGGACTTCTAACCATGTTAGAAGGAGCCCCGTCACGGTTCCGCGGCCGTGTGCTGTTTCCACCAGCATCTTGGTGTGCATGCCGGCCCTGTGCATCTCGAGAATGATGCTGAGGTCTCTTTCCGCGGCGACGCTCGGGGTCACCAATGTCGCGGCATCGCTCGTCGCGCACGACCTGGGAGGACCGCGGCGCATGCGCCGGTGGGGGCGTCTTTGAGGTCGCCTTCCCGCCCTTGGAGGTCCCCGCGTCGCCCGTGGGCAGCACGACTCCGTCCTTGGATCCAGCGGTGCGCGGGTCGTCATCGCGGCCGCGGACAATGCCGCTCGCCTGGCTTCGGTCGCCAGAGCGTTGTGGATGCTCAAGATCTTCACTGCCACCAGCGTCTGCCCCATCGCCCATCCATGCTGGCACGGGCAGATCGGCCGCAGATGAACCGATCGCCGGGATCGCCTTCTTCTTGGGAGCCCTGGTGATTGAGAAACTGACGCCCTAACTGCTAGATCAGGTTTGCACAACCTTGAAGACCCCCTACCTGGCGCGCCAAAGATGTCGGGGAAACGACACCTATGGTATCGAGTGGATCCCTTCTACGGTTTGGCACGGAGGAGGAGTGCGCAAAGAGCAGATCTAACGATCAACACAAGGGATTTTTACCCAGGCTCGGGCCGCTGAGAAGCGTAAAACCCTAGTCCTGCTTGTAGTGTATTGAGTGTTCTTGAGCTTCGGCTAGTTGCTACGCATGCAAACTGGGCCGGAAAGTCCAAAAAAGTCCCTCCCTGTATCGCCTTGGGCCTCCTTTTATACCAAGGGGCTACCACAGTGGCGTACATGCATACAGGAGGTGTAAAGTAGCTACGGTGTACATGCTTATCACTGGCGTCTTAGGACAAGCGTATTAAATGCGCTGTTTACGTGTCCCAAACTTTATCGGGGACGGCAACAGATCTCGTCTCGTCCGTCGCCGCCTCTCCCCGTCTTGACACGCACCCAAGATGACGAGGCATGCAAATGCCAAGCTAACTGGCTAGCCGCTGCGCTGGAGCGGTGGCAGGGTCTTCACGAAGATCTGCATGCCACCACGTAGGTGCTTGCCTGGCTGGCTGGCTAGTTGCTGCACTGGAGCGGTGGCGGGACGAGGAGCCTTGCCGTGTGCGAGCCTTGTTGTGGCCTCACAAATGTCCTTGGCAAGAGCCTTACTGGGAACTTGCCTTCTGTTCTTCACAAAGATCTGCATGCCACCATGCAGGCGCCCCTGGATCTTGGTCTTGACATTGTCGATGTGTCAGAGCTCTCAACCTCAAGGGTGGTGGTCTTGCTGAGGCTTCGCAAACCATCCCGGCAAGGAGCTTGCCGGGGCTCACAAATCACCCCGACAAGAATCTTTGCCGGGGGCTCAGCTTGTCTTCTGCTCTCTGATTACTAGCTCGGATGCCGTCTTGGTTGCCTCGTATTTGCTCCCAGCTGTCCCTGGCAGGCCTTGCCGCGGGCGTGGCTGCAACTGCCTGTGCACAAGTAAGGGGTACCAAAAGGGCCCAAACTTTAGTACACCGACAATAATGGGCTGAATCAAAAACGATGAACTAATCATATTTACAAAAACAAGATAGGTCGAGTACATACCAGCTTTGCTCATCTCAATCATTTCATCATATATCGTCATTATTGCCTTTCATTTGCACGACCGAACGGTGTGGATAATAATAATAATAGTGCACGTGCATTGGATTAAGCTGGAATCTGCAAACATTTATTCAAAGGAGAAGACAAGGTAATATGGGTTCTTTGTTAGATCAACAATAATGCATATGAGAGCCACTCATCATTTTCATCGTGGTCTTCTCCTCTCAACCCAAAGAAAGGAAAAAGAAATTCAAAGAAACACACTGAAATATTTTTGGAGTTTTTGTTTTTCTGAAGAAAGTAAAACAAGAACGAGAAAAACTATTTACACAGGAAAGCTCCCAACAAGCAAAAGAAGAATGAGAAATCTTTTTCGGGTTTTCTTTAATACTACTGCTAGATAAACATGAAAAGGAAACTAAAAAGAAACTACAACTAATTTTTTTTATTTTCTCAAAGTTTTTCAAACACACAAGAAGAAAGCGGGAAAAAGAAAATAAACTAGCACGGATAATACAATGAAAAAGTATGAACACCGACAACTGGAATGAGTGTGTGAACATGAATGTAATGTCGGTGAGAAATACGTACTCCCCCAAGCTTAGGCTTTTGGCCTTAGTTGGTCTACGCCTATGGATCAAAGTAGCCCTCTCCTGAGTACTGAGGAGGATCTTGAGGGTTACACTGGTTAGCGAGCTCATGTGGCTCCCACTAATAAACAGACTCCTCATACGGATCAGGTGATGTTTCTGGCTCAGGAACTGGGGATCGTGTCTGCTCCCAGTATGCATAAATGTCCTCAGGAAAAATGAGGTACCTGCCTGAATGAATATCGAACAAAGAAGGTGCAGGCAAAGTAATAATCTGACAAGTCTTCTGGCTGAATACCAGGTTATAGATGAGTCTCTTGTCCTTATCATCGCTAATAAAATCATGTGCTACCATACTGTTATAGTCTAAGTATCTAGTGGGTAGCAGCATCTCCTCTTCCTCATCATGCCTAATGGGTATCTCGAAGCGTCTAGCAAGGCGGGAGGCATAGATACCTCCAAAGATAGGACCCCTCGAATGGTTCAAACTCAACCATCGAGCAACAATAGCGCCCAAACTAAAAGTTCTATCATGAAGTAAAGCATGGCGCAGAAAAGCGAGGTCAGGGGCACTAAGGCCTCCACTCTCCCCACGACCAATTAAACATCTCCCAGCAAATAATGAGTAATAACGCAAAATAGGAAAATGCAAACTAGCCACTCTCACTTCCGACACTCCTCTCTCTTCCCCTACGGTAACTTCATCAATAAAATCTTCCACATCTCTAGGACATGGTTCACTGATGCTGCCCTCATAAGGTAATTTGCAAACCTCACAAATCAAAAAGCGGCATCTCCTTATGCTCATCATATAAATAAAACTCTACCGTGGGTGGTGATTTCCTAGCATGAAAGTGAAAATTTTGCACGAAGGTATTAGTGAGTAGGAGGTATTGATCACACTTATCGTGGAGGAAGTCGGTGATGCCTGCATTCTCCGCCAAATAATAAAAATCATCATAAATTCCGGTAGCCCCCAAGAATGCATCACTTGGCCATTCACACGGCCGAACCTCCGCGGTGCGAGGAAGGCTGTACTTGGGCTTCTTCTTCTCCTCATTCTCATTTTCTTTAGAACCCCGGCTTGAAGAGCCTCTCAACCATCTCTTCATCATTTCTTTTCTCTGAAATTTTCTGAAATTTTTAGTGACTCAAGATAAAAGTGAACCAAACTCAACAAGATTGATAGCAACTACTCCTACAAGTGTCTAGAGGCTATATCATGCATCAAAACTACTTTGGACCGTATAAATTTGACATGCAAGCTCAAGAACAAGGTCACCACAACAGCAAAAAATTGCAATAAATAAAGCACTAGAATAAAAACAGATTGGACCATTGGAGGAGTCACATACCGAAGAACAATCCCCCAAAACAGTTTTGCAAATGGAGCTTTGCACAAGGAGATAGAAAATGGCAGCAAGATGAGCTAGAACACGGGTTTGAGCAACGGGATGATTTTTCTGGAGGAAGATGAAGTGGATGGGTGCTGGAATAAGTGAGGGGGGCCTATGTGGGACCCATAAGGCAGGCGGGCGCGCCCAGGGTGTAGGGCGCGCCCTCCACCCTTGTGGTCCACTGGTGCAGCCCCCTGGTGCATTCTTAGTGCCAGAAATTCTAAAATATTCTATAAAAAATTATACTAAATTTTCAGGGCATTTGGAGAACTTTTATTTTTGGGACATTTTTTATTGTATGGATAAATCAGAAAATAGACGGATAATACTATTTTTGCTTTATTTAATCTAAATAATCAGAAAGTAAAAGGTGGGTACAGAAAGTTGTGCTCTCTAAATTCATCCATCTCATGCTCATCAAAAGGAATCCATTAACAAGGTTGATCAAGTCTTATTAACAAACTTCTTTCAAATAACATGAAACCGGAGAATTTTCGAATAACACTAGGTTACCTCAACGGGGATATGCATGTCCCCAACAATAAGAATATCATATTTCTTCTTGACAGTAGGGAGAGGGAATTCAAAACCTCCAATAGTAATAGTTGAAATTTTTCCAATAGAATTGATACTATGAACTTGAGGTTGTTTCTTCGGAAAGTGTACCGTATGCTCATTACCATTTACATGAAAAGTGACATTGCCCTTGTTGCAATCAATAACAGCCCCTGCAGTATTCAAAAAGGGTCTACGAAGGATGATCGACATACTGTCGTCCTCAAGAATATCAAGAATAACAAAGTCCGTTAAGATAGTAACGTTTGCAACCACAACAGGCACATCCTCACAAATACCGATGGGTATAGCAGTTGATTTATCAGCCATTTGCAAAGAGATTTCAGTAGGTGTCAACTTATTCAAATCAAGTCTATGATATAAAGAGAAAGACATAACACTAACACCGGCTCCCAGATCACATAAAGCAGTTTTAACATAGTTTCTTTTAATGGAGCATGGTATAGTTGGTATCCCTGGGTCTCCTAGTTTCTTTGGTATTATTCCACCCTTAAAAGTGTAATTAGCAATCATGGTGGAAATTTTAGCTTCCGGTATCTTTCTTTTATTTGTAACAATATCTTTCATATACTTAGCATAAGGAGACATTTTCAGAATATCAGTCAAACGCATCCGCAAAAAGACAGGTCTAAGCATTTCAACAAAGCGCTCAAAATCCTCATCATCCTTTTTCTTGGATGGTTTAGGAGGAAAGGGCATGGGTTTCCGAACCCATGGTTCTCTTTCTTTACCATGTTTCCTAGCAATGAAGTCTCTCTTATCATAATGTTGATTCTTAGATTGTGGGTTATCAAGATCAACAGCAGGTTCTACCTCCACATCATTATCATTACTAGGTTGAGCATCAACATGAACATCATCATTAACATTAGCACTAGGTTCATGTTCATCCCCAGATTGTGTCTCAACATCAGAAATAGAGATATCATTTGGATTCTCAAGTGTATCTATAACAGGTTCACTAGAAGCATGCAAAGTCCTATCAGTTTTCTTTTTCTTTTTATTACTAGGAGGACTAGGTGCATCAGTATTAATTCGCTGAGAAACCTACTCAATTCTCTTAGGATGGCCTTCAGGATACAAAGGTTCCTGGGTCATTTTACCACCTATAGTCATAACCCTAACAGCATTGTCATTGTTCTTACTATTCAACTCATTGAGCAAATCATCCTGTGCCTTAAGTACTTGTTCTACTTGAGTTTTAACCATGGAAGCATGCTTACTAATAATCTTAAGATAACTAACAGTTCTACTAATGTAATCACCCAAGCAGTCAAGCATGTAAGCATTACGTTTCAATTGTCTACTAACATAAGCATTGAAATTTTCTTGTTTAACAATAAAATTATCAAACTCATCTAAGCATTGACTAGCAGACTTATTATAAGGGATAACACCTTCATCAAATCTATAGAGAGAATTTACCTCTACTACCTATGTCGGGTTATCAAGACCATGTATATCTTCAATAGGTGGTAAATTCTTAACATCTTCAGCTTTAATACCTTTTTCCTTCATAGATTTCTTTGTCTCTTGCATATCTTCAGGACTGAGAAATATAATACCTCTTTTCTTCGGAGTTGTCTTAGGAGTTGGTTCAGGAAGTGTCCAATCATTATCATTACTCAATATATTATTCAATAGCAATTCATCTTGCTCAATAGTTTGTTCCCTGAAAACACAACTAGCACAACTATCTAGGTGGTCCCTAGAAGCATCGGTTAGTCCATTATAAAAGATATCAAGTATTTTATTTTTCTTGAGAGGATGATCAGGCAAAGCATTAAGTAATTGGAGAAGCCTCCCCCAAGCTTGTGGGAGACTCTCTTCTTCAATTTGCACAAAGTTAAATATTTCCTTTAAAGCAGCTTATTTCTTATGAGCAGGGAAATATTTTTCAGAGAAGTAGTAAATCATATCCTGGGGACTACGCACACAACCAGGAGCAAGAGAATTAAACCATAACTTAGCATCACCCTTTAACGAGAAAGGAAACAACTTAAGAATATAGTAATAGCGAATTTTTTCCTCATGAGCAAATAGGGTGGCTATATCATTCAATTTAGTAAGACGTGCCACAACAGTTTCAGATTCATAACCATGGAAAGGATCAGATTCAACCAAAGTAATTAGCTCAGGATCGACAGAGAATTCATAATCCTTATCAGTTACAAAGATAGGTGAAGAAGCAAACTTAGGATCATATTGCATTCTAGCATTCAAAGATTTTTCTTTCCACTTGCATAATAATTTCCTAAGATCATCTCTATCCATACAAGCAAGAAAGTCCCTAGCTACCTCTCCATCCATAAAATAACCCTCGGGTATATTAGGTAATTGATATCTAGGAGAGCTAGGTTTAGCAGGTGGCTCAAAGTGTTCAGTTTCAATAATTTCATGAGTTTCAGAATTATCATCATCTTCAGCATAATCAATAGTTCTAACTCTAGCAAGATGTTCATCAAGTAATTCACCCAATGGCACAGTTTTATCAAGCAAAGTAGTAGCATCATAAGCATCATTCATAGTAGAAGTAGCATCATCAATAACATGTGACATATCAGAATCAATAGCAGGTGTAGGTGTCGCAAGCTTACTCAAAACAGAAGGTGAATCAAGTGCAGAGCAAGATGGCAGTTCCTTACCTCCCCTCGTAGTAGAGGGAAGAATCTTGGTTCTAGTATCTTTCAAATTCCTCATAGTGATCAACAGATATAAATCCCAAGTGACTCCGAGAATAGAGCTATGGTCCCCGGCAACGGCGCCAGAAAAAGGTCTTGATAACCCACAAGTATAGGGGATCGCAACAGTTTTTGAGGGTAGAGTATTCAACCCAAATTTATTGATTCGACACAAGGGGAGCCAAAGAATATTCTCAAGTATTAGCAGATGAGTTGTCAATTCAACCACACCTGAAAGACTTAATATCTGCAGCAAAGTATTTAGTAGCAAAGTAGTATGGAAGTAACAGTAACGATGGCAAAAATAACAGTAGCAGTTTTGTAGCAATGGAAACAGTGGCAATGGTAAAGTAACGTAGCAAAGATCAATATGTGAAAAGCTCGTAGGCAATGGATCAATGATGGACAATTATGTTGGATGGCATTCATCATGTAATAGTTATAACCTAGGGTGACACAAAACTAGCTCCAATTCATCAATATAATGTAGGCATGTATTCTGAATATAGTCATACGTGCTTATGAAAAGAACTTGCATGACATCTTTTGTCCTACCCTCCCGTGGCAGCGGGGTCCTAATGGAAACTAAGGGATATTAAGGCCTCCTTCTAATAGAGGACTGGACCAAAGCATTAGCACTTAATGAATACATGAACTCCTCAAACTATGGTAATCACCAGAAAGAATCCCAATTATTGTCACCTTGGGGTATGCGGATCATAACTCGTAATAGGTGTCTACAACTTGCAAGATAGGATCAAGAATACAAATATATTCATGAAAACATAATAGGTTCAGATCTGAAATCATGGCACTCAGGCCCTAGTGACAAGGATTAAGCATAGCAAAGTCATAGCAACATCAATCTCAGAACATAGTGGATACTAGGGATCAAACCCTAACAAAACTAACTCGATTACATGATAAATCTCATCAAACCCATCACCGTCCAGCAAGCCTACGATGGAATTACTCACGCACGGCGGAGAGCATCATGAAATTGGTGATGGAGGAAGGTTGGTGATGATGATGGCGACGAATCCCCCTCTCCGGAGCCCCGAACGGACTCCAGATCAGCCCTCCCGATGAAGAACGGGAGGCGGCGGCGGCTTCGTATCGTAAAACGTGATGAATCCTTTTCTTTGATTTTTTTCTCCCCGGACGTGAATATATAGAGTTGGAGTTGAGGTTGGAGGAGGTCCAGGGGACCCACAAGGCAGGGGGCGCACCCGCCCTCCACCCCTGTGGACAGCTGGTGGGTCCCCTCTGGTTGATTCTTTCGCCAATATTTTTTATTTATTCCAAAAATATTCTTCGTGAATTTTCAGGTCATTCCGAGAACTTTTATTTCTGCACAAAAATAACACCAAGGCAATTCTGCTGAAAACAGCGTCAGTCCGAGTTAGTTCCATTCAAATCATGCAAATTAGAGTCCAAAACAAGGGCAAAAGAGTTTGGAAAAGTAGATACGATGGAGACGTATCATGTACCTTCGAAATACCATCTGGAGCCCTATTTCGGCACCCTGCCGGAGGGGGAAATCATCACCGGAGGCCATCTTCATCATCCCGGCGGCCACCATGATGAGGAGGGAGTAGTTCACCCTCGAGGCTAGGGGTATGTACTAGTAGCTATGTGTTTGATCTCTCTCTCTCTCTCTCTCTCTCGCTCGCTCTCTCTCTCTCTCTCTCTCTCTCTCTCTCTCTCTCGTGTCCTTGATTTGGCACGATCTTGATGTATCGCGAGCTTTGTTAATATAGTAGGATCATATGGTGTTCTTCCCTCTCTTGTTGTGATGCATTGAGTTTTTACGTTCGAGGTTTCACTATTATCAGATTGAATACTTATATGGATTTGAGAACACTTGATGTATGTCTTGCATATGAATACCCATGGTGACAATGGGGTATTATATTGATTCACCTGATGTATGTTCTGGCACTCAACTCGTGGATTCCTGAGGTGACATTGGGGTAATCTATGCATAGGGGTTGATGTGTTTTCATCCTACTTTCTCCGGTAGAAATCTTGGGGCACTCTTTGAAGTTCCTTGTGTTGGATTGAATATTATGAATCTGAAGTTGTTTGATGCATATCGTACAATTGACCACGGATACTTGTGGTGACATTGGAGTATCTAGGTGACATTAGGGTTGGTTGATGTTTGTCATGTGGTGTTATTTTAGTACGAACTCTAGGGCCGTTCATGACACTTAGAGGGACGGCTTAATAGATCGATCGGAAAGGATAACTTTGAGGTGGTTTCGTACCCTACAAACAATTTCATATTATGTTCACCGCAAGATAAGAACTTTGGAGTGAATCTTTGTCGCACGTTGAGGGAATGCTATATGATTCAGTTATGTGAGCACTGTTGAGAGATTGCACTAGTGAAAGTATGAACCCTAGGCCTTGTTTCTAAGCATTGCAATACTGTTTGTGCTCCGTTTTATCACTTGCTACCTTGCTGTTTTTTTATTTTCAAATTACATAAACCTATATCTACTATCCATAGTACACTTGTATCACCATCTCTTCGCCGAACTAGTGCACGCATACAATTTACCATTGTATTGGGTGTGTTGGGGACACAAGAGATTTCTTGTATTTGATTGCAGGGTTGTTTGAGAGAGACTATCTTCATCCTACGCCTCCCATGGATTGATAAACCATAGGTCATCCACTTGAGGGAAAATTGCTATTGTCCTACAAAACTCCGCGCTTGGAGGCCCAAAACGAGTCTACAAGAATAAAGTTGCGTAGTAGACATCAAGCTCTTTTTGGCGCCGTTGCCGGGGAGGTGAGTGCTTGAAGGTATATCTTTAGATCTTGTAATGGAATCCTTTAGTTTCTTGTTTTATCACTAGTTTGGTTTATAAAAGAAAACTAAAAAAATGGAATTGAGGTTGCCTCATATTATGCGTATTTATCATGTCTTTCTTGAAAATGATGGATCAGAAAATTGTGCTCAATTTATAGAAGAAGAATTCAATAAAAAGTTTGGCAAATCTTTGAATGATAAGCGTGATTGCAAAGTTGCTAGTATGAATTCTTTGAATATCCATGATGCTAATTATATGCAAAGCCATAAGCTTGGGGATGCTATGTTTGATGAAGATGATATTTTTAGTCCCCCAAGTTTTGATGAGAAAATTTATTATGATGAAAGCATGCCTCCTATTTATGATGATTATATTGATGAAAGTGGGTTTGGAAGAGTGTCAACTCTAGGTAATAATTATCCCACTATTTTGGAGGGTGTTGAATCCTATTGTGATAATTATGAAAGTGGATTTGGAGAGATCATGACTTTATTTAATGATGATTCCACTATCTTGGAAGAGGTTTAAATTTTTTTTGACAATGAAGTTGCTATCTATAATGATTATGGTGATGACATGTATGCTATAAAGAATAATGATAACCATGAAACTTGTCATCATGATTTTAATTTTCAATTGGATTATGCCAATCAAGCATCACATGATAGTTACTTTGTTGAGTTTGCTCCCACTATTATGAATGAGAATAAATTTGCTTATGTGGAGATTAATAAAATCTATGTGCTTATGGATCATGAAAAAAATGCTTTATGTGATTGTTATATTGTTGAATTCATTCATGGTGCTACTGAAAATTATTATGAGAGAGGAACATATGCTTTTACATATTTCAATAATATCAGGTTTCCTCTCTATGCGTTGAAAGTTTTGAAGCTGCACTTGTTTTTCCTTCCTATGCTAGTTGATTTTTGCTCCCATAAATTGTTTGCTCACAAAATCCCTATGCATAGGAAGTGGGTTAGGCTTAAATGTGCTAGTCATATGCTGCATGATGAAAGGAAAAATGTTCTATAGTGAGTAACCAGCTAAGCAAGAATATGCTTTTGAACCTACTATAGAAATTGAGATAGGATTGAATATATTTAGTGTCTTATGTGATTTAGGGGCAAGTGCTTCCACCATCCCCAAATCAGTTTATGATAGTCTCAATCTCGCTCCTTATGCTAATACCAAGATCATTTTGAATATGGCTAATTCTACTTTTACTCAGGCAGTAAGCATTAAGCATGGTGTTATAGTTTAAATTAATGATTGCCCTGTCATGATTGATCGTGTCATAGTAGATTGCCTGAAGATCCAATTGCTCCTATTATTTTTGGTAGACCTTTTCTAAGGACTATCAAAGCTGTGATAAATGTGTTTGAGGGGAATGTTAGATTTCATTTACCCACTAAAGATCCTTTTGTGAGTCATTTCCCCAGGAAAAAGAAAATGAAGACCTACTCAGGAGAAGGCATCATTGTGAATACCAGAAGCTATGGTCTCATTGTGTTTGCACCACCTTGATCACCATTATGGTCGAGCTAACTAACCGAAAACAAGCGCTTCGTGGGAGTCAACCCACGCGAATAAAGTAGACAAGTAAGTTTTTATTTTTGTTTCAATAAAAGACTGATTGAAGTTCTATATGAAGAAGTAAGTTTGAGAAAGTTGTTCTAGTGAAGGGTTTGCGATGTGCAAGTTGGATTATGTGTTGTATCGATGTTTGGATGCCTGGAAATATGTCTATGTATTGTTTTGGCACTAACCTCGCAGGAGAACAGAGAAAAAGAAAAGTTTCGAAAGAAAAGGATCAAAAGATGGCCTTTAAACGACCGCAACGGTCGTATGGGCGGTCGCTTGGCCTGCTGGAGGTTCCAACACAAAATTACCAGAGACAACAGGATGAAAGACGGCATTTCAAAAGGGCACAACTGGTCGTTCGAGCGGTCGTTTAACTCCTTTGTAGAAAACAAAGAAAATTCCAGAGCATTTAACGGCGTTCGAAACCGGCGCATGCGCCCGTCCGAGCGGTCGTTTGACACCTTCGACCAGAAGAAGAAAAGAATAGGGCGAACGACAACGTTCCAGACGGTGGCAGCCGCCCATTTCAGCGGTCGTATGACATGAGCACAGATGTAGGTAAGTCCTCAAGGAGAACGACGGCGTTCCATGTGGGCACTTTCGCCCGTATGAGCGGTTGTTTCGAACCTTGGCGGCCACAATAATCCCGAGGAAGATGGTAAATCACCCCCATCTCTCTCTTTTCTTCTTCTTCTTCCTCCAAACCTCTCCAAACCCTAGTAAAACTTTGCCCGATCTCTCTACTCGCTCGATTTCAGTTCAAATCCTTCTGTGTGATCAATCTATGTTATGTTTATCCTCTGATCCCCAAGTTATTTTTTGCAAATCCATGTTCTACATAACTAGCATTGCCATGACTAGGAGATGCATATATTTGATCCAAATTTGAGTTTGGTTTGGATTCGTTGATGTTTTTAGAGGAGTATGACATTGTGACTACCGTAGGATCAATATTGTTTAATTGTAAATGAGTGAAAAATTGTTTTGTAGATGTTTACATGGAGGTCTTCTCGCATACTCGGTGCTTGGAGTTCATCCACCGCAGCACCACAACAAGTTTTCACTCAGGGGATCGTCTTCACCGACCATGTAGCAAGAAGAAAGTTTAGACAACTAAGCTCAAGGAAGATCAAAGCAACCAAATGGGCTTGCGCGACCACACTCACCAAGCTAGGTATTACTAATGGTTTCAATTTGCTTTGTCATAATTCCGGGTTGCATCATTTTGTTTATCAGGGATGTGAGACATATGTACGCATCACGTTTGAGTTTCTTAGTACTCTCTCGCACAATGTTGGTTCGATGCCCAATGCATATGAGGAGGAGAGGGTCACTTTTCGTCTCCTGGACCAAGACTTCAACATCACTCTTGACGAGTGGTGTAATTATTTTGGCTTCACCAACAATAATAATGATGTCAGATATGTTTTTGATTTCACTAATCCGCACCGGAGGCAATCCTTTAATTTTATGAGCACGCCAGGCTCGCTAGTTGCATTGAAAGTCCCGCTATATGTTATTTCTATTATGTTATCACTAACTCGTTGCAAGCATGAGGAGAAGTTTCTAAGGTGAATGATGAGAACATGCTAGTTCTCGAGAAAGCATCAAATCTTGACGTCGGTTATTCGCCCAACATAGGGGCAATACTTTTGCTAGAACTCGTGCATCAAGCAAATCATGCACAAGGAGATATCGTGTGTGGAGGAGCGATCACCAAGTTTGCCAACTCCCTTGGTCTCAACTACCATCACCTTCGCCCCATTGTCGATAACATCCTTGTTAATATTCGTGTTCTTACTAGCGCTGGAATGGTAGTGGTTCGTAATGGCTGTCATGTCATTAAAATTCCTGGAGTGGCACACTTGTTGCCTACTCCTATGCCTAACCATTTCTCCATTGATCATTGACAATTGCATTATGTTGCACAGGAAGGAGATGCAGCTTCTGACCAAGAAGGCCCAGAGCCAGAACAAGTAGATGAAGAAGAACTCGCCACTGACGAAGAAGAGGAGCAACCCCAAGAGCAGCCATAACAAGGAGACTACACCACCTACGCAGACCTCAACAACCTACAAGGCTCTATCCAAGATGTGAGCAAGCGCGCCGAGTCTCTTCGAGGCACGTCCGCCTACATGAACATGAGCTTTTCCAACTAGAACCAAGAGTGGGCTCCTGACAAACCACCACAATGATCTCGCTGGTTTGGGCTTGCAAAAGCCTAAGCTTGGGGGAGGTTATCACGAAGTCTACATCAAGATGTGGTGGTATTTAAATAATTTGTAATGAGGTTGTATTTAAGCTCGAGGAGCTTCAAAACACTCGTGTTGGTTTGTTCCAACACTTTTTTTTTATTTTCTTTTTCCTTTTATTTTCCTTTTACCTTTGCGATTTTTTGGTTGTAAGTTAGTTTTCAAAAACCCAAAAACCAAAAAATAGAATAAGCTTTGCTTTGCTCTTGTTCTTTATCTTGCCCTTTGGAGTTTGTTTGCATTTTGTTTTCCGAGGAGTTGATCAATGCCGGACAACGAGGAATGCAAGAGTAAGGAAGAGAAGTGTGTAAATTCACAACCGTGAAGGTATGTCCTATGACCCCTATCTTTCGCACTTGAAATACTTAGATTAGATGTAGTAGTATGTGTGAAATGTGCAGATGGGCGTAAGTCTTGATAGTTAAGACAAAGGTTTTGTTCTAGTAGCTGAAACAATTTTGTTGCCTTTGTTCTGTTTAGTTTAGACAACCAAGATTTGCCGTGGGACTGTTTTAAAATGAAATGATATTAACCAAGAATAACCATGCACAAGAGAAAATCTTTCAAGACTTGGGAGTTGAGAAAATTGTAGTGGAAGTGATGTTTGAATTGCTCAACCCCATGTTGTTAATTTTAATATTGATAGCGCTTGTGGATTAAATTTTCTAGAGGAACTTAGTTGAAGGGTGAATGAGATTATGCCAAAAATCTATGTTCTATCTCTTACATGGTGCTTCAGCTCCTTGCTGGTGCTATGGCCCTACTACTATATGCACGTGTACATCTAAAATGTGGCTTCGTCACCTTTCTTGATGTTATACTGAGGACTCCGTTGACCTATGAATGATCCACCAAGAGCAATAGCTCGAATTTCAACTATGAGTTTGTTACCGTACGTAGTGGCAACACTGCAAACGCATATTATTCAGATTTCTCTTGAAATAGTGTGTATGTGGTAAATAAAGGGGACTAATCAAAAGGGCTCGAAAGAGACATATATCAGAGGTCCATAGTTCCGAAACATTAAGCCACAACAAAAACCTATGCATGATCATTTAGTTGGCATAATCCCTTCATGTGACAATCAAAGTTCCAGCAAACAATGGTTAAAATAAAGTGCTTGAGAGCCTTGAGGAGTAAATGATTGTGGTTGTGCTTAAGAGCATTAGAGCATAATATTTTGCTACATGCTTTCACTCCCTAACCTATGTTTTATTGGCTCTATCAAAAGAAAACTCTTTTGTGCATTCCCAACAAGCAAGTGTTGTTTAGAATAATAGAATAGAATGTTGCAAAGTTGTTTTATCTAGTAGATCAAGAAATTTGTGTTGATTATCTTTGCTTCACTAACGCTTGCACTAAAACCATGCCACCGCTACAGTTGTGGTAAGTTTTCAGGTCAAGAAGCGGAGGGCTATCTAGGCGTATCGATCGTAAGTGAACCCGAACCTTCTCGTTATTTTGGTTTAAACAATTGAGTTCCTTATGATTTGTATTTCTGTTTATGTTGCTCGAGGACGATCAAGTTTAAGCATGGGGGAGTTTATGAGTGATATTTTTACACTCATTTTGCCTTTGTTTAAACCGGGATATTTCATTTAAAAAGAGATATTCGCTCTGATATTGGTACTAATGACTAATGAATGCAAAGGATTCCACAAATCCTCTCTTTGATGTGTTTCCACAGGAAATGGGCTAAAAAGGGAAGAAATCATGTGTGGAAATGGAATGGAAGGAGAATGAAGGAAGAAAGAATCAACAGGAGGTGTTTTTGCGAATACAGGGCAAAATACGGTGTTCCATATGGGCACACGCGCGCGTATGGCGTGAATTACGAGGCAGGTTGTCCACCTGAACAACTTTCATTAAAGGGACCCTGTCAAAATGTCAACAGAACAGACAAGCATAGAAGCGAGAACCTCTTCATCTTCTTCTTCATCAACAACCCCTAGTCGCCGCCATCTCCATATCCATATCCATGTCCACCACCACCATATTGCTCTCTCACCTCATTCATACTTGTAATCGTGCATCACACAAAGGCATCCATTGTAAGACATATTGCAATCAATCAATCTCAAGATGTGTTCTTCGATGTTTTCTTCCCGCAATCTGATCTGCATGTGTGAGTAGTTCGGTAAGGTATGGGTTGAGGCATAAGCCTTGCAACCCAAGGTATTTGTTGAGGGGACCAATGGAAGACTTTGACATAACACCCTCTATGTGTGAAATAAAATTGTTCTGTGAAGATGTCTCTTGTCTTGTCTGCGACCTTCATCCCTGCAGTTACCCAGGATCATGGAGATTGAGCACCACTGAGGCTAGGAGCAAGGAGACCGTGAAGTGTTATATCGAACACTGGTGACAATAAGGTTTATAGGGTAACATGGAACATATCCTTGGGGATAAATGAGGTGTGGTCCTTAAACTCCCAAAGCTCTTGTCTGATTTCAATATCTTAATTATCGAGGAAACCCCACATGACGGATAGGGCCTGCTGTAGGATAACTGATTCTTGATGCAGGACTCACACCAGTTAAGATGTTATTTGGACACATCCCCCACTTTGATCCGTAACAAGCACATCTCGATGGGTGATTTCCAGTGCACAAATTAATATCTTGTTTGATCCCAGCGCAATTACAAGGTTGTAAACATAAGACCTCATACCCATACCTCTTTTTATTATAAGTGTTTGAATCACTTGCTGATCTGGTCAAAAGTTGGATTTGACACTTTGACAAAAGCTTGCTAGAGAACATCGCCTCAAGGGAATCTTCCTCTCGTGGGTTCGATAACCTAGGGTCACCTCTAGGGAAATAGGTGCGGGATACTCTTTTCTGTTCCAATACCGGATCAATGAAAGGAGGTATCATTCACGACAAAGGATTTCAATACCTTCCATGTTAAACACATTATTGGTGGTTTCCAAGCGGAAAGGTAAAGTTTACTCCCCCTCAACCATACAAACACAAGCCATGTCTAGCCGAATTCACAGGTGCCCTCCAAACCATCAAAATTCTAGGGGAGTTTGTTTTATTATATTTTTCTTACCAACCTCTCTCGTGCAATTACAAGTGAATAAACACCCATCATGAGAATGACCCACTTGGCATGGAAGATATTGACCGCCCCGTCGCTCCATGAGTGGTACGGGCACACAAAACAGATGCTTATTTGAATGACTAGAGGTGGCACACGCAAGTTTAATTGGAACAATAGAGTAATACAGCATATAGGTAGATATGGTGGACTCATCTAGAACAACTTTGGGTTTAAGGATTTGGATGCGCAAGCAGCATTTCCGCTTAGTGCAGGCTAAGGCTAGAAAATAGCTTGAGAAGCGACCAACTAGAGAGTGACAACGGTCATAATCATGCATTGCGAATATTTAACATTGGATACGAGCATGAGTAGGATATAAACACCTTGAACATAAATATCATGAAGGTTGCATTGGTTTTGAATCGACTGCGTGTATAAACATGTGCTAAGTCAAGCCACATGAATTATTCAGAGGAGAATACCATACTAACATACTACATCACAACCATTTTAATGCATGTTGACACTCAAGATAAATCATTATCCACTCATAGATATTTAAGCATGGCATGAGCAACTACAATCTCTAATTGTCATCACAATCATATTTACTCATAATATGCTGAATCGAGATCGACTGAGTTAAACAGATTTACAAAAATGGAAAACAATAAGAGTTCATACCAGCTTTCCTTCAGCGCAATCACTTCATTGAATCATCATCATTATTGTCTTTCACTTGCATGACCGAATGATATGAAAATAATAATAGTGCAAGTGTGTCGTGGACTAACCTGGAATCTGTAAACATTTTATTCAAAGGAGAAGACAAGGTAATATTGGCTCTTTGTTAGATCAACAATATAAAGCATATGAGAGCTACTCGACAATTCTAGCATAGTCTTCTCCTCACGACTCAAAGAAAAGAATTTTTTTTTCAGAGAAACACACTGAAATATTTTTGGAGTTTTTAGTTTTTCTGAAGAAAGCAAACTAACGAAGGAAAAAGGGAAACGGGAAAAACTGTTTGCACGGGAGAACTCCCAACAAACAAAAGAAGAATGAGAAATCTTTCTGGGTTTTCTTTTACTACTACGAACTAGCTAATTGAGAAAGAAAACTCGAAAAGAAGCGAGAGATATTTTTGGATTTTTGAAGTTTTTCAAAAACACAAAAGAAAGCAAAAATAAAACTAACATGGATATACAATGAAAGAGGATGACACCGGCAACTGGAATGAATGTGTGGTACATGAATGTAATGTCGGTGAGAAATTCGTACCCCCAAGCTTAGGCTTGTGCCCTATCTTGGTAGATGGCCACGACTGGAAATAATAAGTCCATGGTAATACTGAGGCTCGTGAGGCTCCCACTGCTAGATAGGCTCCGGTGCTGGTTCTGGCTTAGGTGACGGCTCAGGTGCCAGGGGCGGTGTTAAGCCCTAATAAGCATAACTGTCCTCAAGCATAATAGTGTTCCTGCCCTGGAAAGATCAAACAAAGACGGCGTAGGCAAAGTAATAACCTCATGACTATCGTGACTAAATACCAAGTTATACCGAAATCTTCTCACTCCGGAGTCAATAAAATTATGTTCAACCATGGTAACATAATCAAGATATTTGGTAGGTAAAAGCTGATCCTCCTCATGTCTACACTGGTACAGCGAGCAACTATACAAACGGTTTTTAACCCCTTTCCACGATGGCATTTTAAACCGTCGCCTAGTGAGTGTGTGCGATAGGGGGTCCTTCCCACACGTCCCAAAAACCATTGGGGATAGGCCCTCTGGTCACACATGTTGGGCAAAATGAGCTCGTGTGCGATCAGGCTAGCCATTACATACAATTATACATGCCCAATCATTTCCGTTCGTAAGTACATCCCACACGGTGAAACCTAGAGAAACGTTTCCCTTCGTATGTACATCCCACACAGTGAATCCTAGACAAACGTTTCCGTTCGTCTCCTCATCCCACACAGTGAATCCTAGACAAACTTTTCCGTTCGTATGTACATCCCACATGATGAATCCCAGACAAATGTTTCAGTTCGCACATACATCACACACAATTTTCCCCATCAAATCATCTGTGATAGCGTTGCCATTGCAGACGATATTAAAAAAATTATCATTTGCATTATTGAATGTATCACACACACTTTTTATGTGGAAAACGTTTGCGCAAGGTGGCCTAACGCAAATAGTTTTCAAGAGGAAGTCGTGTGTGATTGTTCATTGATCCAACACATTTTCTTCCTAGAAACTGTGTGGGTTGTCTGAGGTCATCGCCCAAGGTGTTGTCTCAATAACCATTTGCAATAGAAAACCCAATAAGCATGCTAATTGGCCTATTATTAATAATCCATTTATTAATCAAATTGAGATTTCATATTAAGCACACAATAAATTTCATTTTCGTATTACGGAACTAGGATTTCATAATTGAAAAACATCAGAGTAGAGCATCATATAGCTTCAGCACTCAGTTACACCATATAGGCATATAGCTAGCTACCCCATTACACAACTGCACCAGCACCAAGTTTCACATGCAACATCTATAACCTTTGGAAATTAGCATCATAGATGGTAGATAGACAGATGAATCTTATCTGGAAAACTACTGAAGCGGAAGGCGAATATTGAGCCTTCATTGATGTTGAAGGTCCTTTCAACTTTAGGCCAGTGCATGTGGATGATTGACCATCCATCGTTCGTCCTCTTGAGGAAGACTTCAATATTGTACCTTGGGTGTTATATGAATACCTTCCTCGCCTCCTGACCATACAAGTGGTTTGAGAGGTAATCATTAGTGAACTACATTGTAAAGGCCTGAAAACAAAGATATGCATAAATATCTTCTCTAAATTCGGAAATGGCACAAGGGAATAGAAAAGACAAGGTATAATAGTTAGTACCATCCTGTAGAGCACTGATGTCTTCTTCATTGTGCAAACAAAGATCTTGTTGTTTTCGTCGCTAGTTTCTCTATCCTAACGATCTTTTTGAGTTTCTTGACTTGACTGATATTCATGGACAACTCATTTCCCCATATGCAAAATGGGTCGAACAGTGGGTCAAAACCTCCGATAGCAGGACCTACATGTGCAAGACCAAATTGTTAAAAACCTAAATATTAGAATGGTTCCAACAATTGCACAATAATGTACTATTAGACAAAGGACCATGCATGTGCAAACCTCGATTGTAAACCTCATTGTTTCCCTGCAACACATATAAGGTAGTTATTGATCGGGTTAAGTGAGGGTTGGCATAGTATCAGTAAAATATGTTGATGAAAAATAAACACATTGCAAATTCAACAGATTAATTCGAGCCACATGGAAAAGCGATTTATCCAAACCAAGCATGATTAAGAAATAGAAAATATGGCAATTGTATATGTTTCTTATGTATTTAGTACAGCCAAATTTGATTTATTCCTCACATGCATAACAATACAAAATTGTACTCACAACAATTGAAAATCGCATTGCAGAATTGAACCAAACAGTTAACTAAACACCACAACAAATGAACCAAACATTAACTGAGCACCACATTGCACAATATAACATACTCCTAATAGAAGGTCAGACAGTTAACCAAACCAAGCATGCTTAACAACTTGGAAATATAGCAATTGTATTTGTTTTTCATGTATTTAGTACAGCCAAATTCGATTTATCTCTCACATGGAAGACAATAAAAAAATGCACCCACAACAATTGAACATCGTATTGCAGAATTGAACCAAATAGTTAACTAAACACCACAACAAATGAACCAAACATTAACTGAGCAACACATTGCACAATATATAACATACTAGAAGATCAGACAGTTAACCAAACCAAGCATGCTTGACAACCTGGAAATATAGCAATTGTATTTGTTTCTCATGTATTTTGTATAGCCAAATTTGATTTATTTCTCACATGGAAGACAATACAAAAATGCACCCACAACAATTGAACATCGCATTACAGAATTGAACAAAACAGTTAACTAAACACCACAATAAATGAACCAAACATTAACTGAGCACCACATTGCATAATATATAACACACTACAAGATCAGACAGTTAACCAAACCAAGCATGCTTGACAACTTGGAAATATAGCACTTGTATTTGTTTCCCATGTATTTTGTACAACCAAATTCGATTTATTTCTCACATGGAAGACAATACAAAATTGCACCCACAAGAATTGAACATCACATTGTAGAATTGAACCAAATAGTTAACTGAACACGACAACAAATTAACCAAACAGTTAATAAGTGAGCACCACATTGCACGACATATAGAACATATATACTAGAGGATCATATTGCATGGTAAAAGTACATAGGACAATTCACTAGATTTTGTGAAGGAAAGGCAGGAGCAGCACATGCAACAGGTAAACCGAACATGCTTAACCGGCGTAGCTAGCTAACTGAACATAGGTCCTTATAGTGAGCTAATAAGACAAGCTACTCCTCATCGTCGGAGATATCGATGATGATTAGCTCCTTAGACTTGGAAGAGGGCGAGGCCTCCACATCGTGGGTGCCCTCCTCATAGTGGTGAATTGCCTGAGCGACTCCGGGCATGAACCTACTGGCTCTCGAGTTGAGGTAAGCACGGGCACACTGAGAAAACACCTCGTAGTCTTCGTCGAAGGCACTAACGGTTGCCTCGAGAAAATGCCATGAACTATCGTTTAAAGCAGCCAACCGCGTGGTGGCATCGGCGTGCGAGGCATCAACGGTGGCCTCAACGGAGAGGTGCTCATCCAAGATCTGGGGGTCGGCACGAATGGCAGCCATCGCGACCTCATCCACGCGTGCGCCCTCGATTGGCTTCCCCGTTGCCAAATTCTCCTTTGCTCCTGGCTATACTGTCTACACCATGGCTTGGGGCAGCGCTTATTTGGAGGATGGGTCAGTGATTTGGGTGGAAGGTGTCGCGCCAGCGGTCGGGGCTTGTGGGATGTAGGAGGAGGAGGAGGATGGGGGTCGGGTGTGGATTACCTGCCTAGATTGTTGAGGCCGAGCAGCGTGAAGGAGGGTCATCGGTGAGGAGGCGGCGCTGCAAGCAAGCAGTGAAGGTTTGAACTTGGAAAGGAAGGCGGAAACAGGGGAAATGTGGCTTTTGGTCAGGGGGAGGGGGCGAGGGTGGTAGATATTTCCGCGGAAGCCGAAAATTTTGGCTCGGTGCAGCGAAAAACTGGCGCACAAAGTGTCATCAGACACGGTCCCTTATTCAGCATTGTGTACGATATGTGAACATCACAAACGATTCATATAGCTTACCCTGTGTGTAATGAGTTTTAACGTGCAAATTTTGGTCCGAATTTCCTTGGTTACAGTGGTCCTCCATGTCATTGCTTAACTTGGGTACACAAAAGAGCCTACAACACACCCACACTTCTTAACCGAGCAAGTTCAGCAATTAAACAAAGCTAGATGACCTAAACATTACTCTAACAAATTAAAGGCTGGCGCTTTAAACAGAAAGTACTACTTCGGCTGGCGCTCGTCGATCTCCGCCACCTCCTCCATGTCCAGCTCGCGCCCGACGATCTCCTGGGGAAGGGGCTCCATGGCTTCCATCGCACCATACTCGGCAAGCATCTCGCCATCCACGTCGGCCATCTCTTTGGAAAAGGCCGCCACGAGCTGGGCATGGGCGGCTGTGGTCTGGGCTTGCACAGGCTCCATCGTGGCAAGGTACGCCTTGAACAAACGGATGGCTGCTCGAATGCTCTCGGCGATTGGCAACTCTTCGACCGTGGGTTGCCGACCGTTGTCGGAGAAGCTTCGTGCGATTTGTGCGGTGACCGCCACAAGCTTGGCATGGGCGGCCTCGACATGGTTGTGGGCAGCCTCCACCAGGGCTAAGGTGGCCACTGCGAAACGGACAGCTGTTATGCCGCTCTCGCCAGTTGCTTTCGCCATCGCAGATGTTGCTGCTGCCACCTAAGTGTGATGCCCCGGCTCAATCGTGCACTAATCATACACGCAAATGCACACGATCAAGCCTAAGGAATCACGGGAAGATATCACAACACAACTCTAAAACATAAATAAAGTCATACAAGCTTTAAATTACAAGCCAGGGGCCTCGAGGGCTCGAATACATAAGCTCGTATACAAGCGTCAGCGGAAGCATCAGATATCTGAGTACAAATATAAAATAAAACACAGAAAGGCCCTTAAAAGGCGGGACAAAAGAAAAACACTATGATCGAAAGGTGCAGGCCTCCTGCCTGGGACCCTCCTAACCTACTCCTGGTCGTCGGCCAACTCATAGAAGTAACCACTCTCGAGGTGGTAGTGGTAGCGATCGTCGGCGGGGGCAGCTGTCTCAGGGGCTCCGTCATCTGGTTGCATCAAAAGGATATGGGGGAAAAAGAAAGCAAAGCAACCGTGAGTACTCATCCGAAGTACTCAGCAAGCAAGGATCTACACTACATATGCAATCATTATCAAAGGAAGGCTGTATATGTGGACTGGGCTGCAGAAATGCCAGAATAGAGAGAAGGCCTAGTCCTATCGAAGACTAGCATCTTCAGAGGTCTTGCAGCATTAGAAGAGTGTACATTAGTACCGTATAAAGTAGTAGTATCATTAAGTCTCAACCTCACCCAGAGATCCTTTCTCGAATCCCTACGACAAAGCAATCCCAGAGCCATACAGTCATCAACCTCGTCTGGAGATCCCTTCTCGACTCCCAGCGAGAAGCAATCCCAGAGCCATAGTATCCAATTCTAGTTGTATCGATCGGGATACAACTCCGAGTGTCCTTTACCGTAGGACCGGCTATCGATAGATGTGTTCTTCCCTGCAGAGGTGCACCAACTTACCCAACACGCTCGATTAACTCCGGCCGGACACACTTTCCTGGGTCATGCCCGGCCTCGGCCAAACGATACATCACAACCCTACCTACAGCTCAGCAGAGAGGTCCCCGTCCGTCTATATCCTAAGCGCTTAGGGGTCTTGGGCCATCGCCCTGCGCACTCCGGGTCGGTGTGTGCAGGGTCAGGACGAGCACCACCTCTGTCCTGGATGGTACTGGCCCGGCCCAGCCACGAGGTTGAACTGGACGTCTGACAAAGCTTTCGGCTGATGCATACGATGCAGAGTGCCCATAACTCTTCCCACGTGATGGTTAGTGCTATCAGGCCAGAGGCCTGCTCGGATCAAATATCCAAATCGTTAGTGGACTAGGGGCTTGCGGTAACGAGCAGAGACTCACGATCGATGTGACCCCGTCGCCCCGTCTCGAGGACTTGCTGCAAGGGCTAAGAATGCTCGGCCGCGCCTCGTATTCATCACTCGGGCACCATCCAGGTTAACACGTCTCCACAACACTTGCTATTTAGGCTCATGCGGGTACCCCTCCGGGTCGACCCGCCTTTCCAAGTAACAGTGTAAAATCCAAGTATCCGTGTGTCCATAACATCAGGGGAATCCGAGGTATCACCCTCATTGGATTCCTACTTGATGTATTCATCAAGGTGAACTCAGAGGAATCACCCTCGAGGTTCACACTTGAAGTGTTGCGTGACACGGTCGTATCGGCAGTGGAGAAGGAGGAATCGCCCTCGATGACCATGACCAATTATCTACCCTACAAGGTTAACATCAGAAGTGCTGATGAGGTATCACCCTCGGCACTCGATAGTAACCCAGTAGTGTCGTACAACTAAGGGGGGTGATGTGCGGTGTCGGGGCCTGTCTTCAATCCTGTTGATCGGGTCTTCTGATAATCCAGCGGGGTAGTCGGGACAAGTGGGGTCACTGATAGGTCTCTACCCAGCCTATACTAGACAGTTTAGGATAAGCAGGTAAGGTTTCAATAGCAGGTTACAATAAACAGGCTATGCATCAGAATAGGTAAAGCAGTAGCAGCAGCAATTCTAATGCAAGCATGAGAGAGAAAGAATAGGCGATATCGGTATGCTCAAGGGGGGGGGTGCTTGCCTGGTTGCTCGGCGGCAAGGGCAAGGTCGTCAACGGTGGCGTCGGGCTCCAGAGCTGTGTCGGTACCGGGAACTGCGCCGGGGTCTAACGAGAGAGAAGAGGGGGAGGAAACAGTATAAATACACAACAAACATGAGTAACACAATGTACGACATGACAATACGCAGTGCCGGGTGTGTCCTAACGTATGGTTGCATGACACCGAGGAAGGGGGAATCCATCCGGGAATGTTTTCCTGGTTCCGAACATTTGTCAGACAGCTGACCGGAGGGGAACGGTTCCATGTTCGGATAGTTAGGGACGTGTGGCGGACGAACAGACTACGTATTCAAATTCGTCTCGTCGTTCTGATTAACTTTCATGTACAAAGTTTTTCGATCTGAGCTACGGATTATTTTATATGATTTTCTAAAGTTTTATTAATCATTTGGAATTGTTTTAATTCAGAAAAATCATTATTACATCAGCATGATGTCATGCTGACATCAGCAGTCAACTTTGATCGTTGACTGGTCAAACTGACCAGTGGGTCCCACTATCATTGTCACAGTTTTAATTAAACAGGATTAATTAGTTTAATTAAGTGATTAGGTTAATTAACTAGTTTTAATTAAATTAATTAATTCACTAATTAACTTATTTATTTATTTATTTATATACCCTTTTTTTACAGGGGCGGGCCCCATTCGTCAGCGACCCAGGGGGCCTTATCGGGCACACGGGCGCGGGTGGGCGCCGCCTGAACTGGCGCGGGCGCGGTCTACTGGGGGCCGGCGCCGACGGCTGTGGCCGCGACCACTGCTGGAGAAGCAGCAGCAAGGGGCCGGCACGGCGAGCGGGGCGAGCAAGGGCTGCCGGGGCGGCGCGGTCGGCATAGCGCGGCTGGGCGCGGGGTGGGCGTGGCCGGTGCGGGGGTTTGGCGGCGAGCGCGGCCGGACCAGTGCGGGAGGCGCCGATGCGAGCCAAGGCGGTGATGTGGCGCGTGTGTGCGCAGCAGCTGCAGCTGTTTTAGCAGCGGCAACAGGAGGTGGCCGAGGTCAGGGGCCAGGGGGAGGCCGTCGGTGAGGAGGGGGGGCCGCAGGTGAGCAGCGGCCGCTGCAGCTGCAGGGCAGCGGCATTGTGAGGTGAGCGGCGCGGGCGCCAGTGTGGCCAGAGGCCGAACGGCGAGCACGTGCGGCAGCGGCGGTTACGCGGAGTAGCAGCAGCAGTTGCATGCAGCGTGGGCGTCGGTGCGGGGGTGAGGTCAGTGGGCGCGGGCAGCGCACGGCGTGCGCGAGCGCGGGCGGTGGACGGCGCAGGGAGTGCGTGCGTGCGGGCGCGGCGGCGATGCGGGCACAGAGGAGCGGATGGGAACGGAGGGGGTTCTCACCCACGTTGATGGGGAGAGGGGCGGCGAGGCGCGATGTGGCCGGCGAGGGAGAGGCGAGGATGAGCGACACCGGCGAGGTCGAGGCGGCGGGGTCGTGCGGCGAGCGCGGCGGGGCTCGGCCCGATCCAGAACTGGATCGGGGGGGAGGGGAATTGTTGGAGTAATGGGCCACGGGTAGCCTAACCCGAGTCCCTGAGCTGTTCAAGACATTGGGCCGGCTACGCCCACGAGCGACCAAGATGAAGCGCCGCCTTCTGACGGCCGGCTGTCCCGAGCGGCCGGCTGCCCGAAGACGGCCGAGCTCCAGAAGACGGCATCAAGACAGGCCGACTCCTCCCAGGCGGCCTCCAGAGAGGCCGGCTCCTGGCGGTTGGCCCACGGTGCCCTCAGAGTTTGCGCCTCCATTAAAAGAGACGAGACAGGGTGAGGCTATAGTGAAGCCCATCCCCCCTGTATCCGGGGCAGGACATGGCCACGGTGCTCCGTACGGGCGGAGATCTCCGCCCGGCACGGCACTGTCGCCACTCCGCCCTTGACGTCACCCCTGACAGGCAGAACCCTGTTTCCACGATGGCCTGTCAGTACGGCCTGCAGGCGGCGGGCCCTACCAGACAGTGAGAACCCAGAGGACGGCGGGAGTCTGACCAGCCAGACCTGAGGGAGGCCGGCCTCAAGCAGGCGGCCATCACCTTCCTCGGGGTCCGCGCGCCATCAACCAGATGGGACACGGAGTGGCTACAGTGGTCTCCCGCCAGCGGATGGGACGGTAGCCACGCTCCCCTGACCACGCCTGCGTCACCAACGTCACGGCGACGTACCGGACCAGTCGGCAGGGCCCACCCGGCGGCGGGCCCCAGCTGCCAGCGGAGAAGCCGGCGGCCAGAGACACCGACGACCGGGCCCTACGCCCGACCAGATTACCATTGTACCCTTGGAGGGGGGTAGGCCTATATAAGCCCCCCCAGGGCACCCATGCAAGGGGAGAGATCAGTTAGACCTAGACTCACTCAGAGGGAGGAAAGAGCCGGCCCTACTTTCTTCTACCTCTGGCATACAGCTCGAGGAGCACCATTGTACTCACTAGTGCCTTAGTGATCATGCGGAGACCCCGCAGAGCAGGACTAGGGGTGTTATCTCCCCGGAGAGCCCCAAACCTGGGTAAAGCGCGCTGGCGATTGTGTCTACGCCACATCCCGCTTCCAGGCACCGGCCATGTTCGACTAGCTCCCACCATGATAAGCCATCCCTTGGCATATGTCACACCCAACACACAACATTTGGCGCCCACCGTGGGGCTAGGTGCACCGTCGTCCGGAGATCTGTTCTGGACGGGAACCTTGTTCCTTCCCGGCGAGCGCGGCCAACCCGGCACGCCAGACGGTGTCTACGCCGACGCGCTGCGCGGCGCGGAGGTCATCTGCGTGGCAAGTTGCCTCACCGATCTTGTTGGCGGGATCCGCCTTCCTGACGAGCCCGTATCTGATGCAGGCACGGATGACCCCGAGAGCCGCCTCGTCGACCTCCTCGACCAGCTCCACGTCGGCAGCGAGCCTACTGCGGACTTGGAGTCGGTTGGTTCCTCCAACCCGATGCTTGTCGATTCTGACACGGCGTCGCTCGACACATTCCCCGCCAGCGTGGTGGTCTACGACGAGCCGCTCCCTCGCGCGGACGGTGGCGGAGGCGCCGTCACGGAGGTGCTTGTCATCGGGCATGGCGAGCACTCTGGTGGAAGTGGCCAGGACCCACTGCAGGCGGCAATGCGGGACCTGTCCGCGCCCGTAGCACCCGGTGCGGACGGCGAAATGCTAGAAGCGTGCCGTGTCGCGCTCCTCGACAGCGCCAACAAGTTGGCGGCCATGAGATGCCTCACCGAGGCTTACCACCGCGAGGTCGACCGTGCCGTCTGTGGCATGCCGGCTGCCGGCGAGCCCAGCCACGCGGGCACAGTCTGACAGCGTGGTGCGGCCATCGCCAGCATGTTGGGGGCCGACCGCTCAGTCCATGCCACGCCAATGGAGAACCTGCGCGCCTCCCAGGCGGCGGCAGAAGAGCTGAACCACCTAGAGGGCTACGAGCGGCGCTGCATGACGGAGCGCGTCCAATAGCTTATCGATGCGGCCGCCACGCAGCAAGAAGCTGGCCGCCGCATGACGGAACCCGGCTTACCGGACGGGAACCTTCCCCCTCGCCGAGAGCACGGCGCGACCTCCTGGACACCGACAAACGGCGCCCACGACGAAAGAGACCCAGAGCCGGCTGCTAGCCGCAGCCGCACCCGCATCTCTATTGAGCGCGACCAAGACGGCCGCCCACGAGCAGTGGAACGGTGGGATGGTCGTCCGCCTCCCCTGCGCCGGGAAATGCGCGCCTCTCTGCCGCCTGTCGACCACCCGACACTCGGCAACCGCCTTGGCCGCCGAGAAGGAGTCGGGGAGAACGATGCCCGCCACCGAATCGACCGCCTCAACCGGTCCCTCGCGCTAGAAGAAGAAGACGCATTGGGTCCGCCTTGCTTTGGTCCCCGCATCCGTGACGAGCCCATCCCCAAAGGGTTCACTCTCCCAAGAGATACGCCCAAGTACAACGGCTCTGTGAAGCCGGAAGATTGGCTAGTCGACCACTCCACAGCCGTCAGCATAGCGAACGGCAACAAGCGTGTCGCCGTGAAGTATGTTCCGCTCATGCTCCAGGGCACGGCCCGGACGTGGCTGAACAGCCTCAAGCCCTACAGCGTCAACAGCTGGCTGGACTTCACCAAAGTTTTCATCCGCAACTTCACCAACACCAACAAGCGGCCTCCCAAGCCTCGCCAGCTCTCTCTGTGCGTCCAAGGCTTGAGCGAGTCCACCCGAGAGTATTTGACGCGGTGGGCCGAGCTACGCAACTCCTGCGAGGGGGTTCATGAGGTACAAGCCATCGAATACTTCACCGCCGGGTGTCGAGAGGGCACCCTACTCAAGCATCGGCTCCTCTGCGATGAGCCGGCCACCCTCGACGAGTTGCTGATCATAGCGGACAAGTACGCCACGGCCGACTCCTCCATGAAGGCAGAAATTCAAGTTGATGCATCCGGCAAAGTGGCTCCTCAAGCTGCTCGAGCCCCAGCTGGTGACTCCAGTCGACGGCAGCAGCAAAACAACAACAAGCGCAAGGCGCCACAACCGGCTTCTACGAGCCGGCAGGTGGCGACAGTCGAAGACCAGCAGCCGGAAGGGCAGCCTCCTCCCAAGCGCCAGAAGGGCGACAAGCCCAACTGGTTGCGCGCCTTCTCATACGAGCAGACTCTCGACGCACCTTGCAAGTTTCACAGCGGTGCGAAGCCGTCCAACCATGCCACTCAGAAGTGCTACTGGCTCACCAGGATCGCCAAGGGCGACGGACTCCTGCCTCCTCCGCCTGCCGGCCCGCCGCCTCCTCCTCCCCAGCAGCCGGTGGTTCGGCCAGTCGGAGCGATCCAAGACGAGTTCCCTGAAGAGCATGGAGCCTATGTCGTCTTCACCAGCGTGACTGACGACAGGCGCAGCCAACGTCAGCAGCACCGGGAAGTGAGCGCTGTCGCTTCTAAAGCTCCGGAATTCATGCACTGGTCGGAGAGGCCGATCAGTTGGAGCCGATCTGACCACCCGGAGGTGATGCCCGCACCGGGCTCTTATGCCCTGGTGCTGGATGCCACCTTCGCAACGGAAAGGCGGGCTGCTCGTTTCTCCCGAGTTCTGATAGATGGCGGCAGCAGCATCAACATCCTCTACCGTGACACCATGGAGAAGTTGGACATCAAAGAGAAACAGCTCCAGCCCAGCCGGACTGTCTTCCATGGCATTGTGCCTGGCCTGTCCTGCTCGCCGATCGGCAAGATCAAGATAGACGTCCTTTTCGGGGACAAGGATCACTTCCGCAGAGAGCCAATCTAGTTCGAGGTGGTTGATCTTGAAAGCCCCTACCACGCGTTGCTTGGCCGGCCCGCCCTGGCCAAGTTCATTGCGTTCCCCCACTACGCCTACCTCAAGATGAAGATGCCGAGCACCAAGGGCATTATCACCATAGCTGGCAACTACCAGAAGTCTGTCGCCTGTGCCACTGCCAGCAGCCGGCTGGCCGAGTCCCTTGTGATTGCTGCCGAGAAACAGCTCCTTGACCGGGTTGTGGCAATGGCAGGCAGGCAGCCGGAAATGTCGCCACAACCTAAGGAGTCATAAGCTGAGGGCTCGTTCAAGCCGGGCAAGGAAACAAAGAAGATACCCCTGGACCCGGAGCACCCGGAGAAGTATGCTGTCGTTGGTGCAAACCTTGACAGTAAATAGGAAGGCGAGCTCGTCGATTTCCTCCGTGAGAATCGGGACATCTTTGCATGGTCCCCTAAAGACATGCCGGGTGTTCCGACAGATTTCGCCGAGCACAAGCTACATGTCCGACCTGGTGCCAAGCCAGTCAGGCAGCCCTTGCGCCGCCTATCAGAAGAAATGAGAGGAGTCGTTGGAGAAGAAATAGCCCGGCTTCTGGCAGCAGGCTTCATTATGGAAGTGTTCTTCCCAGAATGGTTATCCAACCCCGTCCTTGTGCTGAAAAAGAATAAAAAGTGGCGCATGTGTATTGATTATACCAGCCTCAACAAAGCTTGCCCCAAAGATCCATTTGCTCTGCCAAGAACTGACAAGTGATAGACTCCACAGCCGGATGCGAGCTGTTGAGTTTTTTGGATGCATACTCAGGGTACCACCAGATCAAACTATGCCCGGCCGACAGGCTGAAGACCGCCTTCATCACACCGTTCGGAGCCTTCTGCTACCTGACCATGACATTCGGCTTGAGAAATGCCGGTGCCATGTTTCAGCATTGCATGCAGAAGTGTCTCCTGAAGCAACTCGGCAAGAACGCCCATGTCTATGTGGACGACGTTGTGGTAAAGATAGAGAAGCGTGGCACCCTGCTGGAGGACCTTAAGGAAACCTTTGAAAACTTGCGACGATTTCAAATCAAGCTCAACCCGGAGAAATGTGTCTTTGGAGTTCCAGCCGGCCAGCTTCTTGGCTTCCTGGTCTCAGAGCACGGCATCGAGTGCAACCCTGCGAAGATCAAAGCCATCGAGAAGATGGAGGCACCCACCCGACTGCTGGATGTGCAAAAATTCACCGGCTGCTTGGCATCCATCAGCCGTTTCATCAGTCGGCTGGGCGAGAAGGCTCTTCCCCTGTACCAACTCATGAAGAAAACCACTTTTTTTGAGTGGAATGACAAGGCGGACGAAGCTTTTCTCCAGCTCAAAAAGATGTTGACCAATCCGCCTGTCCTGGCAGCTCCGACCGCCAAAGAGCCAATGCTTCTCTACATCGCCGCCACCAGCCGGGTGGTTAGCACATTCATAGTGGTGGAACGCAAAGAAGACGGAAAAACATTGCCAGTCCAGAGGCCCATGTATTACCTGAGTGAAGTATTGTCCGCCTCCAAGCAGAACTACCCTCACTATCAGAAGATGTGCTACGGCGTGCATTTCGCCGCCAAGAAGCTGAAGCCATACTTTCAAGAACATCCAATCACGGTTGTTTGCACCGCCCCGCTTGCGGAGATCATAGGCAGCAGAGATGCATCGGGCCGAGTGGCCAAGTGGGCCATCGAGCTGGCCCCCTACACCATCTCCTACCAGCCTCGCACCGCCATCAAATCCCAGGCGCTGGCTGACTTCCTCGTCGACTGGGCCGAGACCTAGTACCTGCCGCCAGCTCCAGACTCCACCCATTGGCGAATGCACTTCGATGGCTCGAAGATGCGCACCGGTCTGGGAGCCGGCATCGTCCTCACCTCTCCCAAAGGCGACAAGCTCAGATACACGCTGCAAATCCACTTCGCCGCCTCCAACAACGTCGCCGAGTACGACGCACTCTTACACGGGCTCCGGCTTGCCAAGGAACTCGGCATTCGCCGGATCCTGTGCTACGGTGACTCCGACTTGGTGGTCCAACAGTCGTCAGGCGACTGGGACGCCAAGAATGCAAACATGGCGAGCTACCGCATCCTCGCCCAGCAACTCAGTGGATACTTTGAAGGGTGCGAGTTCCTCCATGTGCCAAGAAACGACAACGAGCAAGCCGATGCCTTGGCACGGATCGGCTCCACCCGGCAAGCAATACCAGCCGGCGTCGCCCTACAACGCCTCCTCAAGCCGTCTATCAAGCCATCACCAGAATCAGACTCCATCTTCGTGCCAACTCCCTCCAAGGGAGACGGATTTGATTGGAGGACCCCTGCAGCAGTCGCACCCGGCCCGGGGACTCCACAACCCGGCCCGAGGGCCGCAGCAGTCGGCCCGGGGACTTCAACAACATAGCAAGACGCCGTTGGCTCCACCCTGCCACCTCCCAATCCAACCGCCCTAGTAGCAGTGGCCGTGATGACGGTGGATGAAGTCGAAGCACCATCATGGGCGCAGCCCATCCTCAACTTTCTGGTAAACAAGGAGATGCCGACCGATGAAATCTCGGCCCGACAAGTGCAACATCGGGCAGCAGCATACACCGTTGTTAACAGAGAACTTGTGAGGCGTAGTGTCACTGGTGTATACCAGTGCTGCGTGGAGCCGGAGAAAGGCCAAGCAATCCTCAAAGATATCCACCAAGGCGAGTGTGGTCACCACGCAGCTTCAAGATCACTTGTTGCCAAAGCTTTCCGCCACGGTTTTTTCTGGCCAACTGCTCTAGAAGACGCCAAAGACTTGGTCCAGAAATGTAAGGGGTGCCAGAAGTTCCGCTCCAAGCCACATTTGCCGGCTTCGGCACTCAAGACCATCCCCATCGCCTGGCCCTTTGCCGTCTGGGGGCTGGACATGGTCGGACCATTCTAGACAGCCCATGGCGGCATGACTCATCTACTTGTCGCCGTGGGCAAGTTCACCAAGTGGATAGAAGCCAAACCAATCAAGAAGTTGAATGGTCCAACTGCTGTGACTTTCATCGCAGATATCACCACCCGGTATGGCATACCACACGGCATGATGACCGACAATGGCACAAACTTTGCCAAGGGTGCCTTGGCTCGCTTTTGCGCGACGCAGGGCATCCGACTGGACTTAGCGTCCGTCGCCCATCCATAGTCAAACGGCTAGGTGGAGCGAGCAAACGCCCTCATCTTGTCCGGCATCAAGGCCCGGCTGGTCGAGCCTCTGGAGCGATCGGCCGGCTGTTGGCTCGATGAGCTGCCGGCCGTCCTCTGGAGCCTGCGTACAACTCCAAACAAGTCAACCAGCTTCACGCCCTTCTTCCTCGTCTACGGTGCCGACGCCGTCATCCCGACGGACATAGAATTCGACTCCCCTCGAGTCACCATGTACACTGAGGAGGAGGCAAAAGAAGCACGAGAAGACGACGTCGATCTGCTGGAAGAGGGCCGGCTGTTGGCACTCAGCCGGTCCGCCATCTACCAGCAGAGTCTGCGTCGATACTACAATCGAAAGGTCAAGCCAAGATCTTTCCAAGAGGGAGACCTTGTGCTCCGTCTGATCCAGCGAACAGCCGGCTAGCACAAGCTCTCGGCACCTTGGGAAGGCCCCTTCATCATCAGCAAAGTTTTGGGCAACGACTCCTACTACCTGATCGATGCTCAGAAGCCCAGAGCACGCAAGAGAGACGACTCTGTCAAGGAGACAGAGCGGCCGTGGAATGCAAACCTCCTCCAAAAATTTTACAGTTGACACATTATGTACCACGCTACCTTTTGTATTAAAGTACGGAGACTCCGGGTCCCCCGAGAAGAACTCGGGGACTACCCTCTTTTATCTGCGTAATGAATATTACGCCTATGAATGTGTCATTTCTTAATTTTGCCTGGCACCGGGTTCGACCAGTCGGCCCGGGTGGCTCGCCGCCTTGTACTATGTGGCGCTTCCTGCAGCCGGACAAGTAGTGCGGTGGCACCTCAACTTTCTCCTACCAAAACCACAGCTCGCAGAGCGACTGTCTGGTGGGCAGGGGTTAAAGGCAGAAAAGGTGTCCGCACGAAAAATGGCTAAGGACCCAAAGCACGCACATAGTTCAGGCCGGCTTCCGCCTCATTGACCGGCTGCAGAGCAGCCGGGCGGCCGGCTTCTACTTATCTTACTAACGCTCTAGTTGGCTAAGTACTTGCTCTCCCGAAAGTGGCTAAGTACTTGACCCAGCCGCAGGCCGCAGAGCGGCTGTTTGGCTGGCAAGACAGCAGCCAAGGGAGGGCGGCAAAGGAAAAAAGCCAAGGAGCGGTAGGCAAGAAAAGTCAGATCTCGGCGAGAGTGCAGCTTATGTAGGAGAGCATCTACATTTCAATAGGCCCTTGGCCAGCATTCAACAGAGTTTGAAATACACCCCGTGGGTGGAATTGTGCGAATTTAACAAAGTTTGTCGAGACTGATAAAACAGGAAAAATAAAGGACAAGTCGGCGGCCTAGGGAGCAGCAGAGGGGTCCGACTGGTTGGCGGAGTCGGTAGTGCCGGTTGGTGGAGCGGAAGGCTAGTCAGTCCCCGCTTGGTCGTCTCCAGCAGCAGTCGGCGCATTCGAGCGTGGCTCATTGTTTGAGGCACAATCAAGCGGAGACTAGTCGTCCGCCCCGACCTCCGGCATATCTTCTTCGCTCTCCCCGTCCTCCTCGCCTTCCCCCTCGTCGCTGGTGTCGATCATCTCGGCCGAGTCTTCGTCGTCCTCCGGGTTCAGCCCGAACCACTCCGGCGGCGCCTCGGCACCATCCTCAGCCAGCTCGAGAACAAAGATGTCGGTGTTGGTATACTCGGCGATCGCTGCTGCCCGTCTGACAAGATCGCGCTCCACCGCCACCAGCTCCTCTTGGGCCTCCTGCCGAAACGTGGTCAACTGGGCTAGATTTAGCCCAGGGTACCACGCC
The DNA here is from genome assembly GCA_011799875.1 of Thinopyrum elongatum. Classification (NCBI taxonomy): domain Eukaryota; kingdom Viridiplantae; phylum Streptophyta; class Magnoliopsida; order Poales; family Poaceae; genus Thinopyrum; species Thinopyrum elongatum. The sequence continues at coordinate 186,562,280 of CM022299.1, read as the reverse complement.
TTGACGAATTCCAAGGCCCAGCGCGCGCCAGCTTGGGCTGAGGAACCCTTCCAAGCTTCGAGTCGGCCAGCCGCCACCTCCAGCCAGTCGGCAGTACGACTGGGAGTGCACGGAGCTGGCATGTCCGGCCAAAGGGCGGAGATCGCTTGGGCCCCGACACCTGGATGCTGAGAAGCCGTTCGTTAAGGGTCCGGGGGGCGTCCACGGCGATCGTCGCACCTTCCGCCCTTCGCCCTTCGCGATCGGCCTCGATGGCCTGATTGGCAGCACCAGATTGACCAGGGAAGAAGTCTGCTCAAACAGAAAGCAAAAAAGCAAAAAAGCCAAAATTAGAAGCAAGAAGCCGGCCTGATCAGAAGCCGGTAGCTCGAAGAAAGAATAAAGAAGGAAGCTCACCGTCAACCATGTCTTCAATCTCGCCGAAAACGGCAGTCAGCATCACCTCCTTATCAGTCCAGGCGGAGTGTTCGGTCTCGAACTCAGCAAGGAGACCAGCCTCCCTGTCCTCCGCCTCCCTCTGGGTCTTCTTGAGAAGCTCTGCCTATTCTGCCAGTTGTGTGACCAGCCGGTCACGCTCTTCGGCCAGCTTGCTGCAATCTGCCTCCTTGACGCGCAGCGCGGTGTTGGCTTCACCCAGCTGCTGCTGTAGGGTGGCGGTGGCCCCTACAAGAAGGGATAAAGAAAAAGATACCAACAGTTAGCAGGAAAGAAGCACAGTTGCCAGGGAGATCCGGCCCGACTGCTCAGCAGTCGGCCCGAATCTCGGGGACTACAGCCCGCGGGTGCGCCAGCGCGCCCCCGCACAAAAAGAAAACAAAGACTTACGCCGGCTTTCCGACAGGTCGGCGGTCCGTTGAGTTAACTCCTGGACGTTGGAGTTGAAGATGGTCGCACGGAGGTTGTGATAATCCTACAATGAAGACATCAGATGATCTTAGTACTCGGAGCTTGCCAATTAAAGTTCCGGGCCGCCTGCTCAACAGCCGGCCCGAAACTTGGGGACTACACCAAGTGGGTGCGCCAGCGCGCCCCCACGAGAGAAGTATAAAAGTTAAAGATGAAGAAGCGAGAAGCATACCCGGACGGCCGCTCGCGACTCGAAGAACGCATTATTACAATGCCTAAGAGCGTCGGCCTCGACTCGGAACTTGGCCTAGACGTCCAGGATCGCCCGGTTCAGAGGGCCCGTCCCGCCTACCCGCACCCAACCAGCGGGCGCGGCGCTGGTCGCCTCGGCGTCCGGGATCGAAGAGCTCGCGGTGCCGACTTCCTGTGGGCGCGGTGCCGAGGCCGCCTTCGCAGGCCGGCGGCGCGTTGGTATGCGAACCTTGGGAGTCGGGCCTGTTCCCACCTCGCCTTCGGTTGGCGGCGCTGGCGGGTCAGCCAGCCGCATGTCCCGCGCTCCCCCTGACGACGATGATGGAGGCACGATCATGTCTGGCATGACGACATCGCCGCCCTCCCTCTCCATGATTGGGTGCTCGTCGCGGGCATCCCCTATCGGCGCCACGTACTCTGGTGGTGGTGGCGCGGAGCTCAGGGGGACGACGAATAACGCCGACTGGCGGCGCACGGCTTTTTCGGCCCGATCCTTCACCGCGGCGGCAGCTTCGGCCTCCGCCGGCTTCACCAACGCGGCGGTTTCCGCCTTGTCCGCCCCCGCCTTCTCCCTACGGGTGGCCTCCAGCTCCACGCGCGCCTCCCACGCGTTCCGATCCTGCGCCTCCCGAAGGTCGGCGGCTGGATCGATTCGCCGGGTGGTGGTGGAAGTCTCCGCCGACCCAATGATGGACGCGGCGTCGGACCGCTCGAGAGAAAGCGGAGATCTACGTTGCGCAAGACAAAGAGAAATTAGAAGAATATTGGCATAAAGGAAGGGAAAAGTACGTGAGGAAGTCGGTACTCACGCGGAAACCATCCGCGGCTCCTTCACCGCATTGCGGAAGTGGACGGCCTTCGCGGCCGCCTCGTCCCGCCTGGTCACCGCTGCCGAGCCCTTGGGCCTCTTCGGCCGGCTGCCGAACTGGCTCGGCGCGGCCCGGCGCTTCTGCACCCCGCCTCGGGCAACCGACGCGGCAGACGAGCCCGCGCCCTGCTGATCGGGCCCCGGCTGGCGGGACGGGGTGACCTCTTCCGCGTCGTCGTCCGGCCAGTCCTCGAGGCCGGCCCCGAGCCCCGAGCCGCCTGCCTCGCCGCCCCCTCCCACGACGTCGTCGTCCAAGGCGGCCGCCCCCAAGTCGGGGTCATCCACATCACTCTCCGCCCAGTCGGGAGAAATCGATGCTCCGGCCCCGCGGTGCCGGCCGCCGGCTGGAGGAGGGGGCTCTGTTCGAAAAGCCGATTGATCGAGTTGACCAAACAGAACTCGGCAACGGAAAAAGAGAAGGGGAGGAAACTTACCATAGGCGGGGGGTCGGCGCGTGAGTACGGCTCCTTCCCGAACCGCCACTCCTCCGTGAGCTTGCAGTTCGCAAGATAGTTCACCATATGAGCCACCTCAGCGTGAGGCATCTCCTTGGAGCACAGCCGGCTTGGGTCCCGATGCCCACTCATCTGACAGATCATATGAGGGCGGCCCTGGAGCGGGAGCACCCGCCGTGCCACGAAGGCGGCCAACAAGTCGGGCCCGGTCAGGCCCTCCGACTGTGTCAGCACACGGAGCCGCGCGATGGCGGCGGCACCAGAGGGCGATAGCGTCCTGGCCCGATACGACCAGGTGGGCCACCTCCTGGCCGGCGGGCCGGCTACGTAAGCCGGCAGGTTGACCCAGTCGCCCTCCGCGAAGACGCTCTTCACGTAGAAGTACGACCGCTGCCACATCTTCACCGACTGGATCAACGTGATGGCAGGAAATGGATTGTCGGCTGCCGATCTCCGCACCGTGATGAAGGCGCCGCACTGAGCCGGCACGCCCGCGGTGACGGTACCGAGCTTGGTGTAGAAGAATTCCCCCCAGAGCTCGATGGTGGGGAGCACGCCAAGGAAAACTTCGCACAGAGTGACGAAGGCAGACAGCAGCACCACCGTGTTCGGGGTGAGGTGGTGCAGCTGGAGGTCGTAGAATTCGAGGAAGGCCCGGAAGAAGCCGCTCGCCGGCAGGCCGAGGCCGCGCAGGCAGTGCGAGCGGAAGACGACCTGCTCGCCCTCCTCCGGCGCCGGCGAAATCTCCCTCTCCGGCGCGAGGCGGACCGTCACGTAATCCTTGCCGGGCAGCCGCCGCGTCTGGCAGAGGAACTCGATGTGATCTTCATGGACGATGGAGCCATCCCAGGCAACGGAGCGCGCCATGGAGGCGAGCTTGACGGAGAAAGCGCGGCAACGAGCTACGGCGGCGCCTTGGCTGGGCGTGGAGATGCGACAGCAGCAGAGGAGGAAGAAGATGAGAATGGGGGTGCAGGGCGCGCGTGCTCTGTCGCTCCCCCTACTTATAACCCCCTGGCTACGAAGCCGAGGGGGTGTGGCGTGGGGTCATGGGATTAACTGCGCCCGCAGCCCCACGACCCCGCGTTTATTTCACAAAGTTACTGCGCCGTTACTCCCGCGGGAATCGTAACCGCTCGCCTCGGCCGCGGCGGATCCGCCTGCGCGCCGAGGCCCGGTAGTGGCAGGCCCGGCCTGCTGTCACGTCCCATCGTGAGCGTGGGCTGGCAGGCAGGCCCAGCTCGCTAGCGCCATGTGGCGTACTTACAGCAGGCGGCGGGCCTAGAAGCTTGGCAAGCACGCCACTTGGTTCCCTTCCTGATGTTTCGAAAACATCACCCATGGCCGCCCAGGCGCGTCCGACCCCCCGACCAGGTGGCGCGCTAGGGGTCGGATTCAAGAAGAGCACTCTGAGAGGGAAACTGCTGAGGCTTCTCGACTAATCGGCCACGACGCCTCATCAGCTTCGGGGACTACTGTCGGAGTAATGGGCCACGAGTAGCCTAACCCGAGTCCCTGAGCTGTTCAAGACATTGGGCCGGCTACGCCCACGAGCGACCAAGATGAAGCGCCGCCTTCTGACGGCCGGCTGTCCCGAGCGGCCAGCTGCCCGAAGACGGCCGAGCTCCAGAAGACGGCATCAAGACAGGCCGACTCCTCCCAGGCGGCCTCCAGAGAGGCCGGCTCCTGGCGGTTGGCCCACGGCGCCCTCAGAGTTTGCGCCTCCATCAAAAGAGACGAGACAGGGTGAGGCTACAGTGAAGCCCATCCCCACTGTATCCAGGGCAGGACATGGCCACGGTGCTCCGTACGGGTGGAGATCTCCGCCCGGCGCGGCACTGTCGCCACTCCTCCCTTGACGTCACCCCTGACAGGCAGAACCCTGTTTGCACGATGGCCTGTCAGTACGGCCTGCAGGCGGCGGGCCCTACCAGACAGTGAGAACCCAGGGGACGGCGGGAGTCTGACCAACCGGACCTGAGGGAGGCCGGCCTCAAGCAGGCGGCCATCACCTTCCTCGGGGTCCGCGCGCCATCAACTAGATGGGACACGGAGTGGCTACAGTGGTCTCCCGCCAGCGGATGGGACGGTAGCCACGCTCCCCTGACCACGCCTGCGTCACCAACGTCACGGCCACGTACCGGACCAGTCGGCGGAGCCCACCCGGCGGCGGGCCCCAGCTGCCAGCGGAGAAGCCGACGGCCAGAGACACCGACGACCGGGCCCTACGCCCAACCAGATTACCATTGTACCCTTGGAGGGGGGTAGGCCTATATAAGCCCCCCCCAGGGCACCCATGCAAGGGGAGAGATCAGTTAGACCTAGACTCACTCAAAGGGAGGAAAGAGCCGGCCCTGCTTTCTTCTACCTCTGGCATACAGCTTGAGGAGCACCATTGTACTCACTAGTGCCTTAGTGATCATGCGGAGACCCCGCAGAGCAGGACTAGGGGTGTTATCTCCCCGGAGAGCCCCGAACCTGGGTAAAGCGCGCTGGCGATCGTGTCTACGCCACATGCCGCTTCCTGGCATCGGCGACGTTCTACTAGCTCCCACCATGATAAGCCATCCCTTGGCATATGTCGCACCCAACACCCGACAGGAATGGGGAACGTGGGGAGGAGAGAGGTAGCGGCTAGGGTTTCGGTGGCTGGGGAGGCCACATATAGGCCAGCGGGTGGGCTGGGCCATTTGGGCCGAGGCCAGCTGGGCTGAGGCCTAGTTGGCCAGGGGGGTTTTCTTTTTTTAGTTTTCTGTTTAACTAATGGTTTGGGCCCTAAAAGAATTTTGTAAAAAGTGTGACCTAGTCCATAAATCACAGCGCATCAAGCCCCAACACCAAAAACAAGTTTGGGCAAAACATAATTTCATATTTAATTTAGATTAAATAAAAGGCTATTAAATATTGTTTTCAGCCACTATTAAAAGATGTTTGAGTTACTTAATCAATTTATTAAATGTTGGTTACAATTTTAGAATAGTCTCTAGAATATTTGTTATTCATTGAACATTTTAGTTTCTGTGTTTGAACAACTTTTATTTTCCACTTTAATTTAAATTTAAATTTGAGTTAGGAGTTGAAATGCAATATGATGCAAATGATGATTTGGCACTGTTAATCATGATGACATGGCATTATCAAAAGGGGATTACTGTGGCTTAATACAAGGGGTGTTACAAATCTCCTCCACTAACAAGAATTCTCGTCCCGAGAATTAAGAGGTTGAGTAAAGGGAAAAGACTAGGTTACGAAATTCTAACGATTCTTCTCGGTTTTGGTTGCTCTTCTCGACGAGGTCGACCCACTACGTTGATGTCTTCATTCCTCTGTTTCAGGTCCCCATGACGAAGTCGGCATCCTTTCTTCAGGAACTCCATCGTACTTACGAAAGAATGGGGGGGTATTCCAGGAGAATGAACCTCTGCAAGGTTGACTATCTGGTCGATAACATCGGGGAAGGTGGCAGAAAGCATCTCTCGAATTGAAACTTAAGGAATTATCGAGAGCAAGGTAAGGAGGTATCATGGGAAGTTTCGAGCGGGCAGGCAATCATTCGATGCCTGATACAGGGCGTGAAAGGAGTTCAAAGCAACGGGAATAAGTATTGTGTTTGATACCTGAATTGATGATCTCTCGGACGGTGGCTCGTGAATTACGTACGAGGCCACGCGCGAGGAATAACTTTGACAATAGGGTGTACAGGAGAGCCAGGTTTCGATCCTATGGAACTGTGGGTTATGGGCCCACCACTTGGGTTAAAAGTAGGAAAAAAGTTGACATCTTGCACGGTTATGATAGCAAGGCATGACAGAGAATAGCCTGTCAGTTATGTCAGCAACAACGTCAGTACCAAGGGCGAGGGACAAAGAGAACCATCTTCCTGCTCGTTAAACGAGGCGGACCAATAGGCTAAGTTCTCGTCCTTCGGTGGTTACCGGAATGTCATCTACAATAGTAACGGGGTCTCATTGACAGAGTTGTACCCCGAGGTGTTTACATAAGCAGTGAATTATTGCTGCTTAGATCGTATAGATCACAAGAAAGGTTAAACAAAACAATGGAAAGGAAAATGTGATCATCAGATTAAACAGAACAATGGAAAGGAAAATTTGTTCAAACACAAGTAATTGGAGTATATCCTTCCCAAGGTTTAAACAGGGCATGACAGACGTGTTAGGAGATCAAAGGCATGGCCATTTAGTTAATAGGGGTGTGAAGAATCATGATATGCATCCATACAACGGTGTTTGGACGACTGAGCAAGAAACATTTAGCATTGCGCTTTCAATGCCCTTGTTGATGTTAGCGTACCACAGTCATGCTTCAGAGTAGCATCGACATGGTCTTCAAGCAAAGGTCAGACTTTGGATACACAAAGGATCCATCAGGAACAACTTATAGAGTAAGTATTATAATTTCCTCATTTAAGAATGGCTAAACTTGCTAAAAAGGAAGAACTATAACAATAGGTCCTCCGGCCAGGTGTGCTAGGCATGACATCACCTTATCGGGTCAAATAAAGACCAATGTTATAACTCTTGGAAATATGATCCAACCATCATATCTGACAGAGAATCAGATCTGATTGGTGTCAGGGTACCTCAGACTCAGGATGTCTGAGTAGAAAAAGGTGCGACACAAATTAACGAGACGACATTGTAAGATTCTCGGGAAATGAACTATGGAAGCGAATTCCCAAAACAAGAGTTCATCAATAAACCAAGGAGAGGATGAGGAGGTGGTTGATGGACTCAGCGACTATTCATCGAGATTCCCAAAAGATGGTTTTCCACAGTTAAGTGAACAAGGTGGTAGCATTGGACAGACCAAGTATACAAGGAAGTATGTTCGAGGAGAACATCCACAATTAAACATTGAACGAAAGTGCACCTGAATAAAGTGGCCGATGATATCACAAATCATCGAGGTAAGGATGGTATTCCTCATCATGAATTCAAGTGATATCCTGGAAGAGCTCAGAATGCTGATGATGATCACGACACATTTGTCGAGAGATTCCATGAAGATGTAATCGATCGGTGATGACATCAAGTCAAAGAAATGATGAAGCGAAAGGTTATTGGAACCATGGGTACGACACAAACTCGAAATCAAGTTTGTTGTTCAAGGAGAAATGATATGACGAGGAAATTCGACGTAAGATTAGCTCACCATCGAAATTTGTGCTCTGGGAAGAAGGACCAGGTAGCACTGTTAATAATAGCACGACAATGATGTAGCCGTTCAGGCTAGGGTTAACATTATGGAGTATTAAACTTGTAAGCAATGAAGATTTCGAATACTTGTCGAATCACAATGCGGGCTCGATTCCGTTATTGGTGTCCTTGGGTGTCTAACAACTCAGAACCCGGGGAAAATTGGAATCGGTGAGAAATAATAGTAGATGAAGAACTCATAAGGAGTTATGTAGCTCCGTGATAATCTCGAGATACCAGGGGGTAATACTCGACGACAGATCAAAGCAGAGGTTGGACTGGGGTATTGCTCTACAGAAGACAAGTGCTCAACTTGCTCGAGAAATGGTAATTAAAAGGAGGACATGGTCGGAACCACGATTGCAAAGGATCAATTCATAGATACAAGATGAACTTGTACCAAGGAAATAATTATTTTTACGAGCAGCTTCCATGATAAGTTCTACATTGGGTCCATGGGCATGAACACAAAGGTTCAAGGTCGACTCCCACTTCTGCGATGCATAACCCTTCATTTACTCGTTGTTTTCGAAGAAATTGTAGTGCGGAAGATTTATCTGGTGAAGCATCAGAAGAGTATGACTCGCATAACTTTCGAGTTCACACGAATTAGGGAAAGCATAGGTTCAACCCATTGGGGCATCTTAGGAACGTATACAACAAACTTCAGAACTAAATAACTCATGCTCGAGAGCAGAGCAAGGTTGGCAAAGCAGAGAATACAATTTACCAAAGGCAATATGTACCAGGGGAAATCTCACAAGATTTTTTATGTTAAGGACACTGTCGGATGATAACTCATCAAAGGATCTGACGGTCCATAACGGAGCTGACGTGAGCATAGGCACACAACCAGAAGTAGAATCAATGCAAAGGCATTAATTCAAAGCTCAAATGCAAGGGAGTTATGATGTCCAAAGCAAGGGATCAGAAGCAATCGCTCTGATTAAGGATGGTTAATTGAATAGACTTAGGGGGTACAAGTGAGAGCAAATAGATTGGTCGAGAATCTAGCTCATGTTCGGGATGACGTCTGAGCCGGAAAGAAAATTTCTAAGGATTAAGTGATGATTGCGAGTATTCGCACACACATTGAATCCATAGTAACAGGATGACAGTCACAAAGGATTTTTGTAAAAATTGCTAGACAGGTGGAATTAACCATAGTGTAAGCAGGCAAGGAAAATCAAGAGCAATAGGCTGCACAGGATTTTCGGGAGATCAGATAGCACTGCAAAGTATTTTGGAAAGCATATGAACAACTTGGGATGAACAGATCCCTGATAAGTGTGAAGAATGATCCGCAGCGCAAAAAGAAGCTGCAAAGCAGAAGGCACAAAGGATTCTCGGAACAACGGAGAGTATTAGGGGTAACTTGTTACAACAAGAGCAACTGGGGATAAAGGTACAAACGGGAAGGATGTTATTCATGGGTATTATCGGTGCTCAGGAATAGCAAAGCAGTGGGCACAGAGTCTCAGGAAACATCGAGGAGTATCTGCAGAATCTTCTGGCGAAGCAAGCGATCATCTGTAGTGAAGGGGCTCTCCCGGATGAAGTGGTTACGAGATCCTAAATTCAGAGTTAGTAAATTTTTTAACACAAGTAGAAAAGAGATCAGAATCCCAGAGTAAGGAAGAGGAATAAAAGATCCTAATACCACCCAGTTGGCGACGTGGGCCCGTAAGCCACACAGCCATGTTAGTAAAACGGTTTTCGATTACAAGACTCAACTTCGGCCAAGGAGTTGGAAAGGGGGGTTCCTACAGTCAGTCGGCTCTGATACCAACTTGTGACGCCCCCGGCTCAATCATGCACTAATCATACATGCAAATGCACACGATCAACCCTAAGGACTCACGGGAAGATATCACAACACAACTCTAAAACATAAATAAAGTCATACAAGCTTTAAATTACAAGCCAGGGGCCTCGAAGGCTCGAATACATAAGCTCGTATACAAGCATCAGCGGAAGCATCAGATATCTGAGTACAGATATAAAAGAAAACACAGAAAGGCCCTTAAAAGGTGGGACAAAAGAAAAACACTATGATCGAAAGGCGCAGGCCTCCTGCCTGGGACCCTCCTAACCTACTCCTGGTCGTCGGCCAACTCATAGAAGTAACCACTCTCGAGGTGGTAGTGGTAGCGATCGTAGGCGGGGGCAGCTGTCTCAGGGGCTCCGTCATCTGGTTGCATCAAAAGGATATGGGGGAAAAAGAAAGCAAAGCAACCGTGAGTACTCATCCGAAGTACTCAGCAAGCAAGGATCTACACTACATATGCAATCATTATCAAAGGAAGGCTGTATATGTGGACTGGGCTACAGAAATGCCAGAATAGAGAGAAGGCCTAGTCCTATCGAAGACTAGCATCTTCAGAGGTCTTGCAGCATTAGAAGGGTGTAGATTAGTACCGTATAAAGTAGTAGTATCATTAAGTCTCAACCTCACCCAGAGATCCTTTCTCGACTCCCTGAGACAAAGCAATCCCAGAGCCATACAGTCATCAACCTCGTCCGGAGATCCCTTCTCGACTCCCTGCTAGAAGCAATCCCAGAGCCATAGTATCCAATTCTAGTTGTATCGATCGGGATACAACTCCGAGTGTCCTTTACCGTAGGACCGGCTATCGATAGATGTGTTCTTCCCTGCAGAGGTGCACCAACTTACCCAACATGCTCGATTAACTCCGGCCGGAAACACTTTCCAGGGTCATGCCCGGCCTCGGCCAAAGGATACATCACAACCCTACCTACAGCTCAACAGAGAGGTCCCCGTCGGTCTATATCCTAAGCGCTCAGGGGTCTTGGGCCATCGCCCTGTGCACTTCGTGTCGGTGTGTGCAGGGTCGGGACGAGCACCACCTCAGTCCTGGATGGTACTGGCCCGGCCCGGCCACGAGGCTGAACTGGACGTCTGACAAAGCTTTCGGCTGATGCATACGATGCAGAGTGCCCATAACTCTTCCCACGTGATGGTTAGTGCTATCAGGCCAGAGGCCTGCTCGGATCAAATATCCAAATCGTTAGTGGACTAGGGGCTTGCGGTAACAAGCAGAGACTCACGATCGATGTGTCCCCGTCGCCCCGTCTCGAGGACTTGCTGCAAGGGCTAAGAATGCCTGGCCGCGCCTCGTATTCAACACTCGGGCACCATCCAGGTCAACCCGTCTCCACAACACTCGCCACTTAGGCTCACGCGGGTACCCCTCAGGGGCGACCCGCCTTTCCAAGTAACAGTGTAAAATCCAAGTATCTGTGTGTCCATAACATCAGGGGAATCCGAGGTATCACCCTTGTTGGATTCCTACTTGATGTATCCGTCAAGGTGAACTCAGAGGAATCACCCTCGAGGTTCACACTTGAAGTGTTGCGTGACAGTGTCGTATCGGCAGTGGAGAAGGAAGATGACCCTCGATGACCACGACCAATTATCTACCCTACAAGGTTAACATCAGAAGTGCTGACGAGGTATCACCCTCGACACTCGATAGTAACCCAGTAGTGTCGTACAACTAAGGGGGGGGGGTGATGTGCGGTGCCAGGGCCTGTCTTCAATCCCGTTGATCGGGTCTTCTGATAATCCAGCGGGGCAGTCAGGACAAGTGGGGTCACTGATAGGTCTCTACCCAGCCTATACTAGACAGTTTAGGATAAGCAGGTAAGGTTTCAATAGCAGGTTACAATAAACAGGCTATGCATCAGAATAGGTAAAGCAGTAGCAGCAGCAATTCTAATGCAAGCATGAGAGAGAAAGAATAGGCGATATCGGTATGCTCAAGGGGGGGTGCTTGCCTGGTTGCTCGGCGGCAAGGGCAAGGTCGTCAACGGTGGCGTCGGGCTCCAGAGCTGCGTCGGTACCGGGAACTGCGTCGGGGTCTAACGAGAGAGAAGAGGGGAGGAAATAATATAAATACACAACAAACATGAGCAACACAATGTACGACATGACAATACGCAGTGCCGGGTGTGTCCTAACGTATGGTTGCACGACACCGAGGAAGGGGGAATCCATCCGGGAATGTTTTCCTGGTTCCGGACATTTGTCAGACAGATGACCGGAGGGGAACGGTTCCATGTTCGGATAGTTAGGGATGTGTGGCGGATGAACGGACTGCATATTCGGAATTGTCTTGTCGTTCTGAGCAACTTTCATGTACAAAGTTTTTCGATCTGAGCTACGGATTATTTTATATGATTTTCTAAAGTTTTATTAATCATTTGGAATTGTTTTAATTCAGAAAAATCATTATTACATCAGCCTGATGTCATGCTGACATCAGCAGTCAACTTTGACCGTTGACTGGTCAAACTGACCAGTGGGTCCCACTGTCATTGTCACAGTTTTAATTAAACAGGATTAATTAGTTTAATTAAGTGATTAGGTTAATTAACTAGTTTTAATTAAATTAATTAATTCACTTATTTATTTATTTATATACACTTTTTTTTACAGGGGCGGGCCCCGTTCGTCAGCGACCCACGGGGCCTTATCGGGCACACGGGTGTGGGTGGGCGCCGCCCGAACTGGTGCGGGCGCGGGCTACTGGGGGCCGGCGCCGGCTGCTGTGGCCGCGACCGCTGCTGGAGCAGCAACAGCAAGGGGCCAGCACAGCGAGCGGGGCGAGCAAGGGCTGCCGGGGCGGCGCGGTCGGCGTAGCGCGGCTGGGCGTGGGGTGGGCGTGGCCGGTGCGGGGGTTTGGCGGCGAGCGCGGCGAACCAGTGCGGGAGGCGCCGATGCGAGCCGTGGCGGTGATGTGGCACGTGCGTGCGCAGCAACTGCAGCCGTTGTAACAGCGGCAGCAGGAGGTGGCCGAGGTCAGGGGCCAGAGGGAGGCCGTTGGTGAGGAAGGGGGGCCGCAGGTGAGCAGCGGCCGCTGCAGCTGTAGGGCAGCAGTGCGAGGCGAGCGGTGCGGGCGTGAGTGCGGCCAGAGGCGAGCGGCAGCACGAGGCCGAACGGCGAGCGCGCGCGGCAGCGGCCGTTGCGCGGAGTAGCAGCAGCAGTTGCAGGCAGCGCGGGCATCGGTGCGGGTGCGAGGTCAGCGGGCGCGTGCAGCGCGCGGCGTGCGCGAGCGCGGGCGGTGGACGGCGCGGGGAGTGCGTGCGTGCGGGCGCGGCGGCGATGCGGGCATAGAGGAGCGGATGGGAACGGAGGGGGTTCTCACCCACGTTGATGGGGAGAGGGGCGGCGAGGCGCGATGTGGCCGGCGAGGGAGAGGCGAGGAGGAGCGATGCCGGCGAGGTCGAGGCGGCGGGGTCGTGCGGCGAGCGCGGCAGGGCTCGGCCCGATCCAGAACTGGATCAGGTGGAAGGGGAATGGGGAACATGGGGAGGAGAGAGGTAGCGGCTAGGGTTTGGTGGCTGGGGAGGCCACATATAGGCCAGCGGTGTGGGCTGGGCCGTTTGGTCCGAGGCCAGCTGGGCTGAGGCCTAGTTGGCCAGGGGGGTTTTCTTTTTTTAGTTTTCTGTTTTGTTTTATTTTATTCTTTTCTGTTTTGCTAATGGTTTGGGCCCTAAAAGAATTTTGTAAAAAGTGTGACCTAGCCCATAAATCACAGTGCATCAAGCCCCAACACCAAAAACTAGTTTGGGCAAAACATAATTTCATATTTAATTTAGATTAAATAAAAGGCTATTAAATATTGTTTTCAGCCACTGTTAAAAGATGTTTGAGTTACTTAATCAATTTATTAAATGTTGGTTACAATTTTAGAATAGTCTCTGGAATATTTGTTATTCATTGAACATTTTAGTTTCTTTGTTTGAACAACTTTTATTTTCCACTTTAATTTAAATTTGAATTTGAGTTAGGAGTTGAAATGCAATATGATGCAAATGATGATTTGGCACTGTTAATCATGATGACATGGCATTATCAAAAGGGGATTACTGTGGCTTAAAACAAGGGGTGTTACACTAAGCAGCGACAACGGCCGTTTGGGCTGCCTTGGCCACCCAGGTGCAGATTACGGCCGCGCTCATGCAGGTTGTTAGCACCCTCATGGCGGCTGTGGCCGCGCTCTTACCGGAGTGGGCCGCCGAAGTTTCCCTCACGACGCGGGTCCACGTCCCCATCTTTGACCGGCGATGATTGAACAGTGAAATGATATTTGGGCAGCGATCTAGCGTGCTTGACGCGTCGGCTGTGGACTGTAGCCGATGAACCTTCTCGCGTAAGCCATATACTACTCCGACGGTGCTCCAAGATATTTTGTACTGCATCTCACATAGTTGGTGAAAGTAAACTGTGTGTGATCTACTTGATTTTTCGTCTTGATTTAAAATACATAATGGGGTCACAGCGACAAAGGAGGGTGTTTTAATATCTAGAACTTTTATCTACAGTGAACATGCAACTATACGAGTGTCGTCAATTTTTTTGGAATTATTCAAGGTTCGTTTGGACATTTTTATACATTAACTAAGTTTTCTAGGCATTTAAGGTGCATAATTCAAAATTAAACTACATGCACATGCTCCGATGCACCAAAATGGGTTGTAAAATCATATATGTGTCCATGGGTGGATTCTTATGTCCTATGCAAGAAAAGGGAATTAATTTCAAACACTTCGACACCATGGCTAGCCGGCAAACGTTGGGATACTTGGTTTTGAAATTCTAGTAAATCCAAAACTCGTCTGACATTCATGAAACTTGGCATGCTATCATGGAATGGCACCAACATGTTGTGTTAAAAAATTGTCCCATTTGGGGCAAGTTTTGTTATAAGCTTCTCACAAACCAGAGCTTCTCACAAGAAGCCCCATAGTTCTGGTAGGGAATGTGTCACCTTTGTGGACGAAATGATATTCATTGCCTCTTCTTGCTTTCAAATTTTTTCTAGTGTCAACATAGAATAGCAGGACTGTCGTGTTAAATTTTGGAAATTTTGGGGGTTCGCTTGGACATTTTTATACATTAACTGAGTTTGCTAGGCATTTTATGTGCATAACTCAAATTTGAACTACAGGCACATGCTCCAGTGCAGTAAAATGGGTTAAAAAATCAAATGTGTGTCCTTCGGTGCATACTTAGGTCCCATGCAAGAATGGGAATGAATTTCAAACACCTCGGCATACTTAGGTCCCATGCTAGAAATGAGAATGAATTTCAAACACCTCGGCACCGTCGATCGGCCGCAAACATTGAGATACATGGTTTTGAAATTCTAGTAAATCCAAAACTCGTCTGAAATTCTTGAAACTTGGCATGATATAATGGAACATCACCAATATGCTCTCGTAAAAAAATTGTCACATTTGGGGCAAGTTTTGTTATAAGCTTCTCACAAACCAGAGCTTCTCACAAGAAGCCTCATGGTTCCGGTAGGCAATGTGCCACATTTGTGGACGAAACGATATTCGTTGCCTCTTCTTGCTTTCAATTTTTTTTGTAGTGGCAACATAGACCAACAGGAGTGTCGTGTTAAAATTTTGAATTTTTGGGGTTCGTTTGGACATTTTAATACATTAAGTGAGTTTTCTAGGCATTTATGTGCAAAATTCAAATTTGAACTACAAGCACATGCTCCAGCGCAGAAAAATGGGTTGAAAAATCAAATGTGTGTCCTTGGTTGCATGCTTAGGTCCCATGCAAGAAATGGGAATGAATTTCAAACACCTCGGCACCGTCGCTCGGCCGCAAACATTGAGATACATGGTTTTTAAATTCTAGTAAATTCAAAACTCATCTGAAATACATGAAACTTGGCATGCTATCATGGAATGGCATCAACTTGCCGTGACAAAAAAATTGTCCCATTTGAGGCAGGTTTGGGTATAAGCTTCTCACAAACCAGAGCTTCACACAAGAAGCCTCATGTTTTTGGTAGGGAACGTGTCACCTTTGTGGACGAAACGATATTTGCTGCCTCTTCTTGCTTTCAAATTTTTATCTAGTCGCAACATAGACCAACATGAGTGTCGTGTTAAAATTTGGAATTTTTCTAGGTTCATTTGCACATTTTTGTACATTAACTGAGTTTTCTAGACATTTATGTGCACAATTCAAATTTGAACTACGTGCACATGCTTCAGTTTAGAAAAATGGGTTGAAAAATCAAATGTGTGCCCTTGGGTGCATGCTCAGGTCCCATGCAAGAAATGGGATTGAATTCCAAACACCTCGGCACCGTTGCTTGCCGGCAAATGTTGAGATACTTGGTTTTTAAATTCTAGTAAATCCAAAACTCATCTGTAATTCATGAAATTTGGCATGCTATCATGTAATGGCACCAACATGTTGTGGTATTTTTCGTGTCCAATTTGAGAGAGGCCCACAAATTAACAGCCAACCAAGGCATTTTGAAACAAATAGCTGCCACATTATCATCTCAAATGTTTGTATAATTTAAATCATGGGCGTTCTGATAACCAGTCACGTGAGGCCACACGTCACACTTTTAATGGCTAGGAGGTGCCGTGCGGATAACTGCTTGAGTAGACGGGAGGCGTGCGAGTGCACTCCATTGCACTGGCTGACCAGGAGGCCTGCAAGTAGTCCTCCAATGCGCAGGCTCACCGGGAAGCGTTCGAGTTGTACGCTGCGCAGGCACACTGGGAAGTGAGCCCTTTGACTTTCATGGCCGCCCGCCTCACTCCCAACCTCTCCATCAATGGCCCCGGAGCCGCTGTTTAATATAGGCAGCCTTACTCTTCGCCTCCCATTCCCCTCCCGCAGACCTCCACCAACGCCATGGCGCAGAAGGATCATCTGCCACTAGTCTTCCAGTTTGGTGAAGCCGACTCCAGCCAGATGAGATAGAAAATAAGGAGGAATGGGACCTCATGGACATGGCCCTGAACGAGCTGGCCGCGGTGGATCCTGCCCCCACGCCCGTCCCAGCTCCCATCCCTGCGCCGGCGCCAGCGACCATCCCCGTAGCATTGACGGGCTGGTCCCCGAGCACTATCGCAGTGCTGGAAGCAGTTGTAACACCCCATGTCATTAGCCACAGTAATCAGTTTTAATAATGACAAGTCAGCAAGTTTAACAGCGCATGATCATCATTAGCATCATATTGCATTTTAACTCCTAAGTCAAAATCCAAACTTAAATGAATGTGGAAAATAAAAGTTGTTCAACATAGAAACTAAAATGTTCATTAAATAATGAATATTACAGAGACCATTCTAAAATTGTCACCAACATTTATTACAATGATTAAGTAACCCAAACTCCCTCTAATAGTGGCTGAAAATAATATTTAATAACCTTTTAATTAATCTAAACCAAATATGAAATGATGTTTTGCCCAAACTAGTTTTTAGTGTTAGGGTATAATGCACTGGTATTTATGGACTAGGTCACACTTTTTACAAAATTCATTTGGTCCCCAAACATTTTGCAAACAGAAAAGAAAAGAGACAGAAAAAGAGAAAAAGGAAAAGGCCTAATGTAGCTACTGTGCACTCAAGCTTATCGCTACAGCGCCGGCCCAGCCCACCCCGCACCTCCTCCCTCCTCCCGCACTGCTCATGCTGCCTTGCTGTCGAACACACCGCACGCACGCGCGCGCGCCCCAGGCCCCGCTCGCTCGCCGCTCGACAGCGCGCCCGCGCTCGCACTGGGGATAAGAGCAGCTCCTCGCCTCCCCTGGCGAACCCTAGCCACCATTCCTCCCCCTCCCTCGCTCGTTCTCCGCCTTGGCCGACGCGGCCATCGCCATTGCTCCCTCGCCCGCGTAGCCACCACCTCCGCCACGCCGTCCCGCCTAGTCCAGTGTCACCGCCGTGCTCCGCTACGCCACCTGCGCCAACGAGCGGGAACCGAACGCCTCTGCATCGCCGGCCTGCATCGTCTTCTTCCCCTACGGCCGCCTGCGTCGCCGCCGTCGATTCGCTCTGACAAGCCTTCCCCGACCCCGCTGTTGCACACCTACAGGGCCCGGTGAGCAGTCGACGTTGTTCCCCTCTCTTTTCTTCTCACTATCGACGCCGTAGTGACCGCATTTGAGTTGCCCGAGCCCACCACCACGGACCTCGTCGCCGGCGACCGTCCGGCGACCATTTGGTCTTGTGCTGCTGCCTGTCTGCTTCGCCGCCTCGCATAGGCCTCGCCTACCCCTTGCTTCACTCGCAACACACGCTGTGGCGCCGTTCCCGTAGCTCGCCCAAGAAACCTCGCCGCCGACGAGCTCCTGGCGCTCCACTCCGGCCTCCCCAGCACCCCGCACCGCCGCCATTCGACGCGCGACGTCGAGCCGCGTCGAACGCACCCTCCCCCAGCCCCGGAGACGCCCTCTGGGCGAATCCCGAACCTTGCCGGCTCGCTCCGCCACGTTGGAGCTCGCTAGAGCGCTCTCCGGCCGGCGTCCGACGTGGCTGGTGGGACGCACCCCCCGTGCCACTAATTGTGGGCCCCCCTGGGCCCCAGTTAACCAGTTGACTTGGTCAACTGGCTGACTGGGCACTGCCCAGTCACTGACTGGTGGGGCCCCTCTCCCTGTGTATATGACATATGGGCCCCCCGTGTCAGCTGCCTAATTAACTAATTAGGTTAATGAAAATAATTAAATTAGCCTAACCTGTCACTGACTACTGGGCCCCACCTCCTAATTAGTTTAGTTAGTTTAAATTAACCCTGGTTAATTAGCTGGGTCACTGACATGTGGGTCCCACTGGACCCACCTGTCAGGTTTGACTCTGGTCAGCCATAGTTGACCTGCTGACATCACACTGACCTCATGCTGATGTCATCATTCACTATTCTTGATAATTCGAATTTAAATAAATAATTAAATTCAGAAAATGATAAAAACTTTAGGAAATAATATAAATTCAACTGTAACTCCGATGAAAATTATTTATATATGAAACTTGCTCAGAATTTCGATACGAATCTAAATACACCCTCTGTACTCTTGTCAGATGCCCCTAGCTATATGAGCATTGAACTTTTAGACCGATTTTGATGAATGAATAGTGCCCAACCTTATTTAAATAAATCCGGATAAATTCCTAAATTAACTAAATCATTTAGTTAGGCAGTAGAACACCCCGGCATATCATTTAGCCATGTCATACATATTGTTTCCATTATTGCCGTGAATTTATTCTTTCTCTCCCCCTCCTTCTCTCTCGATAGACGCCGAGACCGACGAAGCTGCACCTGGGTTCGACTACGCTACCGACGAGCAGCCCGTTGACGATCCCTCTCTCTTGCCAGAGCAACCAGGCAAGCCCCCCCTCTTCAGCATCCAGATATCGCCCATTCCATTTCTCCTTCTTGCATTAGATTTTGCTACTGTTAATGTATGCTCCTATTCAGATGTATAGCCTGCTTTCGTAACATGTTCATTGTTACCTTACCTGCCTATGATAGAATGTTTTGTATAGGTTGGTAGTGAACCATCAGTGACCCCACCACCTTACCCTTGTCATCCCTGCTTGATCATCGATGACTCGATCAGTGTGATCGTCGACCAGAGACCGACACCTCACTTCACACCCCCTTTAGTTGTACGACTCTGCATAGTAACTACCGAGTGCCGAGGGTGATACCTCGTAACGCACTCCTGATGAATACTCCGCAGTGTAGCTGTTCGATCGTGGTCATCGAGGGTGATTCCTCCTTCTACACTTCTGATACGACTCTGTCGTGCGACCCCTCAGTGTGAACCTCGAGGGTGATGCCTCATACGTTCACCCTGATGATTTCATCGAGTGGAATCCATCGAGGGTGATTCCTCGTGGTTTCCCCCTTGATGTTATGACCACACAGTTACTTTGACCTTTGTTACAGGCGGGTCCACCCTGGTGGGTGCCCGCTGGGGATCTATGTTGTCGGGTGTGCCGGAAGGGCACTCGAGTGTGATATTGTGGCGGAGCATCAGAGACTCTGATTGTCTCCGCGTGATACTAAATGAGCCTATTGGATTTGGGTGTGTGATCTGAGTGGGTCGACGTGCCCTATACGCACTACCACCACACGGGATAATGGTTATGGGGCCCTCTGCGATGTACGTTTCTCCTGAAAGCTCGTCAGACGTCACGATTCACCGTGCGGGCTGATTGTCGGGATTAGGCTGGATACTTCACTGACGAGTTCAGTGTCGCGCCTGCACCCCGGCTAGCCACGCAACGCGCAGGGTACCCAGGGCGATGCCCAAGACCTCTGGGTGCGTAGGTTAGTCTGGCGTGCTGACCTCTCTGCTGAGCCTAGGTAGGGCGTTGCTTCGTGTTGATCTTCCGAGGCCGGGCATTACACAGCAAGTGTGTCCGACCAGAGTTGATCGAGCGTGTTGGGTAACAGTAGTGCACCCCTGCAGGGATGAATGATCTATCGATAGTCGGTCCTACGGTAAAGGACGCTCAGTTTGTGTATCCTGATCTACTACTTGAACTGGATACTTGTTACTTAATTGAAGCTTCGGGATCGCTTTCTCGCAGGGAGTCGAGGAAGGATCTCTAGGCTTTGCTTCAACATGTTTGCTAAATAAAATGCTATTCTACTCTCTTCTACTGCTGCAAGATGATGGCTTCGTGAAGATGCTAGTCTTCGATAGGACTAGGCCTTCTCTCTATTCTGGCATTTCTGCAGCCTAGTCCACATATACAGCCTTTCTCCATTGATAATGTTGCATATGTAGTGTAGATCCTTGCTTGCTGAGTACTTCGGATGAGTACTCACGGTTGCTTTACTTTCTCTTTTCCCCATACCCCACCTTGATGATACATCAGACGATGGAGTCCAGGAGCCAGATGACACCACAGGAGCTTACTACCAGGAGGGTCCAGAGGGCACGTACTACTGGATCGAGCCAGCCGACTAGGAGTAGGATCGGAGGCTCCTAGGAAGGAGGCCAATGCCTTTAGATCTAGAGTCGTTGTTTGTGCTAGCCTTCTTAAGGCAAAACTTGTCTAACTCTGTCTGTACTCAGATTATATTTGTATGACTGACTTATGTATTCGGATCCTCGTGATCCCTGGTCTGTAATATTGTGGATCTCCGTTTATTTGTGTTTAGAGTTGTGTTGTGATATCTCCCCATGAGTCCCTGTGCTTGATCGTGCATGTTTCCGTGTATGATTAGTGCATGATTGAGTCGGGGGCGCCACAAGTTGCTATCAGAGCTGACTGCCTATAGGAAGCCCCCTTCCAATTCCTTGGCCGAAGTTGAGTCTAGAAACCGAAAAACTAATTTACTAACTTGGCTGTGTGGCTTACGGGCCCACGTCCCCAACTGGGTGGTATTAGTGTGGCACCCCGGCTCAGAGTAAACCGGAACGCCCCGTATTCCAGCCCAAGAACGAGTCTTCTAGAATACGGCACTGTTGGCATAGAACAAATCAGCTCTTTATTGCAATAGATATGGTTACAACGGTACAAGGATTACATCGGCACGGCAACACTATGCCTGCCCGGGGTAGCTCTATGCTAACAGCGGAGTAACTCTCTCGGCAGCGGAACAACGACGACGGTGATGGACTCCACTCCGCAGGGACTCTGGCTAGAACGCGTATCCTAGATCGCAAGCACAGGATCCTCGGCAAGCAAGCAATCACGGCATGACCTGCAAACTGGCATGACACGCCAGGTGAGTACTTTGAATGTACTCGCAAGCTCACAGCAAACATCAGCATTAAAGCAAGACAACATCATAGCAATCCAAAATTAACCAGCATGGTTATCTAGCAAGGTAGCTACTGAAATGACTGCAGTAAGGTAAAGCGTATTACATCCATACTTCAAATAATCTCAGGCTCCAATCCGAACCTGTACCAAGTCCAATCCCCAAGCATGTGGTCATCCGACCACTCAACTCACAGCCCTGCCATCGCTAACATATCAAATACCTGATTCCATCTGCACGACAAGTCTGACAAACTTACTCTCCTCCGGGTTGTCTCACAACCCTCAGAATACTCATGAACCACCGAGTACTTCTGATCATACGACGAGTTCTTCCATTATTATCATCACTACCATGGTTGACCACCTAGTGAGGTCTGGACGGACTGTCCAATACCGTGGACACGGCTATTCGAATATATTTTACACTCTGCAGAGGTTGCGCACTTTACCCACACTATGGAGCACTGACCTCGTGATCCCATTCGGGTGGACCAGTGTTGCTCCAACGAAACCTGCCTGACCCGTGACTCTCCCATCGTACCACCGGCAATCATCCTCCCCCGGAGTCAAGCCCTGGGTGGCCCCTGTGTCACCTCGTGACACCTGCCACCGTCGTGGCCAAACTGAACTGTCCCAAACGGGGACGCCGGCAAATAACTCAACTGGGCTCATAAGGTTATCGCCGCCTACCGGGCCAGGGTAGCGCGCACGCATAACCTTCCCTGTCGGGCGGTACCGGTGAAAGAGCACGCGATCAGACCAAGTCAAGGCCGTCCCATACCGGCAAATGTGGTTGCACGGATAAGTCCGGACAGGTGACTCAAGGTCAACCATGAAATATCTAATTCCCGAATAATATTTCCGTCATGGCTGACACTCCGATAACCAGTATGCTTAAGCCACTGCTACTAATTCATCTCTACGAACTGCCGGATGAACTCCAAAATAATCATAGACAGTGATCTCAACATCACAATATCAACAAGTGGGTAAGCTACTAGTCACTAATAATCCGGTACTCAACATGGTAGTCACCTATCCGAGAATTAACTCGATCATTGCATAATCCAATTCATTTCACAGATACTCATACTTGCTAATAAAGCAAATAGTCAAACTATGCCATTGCAATGCGATGATGCAGATGAGAGTTGTGGCTTGCCTGGGGGTGAAGGAATCATCGGAAAGGAGTGTGGAATGGTCGCGGAGTTGACTGCCGGAAACAGTTCTCTCTCGGAGGGGCTGTTTACGGACAAGGGCAAAAGGGTCATTTCCACTGTGTGTAAACATTATGAAAATGACTCCATCAGAGAGGGCTCGACGATACGAAGACGTGGGCGTTGGATTCACCTCGATTGGAGTCTCGGTTAAAAAGTTGTGATAGTTTTTCTGCCAGGGACCTGTCTGTAAATAAAATCTTCACAAACGGGTCCTCAGCAGAAAAACAGATCGCGCATTTCTGAAAGATACACGTTCCAGAAGAGAAAACACATTTGGGCCCGAAGAAGCACCAAAGTACGCTTTCAGAAAGTGAAAACGTAAACCCGAGTTTACGCCTCCACTTATCCACGCGGGCCCGGGCATTGACTTCGCCTTGTGGCTGACGGGTGGGGTCCGCTGGGTGGTGGGGCCCTCCTGGCCTAGTTGTCACCTTCCTCCTCGCGCTGGCCCGACCGAAGCAGAGGAGGGGCAGGGGAGGGGCGGCGCCGGCGGTGGTCTGGGCAGCTCAGGCCGTCTTCGGTCGAGCGGAAGGCACCGGCGGACTCGGGCGGCTGCGCCGAGCTCATCCAGAGGAAGGGTCGGCGCCGGGGAAGAGAGGAGGGACCGCGGCAGCAAGCAACAGAGGCTCGGCAGCAGCGGCCGGACCTAGGCAGCGGCGGCCACAGGGGCTCCGGCGGCGTGATGCGGTGGTGGGGAGGATCGCCGGTGAGTGGGGGACCTTGTGGAGAGGTCAGGGAGGAGAGGAGGGGTCGGTCTAGCTCAAATTTGAGCCGGAGGAGGGCGGCGTCCATGGCGGTCAATAGGGGCAAGGAGGGCGGCTTGAGTTCCGGGGAGAGGACGGGGAGGCGTAGGGGAACGAGGTGGAGCTGGTGGTGAGCTCGGGAAGGCTCGGGGCAGCCTATAGATAGGTGAGCGGCGAGGAGGGCCGGCCATTGCCACGGTGGCGCATACTCCGGCTTCCCGGAGCTTCGGGAGCTCGCCCAGAGGAGAGGAGGAGGTTCTAGGGAGGTCGGGGAAGGGCAGAGAAGACTCGGATGTGGTCAGGAGAGCTCGGGAAAACTCGCGAGCTCGCAAGCGATGGGACATGGCGGCGGCAGAGAAGACAAGGTGCGGGCGCGGCGGTTCTGCTCGATGGAGGGGACGTGAGAGGGCTCTGTTGGACATGATCGTTTGCGCGGGAACGACAAGGAGGAGAGGGGCCCCGACAAGAAACGACGCAGCTCATGACCACTCCTCGCCAGGGCGGCGGTCACCACGTGAACTTGGCCTTGCCACGCGTCCAAGTCAACTCCAACATGTCAACTCGGTCGGTCACTCGTAGGAAGAGGTCAAGGAGGAAAGAGACAGGCACAGAGAGGCTTGAGGTGACCACAGATAGCAGGTCTATCCAGAACAGCAAGGTGTTTGGAGTGGGCTGGGGGAGATCGAGCAGGATCTAGACTCTGATATTTGGCATGGGGTGATAAAATGCTAAGATGATCATGTCTGCAGATTTGCAGCTCAATTGGATGAAGATACATAGCACTTGCTGTTCAAAGGGCCTCACTGACCAGATTTGCCAATCTTGAAGTAGCACTCACATATCACATGGGATTAGGATGAAATTTGGAGGAGATGATTGATATGGGCACATGAAGGTACTGTATAAATTTCATACCATTTGGATAAACCAAAATGGTACTTCCTTCACACAGCTTCCAAATGGACAGAATCTTTGAAACATTCTAGGAAATTACTGGTGAAATGAAATGAGCCCAAATTTGGTGGAGAGGTGATAATATGGGTAGGAGAAGGCTCTGGTAAATTTTCAGCAATTATGAAGCAATATAAAATATAGTTGCTTCACAACAGGAAAATATGACCAGAAACCAAGATTTGATGCTGTTCTCTCGTAGATGCTTGGATAGGGTTGAAATTTGGTGGAGATTCATGATTTTGGAATATGAAGATGCTTGCAAAATTTCAACTCATTTGGATACTCCTAGCTAGCACTTGCTTCACAAAGGTTCTAGTTGACCAGAAACTTTGGAAATTAGCCAAAGGAGATTTATTACCCAAATAAAGTTGAATTTTGGCATGTGGCAATGATATGGATAGGAAATAATGCCCAAAAAGTCTTAGACCAAGAAAGCAAATATAAAGGGTACTTGCTTCTCAATCTGACAGATAGGGCAGAATCGGAAAAGGAATATTTGTGAAATATTTTTGGGTATGGCAAGGAATATTTTGACATATCTGTATAAGATATGTCCCAAAGGATTTATGGGAATTATTTGAGAATTTTGGGAATGATAGAAATATGAGTTGCTTCACAACTCAGGGCAAACAGAGTTATTCCTTTAATAGAAAAAGGAATATTCCCAAGAAAAAGAATATTGGGAGTTGGTCCAAGATGGAAATGACATGGTTTTGGGATGGTTTGGAAGTTGACAAGCCACTGGGGAGAGGAATCAAAGGTGATCTCTCCAGGTTTCAAGACCACTAAGTCACAGAAAAGCAAATCCGGACCAAAATTAAAAGCAAAAGAAAATGGGCAAAATCCAGGGTGTTACAAACCTACCCCCCTTAAAGAAATCTCGTCCTCGAGATTTGGTTGCTCAGGGATCGAACTTGAATATTTCCACTTAAGGAAACCGTTTTCAACTCGGGTTTCCTTTTTACCCTTGTATCGTGCTTCCACTGAATTTCATATGACTGACTGCCTTGCTTCGGGGTGGTTTGCTTTACTGAACCCTTTTTCTAGCAAATCTTACCTCATATGCTACTCTGACTCCAATCCTCTTATGTCTGCTATCCTGTCTAAGGCAATAAGTTATCCAGACCAAACCATGTGCCTTGCTCGTAAATCCGATGGTGGTTCCTCATGGGCGTGTCATGACGGGGTCCAATATGAACAACCGTTCACTAAGTTGTGAACAGATTCTCTTGGTGGACACAAAATCTTTTACTCATTTCACTGGGTGACTTCGAATGGCTGTGTGTCCCCCATGCTTAAAACAGTACTGTGAATCGTACCGTTCTCCTGGCGGAATCTGGCTTCTCACACGGATTGCTGGGTCATCTTGGGTATCTTCACTGTCTTGGGTATAAGGCTCGTACCAAATATTCGACTGTCACCTGTCATGACCAGCATAGAGGTGTACGGTCTTATTGTGATATTATCCATGGACTTGACTGACAGGAGTCCTAGCAGCAGAATCTAGTTCATGGCAGGTTAGTCTTTAACCGATTCCCATATGTGAGGACACATGCTTTGAGACTGTTGTTCATCCTTCTGACCACACAGTCTGTCGGTATTCCTATATGGATGGTAGGCCGTGTAGTACCTTAACATAGTTGCTGAATTTGAATTGCTGAGTTAATCTTTCGGCTGACCTGACCAGCTTGGTTGCCTTCCTCTAACAATTCTGAGCATATCTGGTTGGCTGGGCGGGTTGTCTCGATATGGGGTCCTTGCAAATGAGATAGACCCCGTGGGTGTGTACCCATGGCGACTGGTATCGAGCTAGACTGTCCGAATTACTTGTACCATTACCATACGGACAACCTTGCTTTTTCATTATAGTTCTCTGTGCCTAGATCCTTTGCTGGAAAAAAAACTTGGCCTAATATGCCCTTGATTCTCCGGGTGACCGTAGGTGTTATCAGGTGCAATACTCCGGCATGCATATTACTTTACAAGTTGTAGCTGTAGGGTAACGACCGTCTGAACCCTTGAATAAAACCGGCAAATAGACCAATAGCCACCAGAACGGTCTTTACACCTCAGATCTGGGACTTTTACTGGAATAACTCAACCTCGACTCAAGACGGCTAAAAAGCAGCTCAGAGCATGAGACGGTGTCGATAAGAAGAAAGTAGCAACTCCCTAAGACGGCCGAAAAACAGCTTAGAGCATAGGGTCATTGCTATGGAGAGAAATTCAACAGCTGCCTGAGACGGCCGAAAAGCAGCTCAGAACACGGGCTAGTTGCTGACAAGAGAAATAAAAATCGGCATCCACCCCGGACGGCCGAAAACAGCTCAGAACACAGGCGTGGTGCCGTCACCAAAGAAAAATAGGCAAGGGTTCATCCGTGTCCCATACAGCTCACTATTATGTATATACCTTACCGTTTCTGCTGTCGGTTACTTGTTGCATGCAACAGGGTATTCGGCTATCCTTCTTGCTGAACTCTAAGTTCATAGCACATTATGGCTTGCTTCCAAGACATAGCAGGGTTCAAATTGTACTCGTAGCAGACTCAAACCTTGTATATATATGAATCATACCTTTGGCACGGAATGCACTATGGATCATATACACAATTTGCCTTCTTGCTGATGCGATCATGACTGTTGTGAAGGTTGCACTGATGTATACTTGGTGCTGATAACCAATCCAGTCAGGATATCATTTATATTCAGGCCCAATATTCCCGATATAACACAGTCTGGTGAAAATTCCATATTGCTGAGCTGAGCTTCCAATTGACTGTCTCTTCACTGACTCTTTGGGTTCAGTGTCGGTGAGCAACTTCCATAAGGGGAAAATAAGGTAACACCAAGGGCCCAAAAAGAACAAAAGAAACGACTAAAACAAAGCACACAAAACAGCAAGACCACACACACACAAACAATAATTTGCATTCCTACTTAAGCACACAATTCTCGCAAGAACTCCGGTATTACGGTCTAACATGTTGTGGCGATGTGCACGAAAGTGAATCAATGTGTGGAAGAAAATTGGTGTAAACAAGGCTACACCAAACACGAGCTTCACACCGTTGGAACCGGTGGCGAGGACGAACTTGGTGATCGAGGGTCAGAACACAGAAGTTACGACCACATCATCATCAAGTGTACGGAAGAAAACCGTACACGTCCAAAGGATAGGTGGCGGAATGAGTTAATAGTGAGACAAAGGCTTGCAGGCATTGACCTTTTCGGATAACCAGGATCAGTTAGGGTTGCCAAAACGGCTAGAGGAATGGCACGATCCGGGATAGAAACATGTCTATCACCGAAACGATAGGGTGACTGAAGAGAATATATTGGTGTGGTACCGGTGCATCAATCTTGCTAGTGATCGCCACCCCTAAGCACCTTGGCATCACTCCGCTGGGACGAAGATGACACCACACCAAGGAACAAATATGCAAACCGGAGAGCGCAGGTAGGGAATCGAAACCGATGCCACCTACACTCACCAGATCCATCGTTAGGGATAAGATATCTAGTCTATATGCATGCTATGCACAACCAAATGCAACAAACAAGTGCAGCAAACCAAGTGGATCCTGTACTACCGGTTTCTAACGCTCGCGTGGTCTAGGGCGTCCTACAGCCAAACCTGGCTCTGATACCAACGCTTGTGGCACCCCGGCTCAGAGTAAACCGGAACGCCCCGTATTCCAGCCCAAGAACGAGTCTTCTGGAATACGACACTGTTGGCATAGAACAAATCAGCTCTTTATTGCAATAGATATGGTTACAACGGTACAAGGATTACATCGGCACGGCAACACTATGCCTGCCCGGGGTAGCTCTATGCTAACAGCGGAGTAACTCTCTCGGCAGCGGAACAACGACGACGGTGATGGACTCCACTCTGTAGGGACTCCGGCTAGAATGCGTATCCTAGATCGCAAGCACAGGATCCTCAGCAAGCAAGCAATCACGGCATGACCTGCAAACTGGCATGACATGCCAGGTGAGTACTTTGAATGTACTCGCAAGCTCACAGCAAACATCAGCATTAAAGCAAGACAACATCATAGCAATCCAAAATTAACCAGCATGGTTATCTAGCAAGGTAGCTACTGAAATGACTGCAGTAAGGTAAAGCGTATTAAATCCATACTTCAAATAATCTCAGGCTCCAATCCGAACCTGTACCAAGTCCAATCCCCAAGCATGTGGTCATCCGACCACTCAACTCACAGCCATCCCATGGCTAACATATCAAATACCTGATTCCATCTGCACGACAAGTCTGACAAACTTACTCTCCTCCGGGTTGTCTCACAACCCTCAGAATACTCATGAACCACCGAGTATTTCTGATCATACGACGAGTTCTTCCATCATTATCATCACTACCATGGTTGACCACCTAGTGAGGTCTGGACGGACTGTCCAATACCGTGGACACGGCTATTCGAATAGATTTTACACTCTGCAGAGGTTGCGCACTTTACCCACACTATGGAGCACTGACCTCGTGATCCCATTCGGGTGGACCAGTGTTGCTCCAACGAAACCTGCCTGACCCGTGACTCTCCCATCGTACCACCGGCAATCATCATCCCCCGGAGTCAAGCCCTGGGTGGCCCCTGTGTCACCTCGTGACACTTGCCACCGTCGTGGCCAAACTGAACTGTCCCAAACGGGGACGCCGGCAAATAACTCAACTGGGCTCACAAGGTTATCGCCGCCTACCGGGCCAGGGTAGCGCACACGCATAACCTTCCCTGTCGGGCGGTACCGGTGAAAGAGCACGCGATTAGACCAAGTCAAGGCCGTCCCATACCGGCAAATGTGGTTGCACGGATAAGTCCGGACAGGTGACTCAAGGTCAACCATGAAATATCTAATTCCCGAATAATATTTCCGTCATGGCTGACACTCCAATAACCAGTATGCTTAAGCCACTGCTACTAATTCATCTCTACGAACTGCCGGATGAACTCCAAAATAATCATAGACAGTGATCTCAACATCACAATATCAACAAGTGGGTAAGCTACTAGTCACTAATAATCCGGTACTCAACATGGTAGTCACCTATCCGAGAATTAACTCGATCATTGCATAATCCAATTCATTTCACAGATACTCATACTTGCTGATAAAGCAAATAGTCAAACTATGTCATTGCAATGCGATGATGCAGATGAGAGTTGTGGCTTGCCTGGGGGTGAAGGAATCATCGGAAAGGAGTGCGGAATGGTCGCGGAGTTGACTGCCGGAAACAGTTCTCTCTCGGAGGGGCTGTTTACGGACAAGGGCAAAACGGTCATTTCCACTGTGTGTAAACATTATGAAAATGACTCCATCAGAACGGGCTCGACGAGACGAAGACGTGGGCGTTGGATTCACCTCGATCGGAGTCTCGGTTAAAAAGTTGTGATAGTTTTTCTGCCAGGGACCTGTCTGTAAATAAAATCTTCACAAACGGGTCCTCAGCAGAAAAACAGATCACGCATTTCTGAAAGATACACGTTCCAGAAGAGAAAACGCATTTGGGCCCGAAGAAGCACCAAAGTACGCTTTCTGAAAGTGAAAACGTAAACCCGAGTTTACGCCTCCACTTATCCACGCTGGCACGGGCGTTGACTCCGCCTTGTGGCTGACGGGTGGGGTCCGCTGGGTGGTGGGGCCCACCTGGCCTAGTCGTCTCCTTCCTCCTCGCGCTGGCCCGACCGAAGCAGAGGAGGGGCAGGGGAGGGGCGGCGCCGGCGGTGGTCTGGGCAGCTCAGGCCGTCTTCGGTCGAGCGGAAAGCACCGGTGGACTCGGGCGGCTGCGCCGAGTTCATCCAAAGGAAGGGTCGGCGCCGGGGAAGAGAGGAGGGACCGCGGCAGCAGGCAACAGAGGCTTGGCAGCAGCGGCCAGACCTAGGCAGCGGCGGCCACAGGGGCTCCGGCGGCGTGATGCGGTGGTGGGGAGGATCGCCGGTGAGTGGGGGACCTTGTGGAGAGGCCAGGGAGGAGAGGAGGGGTCGGTCTAGCTCAAATTTGAGCCGGAGGAGGGCGGCGTCCATGGCGGTCAATAGAGGCAAGGAGGGCGGCTTGAGCTCCGGGGAGAGGACGGGGAGGCGTAGGGGAACGAGGTGGAGCTGGTGGTGAGCTCGGGAAGGCTCGGGGCAGCCTATATATAGGCGAGCGGCGAGGAGGGCCGGCCAATGCCATGGTGGCGCATACTCCGGCTTCCCGGAGCTTCGGGAGCTCGCCCAGAGGAGAGGAGGGGGTTCTAGGGAGGTCGGGGAAGGGCGGAGAAGACTCGGGTGTGGTCAGGAGAGCTCGGGAAAACTCGCGAGCTCGCCGGCGATGGGACATGGCGACGACAAAGAAGACAAGGTGCGGGCGCGGCGGTTCTGCTCGATGGAGGGGACGTGAGAGGGCTCTGTTGGACATGATCGTTCATGCGGGAACGACAAGGAGGAGAGGGGCCCCGACAAGAAACGACGCAGCTCATGACCACTGCTCACCAGGGCGGCGGTCACCACGTGAACTTGGCCTTGCCACGCGTCCAAGTCAACTCCAACATGTCAACTCGGTCGGTCACTCATAGGAAGAGGTCAAGGAGGAAAGAGACAGGCACAGAGAGGCTTGAGGTGACCATAGATAGCAGGTCTATCTAGAACAGCAAGGTGTTTGGAGTGGGCTGGGGGAGATCGAGCAGGATCTAGACTCTGATATTTGGCATGGGGGGATAAAATGCTAAGAT
Organism: Thinopyrum elongatum; assembly: GCA_011799875.1. Lineage (NCBI taxonomy): Eukaryota > Viridiplantae > Streptophyta > Magnoliopsida > Poales > Poaceae > Thinopyrum > Thinopyrum elongatum. The sequence continues at coordinate 186,531,416 of CM022299.1, read as the reverse complement.
GATCATGTCTGCAGATTTGCAGCTCAATTGGAGGAAGATACATAGCACTTGCTGTTCAAAGGGCCTCACTGACCAGATTTGCCAATCTTGAAGTAGCACTCACATATCACATGGGATTGGGATGAAATTTGGAAGAGATGATTGATATGGGCATATGAAGGTACTGTATAAATTTCATACCATTTGGATAAACCAAAATGGTACTTCCTTCACACAGCTTCCAAATGGACAGAATCTTTGAAAAATTCTAGGAAATTACTGGTGAAATGAAATGAGCCCAAATTTGGTGGAGAGGTGATAATATGGGTAGGAGAAGGCTCTGGTAAATTTTCAGCAATTATGAAGCAATATAAAATATAGTTGCTTCACAACAGGAAAATATGACCAGAAACCAAGATTTGATGCTGTTCTCTCATAGATGCTTGGATAGGGTTGAAATTTGGTGGAGATTCATGATTTTGGAATATGAAGATGCTTGCAAAATTTCAACTCATTTGGATACTCCTAGCTAGCACTTGCTTCACAAAGGTTCTAGTTGACCAGAAACTTTGGAAATTAGCCAAAGGAGATTTATTACCCAAATAAAGTTGAATTTTGGCATGTGGCAATGATATGGATAGGAAAGAATGCCCAAAAAGTCTTAGACCAAGAAAGCAAATATAAAGGGTACTTGCTTCCCAATCTGACAGATAGGGCAGAATCGGAAAAGGAATATTTGTGAAATATTTTTGGGTATGGCAAGGAATATTTTGACATATCTGTATAAGATATGTCCCAAAGGATTTATGGGAATTACTTGAGAATTTTGGGAATGATAGAAATATGAGTTGCTTCACAACTCAGGGCAAACAGAGTTATTCCTTTAATAGAAAAAGGAATATTCCCAAGAAAAAGAATATTGGGAGTTGGTCCAAGATGGAAATGACATGGTCTTGGGATGGTTTGGAAGTTGACAAGCCACTGGGGAGAGGAATCAAAGGTGATCTCTCTAGGTTTCAAGACCACTAAGTCACAGAAGAGCAAATCCGGACCAAAATTAAAAGCAAAAGAAAATGGGAAAAATCCAGGGTGTTACAATTAGGATCTTTTATTCCTCGTCTATACTCTAGGACTCTGATCTCTCTTCTATTCGGGTTAAATAAATTTTACTAACACCGACACTTAGGATCTCGTAAATTCTGTCTACCCTGTCATTGATCTGATTAGTCTGATAATCATTTTCCTTTCCATTGTTTTGTTTAACCTTTCTCTCTGAGTTGTATTAAACTTCTCGTTGTCATTTGACAATCCTGAATTTCCTCTATTTCAGATGGATCGTTTGTTTCCACCACATCCTACAACATAGCTTGTGCTTCGCACTTGGGCTCGTGATGCCCCTGGGTTTCCAGCTGTCCTGATCGCTCTCATGACCAGGCTTAGCTACCGCTGGTACCCTGAGTACATGGTCTAAGAGGATTACCGCGAGTTTAACCAGGAGCAGTACCATGCTGATGTTCGTATCTATGATCAGCAAAATGACTCAGACACTGAGCTGCACCTTTTCCACGGTATCGGCGTGACGATTGAGATGGCAGTACATGATGCCGCCTACTCTGCTGTCACACGTCTCCGAGGATAGTTCAACGATATCTTGGATGACTCTGAGTTCCGATACATTTCTTATGCCCCTGCTGGAGATGCTACTGGATATTACACAGCTATCTGTGCCCCGTACGAGCCTCGTCGCTCGACCCGCGCGTTCTGATTCAGTGCACTCAGGCTCTGGATCGCACTGTTCAGGCTCTTGCCGTCGAGTTGGTTGCCACTCGAGCATGTCTCTATGATGCTATGGCACAGTTGCTACCCGCAGTTCATGCAGGGATACACCCGGAGCATATCCTTTACCCGCGCAGGACTCAGATATATGCTGGTATTGATTGGCCTGCTGTTGGAGGTCACACACCTACACGTGGACCTCTTCTTCAGCTCGAGACCGGGTTCTGCATCAGAGTGCACATGGAGTGCAGGATCCTACTGCGACGAACACTCGTCGTCCGCACTCGCAGTTGCCCCGTTTCAGTGGGTTTCCCCGACGTTGATGTAGCCTTTGCTATGTCTCGTTGTGTACTTCCTTACCGCGTGCCTGCGCGCCACCTAGTATGTCTAGCTTTTAATTTGCGCAGTTATGATGTCCGCATGTACCCGACTCTGTGTATGGATCTGTATGTCTTAATTGACTACTGTTATGTATCTGTTACACTACTTAATTGTTGAGTTACATCATGCTTGTCGCTAAGCACTCGCAATTTCTTTACTAAACTACCACCTGTTGATACTTAGCAGGATGGTTAGACCAGGTGGTCATGGTCGTGGTACCCCTGAACGCCCACCACCGCCAGACTATATGGCAGCTATGATGCAACAATTTGAGCTCAACCGCCAATTCATGACCGGAATCATGGCTCAGTTTCCGCATCAGAACAACCAGAACCAGAACCCTGCTTCAATAACTTTGACAGAGTTTATGCGACTCAACCCCACTCAGTTTCGCAACTCTGACAAGCCACTGGATGCTGATGACTGGCTCGATGACATCACTCACGAGATGGAGTCTGCTAATGTCACCCCTGCCAACTTCGTCATCTTCGCGGCCTTTTTCTTAAAGGGCCCCGCTGCTCAATGGTGGGACACACACAAGCGTACACTGCCTGTTGGAACAGTGGTTACCTGGTATGAGTTCCAGGCTGCTTTCCGTGCCCGTTATATCCCTCAGGCAATTATGGAACGGATGAAGACCCAGTTCCGCAACCTCACTCAGGGCAACAAGACTGTCAAAGCTTATCAGCGGGAATTTCTAGACCTCTCCCGCTATGCTAAAGAAGACATCGCCACAGATGCCTGTAGACAGGAGAAGTTCCGCAATGGACTACATCCAGACCTCGAGCTTGCCCTTGCTCCTCAAGACTTCAATGACTTTTCAACTCTTGTGAACAAGGCTATTCTTGTTGAGACCACTCAGATGAAACACAAGGACTCGCAGAAACGCTATCGTGATGCTGGCTCATCTTCGGGCTCAGCACAGAAGCGTCGAGTCTGGATTCCCAACAACGTGTTCCGTCCAAATGCCCCTGCGCCAAAGAACAACTATGCTGCACCACGTCTGCCTCCTCCACCACTGAGGCAGCCAAGAGCTCAAGCTATTCAAAACAGTGCTCCTCTTCGTCCTGAAGATGTTCTATGCTTCAAGTGCCGCAAACCAGGTCACCAAGCTAAGGACTGCCGCCAAACTCAGAATCAGTTGGCTTTCCCTTGTACTGGCCGTGGCAATGGTCGTGGCAACAATCAGACCCGGAACTATAATACTGGGTCTGCTGCACATGGTCATGGACACACTTACAACATTGATATTGAAGAAGTCCAGGATCAACCTGCTACTGTGATGGGTACCCTTCTTGTTAACTCAGTACCCGCTTCTGTATTATTTGATTCAGGAGCATCGCATTCATTCATGTCAGAAGCATTTGCATTATCACATGACATTGCATTTCAAAAGATGAATCTGCCAGTAGTAATCCGCACCCCTGGAGGTCAGTGTCAAACCACTATGATGGCACACAATGTTCCCGTTGAAATTAAGGGATTGGAATTCCTTACCTCACCCATTATCCTGAAGTCTTCCACCATAGACCTCATACTCGGAATGGATTGGTTGAAAGCTCACATAGCTTTGATCAATTGTGCCACTAAAGTTGTCCAACTTCTTCACCCCTCCGATGAAATAGTTAACTACACCGTCCGAATTACTCGAGATGCTGAAGCTCAGATATATGTTCTGAATGCTTTGAACGCCTCACCTCTGGAAGGGATCGAAAACGTTCCTATCGTTCGAGATTTTCCAGACGTCTTTCCAGAAGAACTTCCAGGAATACCCCCGGCTAGAGCTGTCGAGTTTGCCATTGACTTGAAGCCTGGCACTGTCCCTATTGCCAAGCGTCCTTATAAGATGCCTCTGCACCACCTTCTCGAGCTTAAGGAAGAAATCGACAAGTCACTTAGGAAAGTATTCATCTGCCCCAGTTCCTCTGCTTGGGGAGCACCTTCACTCTTCGTTAAGAAGAAGGATGGAACTAACTGATTGGTTTAGGATTACCGGCCCATTAACCAAGCCACAATCCAGAATAAATACCCACTGCCCCGGATCAATGATCTTTATGATCAGCTCGCTGGATCCTCTGTCTTCTCGAAACTCGACTTGAGGTTGGGTTATCATCAGATCCGTGTTCGTGAAGAGGATATCCCAAAGACTGCCTTTGTTACTCGATATGGCTCATATGAGTACATCGTCATGTCATTTGGTTTAACCAATGCTCCAGCAACCTTCTCCCGGTTGATGAACTATATCTTCATGGATTACCTCGACAAATTCGTCGTGGTTTATTTGGACGATATCCTTATATATTCCAAGAATGAAGAAGAACATGCTGAACATCTTCGGCTTGTAATGGAGAAGCTACGAGAACATCAGTTGTATGCTAAATTCTCCAAGTGTGAATTTTGGTTATCTGAAGTGACCTACCTGGGTCATGTGATTTCCAAGAATGGCATTGCTGTTAACCCCGAACGAGTTCAGGCTATTCTTGACTGGACTCCCCCGAAGAATGTCAAGCAAGTCAGAAGTTTTCTCGGACTTGCTAGTTACTGTCATCAATTTGTTGTGAACTTTTCCAAGATTGCAAAACCATTGACAAATCTGCTTCACAAAGGTGTCAAATTTGAGTGGATAGAAAAATGTCAAGAAAGCTTTCAAACGCTAAAAGATAAATTGACATCTACCCCAGTATTAGCACCCTCGGATTCCCAAAAGGATTTCGAGATATACTGTGATGCATCTCGTCAAGAATTAGGCTGTGTCCTAATGCAAGAGCGTAAGGTTATTGCTTATGCCTCTCGACAATTGCATCCTCATGAAGAAAATTATCCAGTGCATGACCTTGAACTTTCTGCGGTTATTTATGCTCTGAAGCTATGGCGACATTACCTTCTCGGTAATCATTGTGAGATATACACGGATCATCAAAGTTTGAAGTATTTATATACTCAACCAGATCTGAACCTTCATCAACAAAGATGGCTCGAAACAATTGCCGATTATGATATGAATATCTCATATACCCCTGGCAAGGCTAATGTAATGGCCGATGCTTTGAGTCGCAAGGCTTATTGCAGCAACCATATGGTTCAGGAAATGCAACCTCTTCTCCATGAAGAGCTTCGCAAATTGAACCTCCATATTGTTCCACAGGGTTATCTCAATACCCTGGTTGTTGAACCAGATTTAGAACACAGCATTAAGACTATGCAACGGTATGACTCTGAAGTTGAAAGGATCAAGCGATACCTCGAAAAAGGAAAGCCGTCGGAATTCCATCTTGATGATGATGGGATCCTATTCTTCCAACACCATCTCTTCGTACCCAAGTTCAAGGATGAGAGGGAACACGTTATGAAAGAAGCTCATGACACTCCTCTGTCAATTCATCCTGGTAGCACAAAGATGTACCGTGACATTTGTCAGAGATACTGGTGGCCTAATATGAAGCGAGACATTGCTCGTTATGTTTCTGAGTGTGACGTTTGCCGCCGCATTAAGGCATAACATCAAAGACCTGCTGGAACTCTGCAACCCCTTGAAATTCCTGAATGGAAATGTGTCGGAGTAAATGACCACGGGTAGCCCCATCAGCTCCTTTTGGTATTTCAAGACATCGGGGCAGGCTGCGCCCCTCAAACATCAAGGACAAAGGGCCGCCTGGTCCAGGCAGCCGGTTGTGAGGAGGCGGCGGAGTCCACAAGACGGCCATGAAGTGGGCCGACTCCTAGCAGGCGGCCTCCGGGGAAGCCGGGTCCTAGCAGGCGGCCCCTCGCGCCCTCAAAGTCAGCGCCAACATAAACATGATGAGAGAGGGCATGGCTACAGTACAGGCCTGCCACCCCCGAATCCAGGGCAGAACGTGGCCACAGTACGGCGTACCAAGTAGGCATCCTGCGCCCAGCGCAGGACTGTTGCCATGCCGCTCATGACATCAACCATGGCAGAGGAAGCCATGCTCCCGCGATGGGCGGCCAGTACGGCCCGCAGGCGGCAGGCCCTGCCTGTCCATGACAAGCCAGAAGGCGGCGAGCCCAGACTAGTTGGCTCAGTGGGAGGTCGGCTCCTGGCAGGTGGCCCTCCCCCTTCCTTGAAGTTTGTGCGCCATTAACCAGAAGAGACGGGGAGTGGCTACAGAGAAACGCCCGCCAGGCGGCGGAACTGTACCCACGCTCTCCCCGACCAAGCATGTGTCATCAGTGGCACGGCTACAGTGCTGCGCAGCCGACAGGACCCGCAAGCGGCGGGCCCAGCTTGTCGGCCGAGTACGAGACCACCGGGGGGACCCACCAGGCGGCGGGCACCAGCAGTCGGCGGAGAAGCCGGCGACCAAAGATACTGACGGCCAGGTCCTACTCCTGGCCGGATTACCATTGTATCCCTGGGGGGTAGGCCTATATAAACCCCCCAGGTAACCCCATGCAAGGGGTTGGCGGTTGGCACCTTGGCAGACGCCCTGTCGAGCACCCACACGCACACACACACACACGCGGAGAGAGTGGAGTAGAGCTAGCCTTGCCCTTCTTCCTCCTCTAGCCAAACAGCTCAAGGAGCAAGCTTGTAGCTACCTGTGAAGTAGTGATCATGCAGAGACCCCGAAGAGCAGGACTAGGGGTGTTATCTCCTAGGAGAGCCCCGAACCTGGGTAAGATTCGCAAGCGTAAGCGGTCTCGCTCACTCCCGCTTCTAGAGCCCAGTGACGTAATTTTGTCCCCATCCACGATAAGCCACCCCCTGGCATATGTCGCACGATATCCCCGACATTTGGTGCACACCGTGGGGCTAGGTGCACCGTCGTCCGGAAACACGTTCTGGACGGGAACCCTCTTCCTCCCTGGCGAGCACAGCCAGCCCGGCACGCCCGACGGCGTTTGCGCCGACACGCTGCACGGCGTGGAAGTTGTTTGCACCGCAAGCAGCCTCGCTGATCTTGTCGGCGGGATCCGCCTCTCCGATGAGCCCGCCCTCGACGCGGGCGCAGCTAGCTCCGAGAGCTACCTCGTCGATCTCCTGGGCAAGCTTCACATCGCCGATGAGCCGGTCTCCGACCCGGAGTCCGTTGGCTCCACCGACCTGCTCGTCGACATGGTCACCAACGCCGATGTCGCGCTTCCTGATGCCTTCCCCGGTGACGTGGTGATCTTCAACGACCCACTTCCCGCTGCGGACGGCAGCGCCAGCACCCGCACCGTCACTGAGGTGCTGGTCATCAGCCACGACGGAACCTCTAACCAGGCCGGCCGGGACCCATTGCAGGCGGCAATGCGGGACCTGTCCGCTCCCGTAGCGCCCGGTGCGAGCGGTGAAACGCTGGAAGCATGCCGTATCGCACTTCTCGACAGCGCCAACAAGTTGGCGGCCATGAGACGCCTCACCGAGGCTTACCACCGCGAGATCGACCGCACCGTCTGCGGCACGCCGGCTGCTGGCGAACCCAGCCGCGTGGGCACGGTCCGGCAGCGCGGCGCCGCCATCGCCAGCATGTTGGGGGCCGACCGCCCGGTCTACGCCACGCCCATGGAGAACTTGCACGCCGCCCAGGCAGCGGCAGACGAGCTGGACCGCCTGGAGGGTGACGAGCGCCGCTGCATGACGTAGCGCGTCCAGCAGCTCATCAACGCGGCTGCCGCGCAGCAAGAAGCTGGCCGCTGCATGGTGGAACCCGGCCTACAGGCTGGGAACCTTCCCCCTCGCCGAGAGCACGGTGCGACCTCCCGGACGCCGACAGTTGGCGCCCGCGACCAAGAGCCGGCTGCTAGCCGCAGCCGCACCCGCATTTCCATCGAGCGCGACCAAGATGGCCGCCCACGAGCGGTGGAACGGCGAGACAGTCGTCCGCCTCTCCTGCGCAGGGAGAGGCGCGCCTCCCCGCCGCCTGTTGAGCATCCTACTCTCGGAGGCCAGCTGGGCCCCCGTGAAGGAGTCGGAGAGAACGACGCCCGCCACCAGATCGACCGCTTGGCTCGATCCCTGGCGTTAGAAGAAGAAGACGCAATCGGCCCGCCTTGTTTCAGTCCCCGCATTCGCGATGAGCCCTTCCCCAAAGGGTTCTCGCTCCCTCGGGACACTCCTAAGTACAACGGCTCTGTGAAGCCGGAAGATTGGCTGGTCGACTACTCCACCGCCATCAACATAGCGAACGGCAACAAGCGTGTCGCCGTGAAGTATGTTCCGCTCATGCTCTAGGGCACGGCTCGGACATGGCTGAACAGCCTCAAGCCCTCCAGCGTCAACAGCTGGCTAGACTTCACCGAAGTTTTCATCCGCAACTTCACCAGCACCTACAAGCGGCCGCCCAAGCCTCGCCAGCTCTCCCTGTGCATCCAAGGCCCGATCGAGTCCACCCGTGAATACTTAACGCGGTGGGCCGAGCTGCGCAACTCCTGCGAAGGGGTGCATGAGGTGCAAGCCATAGAATACTTCACTGCTGGGTGCCGGGAGGGCACCCTACTCAAGCACCGAATCCTCTGCGACAAGCCGGCCACCCTTGACGAGCTGCTAATCATAGCAGACAAGTACGCCACTACTGACTCCTCCATGAAGTCGGAGCTCCGAGTGGACGCATCAGGGAAGATGCTCCCTCCGGCCCCTCAGACACTGGCTGGTGATTCCAGTCCGCACCAACAGTCAAACGACAATAAGCACAAGACCCCGCAGCCAGCTACTACCAGCCGGCAGGTGGCGACAGTCGAAGACTAGCAGCCAGAGGAGCAGCCCGGCCCCAAACGCTAGAAGGGCGGCAAGCCTGCCTGGTTGCCCACCTTCTCATTTGAGAAAACCCTCGACGCTCCCTGCAAGTTCCACAGCGGCGCGAAGCCATCCAACCACACCACCCGGAAGTGCCACTGGCTCACCCGCATCGCCAGAGGCGAAGGACTACCTCCGCCGCCTACTGGCCCGCCCCCTCCGCCTCCCCAGCAGTCGGCGGTCCGACCAGTCGGCGCGATCCAAGATGAGTTTCCTGAAGAGCATGGAGCTTACGTCGTCTTCACCAGCGTGACTGACGACAGGCACAGCCGGCGTCAACAGCGTCGAGAAGTGAATACTGTCGCCTCTGAAGCCCCAGAGTTCATGCACTGGTCGGAGAAGCCGATCAGTTGGAGCCGAGCTGACCACCCAGAGGTGATGCCTTCTCCGGGTTCCTATGCCCTGGTGCTGGATGCCACCTTTGCAACAGAGAGGCGAGCTGCTCGTTTCTCCCGAATTCTGATAGACGGCGGTAGCAGCATCAACATCCTCTACCGCGACACCATGGAGAAGTTGTGCATCAAAGAGAAACAGCTCCAGCCCAGCCGGACTGTCTTCCATGGCATTGTGCCTGGCCTATCCTGCTCACCAATCGGCAAGATCAAGATAGATGTCCTCTTCAGAGACAAGGATCACTTCCGTCAAGAGCCAATCTGGTTCGAGGTGGTCGACCTTCAGAGCCCCTACCACGCGTTGCTTGGCCAGCCTGCTCTGGCCAAGTTCATGGCGGTCCCCCACTACGCCTACCTCAAGATGAAGATGCCGGGCACCAAGGGCATTATCACCATAGCCGGCGACTACCAGAAGTCTGCCGCCTGTGCCACTGCCGGCAGTTGGCTGGCCGAGTCCCTTGTGATTGCTGCTGAGAAACGGCTCCTTGACCGGGTTGTGGCCATGGCCGGCGAGCAGTCGGACCTGTCGCCAGATCCCAAGGGGTCAGAAGCTCAGGGCTCTTTCCAACCGGCCAAAGAAACCAAGAAGATACCCTTGGACCCGGAGCACCCGGAGAGGTTCGCTGTCATAGGAGCTCGCCTCGATAGCAAATAGGAAAGCGAGCTCGTCGATTTCCTCCGTGAGAATCGGGACATCTTTGCGTGGTCTCCAAAGGACATGCCGGGTGTACTGACGGATTTCGCCGAGCACAAGCTACATGTCAGAGCAGATGCAAAACCAGTCAGGCATCCCCTCCGCCGCCTGTCGGAGGAGAAGAGAGGAATTGTTGGTGAAGAGATAGCCCGGCTTCTAGCAGCCGGCTTCATTATGGAAGTATTCTTCCCCGAGTGGCTTGCCAACCCAGTCCTTGTACTAAAGAAGAACAACAAATGGCGCATGTGTATTGACTACACCAGCCTCAACAAAGCTTGCCCGAAAGATCCGTTCGCCTTGCCTCGGATTGACCAAGTGATAGACTCCATGGCCGGATGCGAGCTGTTGAGTTTTTTGGATGCCTACTCGGGGTACCACCAGATCAAGTTAAGCCTGGCCGACCGCCTGAAGACCATCTTCATCACACCATTCGGAGCCTTCTGCTACCTGACCATGACGTTCGGCTTGAGAAACGCCGGCGCCATGTTTCAGCGTTGCATGCAGAAGTGCCTCCTCAAGCAACTCGGCAGAAATGCCCATGTTTATGTGGACGATATTGTGGTGAAGACGGAGAAGCGCGGTACCCTCCTGGAAGATCTCAAGGAAACCTTTGATAACCTGCGCCGTTTTCAAATCAAGCTCAACCCAGAAAGTGTGCCTTTGGAGTACCAGCCGGCCAGCTCCTCGGCTTCCTTGTCTCAGAGCGCAGCATAGAGTGCAACCCTGTCAAGATCAAGGCCATCGAGAGGATGGAGAGGCCCACCCGACTGCGAGACATTCAGAAGTTCACCGGCTGCTTGGCATCCATCAGCCGCTTCATCGGTCGGCTAGGCGAGAAGGCTCTTCCACTGTACCATTTGATGAAGAAAACCACTCATTTCGAGTGGAATGACAAGGTGGACAAGGCTTTCCTCCAACTCAAGAAGATGTTGACCACGCCGCCCATCCTGGCCGCTCCGGCTGCCAAGGAGCCCATGCTTCTCTACATCGCCGCCACCAGCCGGGTGGTCAGTACAGTTATGGTGGTAGAGCGCCGAGAGGACGGCAAGGCACAGCCGGTCCAGAGGCCCGTCTACTACTTGAGTGAGGTGCTGTCAGCTTCCAAGCAGAACTACCCCCACTACCAAAAGTTGTGCTACGGCGTGCATTTTGCCGCCAAGAAGCTCAAGCCATACTTTCAAGAGCATCCCATCACGGTCGTCTGCACCGCCCCGCTTGCGGAGATCATAGGCGGAAGAGACGCATCAGGCCGAGTGGCCAAGTGGGCCATCGAGCTGGCCCCCTACACCATCTTCTACCAGCCTCGCGTCGCCATCAAGTCCCAAGCACTGGCCGACTTCCTCGTCGACTGGGCCGAGACCCAGTACCTGCCGCCAGCTCCAGACTCCACTCATTGGCGGATGCACTTTGATGGCTCGAAGATGCGCACCGGTTTTGGAGCCGGTGTCGTCCTCACCTCTCCCAAAGGCAACAAACTCAGATACATGTTGCAAATCCACTTTGCCGCCTCCAACAACGTGGCCGAGTACGAGGCGCTAGTACACGGACTCTGGCTGGCCAAGGAGATTGGCATCCGCCGGATTCTGTGCTATGGCGACTCGGACTTGGTGGTCCAACAGTCGTCTGGCGACTGGGACGCCAAGGATGCAAACATGGCGAGCTACCGCTTCCTTGTCCAGCAGATCAGCGGATATTTTGATGGCTGCGAGTTCCTGCACGTGCCACGGGCCGACAACGAGCAAGCAGACGCCCTGGCACGGATCGGCTCCACCACGCAAGCCATACCAGCCGGCGTGTCCCTTCAGTGCCTCCGCAAGCCGTCTATCAAGCCTTCCCCGGGATCAGAATCCATCTTCGTGCCGGCTGCTCCCGAAGCAGTCGGATCCGGCTCAAGGGCTACAGCAGCCGGCCCGGGGACTTCGCAACCCGGCCCAGGGGCTGTGGCAGCCGGCCCGAGGACTTCACCAAGCGGCTCGGGGACTATGGCTGTCGCACCCGGCCCAGGGGTTCTTCAACCCAGCCCGGGGGCTGCAGCGGCCGTCCCAGGGACTCCAACAACGCAGCAAGACACGGCCGACCCCACCCCGCCACCTCCCAACCCAACCGCCCTAGTTTCCGTGGCCGTAATGACAGTGGATGAAGTCGAAGCACCATCATGGGCGCAACCCATCCTCAACTTTCTGGTAAGCGGAGAGCTGCCAGTTGATGAGATCTCGGCCCGGCAGGTGCAACGCCGGGCAGGAGCTTACACGATAGTAAAAAGAGAGCTTGTCAGGCGCAGCGTGACCGACGTTTTCCAACGCTGCGTCGAACCAGAGAAAGGCAAGGCAATCCTCAGAGACATACACCAAGGCGAGTGCGGCCACCACACGGCCTCAAGATCCCTTGTCGCCAAAGCTTTCCGCCATGGTTTCTTCTGGCCGACTGCTTTGGAGGACGCCAAGGATCTGGTCAAGAAATGCAAGGGGTGCCCAAAATTCAGCTCCAAGCAACATCTGCCGGCTTCTGCACTCAAGACCATCCCCCTTACCTGGCCCTTTACCGTCTGGGGGTAGGACATGGTGGGCCCATTCAAGACAGCACACGGTGGCATGACCCATCTTCTTGTCGCCGTGGACAAATTCACCAAGTGGATTGAAGCAAAACCAATCAAGAAACTAAATGGTCCGACTGCTGTGACCTTCATTGCAGATATCACCGTCCGGTACGGTGTACCACACAGCATCATCACCGACAATGGCACTAACTTTGCCTAAGGAGCCTTGGCACATTTCTGCGCAACGCAGGGCATCCGACTGGACTTAGCATCCGTTGCCCATCCGCAGTCAAACGGCCAAGTAGAACGAGCAAACGGCCTCATCTTATCCGGCATCAAACCCCGACTAGTCGAGTCACTGGAGCGCTCGGCCGGCTGCTGGATCGACGAGTTGCTGGCCATCCTCTGGAGCCTCCGCACCACTCCGAACATATCAACCGGTTTCACTCCCTTCTTCCTCGTGTACGGGGCCGAGGCCGTCATCCCAACTAACATCAAGTTCAACTCGCCTCGCGTCACCATGTGCACGGAGGCGGAGGCGAAGGAAGCACGAGAAGACGGCATCGATCTGCTGGAAGAAGGCCGGCTGTTAGCACTCAGCCGGTCCGCCATCTACCAGCAGAGCCTGCGCTGCTACTACAGTCGAAAGGTCAAGCCACGATCTTTCCAAGAGGAGGACCTTGTGCTCCGACTGATCTAGCGAACAGCCGGCCAGCACAAGCTCTCGGCCCCTTGGGAAGGCCCCTTCATCATCAGCAAAGCCTTGGACAACGACTCCTATTACCTCATCGACGTGCAGAAGCCCAGGGCGCGCAAGAGGGACGATTCCGGCAAGGAAACAGAGCGCCCATGGAATGCAAATCTCCTCTGAAGATTTTACAGTTAAATGCAGTATGTACCACGCTACCTTTTGTACTAAGGGCAAAGGCACCGGGTCCCTCGAGGAGCACTCGAGGGCTAACTTTCTTATCTGTATGATAAGTTTCATGCCTGTGAGTATGTTATTTCATTCCTCCGCCCGGCACCGGGTCTGACCAGTCGGCCCGGGGGCTTGCCGCCTTGTACTATGTTGGCTCTACCTGCAGCCGGACAAGTAGTGTGCCGGCATCTAAGCCCACCCTTGCCATAAGCCACAGCTCGCAGAGCGACTGTCTGGCAGGCAAGGGTCAAAGGTAGGAAATGGTGCTCACATGAAAAATGGCTAAGGACGAAAGCACCCACATAGGCCAAGTTGGCTCCTCGCCTAGCCGTCCGGTTGTGAGCAGCCGGCCGGCCGGCTTCTCACTTAAATTGCTATGTTCTAAGCAGCCAAAGTACTTGTCTTCCCTAAATGGCCAAGTACTTGACCCGGCCAGCAGACCGAAGAATGGCTGTCTGGCCGACAAGGCGGCAGCCAAGGGAAAGCGGCAAAGGAAAAAGCCAAAATAACAAAAAGCAAGACAAGTCAGAGCTCGGCGAAGCACATCTTGTGCGAGAATTAAGTCACATAGCAAGAGGCCCTCGGCCAGCATTCAACAAAGTTTGAATACACCCCCAGCGGGTGGAACTGTGCGAATTTAACAAAGTTGTTCTAAAGATTACCAAAGCAGGAAAAGATAAAGATAAGTTGGCAGCCTAGGCCAAAGGAGCAACAGGAGAGTCTGGCAGGTTGGTGGAGTCGGCGGCGCCAGCTGGTGGAGTGGCCGTCTAGCGAGTCTCGGCTTGGTCGCCTTCAGCAGCAGTCGGTGCACTCGCACGCGGCTCGTTGCTTGAGGCCCAATCAAGCTGAGGCTGGGCGTCTGCTCCGCCCTCCGGTGCGTCGCCTTCATCATCCTCATCTTCCTCATCCTCGCCTTCGTCGCTTGAGGCGATTTCTTCCGCCGAGTCCTCGCCGTCATCCGGGTTCAGCCTGAACCAGTTCATCGGCACCTCAGCACCCTCCTCGTCCAGCTCGGGGAAGAAGACGCTGGTGTCGGTGTACTCGGCGATCGCCACCGCACAATGGGTGAGCGCAGGCCCCGCTGCCACCAACTCTTCCATGGCCTCCTGCCGGAACATGGCCAACTGGGCTAGGTTCAGCCCAGGATACCACGCCTTGACGAACTCCAAGGCTCTTCGGGCGCCTGCCCGAGCGGAGGAGCCCCTCCAAGCCTCGAAGCGGCCGATTGCCGCCTCCAACCAGTCGGTGGTCCGACTGGGGGTGCGTGGAGCTTGGCCGCCTGGACAGAGGGCGGAAACCAGCTGAGACCCGGCACGCTGAAGGCGGCGGAGCAGACGGTGAATCGGCTGCAAATGCGTCCTGACGGCCAGGAGCTGCTCGTTCATGTTCCGAGGCGCGTCGGGCGGGATCTCCACTCCTTCCCTCCTACGCTGGTCGCGCCGCGCCTCGATGGCCTGACTGAAGGCGACGACATGGCTAGGAAAGAAGTCTACGCAAAAGAAAAACAAAGATGAGAAGCCGACTCCCGATGCAGTCGGCAACTATTCCAAAGAAAGAAGTTTACCGTCGATCATGTCCTCAATCTCGCCATAGCCAGCGGTGAGGATCGCCTCCTTCTCGGCCCACTTTGAGTGTTCGACCTCAAACTCGGCCTGAAGGGCGCCTTCTGCCTCCTTGAGCTCCTGGAGCTCCGCCTTGTGCTGGTCCGCCTGGTCCGCCAACTTCTTGGCCAGACGGTAGCGCTCCAGGGCCGCCTTACGGCGCTCCTCCTCCTTGACGTGCAACTTGGTCT
The DNA here is from genome assembly GCA_011799875.1 of Thinopyrum elongatum. Lineage (NCBI taxonomy): Eukaryota > Viridiplantae > Streptophyta > Magnoliopsida > Poales > Poaceae > Thinopyrum > Thinopyrum elongatum. The sequence continues at coordinate 186,516,208 of CM022299.1, read as the reverse complement.
GGACTTCACCCAGATGCTGCTGCAATGTGGCCTTGGCTCCTACAAAATGAGAAAGGGAGGACAATCAACAAAGATGACCAAAAAAGAAATGTGGTTGCCAGAAGATCCGGCCCGACTGCTTAGCAGTCGGGCCGAATCTCGGGGGCTACACCCAGCGGGTGCGCTGACGCGCCCCCGCGAGGAAGTAGACAGAATGCTTACGCCAGCTTTCGGTGAGGTCGGCGGTCCACTTAGCCAACTCCTGGACTTGGGAGTTGAAGGCTGCTGCGCGGATGTTGTGGTAGTCCTGCAACGAAGACAAAAGAAGAGAAAACAAGTTAGCACTCGGAACCTACCTTAAAGTTCCGAGCCGCCTGCTCAGCAGCCGGCCCGGAACTCGGGGGCTACACCCAGTGGGTGTGCTGGCGCGCCCCCACGGAAGGCTGCAAGAATCAAAAAACAAAGCAAAGAAGCATACCCGAACGGCCGTCCGCGTCTCCAAGAACGCCTTCGTACATTGCTGGAGGGCGGTGCCTTGGGCCTGGAGCTGGGCCTGAACGTCCTGCGCGGCCTTGTTCAGCACGCCCGTCCCGCCCCCAGGCGTCCATCCTGGTGGGGCGGCACTGGTGGCCTCTGCGTCTGGGGCCGACGAGCTCGCGGCCCCGATCTCCTGCGCCCGCGGTGCCGAGGCCGCCTTTGTCGCATGCCGGTGCACCGAATGGCGGACCACGGGAGTCGCCCCCACCACCAACTCGCCACTGACCGGCGGCGCCGGTGGCACGTCAGGCCGATTGCCTCGGGCCCCGGCAGTCGGCGCTTGCGGGGGCACCTCTGCCTCCGAGACGATGGCGTCGCCTCCTCTCCTCTCCATGACCGGCTGGTCATCGCCGGCCCCTCCAGTCGGCACTGGGATCTCTGGCGCTGGCGGCGCCGCGCGCAACGGAATGACAAGTCACGGGGTCCGGCCGCGCGCGGTTTCTTCCGCTTGCTCCCTAGCGGCCGCGTCCGCCTGAGCCTTGGCAGTGGCGTCCGCTTGAGCCTTGGCCGCCGCGTCCATGTCCGCCCGCGCTGCCTCGGCCGCCTCCGCCTCCTGCCTTTCCGCCTCCTCCCGCTCCACGCGTGCCTCCCGCGCGTTCCTCTCCATCGCCGCCCGGAGGTCGGCGAGCGGGTCCACGCGGCGGGTATTGGCGGAGCCTTCCACCTCCCCGATCATGGAAGCAGCGGCAGACCGCTCAAGAGTGAGTGGGGCCCTGATTCAAGCAAGACAAGAGAAAACTCAGAAAAAGTTTGCAAGGAAGAAGAAAGGAAAACACAACCAAGCACTTACGCGGACACCATCGGGGGCTGCTTCGGGGCCCTCTGGAAATGGGCCGCTCTTGCGGCGGCCTCTTGCCGCCTGGTAGCGGCGGCCGCGTTCTTGGACTTCTTCGGCCGGCTGCCGAATAGCAACGAGCCGGCTCGGCGCTTTTGTGGGCCGCCTGGTGCGGTCGGCGCGGCTGAGGAGCTCGCGCCTGCCCTGTCTGTGCCGTGCGGGCGGCGCGGCTTGTTCTCCTCCTCATCGTCATCCGGCCAGTCCTCAAGGCCGCCTCCCCCCCCCCCCGGAGCCGCCTGCTCCACCGCCGCCACCTGTGGCGTCGTCCTCCTCCATGGCGGCCGCCCCCAAGTCGGGGTCTTCCACGTCGCTCCTCGTTCGGTCCGGCATATACTGCTGGCCTGGATCCAGAGCACCGGCGGCCGACTGGGCCGGGAGGACCTGCACCATGGCCGACTGGTCAGGCGGCAAAACAAGAATTCGGACCAGCAAAGAGAAAGGAATTACAAGACTCACCGCAGGCGACGGATGTGCGCGGTCGTACGGCCGCATGCCGAACCGCCAGTCCGCCTCCGGCAGCTTGCAGTTGGAGATATAGTTGACCAGCCGGACCAGCTGCACGTCCGGCAGGTCCCGTGTGCACATCTGGCACGGGTCCCGGTGCCCGCTCATGCAGCTGATGATGTGAGGCCGAGCTTGGAGGGGGAGCACCCGGCGCGTCACTAAGGCACCCAGCAAGTCCGAGCCCTTCAGGCCCTCCGACTCCGTCATTGCCTGAAGTCGGGCAAGGGCGGCGGAGGAGGCGGCCGACAGGGAACTCGGCTTGTACTGCCAGTTGGCGCGTGGCTCGGCTGGCGGGCCGGCTGCGTAGGTCGGCAAGTTGACGTAGTCGCTTGTCGGGTGGATGCTCTTGACGAAGAAATAGGATTTCTACCACAGCTTGGCCGACTGCAGTAGGGAGATGGGCGGGAAGCGGTTCCCGGTGCCCGGGTGCCGCACCGCCACGCAGGCTCCGCATTGAGCCGCCTGGCCCTTGGCGGTGGTGCCAAGTTTGAGGTAGAAGCACACCCCCAGAGTTCGAGGGTGGGGAGAGTGCCGAGGTACCCTTCGCACATGGTGACGAAGGCGGCTAGCAGCACCACCGTGTTTGGCGTGAGGTGGTACGGCTGGACTCGGTAGAAGTCGAGGAAGGAGCGGAGGAAGCCGCTCGCCGGCAGGCCGAAGCCGCGAAGGAAATGGGACCGGAAGACGACGTGTTCATTGTCCTCCGGCGCCGGCGAGATTTCTGCTTCGGGGGGAACGCGCACCTGCACATTCGCCTCCCGGGGCAGCCGCCGTGTTTGACGGAGGAAGGAGAGGTGATCATCATGGACGTTGGAGCCGTCCCAGTCGCCGGCTCATGAGCGCGCCATGGATGAAGGAGCTCGTCGCAGGCGCGGCGCGATGGCGAGCGGGCAAGGCTGCGGCGGAGCGAGGAAGCCGCAGCGAGAGGACGCTCGATGACGGCGGGCTGCGGCAGCACTTCGACGGGAGGAAAGGGCGCGGCGGCAGCGGAGAAGATGAAGAACGGCGAAGGGAGACGAGGGCACGCGTGCATCTGCCGCCCCCCTCCTCCCCCTACTTATAGCCCCACGCGGCGAAGCTGAGGGGGCGGGGGCGTGGGGAATCGTGGGATTAACTACGCCCACTCCCCCACGTTCCCATGATTGCGGCGCCAGTAAAGGCGCGAATTAACTACCGTAGGAGCCCAACCGTCCACCTCGGCCGCAGCGGATCCGCGCGCGTGCCGAGGCACTGTAGTGGCGGGCCCCGGCCTGCGGCGCCGTCCCGTCACGCGCGTGGGCTGGCAGGCCGGCTTGACCTGATTACGCCACGTGGCTGACCTGCGCGGGCGGCAAGCCTAACGTCTGGCTGGCATGCCACCTGGTCCCCACCACGACGTTTCGAAATCACCAGGCGGCCTGCCTGGTCATGGCCGACACCTACCAGTCGGCACCTCGGAAGACGGACGAAGCAGAACACCAGGCGACCCGGAATATGAAGCTGCTGAGGCTTCTCGCCCCTTCAGCCGCAGCGCCTCATCAGCTTCGGGGACTACTGTCGGAGTAAATGACCACGGGTAGCCCCATCAGCTCCTTTTGGTATTTCAAGACATCGGGGCAAGCTGCGCCCCTCAAACATCAAGGACAAAGGGCCGCCTTCTTGAGGCAGGCTGGTCCAGGCAGCCGGTTGCGAGGAGGCGGTGGAGTCCACAAGACGGCCATGAAGTGGGCCGACTCCTAGCAGGCGGCCTCCGGGGAAGCCGGGTCCTAGTAGGCGGCCCCTCGCGCCCTCAAAGTCAGCGCCAATATAAACATGATGAGACACGGCATGGCTACAGTACAAGCCTGCCACCCCGAATCCAGGGCAGAACGTGGCCACAGTACGGCGTACCAAGCAGGCATCCTGCGCCCAGCGCAGGACTGTTGCCATGCCGCTCATGACATCACCCATGGCAGAGGAAGCCATGCTCCCGCGACGGGCGGCCAGTACGGCTCGCAGGCGGCGGGCCCTGCCTGTCCGTGACAAGCCAGAAGGCGGTGAGCCCAGACCAGTCGGCTCAGTGGGAGGTCGGCTCCTGGCAGGTGGCCCTCCTCCTTCCTTGAAGTTTGTGCGCCATTAACCAGAAGAGACGGGGAGTGGCTATAGTGAAACGCCCGCCAGGCGGCGGAACTGTACCCACGCTCTCCCCGACCAAGCATGTGTCATCAGTGGCACGGCTACAGTGCTACGCAGCGGACAGGACCTGCAAGCGGCGGGCCCAGCTTGTCGGCCGAGTACGAGACCGCCGGGGGGATCCACCAGGCGGCGGGCCCCTGTAGTCGGCGGAGAAGCCGGCGACCAGAGACACTGACGGCCGGGTCCTACGCCCGGCCGGATTACCATTGTATCCCTGGGGGGTAGGCCTATATAAACCCCCCAGGTCACCCCATGCAAGGGGTTGGCGGTTGGCACCTTGGCAGACGCCCCGTCGAGCACCCACACGCACACACACACGCAGAGAGAGTGGAGTAGAGCTAGCCTTGCCCTTCTTCCTCCTCTAGCCAAACAGCTCGAGGAGCAAGCTTGTAGCTACCTGTGAAGTAGTGATCATGCGGAGACCCCACAGAGCAGGACTAGGGGTGTAATCTCCTAGGAGAGCCCCGAACCTGGGTAAGATTCGCAAGCGTACGCGGTCTCGCTCACTCCCGCTTCTAGATCCCGGCGACGTACTTTTGTCCCCATCCACGATAAGCCACCCCCTGGCATATGTCGCACGATATCCCCGACATAATGGGACAAGGTCCAAATGGATTTCATTACTGGTTTTCCTAGATCTCAGAAGGGACATGATGCTATTTTTGTCGTCATTGACCGATTCTCAAAGGTTGCTCACTTTCTGCCAGTTAAGGAGACAATCACCGCTAGTCAGTTAGCAGACTTGTATGTTTCCCGAATTGTGTCACTCCACGGTGTTCCGTTGGAGATCAGTTCGGATCGTGGCAACCTCTTCACCTCCAGATTCTGGAATAGGTTCCAAGAAGCTATGGGAACTCATCTGTCTTTTAGCATCGCTTTTCACCCTCAGTCACAGGGTCAAGTTGAACGAGTTAATCAAGTGCTCGAAGATATGCTTCGAGCTTGCGTCATCTCCTTCGGTAAGAAGTGGGAAGAATCTCTCCCGTATGCCAAATTCTCTTACAACAATAGCTATCAAGCTACTTTGAAGATGGCACCGTTTGAAGTTCTTTACGGACGTAAGTGTCGAACACCTCTGAATTGGTCAGAAACTGGGGAACGCTCACTCGTCGAACCGGACATTGTTCAGCAAGCAGAAGAACAAGTCCGTATTGTCCGTGAACATCTGAAAACTGCTCAGTCTCGTCAGAAAAGCAACTATGACCGAAAGCACCAGGAAATGGTCTATCAAACTGGCGAGCAAGCTTACCATCACGTCACTCCGTTGAAAGGCACTCATCGGTTCGGAATCAAAGGCAAGTTAGCTCCTCGCTACATTGGCCTGTTCCGTATTCTTGCCCGTCGAGGAGAAGTGGCATATCAGTTGTAATTGCCGCCAAATCTTTCTCAAGTACATGATGTCTTTTATGTATCCCAACTCCGTCGCTGCTTCAAGGATCCTATTCGAGCTGTGGATCATGAAGTGCTTGAATTACGGGAAGATCTGTCTTATCCAGAATATCCCATCCGTATTCTTGACCAAGCTGAGCGCCGAACTCGTCAAAAGTCAATCAAAATTTTCAAGGTCCAGTGGTCGAATCATTCTGAAGATGAAGCCACTTGGGAACGCGATGATCGTCTTCGTGAAGAATACCCCACTTTCTTTCAATCTTCCTCTTAATTCTCGGGACAAGAATTCTTGGTAGATGAGGAGAATTGTAACACCCCATGTCATTAGCCACAGTAATTACTTTTGATAATGACAAGTCAGCAAGTTTAACAGCGCTTGATCATCATTAGCATCATATTGCATTTTAACTCCTAAGTCAAAATCCAAATTTAAATGAATGTGGAAAATAAAAGTTGTTCAACATAGAAACTAAAATGTTCATTAAATAATGAATATTATAGAGACCATTCTAAAATTGTCACCAACATTTATTACAATGATTAAGTAACCCAAACCTCCTCTAACAGTGGCTGAAAATAATATTTAATAACCTTTTAATTAATCTAAACCAAATATGAAATGACGTTTTGCCCAAACTAGTTTTTGGTGTTAGGGTATAATGCACTGGTATTTATGGACTAGGTCTCACTTTTTACAAAATTCATTTGGTGCCCAAACATTTTGCAAACAGAAAAGAAAAGAGACAGAAAAAGAGAAAAAGGAAAAGGCCTAATGTAGCTACTGTGCACTCGAGCCTATCACTACAGCGCTGGCCCAGCCCACCCCGCACCTCCTCCCTCCTCCCGCACTGCTCATGCCGCCTCGCTGTCGAACACACCGCACGCACGCACGCGCGCGCGCCCCAGGCCCCCCTCGCTCGTCGCTCGACAGCGCGCCCGCGCTCACGCTGGGGATAAGAGCAGCTCCTCGCCCCCCCTGGCGAACCCTAGCCACCATTCCTCCCCCTCCCTCGCTCGTTCTCCGCCATGGCCGACGCGGCCATCGCCATTGCTCCCTCGCCCGCGTAGCCACCACCTCCGCCACGCCGTCCCGCCTAGTCAGGCGTCACCGCCGTGCTCTGCTATGCCGCCTGCGCCAATGAGCTGGAGCCGAATGCCTCTGCATCGCCGGCCTGCATCGTCTTCTTCCCCTACGGCCGCCTGCGTCGCCGCCGTCGATTCGCTCCGACAAGCCTTCCCCGAGCCCGCTGTTGCACACCTACAGGGCCCGGTGAGCAGTCGACGTTGTTCCCCTCTCTTTTCTTCTCACTATCGACGCCGTAGTGACCGCATTCGAGTTGCCCGAGCCCACCGCCGTGGACCTCATCGCCGGCGATCGTCCGGCGACCATTTGGTCTTGTGCTGCTGCCTGTCCGCTTCACCGCCTCGCATAGGCCTCGCCTACCCCTTGCTTCGCTCGCAAAACACGCCGTGGCGCCGTTCCCGTAGCTCGCCCGAGAAACCTCGCCGCCGACGAGCTCCTAGCGCTCCACTCCGGCCTCCCCAGCACCCCGCACCGCCGCCATTCGACGCGCGACGTCGAGCCGCGTCGAACGCACCCTCCCCCGGCCCCGGAGACGCCCTGTGGGCGAATCCCGAACCTCGCCGGCTCGCTCCACCGCGTTGGATCTCGTCGGAGCGCTCTCCGGCCGGCGTCCGACGTGGCCGTTGGGTCCCACCCCCCGTGCCACTGATTGTAGGCCCCCTTGGACCCCAATTGACCAGTTGACTTGGTCAACTGGCTGACTGGGCACTGCCCAGTCACTGACTGGTGGGGCCCCTCTCCCTGTGTCTATGACATATGGTCCCCCCTTGTCAGGTGCCTACTTAACTAATTAGGTTAATGAAAATAATTAAATTAGCCTAACCTGTCACTGACTACTGGGCCCCACCTCCTAATTAGTTTAGTTAGTTTAAATTAACCCTGGTTAATTAGCTGGGTCACTCACATGTGGGTCCCACTGGACCCACCTGTCAGGTTTGACTCTGGTCAACCATAGTTGACCTGCTGACGTCACACTGACCTCATGCTGATGTCATCATTCACTACTCTTGATAATTCGAATTTAAATAAATAATTAAATTTAGAAAATGATTAAAACTTTAGAAAATCATATAAATTAAACCGTAACTCCGATAAAAATAATTTATATATGAAACTTGCTCAGAATTTCGATACGAATCTAAATACACCCTCTGTACTCTTGTCAGATGCCCCTAGCTATATGAGCATTGAACTTTTAGACCGATTTCGATGAATGAATAGTGCCTAACCTTATTTAAATAAATCCGGATAAATTCCTAAATTAACTAAATCATTTAGTTAGGCAGTAGAACACCCCGGCATATCATTTAGGCATGTCATACATATTGTTTGCATTATTGCCGTGAATTTATTGTTTCTCTCCCCCTCCTTCTCTCTCGATAGACGCCGAGACCGACGACGCTGCACCTGGGTTCGACTACGCTACCGACGAGCAGCCCGTTGACGATCCCTCTCTCTTGCCAGAGCAACCAGGCAAGCCCCCCCTCTTCAGCATCCAGATATCGCCCATTCCATTTCTCCTTCTTGCATTAGATTTTGCTACTGTTAATGTATGCTCCTATTCTGATGCATAGCCTGCTTTCGTAACCTGTTCATTGTTACCTTACCTGCTTATGATAGACTGTTTAGTATAGGTTGGTAGTGAACCACCAGTGACCCCACCACCTTACCCTTGTCATCCCTGCTTGATCATCGACCACTCGATCAGTGTGATCGTCGACCAGAGACCGACACCTCACTTTACACCCCCCTTAGTTGTACGACTCTGCATAGTAACTACCGAGTGCCGAGGGTGATACCTCGTAACGCACTCCTGATGAATACTCCGCAGTGTAGCTGTTCGGTCGTGGTCATCGAGGGTGATTCCTCCTTCTCCACTTCCGTTACGACTCTGTCGTGCGATCCCTTAGTGTGAACCTCGAGGGTGATGCCTCATACGTTCACCCTGATGATTTCATCGAGTGGAATCCATCGAGGGTGATTCCTCATGGTTTCCCCCTTGATGTTATGACTACACGGTTACTTTGACCATTGTTATAGGCGGGTCCACCCTGGTGGGTGCCCGCTGGGGATCTATGTTGTCGGGTGTGCCAGAAGGGCACTCGAGTGTGATATTGTGGCGGAGCATCAGAGACTATGATTGTCTCTGCGTGATACTAAATGAGCCTATTGGATTTGGGTGTGTGATCTGAGTGGGTCGACGTGCCCTATACGCACTACCACCACGCGGGATAATGGTTATGGGGCCCTCTGCGATGTACATTTCTCCTGAAAGCTCATCAGACGTCATGATTCACCGTGCGGGCTGATTGTCGGGATTGGGCTGGATACTTCACTGACGAGTTCAGTGTCGCGTCTGCACCTCGGCCAGCCACGCAACGCGCAGGGTGCCCAGGGCGATGGCCCAAGACCTCTGGGTGCATAGGTTAGTCTGGCGTGCGGACCTCTCTATTGAGCCTAGGTAGGGCGCTGCTTCGTGTTGATCTTCCGAGGCCGGGCATTACCCAGCAAGTGTGTCCGACCAGAGTTGATCGAGCGTGTTGGGTAACAGTAGTGCACCCCTGCAGGGATGAATGATCTATCGATAGCCGGTCCTACGGTAAAGGACGCTCAGTTTGTGTATCCCGATCTACTACTTGAACTGTATACTTGTTACTTAATTGAAGCTTTGGGATCGCTTTCTCGCAGGGAGTCGAGGAAGGATCTCTAGGCTTTGCTTCAACATGTTTGCTAAATAAAATGCTATTCTACTCTCTTCTACTGCTGCAAGATGATGGCTTCGTGAAGATGCTAGTCTTTGATAGGACTAGGCCTTCTCTCTATTCTCGCATTTCTGTAGCCCAGTCCACATATACAGCCTTTCTCCATTGATAATGTTGCATATGTAGTGTAGATCCTTGCTTGCTGAGTACTTCGGATGAGTACTCACAGTTGCTTTACTTTCTCTTTTCCCCATACCCCACCTTGATGATACATCAGACGATGGAGTCCAGGAGCCAGATGCCACCACAGGAGCTTACTACCAGGAGGGTCCAGAGGGCACGTACTACTAGATCGAGCCAGCCGACCAGGAGTAGGATCGGAGGCTCCCAGGTAGGAGGCCAATGCCTTTCGATCTAGAGTCATTGTTTGTGCTAGCCTTCTTAAGGCAAAACTTGTCTAACTATGTCTGTACTCAGATTATATTTGTATGACTGACTTATGTATTCGGATCCTCGTGATCCCTGGTCTGTAATATTGTGGATCTCCGTTTATTTGTGTTTCGAGTTGTGTTGTGATATCTCCCCGTGAGTCCCTGTGCTTGATCGTGCATGTTTGCGTGTATGATTAGTGCACGATTGAGTCGGGGGCGCCACAACAGTGGGCGTGAGTGGGGTCCCCGCGGACCCGCACGAGCACGGGTACATGCCAGCACCAGCGCCACCGCCCATGCCCGAGCGCGCCCCTGCACCCACCGCAGCGCCGGTCCCCGTGTGTTTGCATGCACCCGTCATGATCAAGCCCATGCGCGCACCCCCCCCTCAGCATCATGGGACGCCGCCATTGACCACTACCTCACAGCGCCGCTAGTGCCGTCCTCCCGTGCCTCGCCAGTCGATCGCGCGATGATAGGGTCTTTGATTTCCAAGTGGAGAACATTCTATGCTGGCTTGAATACTTCAACAACGGTGTCCCAGAGGACGACAACGAAAACACTGGCGCGGCACGGCGCCTCCGCCGCCGCCGCAATTAGTTTTTTTGGGTTTAATACCGTATCTCGATCATATGAATATAAAGTCACAGTGTGACTGAATGAAACCTATGGTTTGAACAACCCTGCGTTTTTCTCTGTGGATGTACAGACTTATCAAACGATTTAAAAAAACAAAAATGTTTTTAAATTTAAAACTCTCATCGCAAACATTTTAGATTGAACACCCGTATGCAAACCGAGAGCTTCCCCAGTAAGCCAAGGGAAAATGTGCTGTGCAGGATTTGTCCATCTCTACATTGCAAACATTTTTGATAGAACACCCGTATGCAAAGCGAGAGCTATGGTCCTTCACCAGTAAGCCAAGGGAAAAATTTCCGCGCAGGATTTGTGCATCTCTTCATCGCAAATAGTTCAGATTGAACACGGTATGCAAAGTGAGAGCTATGTTTCCTTCGCCACTAAGCCAAGACAAAATCTGGCGCGCATGATTTGTACATCCCTTCAATGCAATTTTTTTCTGATGACCCGTGTGCAACCACGTAGAAACAATTTGGTAAGATTTGCATCTGTCATATTGGGTATATTGCCATTTGTCAAAATGGAAAGATTGGCATTTGTCAATCTAGTAACATTGCCCTTTGTCAACCTTGTAACACTGCCATTTGTAAAAATTTGCAGCTAAAAATCACTATCACTATCTAATTTTGCAACTGAAATTTAGTAAGCATAGATTTCATTCATAGATTAAGCAGTCGTTCTTTATACAAACACTTCAACTCGACAGCTGAACCGACCAAACTTTTCCCCAATTGTTCCCAACCACGTACTGAAATAGCTAGTTCAACTATATATACTAGCTAATTTTAAGTACGTAGTACAGTTCAACCATATCTATAGTCAGATGAACTGAATAAAATAGCCCCTAAATACTAGTACTACGGACGGGCTTTGTACTACTTCCAGCAGCCTCTCCTTTGCCGAGCGCGCTCAGTAAGAGGCAAAGGATGAGGAGCTTACCGACGAGCTGGACAACTGGAATACGGTGCCTGCCGCTGCTACACCTTTAGCGACGCTCACCTCAAACGCCCTCTGCCGCTCCAGATGACCCCTCTCGAAGTGACGGGACTCCTCGAAGATCTCCTCATTCTGTGCCTCTGCAGCGGTGTGTGCTGCGGCCATGGCAGCGGTAAGACTCTTTGCATGCTCGACCAGGCGCTCCTCCTCCTGCAGGAAGTCCATGTACCGCGCAAGGTCGCTGAAGCACATGCGGGGCTCCACCTCCACCTCTCGCCTTCGGGCGGCGGTGGCGGTGCGGGTGATGACCCCGGTGGTCGACGGTGGGGTGGCGGCCACGGCAGCCGACGGTGGGTTGGCGGCCACGACGGCCACCTCCCGCCTTCGGGCCGCTGTGGCGGAGCAGGTGATGGCCATGGTGGCCGATAGTGGGGTGGCGGCCACGACGACCACCTCCCGCCTTTGGGCCGCGGTGGCGTAGCGGGCCATGGCCCTGGCTTTCGATGGTGGTGTGGCGGCCATGGCGGCAGATGGTGGGGTGGCGGCCGGCAACAGCTGCCGCCAGGCAGCAGCGGCGGAGCGTGTGGTGGGTGTTGTGTGCACACCCAACAGGGACGCCACGCGCACTACACTACGCCAGGGACTGCGCCGCCGCCGCGGTGTAGCCTCCCAGCTGGAGTTGTCTTCTGATGATGGAGGATTGGCTGAGTGACGATGACGGACGGGTGCCATTGGCGATTGTCGGAGAAGCAGACGAGATAAGCTACAGGGAGGGAGGGGAAAAATGTGACGCAGGACTCGCTTGCTGTGAGGGTTTATATAGTAGGCTGGTAAGCATTGGGATTTTGGGGGGTTTCACCGAGTCGGCGGGAAGCTTGCACGGGAACCTGCGCGGTTGCGCGGGAATGGTCTCACCAACGATTCATTGGCGCCACATCGAGCCACTGTTTACACTACAGAAAATATACACTTCCGTGATGATACGTGTTTGTCACAGTAGGTCACGTTTTCTGTCATGCATGTACATTCATGACAATTTTATGATAGAATCAAGATAGTCATACCTGTGCTGTCGTAGAAGTGTTCCACGACAATACCAAAATTATCATCATGGAAGTGTCCACTTCCATGATGATAAATGGCGCGTCATGGAAGTGTTTTCATCAAGGGTAACCGACACGTGGCATCCACAGTAACGGGTCGTCATTAAGCTATCGGGTTCCGGTTTGGATCCAATAACCCGTTAACAGCCCGGACCAATGGGGATTTTCCACATGTAAAATTCTCGTTCGCCGGAGGATCCACGTGTCGGCTTATCGTTGGGATAGATGTCATCCGTACAATGGAGGGAATGCGCCTATGATACCTCGACACGTGGCAGGGCCCAACAGTAGCCCATTTAAGATAAAAAGGCTGACCCAGCCAAGGGCCCACAAGATTTTGTCATACTCTACTGGGCCGGCCCGTTAACAGCCTACCATGGTTTGGGCCAAATTATGGCCCAAAAAATATCCGGCCCGTTAGATGTATGTCACGTTTTGGGCCAAATGATAGCCCACATCAGATCTGGCCGGTTAACAGTCTGCCATGTTTTGGGCCAAATGACGGCCCATATCGGATCCGGCCCATTAACTACCTGACATATTTTGGGCCAAATTACGGCCCATATATGATCTGGCCCATTTAACAGGCACTGTGCTTTCGGCCCCGTTGGGGGTCCATTTGAAGTACATGCTCTTAAAGGTCCATGTAATAGTTCAACCCGATATTACTTTTGGCATGTTAATGGCCATTGGTACATATGGGCCGTTGTAGGCCCGGTTTCACTTTCGGCCATTTAATGGCCTGTGCTGCATGTGGGCCTATTTCTAGGTCGAGTGACTTTCATCCTCTTAAGGGCCCGTAGTCTTCGTGGATATATTTTAGCCTAACTTGACTATTGGCCCATTAAAGGCCTGTGAGATAACTGGGCCTAATGATGGCCCGCTTTGCATCCGACCTGCTTACGACCCATTATGTTATTGGGCCAACTGTGGCCTGACAAATATTTTGGCATGTTAACGGCCTGTCTTGTGGTTGAGCCAATCATGGGCCTCCGACACTATTCAAGCCCAATCTACTTTTCAAACTGTTAAAAGCCCATTCTATTTTCTGGCCCAACTTAGGCAACTGGTTTACTTGGCCTGTTAAAGTCCCAAAACTAATAGTTGGTGAGTTTACGTCGAGGCCTGCTATTGGCCGGACATGATTGTAGGCCTACATTTCGGCCCATTTTAGTATCATATTTTTTTTATTATAAACCGAACGTTTAGGCCCATTGCATTCCGTCAAAGCTTATGACCTTTTCAGGGAGCGATGATAGCATATATAGAAATTAAATTATAGCATCATGGCGAAGAATATATCTAGACTATACAACAAAGAAATTACTGCATATTACATACACTAGGCATAAAAGTTTGCCGCCAGCGATAATAAAGCGCAACCAGACAGCAGATTACATACAGTGGGCATCAAAGGTCGCCACCAGTGCAAATAAACACGCCGCTTAAAGTAATATATAGAACCGACAGCACTTCAACATAGTTCAAGAAAGGTTAGCCCTGCCTGGGAGCTACAGCGCAAGCAGCTGAGCAAGCTGATGACTGCACTTGTTTGACATTTATATCCAACTCTAGCTGCATAGCAACAATGGCAGTTCTTGGCGTCAGTGATATCACCCTGAAAGAGAGCAGACAGATAGCATGCTTTGCTCATGTAAGCAACACTGATGTCGATTCATCCCATTTCTTAGTGGCAAATAAAGAGACCTGGATGACAATAAAATAAAAATTGTTAACAATTAAGACATGGTAGGAAATGGTATTGTGCAAGAGTGGCTAGCTTCACCACACCACTGGATTACAGATCAAGAATACAAGCATACATGCAGTGCTAAAGAATGTATAAGCATCGATGGTGAGTGTACTGTCAATATATCCCATTTCAGATTGGTAAATAAAGAGACACGATTTAAATAACATGAACATAATATGCATTGTTCATAGTTAAGACATAGTAGGATATGACATTGTCCTGGAGTTGGTAGTTTGACCACACCACTGGATTACAGATCAATAAGCATACATGCAGTGCTAAGGAAGATCACTTGCTATGTTTAGTTTAATTTACATGGTATGAATAAAGAACTAGGTTGTACAACTAAAAGCTGAAATTGAGAAGGAGAAACTTATGTTTATGAACTTCTTCATAATAAACTTTAAACATGCAATTAGATGCAAACGACAAAAATAAACAGCAGTTGCATTCATTGCTATCCAAATATACTCAAGAAAGTTTGAAGGCTCGAGAAGGACAAACATATGTTAGTAATGAAGACCGGCTCTATAAAGCCCTTTTCCATGTTGATGGGGGGCAATTCAAGAAGTTTACCACAGAGTCTTCTTCATAAGCATTGCCTTTATTCTACATTTTGTTAAGAGTAAATATAGAAGGATAATATAGGAACAAATGGAGATTATTTAAGCTAAGATGCAGAGTGATGCTACATAATCAACTAGCTATAAATGTAGGTACAACATACAGCCAAAAGGTACTGACAAGAGTAATGCAGAGCTAAACATCTTTTGTAGCATTGGTTTTATTCAACATTTCGGTAAGAGTAAACATAGATCTTATGTGTACAAAATGGATGCCAAGGGAAATTAAGCTGCAAAGTGATGGTACATGAACAACTAGCTGACAGTATAAGTACAGTGATAAAGGACAACACATACTTACAAGAACAATGTAGAGCTAAACTTCTTCATAAGCATTGGGTTTATTCTACATTAATGTAAGCATTAATATAGATCTGATAATTAGGAGAGAACAGTGGATATGCAGGTTATCATGCACACTGATGTCACATAATCAACTAGGTATGAATGTAAGTACAGCGATACAAGACAACAAGTACTAACAAGAGCAAACCAGCGAGTAGCATAGTTGCGATATCCTAGGTTTTGTGGTGCTGGTTCTATCGCCAATATAAGTGGGGTGATGTCTGATTTCTACAGTACCACCACCTTTTTCAAGGATTTTGCTACTACTCCTTCAGGTTCTACAATCACTCTCTTCCTTTTGGATGTCTGATACACAAGAAGTAATATCCCAATTTTCCTAATTAGGATGTTAATAGATCATTCATATGCATCTCATATTTTTATTTGCATTATTTGTTTTCTCAAATATTCTTTTCATTATGCAACTCGAGGCAAATTATTGGAGTGGACATAACATGACTTCTCCCCTGTTTTTAAAAATGTTCATAATGTCCAGAATATTATTTTCATTTCAGCTGATATGTTTTGGTATTTTTTGCAAACCCCAATTTATCTTATGTTAGTGTTTTATTGCTGTTGTGTGGCCTATTGCATAAAATTTTATTTTCAAAATTTTGCATTAGAGTAGGAACTAGTGTTCCTGTAGTTTATTTAGTGCTATTATTTTACTGTGTGTCTTCATATATATTTTTAGGATTTATTCTCGTATTTGTCCTGATTTTAGTTTTTATTTTTTACCATGATTTTTGCTTAAAAAAAGAAAAAGAAGACAACCGCAGCACTGCAGCCCCGCAGCCCAGCACCACGGCCAACTAATCTCACCGCCCGCAGCCCACGTCCTGAAGCGGTACGCGCCGCCAGCCCCGCAGCCCTTCGCCGCTCCAGCCGCTGACAACGGGTCTCGCGCGCACTGTTCGTCGTCCCCGAACCGGACACCGCTCGGCCGCCGCGCGCATGCACGCCGAGGCCGCAACCGACTCGCGCTCGCACTCTAGCCTACCCAGCACGCGTCTGACCTACCGTGTGTGAGCCCATGACCCCAGGAAACCCTACCCCACGCTCCTTCCCCTCTCACTGTGCCGCACGCACGTGCGCGCACCGTTTGGAACTCGCAGCGAGCCCGATTCCACCGCCGTCTTCGCCGACAACTGTGCCGCCGTAAGAACACCCGCGGCCACCCCGCTCTCTCTCTCTCTCTCTCTCTCTCTCTCTTTCTCGAACCGCTGCTCGCCGCCGCACTCGCCTGACATCATTGCTTCGCCGGAGACGCACCAGAGCAAGCCGCCAGAGCACACCGAGCCACCGGAGCGCGCCGCAGATTCCGCCGTCGCCACCACCCACGGGAGTAGTCCCTGACGCCGTTTAACACCACCAGCGCCTTCACCATTGAACGCCGCGTCCAGCCGATGCCTCCCCTTTGCCGGAGAGCCGCCGGAGCAGCGTCGCCGCCGCGCCGCCGTCGCTGTTTCGCTTACACCTCGGCCAACCGCCCGATCGGTCACCTTGTGACCAATTCCGCAGCGACACATGGCGTCGCCTGGGCACAGCAGCCGCTCACTTGTGCAGTTTCTAAAAAAGCTGCCATGGCACCAGTTTTAGGCAGTTTTTGCACTGTTTTTTCTTTTAGCTATAACTTTTAATCCATAAACTCTTTTTAGGTGATTCTTTTTCCGATGAACTCACAAAATCCAGTAACTTATTACAATACTAACTTTGCACATGAATTGGTTCAAGTTCAAAATTAACCTTCCGGAGGCCATAACTTCCAAACCGTCTGACAAAACTGAGTGTTTCTTTTTGTGTTCTGATCGTAGTGCATGGTAGATGTTTTGTACATGTTGTTATGCTGCTGTTATTTGATTTTCAAAATGATTTCTTGCTGTTGGTTTTATTTTGGATCTATTTGAGTTTCGATGATTGATTTGTTGATTGTCTGAAACGTGTAGATTGTCTGGAGTGCGACGCGAACTGTTGTCAGGAGTGTGACTTTTTGAACCGGAACCAAGGCAAGTTACATGTTGATCATCCTTTACCTATTGTTTTTCTATGCATGTAGTCCATATCACATTATGAGTATATGCATGTATAGGAATACTATATTATTGTGCTATGTTATTGAGCTTTCTCCCGTCAATGCGGATAGTGGTAGTTGTAGTTTTGCTATGCTTTGTAGATGGGGTTGGTTCGTGTACACATTGAGCGTATGTGAGGATTATATATATAACAATTTGAGTAGTAATTAAAGATTTAATTCACCTCTTGGTGGAATTGGTATTGTTGGGTGGTTTCAAGAACATCATGGTTTATATCCTCTGAACGTAAGTGGAATGCCGGCCAGGTTCAAAAAGATCAGACATACTTAGTGACTAGTAGCTTCCATGCGCAACCACTAGCTAAATGGGCTCTGGCTTAGTTGATTAGGTTGTGGGATCCTCAACCAGGCAAGCTAGCAGATGTAGATACGAGTAGGTGTACCAGCTGTCGGTGGGTGGAGGTGACTACTTCTGAAAGACTTCATCTCAATCTTCAGGTTAAGTCTTGTGGGTAAAGTGTGCAAAACTCTGCAGAGTATTAAAAACTAATCATGATTAGCCGTGTCCCCGGTTATGGACAAATTTGAGCGACTATGCCATTACAGTTGTTGGATGATCTTGACAGATGTGACACTTAATAAATTTGTTCGGAAACTTAATAATGGGTAGGTTGGAGTTGGAGCTGCCAATTCAACCTTGTGTATTTAATTGTAGCAACAAAATTTAAATAAAATTTTGACTGTTAGGTAGTTATGAGGACAAAATTAGCTTTCTGCAAAATAACCATCAAGCCTTCCTTTTGTCGTACTATGCATATACATGTAGGTCTGCTTTATTAATACTCATGTGTAACTTGCCAATACATTCAATGTATTTTGACCTATACGGCTACAACGGCTCATGTTGCAGGATATTCAGACGAAGAGTAAGGTACCGTTAGGGTCGCGAGTCTGCACTCAACATCGCCAGTGGGCTATGATGGGACTCATCGTTATTTTCTGCTACTTTTCCGCTATTTGATTGAATAAAGCTAGCTATGTGCTATGCAGATTGTTTTATTTTATAAATTCTAGATCATATGTTGTAATAAATGATGCACTTGTTACTCTGGTATTCATCTATACTGTGTGTGCTAGCGAGTCGATCCAGGGACTAGCACGGTAAGCACAGAGAGTCAAATCCTACGAGGTTTGGTGGTTACAGATGGTATGAGAGCAGTGTGTTGAATGTAGGATGTGACCCTAAGAAAATGGATTAGAAAAGCCATAGGAGTGAAAATTATTTTATAAAATTGTCTATACTTCTTACTGTTTATTAGTTAACCCCCCTCAAGTATCTTGACCTATTAAGTAGGAACTAGTGCTGAGACCACCATTCATGTTTGTTTTATATTGGAATGTTATCATGTTAGCGTATCTGAGTATGCCCACTTTCGTGGTATGATGATACTAGGTTGTTTGCTTGATTGGTAGTTTGTTTGTTAAATTGCATCTTGTCGAAACTATTCGACTATATATATATAAGACTATCTTATTGTTTGTTGCTTGTTTGTTTGTTGGTGTTATTCGTTGTTTGTTTTGTTGCCTTATATATATATATATTTCCTTGATCATATTATGCATATGGGTAGAATATATTTATATATACATTGTCTTTAGCCCTATTATGTCTATAACTCATCTATTCCTGCCCACTAGATGTCGCCGAGGCGTGAGACTAGACGCACTGGTTCAGGAGGAGACAACAATGGCAATGACATACCACCATACATACAGCAGGTTATTCGGGGACATGCCCAGTTGATCCAGTTGCTTGCTCAAAACCAGAACAACAACAACAACAATTCGCCGCCACCGTGACCTGTGGATATGCTTACTAGGTTCTTCAGGTTGAATCCTCAGAGGTTCTCCAGTTCCCCTGAACCTATTGTGGTTGATGATTGGCTCCATGCAATCAATAGGAACCTGGAGATGGTTGGATGCATAGATGCAGAGAGGGTGAGGTTTGCCTCACACTTGTTGGAGGGTCCTGCCGCAGCTTGGTGGGACAATTACTTGGCCACTTATCCCATTGGTACTATCACCTGGCCACAGTTTCAGGCAGCTTTCCGTGCTGCACATGTGTCTGTTGGTGCCATTCATGAGTCTAAAAAAGAAGGAGTTTCGTAGTTTGCGCCAGGGAGGTCGCACAGTTAATGCGTATGTGGAGGAATTTAATAATCTTGCACGTTATGCTCCTAATGATGTTAACACTGATGCAGCTAGGAAAGAGAAATTCTTGGAGGGCCTAAATGATGAGTTGATCATTCAGTTGATAGTGGCCACTTTTAATAATTGCCAGGAGCTGATTGATAATGCTATTATGCTGGAGGGGAAGCATCAGGCCATAGAGAATCGCAAGAGGAAGTACAACAACAATAACAGGTATAATTCAGGACAACAGCAGAAGCCACATACTTATCATGGTAATGGAGGTGATGGACATAATCATCATGGAGGTAATGGGCATCATAATCAACATGGAGGGAATGGCGACAACCATAATGGCCACCATCATCACAATGGTTATAAGAGTAACAATGGTAATGATAGAGGTAATGGTAATGGTAATGGAGGGAATAATAACCAGAGCCACCTGAGTATGCCTATGCAGAGGGACATTAGCCAGGTGCAGTGCTACAAGTGTAGGAAGATGGGCCACTACTCCAATGCTTGTCCAGGGAACAAGAACGATAATGGGGATTCAGAAGTCAGCAAGCCAAACCCCTTCCAAAAGGGTCATGTCAACCATGTTAATGTGATGGAGGTCTACAATGAACCGGATGCAGTGATTGGTAAGTTTTTGATCAATTCAATACATGCGCTTGTTCTTTTTGATTCTTGTGCATCGCATTCATTCATATCACGGGCATTTGTGGATAAACATAAGCTGCCTACCGTAGTACTTAAGTCACCTATTCTAGTAAGTTCTCCGGGGGCTGAGATGGCAGCAAGCTTGGGTTGTTTTCAGATGCCTTTGTCTATTGGGAAGCATGTTTTTCCTACCGATTTGATTATATTAAAGTCACAAGGTCTGGATATTATTTTGGGTATGGACTGGATGATCAAATATCAGGGTGTTATTGATTGTGCCATCCGGTCAATTACTCTCAGTGCACCAGGAGGGAAGGGGATCAAATATGTATGTAAGTATAAGCGTAATCAGGTACAGGTGAACTCTCTTAAGGGGGGTAGCCTGGAAGAGGTGCCAGTTGTGAGGGATTATCCAGATGTGTTTCCACAGGAGTTGCCAGGTATGCCACCAGATAGAGATATTGAGTTTCTTAATTATTTAATACCAGGGACTGGACCTATTGCAAAGAGAGCGTATAGAATGCCTCCTCAAGAGTTGGAGGAGTTGAAGAAGCAGATAAGAGAACTGAAGGCACAGGGATTTATTCGCCCAAGTTCATCACCTTTGGGAGCTCCAGTTTAGTTTGTGGAGAAGAAGGATGGGACCTTGAGGATGTGTGTTGATTATAGTTCTCTAAATGAGGTAACCATTAAGAATAAGTATCCTTTGCCTATAATAAATGATCTATTTGACCAGTTGGGGGGAGCTACTATATTTTCTAAGATTAACCTTCGTTCTGGTTATCATCAATTAAAGATTCGTGAGCAAGATATTACAAAGACTGCTTTTACTACGAGGTATGGGTTGTATCAATATACGGTTATGTCATTTGGATTGACTAACACTCCTGCATACTTCATGAATATGATGAACAAGGTGTTTATGGAGTTCTTGGATAAATTTGTGGTTGTTTTCATTGATGATATATTGGTGTTCTCAAAGAATAAGCAAGAGCATGAGGTGCATCTGCGTTTGGTAATGGAGAAATTGAGAGAACATCAGTTGTATGCTATGTTCAGCAAATGTGAGTTTTGGCTGGATGAGGTAGCATTCCTTGGACATGTTGTGTCAGGTAATGGAGTTGCAGTTGATCCATCTAAGGTTGCTGCTGTTATAGAGTGGGAGTCACCTACATCAGTTGGGGTGATTCACAACTTTTTGGGTCTTGCAGGTTAATATAGGAGGTTTATTGAGAACTTTTCCAAGATTGCAAAGCCTATGACTTAATTGTTGATGAAGGAGAAGAAATTTTTTGGACTGATGAATGTGAAGCCAGCTTTCAAGAATTGACGCAATGTTTGGTTACAGCACCAGTCTTAACTCTGCCGGATATATGTAAGGACTTCCAGGTATATTGTGATGCTTCTCGTCAAGGACTTGGGAGTGTTTTGATGCAGGAAGGTAAAGTTGTTTGTTATGCTTCACGCCAGCTCAAGAATCATGAGCATAATTACCCTACACATGATTTGGAGTTAGCCTCAGTTGTGCATGCATTGAAAACTTGGAGGCCATATCTTATTGGTACTCCTTGTGATATATTTACCGATCATAAGAGCTTGAAGTATATTTTTACTCAGCAGGATTTGAACCTCAGGCAGAGGAGATGGTTGGAGCTTATTAAGGATTATGGTTTGAATGCGCAGTATCATCCTGGTAAGGCTAATGTTGCTGCTGATGCATTGAGTCGTAGGAGCCATGTTAATGCAATTGATATTGATGATATGCCACCGGAGTTATGTGAACAGTTCAGGAATCTCAAGTTGGAGATGGTTCCTAAGGGATATTTGGCAACACTGGAGGTAAAGCCTACTTTGCTTGACAGGATCAGAGAAGCTCAAAAGGGTGATAAGGAGATTGTTGTGATAAAGGAGAATATAACTGAAGGTAAGGCAGAAGGTTTCCATGAGGATGAACATGGGGCATGTTGGTACAACAAACCCTGGGTCTATTGCCCAGACTGTGCACAGGCCTAAAAGAGCGAAGTTGCAACATCCAAGTCCAGACCAAGCAAGGAGAGATGGCTCTTTGAGGAATAAAAGGGCAGAGCAAGAAGATCAAGACACTGCTAAGGAAAAACCTCCCTTGCCCGGCAGGCGAGCCTGGCAAGGACGAGGTGGCCCCGAAGATAAGCCTCAAGACCGCCCCAGCAGGCCTGCCGGGCACTACGAAAGCAAACCACCCCGCCAAGGCTTCACCGCTCCACCTCACAGTGACGCAAGTCATCGATCAGTGTGGTGTCAAGCCCCCAAGTGACTAAGTGGCTGTTATTCGACACATGGCAGCCATTTCCAAAGGAAACCACCTCCAAATGACACCCGTCCAGAGACGTGTCAAGGAAACAGGCGAAAAGGTGGCTGAGCAGCCCGGCAAGGCTTGCCGGGCAGGCTACGATGTGACACTAAGCGGCGCATTTAATGCGCTTTGCTCTGCCTGCAGAGTTAGGTATGATAGCACTGTTTGCTATCTAATCAGCACACAATGACTGATTTGCCACTGTGGTAACCCCTTGATCTATAAAAGGAGGGCCATGGCAACCAGAGAAAGGGTTCAGAACTTTTGTACACTCGTACGCGCAGAGCTGCTTTCGCCCCGAGGTAACCCTACCGGGCAAGAGTGCTGCATTTCCACCACAATCCACCATCATTCCACCAAAGCGGGAGTAGTGTTTTACGCCTCGCGGCAGCCCGAACCTGGGTAAAACTGCCCTTGTGATCTCTGCCGTGTTGCACTACGGTCCTCCACTCTTTGTGCAATGTGCTCAGCCCCCTGCCGAATCAAAAGGGGCTGATGGCCCCATAGGTGGCCATGGTTTCCCACGACATCTTTGGCGCACCAGGTAGGGGGCAACACTTGCGCGAACCCGAGAAGCGTACGCAGCGCGTCATCTTCATCGACGGCTCCATCGTTCATGGCGCCCAAGAAGAAGCCCGGTGCTACAGCCCACCCGTCCACTTCAAAGTCCCCGCTGCACGCGGCCGCCGACGCCGCGATGGCTACAAGAACGCACGGAGACATGGACGCTGCGGGGGACGTGGCCGGCGCAGGCGGCGTTGTCACCACCTCCCATGCGGCAGAAATGAGAGTAGAAGGCACCGGGGAAGTACAGCACCAACAGCACCCCAGTGGCCACGCTCCACAAGGTACGGGTGGAGAAATCATTCTGTCTGCACCTCTCCGCCCTGCCGAAAGGCACAGCCGCAGCGGTGGCTCTCGCTCTGGGCGAATCGCAACCCTACGGCCGCTCCCGCTACGGGCGCGGACGCAGGGTGTGCACCTCTCCCGGAGCGGGCCGACGCAGTCAATGTGCCAAATGAAACCGCTGGCCCTCAAGCGCCTCCACCTCGTCACCACGCCGCCGTGGCCACGGGCTCACGACGGCGAGAACACGACGCAGCTAATACTGGCACTATAAGGAGCCAGGCGATAGCACGATCTACATCGTCATCCATGCCAAGTACCGCTTCGTAGGCTATGGCGCGGGCCCATCTGCTATCGAGTTTTCCGCCGGCAGTCGATCAGATGGATGAGTGGAGGGCCACCATTCAAAGCCTGATTGGTTTCACTGAGGCGGGAGGATCACAGCAAGCTGGCCCGCCATGGCCTCCCCAGGCGACGACAACGGCCCTCATGGCTGGCCATGCCGAGGGGGCCACCCGCATAGTGCAGTCCCCTCTGCGGTAGCCTGCGCAAGGGCCACGACCAGAGCCACGCGATCAAGAACCCGACGACGTCTCAATGGCTTCGTCCGGCCCTCGAGCGCGTCGGGACCAGCGGCAAGCCCAAGAGGACAGGCGAGGGGAAGGCGCATGCGTCACCATCGAGCGACGCCGCGACACCCACCACCAGTCTGATAGGTGCAACAGCCCCGAGGTCGACGAGCCTGCGCCCGGTGAGGGTGGGTGCCTACCTTTCGAGGTTGGGTGCCCCGCCTTCACTCGCGAGCTACGGCAAATCCGTTGGCCATCTTCCCGAACATTCAAGCAAGAGATACCAGAGAAGTACGATGGGAGATTGAACCCGGCAGAGTTCCTGAGCATCTACACCATCGTTGTTCAGGCTGCCGGGGGAAGAGACGAGAAGGTGTTCGCCAACTACTTCCCTTTGGCACTCAAGCCAAATGTGTTGTCTTGGGTGATGCACCTGCTAGAGAACTCCATTTCAACTTGGGCTGACCTGTACCATGAATTTGTTGGCGCCTTTACGGGTGGCCATCAAGAACCAGGGCGGCCCAGGATCTGCAGCTCCTCCCGCAGAAGGAAGGGGAGACCTTGTGGAAGTACATGCAAAGGTTCAGCCGAGTGCACAGGAACATCCCAGACATCCACCCGGCGGCCGTGATAGCTGCATTCTAGTCCAACGTGCGCAACCGCAGGATACGTTCCTAAATGAACGTGCAGCTGCCAAGGACTGTGAATGAGTTATACACGCTGGTGGATAAGTGTGCTCGCATAGAGGAGGGAAGGCGACTTCCCTGCGAAGAGGGCGGTGTCGACATCGATTCAGACGATGATGACGACACCACCAGCCAGAAGAAGAACAAGAAACACAATAAGAAGCGCAAGGAGAAAGTTGTGATGGCCGTCGAAGGATCAAGCACAGCTAGTATCGGCAAGAAGGCCAAGGCTGAAGCCCCCGGGCGGCTACGGCTGCCGAGAAGGGCGGGAAAGGTGAGGGGCCGTATTGCAAGATCCATAGGACCAAGGGCCACGACCTTCAGGAGTGCCATCAGGTTGAGGAGCTCACCAAGAAGCAGAAGGCTGAGTACGAGAAGCGTAATAAGGAGAAGAATCAGGATGGTGCTGGTGGGAAGGGCCGTGGCGGCAGAGTAAGCCGCCCCGGCAAAGCTCTTCAGAATCAAGGGAAACCCGCAAGAGGCCGTGAGAGGAAGGATTGCAGTGATGAGACCGATGAGGGAGATGAAGAGGAAACCAGCGAGCAGGAGTTCCAGAAAGCCACTGATGCCATGTGCGTTGACGGGGGTGCATCTCTGCACTCCTCTCACCGCCAACTTAAATAGTGGGCACGTGAACTCAACGTCATGGAGCCAGCAGCAGATTCTCGGAAGCCGCTCAAGTGGTCCCGCACGCCCATCATCTTTGATAAAGAGGATCACCCTAACCACACCACTGCGGTAGGGTGCTTGCCGTTGTTGGTCTTGCCAACAATATGCAACCTCAAAGTCACAAAGATGTTGGTTGATGGCGGGGCCGGGTTGAATCTGGTATCTCCAAAGGTCCTCAGCAAACTTCAGATAGCAGATGATGAGCTCAAGGTTACTGGTACGTTCCAAGGAATCAACCCCGGTAGGAGTCGTCCTAAAGGAAAGATCACACTGCCGGTGACGTTCCAGGGGGGAGCTAAACTACCGAACTGAGAAGATCATGTTTGACATGGTTGACCTCCCCTTGCCGTACAACGGAATCCTTGGTCGTCCAGCTCTGGCCAAGTTCATGGCGGCATCCCACTATGCCTACAACACCTTGAAGATGCCAGGGCCGATAGGGATCATTTCCATTCCGTCAGATCAGAAAGACGCAATCATATGCATGGACAAGATGTACTGAGAAGCAGTTGCGGTGGAGGCCGCGAAAGCCAGTGTTCCCACCAACGAAAGTAAGAAAATAAAGAGAGCTAGCAAGGATGCCAGCAAGGAATCCGGGAAGCGTGCCTCTCCGGAGTGCTCTGCGCCTGTCGATGACTTGCCGGAGAGTTCCAATAGCAAGAGATCCAAAGCTGTTGCGCCTGCTGTGAAGAAGGTCCCGGCAGGGCTGGCTGGCGCTGATGGTACCTTCACTATCAGCGCCACCCTCGATGACAAATAGGAAAGCGCGCTCGTTGCCTTCCTACGGGCGAATGTCGATGTGTTTGCCTGGCAACCATCTGACATCCCCGGTGTTCCCAGGGAGGTAATCGAGCATCACCTTGCTGTCTGCCCACATGCCCGACCCGTCAAGCAGAAGGTCCAGAAGCAAGCTTTGGAGCGGCAACAGTTTATTGCCGAGGAGATCAAGAAGCTTGAAGCAGCTGGTTTGGTCAGCAGAGTGTTGCACCCCACATGGTTGGCAAATCCGGTGGTAGTGCGCAAGGCGAATGGGAAATGGAGGCTTTGCATAGATTTTACGGATCTAAACAAGGCATGCCCGAAGGACCCGTTCCCCTTGCCGCGCATCGACCAGATTGTGGATTCCACTTCCGGGTGTGACTTGCTTTCCTTTCTGGATGCCTACTCCGGATACCACCAGATCTTCATGTCCAAGGAAGACGAGGAGAAAACTGCGTTCATAACCCCGTGTGGCACGTACTGCTTTGTACGGATGCCCTTCGGGCTAAAGAATACCGGATCCACCTTTGCAAGAGCAGTAGAGATTGGCTTTGAGTCCCAGCTACACAGAAACATTGAAGCTTACATGGATGATATTGTGGTCAAGACTAAGGACAGATCAACCCTCATCCAAGATTTGGAAGAAACCTTTGCCAATCTACGTAAGATCAACTTGAAGCTGAACCCAGAGAAGTGTGTGTTTGGCGTCCCCTCCGGTAAGCTACTTGGTTTCTTTGTGTCTCATCGAGGGATAGAGGCCAACCCCGACAAGATCAACGCTATCGAGCAGATTCAAGAACCCAAGACAGTCAAGGATGTGAGGCGTTTGACAGGATGCTTGGCTGCATTGAGCAGGTTCATTTCCATGTCTACCGAACACGCCTTGCCGTTCTTCAAAATCTTGAAGAAGGCAGGACCTATGGAGTGGACCCCGGAGGCAGACGCTGCGCTGCAAGATTTGAAGACCTGTCTTTCCTCTATGCCCACCTTGGTCGCTCGCAAACCCCAAGAGCCGTTGCTGCTATACTTGGCGGCAACCAATCAAGTGGTCAGCGCGGCACTGGTGGCGCAGCGGGAAGTGGATGACGCGGCAACCACGACCACTGTTCCCTCTGGAGAAGAAAGTGGACCTATCCCGACAAGGCCAGAGTCAGTCCAGAGCGAAGAAAGGCAGGACAGCGGAAGCAGTTCTCTGGTCACGCGAAAGAAGAAAGTGGTGCAGCGCCCAGTGTACTTCATCAGCTCCCTATTGCAGGGGGCTGGATCGCGGTACTCTGGCATGCAAAAGCTGATTTTTGGCCTCATCATGGCCTCAAGGAAGCTGCGCCATTACTTCCAAGCCCACGAGATCACGGTGGTCACCCACTTCCCCTTGCTAGAGCGATACTTTCTCCTTCAAGATCATGATTGGGGCATGAATATAACATTGACTTAAGCCTTCCCCATGCTAGAGTGATACTTTCTCCTTCACGAGGCCAAAAATTATATATATAATTCCGATCACGATGAACTAGATGCATAGGATAAATTTTTTGGTGAAATTCCAATTCCAAGATCCAATATCATCGCATAGCCTATACCATGCCAATGCTTTTCCCTTCAAAGATAAAGGGAAAACCTTCTTATTAGCTTCATCTCCAGGTAAACCTGCAAGCTTAAATAATCCACAAATTTCATCCACATATATCAAGTGCATATCAGGATGTTCGGTTCCATCTCCTGCATAAGGATTAGCTAGCAGTTGTTCTATCATTCCCGAAGGAATTTCATAACCAATATTTTCAGTAGGTGCAGTAGGTTGAGGGGTAACTAATTGTGGTTTCGGTCGAGGTGAAGATACCCTGAACAAACCCCTCAAAGGATTGTTCTCCATAGTAACAAGTGACAATAAATTTCAGCACGTAGTAATAATTTTTTCTTACCGATTTCCACTTACCAAGAGCGCTTCACTCCCCAGCAACGGTGCCAGAAAAGAGCCTTGATGACCCACAAGTATAGGGGATCAATCGTAGTCCTTTCGATAAGTAAGAGTGTCGAACCCAACGAGGAGTAGAAGGAAATAACAAGCGGTTTTCAGCAAGGTAATGTCTGCAAGCACTGAAATTATAAGTAACGAGTAGTTTCGTAGCAAGATAATTTGTAACAAGAAAGTAACGGTAATGGTAATAAAAGTGAAGCAAGGTAGCCCAATCCTTTTGAGGCAAAGGACAGGCCAAAACGATCTCTTATGATAAGCAAAGCGTTCTTGAGGGTACACGGGAATTTCATCTAGTCACTTTCATCATGTTGGTTTGATTTGTGTTCGCTACTTTGATAATTTGATATGTGGGTGGACCGGTGCTTAGGTGCTGTTCTTACTTGAACAAACCTCCTACTTATGATTAACCCCCTCGCAAGCATCCGCAACTATGAGAAAAGTATTAAGAATAAATCTAACCATAGCATTAAACTTTTGGATCCAAATCAGTCCCTTACGGAATAGCGCATAAACTAGGGTTTAAGCTTCTATCACTCTCGCAACCCATCATCTAATAACTACTCCACAATGCATTCCCTTAGGCCCAAATATGGTGAAGTGACATGTAGTCGACGTTCACATGACACTACTAAGGCAATCACAACATACATATCATCAAAATATCGAACACATATCAAGTTCACATGATTACTTGCAACAAGATTTCTCCCGTGACCTCAAGAACAAAAGTAACTACTCACTAATGATAATCATGCTCAAGATCAGAGGGGTATTAAATAGCATAATGGATCTGAACATATAATCTTCCACCAAATAAACCATATAGTAATTCACTACAAGATGTAATCAACACTTCTAGTCACCCACAAGTACCAATCTATAGTTCCGGTACAAAGATTGAACACAAGAGATGAACTAGGGTTTGAGAGGAGATGGTGCTGTTGAAGATGTTGATGGAGATTGCTCTCCCCAAGATGGGAGAGTTGTTGGTGATGATGATGACAATGATTTCCCCCACTGGGAGGGAAGTTCCCCCGGAGGAATAGCTCCACCGGAGGGCAAAAGTGCTCCTGCCCAAGTTCCGCCTCGAGACGGCGGCGCTTCGTCCCAAAAGTCCTCTCCTTATTTTTTTTCTAGGTCAAAATGACTTATATACCAGAAGAGGGGCACTGGAGGTGGGCCGAGGAGGGCACAACCCACCTGGACACGCCTGGGCTCCCTGGCGCGCCCAGGTGGGTTGTTCCCGTCTGGTGGGCCCCCTCTGGTAGTTATTTGCTCCAATAATTCTTATTTATTCCATAAAAATTCCTCGTGAAATTTCAGCTGATTTGGAGTTGTGCAGAATAGGTAGCCTGACGTAGCTTTTTCAGGCCCAGATTTCCAGCTGCCAAATTCTCCCTCTTTGTGTGAACCTTGCATATTATGAGAGAAAAGGCATTAGAATTACTCCAAAAAGCATTATTATGCATAAAAACTTCATAAATAACAGTAGGAAAACATGATGCAAAATGGACATATCAACTCCCCCAAGCTTAGACCTTGCTTGTCCTCAAGCGAAAACCGAAATCGAAAAACATGTCCACATGCTTAGAGAGAGAGGTGTCGATAAAAACAAAATATGGACATAGAAGCATCATGTATATTATTATAACAGCAACAAACTTTAACATAGAACTTTTATCATATAACTTCTCATGAACAAGTAACAATTCATCACAACTTCGAAGTATAAAGCATAAACTCTATTGAAAACCAACAAACTATGTTCTCAGTCAACTTTGCAACTACAATTCATCATCTTTTCAGGAAGGGTCACGTATCGGAGCCTTTTTGGCAAGTCCACATACTCAACCATCATATAGTCTTCTATGATTGCTAACACTCACCACATACACATGAGCAAAACGTTTCAACCGGATACCTAGAAAGATAGGGGCTTAAAGTTTCGCCTCCCAACATACTCACCTCGAGGGTGATGTCAACAATAATAACCCATGCTACTCATATCCAACTGGATATATGTGCCTAGATCTTTCCTCGCCACATGATGCTTGCCAAAAGAGAAAATAAAAAGGAATAGAGAGAAGAACTTTGACTCTTGCATAAAAGTAAATACATAAAAGTAAAAGATAGGCCCTTCGCAGAGGGAAGCAGAGGTTGCCATGCGCTTATTTGTTTGTATGCTCAATCTCTTAGTGCAAAAGAACGTCACATTATATTGCCCCTTGTGATAGCAACCTTTAGTATGCAGTCTATCGCTTTTATTCTTTGCAATCACAAGTTCGTACAACGCTCTATTTTCTCTTACACTAAATGATCCAAACTTTTTTAGAAGCAATTTTTATTGCCCTATTTGCACCGATGACAACTTACTTGAAGGATCTTACTCAATCCATAGGTAGGTATGGTGGACTCTCAAAATAAGATTTGGGTTTAAAGGTTTTTGGATGCACAAGTAGTATCTCTACTTAGTGCGGAATTTTTGGCTAGCAAAGATGGGGGCAAGCACCACATGTTAAAGGATCTATGACAATGTAACTTCTATGTGAATATGAACAAACATAAATCATTACGTTGTCTTCCTTGTCCAACGTCAACAATTTTGGCATATAATATTTTGATGGGGGCTCACAATCACAAAAGCTGTCTAGGATAGTGTATTTGCATGTGAATCTTCTCTTCCCTTATTAATTCTTTCATGAATTGCATCATTGACCAATGCTATGTTTGTCAATCTCCAATAAAATTTTCTACTTATACTCTTCCTTATGTGATGTCATTACTTACCATAAAATTAGCATATGATCTTTTTCATTTATTTCCTTTCTTTTTATTGAACATGAAAGTAAAGAAAACAAAACTCAAACTAAACTTTAGTATATATATCTTGCACACGATTACAAAGAAAGATCACTAAGCAAACACTCGAAAAGAAAGGATCGAACTAAACTTTTATTCATCTAAAGAAAAAGATAATTATGGATCGAACTAAGATAAGTAAAGGCAAAAGATAGTGGAGGTGATACATTACTGGGGCACCTCCCCCAAGCTTGGCACAAGCCAAGGGGAGTGCCCATACCCGATTACTCAATTTTCCTTTGTTGATGAAGAAGGAGGTGGTGGTGATGAAGTAGAGGGTTTGTCTTTCTTCCTTAGCTTACGCTTGAGGACGGAATTTTCCTCCTTTAAATCACCGATCTCCTGCTCAAGCTCTACTATCCTTTTCCTTAATTCTTGCTTGTTTTCCTGGAAGAGACGAAAAGGGATAAACTGGATCTTAGGTTTCTTTGCTTTGCTGGGGAGACTTGATTTCTTGAATTCCACATGCATGTCCCCAGGTTGAGGCAATGGAACTTCAGCTTTGTCTGAGCTTTTCTCCTCCTACCTTTTAGGGTCATAGTATTCTTCTTCCTCCGAAGTCCAACTATAGTGTTCCACATCCCCTTAAACCTTGGGGTTTGTGATATAATCAGCAACATAGCTCTCACCCTCTGAGTCTTGGGATGACATATTTTCAGATCAGTCAGGAAAACAGCGAGAAAAGAAAACAGAGGATTTCTCTGTGATACGGTGGTAAATAGGTTCGGGGGGTATATAAAGATTTTTTTTATCTTGGGAAACAAGCAAACGGAAGAAAAACGGAGTCCGGAAGGTATCCGAGGTGGGCACAACCCACCTGGGTCCTGGTGTCTTGTGCCCACCAGGGGTGCCTTCCTGGTTGTTTTTTTTTCCTAATTTCTGATATATTCCAAAACTGACAGAAAATATTTTTGCGGATTTTTCGGAGTTCGTTTACTTACCGTATCACATACCTCCTCTTTCTTTATGATTCTGGAGTATTCCGGAAGGTTTCCTTTATGTGTTCTTCCGGTGTCCTAGTTTGGATAATATTGCTTTCAACATTAATGGGCGTACCTGAGATATAATGTTTTATTCTTTGCCCATTGACAACCTTCGGGTTAGTACCCTCGGCATTATTTATTTTGATAGCTCCAGATCGATAAACCTCCTCGATAACATAGGGTCCTTCCCATTTGGAGAGGAGTTTTCCTGCAAAGAATCTGAAACGAGAGTTGTACAAAAGAACATATTCTCCAACTTTGAACTCACGCTTTTGGATTCTTTTGTCATGCCATCTTTTAACTTTTTCTTTAAATAACTTGGCATTTTCATAGGCTTGGGTTCTCCATTCATCTAGTGAGCTAATATCAAATAACCTCTTTTCACCGGCAAGTTTGAAATCATAGTTGAGTTCTTTAATTGCCCAATATGCTTTATGTTCTAACTCAAGAGGCAAATGACAAGCTTTTCCATAAACCATTTTATATGGAGACATACCCATAGGATTTTTATATGCTGTTCTATAAGCCTAAAGTGCATCATCTAACTTCTTAGACCAATTCTTTCGGGACCTATTGACAGTTTTTTGTAATATTAATTTTATTTCTCTATTGCTAAGTTCAACTTGACCACTAGACTGAGGGTGATAAGATGATGCAATTCTATGGTTAACATCATATTTAGCAAGCATTTTACGGAAAGCACCATGAATAAAATGTGAACCACCATCGGTCATTAAATATCTAGGGACTCCAAACCTTGGGAAAATGACTTCCTTAAGCATTATAATAGAGGTGTTGTGATCAGCACTACAAGTTGGAATATCTTCTACCCACTTAGTAACATAATCAACAGCAACCAAAATATGTGTATACCCATTAGAGGAAGGAAAAGGTCCCATGTAATCAAATCCCCAAACATCAAATGGTTCAACAGCAAGAGAATAATTCATAGGCATTTCCTGACACTTACCAATATTACCAATTCTTTGACATTCATCACAAGATAAAACAAACTTACGTGCATCCTTGAAGAGAGTAGGCTAATAAAAACCAGATTGCAATACCTTGTGAGCAGTTCTATCTCCCGCATGATGTCCTCCATAAGCTTCGGAATGACATTTCCGTAGGATTTGTCCCTGTTTATGCTCAGGTACACAACGTCTAATAATACCATCTACTCCTTCTTTATAAAGATGTGGGTCATCCCAAAAGTAATGTCTTAAATCATAGAAGAATTTTTTCTTTTGTTGGTATGTGAAGCTAGGTGGTATATATTTAGCAACAATATAATTGGCATAGTCAGCATACCAAGGGGTGTTATGAGAAACATTTATTGTAGCTAATTGTTCATCAGGAAAACAATCATTAATAGGTTGTGGGTCATCAAGAATATTTTCTAACCTAGACAAGTTATCAGCCACGGGGTTCTCAGCTCCCTTTCTATCAGTGATATGTAAATCAAATTTTTGTAGCAAAAGAACCCACCTAATGAGTCTAGGTTTAGCAACCTTCTTTTCCATAAGATATTTTATAGCAGCATGATCGGTATGAACGGTCACTTTAGAATCAACAATGTAAGATCTAAATTTATCACAAGCAGACACAACTGCTAAAAATTCTTTTTTAGTAGTAGCATAATTTCGTTGAGCACTGTCCAGAGTTTTACTAGCATAATGAATAACATTTAATTTCTTATCGAATCTTTGTCCTAGAACAGCACCAACATCATAATCACTAGCATCACACATAATTTTAAAAGGCAAGTTCCAATCAGGTGGTTGAATAATAGGTGCAGAAATCAAGGCTTTCTTAAGTGTTTCAAAGGCTTCTACATAATCATCATCAAAAACAAATGGAACATCCTTTTGTAAAAGATTTGTAAGAGGCCTAGAAATTTTAGAGAAGTATTTAATAAACCTCCTATAGAAACCAGCATGACGGAGGAAACTACGAATACCTTTGATATCTTTAGGGCATGTCATTTTCTCAATTGCATCAACTTTAGCTTTATCCACCTCAATACCTCGTTCAGAAATTTTGTGTCCCAAGACAATACCTTCATTAACCATAAAGTGGCACGTCTCCCAATTCAAGATGAGATTAGTTTGCTCGCATCTCTACAAAACTCGATCAAGATTGCTTAAGCAATCATCAAAAGAAGTTCTGTAAACGAAAAAATCATCCATGAAAACCTCAACAATCTTTTCACAAAAATTAGAGAATATAGCAGTCATACATCTTTGAAAGGTAGCAGGTGCATTGCATAAACCAAAAGGCATATGTCTATAAGCATAAGTTCCAAAAGGGCAAGTAAATGTGGTTTTCTCTTGATCAGGTTGTGAGACAGGTATTTGAGAAAAACCGGAATATCCATCAAGAAAGCAAAAATGTGTGTGCTTTGATAGTCTTTCTAACATTTGATCAATAAAAGGCAGAGGGTAATGATCTTTTCTGGTAGCTTTATTTAGTTTTCTAAAATCAATTACCATTCTGTAGCCAGTGACAATTCTTTGTGGAATAAGTTCATTCTTATCATTAGGAACAATGGTAATACCTCCTTTTTTAGGGACAGAATGAACGGGACTTACCCATCTACTATCAGCTATGGGATAGATTATACCTGCTTCCAGAAGCTTCAGTATTTCTGTTCTTACCACTTCTTTCATTTTAGGATTTAAACATCGTTGGTCATCAACAACGGGTTTAGCATCAGGCTCCATATTAATTTTATGCTGACAGAGAGTGGGACTAATGCCCTTTAAATCATCAAGAGTATATCCAATGGCAGCTCGATGCTTCTTCAGAACCTTCAATAATCTTTCTTCTTCAAGTTCTGAAAGGTTAGCACTAATAATAACAGGATAAATCTTTTTCTCATCAAGATAAGCATATTTCAAAGTGTCTGGCAATTGTTTTAATTCAAACACAGGATCACCTTTAGGTGGAGGAGGACCTCCTAGAGTTTCCATAGGCAAATTGTGTTTAAGCAGAGGACGTTGTTCAAAGAAAATCTTATCTATTTCATTTCTTTCATGCAGATGCATATCATTTTCGTGGTCTAGCAAATATTGTTCTAGTGGATCGGTAGGAGGCACAGCAATAGAAGCAAGACCAATAATTTCATCCTTACTAGACAACTCTTTATTATGATGTTTTCTACTAAACTTGGAAAAATTAAACTCATGAGACTCATCACCAAAACTAACACCAACGATTTGTTTCTCACAATCTATTTTAGCATTGACGGTGTTCAAGAAAGGTCTACCAAAGATAATGGGACAAAAATCATCTTGTGGGGAACCAAGAACAAGAAAATCAGTAGGGTATTTTATTTTCCCACACAAGACTTCAGCATCTCTAACAATCCCAAGTGGTGTGATGGTGTCCCTATTAGCAAGTTTAATAGTAACATTTATGTCTTCTATTTCAGCGGGTGCTATATCATTCATAATTTCTTGATATAAAGTAAAAGGAATGGCACTCACGCTAGCACCTATGTCGCATAAACCATGATAACAGTGATCTCCTATTTTAACTGAGACAACAGGCATGCCAACAATGGGTCTGTGTTTATCTTTTTCATCGGGTTTGGCAATTCTAGCAGCTTCATCACAGAAGTAAATAACATGCCCATCTATATTTTCAACCAAGAGATCTTTAACCATAGCAACACTAGGTTCTACTTTGATTTGTTCAGCAGGTTTGGAAGTTCTAATATAACTTTTGTTGACCACAGTTGAGACTTTAGCATGTTTCGTTATCCTAACAGGGAAAGGTGGTTTTTCAATATAAGCAGAAGTCACAACTGGATCAACATTGTAAATAATAGTTTCATCTTTAGCTACTACTGGTTCTTTAATTTCTTCTTTGATAGGTGGGTGATATTTAAACCACTTCTCCTTAGGGAGGTCAACATGAGTAGCAAATGAATCACAAAAGGAGGCTACTATCTCAAAGTCAAGTCCATATTTAGTGCTAAACTTTTGAAAAGCATCGGTATTCATAAAAGATTTAACACGATCATACTTGAGCTTAATACCTGACGCTTTACCTTCGTCGAGTTCCCAATCTTTAGAGTTGAATTTAATTCTTTCTAAAAGATCCCACCGGAAGTCAATAGTCTTCTTCATAAAGGAACCAGTACAAGAAGTATCAAGCATGGATCGATCATCAAGAGAAAGCCGAGCATAAAAATTCTGAATAATAATTTCTCTTGAGAGCTCTTGATTGGGGCATGAATATAACATTGACTTAAGCCTCCCCCAAGGCAGAGCGATACTTTCTCCTTCATGAGGCCAAGAATTATATATATAATTCCGATCACGATGAACTAGATGCATAGGATAATTTTTTTGGTGAAATTCCAATTTCAATCGATTCCAATTCCAAGATCCAATATCATCGCATAGCCTATACCATGCCAATGCTTTTCCCTTCAAATATAAAGGGAGAACCTTCTTCTTAGCTTCATCTTCGGGTAAACTTGCAAACTTAAATAATCCACAAATTTCATCCACATATATCAAGTGCATACCAGGATGTTCGGTTCCATCTCCTGCATAAGGATTAGCTAGCAGTTGTTCTATCATTCCCGACGGAATTTCATAACCAATATTTTTAGTAGGTGTAGTAGGTTGTGGGTAACTAATTGTGGTTCCAGGCGAGGTGAAGATACCCCGAACAAACCCCTCAAAGGATTGTTCTCCATAGTAACAAGTGACAATAAATTTCAGCACGTAGTAATAATTTTTCCTTACCGATTTCCACTTACCAAGAGCGCTTCACTCCCCGGCAACGGCGCCAAAAAAGAGCCTTGATGACCCACAAGTATAGGGGATCAATCATAGTCCTTTCGATAAGTAAGAGTGTCGAACCCAACGAGGAGCAGAAGGAAATGACAACCGGTTTTCAGCAAGGTAATGTCTGCAAGCACTGAAATTATAAGTAACGAGTAGTTTGGTAGCAAGATAATTTGTAACGAGCAAGTAACGGTAATGGTAATAAAAGTGAAGCAAGGTAGCCCAATCCTTTTGAGGCAAAGGATAGGCCAAAACGATCTCTTATGATAAGCAAAGCGTTCTTGAGGGTACACGGGAATTTCATCTAGTCACTTTCATCATGTTGGTTTGATTTGTGTTCGCTACTTTGATAATTTGATATGTGGGTGGACCGGTGCTTAGGTGCTGTTCTTACTTGAACAAACCTCCTACTTATGATTAACCCCCTCGGAAGCATCCGCAACTACGAGAAAAGTATTAAGAATAAATCTAAGCATAGCATTAAACTTTTGGATCCAAATCAGTCCCTTACGGAATAGCGCATAAACTAGGGTTTAAGCTTCTATCACTCTCACAACCCATCATCTAATTACTACTCCACAATGCATTCCCTTAGGCCCGAATATGGTGAAGTGTCATGTAGTCGACGTTCACATGACACAACTAAGGGAATCACAACATACATATCATCAAAATATTGAACACATATCAAGTTCATATGATTACTTGCAACAAGATTTCTCCTGTGACCTCAAGAACAAAAGTAACTACTGACTAATGATAATCATGGTCAAGATCAGAGGGGTAATAAATAGCATAATGGATCTGAACATATAATCTTCCACCAAATAAACCATATAGTAATCAAGTACAAGATGTAATCAACACTACTAGTCACCCACAAGTACCAATCTATAGTTCCGGGACAAAGATTGAACACAAGAGATGAACTAGGGTTTGAGAGGAGATGGTGTTGTTGAAGATGTTGATGGAGATTGCCCTCCCCAAGATGGGAGAGTTATTGGTGATGATGATGACGATGATTTCCCCCTCCGGGAGGGAAGTTCCCTCGGCGGAATCGCTCCGCTGGAGGTCAAAAGTGCTCCTGCCCATGTTCCGCCTCGAGACGGTGGCGCTTCGTCCCGAAAGTCCTCTCCTTATTTTTTCTAGGTCAAAATGACTTATATACCAGAAGAGGGGTACCGGAGGTGGGCCGAGGAGGGCACAACCCACCAGGGCGCGCCTGGGCTCCCTGGCGTGCCCAGGTGGGTTGTGCCCACCTGGTGGGCCCCCTCTGGTAGTTATTTGCTCCAATAATTCTTATTTATTCCATAAAAAATCCTCGTGAAATTTCAGCTCATTTGGAGTTGTGCAGAATAGGTAGCCTGACATAGCTTTTTCAGGTCCAGATTTCCAACTGCCAGAATTCTCCCTCTTTGTGTGAACCTTGCATATTATGAGACAAAAGGCATTAGAATTACTCCAAAAAGCATTATTATGCATAAAAACATCATAAATAACTGTAGAAAAACATGATGCAAAATGGACATATCAACCATCGGTCCCTGCGGTCGAGAAGTGCGCTCCTGCGAATGAGGAGGTGTCGCTGGTCCTTGTTGCCGAGCCCCTGGCCCCAACTTGGGCACGGCACATAGTCCATTTCCTCCAAACTGGAGAACTCCCCAAAGAGCAAGAAGAAGCTAAAAGAGTAGCCCGGAGGGCCAGTATGTATCAGTTTCTCAATGACACACTATACAGAAGGAGGCCCAATGGTGTGAAATTGAAGTGCATTTGCCGGGAGGAAGGAAAGGAACTGTTGGCAGAGGTACACAAAGGTATGTGCGGCTCACACATTGGATCAAGGGCTCTGGTTGGAAAAGCCTTCCGGCAAGGTTTCTACTGGCCCACAAGCCTCCAAGATGCAGTCGAGCTCGTCACCAAATGTGAAGCCTACCAGTTCCACTCCAAGAACATTCATCAGCCTGCCCAAGCTCTTCAGATGATCCCTTTATCATGGCCCTTCTCGGTCTGGGGGCTCGATATCTTGGGCCCATTCCCCCATGCTACCGGGGGCTTTGAGTTCTTGTTCATCGCTATCGACAAGTTCACAAAGTGGCCAGAGGTGGAGCCCGTGAGAAAGGTGACTGCTTAGTCAGCTATCAAGTTCTTGAAAGGATTGGTGTGCTGCTTCTGAGTCCTTGCCCGGATCTTCACTGACAATGGCGCCCAATTCACGAGCCACGCCTTCATGCAATATGTTCATGCCCTCGGAAGCAAGATCTCATTTGCCTCTGTCGCCCATCCCAGAAGGAATGGACAAGCTGAGTGGGCGAATGCTGAAGTGCTGCGAGGTCTCAAGACAAGAACCTTTGATAGACTGCAGAAGTGTGGCAGGCGATGGATCGACGAGCTACCGATGGTTCTTTGGTCCCTTAGAATGACACCAAATCGAGCTACCGGGCAGACTCCCTTCTCCCTAGTCTATGGGGCAGAAGCAGTTATCCCCACGGAACTCATATTTGGATCTCCTCGAGTGCTTGCCTACGATGAAGTAGCGCAGGAATGGCACCAGAGTGACGATGCTGTGCTACTTGAGGAGAACCATCTCCGGGCCGCTATGCGTGCTGCACACTACCAGCAAGCCCTGCGTCGCTATCACAGCCGCAGGGTTCGTGCTCGGGGTTTTCAGGAAGGCGACCTTGTCCTTAGGCGTGTTCAGTCCGCCAAGGGTACAAACAAGTTGACTTCGAAGTGGGAAGGCCCTTACCGGGTAGTACGAGTCACCAGACCTGGCGCAGTCCATCTGGAGACCGGAGATGGCATTCAATTGCAAAACTCATGAAACATTGAGCATCTCCGTAAGTTATACCCATAAGGCGCGGCTGTCGGGCCCTGCCCGGCAGCCACCCTTTTGTACAGGCCTTGCTGCTGTTACATGTAACCCCTTGTACAAAGCCAGGCATAGACCCTGAGCAACAGAAATAAATGAAGCGCTAGGGGGCCCCCAAAACTTGCATGCATGCATAAGCACATCATGAGCATAGCATGATCATGTAGATGAGGTCGCGTGAGGCATTGTTTTCCTCTGCATTAAGTTGCAGGGTTCTTGCCATGGACTCGGTCCCAAGAGAGAAGAAATGAAGACAAGCCTACGTGGCGATCCTCGGCAAGCCAAACAGATAAGTTCTCTTCTTATCCTTACATGTTCTGTAAGCAGAAACTTGTGCATATGAAAACCTCACCACCTTCGAAACTTAGGTGCTCCCATCATTTGACTCGAACGTTGCTTTGGTCAGGATGGTCGCAGTGGCCTTTGGAGGGGAAGGCTTGGAGGGGGGCTGGTCCCTCTTCGTGATTTGTGCCCGGCAGGCTTAGTCCCACGGCAACAATTCGAGGGTACCGGCAGGATAGCTTGCCGGAGATAACTTGTTTACTTGAACGTATAGAGGTATTCCACCTCTGCATGGATATGACACATGCACGAGTGCCCGGCAAAGTTTGTCTTTTTCATTAATATGCTGACTGACAAGTACAGATCTTACAGAACACAAACAAGGATAAAGAAGATTTCATTATTTAGACTAAAATTTGGCAAGTGCCTACAGGTTTTAGACTGAAAAACGATAAGTGCCCGTGATGCCCTTTCTTGCCCTTTTCCTCCCAGGCGCTGCAGCGGAGGGTGAAGGGGGCAAAAGGAGTGCCTGGGCAGAAGCCCAGCCTGACCCTGTCAGGCCCCTTGGCGAGGGGCCTAACAAGAGCGGGAGGGCGCGGGCGAAGGTGATGGTGAAGAGAGTGACGGAGACGACCCACCAGCCACCGCCACTAGGGCCAGCAGAATGTGGCAGGGCAAACGGAGCTGCAGCCCATGAGGAAGCATGCCGGGGTCCAGCTGGAAGGCTGCTGGAGGAGCCCGGGGCTCCACTCCCACCTCTGCATCCAACTCCCGGGCGAATCACCTTACCGGGAATGGGATGCGGATGCAGATAGTGGTGCTGCCGCCTGACGGTGACGATCCGGCTGGCGGTCAGTCGGAGTCAGAGTTGTCGTCTTCCCATCGGCACCGTCGTCATCGCCGTCACATTCCTCCTCGTCGCTGTCGCTCGAGGAGGAGCTTTCGTTGTCGGTCGAGCTCTCCGCGCAGCACCCTAAGCGATCACCCGAGCACCCGAAGACCTTGACGGAGAGCAGATCAGCCTCAATTAATTTGAAATAGAGGATATGCCCCTCCGACAAGCTATGGGCGCATGCAAAGTTCTTCCAGCCGTGTCGGAAGAACATGACATGAGGGGCGGGGAAATCCACATCCACCTGCATGCCGCCGTTCCTGCAGCCCCTCATGTGCAGCTTCAATGAGCGCAGTTGTTCGAGCTCCATCTCCCTTGTGAATGGATTAGGGAGACGGAGGCGACCACGCGGAGGCTTGTACAGTCTGATGATGAACTCCAGGGGTTG
The DNA here is from genome assembly GCA_011799875.1 of Thinopyrum elongatum. Taxonomy (NCBI): domain Eukaryota; kingdom Viridiplantae; phylum Streptophyta; class Magnoliopsida; order Poales; family Poaceae; genus Thinopyrum; species Thinopyrum elongatum. The sequence continues at coordinate 186,475,398 of CM022299.1, read as the reverse complement.
ATCTCCAACATGGCCTTCCATTGGGGGAGGGGAGGCTGGCGGAGGTGCAATCAGAGCACCGCCCCATCGTCGTCGGCCCTGGGCGCCATGACAACCTCGGCCTCGCCCCTCCCACCTCCTCTCACGGTGGGCTCCGCCCCCGCATTTTCGGAGGGAAGAGGGAGAGGCTGTCGAGCAGAAGTTCTCGTCGCCACCACTGGAGCAGCACCGCGTCCCCGACCTCTCGCCATGGTGGGCGAGAACTACTGCAAGAATGGAAGGAGAAGGATGTGTGGGAAGACACCTGGCCCCATGTTCCCTTTTTATAGGCGAATGGGGCAGGGGGCTGGATTCCTCCATGAAGGTGGCCGCCCCGTTCGGCCAGTCCGGCTCCTCCTCGCCACTAACGGCTCGAGAAATCAAGGCCGCCCCCTGCACCAATCTGCGACGCCTGGCTTTCTGCCACGGCGCTCATTCCCGCGCCCTCCGCATCCGCCACCAACCCTGCGCAGTGCATGCAATACACGTGGCAGAGGCACTTGGGGCGGGAGGGATAATGGGGTGGTGGTTACCGCCCCGTGAACGTGGGACGTGGGTACCCCACGGATCGTGGCCCATTATCTCCCCCACTACGATTGGCGTTACACAGCGTGCGGAAGAACCAAAAACTGACCTGGGCTCAGGTTAATGAAGAAGCAAAGAAGATCTCAAGGGATGAAGCAACTGCTACCCTCTTGCCTGTGCATTGGATAAGGCCTAACCCGACGACGCCCGACAGCGCGTTCGGGCCAGGCCTGGGGGCCCCTGTCAGTACAACAAACCCTGGGTCTGTTGCCCAGACTGTGCACAGGCCTAAAAGAGCGAAGTTGCAACATCCAAGTCCAGACCAAGCAAGGAGAGATGGCTCTTTGAGGAATCAAAGGGCAGATCAAGAAGATCAAGACACTGCTAAGGAAAAACCTCCCTTGCCCGGCAGACGAGCCTGGCGAGGACGAGGTGGCCCCGAAGACAAGCCTCAAGACCGTCCCGGCAAGCCTGCCGGGCACTACCAAAGCAAACCACCCCGCCAAGCCTTCACCGCTCCACCTCACAGCGACGCAGGTCATCGATCGGTGCGGTGTCAAGCCCCCAAGTGACTAAGTGGCTGTTATTCGACACATGGCAGCCATTTCCAGAGGAAACCACCTCCAAATGACACCCGTCTAGAGACGTGTCGAGCAGATAGGCGAAAAGGTGGCCGAGCAGCCCGGCAAGGCTTGCCGGGTAGGCTACGATGTGACACTAAGCAGTGCATTTAATGTGCTCTGCTCTGCCTGCAGAGTTAGGTATGATAGCACTGTTTGCTATCTAATCCGCACACAATGACTGATTTGCCATTGTGGTAACCCCTTGATCTATAAAAGGAGGGCCATGGCAACCATAGAAAGGGTTCAGAACTTTGTACACTAGTATGTGCATAGCTGCTCTCGCCCCGAGGCAACCCTGCCGGGCAAGAGCGCAGCGTTTCCACCACAATCCACCATCAATCCACCAAAGCAGGAGAAGGGTTTTATGCCTCGCGGCGGCCCGATCCTGGAAACTGCCCGTGTGATCTCTGTCGTGCTACGCTACGGTCCTCCGCTCTTTGTGCAATGTGCTCAGCCCCCCTACCGAACCAAAAGGGGCTGATAGCCCCATAGGTGGCCGTGGTTTCCCACGACAGGGCCATATGGTTTGAGAAGCGTATTTGTGTACCTCAAGATGCAGATACCAGGAAGTTGATTCTTCAGGAGGCGCATGATTCACCTTATTCTATTCACCCAGGTAATACTAAGATGTATTTGGATTTGAGGGAAAGATTTTGGTCGCCTAGCCTGAAGAGGGAAATTGCTAGATAAATTGCAACATGTGATGTGTGCTAGAGAGTTAAAGCAGAACATCAGAGGCCAGCAGGTTTGTTACAGCCATTGCCTATACCTGATTGGAAGTGGGATTAGATTGGTATGGACTTCATTATAGGTCTACCCAGGACTCGGTCAGGTTATGATTCTATTTGGGTAGTTGTTGATCATTTGACTAAAGTTGCCCACTTCATCCCGGTAAAGACTACTTATACCAGTGCTCAGCTAGCAAATATTTATATGTCTAAAATTGTTTGTCTGCATGGAGTTCCAAGGAAGGTGGTGTCCACATCCAAATTTTGGCGTCAGTTGCATGAATCCTTGGGCACCAGGCTGGAGTTCAGTACAGCTTTCCATCCATAGACAGATGGGCAGACAGAGTGGGTAAACTAGATTTTGGAGGATATGTTGAGAGCTTGTGCTTTGGATTACGTATCCAGTTGGGATGATAATTTACCTTATGCAGAGTTCTCATATAATAACAATTATCAGGCTAGTCTGAAGATGGCACCATTTGAGGTATTGTATGGTAGGAAGTGCAGGACACCGTTGATGTGGGATGAGGTTGGAGAGCGTTAGTTCTTTGGACCAGACTTGATCAGAGATGCTGAGGAGAAGGTCAAGTTGATTTGGGATAGGCAGAAGATAGCACAGTCCAGACAGAAGAGTTATGCAGATGCAAAACGTAAGGAGGTGACATCTGAGGTAGGAGACCATGCATATCTTAGAGTTTCACCACTTCATGGAATTAAGAGGTTTGGAATCAAAGGTAAGCTAGCACCATGTTTTGTGGGGCCTTACAAGATCCTGGAGCGTAGAGGAGAGGTAGCTTATCAGTTGGAGTTGCCAGAATCCTTGTCAGGAGTTCACGATGTGTTTCATGTATCCCAGTTGAAGAAGTGCCATGCAAAGATGATGGATGTTCCTTTGAGGGACACAGTGCCACTTGAGGCAATTCAATTGGAGAGTGATTTGACATATGAGGAGAAGCCTGTTAAGATTCTGGAGACAGCAGAGAGAGTTACTCGCACGAAGACAATCAAGTTATGCAAGGTTCAGTGGGATCATCATACAGAAGAAGAGGCTACCTGGGAACGAGAGGAGGATCTCAGGTAGGATCACCCACACCAATTTGCTAGTCAGCCCGAATCTCGAGGGCGAGATTCATCTTAAGGGGGGTAGGTTTGTAACATCGCAATTTTCCTAATTAGAATGTTAATAGATCATTCATATGCACCTCATATTTTTATTTGCATTATTTGTTTTCAAAAATATTCTTTTCATTATGCAACTCAAGGCAAATTATTGGAGTGGAGATAACATGACTTCTCCCCTGTTTTTAAAAATGTTCATAATGTCCAGAATAATATTTTTAGTTCAGCTGATATGTTTTGGTATTTTTTGCAAACCCCACTTTATATTATGTTAGTGTTTATTGCTGTTGTGTGGCCTATTGCATCAAATTTTATTTTCAAAAATTTGCATTAGACTAGGAACTAGTGTTCCTGTAGTTTATATTAGTGGTATTATTTTACTGTGTTTCTACCTATTTTTTTTAGGATTTATTCTGGTATTTGTCCTTATTTTAGTTTTATTTTTTACTGTGGTTTTTGTTAAAAAAAAGAAAAACAAGACAATCGCAGCACTGCAGCCCCGCGGCCCAGCACCACGGCCCACTAACCTCACCGCCCGCGGCCCACCTCCCGAAGCAGTACGCGCCGCCAGCCCCGCAGCCCTTCGCCGCTCCAGCTGCTGACAGCGGGTCCTGCGCGCACTGTTTGCCATCCCCGAACCGGACACCGCTCGGCCGCCGCGCGCACGCACGCAGAGGCAGCACCCGACTCGCACTCGCGCCTAGCCGACCCAGCACGCCTCCGACCTGTCGTGTGCGAGCACAAGACCCCAGGAAACCCTACCCCATGGTCCTTCACCTCTCACTATGCCGCATGCATGCGCTCGTGCCGTTTGGATCTCCCAGCGAGCCCGCTTCCGCCGCCTTCTTCATCGACGACTGTGCCGCCGTAAGAACCCCTGCGGCCACCCCGCTCTCTCTCTCTCTCTCTCTCTCTCTCTCTCTCTCTCACCTCTGCTCGCCGCCGCACTCGCCTGAAATCGTTGCTTCGACGGAGACACACCTGAGCAAGCCGTCGGAGCGCGCCGCGGATTCCACCATCGCCGCTGCCCACGGGAGTAGTCCCCTACGCCATTTAACACCACCAGCGCCTTCACCATTGAACGCTGTGTCTAGCCTACGCCTCCCCTTCGTCGGAGAGCCGCCAGAGCAGCGTTGCCGCCTGCACCTGCGCCACCGTCGCTGTTTCGCTTACACCTCGGCCAACCGCCTGATCGGTTACCCTGCGACCAATTCCACCATGACACGTGGCGTCACCTGAGCAAGCAGCTGCATGCTTCTGCAGTTACAAAAAGGCTGCCATGGCACCAGTTTTTGGACTGTTTTTCTTCTAGCTATAACTTTCAATCCATAAACTCTTTTTAGGTGATTCTTTTTCCTATGAACTCACAAAAACCAGTAACTTATCACAATACCAACTTTGCACATGTTTGCGCTGTTTAAATTTGAATTCGTTCCAGTTCAAAATTAACCTTCCGGAGGCCACGACTTTTCCGTCTAACGAAAGTGTTTCTTTTTGCGTTGTGATCCTAGTGCATTGTAGATGTTTTGTACAAGCTGTTATGCTGCTGTTATTTGATTTTTAAAATGATTTCTTGCTGTTGGTTTTATTTTGGTTCTATTTGAGTTTCGATGATTGATTTGCTGACTGTCTGGAATGTGTAGATTGTCCGGAGTGCACGCGAACTATTGTGAGGAGTGTGACTTTTTGAACCAGAACCAAGGCAAGTTACATGTTGATCATTCTTTACCTATTGTTTTTCTGTGCATGTAGTCTATATCACATTATGAATATATGCATGTATAGGAATACTATATTATTGTGCTATGTTGTTGAGCTTTCTCCCGTCAATGCAGATCATGGTAGTTGTAGTTTTGCTATGCTTTGTAGACCGGGTTGGTTCGTCTATACATTGAGCGTATGTGAGGATTATATATATATAACAATTTGAGTAGTAATTAAGGATTTAATTCACCTCTGAGAAGAATTGGTATTGTTGGGTGGTTTCAAGAGCATCATGGTTTATACCCTCTGAATGTAAGTTGAATGCCGCCCAGGTTCAAAAAGATCAGACAGACTTAGTGACTCGTAGCTTCCATGCGCAACCACTATCTAAATGGGCTCTGGTTTAGTTGATTAGGTTGTGGGATCCTCGCCCAGGCAAGCTAGCAGATGTAGATATGAGTAGGTGTACAGGCTGCCGGTGGGTGGAGGTGACTACTTCTGAAAGACTTCATCTCAATCTTCAGGTTGAGTCTAGTGGGTAAAGTGTGCAAAACTCTGCAGAGTATTAAAAACTAATCATGATTAGCCATGTCCCGGGTTATGGACAAATTTGAGCGACTATGCCATTACAGGTGTTGGATGATCTTGACACATGTGACACTTAATAATTTTTTTCGGAAACTTAATAATGGGTATGTTGGAGTTGGAGCTGCCAATTGAACCTTGTGTATTTAATTGTAGCAAAAAAATTTAAATAAAATTTTGACTGTTAGGTAGTTATGAGGACAAAATCAGCTTTCTGCAAAATAACCATCAAGCCTTCCTTTTGTTGTACTATGCATATACATGTAGGTCTGCTTTATTATTACTCCTGTGTAACTTGCCAATACATTCAATGTATTGACCTATATGGCTGCAATGTCTCATGTTGCAGGATATTCAGACGAAGAGTAAGGTACCGTTAGGGTCGCGAGTCAGCACTCAGCATCACCAGTGGGCTATGATGGGACTCATTGTTATTTTCTGCTCCTTTTCCGCTGTTTGATTGAATAAAGCTAGCTATGTGTTATGCAGATTGTTTATTTTATAAATTCTGGATCATACGTTGTAAAAAATGATGCACTTGTTACTCTGGTATTCATCTATACTGTGTGTGCTAACGAGTCGATCCAGGGACTAGCACGGTAAGCACAGAGACTCAAATCCTTCGAGGTTTGATCGTTACAGATGGTATCAGAGTGGTGTGTTGACTGTACGACGTGACCCTAGAAAATGGATTAGAAATGCCATAGGAGTGAAAATTATTTTATAAAACTATCTATACTTCTTACTGTTTATTAGTTAACCCCCTCAAGTATCTTGACCAGTTAAGTAGGAACTAGTGCTGAGACCACCATCCATGTTTGTTTTATCTTGCAATGTTATCGTGTTAGCGTATCTGATTATGCCGGTTGTTTGCTTGATTGGTAGTTTGTTTGTTAAATTGCATCTTATCGAAACTATTAGACTATATATATAATACTATCTTATTATTTGTTGCTTGTTTGTTTGTTGGTGTTATTCGTTGTTGTGTTTTGTTGCCTTATATATATTGCCTTGATCATATTATGCATATGGGTAGAATATATTTATATATGCATAGTCTTTAGCCCTATTATATCTATAACTCATCTATTCTTGCCCACCATATGCCGCCAAGGCATGAGACTAGACGCACTGGTTCAGGAGGAGACAACAATGGCAATGATGTAGCACCATACATACAGTAGGTTATTCAGGGACATGCCTAGTTGATCCAGTTGCTTGCTCAGAACCAGAACAACAACAACAACAACAACAATCCGCCGTCACTGCCACCTGTGGATATGCTTGCCAGGTTCTTGAGGTTGAATCCTCAGAGGTCCTCCAGTTCCCCTGAACCAATTGTGGCTAATGATTGGCTCTGTGCAGTCAATAGGAACCTGGAGATAGTTGGATGCACAGATGCAGAGAGGGTGAGGTTTGCCTCACACTTGTTGGAGGTTCCTGCCGCAGCTTGGTGGGACAATTACTTGGTCACTTATCCCATTGGTACTATCACCTGGCCATAGTTTGAGGCAGCTTTACGTGATGCACATGTGTCTGCTGGTGCCAGGGAGGTCGCACAGTTAATGTGTATGTGGAGGAATTTAATAATCTTGCACGTTATGCTCCTAATGATGTTAACACTGATGCAGCTAGGCAAGAGAAATTCTTGGAGGGCCTAAATGATGAGTTGAGCATTCAGTTGACAGTGGACACTTTTAATAATTGCCAGGAGCTAATTGATAAGGCCATTATGCTGGAGGGGAAGCATCAGGCCATAGAGAATCACAAGAGGAAGTACAACAACAATAACAGGTATAATTCAGGACCACAGCAGAAACCACGCACTTCATATCATGGTAATGGAGGTAATGGACATAATCATCATGGAGGTAATGGGCATCATAATCATCATGGAGGGAATGGCGACAACCATAATGGCCACTGTCAGTGTCAAAACCGGCAGACCTCGGGGTAGGGGTCCCAAGCTGTGGATTGTTGGATCAATGGTAACAGGAACGAAGGAGACGATGTTTTACCCAGGTTTGGGCCCTCTTGATGGAGGTAAAACCCTATGTCCTGCTCTTGTTTATATTGATGAAGTATCAAGGTACAGAGTTGATCTACCTCAAGATCATACGTTGTGGTCTAAACCCTAGGGGTATGATGAGTAATGTCATAATCTCTCTATCAACGAGCCTGGCCTCAGCTTATATAATGTACCGGAGGCCTAGGATAACAAGAGTCCTAGTCGGCTACGTCGGTGGAGAGGAGTCCTTGTCTTGATCACCAAGTCTGTGGAATCTTCCTCGTATATGACATCGGCTATCCGAACTGGCCCATTAGTGAACCACCATGGGGGTCCTCGGCCCGACCCACTGGTCGGGAGACGACATGGTGAGTACCCCCTTGTCCAGGACACCGTCAGTAGCCCCCTGAACCGGTCTTCAAGTTGGGGACACTCCTCGGTTCTTTTGAACTGTTCTTCGTCTTCGGTCATCGGTCTTGAAAACTGGTTCAACAAATCTTCCCATCTCCGATCTTGAGGATTACCGATGTATATCCGAAAAGTTCATACGTCGGGTATCCGAGGAGTCTTTTAAGTTCTCGGCCTTTATCAATGTCTTGTTATCTTTTACGCCACACGTCGGGTTCGAAGTGTTTCCCATGCGGCAGTGTCCTCTTGCATCCGAGCTCCAACGCCGGACTGCATCCGAGCTATCTCTTGCAGCCGAGCTCCAATGCCAGTCTGTATCCGAGCTCCAACGCCAGTCTGTATCCAAGCTCCAATGCCGGTCCGTATCCGAACTCCAGCGTCGGACTGTATTCGAGCTTCAACGCCGGTCTGTATCCGAGCTCCAACGCCGGTCTGTATCCGAGCTCCAGTGCCGGACTACATCCGAGGAGGCATAGAGTATCTCGTCTTTGAAAGTTTTGAAGGAGGATTATCCGAGCTTAACGCCGAAAAGGTTCTTTTATGGAGCTAGCCACTAGCAGCCAAGCTTTATGCCGGACTGCTTCCGAGGTGTCCTCTCACACCCAAGCACCAACGCCGGACTACATCAGAGGTGTCATCTCGCAGCCGGGCACCAATGCCGGACTGTATCCGAGATGTCATAGATTACCTCGGTCTTGAAAAAGTTAAAAGGGTTAAACGAGCTTAATGCCGGAGATGCCCTCTATGGAGCTAGCCACTTGCATCCGAGCTTTATGCCGGACTGCTCCCGCGGTGGTGCACCACCTCGGCTGTGGGCTGATTTCTGTGAATTTAATTCCGATTTGTGCAATTTATTATCTGCCGAGGTATATAGCCAGTAGCCCTCAAGGTATGTGTCCGCTCAATGTCCGGCATGCACCTGAAGGATGGCATAAAACCGGTGATCCCAGTAGCCCCTGAGACTGAGGTCGATTCACAAAATTGGCCTGAGGATCAACTCATCGCTCTGTAGCATACTTAGGAATAGAAATGTGGGGTGCATATTCCTCGAGACTCAGGTTGGGTGCGGCCGACCAACCTGAGGATCATAATCTCCTCGGGAACTATTTCACACTTTGTAAACTGTCTGCATTGAATCGTCGAAGCAGTAGCCCCCGAGCCAATGGTCGGGTGGCAACACCAGATCAGGGGATCGATGTGCCCCTTTAATATTTGTAAATGAGAAGCGCGAAGCCCAGTAGCCCTCGAGCCTTAATGTGGGCACGGGTGGCCGAATTAAGGATCAATGTCCGGAGTATATCACAATTTATGTGTAATGATTCTATGTATCCAAGTACTTTACATCACTAATGCACGGATCCACATTGTACAAAACTTTTTTGACCGACCATCGGCTTCAACCTCCTCGGCCAGTAGCCGGGGAGTGTTTGTCCCTCTCTATAAAGCCTTTATAAGGGCAAAGATTTACGGCAAACGAGGCAATCCGGCCATACGGTTTTATAAACAAAGGTATGCGGAGAGATATGTTATATTACTATTTAACGTAAGAAACATCTTCCAAAGAAAATAGTTCCGCTATCGGATCCTTTCTTTGGGTTGTCATGCTGACCATAATCATGAAACCTCAACTCCGATCAATGTGGGAGGAAAATATTAAGGATTTAGTTGGGAGAAAGTTCCCGAACTCTGTGGTCCATAATGAACCAAAAATTTCACTTCCATCGTTGCTGACCAATTATATTCTTTAAGATGGCTAGCTTTCGGCTTCACCCGGTCTGAGGTACTAACCCGGACCACCCGGTAATAACAATCACAGAGGTGCTCCCTTTACCGCCTAGCCGAACAATCAGGAACATAGGGGTAAGCACAGGAGCCAGGCAACCCAGCTTGGCCAAAATCTTAAGTCAAATTGATGCATATTTACAGCTTTATTACGATAATTACGGAAGGCAAATTCTCCATTGAGACTATTTATAACCTAAAAGTAGCCCATCGTCGGCTTCCACCCCTTTGTAGATGCTACACAGGGTGTTTCTGTACTAACAATACAACACTTAGCCGACGTCTCGGTGCCCGGAGGCGGTTGTGTTCGCGGAAACAAGGCAATCAGATATGCAGGCTTTATAACTTTCACTTAGTCATAGGAGTTTAAAGTTCGGGGCTAGTTACTAGCCCTGGTTAGTGTTCGGCGTCAACCGAGGTCAATACAGTAACACTTCGGCCAAAATTATGAAAGGCCCATCGTTTAACACGGGGTGACCTCTATCGATCTGTAGTTTGACACAGTCATCGGATTGCTGACCAGTTTACACTTATTGTGACAGTCAGTTTTCGGCTTTCTCCACTGAAGCGCTTAACCATTCGAGCTGGAAGCACAATCGCAGTGGTTCTCCCTTTGCACACCTAGCCGAACAAAGCGGAAGGTAGGAGGCAAGCACAGGAGCTGGGCAACCCAACTATTGACTGAAGACACAATTCGAAACCGATGCATATAAAGCAATATCCAAGAATGTTTTGCCGAGGACTCCATGAATTACCTTGGCTTTTGGGGGGTTCGGCTCTAGTTGCAGCCCCCTGTTGATATTGCCGAATCTGTAAAGGTGTCCGGCGTTGCACTACGAGACCTATGCTGGAAACACACAAATAGGTTAAAAGTGCCATAGGCTTAGAAAACCAAAAAACTTCAGTAAAAACTTTACGCCCGAACTAAATCAAGTTTTTGGTGCCAATCCAAAATTGGTCTTAAAATTAGTTTGTACTTTCGTCGTGCTTTAACATGATACATCCGATCTCCAGACTTCAAGCGGGTCAGCCTTCAGCTTCAACCTCCTATCCCGAAGGCGGAGTGCTTCTCAGGCCAGTTTAGCAAACTAAACTCGAGCGGCTTTAGAGAGAAGCCAGGCTATCCGGCTATTGACCACACACTCGAGTCGAGAAAGGAGTAGTAGAAAATGACTTTGCAACGACTAAGAAGAAAACACATTTATTATAGACTGGCTCATATAAATTTTAAGAGCCCCCAGTTAACATGGGTAGAGGGAGTTTCAAACAACGTATGCGAGCATGGTCGAACCGAACACAAATTAAAAATTTAAAAACTTTGAGCATGAAAGTGACTTAGCTGGTTAATGTGTTCGGCATTGATGACGCGGGCCGAGCTTGCAGCGGGTCGAGGTCCCAGCCCCCAAGCCGGTTTCGAGGTGCCCGAGTGAAGAGCTCAGCTTGATGAAGTGGCGACGCCACACGGTCGATGCGGTGAGGCAAAGCCCCCTAGTCCAGCCGAGGTGACGAAGCTGGTCGGCTGGTGGTGCCGAAGTCCCCGGTCCAGCTAACATGATGAAGCTGGTCGGCTGGTGATGCCGAGGTCCCCGGAGTAGGTTGATGAAGAGATGGTGAAGCCCCCGGTCTAGCCGAGGTGTTGGAGCAGACGACGCAGACCAGTCGACGTCGATTTACCTGTGCACATAAAACAGTGCAAACCAAAAGTAATAACAAATAAAGATAATGATATATTTTATTTTTAAAAATTCTTCTACTTAATTAATTTAAGTGAAGTAAATAATTAAAGAAATATGGCCTAAATGCCGATGTCAGTCCGGTAGAGTGGTCATCGTCTGGATCTGATATAGCATCTCATTTAGCAGGGCGAGATTTAGCCGGATTGGTATCTGAGATTTCTTCAGAGTCGTCCTCCGGTACGATGGTGCGAGGGGCGAGTCCGGCCAGGGCTGACTCCTGGTGTTTGTACACCGAAGTCACATCTAGGCTTGGAGCTGGATCTAGGATAAGAGAGGTGAGTCCGGCCGGAATTGACTTCCGATCTTCGGACACAGAGGCCGCATCCAGGCTTGAAGGCGGATGCGAGATAAGAGCCGACCCCGGGATCGGGTCGGAGAGAGATCCCTAAGTCGAAGCTTCAGGGTTGTTCAAGTTAGGGTTTCGTGATGCCGATCTCATGCTCAGCTTCACGTTGCCGAACTCTTGCTCGGCTCGCCAAGGTTATGATCCGAGAAGGTGTCGTCGGCTTGATGGAGCGACGGCGCAGTCGATGCTGGCACAGGTCGGCAGCCGTGGAGCAACGTGGTCGGGCCAGTTTGACATCGGCACGACGGTGAAAATTGCCTCGGGAAAGACTAAAAATTTGTAGGCACGTGTTTGAGAACAACACACAATACCCTAGAAAAAGTTTCCTTCAAAAAGGATGTTCAATATCCCGTTCATGAAGAAAGATGAATTCGGGTCGGATTCGTTTTCGTGCGGAAAACAGATCCGAGAATTGACGCACTCCTCGGGCCGTTCCCGAAGTTTGAACGGTCGGATCGAGCTAAAATTTTGAGGGATGATTAATATGGTAATTCCTTAGCCGATCAAAGGTTGGATCTTCCAAATGATGTCCGAGCTGGGTGCTGGACTCCTCGCCCTAAACTCATCCAGATTCCCGTCCAGATTTGTCAGGGCTCCGGTATATCGTAGATCGCCGGAGATTCCTACATCGGAACACGATGAAATTTGACAGGGTTGTTATATACACAATTCCGCACTATTCCACCAAAGCAATCATCAAAGCGACATCCGAGGACGCGGCGACGGTGAATACAAATCCGCTGTATAGAAAAACAGCACGGTCGCCCGAGGACAATGTTGAAGTTGAGACCCCGAGCTATATGGATGATTCCTCTACGATCTTGATAGAGATCGGAGTTGATGTTGATGAAGGCCCTCGTCCGATTATGACGATCTGAGGCAGAGCGCAGTCCTCGGTCGAGCCAAGGTGACCAGTCGAGCCGACGACGAATATGCCGACGTCACAGTTGATCTGCAGGCGAGCCATTGATTCATTGCCGATCACATAACGGAACTCTCAATGAAAGCACCATTGTCGGCGTCAAAACTGGTAGACCTCGGGGTAGAGGGCCCGAACCTGGGTAAAACATCGTCTCCTTCGTTCCTGTTACCATTGATCCAAGAATCCACAGCTTGGGACCCCCTACCCCGAGGTCTGCCGGTTTTGACACCGACAGCCATCATCATCACAATGGGCACAACAGTAACAATGGTAATGGTAATGGTAATGGAGGGAATAATAACCAGAGCCACCAGAGTATGCCTATGCACAGGGACATTAGCCAGGTGCAGTGCTACAAGTGTAGGCAGATGGGCCACTACTCCAATGCTTGTCCAGGGAACAAGAACGGTAATGGGGATTCAGGAGTCAGCAAGCCAAACCCCTTCCAAAAGGGTCATGTCAACCATGTTAATGTGGAGTAGCTCTACCACGAACCTAATGCAGTGATTGGTAAGTTTTTGATTAATTCAATACTTGCACTTGTTCTTTTTGATTCTGGTGCATCGCATTCATTGATATCACGGGTTTTTGTGGATAAAGATAAGCTGCCTACCATAGTACTTAAGTCACCTATTCTAGTAAGTTCTCTGGGGGCTGAGATGGCAGCAAGCTTGGGTTGTTTTCAGATGCCTTTGTCTATTGGGAAGCATGTTTTTTCTACCGATTTGATTATATTAAAGCCACAAGGTCTAGATATTATTTTGGGTATGGACTGGATGATCAAATATCAGGGTGTTATTGATTGTGCCAGCCGGTCAATTAATCTCAGTGCACCAGGAGGGAAGAGGATCAAATATGTATGTAAGTATAGCGTAATCAGGTACAGGTGAACTCTCTTAAGGGGGGTAGCCTGGAAGAGATTCCAGTTGTGAGGGATTATGCAGATGTCTTTCCAGAGGAGTTGCCAGGTATGCCACCAGATAGAGATATTGAGTTTCTTATTGATTTAATACCAGGCACTGGACCTATTGCCAAGAGACTATATAGAATGCCCCCTCAAGAGTTGGAGGAATTAAAGAAGTAGATAAGAGAACTGCAGGCACCGGGATTTATTCGCCCAAGTTCATCACCTTGGGGAGCTCCAGTTTTGTTGGTGGAGAAGAAGGATGGTACCTTGAGGATGTGTGTTGATTATCGTTCTCTAAATGAGGTAACCATTAAGAATAAGTATCCTTTACCTATGATAAATGATCTATTTGACCAGTTGGAGGGAGCTACTATGTTTTCTAAGATTGACCTTCGTTCTAGTTATCATCAATTAAAGATTGGTGAGCAAGACATTCCAAAGACTGCTTTTACTACAAGGTATGGGTTGTATGAATATACTGTTATGTCATTTGGCTTGACTAACGCTCCTGCATACTTCATGAATATGATGAACAAGGTTTTTACGGAGTTCTTGGATAAATTTGTGGTTGTTTTCACTGATGATATATTGGTGTTCTCCAAGAATAAGCAAGAGCATGAGGTGCATCTGCGTTTGGTAATGGAGAAATTGAGGGAACATCAGTTGTATGCTAAGTTTAGCAAATGTGAGTTTTGGCCGGATGAGGTAGCATTCCTTGGACATGTTGTGTCAGGTAATGGAGTTGCAATTGATCCATCTAAGGTTGCTGCAGTTACAGAGTGGGAGTCACCTACATCAGTTGGGGAGATTCGCAGCTTTTTGGGTCTTGCAGGTTATTATAGGAGGTTTATTGAGAACTTTTCCAAGATTGCAAAGCCTATGACTTAATTATTGAAGAAGGAGAAGAATTTTTTTTGGACTGATGAATGTGAAGCCAGCTTTCAGGAATTGACGCAATGTTTGGTTACAGCACCAGTCTTAACTCTGCCGGATATACATAAGGACTTCCAGGTATATTGTGATGCTTCTCGTCAAGGACTTGGGAGTGTTTTGATGTAGGAAGGTAAAGTTGTTTGTTATGCTTCATGCCAGCTTAAGAATCATGAGCATAATTATCCTACACATGATTTGGAGTTAGCCTCAGTTGTGCATGCATTGAAAACTTGGAGGCCATATTTTATTGGTAATCCTTGTGATATATTTACTGATCATAAGAGCTTGAAGTATATTTTTACTCAGAAGGATTTGAACCTCAGGCAGAGGAGATGGTTGGAGCTTATTAAGGATTATGATTTGAATGTGCAGTATCATCCTGGTAAGGCTAATGTTGTTGCTGATGCATTGAGTCGTAGGAGCCATGTTAATGCAATAGATATTGATGATATGCCACCGGAGTTATGTGAACAGTTCAGGAATCTCAGGTTGGAGATGGTTCCTAAGGGATATTTGGCAACACTGGAGGTAAAGCCTACTTTGCTTGACAGGATCAGAGAAGCTCAAAAGGGTGATAAGGAGATTGCTGTGATAATGGAGAATATGACTGAAGGTAAGGCAGAAGGTTTCCATGAGGATGAACATGGGGCCATATGGTTTGAGAAGCGTATTTGTGTACCTCAAGATGCAGATACCAGGAAGTTGATTCTTTAGGAGCCGCATGATCCACCTTATTCTATTCACCCAGGTAATACTAAGATGTATTTGGATTTGAGGGAAATATTTTGGTGGCCTAGACTGAAGAGGGAAATTGCTGGATAAATTGCAACATGTGATGTGAGCCAGAGAGTTAAAGCAGAACATCAGAGGCGAGCAGGTTTGTTACAGCCATTGCCTATACCTGATTGGAAGTGGGATGAGATTGGTATGGACTTCATTATAGGTCTACCCAGGACTCGGTCAGGTTATGATTCTATTTGGGTAGTTGTCGATCGTTTGACTAAAGTTGCCCACTTCATCCCGGTAAAGACTACTTACACCAGTGCTCAGCTAGCAAAGATTTATATGTCTAAAATTGTTTGTCTGCATGGAGTTCCAAGGAAGGTAGTGTCTAATAGAGGTACTCAGTTCACATCCAAATTTTGGCGTCAGTTGCATGAATCCTTGGGCACCAGGCTGGAGTTTAGTACAGCTTTCCATCCACAGATAGATGAGCAGACAGAGAGAGTAAACCAGATTTTGGAGGATATGTTGAGAGCTTGTGCTTTGGACTACGGGTCGAGTTGGGATGATAATTTACCTTATGCAGAGTTCTCATATAATAACAGTTATCAGGCTAGTATGAAGATGGCACCATTTGAGGTATTGTATGGTAGGAAGTGCAGGACACCGTTGATGTGGGATGAGGTTTGAGAGCGTCAGTTCTTTGGACGACACTTGTTCAGAGATGCTGAGGAGAAGGTCAAGTTGATTTGTGATAGGCTGAAGATAGCACAGTCCAGACAGAAGAGTTATGCAGATGCAAAACGTAAGGAGATGACATATGAGGTAGGAGACCGTGCATATCTGAGAGTTTCACCACTTCGTGGAATTAAGAGGTTTGGAATCAAAGGTAAGTTAGCACCACGTTTTGGGGGGCCTTACAAGATCTTGGAGCGTATTGGAGGGGTAGCTTATCAGCTGGAGTTGCCAGAATCCTTGTCAGGAGTTCACGATGTGTTTCATGTATCCCAGTTGAAGAAGTGCCATGTAGAGATGATGGATGTTCCTTTGAGGGACACAATGATTTTCCTAATTAGAATTTTAATAGATTATTCATATGCATCTCATATTTTTATTTGCATTATTTGTTTTCTGAAATATTCTTTTCATTATGCAACTCAAAGCAAATTATTGGAGTGGAGATAACATGACTTCTCCCCTGTTTTTAAAAATGTTCATAATGTCCAGAATATTATTTTCAGTTCAGCTGATATGTTTTGGTATTTTTTGCAAACCCCAATTTATTCTATGTTAGTGTTTTATTGCTGTTGTGTGGCCTATTGCATAAAATTTTATTTTCAAAAATTTGCATTATGGTAGGAACTAGTGTTTCTGTAGTTTATATTGGTGGTATTATTTTACTGTGTGTCTACATATTTTATTTAGGATTTATTCTGGTATTTGTCCTTATTTTAGTTTTATTTTTTACTGTGGGTTTTGTTTAAAAAAAGAGAAAAAGAACGCAACCGCAGCACTGCAGCCCCGCGGCCCAGCACCACGGCCCACTAACCTCACCGCCCGTGCCCACCTCATGAAGCGGTACGCGCCGCCAGCCCCGCAGCCATTCGCCTCTCCAGCCGCTGACAGCGGGTCCCCCCGCGCACTGTTCATCGTTCCCGAATCGGACACTGCTCGGCCGCCGCGTGCACGGACGGTGAGGCCGCACCCGACTCGCACTCGCGCCCTAGCCAACCCAGCACGTGTCCGACATGCCGTGTGCGAGCCCAAGACCCCGGGAAACCCTACCCCACGCTCCTTCCCCTCTTACTATGTCGCACGCACATGCCCGCGCCGTTTGGATCTCCCAGCGAGCCCCCTTCCGCCACCATCTTCGCTGATGACTGTGCCACCGTAAGAACACCCGCGGCCACCCCGCTCTCTCTCTCTCAAACCTCTGCTCACCGCCGCACTCGCCTAGCATCGTTGCTTCGCCGGAGACGCACCGGAGCAAGCCGCCGGAGCACACCGAGCCGCCGGAGCGCGCTGCGGATTCCGCTATCACTACCGTCCACGGGAGTAGTCTCCGACACCGTTTAACACCACTAGCGCCTTCACCGTTGAACGCCACGTCCAACCGACGCCTCCCCTTCGCCGGAGAGCCACCAGAGCAGCGTTGCCGCCCGCACTGCCGTCGCTGTTTCGCTTACACCTCGGCCAACCGCCCGATCGATCACCCTGCGACCAATTCCACCATGACACATGGCGTCACCTGAGCACAGCAGCCGCATGCTTCTGCAGTTTCTAAAAAAAGCTGCCATGGCACCAGTTTTAGGCAGTTTTTGTACTGTTTTTCTTTTAGCTATAACTTCTAATCCATAAACTCTTTTGAGGTGATTCTTTTTCCATTGAACTCACAAAAACCAGTAAAATTACCAACTTTGCACATGTTTGCACTATTTAAATTTGAATTCATTCAAGTTCAAAATTAACCTTCCGGAGGCCATAACTTTCAAACCGTCTGACGAAACGGAGTGTTTCTTTTTGCGTTGTGATTGTAGTGCATTGTAGATGTCTTGTACATGCTATTATGCTGCTGTTATTCAATTTTTCAAATGATTTCTTGCTGTTGGTTTTATTCCAGTTCTATTTGAGTTTCAATGATTGATCTGTTGATTGTTTGAAACATGTAGATTATCCGGAGTGCGACGCAAAATATTTGGAGGAGTGTGACTTTTTGAACCAGAACCAAGGCAAGTTACATGTTGATCATCCTTTAACTATTTTTTTTCTATGCATGTAGTCTATATCACATTATGAATATATGCATGTATAGGAATACTATATTATTGTGCTATGTTGTTGAGCTATCTCCCGTAAATGCATATCATGGTAGTTGTAGTTTTGTTATGCTTTGTAAACAGGGTTGGTTCGTGTATACATTGGGCGTATGTCAGGATTATATATATATATATATATATATATATATATATATATATATATATATATATATGACAATTTGAGTAGTAATTAAGGATTTAATTCACCTATGGGCGGAATTGGTATTGTTGGGTGGTTTCAAGAACATCATGGTTTATACCCTCTGAATTTAAGTGGAATGCCGCCCAGGTTCAAAAAGATCAGACAGACTTAGTGACTAGTAGCTTCCATGCGCAACCACTAGCTAAATGGGCTCTGGCTTAGTTGATTAGGTTGTGGGATTCGCGCCCTGGCAAGCTAGCAGATGTAGATATGAGTAGGTGTACCGGCTGCCGATGGGTGGAGGTGACTACTTCTGAAAGACTTCGTCTCAGTCTTCGGTTTGAGTCTAGTGGGTAAAGCGTGCAAAACTCTGCAGATTATTAAAAACTAATCATGATTAGCCGTGTCCCCGGTTATGGACAAATTTGAGCGACTATGCCTTTACATTTGTTGGATGATCATGACACATGTGACACTTAATAAATTTGTTGGGAAACTTAATAACGGGTAGGTTGGAGTTGGAGCTGCCAATTCAACCTTGTGTATTTAATTGTAGCAACAAAATTTAAATAAAATTTTGAGTGTTAGGTACTTATGAGGACAAAATCAGCTTTCTGCAAAATAACCATCAAGCCTTCCTTTTGTTGTACTATGCATATACATGTAGGTCTGCTTTATTATTACTCCTGTGTAACATGCCAATACATTCAATGTATTGACCTATACGGCTGCAACGTCTCATGTTGCAGGATATTCAGACGAAGAGTAAGGTACTTAGGGTCGCGAGTTTGCACTCCGCATCGCCAGTGGGCTATGATGGGACTCATCATTATTTTCTGCTATGTTTCCACTGTTTGATTGAATAAAGCTAACTATGTGCTATGCATATTGTTTTATTTTATAAATTCTGGATCAAATGCTGTAATAATTGATGCACTTGTTACTCTGGTATTCATCTATACTGTGTGTGCTAGCGAGTCGATCCAGGGACTAGCACGGTAAGCACAGAGACTCAAATCCTTCGAGGTTTGGTCGTTACACAAGAACAACATTTGAATGGAAAAACATGGTATGATGACAAATGGAATGCGTATTGATAATGGGTGGGCATGGCAACTTCACATATATGAGGAGTAAACTAAGAACATGGCGGTTCAAAGAAGCAGAAAAAATGCAAGACTGCTTACGCAAGTTACGTGCAACCAATAAAACCTTGCCAAATTAGAACAGGCACCTTGTAGGGTGAACAGGATAGGCCATCTGCGTTTGACTCCTTGAGCTCAGAATAGTCATTAGGATCATATTCTGAACATGAATCTGTAGGTGCAGAGCGAGTGGGCTTCATTCCATCCAGAATGGAACTCAATGCCTTAATGCCATGTTTGTTAGTCATTGAACTGTTCTGTGGTACTCTTCTGATGTGCGCATTCTCATATTCATTGTGATTTTGTTCAATATCTAAGAAGCATGACAACATAAATAGTAGTGACATTATCATTGTAATGCATAGGATATTATAATAGGGGCTCCTTGTAAACCCTTCTGTGCTATCACTGGATTTCGATGAGAGAGCCTGATAACCCACAAGTATAGGAGATCGCAATAGTTTTCGAGGGTAGAGTATTCAACCCAAATTTATAGATTCGACACAAGGGGAGCAAAAGAATATTTGCAAGTTTTAGCAGTTGAGTTGCCAATTCTGAAGGAAATATGCCCTAGAGGCAATAATAAAGTTGTTATTTTATATTTCCTTATTCATGATAAAGGTTTATTATTCATCCTAGAATTGTATTGATTGGAAACTTAAATACATGTGTGAATACATAAACAAATACCGTCCCTAGTAAGCCTCTACTAGACTAGCTCGTTGATCAAAGATGGTTAAGGTTTCCTAACCATGGACATGTGTTGTCATTTGATAACGGGATCACATCATTAGGAGAATGATGTGATGGATAAGACCCACCCGTTAGCTTAGCATAATGATCGTTCAGTTTTATTGCTATTGCTTTCTTCATGTCAAATACATATTCCTTCGACTATGAGATTATGCAACTCTCGGATACCGGAGGAATAATTTGTGTGCTATCAAATGTCACAACGTAACTGGGTGATCATAAAGATGCTCTACAGGTATCTCCAAAGGTGTATGTTGAGTTGGCATAGATCGAGATTAGGATTTGTCACTCCGAGTTTCGGAGAGGTATCTCTGGGCCCTCTCGGCAATACACATCCTAAGCTTGCAAGCAAACGACTACGGAATTAGTCACTGATACCTCTCCAACGTATCTATAATTTTTGATTGTTCCATGCTGTTATATTATAATTCTTGGATGTTTTACAATCATTTTATATCACTTTTTGGTACTAACCTATTGACATAGTGCCCAGTGCCAGTTGTTGTTTTCTGCATGTTTTTTACATCGCAGGAAATCAATACCAAACGGAGTCCAAACGCAGCGAAAATTTTTGTGGATTTTTTTGGACCAGAAGACATCTAGTGGGCCGAAGAAGCACCTGGGGGTGCTCCGAGGGGAGCACAACCCACCAGGGCGCGCCTGGAGGCCCAGGCGCGCCCAGGTGGGTTGTGCCCACCTCGGCCGCCTCCCGCACCGCCTCTTTGCTCTATAAATACCCCAATATTCTTGAAACCCTAGGGGAGTCGACAAAAATCAATTCCAGCCACCGCAAGTTCCAGAAACACCAGATCCAATCTTGACACCATCTCGGAGGGGTTCATCATGTCTATTGGCGCCTCTCCGATGATGCGTGAGTAGTTCTTTGTAGCCCTACGGGTCCGTAGTTAGTAGATAGATGGCTTTGTCTCTCTTGTTTGATTCTCAATACAATGGTCTCTTGGAGATCTATTTGATGTAACTCTTTTTGCGGTGTGTTTGTTGGGATCTGATGAACTTTGAGTTTATGATCAGATCTATGTTTTTATCCATGAAAGTTATTTGAGTCTTCTTTGATCTCTTATATGCATGATTTCTTATAGCCTCGTATTTCTTCTCCGAAATTTGCGTTTTGTTTGGCCAACTTGATCTATTTATCTTGCAATGGGAAGAGGTGCTTTGTAATGGGTTCGATCTTACGGTGCTTGCTCCCAGTGACAGAAAGGGAAACGACACGTATGTATCGTTGCTATTAAGGATAACAATATGGGGTCTATTTCTACATAAATAGATCTTGTCTACATCATGTCATCGTTCTTATTGCATTACTCTGTTTTTCCATGAACTTAATACACTAGATGCATGCTGGATAGCGGTCGATGTGTGGAGTAATAGTATCAGATGCAGACAGGAGTCGGTCTACTAATCTTGGACGTGATGCCTATATAATGATCATTGCTTGGATATCGTCATGAGTATTTGAAGTTCTATCAATTGCCCAACAGTAATTGTTTTCCCACCGTTTGCTATTTTTCTCGAGAGAAGCCACTAGTGAAACCTACGGCCCCCGGGTCTCTTCTTTAATATATTTGCCTTTGCGATCTATTTTTATTTGCTTTTGTTTTCAGATCTATATTTCCAAAAACCCAAAAATACCTTGCTGCACTTTATTTTATTTTGCATTTATTTGAGATCTATTTATCCAATCTATTACAACTTTTTCCCGTCCACTAGCCATCTCTGGCGCCGTTGCCCGAAAGGGATTGACAACCCCTTTAATACGTCGGGTTGTGAGTGTTTGTTATTTGTGTGCAGATGCCGTTCACGTAGTGTTGCGTGGTTCTCCTACTGGTTCGATAACCTTGGTCTCATCACTGAGGGAAATACCTACCATCGTTGTGCTGCATCATCCCTTCCTCTTTGGGGAAATACCGACGTAGTTCTAGCAGGCATCAAAAGGAATTTCTGGCGCCGTTGCCGGGGAGACATCATCAACATCTACCAGTTTCCTAATCACAAATATCATCTCCTTGCATTTTACATTATTTGCCATTTGCCTCTTGTTTTCATCTCCCCCACTTCAAAAACCTTTGCCGTTTTATTCGCCCCTCTTTTTCGTTCGTCTTTTTCTCGTCAGATCTCATGTTTGCTTGTGTTGCCATGTGCCTTCTATTTGCTTGCATCTTTGCTTGCTAAAAATCTATTGTTATGGATCCTCATCCACTTGCTAATCTTTTCAAAAGATCCAATTATGATGAACCAATTGCTAGTGAATTGAGTTCACTAGATTATTTTTATGAAGTTTTGCTTGAGATTTATGAATGTGAAAATTGTGATGAAGTGTTAAACAAAGGAATTTATAAAGTGGTTCATGATAGCTCCTTGAATGAAAAGCATGATTGCAATGATGTTATTATAAATTCTATTAATGTCAATTGTGCTAATAATATGCAAAACCTCAAGCTTGGGGATGCTAATTTTGATATGTCCACTACTTATTGCAATGATCATGATTGGGGTGATTCTTCTTATGATCTTGAAAATTTATTTAAGCCTCATGATGAATATGTTATTGATAATAATGTTTGGAATAATATTGAAAGTGGGTTTGGAAGAGTGTCAACTTTAGGTAAAAATAATCCCACATATTTGGAGAGTGTTCAATCTTATGAAATTTTTGAAAAAGTGGGCTTGGAGAAGTCATGACTTTATTTGATGATAATCCCACTTTTTTGGAAGAGTGTCAACTTTGCATGCATGTGGATCATGTAGAGAATATGTTATGTGATAGCTATATTTTTGAGTTTGAATATGATCCCACATATAATTATTATGAGAGAGGGAAATATGGTTGTAGAAATTTTCATCTTACTAAATTACCTCACTTCATGTTGAGATTGCTATTGTTTTCTTCCATGCATATGCTAGATCTTGCTTGTCTTGCTAATTTTTTTTCCTATAAAATTCCTATGCATCGGAAATATGTTAGGCTTAAATGTGTTTGCCACATGTCCTATGATGCTCTCTTTGTGTTTCAATTATTATCTTTCTTGTGAGCATCATTTAATCTTATGCCTAGCTAGGGGCATAAAACGATAGCGCTCGTTGGGAGGCA
The DNA here is from genome assembly GCA_011799875.1 of Thinopyrum elongatum. Classification (NCBI taxonomy): domain Eukaryota; kingdom Viridiplantae; phylum Streptophyta; class Magnoliopsida; order Poales; family Poaceae; genus Thinopyrum; species Thinopyrum elongatum. The sequence continues at coordinate 186,452,363 of CM022299.1, read as the reverse complement.
ACCCAACTTGTATCTTTTTGCTTTTTGGTTTTCTTGCTTTTTTCAATAAAATACCCAATTATGCCTCTGATTAGATTTGTTTTTGTGGTTTAAATTAGTGTTTGTGCCAAGCAAAGCCTTTGGGATGATTTGGGTGATAGTTGATTTGATCTTGCTGAAAAACAGAAACTTTTGCGCTCACGAAAATATTTTTTATTTTTTACTAAAAGTGATTTTGAGTTGATTCCTTTTGCAGAAGATTAATAAACAAATTTCTCACGTTTTCCTAATTTTTCAGAATTTTTGGAGTTACATAATTATTCAAAGTTTTCAGATTGCTACAGACTATTCTGTTTTTGACAGATTATGTTTTCTTTGCATTGTGTGCTTGTTTTGATGATTCTATGGTTTCCTTTGAAGAGTTTTTGCCATAGAAAAGTTGGAATACAGTAGATATAATTCAAAAATAAAATATGAATGGGTTTTCAACAATACTTATAGTAGTGATTTGTTTTCTTATACTAACGGATCTCACGAAGGTTTTGTTGAGTTTTGCGTGATTGAAGTTTTCAAGTTTTGGGCGATATTACGATGGATGAAGGAATAAGGATTAGCAAAAGGCTAAGCTTTGGGATGCCCGAGGCACCCCAAGATAATATTCAATAAGTATCAAGCAACTAAGCTTGGGGATGCCCCCGAGTGGCATCCCCTCTTTCTTCTAACGACCATCGGTATTTTGCTTGGAGCTATATTTTTATTCGTCACATATTATGAGTTGCTTGGAGCGTCTTGTATGATATGAGTCTTTGCTTGTTTTCCTTTTTTTTTAAGTATTGAATCCTTGCTGGACACACCTATTTGAGAGAACCAAAATTATGCCATGACTTGTTAGAATTGCTCTCTATGCTTCACTTAAATCTTTATGAGCTATGGAATTGCTCTAGTGCTTCACTTATATCTTTTTGAGCACGGTGTGCTTTATTATTTTTGAAGAAATGCTCTCATGCTTCACTTAGATTTATTTGGGAGTTAGTAATTTTTTTAAGAAATTCTCTCTTGCTTCACTTAAATTAATTTGAGAGAAAAAAATATTATGCTCGTGATCTTCATTTATATTTGTTTGAGCTTATCAAAAGCAACACATGAAAATTAGTCCCAAAGTGATAGATATCCAAGAAAGATATAATAAAAACTTTCATGAGGATCATTGGACAAAATAAACTTGATTCCTTGTAATAGTTTTGAGATATGATGATTTGATATGTGAGTTATGTTGATGAGTAATTATGCTTTAGTAAGAATATTGGTGTTACGGTTTGTGATTCCCTATGCATGCACGAAAGTCAATAGTTATGCAATGAAATTATATCCTACTTTTGGTGCATTATTCGGTGTTAATTATGCTTAATGCTCGCTTGTGAGATTTTTTGTTTCTTGGTTGGTCGCTTCTCAATCTTTTGCTAGCCTTCATTTTGCACTAAGTATGATCACTACTTGTGCATCCAAAACCCTTTAAACCAGTTTTGCCATATGAGTCCACTATATCTACCTATATGCGGTATTCTTTTGCCGTTCTAAGCAAATTTGCATGTGCCATCTCTAATTTTCAAAATAAATTTCTCTTTTGTGTGCTCGTACCGCTCGCGAGGCGGTGAGGGGTGGCCGATATTTTCCATGCTAGATGTGTTATTCTCACGATGAGTGTTTATTCACTTGTCATTGCACGAGAGTAAGGCAAAGGTATTAGGGATGCCCAGCCCCAAAATGAATAAATGAATTTACTTTATGTTGTCAAATAATAAATTCCTTGGAAAGTGTTGGTATGGAGGGCACCCGTGGATACGGCTAGCCATGGAAAGTGAAAGAAATGGTGGAAAAAGGAATAAACTTTATTTTTTGTTTGGGAACCGCCTATGATATATCTGGCATGGAAAGTGTGGGGAACTCTAAGTCGTTTTCGTTGGTGGGAAAAGTATACCTCCCAAAATGTTTTTATCTCTCAATTTTTGCTTTGAGCTCTGGCACCTCTACAAATCCCTACTTCCCTCCGCGAAGGGCCTTTCTTTTACTTTATACAATTTTTATTTTGAGTCTCCATCTTCTCTTATAAAGCACCAACTAAGGGGCACTATGATCGTACTTGAGCATTGGGTGTAGCTAATTTGCGAGTGTGTTTCAAGAATGGATCAATGATTGAGCATAATGGGCTAGGGATAACTTATTTTAGCGTTGATATTTTGAAAGACATGGTTGCTTGTTGATATGCTTGAGTATTTAAGTTATCATGTCAAAACTAGATTATTGCTTTGAACCGTATAAAAGTCCAATTGTCCATGCTATAAAGAAAAGAATATGTGATGAACATGTTAGGCAGCATTCCACATCAAAAATTCTGTTTTTATCATTTACCTACTCGAGGATGAGCAGGAATTAATCTTGGGGATGATGATACGTCTCCAACGTATCTATAATTTTTTATTGTTCCATGCTATTATATTATCATTCTTGGATGTTTTATAATCATTTTATAGTCATTTTATATCATTTTTTGGTACTAACCTATTGACATAGTGCCCAATGCCAGTTGTTTTTTTCTGCATGTTTTTTACATCGCAGGAAATCAATACCAAACGGAGTCCAAACGCAGTGAAGCTTTTTGTGGATTTTTTTTGGACCAAAAGACATCCAGTGGGCCGAAGAAGCACCTGGGGGGTGCCCCGAGGGGAGCACAACCGACGAGGGCGCGCCTGGAGGCCCAGGCGCGCCCAGGTGGGTTGTGCCCACCTCGGTCGCCTCCCGCACCGCCTTTTGCTCTATAAATACCCCAATATTCCAGAAACCCTAGGGGAGTCGACGAAAATCAATTCCAGCCACCGCAAGTTCCAGAGACACCAGATCCAATCTAGACACCATCTCGGAGGGGTTCATCATGTCCATTGGTGCCTCTCCGATGATGCGTGAGTAGTACTTTGTAGACCTATGGGTCCGTAGTTAGTAGCTAGATGGCTTTCTCTCTCTCGTTTGATTCTCAATACAATGGTCTCTTGGAGATCTATTTGATGTAACTCTTTTTGCGGTGTGTTTGTTGGGATCCGATGAACTTTGAGTTTATGATCAGATCTATGTTTTTATCCATGAAAGTTATTTGAGTCTTCTTTGATCTCTTATATTCATGATTTCTTATAGCCTCGTATTTCTTCTCCGATATTCGGGTTTTATTTGGCCAACTTGATCTATTTATCTTGCAATGGGAAGAGGTGCTTTGTAATGGGTTCAATCTTACGGTGCTTGATCCCAGTGAAAGAAAGGGAAACGACAGGTATGTATCGTTGTTATTAAGGATAACAAGATGGGGTCTATTTCTACATAAATATATCTTGTCTATATCATGTCATCGTTCTTATTGCATTACTCCGTTTTTCCATGAACTTAATACACTAGATGCATGCTGGATAGCGGTCGATGTGTGGAGTAATAGTAGTAGATGCAGGCAGGAGTCGGTCTACTAATCTTGGACATGATGCCTATATAATGATCATTGCCTGGATATCGCCATGAGTATTTGAAGTTCTATCAATTGCCCAACAGTAATTGTTTTCCCATCGTTTGCTATTTTTCTCTAGAGAAGCCACTAGTGAAACCTACGACCCCCGGGTCTCTTCTTTAATATATTTACCTTTGCGATCTATTTTTATTTGCTTTTGTTTTCAGATCTATATTTCCAAAAACCCAAAAATACCTTGCTGCACTTTATTTTATTTTGCATTTATTCGAGATCTATTTATCCAATCTATTACAGATTTTTCCCATCCACTAGCCATCTCTGGCGCCGTTGCCCAAAAGGGATTGACAACCCCTTTAATACATCAGGTTGCGAGTGTTTGTTATTTGTGTGCAGGTGCCGTTCACGTAGTGTTGCGTGGTTCTCCTACTGGTTCGATAACCTTGGTCTCATCACTGAGGGAAATACCTACCGTCGCTATGCTGCATCATCCGTTCCTCTTTGGGGAAATACCGACGTAGTTCTAGCAGAAATCAGTCACGAGGTGATGTATTACGGAATGAGTAAAGAGACTTGCCGATAACGAGATTGAACTAGGTATGAAGATACCGACGATTGAATCTGGGGCAAGTAACATACCGATGGACAAAGGGAATCACGTATGTTGTCATAACGGTTCGACCGATAAAGATCTTCGTATAATATGTAGGAGCCAATATGAGCATCTAGGTTCCGCTATTGGTTATTGACCGGAGAGGTGTCTCGGTCATGTCTACATAGTTCTTGAACCCGTAGGGTCCGCACGCTTAACGTTCGATGACGATATAGTATTACATGAGTTATGTGATTTGGTGACCGAATGTTGTTCGGAGTCCCGGATGAGATCACGGACATGACGAGGAGTCTCAAAATGGTCGAGAGGTAAAGATTAATATATAGGATGATTGTATTCGGACACCGGAAGTGTTTCGGGGGTCACCGGGTTCTTATCGGGTCATCGGAAGGGGTTCCGGGCACCCCCGGCAAAAGATATGGGCCTTATGGGCCAAGAGGGGAAATGCACCAGTAACAAGGGGTTGGTGCGCCCCCCATATGGGCCAGCTAAAGGAGGAGAAGGAAAGGGGAGAAGGGAAAGGAAAGTGTGGATTAGGATTCCTACTTCCTTCCCTCTCCCCCTCTCTTTCCTTCTCCCTCGGTTAAATATGGCAGGGGGGCGCCACTTGGGAGGACCCCAAGTAGGATTCGGCCTACTTGGGGCACCCTCCTGGCTGCTCCCCTCTCCCTCCCACCTATATATATGAGGAGGGGGTGCGCCTAGCACACCCAAGACAATTGCCTAGTCGTGTGAGGCGCCCCCCTCCACCGTTTACACCCCCGGTCATATTTTCTAGTGCTTAGGCGAAGCCCTGTAGAGATCACTTCACCATCACCATCACCACGCCGTCGTGCTGACGGAACTCATCTACTACCTCGACGTCTTGCTGGATCAAGAAGGCGAGGGACGTCACTGAGCTGAACATGTGCACATCGCGGAGGTGCCGTGCGTTCGGTACTTGATCGGTTGAAGCGCGAAGAAGTTCGACTACATCAACCGCATTGTGAAACGCTTCCGCTTACGGTCTACAAGGGTACGTAGACACACTCTCCCCCTCGTTGCTGTGCATCTCCATGGATAGATCATTGCGTGTGCGTAGAATTTTTTTTGTTTTTCATGCAACGATTGCCAACAGTGGCATCATGAGCCAGGTATATGCGTAGATGATATGCACGAGTAGAACACGAAGAAGTTGTGGGCGGTGATGTTCATACTGCTTACCACCAACGTCTTATTTTGATTCGGCGGCATTGTGGGATGAAGCGGCCCGGACCAACCTTACATGTCCACATACATGAGACCGGTTCCACCGACTGACATGCAACTTGTTTTGCATAAAGGTGGCTGGCGGGTGTCTGTTTCTCCTACTTTAGTTGAATCAAATTTGACTGCGGCCGGTCCTTGAAGAAGGTTAAAACAGCAAACTTGATAATTCACGGTTGTGGTTTTTGCCGTAGGTAAGAACGGTTCTTGCTAGAAGCCTGTAGCAGCCACATAAAACTTGCAACAACAAAGTAGAGGACGTCTAACTTGTTTTTGTAGGGCATGTTGTGATGTGATATGGTCAAGACATGATGTGATATATGTTATTGTATGAGATGATCATGTTTTGTAAGTTATCGGCAACCGGCAGGAGCCTTATGGTTGTCCCTTTATTGTATGAAATGCAAACGCCATGTAATTGCTTTACTTTATCGCTATGCGTTAGCAATAGTTGTAGAAGCAATAGTTGGCGAGACGACCACGACGCAATGATGGAGATCAAGGTGTCGAGCCAGTGATGATGGAGATCATGACGATGCTTTGGAGATGGAGATCAAAAGCATGAGATGATGATTGCCATATCATGTCACATATTTTGATTGCATGTGATGTTTATCTTTTATGCATCTTATTTTGCTTAGTATGGCGGTAGCATTATAAGATGATCGCTTCACTAAATTTCAAGGTAAAAGTGTTCTCCCTGAGTATGCACCGTTGCTACAGTTCATCGTGTTGAGACACCACGTGATGATCGGGTGTGATAGACTCTATGTTCACATACAACGGGGGTAAGACAGTTTTGCACATGCAGAATACTTGGGTTAAACTTGACGAGCCTAGCATGTACAGACATGGTCTCAGAACACTGGAGACCGAAAGGTCGAACATGAGTCATATAGTAGATATGATCAACATAGAGATGTTCACCATTGATGACTACCCCATCTCACGTGATGATCGGACATGGGTTAGTTGATTTGGATCATGTATCACTTAAATAACTTGAGGGATGTTAATTTAAGTGGGAGTTCATTAGTAATTTGATTAATTGAACTTAAATTTATCATGAACTTAGTCTTAATAGTTTTTGCATATCTATGTTGTAGATCAATAGCTCGCGATGTAGTTCCCCTATTTTTTGATATGTTCCTCGAGAAAAATAAGTTGAAAGATGATAGTAGCAATGATGCGGACTGGGTCCGTGATCTGAGGATTATCCTCATTGCTGCACAGAAGAATTATGTCCCTGATGCACCGCTAGGTGACAGACCTATTGCAGGAGCAGATGCAGACGTTATGAACGTTTGACAAGCTCGGTATGATGACTACTTGATAGTTTAGTGCGCCATGCTTTACGGCTTAGAACCGGGACTTCAAAAATGTTTTGAACGCCACGGAGCATATGAGATGTTCCAAGAGCTGAAATTGGTATTTCAGACTCATGCCCATGTCGAGAGGTATAAGACCTCTGGCAAGTACTTTGCCTACAAGATGGAGGAGAATAGCTCAGCTAGTGAGCATGTGCTCAGAATGTCTGGGTACTACAATCGCTTGAATCAAGTGGGAGTTAATCTTCCAGATAAGATAGTGATTGACAGAGTTCTCTAGTCACTATCACCAAGCTACTAGAACTTCGTCATGAACTATAATATGCAAGGGATGACAAAAATGATTCCCAAGCTCTTCGCTATGCTGAAATCGACGAAGGTAGAAATCAAGAAAGAGCATCAAATGTTGATGGTTAACAAAACCACTAGTTTCAAGAAAAAGGGCAAGGGATAGAAAGGGAACTTCAAGAAGAATAGCAAACAAGTTGCCGCTCCCATGAAGAAGCCCAAAGCTAGAACCAAACCTGAAACTGAGTGCTTCTACTGCAAAGGAAATAGTCACTGGAAGCGGAACTGCCAAAAAAAACTTGGCGGATAAGAAGGATGGCAAAGTGAACAAAGGTATATTTGATATACATGTTATTGATGTGTACTTTACTAGTGTTCATAGTAACCCCTGGGTATTTGATACTGGTTCAGTTGCTAAGATTAGTAACTCGAAACAGGAGTTACAAAATGAACAGAGACTAGTTAAGGGCGAGGTGACGATGTGTGTTGGAAGTGATTCCAAGGTTGATAAGATCACCATCGCACACTCCCTTTACCTTCGGGATTAGTGTTGAACCTAAATAAATGTTATTTGGTGTTTGCGTTGAGCATGAATATGATTGGATCATGTTTATTGCAATACGGTTATTCATTTAAGTCAAAGAATAATTGTTGTTCTGTTTACATGAATAAAACCTTCTATGGTCATACACTCAATATAAATGGTTTATTGAATCTCGATCGTAGTGATACACATATTCATAATATTGATGCCAAAAGATGCAAAGTTGATAATGATAGTACAACATACTTGTGGCACTGCCGTTTAGGTCATATTGGTGTAAAGCGCATGAAGAAACTCCATGCAGATGGGCTTTTGGAATCACTTGATTATGAATCATTTGATACTTGCAAACCATGCCTCATGGGCAAGATGACTAAAACTCCGTTCTCCGGAACAATGGAGCGAGCTAATGACTTATTGGAAATAATACATACCGATGTGTGCAGTCCGATGAGTATTGAAGCACGGGCGGGTATCATTATTTTCTGACCTTCACAGATGATTTGAGTATGTATGGGTATATCTACCTGATGAAACACATGTCTGAAACATTTGAAAAGTTCAAAGAATTTCAGAGTGAAGTGGAGAATCATCGTAACAAGAAATTAAAGTTTCTATGATCCGATCGTGGAGGCGAATATTTGAGTTACGAGTTTGGCCTTCATTTAAAACAATGTTGAATAGTTTTCACAACTCACGCCACCTGGAACACCACAGCGTAATGGTGTGTCCAAACGTCGTAACCGTACTTTATTAGATATGGTGTGATCTACGATGTCTCTTACCGATTTACCACTATCATTTTGGGGTTATGCATTAGAGACAGCCGCATTCAAGTTAAATAGGGCACCGTCTAAATCCGTTGAGACGACACCGTATGAACTGTGGTTTGGCAAGAAACCTAAGTTGTCATTTTTTAAAGTTTGGGGATGCGATGCTTATGTCAAAAGGCTTCAGCCAGATAAGCTCGAACCCAAATCGGAGAAGTGCGTCTTCATAGGATACCCTAAAAGAACTATTGGGTACACCTTCTACCACAGATCCGAAGGCAAGGTCTTTGTTGCTAAGTTTGGGTCCTTTCTAGAGAAGGAGTTTCTCTCGAAAGAAGTGAGTGGGAGGAAAGTAGAACTTGATGAGGTAATTGTACCTTCTCTCGAATTGGAGAGTAGCACATCACAAGAAAACAAATCCCGTGATGCCTACACCAACCAGAGAGGAAGCTAATGATGATTATCATGAAAATTTTGATCAAGTTACTACAGAACTTCGTAGGTCGACCAGAACACGTTCCGCACCAGAGTGGTATGGTAATCCTGTCCTGGAAGTCATGTTATAAGACCATGGAGAACCTACGAACTAAGAAGAAGCTATGATGAGCCCAGATTCCGACAGATGGCTTGAGGCCATGAAATCTGAGATAGGATCCATGTATGAGAACAAAGTGTGGACTTTGGTGGATTTGCCCGATGATCGGCAAGCCATTGAGAATAAGTGGATCTTCAAGAAGAAGGCTGACGCTGATGGTAAATGTTACTATCTACAAAGCTCGACTTGTTGTGAAAGGTTTTCGACAAGTTCAAGGGGTTGACTACGATGAGAATTTCTCACCCGTAGTGATGCTTAAGTCTGTCCGAATCATGTTAGCAATTACCGCATTTTATGATTATGAAATCTGGCAAATGGACGTCAAAACTGCATTCCTTAATGTATATCTTAAAGAAGAGTTGTATATGATGCAACCAGAAGATTTTTGTCGATCCTAAAGGTGCTAACAAAGTGTGCAATCTCCAGCGATCCATCTATGGACTGGTGCAAGCATCTCGGAGTTGGAATATATGCTTTGATGAGGTGATCAAAGCATATGGTTTTATACACACTTACGGTGAAGCCTGTATTTACAAGAAAGTGAGTGGGAGCTCTGTAGCATTTCTGATATTATATGTGGATGACATATTGCTAATTGGAAATGATATAGAATTTCTGGATAGCATAAAAGGATACTTGAATAAGAATTTTTCAAAAAAAAGACCTCTGTGAAGCTGCTTACGTATTGAGCATCAAGATCTATAGGGATAGATCAAGACGCTTAATAGGACTTTCACAAAGCACATACCTTGACAAAGTTTTGAAGGAGTTCAAAATGGATCAGTCAAAGAAAGGGTTCTTGCCTTTATTCAAGGTGTGAAATTGAGTAAGACTCAAAGCCCGACCACGGCAGAAGATAGAGAGAGAATGAAAGTCATTCCCTATGCCTCAGCCATAGGTTCTATAAAGTATGACATGCTATGTACCAAACCTGTTGTGTACCTTGCCATGAGTTTGGCAAAGGGGTACAATAGTGATCTAGGAGTAGATCACTAGACAGCGGTCAAAATTATCATTAGAGGACTAAGGAAATATTTCTCGGTTATGGAGGTGATAAAGAGTTCGTCGTAAAGAGTTACGTTGCTGCAAGCTTTTACACCGATCCAGATGACTCTGAGTCTCAATCTGGATATGTATTGACAGTGCGAGCAATTAGCTAGAGTAGCACCATGCAAAGGATTGTAGACATAGAAATTTGCAAATATACATACGAATCTGAATGTGACAAACCCGTTGACTAAACTTCTCTCACAAGCAAAACATGATCACACCTTAGTACTCTTTGGGTCTTAATCACATGGCGATGTGAACTAGATTATTGAATCTAGTAAACCCTTTGGGTGTTGGTCACATGGCGATGTGAACTATGGGTGTTAACCACATGACGATGTGAACTATTGGTGTTAAATCACATGGCGATGTGAACTAGATTATTGACTCTAGTGCAAGTGGGAGACTGAAGGAAATATGCCCTAGAGGCAATAATAAAGTTATTATTTTATATTTCCTTATTCATGATAAAGGTTTATTATTCATGCTAGAATTGTATTGATCAGAAACTTAAATACATGTGTGAATAAATAAATACCATGTCCCTAGTAAGCCTCTACTAGACTAGCTCGTTGATCAAAGATGGTTAAGGTTTCCTAACCATGGACATGTGTTGTCATTTGATAATGGGATCACATCATTAGGAGAATGATGTGATGGACAAGACCCACCCGTTAGCTTAGCATAATGATCGTTCAGTTTTATTGCTATTGCTTTCTTCATGTCAAATACATACCGGAGGAATACTTTGTGTGCTATAAAACGTCACAACGTAACTGGGTGATCATAAAGATGCAAGGTATCTCCGAAGGTGTTTGTTGAGTTGGCATAGATTGAGATTAGGATTTGTCACTCCGAGTTTCGTAGAGGTATCTCTGGGCCCTCTCGGTAATACACATCATAAGCTTGCAAGCAAATGACTAAGGAGTTAGTCATGAGGTGATGTATTATGGAACGAGTAAAGAGACTTGCCGGTAACAAGATTGAACTAGGTATGAAGATACCGACGATCGAATCTCGGGCAAGTAACATACCGATGGACAAAGGGAATCACGTATGTTGTCATAATGGTTCGACCGATAAAGATCTTCGTAGAATATGTAGGAGCCAATATGAGCATCCAGGTTCCATTATTGATTATTGATCGGAGAGGTGTCTTGGTCATGTCTACATAGTTCTCGAACCCGTAGGGTCCGCACACTTAACGTTCGATGACGATATAGTATTATATGAGTTATGTGATTTGGTGACCAAATGTTGTTCGGAGTCCCGGATGAGATCACGGACATGACGAGGAGTCTCGAAATGGTCGAGAGGTAAAGATTGATATATAGGACGATGGTATTTGGACACCGGAAGTGTTTCGGGGGTCACCGGGTACTTATCGGGTCACCGGAAGGGGTTCCGGGCACCCCCGGCAAAACATATGGGCCTTATGGGCCAAGAGGGGAAACGCACCAGCCACAAGGGGCTGGTGCGCCCCCCATATGGGCAGGCCAAAGGAGGAGAAGGAAAGGGGAGAAGGGAAAGGAAAGTGTGGATTAGGATTCCTACTTCCTTCCCTCTCCCCTTCTCTTTCCTTCCCCCTCGGTTAAATATGGCAGGGGGGCGCCACTTGGGAGGACCCCAAGTAGGATTCGGCCTACTTGGGGCGCCCTCCTGGCTGCTCCCCTCTCCCTCCCACCTATATATATGAGGAGGGGGGCGCCTAGCACACCCAAGACAACTGCCTAGCCGTGTGCGACGCCCCCCTCCACCGTTTACACCCCCGGTCATATTTTTGTAGTGCTTAGGCGAAGCCCTGGGGAGATCACTTCACCATCACCGTCACCATGCCGTCGTGCTGACGGAACTCATCTACTACCTCGACGTCTTGCTGGATCAAGAAGGCGAGGGACATCACCGAGCTGAACGTGTGCACAACACGGAGGTGCCGTGCGTTCGGTACTTGATCGGTTGAAGCGCGAAGAAGTTCGACGACATCAACCGCGTTGTGAAACGCTTCCACTTACGGTCTACGAGGGTACGTAGACACACTCTCCCCCTCATTGCTGTGCATCTCCATGGATAGATCATTGCATGTGCGTAGAATTTTTTTGTTTTTCATGCAACAATTCCCAACAAATTCAACCACACCTGGAGATTAAATATCTGCAGCAAGATGATCAGTAGCACAGTAATATGATAGTTTTGATAGCAGTGGTAACAGTAGCAATGATTTTGTAGCAAGCGTAGCAGTAATAGCAGTAGTAGTAACTTAGCAGAAACGATATGTGAAAAACTCGTAGGCATTGGATCGGATGATTTGTTGGATGATAATAATCATATAACAGTCATAACCTAGGGCAACATAGAACTAGCTCCAGTTCATAAATATAATGTAGGCATGTATTCCATAAATAGTCATACGTGCTTCTGAAAAGAACTTGCATGATATCTTTTGTCCTACTCTCCCGTGGCAGCGGGGTCCATAAGGAAACTAAGGGATATTAAGGCCTCCTTTTAATAGAGAACCGGAACAAAGCATTAACACATAGTGAATACATGAACTCCTTAAACTACGGTCATCATCGGAAAGTATCCCGACTATTGTCACTTTGGGGTTTACGGATCATAACACATAGCAGGTGCATATAACTTGCAAGATCGAACCTAGAACATAGATATAATGGTGAAAACATAAACGGTTCAGATCTGAAAACATGGCACTCAGGCCCTAGTGACAAGCATTAAGCATAGCAAAGTCATAGCAACATCAATCTCAGAACATAGTGGATACTAGGGATCAAGCCCTAACAAAACTAACTCGATTATTTGATGAATCTCATCCAACTCCTCACCGACCAGCGAGCCTACAAAGGAATTACTCACTTCCGGTGGGGAGCATCATGGAATTGATGATGAAGGAGGGTTGGTGATGACGAAGATCGAAGATTCCCCTCTCCGGAGCCCCAAACGGACTCCAGATCTGGCCTCCCGATGAAGAACAGGAGGTGGCAGCAGCTCTGTCTCGTGAAATGCGATAATTCTTCCTCCCTGATTTTTTCTCCAAAAATAGGTATTTAAGGAGTCGGAATCAGGGTTTGCGGGGCCACCAGGTAGGCACAACCCACCTGGGTGTGCCACGAGGGGGGCCGCGCCCTGGTGGGTTGTGCTCACCCAGGCCCCCCCTCTAGTGGTTCTTGGCTCTAGTATTTTTCTTTTATTGCATAAAATTTCTCCAAAAAGTTTCGTTCCATTCCGAGAACTTTTATTTCTGCACAAAAACAAGACCATGGTAGTTCTGCTGAAAACAACGTTAGTCCGGGTTAGTTTCATTCAAATCATGCAAATTAGAGTCCAAAACAAGAGCGAAAGTGTTAGGAAAATTAGATTCGGCGGAGACGTATCAACTCACCCAAGCTTAAACCTTTGCTTGTCATCAAGCAATTCAGTTGATGAACTGAAACTGAAAAACAAAAACTTTTATGAACTCTTTTGTTCCTGTTTACATAAATAAGCTTAAGTAGCACCCAGGTTTTCAGCAAAGATCATGACTAAACATGTCAACAATAACTCTTAAATATTACATTAACTCATATCAATGGCATAAGAAACCATCAAGCAATAATAAGATATCTCAAATGACAACACTTCGTCAAAACAACCATGATATAATATGACAACAGTGGTATCTCGCTGGCCCTTTCTGAGACCGCAAAACATAAATGCAGAGCACCTCCAAAGTTCAAGCAGAGACTAAACATTGTAATTCATGGTAGAAAAGATCCAGTCATGATGCATTAAACATTAACTATACACAATGCATGAGGATGACAATAGTGCTCTCAGATCTGGTGCTTGTTTGAGAAGGTGATGACTCAACATAAAATTAAATAGATAGTCCCTTCACAGAGGGAAGCAGGGATTTGTAGAGGTGCCAGAGCTCGAAGCTTAAGTCAGACATAAGTGAAATTTTGGGAAATGCACCCTTCCTGTTTATGTCACGATCAAGAGTTATCAATATCTTCCATGCTAAACACATTAGTGGTGGTTCCCAAGCGATAAAAGTAAAGGTTTACTCCCCCTCCACCAACAAACACACTCCACGGCTAGCTGAATCCACGGGTACCATCCATACCAACAACAATCTTGGGGGAGTTTTGTTTAGTTATTTGTAATTTTTGATTTCGGGACTGGGAATCCCTATTACCGCCCCTCTCGTGCAAGGACGAGTGAATAAACACTCATCATGAGAATAACCCACTTAGCATGTGTAGCGACCCGACCCGAATGGATCGAATCTCTGTGTTCAAGTGTCATCCCTGGATCGGTAATGCTGACACACACAGTACTCGAAGGATTTATAACAGAGTGCAATCACACACTTATTACATCGAATGTCTCAAAAGAGAACTGATTACAATAAATATGGCTTAAGGCCATCTAAATAAGATAACAGCGGAAGGCTTGGAAGATAAAGTGAGTCCATCAACTCCAACGGCATAGCTGAGTGCACGACAACGACCTAGCACACCTTACTCTTCGTCTGAAAAGTCTGCAACATGATACGTTGCAGCCCGAAACGGGTCAGCACATGGAATATGCTGGCAATATAACACAGTAGAGCAATGAACAGAATAATTGCTAATACTACATGCATATTTGGCTGGTGGAAAAGCTCTAGGGTTATACTGTTTTGCGAAAAGCCAATTTTTTCCTACAACAAAGGAATATATTTTATTTAACTATCATGGTGGTTGTTGAACATTGAGAAGGTAAATCCCCCTCTCAATCCCAATTAAAAGTAATCATTAATCCCAACAAATTAATTTAGAGTGATGGGATTCAATATGATGATCCAAGAACCAGATACTCAAGATGTCCATAACCGGGGACACGGCTAATCATGATTAGTTTGTACACTCTGCAGAGGTTTGTGCACTTTTCACCACAAGACTCGATCTCCTCCGTTGGATTTCTCGCACTACATGGTGTTTGAGAAACGGATGACCGAGACACAGTCTTTCAGAAACATTTACTCTTTACTCTGGGTAGACAGTTACACCTACTTTCCCCTACATCTGCTAGCCTACCACTGAAAGAGGTCATGTAACATACTCAACTATGCTAGAGCCCATAATAGCTTGTGGCTGCACACGGAAGTTTCTAGCATGAATAATCTTATGATCCCTTTGAGCCTGGGTGGCGGACCGTAGGAGGATCACACGGTATATCCCCGGGATCTCCTAGGACAACACTGGTATATCCCCAGGTGCCCAAACAAGCAATCCACCCAGATGTGTATTAAAGTTGCCACCTTAAGTTGAACCATTAATTAAAAATCTCACATCTGTCATGGATACACTCAAAACCCAATCCACGTCTACGAGCATAGCATGGCAACATAAGCATAGCGTGGAAGTAACTCCCAAGGGTTTTATAATAAAAGGGCAATAGGTTCTACCTCATCATCTACTTCCCATTACCCACCAGTTAATCACATCCTAATCATGCAATATTTGAGGGTTGAAACTAATGCATAAAAACTGGGTAATGAAGAAATATGATCAATGTGTTACTTGCCTTGCTGATGATCTGCAAATCCTAGGGACTCGTAGTAGCACGCTTCGCACTCCGGGTACTCTATCGCAAACAAACAATAGCATACATAAGCAATCAAGCGAAGATGCACGGGTAAAATCCAAATGAGAAGACCTAACCAGAAAGTTCAACTGAAGAACTCCGGTTTGCAAAAAGAATCAAATCAAACGGAGCAACGAAACTCAAACTGCGAAAGAAACAAGCTTCGATTACTAATCTGGACTAAAGTCAAATTTTACAGTAGCAAAAACTTGTTTAAGTTGGTTAAACAGAAAGAGGGCTTCGAGACGAAGATCTAGGCGCTTGAATCGCCTGAATCCGACAAACGAGCGAAAAGTTATACTAAAACGAAAATCGGATCAGAAATCGCGATCGAAAATAATCGCGGAAAATCCGAGAAAAAGAAAACTAACGAACAGGCTAACGAACGAACGTTCGCTGTCTGCGGTTAAACGGTGAAAACCGTTCGTTAAAACGAACGTACGGACGAACGTCCGCTAAATAACTAAACCGACGGAAAACCGATCTAAAAGAATAAACCGGTATTAAAAAAAACCGAACCTAGATCTAGGGTTTAAACAAAACCGATCGGTTTTTCTCACGAAACCGACGGCGGCGGCGGGATTCCGGCGAGGCTCCGGCGGGACGGCGGGGATGCGGCGCGGGCCGGGCGGCGCGACGTCGGGGCGGCGACGCGGGCGGGGCGTGCGGCGTCCTCGGGCGAGCGTCGGCGGCGGTTGGGCTCCAGGGGGGGGCGGCGGTATTTTAAGGGGGAGGGGGTGGCTTGGGCGAGGGGCGACGGGGCGGAGGCGCGGCGGCGCGGACTCCTCCGGAGTCCGTCTCCGGCACGGGACGAAGGCGGCGGCGGCCCTGCTGGGCCGGCTGGGCTTCGCCCCGTTCGGTCCGGCGGAGTTTTTTTTTTTTTTTTTATAATTCCGCGCAGAAAAACAATAAAAGAAATACTAAACGACTCCAAAATTCCCGAAATAATTTTCCCCGTTCCTCTAAAATCTCCCGGACAAGGTAAACATTATTTGGACTCTAATGCAATTTTGAAAATGCATATTTTTCCAAATCCAATAAAATTGCAATAAAAATCCAAATAAAATATTTATTTGATTTTTTATTTTTTTTTCCTCCAATATTCCATTTATTTTGGAGAAGTCATATTATCTCCTCTCATATATTTTTAATATGAAATATTTTCGGAGAGAAAAAAGTTAAACCAAATTGATCCCTGTTTCAATATTTTGAGAAAATTCAAATATGAAAACGGTGAAATCCCCAACTCTCTCCGTGGGTCTTGAGTTGCTTAGATTTTCGGGATCGCAAAACGAAATGCAATAAAATATGATATGCAGTGAATGATCTATGTATAACATTCCAAATTAAAAATTTGGGATGTTACAAACCTACCCCCCTTAAGATGAATCTCTCCCTCGAGATTCGGGTTGGCTAGAAAACAGGTGCGGGTGGTCCTTCCGGAGGTCTTCTTCGCGCTCCCAGGTATCTTCCTCCTCGGTATGATGACTCCACATAGACTTTGCAAAACTGATAACTTTTGTTCGTGTAACTCGGCTGCAAACTCGAGAATCTTGACGGGTTTCTCCTCGTAGGTTTGATCACTAATCCAATTGAATTGCGTCTAGGGGAACTGTATCTCTTAGAGAAATATCAGCCATCTCCCATGGCACTTCTTCAACTGGGAAACGTGAAACACATCACTGAACTCCTGACAGTCCTTCGGGCAATTCCAACTTGTAGGCAACTTCACCCCATACGTTCCATACTCGGTATGGTCCCTACAACCTCGGGGCTACTGTTCCTTTAACTCTAAACGTTTCACTCCTCGTAAGGTGATACGCGTAGATATGCTCTGCTGCTCTGCCGACTTCATGTTACCTCCTTGCGTTTTGGGTCGGCATAACTCTTCTGTCTGGACTGGGCTACTTTAAGTCTTCTCGAATCAGCTTAAACCTCTCTTACCTTCTCTTCGGATTCCTTAATCAATCCGGTCCAAACAACTGACGGTCTCCAACTTCATCCCACAATCAACGGTGTTCTGCACCTCCTTCCATACAAAGCCTCGAAGGTGCCATCTTTCAAACTGGCTTGGTAGCTGTTGTTGTATGAGACTTCCGCGAGGCTCAAATTGTCCCCCAACTAAATCCATAATCTAGCGCACAAGCTCTTAACATGTCTCCAAATTTGATTGACTCTCTCCGGTCTGTCCATCTGTCTGCGGATGAAAAGCTGTACTAAACTCTAGCCTGGTTCCCAATGTCTGGTGTAGTTGGCGCCAAAACTTTGAATTAAACTGGGTTTCCTTCTATCTTATACGATGTCCCGGAACTCCGTGCAGACATACGATCCTGGTCATATATCTTGGCCAACTTCGCGACTCTACTATGTGGTTTCCACTGGGATAAAGTGAGCATCTTTGGTCAACCGATCCACTGCTACCCAGATAGAATCATATCCTGATCGGGTCCTGGGTAATCCGGTGATGAAATCCATGCCAAGCTTATCCCACTTCCATTCGGGTATTGCATAGGTGTAGCAATCCTGCGGGCTTCTGATGCTCTGCTTCACTCTCTGACATACTCACATACGGCTACATACTCAGCAATATCCCTCTTCATACCCGTCCACCAGAAACGCCCTTTTTAAGTAAGTCCAATACATCTTGGTGTTCCGGGGTGTATCGAGTAGGGCGAGTCATGAGCCCCTGTAGTATCAACTTCCTGATCTCGGCAATTATGGGTACATACACACGGTCCTCAACCATAAGGTGTCGCGCTCATCTTCACGAAAACCTGGGCTTTTCCTTTGCGCATTCTATCCTTTATCTCGGCAATTTCTTTGTCCTCTCTTCTGAGCTTTCTCGAATCCTTCCCAATAATGTTGACTGAACTTCCATAACTGCCAACAAAACCTCTAGGGACTATCCCCAAACGAAACTCCCTGAATCTTCGGATAACCCCTTTGGTAAACCTCCTCTTTGAGGGTATTGAACATAACTTTTTCGGCTCAAAGCTTGTCTGCTACGACATTGGCTTTCCTGGATGATAATGCAACTTCATATCATAATCCTTTAAAGTTAACCATCTCCTCCTGCCCGATGTTCAGCTCCTTCTGAGTGAAAATATACTTCAAGCCTTGTGATCCGTGTACACATCACAACGATTCCCAATAAGAAAATGTCTCCAAGCTTAAGTGCATGAACTAAAGCTGCTAACCTCCAAGTCATGCTGGCATAATTTCAACTCATGGCGCGAAGCTGACGTGAGGCATATGAACAACTCTTCCTTCCTGCATAAGTACTCCTCCCAGTCCTAAGCAGGAAGCGTCGCAATCACTTGGAAATCCCTTGCGTATATCTGTGGCAGAATCGAACTGGGGCTGTACCCCAACGTTCTTCAGTTCCTGAAAACTTGCCTCACATTTCATCGGTCCATTTGAACTAGTGTCCTTCTTCGTAACTCCGTCATAGGCTTCGCCATCTTGGAAAATTCTCGATAAATCTCGATAATATCCTGCAAGTCCAAAAAAACTCGGATCTCCCCTACTGAGGTGGGTGCCCAACCACTCAGTACAGACGAACTTAGTGGGGTCTACTGCTAATACCTTCGCCCGATATAACATGTCCAAGAAATCCAACTTCCTTCAACCAAACTCACATTTGTGCTGAACTTGGCATACAACTGATGTTCCTAGCTTCTCGAGAACTAAACGCAGATGCTCCTTGTGCTCCTCTTCATTCTTGAGTATACCAAGATATCATCAATGAACACCACGACAAATTATCCAAAACTCCATGAACACCTGGTTCATCATACTCATGAAATAGCAGGGGCATTAGTCATCCAAATGACATAACTGTGTACTCATATTCCATACCGGGTGTGAAGGCTGTCTTAGTATATACTGTTCTCGGATCTTCCCTGGTGATACCCTGATCTCAGATCGATCTTGGAGAACACTTAGCTCCTTGCACTGATCAAACAAATCATAATCATTTGGCAGTGGGTACTTGTTCTTAATCGTCACTTCATTCATCAATGCGCGATAATCAACAACCATTCTCAAGGATCCTCCTTCTTCTTTCTCACTAAGAGCACTGGGCTCCCCACGGTGATTGAACTTCGTCGATGTACCTTTCTCCAATAATTCCTTGATCTGCTTCTTAATCTCCTCCAGATCATTTGCGGGGCATCCGGTATGGTCTTCTTTGATATTGGTCCGGTGCCTGGCAACAACTCTATCAAGAATTCAATGTCCTCGATCCGGCGGCATGCCTGGTAACTCCTCTGAATACATCCGGAAAATCTTTCACAATAGGCACCTCCTCTGAACAACTCCCGTGAGAGAATTTACTTGCTCCTTCTAGGCACATGCAGATACATACTTGATCCTTTTTCCCTCCGGGTGGTAAGCTAAATCGACTTACTCGCACATCGATGCTTCCTCCATACATCGATAGCCAATCCATCCTAGTATCACATCCAATCCTTGTGACTTCAAAACTATCAGGTCTGAGGGGGAAAACATGACTTCCATGATCATGGCATCTGAAAACATCCTTGTCTTCCATAATACTCCGCACCGGGTGTCTTACTAACATGGGTGTCCTAAGTACTTAGTGGGCAACTTATACTTATCCACGACATCCCCTGATATGTATGAATGCGATGCACCGTATCGAAAAGAACAATTGTCAGTAAAAGACTTAACCAAAACTTACCGATAACTGCATCATGCTGCTCCTCAACCTCCTCCACGTCACGTGGTTCACTTGTCCTTCGTTGAATGGATTGGGCTTCTTCCCAGCGCTCCCCATTACCATTGCCGTTCTTCAATTCTGGACATTTGTTGGCATAATGTCCAGCCTTCCCCCGCCTTGAACAGTACTTGGCTTTGATATCTTTTCTTTCTTCTATTTTGTCGTTGTTGTCACCGGGCCCTTCTTTACGTGGTCCTGTGACTGCCATCCTTCGCATTCGATGTCGACGGTGAGTGGACACTTGCGTAGTTCCATAGAGCGGGTTTTGAGTCGGAATGTGGGTTATGGCTCCCTTCCGCTTGCGTGTGAGTATAGCGCCTAGAACTAGGGTATGGCAGGTTTCTTGTGGCCATTAGGGTTGTGTGAACTTCCTCCATTGTGGTTATGACCTCCATGGTTATGACAAGTCCTCCCGAGTTCCGGGGTGAACCGGGGCTTCTGTGAGCTCCTGAGTTGAACTTCCCTTGTCCATTCTTCCTCTTGGCGGCTATCAATCTCTGCTTGCTTCCTTCAATCATAAGAGCTTTGTCTACCAACTCCTGGTAGTTGTTGAATTTGCCACCATCAACTGCACACTCAGCTCATCATTCAACCCTTCCATAAAACTTCTCCTCTTCGGGCGTCAGTGGCCACATCATCCGGGGCATAGCGAGCTATTTACTGAACTCATCCACGTACTGCCCCACGGTACGGTTTCCCTGGCGTAAGTTGCGAAACTCACGCTTCTCATGCTCATAGCTCTCTGCTAGACATGTGCCGTGCGGAAAGCTTCTGGAACTGATCCAAGTGACATTGGCTATAGGGAATGTGTGCTGTGTAATTCTCCCACCATGAGTGCGGGTCCATCCAATTGATGTGCGGCAAACGCACCTTCTCAGCGTCGTGCATCCTGCGGTGGTCAACTCCCTTCCAATCCTGCGTAGCCAGTCATCCGCATATTGGCTCGGTGCTACTGGAAAACACCGGCGGCTGCAACCTCAGAAAAACGGGCTAAGTTGTCAACTGGTGGTGGTGCGGTGGGTTGTTGTTGTTGTTGTCTTGGTTCTGAACTAGTAGCTGCATCAGGGTATTCTGCTGTTGAATCAACTGAGTGAGCTCCGTGGAAAACAAATCCGTGTCGCGTCTCGGAGGCATCTGATGGGTTTAGAGGGAAGAGATTAGAATAGAGTAAGGTCTAGTGAGAAAGCACTACCCATATGCACATGAGACAAACACATTCATAACACACCACTCAATTCAAGCAAGAGCATACAATCGATCTAACTACCGTTACAAAAGTGCTCGGACTATTACTATTTACATGGGGAAAACACTAATGATAATATGGTGGTCATCTAGAAATTTTGATCGGTGGAAGACTCCATGATATCCGCTCCAGCTTCGTCTTCATAATCATCATCACTACTGTCGGGGTCGGAGTCGGTGTCGTCGATGATGATGTAGTCTTCAGATCGAATTTCCTCAGGTTCATCGTCTTCTTCTCCGGGCGCGGGGTCTCCCATGAATACTCCTAGTTTCCTTGTCAGGTCGTCATTCTTTTCCACTAGTATTGCGATTTCCTCCTCGTATCCGTCGCGTGTAGACTTGAGTTCCTCTTCTAGCTCCATGTTCCTGGTCATCACCTTCTTCAAATCTATCATGCTTGCACACATCTGGTTCTCCTGTCGACGAATGTGCTGGTTTAACTCCTGGATGAAAGCTGCAATGGACCTGTCCCTCCGGGTGCTGATCATCTCCCATTGCTCATCTCGGCGCCCACATAACTGGTAGATCGTGTCCTTAAGATCCTGGTGATACACTTCGCCGATGCGTCCCATGGCGATGTGGGCTGCCATGCTCTTTCCTAGACTCCAGGTTGGTGCATCAAAGGAAAACTCTATGGGCTCCGTAACTGGCGTGAATGTCCTTCCTGGAATTTGAACTCGAATCATCCAACGCTCCTCTTCTGGTACAGTGGCGGTGTAGGTCCCGGTGAAGCTTGGTATTCCGATGTTCAGGTACCTAGTGACTTCCTTCAAGTGTCGTCCAAAAGGTGTGTCTTCATCCGGTTGTGTAAACTTGTTCCTTGAGTCCGCCATCCTAGAGAATAGAAGATGGAGAGAAGTCAGAAATGAGTAGAGAAGAGTGTCCTATGGCTTTTCTTAGTGGTCGTGTCCTACAGTCAGCGTGTGCTCTGATACCATCTCTGTAGCGACCCGACCCGAATGGATCGAATCTCTGTGTTCAAGTGTCATCCCTGGATCGGTAATGCTGACACACACAGTACTTGAGGGATTTATAACAGAGTAGCAATCACACACTTATTACATCGAATGTCTCAAAAGAGAACTGATTACAATAAATATGGCTTAAGGCCATCTAAATAAGATAACAGCGGAAGGCTTGGAAGATAAAGTGAGTCCATCAACTCCAACGGCATAGCTGAGTGCACGACAACGACCTAGCACACCTTACTCTTCGTCTGAAAAGTCTGCAACATGATACGTTGCAGCCCGAAACGGGTCAGCACATGGAATATGCTGGCAATATAACACAGTAGAGCAATGAACAGCATAATTGCTAATACTACATGCATATTTGGCTGGTGGAAAAGCTCTAGGGTTATACTGTTTTGCGAAAAGCCAATTTTTCCCTACAACAAAGGAATATATTTTATTTAACTATCATGGTGGTTGTTGAACATTGAGAAGGTAAAACCCCCTCTCAATCCCAATTAAAAGTAATCATTAATCCCAACAAATTAATTTAGAGTGACGGGATTCAATATGATGATCCAAGAACCAGATACTCAAGATGTCCATAACCGGGGACACGGCTAATCATGATTAGTTTGTACACTCTGCAGAGGTTTGTGCACTTTTCCCCACAAGACTCGATCTCCTCCGTTGGATTTCTCGCACTTCATGGTGTTTGAGAAACGGATGACCGAGACACAGTCTTTCTGAAGCATTTACTCTTTACTCTGGGTAGACAGTTACACCTACTTTCCCCTACATCTGCTAGCCTACCACTGAAAGAGGTCCTGCAACATACTCAACTATGCTAGAGCCCATAATAGCTTGTGGCTGCACACGGAAGTTTCTAGCATGAATAATCTTATGATCCCTTTGAGCCTGGGTGGCGAACCAAATGGACAGCACTGGTATATCCCCAGGTGCCCAACAAGCAATCCACCCAGATGTGTATTAAAGTTGCCACCTTAAGTTGAACCATTAAAAAAAATCTCACATCTGTCATGGATACACTCAAAACCCAATCCACGTCTACGAGCATAGCATGGCAACATAAGCATAGCGTAGAAGTAACTCCCAAGGGTTTGTTATTAAAAAGGGCAATAGGTTCTACCTCATCATCTACTTCCCAGTACCCACAAGTTAATCACATCCTAATCATGCAATATTTGAGGGTCGAAACTAATGCATAAAAACTGGGTAACGAAGAAGTATGATCAATGTGTTACTTGCCTTGCTGACGATCTGCAAATCCTAGGGACTCGTAGTAGCACGCTTCGCACTCCGGGAATTCTATCGCAAACAAACAATAGCATACATAAGCAATCAAGCGAAGATGCACGGGTAAAATCCAAATGAGAAGACCTAACCAGAAAGTTCAACTGAAGAACTCCGGTTTGCAAAAAGAATCAAATCAAACGGAGCAACGAAACTCAAACTGCGAAAGAAACAAGCTTCGATTACTAATCTGGACTAAAGTCAAATTTTACAGTAGCAAAAACTTGTTTAAGTTGGTTAAACAGAAAGAGGGCTTCGAGACGAAGATCTAGGCGCTTGAATCGCCTGATTCCGACAAACGAGCGAAAAGTTATACTAAAACGAAAATCGGATCAGAAATCGCGATCGAAAATAATCGCGGAAAATCCGAGAAAAAGAGAACTAACGAACAGGCTAACGAACGAACGTTCGCTGTCTGCGGTTAAACGGTGAAAACCGTTCGTTAAAACGAACGTACGGACGAACGTCCGCTAAATAACTAAACCGACGGAAAACCGATCTAAAAGAATAAACCGGTATTAAAAAAAAACCGAACCTAGATCTAGGGTTTAAACAAAACCGATCGGTTTTTCTCACGAAACCGACGGCGGCGGCGGGATTCCGGCGAGGCTCCGGCGGGACGGCGGGGTGCGGCGCGGGGCGGCGGCGCGGCGCGGCGGGCGGCGCGACGCGGGCGGCGGCGGCGTGCGGCGGCTCGGCGGCGAGCGGCGGCGGCTGGCGCGGCGAGCGAGGCGGCGCGGCGGCAGCGGCAGCAGCAGCGGCGAGGGCAGGCGGCGGCGGCGGCTTGGGGCTCCAGGGGGGGGCGGCGGCTATTTAAGGGGGGAGGGGGTGGCTTGGGCGAGGGGGCGACGGGGCGGAGGCGCGGCGGCGGCGGACTCCTCCGGCGAGTCCGTCTCCGGCACGGGACGCGAAGGCGGCGGCGGCCTGCTGGGCCGGCTGGGCTTCGGCCCAGTTCGGTCCGGCGGAGTTTTTTTTTTTTTTTTATAATTCCGCGCAGAAAAACAAATAAAAGAAATACTAAACGGACTCCAAAATTCCCGAAATAAATTTTCCCCGTCCTCTAAAAATCTCCCGGACAAGGTAAACATTTATTTGGGACTCTAATGCAATTTTGAAAAATGCATATTTTTCCAAATCCAAATAAAATTGCAATAAAAATCCAAATAAAATATTTATTTGATTTTTTATATTTTTCCTCCAATATTCCATTTATTTTGGAGAAGTCATATTATCTCCTCTCATATATTTTTAATATGAAATATTTTCGGAGAGAAAAATAGTTAAACCAAATTGATCCCTGTTTCAATATTTGAGAAAATTCAAATATGAAAACGGTGAAATCCCCAACTCTCTCCGTGGGTCCTTGAGTTGCTTAGAATTTTCGAGGATCGCAAAACGAAATGCAATAAAATATGATATGCAGTGAATGATCTATGTATAACATTCCAAATTAAAAATTTGGGATGTTACAGCATGGAAGATACCGACTACCCCCTGTCGCTCTATGAATAATCCAGGCACACAAAAATAGATGTTCATTTGAAATTTTAGAGGTGGCAGATGCAAATTTACTTAGAATAGTAGGGTAATACCGCATATAGGTAGGTATGGTGGACTCTTCTGGAATAACTTTGGGTTTTGGGAGTTTGATGCACAAGCAGTATTTCCGCTTAGTACAGGCAAATGCTAGCAAATAGGTTGATAAGCGGCCAGCTAGAGAGCGAAAACGGTCATGAACATGCATTATGCATAATAAACATTGAATACTAGCATGAGTAGGATATGAACACCATGAACATAAATATCATAGAGGCTATGTTGGTTTTGATTCAACTACATGCATGAACATGTGCCAAGTCAAGCCACTTGAAACATTCAGAGGAGGATACCATATCATCATACTACATCACAATCATTTTGATGCATGTTGACATCCAAGATAAATCATTATCCACTCCTACCTACTTAAGCATGGCATGAGAAACTATAATCTCTAATTGTCATTGCGAACATGTTTGATCATAATAGGCTGAATCATGGATACTAGGTTAAACATATTTACAAAAACAGAACAAGTTGAGTCCATACCCGTTTCTCTCTGCCACAACCAGTTCATCAAATAACGTCATTATTGCTTTTCACTAGCACGACCGAATGATATGAAAAATGACAATAGTGCAAGAGTGCCATGGAATAAGCTGGAATCTACAAACATTTATTCAAGAAGGAGAATACAAGGTAATTTGGACTCTTTGTTAGATCAATATCAATGCATATGAGAACCACTCAACATTTTAATCGTGGTCTTCTCCTTGGTATGACTCAGAAAAGAATTTCAGAGAAACATACTAAAATATTTTTGGAGTTTTTAGTTTTTCTTGAAGAAAGAAAACTAAAGAAAAAAAGGAAAAACAAAAATGAGAAAAACTATTTACACAGGAGAGCTCCCAACAAGCAAAAGAAGAACAAGGAAATATTTTTGGGTTTTCTTTTTAATACTACAACTAACTAAGCTAGAAAGAAAAACCGAAAAGAAGCAAGAAACATTTTTTTGGATTTTCTCAAAGTTTTTCAAACTCACAAGAAGAAAGCAAGAAGAAAATAAATCTAGCATGGATAATACAATGAAAAAGTGTGAACACCGACAACTAGAATGAAATGTGTCAACATGAATGTAATGTCGAATGAAATACGTACTCCCCCAAGCTTAGGATTTTGGCCTAGCTTGGTAATCACCACTCGTAGTAGCCATCTGGTCCTATGTTGAAGTGTTGTGGTGTGGGTACCTGAGCATCTCACTCCTGAGGTTCCTCCTCGGCAGCTGCCTGGGCGTTCCGGTAGGCAATAATGTCCGCATGATCTTGTATCCACCCCTGGCAATAGAATCAAACAAAGCAGGTGCTGGCAATGGAATAATATCACGGGAATTCACACTGAAAACCAGGTTATAAAGAATATTATGAAGAGAGTCAGCATTATCAGTAAACTAGTGATCCACCATCGCCTGGTGATATAGATAAACCTTGGGCAAAGGATAATCATGCTGGCGTATCTGAACGTTAAAGTGACTCGCTAAGCGAGTAGCATAAATACCACCATGAATTTTGCCCTTGTTTCTGCTAAGGTGCATACGACGTGCAATAATAGCCCCGAGGCTAAAGGTGTTATCGCCATAAAGTGTGCGGCGTAAGATGGCAAAGTCTGGAGCACTGAGTGCACCACCCTTTTCTCTAGCAACTAAACACTTAGCGATGAATAAAGAAAAATAATGCACAGAAGGAAACTGCAAGCTAGTGGCGGTGACACTCGATACGCCTCTCTCATCTCCAACTGACAGAGTACGACAAAAGTCCTCGAACTCTGCAGGCCTAGGCTCTCTTATTTCCCCTTCAGAAGGGATTAAGCTAACATCGAAGAAATCAGTGAGTGGCATCTGACGGGTTTCAGCATATAAGTTAAACTGCACCTCAGGGGGGTTATTCCTACTCAGAAAATGAAAACTTTGCACAAAATAATTTGTAAGGAGATGGTATTGTTCACACTCAGCTGCGATGAAGTTGGTAAGCCTAGCATTAGCAGCGAATTGTGTGAACTCTTGACGGATCCCGGCCCGATCCATGAAGGGAATATGCGGCCATTCGCACGGCCGCACCTCCGGCCTTCTCCGAGTATGGAGGTCATTGTCCGATGATTCCCCAATGACTCCCTTGGCATTTTTCTTGGAGGCAATCTTCCTAAAGAAACTCATCTTATTCCTATAGATAAAATTCTAAAAAATTTAGCCCATAAAATTATTGTCAACAAAACTTCACAAGATTGATAGCAACTACTCATAAGGGTGCATAGAGGCCATATTAAGCATTCAAACTACTTAGAACTCTAAGAATTCAACATGCAAGCTCATCTACAACAGCACCAACTAATTGGAGCAATGGAGGAGTCACATACCAAGTAGCAATCCCACAAAACAATTTTGGAAATGGAGCTTCGGGCAAAGAGATCGAAATCCGCGGGTTTGAGAGCAAGAACACGAGAGAGAGAGCTATGGTGATTTTTTCTGGAGGTAGGACAAGGAATGGGCCGAAGAGATAAGTGAGGGGGCCCACGTGGGGCCCACAACCGACTAGGGCATGCCTGGGGTTGCTGGCGCACCTAGGTGGGTTGTGCCCACCTGATGCACCCCCTCTGATGTTATTTGCACTAAAAATTCAGAAATATTCAGAAAAAATCGTATTAAATTTTCAGGGCATTCTGAGAACTTTTATTTTTGGGTCATTTTTTTATTTATTGCGTGGGAAATTCAAAAAACAGACAAAACATGGCATTTTATTTTATTTAACTACGAAAAACATAAAACAAAAGGCACGGACAGAAGGTTGTGCCTAGTACATTCATCAACTTCATACCTCTCAAAAGTGATCTATTAATAAGGTTGATCACGTCTTATTAACAACCACTTCCGATTAGCATGAAACCGAAGAACTTTCGTAAAACACTAAGTTACCTCAACGGGAATATGCATATCCCCAACAATAAGCATTTCATATTTCTTTTTGGCAGTAGGTAGAGGTAGTTGAAAACTTCCAATAGTGAGTGTCGGAGATTTTTTAATAACATTAATACCATTCACTTGGAATTGTTTCTTCGGAAAGTGCACCGTATGCTCATTGCCATTGATATGAAAAGTGACCTTGCTTTTATTGCAATCAATAACAGCCCCTGCAGTATTCAAGAAGGGTCTACCAAGGATAATCGACATGTTGTCATCCTCGGGCATCTCAAGTATAACAAAGTCAGTTTAGATAGTAAAATTTGCAACAACAACGGGCACGTCCTCACAAATACCGATTGGTATGGCAGTTGATTTGTCAGCTATTTGCAAAGATCTTTCAGTAGGTGTGAGTTTATTCAAATCAAATCTTTTATATAAGGAGAAAGGCATAACACTAACACCAGCTCCTAAATCACATAAGGTAGTTTTGACATAATTTTGTTTGATAGAGCAAGGTATAGTTTGTATTCCCGGATCTCCAAGTTTTGTAGGTACTCCATCCTTAAAATAATAATTAGCAAGCATGGTGGAGATTTCAGCTTCAGGTATTTTCCTCTTATTAGTGATGATGTCTTTCATATATTTTGCATAAGGGTCCATCTTTAAAATATCAGTCAAGCGAGTGCGCAAAAAGATCGGCCTAATCATTTCAGCAAAGCGTTCAAATTCTTCATCATCTTTTTTCTTAGTTGATTTGGGTGGAAAGGGCATGGGTTTCTGAACCCATGGCTCTCTTTCTTCACCATGTTTCCTAGCAACAAAGTCTCTTTTATCATATCTTTTATTTTTAGTTGTGGGTTATCAAGATCAATAGCTGGTTCTATTTCAACATCATTATCTGGTTGAGTGTCATTGTTTAGTTGAGTATCTTCATGAATATGGCACCCCGGCTCAGAGAGACCGGAAAGCCCCGTATTCCAGCCCAGAGATCGAGTCTTCTGGAATACGACACTGCTTGGCATAGAACAAATCAGCTCTTATTACAAATGATATGGACACAATGGTTCCGATATAACAGGGAATTACATCGGTACAGCGACACTACGCCTGCTCAGGTTGCTCGATGCTAGCAGCAGAACAACTCGTAGCACCGGAATAACTTCTAGCAGCGGAACAATGATGACAGCGATGGACTCCACTCCACAGGGACTCTGGCTGGAATGCTTATCCTAGCTCGCAAACTCGGGATCCTCGGCAATCAAGCAAACATGGCACGACCTGCAAACTGGCATGACACGCCAGGTGAGTACTTTGAATGTACTCGCAAGCTCACAACAACCAAAAGCAATCAAGACAAACAACAGCATGGCATTTACAGGTTAAACAATGATGATCATGATACCACTAGAACAACATCAGATGAGTAAGGCATGAACATGTTGAACATAACACATCTAGCATCATATGAAATGAGCATGGCAATGTTACTCATGATGTGCACATGATGATACTAACATGCAGCACATTTGATATCATGATCCACTTACTCTGTTTGGAGGTTACCTTGTAACCACCATAGATATGCCACTCTTAGTTACCATCATGGTCATGGGATCACTTCAATCATTAACAAGAATACCCTTGAGATCCTCACAACATCATCTCATCATTATCAAGAATACCATCGTGATCCTCTCGTGACCATATAAAGATCATCCAACTTCTTTCCTCATCGAACCGGGGTTGTTTATTAGTCAGGTTATTATTACTGTTGACACATAGTGTGACCTACTACAAACTGGGCCCATATCCGCGGGCGCGGCTATCGATAGATTATATACTCTACAGAGGTTAGTACACTGTACCCACAGTACGGAACCCAAGGCCTCGTGCTCCCATTCGGGTGGACCAACGGCGTTCAAACAAAACCGATCTACTGCATGACACTCTCCCGGCCACTCTGACCAACTCCCCTTTGGTCTAAGTCATGGGTGGCCCCGATGTCACCTCGGGACACCCAACGGCCACCGTCGTGGCAAAACAAAAATGGTCCCAGACGGGGACAATGGCGCGTACAACAACTACGGGCACACAAGGCTTATGTCCGCCTACCTAATCAGGGTAGCGCACGCCCATAACCTTCCCTAGTTTGAGGCACTGGTGAGAGGCATGATAATAGACCGCATTAGGGCCTTCCCATACAGGCAAGTGTGGCTGCACTGGTCAGCTCAATTCGATGGCACTATGACTCAGCCAACAGATGTTCAAGTTTAAATCCAAAGAAAATCAAAAGAAAAAGAAAGGGCCAAAAAATCAGGGTGTGACAAACGTTCCCCCCTTAAAGAAATCTCATCCTTGATATTTGGTTGCTCAGGGAACAAGTATGAATATTCTGTCTTAAGGAGACTGTTTCCAACTCAGGTATCCTTTTTCTTTATATGATGTTCCCGTTGAATTTTATGTGACTTGACTGTCTCGCTCTGGGGTGGTTTGCTTCATTGTATCCTTATTCTGACTGATATTACCTCACTTGTTCATGCTGACACTAGCTCCACTTTCTTTCATATCTGCTGACCTGGGTGCGAAAGGTTATCATGACTGGAATATACGCCCTTCTCATAAGTTCGAGAATGGTTTCTGATGGATGTGTCACATTGGCCACATTCTATGGAGTTGTGAACAGATCTTCCCGATGGACACCCAACCTTTTACTCCTTGCATTGGGTCGCTCAAAAAGAAGCATGTCCTCTGGGTTCAAAACAGTGCTGCGAATCATAACTGTTCTTCGGACGGATTCTGACTTCTCGCAGGTGCTTCTAAGTCTCCTCGACTGGATTCACTGTCTTGAGTATCATATCCGTACCAAAGATTTGACATTCGCTTGTCGTGACCAGCATAAGGGTGTACGGCCTTATAATGATATTATCCACACCCTTGACTGACGGTGGTTCTGGCAGAAGAATCTTGTTCACGGTAGGCTATGCTTTAACTGATTCCCATATGTGAGGGCACATGCTTAGCGACTGTTGTTTAACATTCTGATTACTCATTTTGTCAGTATATCCATGTGCATAGTAGGTCGTGTGATGCTTTAATATTGTCACTAAAGTCAATCAGTTGAGCTGGCCTTTGGTCTGACATGACAGACTTGGATATACCATACTGTCGATTCTGAGCATATGCAGCTGGACAAACGGGTTGCCTTGATATGAGGTCCTTTCCAAAATGGAGTAGACCCCTTGGACTTATGTTCATGGTGATCGATACTGAATCAGACTGTCCGGGGTATTTGTACCATGTTGGTCATGCAACAAGTACCATAGTTGTATTGCCGGTCTAGCTCTTTCATTATTGTTTTCTTTGTCTGGATCCTTTGCCGAAAAGAGCTTGGCCATATATATATTATTTGTGTGACCATAGGTACTATCAGGGGAAATATTCCGGCAATCATACCTTGGCCTTGTTCATGACTCGGGTCATAGGTTATATGCTAGGTCCACGTATGCTTGTACGGAGGTCATTGTTGTCTTCAATCATACAAGATAGTGACAAAGGTTGATTACATCACCTTGTCGGGTGTGAGGAAGCTGGCTTTGATAAGCACTGTCAAAATTGTTGTCCCATGTTGTCTTTCCTCAAACTTTGTCGATCCTTGCATCACCCACTGAGGTGTATAACTGGCTTTCTTCCTCTTGCATAACTGGTGAGGTTGGCGGATTCTTACCGTGATTTCATCATCCAGCCAGTGACTTGCAAGAATTTGGCAGCATGCTCAGAATATATAGAAGTAGCTAATTCTTGAGGCGGGCTTGTGTTCTGACGGATTCTTGCTTCTGACCAAACTATTGTGGGTCTGATTCTTGGGATGCTTTGCCATATGCTGCCAACTCACTGTGTAATACCTTGCACCATTGTCGTACTGAGGAATATTGGATGGCTTAGGTTGGAAGCCATCGAGAGTACCATGCTGAGGAGGACTGAATAGCTTATACTCGAAGCTCTTGCCGGGGCAGCTTGCTGAAGAAGACTGGGTATCGTGCTTCGCAAGCTTCCCTCCTTAAAGACTTGCTGGGAAAGACTTGGTACCTTATGCTGGAAGCTTTTGCAGTGTCTTACTGAGGAAGACGGAGTATCTTGTGCTGGAAGTCATCCACATATCGTACCAAGGAAGACTGAGGAATCTTGCATTGTAAGCTTCTCTGGTAGCTTGTGAAAGAAGACCGGATTGCTTGCACCAGAAGCTTATTTCTGTGATAGGCGGACTGAATATCATATATATCCTTTAATATTTCTACTGCCGGTCACTTGTATGAAATAGGGTGTTCGACTATCCTCCTTGCTGAGTATTGAATTCACAGAACATTTTGGCTTGCTTCTGCGGTATAGCATGTTTCAAATCTTACTCATATCAGAGTCAACCTTGTATATGAACCATACCTTTGACTGAAAACATACGGCTGCTCATGCACACAATCTGTCTTTCGACTTATTTGATCATTGCTGTTGTGAAGAGTGCACACTGATGTAGACTTGATGCGGTAATCAAGCCAGGATATCATCTATATTCAGACCAGATATGCCCAATATAATGAGTCGGCTGAGACTTCCATAATGTTTAGCTGAGCTTCCAAATATTTGAACTCCTCGCTGATTCTTTGAGTCCGGTGTCGGTTAATGAGCAACTTCCATAAGGGGAAATAAGGAAACACCGAGGGCCCAAAGAAATAAGCAAAATAAACGAATAAAACAAAAGCACACAAGGCAATCAAGATTTATACACAAGCAACATCATATATTACAGCTAATCACGGCAATAATATGCATGCATACTTAAGCACACCAATCTCGTGGAAACTCCGGTACTGCGATCTAAGATGCTGTGGCGGTGTGCATGAAAGTGAATCCACGTGTGGAAGGGGTTGGTGTAAACAGGGCTACACCAAGCGCTGACTAACCACCAGTTGCAGCCGGACGGATAGAGAGGTGAGGAAGGACTTGGTGATCATGTAGCGGAACACGGAGGTCACGACCACATTATCATCAAGCAGACGGAAGGGAACCGTACACGTCCAAATAATGGGGTGATAGGGTAGGATAGTGGTGGAAAATTGGGTTTGCTGGCATTGCCCTTTTCTGATAACAAAGATCAGTAACGGTTGCCAACGCGGCGAGTCGGAAGGCACGATTCGGGATAGAAACATGTCTATCCTCGAAATAATAGGGGTGGCTGACGGAAAGATATCAACGTGATACTTGAGCATAACTCCTGCAAATGGTGTCGGGAACACTTGGTACCATGGCATCACTCCGCTAGGACAGAGATGACGCCAAACACCGATAAGCAGGTATGAAAAACTGGAGGGGTGCAGGTAGTGGATCGAATGTACTACCGATGCCACCTACACTCACAAGATCCACCGTTAGCGACCAAATAAGTCTATATGCATGATATGCAACAAACAAATGCAGCATTCAAGTGCAACAAACCGACTAGACTCTATACTACTGCTTTCTAATGCTCGCACGGACTAGGGCATCCTACAGCTAGACCTGCTCTGATACCAACCGTTGTGGCACCCCGGCTCAGAGAGACCGGAAAGCCCCGTATTCCAGCCCAGAGATCAAGTCTTCTGGAATACGACACTACTTGGCATAGAACAAATCAACTCTTATTACAAATGATATGGATACAATGGTTTCGATATAATAGGGAATTACATTGGTACGGTGACACTACGCCTGCTCAGATTGCTCTATGCTAGCAGAAGAACAAATCGTAGCAGCGGAATAACTTCTAGCAGCGGAACAACGACGACAGCGATGGACTCCACTCCGCAGGGACTCTGGCTGGAACGCTTATCCTAGCTCGCAAACTCGGGATCCTCGACAATCAAGCAAACACGGCATGACCTGCAAACTGGCATGACACACCAGGTGAGTACTTTGAATGTACTCGCAAGCTCACAGCAACCAAAAGCAATCAAGACAAACAACAGCACGGCATTTACAGGTTAAACAATGATGATCATGATACCACTAGAACAACATTAGATGAGCAACGAATGAACATGTTGAACATAACACATCTAGCATCATATGAAATGAGCATGGCAATGTTACTCATGATGTGCACAGGATGATACTAACATGCAGCATATTCGATATCATGATCCACTTACTCTGTTTGGAGGTTACCTTGTAACCACCATAGATATGCCACTCTTACTTACAATCATGGTCACGGGGTCACTTCAATCATTAACAAGAATACCCTTGAGATCCTCACAAGATCATCTCATCATTATCAAGAATACCATCGTGATCCTCTCGTGACCATATAAAGATCATCCAATTTCTTTCCTCATCGAACCGGGGTTGTTTATTAGTCAGGTTATTATTACTGTTGACTCATAGTGTGACCTACTACAAACTGGACCCATATCCACGGGTGCGGCTATCGATAGATTATACACTTTGCAGAGGTTAGTACATTGTACCCACACTACGGAACCCAAGGCCTCGTGCTCCCATTCGGGTGGACCAACAGCGTTCCGAAAAAACCGATCTATTGCATGACACTCTCCCGGCCACGCCGACCAACTCCCCTTTGGGCTAAGTCATGGGTGGCCCGGATGTCACCTCGTGACACCCAACAGCCACCGTCGTGGCAAAACAAAAACGGTCCCAAACGGGGACAAAGGCGCCTACAACAACTACGGGCACACAAGGCTTATGTCCGCCTACCTGATCAGGGTAGTGCGCGCCCATAACCTTCCCTAGTTAGAGGCACCGGCGAGAGGCATGACAATAGACCGCATTAGGGCCTTCCCATACAGGCAAGTGTGGCTGCACTGGTCAACTCGATTCGATGGCACTATGACACAACCAACAGATGTTCAAGTTTGATTAAAGTCCGGTTAAACTTGAATGATGCTGATCCATAATAACATGATGAAACAACAATGCATATGAGCATGGTATCAACATGAGCATGTATGGAAAGCATAACCATAGGAATCATAGCATCAATAATAAATAAGCACTAGTCTACTAGATGCAGATGAACATGACATAGCGATGATCATGCATAACACAGGTAGTGTCATAACAGACGGTAATAAGGCAACGAAGAACATTGCTATCACCAGCATGCACTACTACCAAGCATGACATATGGAAATAATACAAGCAAGTAGCACATACTAACAAGGTGCATAAGAACATAGCATGAAGATAAGCATGTATACATAAGCATCACCGAAACAATATTAATAGTAGTAAATGAGCAAACAATTATTAAATATTCAAGTGGAAACCATGGCTACTGCAAATCCATCGTGCAAGTGACTGTCGTGGCTTGCCTGGGGATGAAGAATACACCGGGAGTAAGTGCGGAAAGCTTGCGGAAGGACCCACCAGAAACACTTCTCTCTCGAAGGGGGCTAGATAAGGGCAAGGAAAAAATGGTCATTTTTAGTATGTGGAAACATAGTGAAAATGGTACCAACAGAACGGGCTCGACGAGACGAAGGCGTGGGCTTTGGAATCACCTGATTCGGAGCTACGGTCGCGGTGATATCGTGAGTTGAATGCCAGGGACTAAACTATAAAAGGAATATCCACAAACAAGCCCCTGGCTGGAAAAACAGAAAGCGCAATGCTGAGAATACATTTACTGACAGAGAAAATGTACTTTGGATCAAAGAAGGAGGAAAATACGCTTTCTAACTTAGAAAACGTATCCCAGGGAATAGGTTTCCACTTATCCCAGTCAGCAGGTCGGGTCAACGCCTGGAGTGGATGACAGTTGGGGTCCGCGGTGGTGGGGCCCACCTGGCCTTCGTCTTCTTCTTCAACCCAGCACTCGCCCGCGGGACAGAGGGAGCCGCACGCGCCGGCGGCGACCCCCGATGGCTCGGCCCATCTCAGGCGAGGCTCCGGCCACCGTTGGACTCGGGATGGACCGCCGCATCCGCGGGTGCACGACACAGCCATCGGAGAGCGTCGAGCCAAGCAGGAAGTCGGCTGTGGTGGACGGCGGCCCCGGACAAGTTTGGGCATGGCGTCGTGGTTCACTGGAGGAGGAGGGAATGGGCGGAGAAGCTCCAGGGGGCTCGAGAGGACCTTGGGTGGTGGCAGAAAGGAGGGAGGAGGCCCGGCGTGCTCCAATTTGAGCGAGAGGGGGCGGCGGCCATGACGCCAATGGAGGACGAGGAGAGATCCGCGAGGTCGATTGAGCGGTCGGGGCAGTAGCCAGGAGGAAGGAGAAGAGCTTTGTGAAGTCGGGGGACCTTGGGGTCGGCTTAAATAGCCATGGCAAAGGCAAGGGCGAGCGTGGCCGCGGTAACGCGTGTGCCGGCGAGCTGGCACGCCGAGGCCACGCGGAGGGCAGGGGCGGCATGTCCAAAGGCTTCAAGGAGGAGCAGGGGCACTCGGGCGTGCTCGAAAAGGCTCGGGGCGACGCGGTCGACAGGACATAGCGGTGACAGAGACGGGCAGGTCACGGACGCAGCTGCCGGCGCATGACGACGGCGAGATAGGAAAGGGCGAGGGGATGGAGGAGACCGCACGATCACGGGGAAGCTCCAGGACACGGGGACGCTTCAAGAGGGGGAGGAAACAGACGAGCCCGAGGGCTCCACTCGCTAGTGCACGAGCTCAGGCATGCCGGCCACGCAGTCACCTTGTGAACAGGCGCACGCGGTGCACTCTGGCTGTGCAGATCATGTCTGGTAGATAGGTCATTCGCTAGTTAGTGCAAATGAACAAGCATAGTGATCAAGGAGGTGACTAAAGCTAGCTTGATGCCAAATCAACAGCAAGCTGTTTGTACTAGGGTGGGGGAGATCCAGCTGGGGATAGATGCTGAGCTTTGGCTGCCTATGATCACACACTAAGATGAGTATTGTGGACAAGTTTCAGCCAAAATGGAGGAGTGTAGCTAGCACTTGTTGTACAAACCACCATACTGGATAGAAATGAAAATGATGAAGCTGTGATCACATGCTTGCTTGTATTGAGCTGACATTTGGAGGAGATGAATGATTTGATCATATGAAGACCCTGTAAAAGTTTCATACCATTTGGATACACCAAAATGGCACTTGCTTCACAAAGCTCCAATCTGAACAAAATCTTAGAACAATTCTTGAGGGAAATTGGCTAGATTAAAAGAGCCCAAATTTGTTATAGGGTTTTTATATGGATAGTATCATGTCCTGGTAAATTTTGAGCAATAATGAAGCAATATAAAATGTATTTGCTTCACAACCTGAAAATCTAACCAGAAATCAAGATTGGATGGTGTGCTCACATAGATGGATGAATGAATCTCAAAATTGGTGGAGATTCATTATTTGATCACAAAAAGAACCATACAAAATTTTAACTCATTTGGATTAACCTATCTAATACTTCCTTCACAAAGGCTTCCATCTGACAGAAACTTTAGAAATTTGCTGAGGAAGATGCACTAGCCTAATGGAGTTGAATTTTGTCATGTGGCAATTATTTGGACAAGAGAGAATGCCCAAAAAGTTTGGGAGCAATCAAG
This sequence comes from Thinopyrum elongatum, assembly GCA_011799875.1. NCBI lineage: Eukaryota > Viridiplantae > Streptophyta > Magnoliopsida > Poales > Poaceae > Thinopyrum > Thinopyrum elongatum. The sequence goes on along the minus strand of CM022299.1, from coordinate 186,414,529 downwards.
AGAAGTTATGTGGCACTTCCTTCACAAAAAGCCACAATGGACAGAATGGGAAAAGGAATATTTGTGAATTGTTTTTTATCATGCCAAGGAAGGGTTTTGACATATCTGTGGAAGATATGACCCAAACAATTTATGAGAATTATTTGGGAATTTTGTGGATGACAGAAGTATAGGTTGCTTCACAACCTAGGGCAAAAAGGATTATTCCTTTAATAGAAAAATGAATATTCCCAATAAAAAGAATATTGGGATTGGTCCAAGATGGGAAATGACATGATCTTGAGATGGTTTTGAGGATGACAAGCCACTTGGGAGCCTAGGAAGAAATGATCTTCCCAGGTTTCAGGACCACAGAGCCACATAAAAGCAATTCAAATAAAAAATCCAAAGAAAATCAAAAGAAAAAGAAAGGGCCAAAAATCAGGGTGTGACAATGAACATCATCATTTCCATTTTCATTATCACTAGGTGGATGTTCATTACCAGATTGAGTTTCAGCATCAGAAATAGAGACATCTTTATTATTTTCAATAGGGTTTGCTTTCTCAGGTTCACTAGAGGTATGCAAAGTCCTATCATTTGTCTTCTTCTTTTCCTTTTTAGAAGGACTAGATGCATCTGTATTAATTCTTTGTGAATCTTGTTCAATTCTTTTAGGGTGTCCCTCAGGGTAAAGTGGTTCCTGAGTCATTTTACCTCCTCTAGTTGCTACTCTAACAGCAAAGTCATTTATATTATTATTCATTTCATCAAGCAATTCTCTTTGAGATTTAGCAACTCGTTCTAGTTGAGTTTGAACCATAGAGGCATGTTTTCCTACACGTCTAACATCATTGGAGATTCTAAATAACAACTCACTCAAGCGGGCAATCATATCAAAATTATATTTTAATTGTTTCATAACATTGTAATTGAAGTGATCTTGTTTCATAATGTAGTTGTCAAACTCATATAAGCACTGACTAGGATGTTTATTATAAGGGATATCACCTTCATCAAACTTTAATAAAGAATTTACCACTACCATCCATGGAGGTGGTGTATCAAGTCCATGTATTTCTTCAATAGGTGGTAAATTCTTAACATCCTCGGCTTTAATACCTTTTTCCTTCTTGCTCTTCTTTGCCTCTTGCATATCTTCAGGACTGAGATATAAGATACCCCTCTTCTTCGAAGTGGGTTTAGGCGGTGGTTCAGGAAGAGTCCAATCATCATAGTTTTTCAATATATTATTCAATAATTCCTCATCTTGTTCAATAGTCCGTTCCCTGAAAACACAACCAGCACAACTATCTAGGAGTCCCTAGAAGCATCGGTTAGTCCATTATAGAAGATATCAAGTATTTCATTTTTCTTAAGTGGATGATCAGGCAAAGCATTAAGCAATTGGAGAAGCCTCCCCCAAGCTTGTGGGAGACTCTCTTCTTCAATTTGCACAAAGTTAAATATTTCCTATAAGGCAGCTTGTTTCTTATGAGCAGGAAAATATTTTTCAGAGAAGTAGTAAATCAAATCCTGGGGACTACGAACACAACTAGGAGCAAGAGTATTGTACCATATATTAGCATCACCCTTTAATGAGAACGGAAATAACTTTAGAATATAATAGTAGCAAATTTTCTCATCAAGAGCAAAAAGGGTGGTTATATCATTTAACTTAGTAAGATGTGCCACTACAGTTTCAGTTTCATAACCATGGAAAGGATCAGATTCAACCAGAGTAATTAACTCTGCGTCGACAAAGAATTCATAATCCTTATCATCAACAAAGATAGGTGAGGTAGCAAACTGAGGATCACATTTCATTCTAGCATTCAAATATTTTTCTTTCAGTTTGCATAATAATTTCTTTAGATCATCTCTATCATTGAAAGCAAGAAAGTCTCTAGTTGTCTCCTTATCCATAACACAACCTTTAGGTACTTTAGGCAATTCATATCTAGGAGCGCTAGGTCTAACAGGTGTTTCAAGAATTTTAGTTTCAAGTACTTCATCTGTTTCAGTGATCTCATCAGTTTCAATAATTTCATTCTCTTTAGCTCTAGCAATTTGTTCATCAAGAAATTCACCTAGTGGCACATTATCATCAAGCAAGGTACTAGCATCATCATGAGTAGCATTCATAGCAAAGGTAGCATCATCAATAACTTGCGACATATCAGGATTAATAGCATGTGGTGGTGTTGCAAGTCGACTCAAAACAGAAGGTGAATCAAGTGTAGAGTGTGATGGTAGTTCCTTACCTCCCCTCGTCTTAGAGGGAATGATCTTGGTTTTGGTATCCTTCAGATTCTTCATAGTGATAAATTGATAATAATCCCAAGTGACTCAACAAATATAGCTATGCTCCCGGGCAACGGTGCCAGAAAAAGGTCTTGATAACCCACAAGTATAGGGGATCGCAACAGTTTTCGAGGGTAGAGTATTCAACCCAAATTTATAGATTCGACACAAGAGGAGCCAAAGAATATTTGCAACTATTAGCAGTTGAGTTGTCAATTCAACCACACCTGGAGATTAAATATCTGCAGCAAGATGATCAGTAGCACAGTAATATGATAGTTTTGATAGCAGTGGTAATAGTAGCAATAATAGTAGCAATGATTTTGTAGCAAGTGTAACAGTAACAACAGCAGTAGTAACTTAGCAGAAACGATATGTGAAAAACTCGTAGGCATTGGATCGGATGATTTGTTGGATGATATTCATCATATAACAGTCATAACCTAGGGCGACACAGAACTAGCTCCAGTTCATAAATATAATGTAGGCATGTATTCCGTAAATAGTCATACGTGCTTATGAAAAGAACTTGCATGACATCTTTTGTCCTACCCTCCCGTGGCAGCGGGGTCCATAAGGAAACTAAGGGATATTAAGGCCTCCTTTTAATAGAGAACCTAAACAAAGCATTAACACATAGTGAATACATGAACTCCTCAAACTACGGTCATCACCGGAAAGTATCCCGACTATTGTCACTCTGGGGTTTACGGATCATAACACGTAGCAGGTGCATATAACTTGCAAGATCGGATCTAGAACATAGATATAATGGTGAAAACATAAGCGGTTCAGATCTGAAATCATGGCACTTGGGCCCTAGTGACAAGCATTAAGCATAGCAAAGTCATAGCAACATCAATCTCAGAACATAGTGGATACTAGGGATCAAGCCCTAACAAAACTAACTCGATTACATGATGAATCTCATCCAACTCCTCACCGACCAGCGAGCCTATGAAGGAATTACTCACTCCCGGTGGGGAGCATCATGGAATTGGAAATGAAGTAGGGTTGGTGATGACGAAGATCAAAGATTCCCCTCTCCGGAGCCCCAAATGGACTCCAGATCTGGCCTCCCGATGAAGAACAGGAGGTGGCAGCGGCTCCATCTCGTGAAACATGATAATTCTTCCTCCCTGATTCGTTTCTCCAAAAAATAGGTATTTAAGGAGTTGGAATCAGGGTTTGCGGGGCCACCAGGTGGGCACAATCCACCTAGGCGCGCCAAGAGTGGGGCGTACCCTGGTGGGTTGTGCTCACCCAGGGGGGGCCCTCCGGTGGTTCTTGGCTCTAGTATTTTTCTTTTATTGCATAAAAATTCTCCAGAAAGTTTCGTTCCATTATGAGAACTTTTATTTCTGCACAAAAACAACACCATGGTAGTTCTGCTGAAAACAACGTCGGTCCAGGTTAGTTTCATTCAAATCATGCAAATTACAGTCCAAAACAAGAGCAAAAGCGTTAGGAAAAGTAGATACGACGGAGATGTATCAGAGCCCTTGTGTGCTTTAATTTGGTACGTACAATAATATAATCTGGCACAACTACACAAAAAATAGGCTCCCTATTGGGAGCTCCAGAAGTAAGGATAGTTGGCAGATGATAGGTTCATAATATACTGTATTAAAAGTTTATTGCGAAACCATGACAACGAGAGTGCACAGAGAAATAGTATTCCAACATGTCTCTATATGTGGCGCACATGCATTTCAAAACTCACGTAGTAATATTAGCTGACCAATTAAATGTAAGATTTCGAAATATGAGTGGCATGTAGTTTCGCTTGAAGGGTGGAGTGCTGCTATTACGACACAAAGCCACTATGCAGATTGTAGTGTCGATAAAAGGGGGACACCATAAGCATCATAAATAAATCGAGGAAGTGGAACTGGCTAGAAAATATGGGGTTGTATTGCCGCTACTAATCGAAAGCCTATCGATCACCTACAGGCCAGCTCTATTCACCTGAAGGCGCACTGCTATTACTATCAGTCTATTCTCTCAAAGGCCACACAACTCCCAACATTTCCTGGATATTATGGCAGACCAACTCGAATTGCTGAAAGCAACTTACAGAAGCGGCCAAATAGACCTGTCGACTGCAAATGTCCCTGCTTGCCTTCCTGACAAGGAACATACTGTACTTATTAAATAAGAACAGAAGAGGAACATGTTAAAGAATAGAATAGGAAGCATATTATGGAGGTTCCGTTTCTTTCTATACAATGTTGGTTGCCCACCCATGATGAATGAGAGAATCCAAAGAAATGCGATTCCATGCTGTCTCTCTCTATGTGGCCACAGGCATTTGGAAACTCAAGTGGGAGCATTAACTGACCAATTAAATGTATGTCTGCTAACTAATATGAATATCATGTCACATTCGTATTGGAACAACTAAGCTTTGGCATTATCATTGGTGTGTTGTTTAGCTTTAAAGGGTGGACTACTGCTAGTAGGACACAAAGCACATACGCAGATCATAGTGTAGATATAATGGGAAAACTCTAAGCATCATGAGTAAAATCAAGAAAGTGGAACTTGCTGGAAAATATGTGCAAGTATTGCCGATACGGCTAGAAAGGCTTCGGATACCGGCTCTCTACAACTGAAGGCGCAGTACTGTTACTATCAGTCTAACTCTCAAAGGCAACATAGCTCCCAGCATTTCGTGGATATTAGGGCAGACCAATACAAAGATTTGAAAGCGTCCATGACAAGCGACCAAATAGACCTATACACTACAAATGTCCCTGCTCCTCCTCACTACAAGGAGCATACTGTACTACTATTATATACCCCATCTATTCCTAAATATAAGTCTTTTTAGAGATTACACTATGGATCACATACGGGTGTATATAGATACATTTTAGAGTGTAGATTCACTCATTTAGCTCCGTATGTAGTCCATGGAGGAATCTCTACAAAGACTTATATTTAGGAATGGAGAGAGTACTTATTAAAGAAGAACAGAAGAGGAACATGCTAAAGAAGAGCAAGCAGATTTTGGATAATAAAATGTCCGTTGCCCACACATGGTGAACCAAAGAGCATAAAGAATGCAGCTCACTGTTGTCTCTCTATATGTGGCGCACGTGCTTTTCGAAAGTAAAGTAGGAAAATTAGCTGGCCAATTAAACATTCTCTGTTTTAATAATATCTGCGTCATATCAGATTCGTATTAGAGCAACAAAGTTTGGAATTATGACTGGCATGTTGTTTCGCTTGATGGGTTGAGGAGCAGTGCTAGCACGTCTCGAAGCACCTAGGATGATGTTACACTGAATATAAAGGGAACGTCTACATGCAAGTCGCCTGACTTTCGTCATTTGGGTTAGTCGACCATTTCAGGCGGTTGGATGAAGATCCTATGTCTCCTAACCCTTCTTCTTCCTCGCCTCTTTTTCTTCCCCTACAGACCACCGCACGGGCCACCTGCCGAACCACTGTCCCATGCCCTCCACTGAACCGCCCACCACCTCCGGTCTTCCGCCGCCCCCGGCCATCCTTCTAGCCAACCCCACCCCCACCCCCCACTCGCGTTGAGTTTTGCCCCCGGCGAGGCCCCACCATAGCCCGACGATAGCCCCCCAAAACCATTGTCCCCACCAGAAACCCTAAGATAGATAATCACTACTGCAGGTTGGTCCAAACACGACAGTCCAATCAGAGACCCTTCAACGAAACTGTGTGTGATGCATTAATCACAAACGGTGATGTAATAAAACCATCAAAAAAGATACAAAAAGTTTGCGATGGCGGTGACATCAAACACGGTTCAGATTAGAGTTGTGTGTGTGATGTGTGGCAAACGGTTAATCCATTAGAACTATTTGCGATGAGGCAGAACAATAGAAACGGGCAGCCAGATGAGGGTGTGTGCGATATACGGCATACAGTTCACTAGGATGAACTGCGTGTGATTAGGCAACGCAATAGAAACGGTCAGCCAGATCAAGGTGTGTGCGATGGAGGGCATACAGTTCACTCGGATGAACTGTTTGCGATGAGCCAAGACAACAGAAATAGTTCGACTGAACAAGATGTGTGTGATACGCGGCAAACAGGTCCGTAATCAGAAATGTGTGCGAAGACCAATAATAACACAGACGATTGCTGCTAATGAGCCGTGTGATTTGCTCTGTCTACAGAAGAATAACATATATATATATATATGTATGTATGTATATGTATATACATAACTGAAATAAACATCCAATTACATAAGTGACTATACAGATCATTCGCACACACCTCAATAAACAATTGCATGCATTCTAAAGTAGGAGAAATGATTGTCTAGTCATCTACTTCTTGTGACGCTCCCGCCACTACTCCATGGCTCGATCCCTCATCTGGGGCAGGAAGAAGACACTTCCTCATGTCAACGATCCGTCTGTACATCTCGTAGCTTGTGTACGCGTCCTTGGCCGCGTACTTGATGTGTTATTCATCCAGTCTCTGATGCCAGACACTGTGCCAGGCGTTCTTGTCCTTCTTGCTCTCATCCTTCATCTTCATGTAGTAGGGGTCGATGATGGCCGAGGCGAGGTCAACCAGGGAGTTCTGTTTGTTGTTGTCACTGCCCCAGACCTTGTAGTGGTCCTGGATGTTGACAAGATTCTGGCATTTCAAGCCCGAAACCTTGAGCGCTTTTAGATTGTTGGTGGTGTCCACCGTAGCGAAACTGTAGTCGGAGCTGTTGATAAACCTGGAGAAACGCTCGCAAGGCCTTGTGGCCAGGTGGTAGTGGTAGATGAGGATATCATGTCGCACGCACAACTGGTCGATGACAACCTTCTGATCATGCCCGGCACGACCGATGGTGTACTCGAGGTCGAAGCCGACCACTTGGTACTTGTCCTCAGCAAGCAACTGCTCCATAGTTTGGATGGAGCTCTCCACCAAGACCGGCTCATTCGTGTACACCACCGAGAGGGCCTTCCCCCTCACGTGGGTGTCCACTACGTGATGCGTGGTGAACTGCCCCCCGTTGTCGTCGTCGGCCACTGGGAGCACCATTGGAGCCACGGGGAGTGCCATTGGAACCGCTGGATGTCCTCTCTATATGTGTCATGGTGGTTGTGCTTATTGTGTCGCGTGGCGCCAGAGATGAAGGTAAATGGCCGTAGGAATAAATGGGGGCCAGGCGGCCTTGATTCTCGGCGCGTCCGCATGGCAATTTTTGCAGCGGGTAACTGCATCGTGGCACCACGCCCGGCGCAACCGCATGCATAATGGTAGCACGAATGTACGTGATCATGCGCCGGCCCCAAACATTGGCAGCGCGTGTGGAGGGACGAGGGTAGAGCGCCCGGAGGGACGCGAGAGCACAGCGCGTGGCGGGACGCGAGCAGAGCGTGCCATGGCCGCCTTAACCGCGAGCAACCACACGCATAGAGCAGTTGAACACGCAGGGAATGGTCGTCTACAAGCCGGCCGGCAGTTGCGACGCTGCGTCGAGAGCGGCCGTGTGCTACTACCTCCGTCTTCGCCATATTTTGACCTTAAATTTAACCAACAAAATGTTGATGCATGTTATAAAAATTATATAATTGGAAACTATGTTCAAATACGAGTCCAACGATATAATCTTTGATGACATGCATTCGTATTTTATTAGTTAAATCTCTAGTCAAAACTTGGCACAAAAATACATAGGCGACTTATAAACCAGGACGGGGGTAGTAGGTAATTAAATCACAAATGTTTTTTATTAACCATATGTGTACGTGTCCTTTCGTCCTCCTCTCGCACGTCTTGTGAGCCCGTTCTTTTAGCCAAACGGTGGCTCGAAGTGGCGCCAATGAATCGTCTGTGAGCCCGTTCCCGTGCAACCTCGCAGGTTCCCATGCAAGCTTCCCGCCCGACTCGGTGAAATCCCCCAAAATCCAAATGCTTACCAGCCTGCTATATAAACCCTCACGGCCAGTGAGTCATGCGTCGCATTTTCCCCTCCCTCCCTGTAGCTTATCTCATCTGCTTCTCCCACAATCGCCAATGGCACCGGTCCGTCGTTGTCGCTCAGCCACTCCACCGTCATCAGAGGATAGCTCTAGCTGGGAGGCTGCACCGCGGCGGCGGCGCAGTCCCCGGCGTAGTGTAGTGCGCGTGCCATCCCTGTTGGGTGTTCGCGGAACACCCACCACACACTCCGCCGCCGCTGCCCGTCGGCCACCATTGCCGCCAGCCCACCGTCAGCCGCCGTGGCCGCCACACCACCATCGAAAGCCAGGGCCATCGCCCGCTCCGCTGTCGCGGCCCGAAGGCGGGAGATGGCCGTCATGGCCACCACCCCACTGGCGGCCACCGTGGCCATCACCCGCTCCACCACCGCAGCCCGAAGGCGGGAGGTGGTGGTCGTGGCCGCCACCCCATCGTCGGCCGCCGTGGCCGGCAACCCACCGTCGATCGCCGGGGTTGTCACCCACTCCGCCACTGCCGCCCGAAGGCAGGATGAGGAGGTGGAGGCCCGCACATGCGTCAGCGACCTTGCGTGCTACATTGCGTTCTTGCGGGAGGAGGAGGAGCGCCTCGTCGAGCACACAAAGAGCCTTATCGCCGCCATGGCCGCAGCACACGCCGCCGCAGAGGGGAGGAATCAGGAGATCTACGAGGAGAACCACCACTTCTGTCAGCGTACGACACCTATGGGATCCTAAAGGACACCTTTAGGATTCGGCAGGGAGAGAGGTAAGCACAAAGAGCAGAACCAACAATCGATGCGGGGCGATTTTACCCAGGTTCAGGCCGGTAATCAGCGTAAAACCCTACTCCTGCCTTGTTTTATTATGAGTGTTCTTGAGCCCAGACTCCAGGAGCGCTTGCGATGAACAGTACATTCAAAGAGCAGCTACGCATGTAGAATGGGTCAGAAGATCCTCCTCCCCTGTAGCAGTTGCCTTGGGCCTCCTTTTATACACTCAAAGGGGTCACCACAATGGCAAAATGTACATACATTGAGGTGTAAAGTAGCTACAGGGTCATCATACCTAACCAATGACGGATTAGGACGAATGCATTTAATGCACCGTGAGGTGTCCGTTTAGGTGTCCTCACTTTCTTGGGGATGGAAAAAGGGGCCATCCCATCAGCACCGCTTAAGCTCTCCTCCACTGGCGCGTTGCCACGCATCCAGAGAAGGACCCAGAGTGTCAGGCTCGTTGCTGTGCCGAAGCGGTGGCACAGTGGCAGAATCTTGCTGGGCGCTGAATCTTGCCGGGCGCGAAATCTTGCCGGGCTCGAGATCTTGCTGGGCTTCGCAGGCCCCCCGGCAAGATCTTGCTCGGGAGGCTGGCTTTCGGTCTTCAGCTCTTCTTATCTGTTGATCCTCAGATCCTTGACTTGGGTGTTTCTTCGATAACTTGAATTAACCTCCAACTGTTCCCCGACAAGCCTGGCCGCGAGTATGGCTACAACTGCCCGTGCACAAGTACGGGGTACTAATGGCCCAATACTTAGTACACCGACAGCTTCGAGAGGGGTCGTCTAGAGCGGCAGAGGGCATTCGAGGTGAGCGTCGCAGAAGGTGCAGCAACGGCAGGCACCGTATTGCAGTTGTACAGCTCGTCGGTAGGCTCCTCCTCCTCTGCCTCTTACTGAGCGCGCTCGGCAGAGGAGAGGCTGCCGGAAGTAGTACAAAGCCCCTCCGTAGTAGTAGTATTTAGGTGCTATTTTGTTCAGTTCATCTAACTATAGATGTGGTGGGACTATACAACGTACTTAAAATTAGCTAGTATATATAGTTGAACTAGCTATTTCAGTACGTGTTTGGCAACAATTGTGGAAAAGTTTGGTCAGTTCAGCTGTCGAGTTGAACTGTTTGTATAAAATAATGACTGCTTAATCTATGAATGAAATCTATACTTAATTACTAAATTTGAGTTGCAAAAATTAGATAGTGCTAGTGATTTTTAGCTGCATATTTTGACAAATGGCAATGTTACAAGCTTGACAAATGGCAATGTTACTAGATCAACAAATGTCAATCTTTCCAGTTTGACAAATGGCAATCTACCCAATATGACAGATGCAAATCTTACCAAATTGTCTGTACATGCTTGCACACGGGTCATCCAAAACAACCGTTTGTGTTGAAGGGATGTACAAATCCTGCTCCGCACATTTTCTCTTGGCTTAGCGCCGAAGTCTGGCTTTGCAGACCGTATTCAATCTGAACTGTTTGCGTTGAAGAGATGCACAAATCCTGCGCTACGAATTTTTCCTTGGCTTACTGGGGAAGACCATAGCTCTCACTTTGCATACGGGTGTTCTATCTAAAAAGTTTGCGATGAGTGTTTTATATTTAAAAACCATTTACGTTGTTTTTAAAGAAAATCGTTTGATAAGTCTGTACATTCAGAGAGAAAAACGCAAGTTCGTTCAAACCATATCTTTCATTCAGTCACACTGCGAATTTATATTCATATGATCGAGATACACTGATACAGTATTAAACCCCCCAAAAAAACTAATTCTGGCAGCGGCTGAGGCAGCATGCCTCGCCGGCGTTGTCGTTGTCGTCCTCTGGGACGCCATTATTGAAGTCTTCAAGGCAGCATAGAATGTTCTTCACTTGGAAATCAAACATCATGTCATCGCGCGATCGACGGGCGGGGCGCGGGAGGAGGGTAACTCGCGGCTCTGTGAGGTAGCGGTAGACGGCAGCGTCCCATGCCGCTGAGGGGGCGCGCGCACGGACACAGGCGCGGCGGGTGCAGGCAAACACACGGGGATCGGTTCCGCGGTGGGTGCATGGGCGCGCACGGGCACGGGCACGAGCGCTGGCATGTACACGAGCTCGTGCGGGTCCATGGAGACCTCGCTGACGCCAGCGGCTTCCAGCACTGTGATAGTGCTTAGCGACCAGCCCATCAATGCTACGAGGATGGTCGCTGGCGCGGGCGCGGGGTTGGGAGCTGGGACGGGCGCGGGGGCATCAACCGCCGCGGCCAGCTCGTTCAGGGCCATGTCCATGAGGCCCCATTCGTCCTTATTTTCTATCTCCTCCGGCTCGGAGTCGACTTCACCAAACTGGAAGACTAGTGGCAGATGATCCTTCTGCGCCATGGCATTGGTGGAGGTCTGCGGGAGGGAGGGAAATGTGAGGTGAACAGTAAGGCCGCCCGTATTAAACAGCGGCTCGGGCGCCATTAATGGAGAGGATGTGAGCAAGGTGGCCAACCATGGAAGTCAAAGGGCTCACTTCCCAGTGAGCCCGCGTAGCGTACAGCTCACACACTTCCCGGTGAGCCTGTGCATTGGAGGATAATTTGCACGCCTCTCGGTCAGCCTGCGCACCGGACTGCGCTCGCATGCCTCCCATTCAGTCAAGCAGCTATCCGCACGGCACCTCCTATAGCCATTAAAAGAGAGACCCGTGGCATCACGTGAATGGTTAACAGAACGCACACGATTTAAATTATACAAACGTTTGAGATGTTAAAGTGGCAGCTATTTGTTTCAAAATGCCTTTGTTCGATGTTATTCGAGTGCGCCTTCTCTCAAAATGGACACGAAAAATACCACAGCATGTCGGGTGCCATTCCATGATAGCATGCCAAGTTTCATGAATTTCAGACGAGTTTTGGATTTACTAGAATTTAAAAACAAAGTATCTCAATGTTTTGCCGGCAATCAACAATGCCCTGGTGTTTGAAATTCATTCCCATTTCTTGAATGGGACCTAAGCATGCACCCAACGACACACATTTGATATGTCAACCCATTTTTCTGCACTTGAGCTTGTGCATGTAGTTCAAATTTGAATTATGCACATAAAATGCCTAGAAAACCCAGTTAATGTATAAAAATGTCCAAGCGAACCCCAAAAAATCCAAAAAATTGACACAACACTCCTGTTGTTCTATGTTGACACTAGAAAAATTTTGAAAGCAAGAAGAGGCAACAGATATCGTTTCGTCCCCAAAGGTGGCACGTTCCCTACCAAAACCATCAGGCTTGTTGTGAGAAGCTCTGGTTTGCGAGAATCTTATACCCAAACCTGCCCCAAATGGGACAAAATTTTTACCACAGCATGTTGATGCCGCTCCATGATAGCATGTAAAGTTTCATAAACCACATACGAGTTTGGGATTTACTAGAATTTAAAAACCACGTATCTCAATGTTTGCGGTCGAGCGACGGTGGCAAGGTGTTTGCCATTCATTCCCATTTCTTGCATGGGACCTAAGCATGCAAGCAAGGACACATATTTGATTTTTCAACCAATTTACATGCACTGGAGCATGTGCCTATAGTTCAAATTTGAATTATGCACATAAATGCATAGAAAACTCAGTTAATGTATAAAAATGTCCAAACGAACCCCGAAAAATTCCTAAATTTAACACGACACTCCTGTTGTTCTATGTTGACACTAGAAAAAAATTGAAATCAAGAAGAGGCAACGGATATCATTTCGTCCAGAAATGTGAAACGTTCCCTACCGTAACCATGAGGCTTGTTGTGAGAAGCTCTGATTTGTGAGAAGCATACACCCCAACTTGCCCCAAATGGGATAATATTTTTACCATAGCATGTTTTTGCCGTTCCATGCTAGGATGTCAAGTTTCATAAATTTCAGGCGCATTTTCGATTTTCTAGAATTTAAAAACCATGTATCTCAATGTTAGCGGCCGAGCGACGGTGTTAAGGTGTTTGAAATTCATTCTCATTTATTGCATGGGACTTAAGCATGCAACCAAGGACACACATTTCAATTTTGAACCCATTAATATGCACTGGAGCATGTGCATGTAGTTCAAATTTGAATTATGCACATAAATGCATAGAAAACTCAGTTAATGTATAAAAATGTCCAAGCGAACCCCGAAAAATCCCAAAAATTGACACAGCACTCCTGTTACTCTATGTTGACACGAGAAAATTTTTGAAAGTAAGAAGAGCCAACGGATATCGTTTCGTCCCCCAAGGTGGCACGTTCCCTACTGAAACCATCACGCTTGTTGTGAGAAGCTCTGGTTTGCGAGAAGCTTATACCCAAACCAGCCCCAAATGGGACAATATTTTTACCACCGCATGTCGATGCCGTTCCATGATATCATGTCAAGTTTCATGAATTTTAGACGAGTTTTCGATTTACTAGAATTTTAAAACCATGTATCTCAATGTTAGCGGCCGAGCGACAGTGTCAAGGTGTTTGACATTCATTCTCATTTCTTGCATGTGACCTAAGCTTGCAACCAAGGATACACATTTGATTTTTCAACCCGTTTTTATGCACTGGAGCATGTGCATGTAGTTCAGTTTTGAATTCTGCACATAAATGCCTAGAAAACTTAGTTAACGTATAAAAATGTCCAAACGATCCCCAAAAAATTCCAAAATTTAGCACGACACACCTGTTGTTCTATGTTGACACCAGAAAAAAATTTGAAAGCAAGAAGAGGTGACGAATATCGTTTTGTCCACAAAGGTGACACGTTTCCCTAACGGAACCATGAGGCTTCTTGTGAGAAGCTTATACCATAACCTGCCCCAAATGGGACAATATTTTTTACCACAGCATGTTGATGCCATTCCATGATAGCATGCCAAGGTTCATGAATTTTAGACGGGTTTTGGATTTACTAGAATTACAAAAGCAAGTACCTCAATGTTTGCCGGAGAGCCACGGTGCCGTGGTGTTCGAAATTCATCCCCATTTCTTGCATGGGACATAAGCATAAACCCATGGACACATATATGATTTTACAACCCATTTTGTTGCACCGGAGCATGTGCAGGTAGTTTAATTTTGAATTGTGCACCTGAAATGGTTAGAAAACCAAGTTAATGTATAAAAATGTCCAAGCGAACCCTGAATAATTCCAATTTTTTTACGACAAACCTATAGTTGCATGTTCACTGCAGATAAAAGTTCTAGCAATTCAAACACCCTCCTTTGCCACTGTGACCCCATTATTTAATTCAAATCAAGATGAAAAATCAAGTAGATTGCACACAGTTTATTATCACCAAACGTGTGAGATGCAGTACAAAATATCTTGGAGCACCGTTAGAGTATAGTATGCCTATGGCTTACACTACAAAAAAAAGACACATCCGTGACATTTTGGGCCGAACAATTTTTTTTCTGTCATGCTTATGACACTTATACGACGATAATTGTGACAAAACCCGGTATCTTCATAGATGTGGTGGGATCCTACTTCTATGACAAAAAATCATGACAGAAAATGGGCTTTTCGTCCTGGGTGGGCCGAAGACGCACCTGCATGACATTCTTTGGGCCGTCCATGACGGAAAAAATCATGGTAGAAGCGAGGGCGAGGAAAATTTCAGGGAGTTCCCGGTTACGGTGGGTGGTCGGGGCCGAGCAATGAACGGAGGGATTGCGCGTTTCTCTCATACACGCACGCGTGTGGGTGCGAGGTGTTGGGCTCTAACTGAACCCGAGCGAGGCGTTCGCTTACTGAACCTGAGCGATTGCACTAGCTACATTACTGAACCCGAGCGATCGATCCCTTGGCTGTGAACTGAACCCGAGCGATTCCTTCGCTACTGCTGCTAACTGAACCCGAGCGATCAATCGCTGCTGCTGCTGCTTACTGAAGCCGATCGAACCTGCTGCCTCTTGATGAACAGTGAACATGGGGGTTGCGGTTGAACGAGTAGAGACGTACGTGGTTGGGGTTGGATGAACAGTTCCCGGTGGGGGTTAGATGAACAGGGACCCGTGGCAGTATATAGGCCATTGCCGCTGGATGAACAGGACCCCGAGAGGAGGCCGCCACAGCCGAGCTGGTTGGGGGTGGATGAACAGGACCCCGTGGAGGGCTGGTTGAACAGTAGCCGGTGGAGGACTGGATGAACAGTAGCTCGTGGATGAACAGTAGCTGATGGAGGCAAGAGGAAGACGCGGTGGATGAACAGTGCAGGTGGAGGCTAAAGCAAGTCGACGGTGGGTGAACAGTAGCCCGTGGAGTCCCGTTTTGCGGTACGCCACACCCCTCCAATGAATAGGACCCCCGTTTCGATCGTAGCGCTCGAACACAAGTCCGTTTCCTCCGTTTTGCGGTACGCCACACCCCTCTCGATGAACAGGACCCCTGTTTCGACCGTAGCGCTCCAACACAAGTCCGTTTCCTCCGTTTTGCGGTACGTCACACCCCTCCGGATCAACAGGACCCCCGTTTTGACCGTAGCCGGTCAAACAGAAGGCCTTTTCCTCTGTACATCGGTACGCCAGACCCCTTTTCGGCTGTTCCGTCCAAGCCGGTTTGCTCCCGTTGAATAGGATGCATTCCGACCTAGTCTATTGCCTCTCGATGAACAAGACGCTGTTTCTCCATTCTGACCCAACCGGTTGGCTGCCAAATGAATAGGACGCCGTTGCTGCCGTCCATTGCCTCTCCATGTACACGAGCCCTGGCCGAACATATGTGCGAGTACGCGTTCGAGACCCCGCCCGTATGTACGTACGTGGTCGTATTTTTTGGCATGTGGTTGTACTCACGTGTACATGGTTTAGAAGGGACTGCCTGAACTGCTACGTCGGGGGCTCTACTACTACACGTGCCGCTGCTTGCTCGGCCACGGTTCATCGTTGCAGAGAGACCGATCAACCAGTACGTACATACATGTTCGCGACAACGCTACGTATGCTTCAACCGGGTGGGTCTCAGCTGTCAGGGAGGATAAGGGTGCACTTCCTTGCGTGCGAAGATATAGCTGGTGGGTCCCGGCTATCAGGGGAAGGAATCATTTTTATTTTGCGAGTAATAAGGAGGCACTTCCTTGTGTTCGAAGATGTAGCTGGTGGGTCCAGCTGTCAGCCTCACAGCCTAAAGTCCACTTCCGATGGCTGTCGTTCGTTGACCTCGTTGACCATGAGGCGCCAAGAGTATCAAGGCGGTGGATGACGGCAAGGCCTAGGAAGGGAGCGAAGAGGAGCCAGAGAAGACGAGGCGGGTGGATGCCCATGCGGAGGGGAGTACGAGTGTTCACTGGTTCGACTGCGGCGTAAGGCTGCCATCGCCGGAGAATAACAGGGGGTGTGGGTGAGTAGAGGGAAGGCCTAGCTAGTCATAGTATGGTCAGTCCATGATGCCTGCGCGGCAGCACAGCCGGCCACAGGAGGCTGGAGCAGGCGGTACAGCGGGCCTGGTTTGGGCGGCTGAAGCAAGAATACCAGAGGTTGAAGACGCAGCACGACCATTGATTTAACATCCAACGGTCAATGCAGCTAGAATTGTTTTGCCTAAGTTGACAAAGCCCGTACGCATCAACTTAGTTGGCTCACAAGTCAGCCTCCAAATCTGGTGGGTCCTAGCTAGCAGGGGGGAATCATTTTTTTGCTCGTAATAAGGTGGCACTTCCTTGCGTGCGAAGATGTTTTCTAGTTTTTTTAATTTCTTCTTTTTCGAGTTAGAATAAAAAGAAAACAATCTATATTTTCGCGAAATGGATGATAATAAAGCTGGTGGGTCCTAGCTGTCAGGGAGAGGTAACTTTTTTCCGCGTAATAAAGCAAACACTTCCCTGTGTGCGAAGATATAGCAGGTGGCTCAAACCTGTCAGGGGGAGAAATCATTTGTTTTCGCATAATAAGGAGGGACTTGCTCGCATGCAGCCATGGGCCATGCGGGTCCCTACTGTTAGCCACTCCATGTACATGCCTCTTCCGATGGCTGTCGTTTGTTGACAAAGTTGACCACGCCGCGCCAAGAGAACCAACGCGGTGGACGATGGCGAGGCCTAGGAAGGGAATGACCCAGAGCCGACGAAGACACAGCAGTGGATGCCCACACGGAGGGAAGTATGAGGGTTCACTAGTTCGGCTGCGGTGTGAGGCTGCCAGCGCCGGAGAATAACATGAGGTGTTGGTGAGTAGAGGAATGGCCTGGACGGCGATGGGAGTAGGGTGGGCCAATGAGGCCTGCGAGGCAGCACAACCGGCCACGGGAGGCGGTAGCAGGTGGTACTGCCGATGGTGGTTTGGGCGGCTGAAGCATGAATGTCCGAGATTGAAGAAGCACCACAGCCGTTAGATGGACATCCAACAGCCACTGCTACTAGAATCGTGTGTTGACTATAAGTTGACAAAGCCTTGCGTAAGCGTCAACTTAGTAGGCCCACAAGTGACCATCACATATGTGGCAGAGAACATATAGCCCATTTGCAATTTGTTATAATGTACAACCCATTTTTTAATTCTAATGGAATTTACTCAGCCCATTTACTATTTGTTAAAATTATAGCCCATTTTCTAGCCAGGACAACGGTTAATAATTTCAACCAACCGCTAAAATAAATTCAACAAAATTTCCCACATTTTGATGGGATCCGAAATATTTTTTAACCCGAAATTTTGAGTCAGATTAAATATAATTTCAAAATAAATTTGTATTAGGTAAAAATCTAACGAAATTTTGCGCGTGCAACAAGTAATGAAATTAAAAAAAAGTACCTGTTTGGTGCGTTTTTTATATTTACAGCCAATTTTTTTTAATTACAGCACATTTATTTCTTAAAGCCCATTTTCTTGGCAAGTCTAATGCGGGGCGGAGAATAACAAGTTGACCTAGGTTGAGTATTCTGCAAAAAAGTATAGCTGGGCTAGCCATTTTCACATTGAAAAATTAATATCTGGGCTGGATATTTGGTCGACATAAAAGAATAGCCTGGGCCTGACGGGCCACAGCCCGCCCAGTTGATACCCTGCTCCTCTGAACAACAACAAAAACATCGCTCAAGAAAAACTCTGCTCACACCTCAAAAATCAAATACTGCTCGAGCTACTAGGTCCTAGCTGTCGGCCGCTCCTTGTGCAATTCTCTCGTTTATTGACTATATAGGTTGACAATGGTGTGGGACCGTGATGTCAGGAAACCAGGAGGAAGCAAAAAAAATTATAGTTGTATATAATAAGGAGGCACTTGCGTACGTGCGGCTATGGCCCTGGTGGGTCCCCACTGTCATCCTCTCCAAGTAAAGTCATCTCCTGATTCCTCATGTTCGTTGAACTTGTTGACAACACGAGACGGCGGCGCCACGGCGAGCGCAACAACTCGAAGGACGACGGAGAGGGCCTCGCGGGCGCTACGGATGGTCTGATACAGCACCCGCTGGTCGTTCAGGAAGCCAGGATCATCGGACCCCTATGAGCACCTTTGAGAGACTAAGCCGGCATGAAACGGTAAGGCCGTGCTTGGGAGCTCTGGATTATTTCACACCTGTATTAAGGATACAAGTGTAATTTACTCATCACCGGAAACAACGCGTAAAATACGGGCGTAATGAAACCGACGGCCCGAGGACTGTAACAAAAATCGGCGAGTTACATGTGTAATCTGAGAAATCAGTGTATATTTTACCAGTCGAAAATGACCAACGAAGCGCTTCGCCCAAGACCATCTGCTTTTATTTACAAGCGTCAGTTTTACAAGCGGTTTTGGTTCGAAAACGACGATCCAATCACGGCCTAATATGATGAGTTGGTTGGAAGATCATATCGTTTCACCTCTAACCTACCCGAGTTGTCGTATAGGCTATGAATGAAAGTATGAAACATAAGACGATGAACTTCTTAAGAGCAGAAACAACAAAAGAGGATGATCTTCTTAACATGCAAATCAATTGCATTAGATCAACATGCAAAACAATACAAAGCATTATTCTCCGGAGGCACGGTGAACAGCTCGTGATGCCGCATGCCACAGCATTCCAAGCTCAATTTTGCAATCAAATTCACAAGGCCTGGCATTTCATAGACAACATTCAGAACAAACTCTTAAAATACCTTACATAAGTCAACATTCATGACTATGCATCTCATCAGAGTAAATATTTACTTCTGAACTGAACACACAAATAGGAAAAAAAGATCGACGCTGCTCACAACAAAGGGCATCCCATTCCAAAATATCAATTGCATGTCTTCTGGCTATCATCAATGAGCACAATTTGAAAAGGTTTTCCAATTCCAAAATATTAAATGAATGTCTTCTTGCTAACATCAATGATTAAACTTTGACAAGCTTTTCCCATTCAAAATATGTAATGCCTATGATTGTCATCAATTTGCACATTGAAATAGCACATGGAGCCGGATTAACCAGCGTATCTTTTTGTGCAGTTCCACTGAAATCAAACAATTTCTTGCGTAGCATGGTGGATTTTGTATTTATATATTGCAAGGCGTTGAACACGTTGGCAGCTCCATTCAAGTAGATAGTCCGGTGGCTCAAGGTGACAACGAATGATTAGAGAACCATTCGATGTATTGTGCATGATGAAGTATTATGGAGGACACGAACCATCTGAACATTTTGTGCAGTTCCACTGAAATCAAGCTGAGCATCCCTGTCTGCATAAATACAGAAAAAGTGTGATGAATATAATAGTGGTACTAGTTGATTAAACATACGCTCACAACTATAATCATCTTCATTATCTTAACAGGAAAAGATAGCAATACAATAGCTTCAACTAAACATTTATTCAAAACAATACAACAATATTAGTAGCACAACATAACAAAGCACAATCATGTGGATGAAGGCCGATACTGACCCCGTTTATTACAGCTGCGTCGGCCACTGACTTGGTCATACCTTTCCCTGGAGTGAATTTTGCACTCCACGTGTTGTTGAGTTTCCCATGCTCTCTGCAGACTAGTCATGTCACCAGCGTTTAGTAATACTCTGTAAAGCTTCTCGATCATTCCTTGTGTAATGTAGCGCAAATAGGGACTGCTTCTTTCTGCAAAGTGGAAAGACCAACTGGGCCCAATAATGCAACAGTTTGCCTTAAACACATTGGCTCCTTTTGTGCAGTTCAACTAAAATCAAAGTCGAAATAGAACCGAGCAGAAATTTTGATATCCGTGTATGCAACAATAGGTATAAATGAAACAATTACTAAGAAATAACGGTTGATGACTTATACTCCTAGAAGAAAAAACATCTACCTTATCTTAATGGGAAACAAAGCAGGACAATAGCAATTCTCAAACAGTGTGATTCATTCATATGAACTGAGACATTATCTTAACAATACCTTGTTTCAACATGTATAAATAACAACAAAGCAGAAAAGTACCATTCCTAAAACAATGCAACTGATTCATATTAACAGAGACATTATCTTAACAATACCTTGGTTAAACATGTAGAAAGAACTACAAAGCAGGGTAGTACCATTTGTAAAACACTATAACTGATATATAATAACAGAGACATTATCTCAACAATATAATTCTTAAACACGTAGTCCCGCCTATCCCTAACAGAAATGGTACTCCCGCCGATCCCTAACAAGTGTTGCAGTTTTGAACTAAGATTCAGTTGTTAATTCTTAGAGTGGCATTGCTTAATTTTACCAGTGGCATTAGATTAACAAAAAGCATAAACAGTTCCAGGGGAGAGTGGGCACAACAGCACCATGTCCTTCCATCTACTTATAAAGGGGGTGATGCAGAGTTTGTTGTAACAAAGCAACAAGCATCATGTCTGGGTTGGTCCCATTTGTGTTCACTTAATGGGAAAAGACAGCAATACAATAGCTTCAATTCAACATTTATTTAAAATAGTACCACTACAAGTAGCACAGCATCTCAAAGCACACTGCACAATCATGTGGATGAAGGCCGGTACTGACCTTTCATGAGGCAGACAAGATCAAATATGAATCTGCCAACACGAATAGGAAATCCAATCTCGTTTTGTGCAGTTCAACTAAATCAAGCAAAGTTGCCGATGTGACATTTAAGTTGAACTGCACAAAACACTCTTAAAACAGAAGTGTTTTGCGTAGTGAAGCAAAAGGTCACAATAGCAACGAGTTGAATAGATATCCCTGTTTTCATAGGTAAAAAAGAAACAATTACTGGCCAATAAAGGAGGATGAATCGTATGGCCACAAAAAGAAGCATCTACGTTATCTTGATGGAAAACAAAGTAGGACAGTAGCATTTCTAAAACGGTTGCATTGATTCATATTAACAGAGACATTCTCTTAAAATAACATTCGTTAAAAATGTAATTTACTTTTAACAATGGCATTACTTCAATTTTCCGTCGGCATTCTTAGATTAACAATAGCAAAATAGTTGTATGGGACATGGAACATGCCAGCACCATGTGCATCCACACGTATAAATGGGTGATGCAGAGTATGTTGCCAAGCAACATATCTGCGTTGGTCCCATATTTGTTCTCTTTGAACCTTTTTCCTATGTGAGGGCAGTAAATCTAGTCCTGCACAAACTACCCGACCCCCCAGTTTCTTTCCTTTTTCAACAAAGAGATCGGTTCCTTGCAGATGTGTGTACTGGGTTACCCCCTTTTTCCCTTTTCGACCAACAAAGCGGTTGGATAGCCAGTCTATACTACTTTCCCTCCCTCCTTTCCTCATTGAACCATGTCCTAGATTCATGCTCCACCCCACCCTCCCTTCTTTCCTCTATGAACCAAGACCTAGATTCGACTACAGAATCGAAACAGATCCGCTTGCTAGAGCAATGATGGTTTCAAAGAAAGTTATACCTTATGGTCGTCGGGATGTGGCTAGGCGTGCGGCGGGAGTCTGGATCTACCCACACTACGTACGACAGCGAGGAAGAAGGGGTCAGAGGCCCTCCCGCACAGGCGCTGGGTGAAGGCGACAGAGTGAACGATGCACCTCCTCCCCTTCCCGGACGGCTCCTTCACCAGCTGTGAGGGGGGGGGGAGAGACAGAGAGAGACGCAGTCTTGTTTAGATCTGATGAAGAGGGTGAGAGATTGTGAATAGAGCAAACCCTAGCAAAGGAACGCTGAGCCTCCAGCGTGTATATATATATGTAGTGCAGCGAGAGTGTGAAGAGTGCAAACCCTAGCGAACAAGCGCTGAGGCTCCAGCTTATATAGTACTAATATAGTGGAGTGGTTTTCTTTTTCTCTCCATAACATTCATTTTAAATTGTGTACAAAATGAAACTCTTTATTTAACGTATCAGTGAAGAAAACTACGATCAAGTAACGATCCACGCGTCCTGGTCGCACTTTCTGTCGTTCACGTGCGGTAAACTACCCTCCGTTAGGTGAACAACCACACACGCGCCAAATTATCGGAAAGGTGTGAGAGTGTGTACAAATAAAGAAATTTAATTTCAATTATTTTGTATGTACAGTTTGCCCTCTCTCAATAATTATGGTTTGTTGTGTTAAAGTTTGACTTCAGTCAAATCTAATATGCAGAGTAAATAAAAATGGAGGGGTACTACCTCCATCCAGGTTTTTAGTCCACATCAAATTTTTAATCAAAGTCAGACCACATATTTAGTTAAAAGCTGGTCAAATAAAATTACAGGGTAGCTGAAGACAAAGTTGTGAGAAGGCTTAGAAATCAATACAAAACTTTTAATCTTAGTACCAACGTCGATGCTTCTTCGAGGAAACATTTGGTTCATATCCAATTGTGTGATAAAATTGCACCAACGTAAACGACTGCTCCAAGATGAACTGGTGAAGGATATCGTCTTTGTGGTAACAAGCAAAGAGCACTGATGGAAGACAGTCCGTTCTTCATTGAACATCGATCAGCTTCACCAGCCGATGCAGCCATGAGACGCAACCATGAGCATCGATAGCTCATCGTGGTGTGATGCATCATCAATTTTGGCATCATGTTTGGGTCAGGCACCAATGAAGTTTGATAATCCTCATTGTGGTTTGTTTCTTCTCGGTAATCAAGCTCGAGAAAGGAAGAACTGAGCAACAGTGGCCATCCAATTTTGTGTAGTTCCACTAAAAATTGAGGAAGACATGACCGAGTATGGAGATACGCATTCCTGTTTGCAAAAATATAAAAATATGATATTTAGGTAGTGTCGTTACTTCGTTTTAGCAGTGGAACAAGATTAACAATGGCATCTTAATTGTCAACACCTCTACATGGGCATTGCTTCATTTTACCAGTGATAGTTTTAGATTAGTAGCAGCAATACGAGCATATGGACAATGATCGCACAACCACCATGTACTTTTTGTCAAAAAAAAACATGTATACCTCCACCGATGCATAAATGATAAACCTGGACAAATTTTGGAGTGGCCTTTCCTCTATAATAGTAAAAAATAGGTGATGTTGGACCAGCCGACGAACCCTAGCTACTGTACATGGGGAGCTGGGGAGTAGTGGTATAGAAGAAAACCCGCATGCAGAGTACAATGAAGCATAAAATCCAAAAGAAGTTATACCTCAAGTGGGCGAGATGTGGATTAGGCAGGCGGGCGGGATCTGCCCACACGACGGCAGCGAACAAGGGCACGGACGACCTTCGTCCGCGCCGGTGCCGGCTCAGAGAGGACGGTGCGCATCGGCTTCCTCCATCGTCGACGGCGACAATGTCAACGCTGGACCTCCTCACCTCCCGCAGGGGACAGGATCCGGCCGGATCTGTGACCACCGGTGAGGAGAGAGATAGAGTGGACACTATCATCTTGTTTAGATATGGAGAGGGTGAGAGAGCGAGACGCGAGAAACCCTATCAAACAAGAGGCTATATATACAATGGAGTAAAAAAAAATCTCCATAGCAGTGGTTTTGAATAGAATACGCGCGTTCCCGGAAAAAAGAAACGAAAACTGGCGAACAAATCTTTTTTTAACGTACCAAGAAAGAAAAATCGATCAATAACACGCCCCCGCTTCTAGGTCGCAGTTTGTATCACTCACGTGTGGTCCCCGACCCTCCATTATTAAGTGAACAAATTAAAGGGTCAAATTATTACGTACGTAAGCTGCCTCTTCGTGTACAAATGCGCTCCATCGTGTACTCGGAGGCAGAGTGAGTGCGTGTACATTTCTTCTTGTATGTCGTACTCCATTTATCTCACTTCATATAGTTTCCCACTCCTATGATATTCCTATCCTAGGAACAAAATGAGGCGGTACTAAGTTTGTGTGTGTGTAGGGAGAACGAGACATCGATGATGTGTACGAGTAGTCGCGAGAGTCTTCGCGCACACACACATAGACATAGACATGCATATGACGTAAATTCCATCTCCATCTCCAATCATATTTGTCCAACTGGCACATTATTTACATTATTAATTACTCAGCAAATATTTACGTACAACATCTCTTGTTTGCGGGCGTCCAGACAGCTGCCACGCCCGCTCCTGACCGCCCTAGCCAACCCAAACCCTCTTCATCACCCGCGCATGCTTCCCGCCCAAAACGGTCAGTGCCGCATTCATGCCCGGCCAGAGCAGACGCGACCTCTCACTGGCGCCGGCATTGAAGCGGCGTGCCGGCCGAGAGAGCGCCGCCCGTGCCGCTTCCCAGTGCATGCGACTGCTCCGCGTTCAAACGTCGCCACGGCCGGCCACAACATGCATGTAAAAAAGTTCATGGGAGTCCATGCTACAGCTAGCTGTCCTCCCCCTCCTCGTCAATCTCTTCCAGTAGTGCTAGTACTCCATGGCGCGATCCATCACCAAGCAGGCAGAAAGTTATCGTATACACGGTTTGCGGTGAGTGGCATGCCGAGCGACCGTGTGGGGTGGAGGAGGGTGAGACACTACTCCTGCCTTGTTTTATTATGAGTGTTCTTGAGCCCAGACTCCAGGAGCGCTTGCGATGAACAATACGTTCAAAGAGCAGCTACGCATGCAGAATGGGCCAGAAGATCCTCCTCCCCTGTAGTAGTTGCCTTGGGCCTCCTTTTATATGCTCAAATGGGTCACCACAGTGGCAAAATGTACATACATTGAGGTGTAAAGTAGCTACAGGGTCATCATACCTAACCAATGACGGATTAGGACGAATGCATTTAATGCACCGTGAGGTGTCCGTTTAGGTGTCCTCACTTTCTTGGGGATGGAAAAAGGGGCCATGCCATCAGCACCACTTAAGCTCTCCTCCACTGGCGCGTCACCACGCATCCAGAGAAGGACCCAGAGTGTCAGGCTCATTGCTGTGCCGAAGCGGTGGCACAATGGCAGAATCTTGCCGGGCGCTGAATCTTGCCGGGTGCGAAATCTTGCAGGGCTCGAGATCTTGCTGGCCTTCGTTGGCGCCCCCCCCGGCAAGATCTTGCCGGGGAGGCTGGCTTTCGGTCTTCAGCTCTTGTTATCTGTTGATCCTCAGATCCTTGACTTGGGTGTTTCTTCGATAACTTGAATTAACCTCCAACTGTTCCCCGACAAGCCTGGCCGCGAGTATGGCTACAACTGCCCGTGCACAAGTACGGGGTACTAATGGCCCAATACTTAGTACACCGACAGCTTCGAGAGGGGTCGTCTGAAGCGGCAGAGGGCATTCGAGGTGAGCGTCGCTAAAGGTGCAGCAGCGGCAGGCACCGTATTGCAGTTGTACAGCTCGTCGGTAGGCTCCTCCTCCTCCGCCTCTTACTGAGCGCGCTCGGCAGAGGAGAGGCTGCCGGAAGTAGTATAAAGCCCCTCCGTAGTAGTAGTATTTAGGTGCTATTTTGTTCAGTTCATCTGACTATAGATGTGGTGGAACTATACAACGTACTTAAAATTAGCTAGTATATATAGTTGAACTAGCTATTTCAGTACGTGTTTGGCAACAATTGGGGAAAAGTTTGGTCAGTTCAGCTGTCGAGTTGAACTGTTTGTATAAAATAACGACTGCTTAATCTATGAATGAAATCTATACTTAATTACTAAATTTTAGTTGCAAAAATTAGATAGTGCTAGTGATTTTTAGCTGCATATTTTGACAAATGGCAATGTTACAAGCTTGACAAATGGCAATGTTACTAGATCAACAAATGTCAATCTTTCCAGTTTGATAAATGGCAATATACCCAATATGACCAATGCAAATCTTACCAAATTGTCTGTACATGCTTGCACACGGGTCATCCAAAACAACCGTTTGCGTTGAAGGGATGTACAAATCCTGCTCCGCACATTTTCTCTTGGCTTAGCGCCAAAGTCTGGCTTTGCAGACCGTATTCAATCTGAACTGTTTGCGTTGAAGAGATGCACAAATCCTGCGCTGCGAATTTTTCCTTGGCTTACTGGGGAAGACCATAGCTCTCACTTTGCATACGGGTGTTCTATATAACACGTTTGCGATCAAGAGCTGCACAAATCCTGCTCGGCACATTTTCCCTTGGTGTCGGGGTATGACACCTATGGGATCCTAAGGGACCCCTTTACGATTTGGCGGGGGGAGAGCTATGCGCAAAGAGCAGAACCAACGATCGACGCGGGAAGATTTTACCCAGGTTTGGGCCGCTGATCAGCGAAAAACCCTACTCCTGCCTTGTGTTATTATTGATGTTCTTGAGCCCAGCCTCCAGGAGCGCTCGCAGTGAACAGTATGTTCAAAGAGAAGCTACGCATGCAGAATGGGCCAGAAGGTCTCCTCCCCTGTAGCAGTTGCCGTGGGCCTCCTTTTATACCATCAAGGGGTCACCACAGTGGCAAAATGTACATACATTGAGGTGTAAAGTAGCTACAGGGTTACCATACCTAACCCCTGACGGACTAGGATGAACGCATTTAATGCACCGTGAGGTGTCCGTTTAGGTGTCCTTACCTTCTTGGGGATGGAAAAAGGGGCCATCCCATCAGCACCGCTTAAGCTCTCCTCCACTGGCGCGTCGCCACGCATCCAAAGAAGGATTCAGAATGCCAGGTTTGTTGCTGTGCCAGAGCGGTGGCATAGCAACAAAACCTTGCCGGGCGCCGAAACTTGCCGGGCGCCAAGTATTGCCGGGCGCCGATCCTTGCCGGGCTCCGCAGGCCACCCCGGCAAGATCTTGCCGGGGAAGCTGGCCTTCAGATTCCAGCTCTTCTTATCTGCTGATCCTCAGATCTTGGACTTGAAGATTTCTTTGGTGGCCTGAGCCAACCTTGAACTGTTCCCCGACAAGTCTTGCCGCGAGTATGGCTACAACTGCCCGTGCACAAGTATGGGGTACTAGTGGCCCAATACTTAGTACACCGACAGGAGCCCCCGGGCCTAGGCCATACACGAGCGCGAGGCGTTGTTGGTCTAGGCCCAAACAGTGCACGGGCACGCGTGGCAGAGGATTAACTGCTCGTAAATATCCTGTTTACTGTGCCCCCCACTACGCGCGCTGAACGCGCAACGTGGGAAGCGTGCCTCAAAAGATGCAACTGCAACGCGCCTGTAGAGGCGCATTCACATTGGGGAGTAAAAGAGGCGGCCCCGCTCCTTCCCCATAAAAAGGAGAAGCCGCAGAGGCACAAGCCTATTTACCCCCCCCCCCTCTTCTTCTCAATCTGGCCGTCGCCATCGCCTTCCTCCTCTCGAGCTCAGAGCGAAGCTTTCCCTCTTCCGCCCGCCGCTTCCACGCTCGCTTCATCCCCGACTTCCGCCCTCACAGCCGCCATGCCGCCCAGGGCCAGCAAAGGCAAGAGCAAGGAGGCGAAAGCCGATGTCCCGGAGAGCGAACTGGTGAAGATGCGGAAGAAGTATGTCGTCTTCGCCCCGTCGCTCGATGCAGAAGCTCTGAAGAGGTGGTACCAATGCATGTGGGCGAAGGAGACATAGGCTAATCCCGCCACACGCGTGATTCCAGGTTCTTGTTCCAAAAGTGGGTCGGACAGATACCCCTTTTTCGCCGCGTATTTCTATTGCGGGTTCTGCCCCCCATTTTCCGACTTCTTCAATGATATCATGTACACATACGGCTTTCATCTTCTCGATTTCACGCCGAATGCGGTATTGTGCATGTCCATCTTTGCCCATCTTTGTGAAAACTTTGCCGGAGTGATTCCCAACACTACCCTTTTTCGCCATTACTTCTTCCCCCGCATCCAAAAAGGAGAGGCCCTCTCTGGTTCTATCGCCTGGATTCCAAGGGATTGGAATAAGGAAATATACCCAGAAGGAGTTTACCGCGAAAAGTGGGACGAATGGCGGGCTGAATGGTGCTGGATCAAGGAAGCAGATCCCCATCCGTTTTGTCTGCCCTGGCAACAGAAGGCGGTCCACGGCAGTGGCTGGAGTAGTCTTGCCGCTGACGACGAAAAGCTCACAATTGCCACCACCAGGATTCTTCGCCTGAAAGCTGCCGGGCTGACAATGGAGATGATTGGCTTCGACTTTCTCCGCCGCCGCATCGCCCCCTTGCAGAACAGGGGAAGGCCAGCTTGGGAATACCGAAACGCGGCAGACATCATGAGATTGCGCCCCGGGTTGAATAATAATCTGACTACTATGCAGCTTGGCGCTCTCCGTCGAAAGCTGTTCCAGTGCGATGACAAGCATCGGCTGCCGGCAAGGATTGTCCCTTTGTGCAACAACTCTGCCTTGGGGTCAATCATCGACTTCATGCCGATGTTCAATGCCCACGGTCTTGACGCGACTTGGGCCGAGCCAACCGAGGAGGAAGCACAAAAGTTTTTTGATAACTTGACGGAGAGACCTGTCCGGGAAGAGGCAGACTTCATCCGAGCCACCACCGACCAAGAAGTAGCATACATCGCCACTAGGGTGGAGGAGGCAAATCTTCCCGCGGAGGCCGGCAGCGTTGGCTTCACAGAATGGGAAACCAACGATGCAGAGGTAGTAGTGGAGGTAAAACCTGCCGGGAAGGACAAAGCTGCTGGGGAACAGAGCAGCACAGCCGCTAAGAGCTCGTCCGACGAGGACACGACCAAAGAAGAACCGCAAGAAGAGCTCCCAGCCCCGAAGAAGATGAAGCGTGTTCTTCGGAAGGCTGCATCTGGCATCCCGGCAAGCCAGCCTTCTTCGAGCGGTGAGGCTCCCGGCAAGAAATCGGCCGGCAAGACTGCACCGCGGCAAGGGGTTCATCAGCAACCTGCGCGGCGCGCGAGACCCACACCAGCGGCCACTGCTGGAGCGGCAGGGGTGTCTCGCACTACCGCACCGGAAACTGAGGCGACGGAAACACGCCAACCCCCGGCGCCTGCCGCAGCCAAGCGACCGAGGACCCCTCCTCCGCCTTCTCACTCAGACATTGCAACGGAGGCCGATTTTGACATCTCCGGCTTTAGTCTGGAGCGAGAAGAAGAAGAGTGAGCGTTTTGCCACAGCCTTTATTTTCCAATCTTGGATCAATCTTACTGACTTGCTCGTATTGTCTCTGCAGTGATGCAGAAACCTTGATGGAGAGGATGGCAAAGAGGACAAAGACTTCCACGGGCGACGAGCCCCCGGCAGGCTCCACAAGCGTGCCAGAAACCATCGTCGTCAGCCTGGAGTTCAGTCCTGAATGCAGCCCCCAGCACAGCCCCCAGCGTAAGTTCACTGTTCTTTTTCCGCTGGCGGGTGCTGAGGCTCCCATTCTTGCCGCTGATATCTTTGGGCTTGCAGGAGAAGAACGACAACAAGGGGAGTTGCTGGAAGATGCCCCCATCGTGCCACCTCCATCGACTACGCCGCCCACAAGCACGTCCCCGGCAAGGGATCCTACCGACGAGCCCATCTTAATTGAGGGGGAGCCGGCAATCATGGACTCCGGCAACCCACCCCCGGCAACCGAAGTTGCCGGGAGGGGCGAGGCCACCTCCGAACAGCTCGACGCAGGTAATTGATTACCTCAGAACGCTTGTTACTCTTTCCCTTATTTCTCTGTCTTTGGTCCCTTCGAACTTCAATCTTGAACTTACTCTGTTTCCCTCCTTCGTCCTCCAGAGTTCCCTGTGATGGAACACATGGACGTCGATGTTGTCATCGAGGAGACCGCCAGGGATGCCGCTACCGAAGCAGATAGGATCGCTGCCAGCGAGGCCGCCAAGGACGCCACTATCGAGGCTGGTGGTGCTCTTGGCGAGGAGGCCGCCAAGACTGCATAGGAGGAACCTGCCAAAGAGTCTACTGAAGGGGGCGGCAGGGAGACTGATGACCGTACTGACGACATTGCTGCTGCAGGAGCGCCAGGCGCTGCACCGGCCACGGAGCCCCCTGCCACTGGTGAGGCGGTTGCTGAAGACCAACCATCAACATCTGAAGGCCCCTCATCCAGCAAATATCTCAAGGTTGGCGAGAACCTGTTTGTCAACTTGTCGGGGATGGCAAGCATTGGGGCACCAGCCGAAGGAGAAGCCTTTGACGAAGAAATCATCGCTGCTGCCGGGCTCGAGGTTGTTGACGATCCCAGCACTAGCAGCGGCAAATCTGAAGAGGATCAGCTCCTTCAGGCCATGGGTGAGAATTTCCACAAGCTCCAGGCTCTCCACCGCGCCCGGAAAGATAAAGCGGATTCCAGAATGGCAGTTGTCGAGGCGGCCGAAGCTGCAGAGGCTGCCAAGAACGAGCTGAGCGACAAGGTAAAGAAGCTGGAAATAGATCTCAAAGAGCACGGCAAGGAACTCTCGACGCTCAAAGGTGATAGGGAAAAAACCCTCCACTCCTTGGTGGAGATGCAAGTTGCCCTGTCCAATAAAACCAAGCAGCTCTCCTCTGCGGCTGATGACATTGCAGTCCTGGAATTGAAGCTGACCACGTTGCAGAAGTCTCTCGAGGCCGGCAAGGCCCGTGAGAAGGCTCTACTCAAGGATCTCCAGGGAGAGAGGAACCTGCTCAAGAGCGCTGCTACCGCCCAAATCGATTACGAGAAGGGGGTGGAGATCTGGACTGGATGTCTCATCGCCGCTGCGGAGAAGCTTATGGCAGAACTGTTAACCATGGCCTGTCAAACTTCAGGTATTCTTCCGAGGAAAGGATATCTTCAAGTGCCAGGTTGACGATGCTCTTTGAAAGCATCATCGACGCCTTGAGGTTGGTCCAGTCTAGCCGGGTGACCCAATTGGCCAACGAGAATCGCCGGCTTTGCCGGGCCGTCCTTCGCAAGGTGCTTATCAAGGTGGTGCACAGCAATCCCGGCATCGACCTCTCCAACGCGCTCGGCCATCTGCCAAAGGACACAAATGTCGAGGCGCTCGAAGAACGTATCGCGCCTATCCTTGAGAAGGTGGACTCCATCAAAAGTATCGAAGGCCAGCGCAGAGATTAAGTGCTCCCCCTTTTCTTGCCGTCGTCATTCCATGTCAAAGACAATTAAGTCTCAAGTTAGAATTGCGGCAACTCATTATTGTAATATAACTCGCCTATGTTTAGGTACATGCTTGCTATTTTCCTTGTCTGATTCTTTTATGTACGGAGTTCACCCTACGCTTACTGAAAAACTTGCTGGCGCGCAACCTGCCGCGAGCGCTGGGTGCGGGACTTCAGCAGCCTGCTGGAGGTGCACCGGCCGGCAAGACTCCTTGGCGTTCTCAGTGCAGCCACTCAAATCGTTGAGCGGACTCGAAACAAAATAAGGGCGCAACTGATTACAACAAGGGTTCATTTGCGTGCAGATTTTCCATACAAGAGTCGGAATTGTCCAAGGAAATAACTTTGCAATAAAAGAAACTTGTTCTAAGTTTTTAGAACTTAGCTTTCTGTCGCTATCCTTCCTCCGGCAAGCGTCGATTCCGAACGTCGCCAACTGGTACTCATATCTCCCTTCCCCCCCCGGCAAATGTGCACGTGAGGAATCCTTCTGTCTTTTAAGAAAAAGAAAGAAGAGAAAATAAAGATATGAAACCTTGACGGTTCGTTAGAACTTACCGGGAGTAGGTGTCATACAACATCTTAGACAAACATGCATATATAAATATGAACATGGGAATCGATAAGGGAATGCATAACACTTAAATTTATTCATCTGTGCTCAGGGTCTGTGCCTGGCTTTGTACAAAGGATCATATGCCTCGCCGGCAAGACTTGTACAAATGGGTGGTTGCCGGGAGCTCCCGGCAACCGCGCCTTATGGGTAGAACTTGCGAAGATGTTCGATATTCCAGGAATTGCTCACTGGAACGCCATCTTCGGTCTCCAAGCGGACAGCGCCGGGCCTGGTGGCTCGTACTACCCGATAAGGGCCTTCCCACTTTGGCGTCAACTTGTTTGAATTCTTGGCGGACTGAATCCGCCGAAGAACAAGGTCGCCTTCCTCAAGGCTTCGGGCGTGAACTTTGCGGCTATGGTATCGGCAAAAAGCTTGCTGGTAGCATGCAGCTCGCACAGCAGCCTGAAGACGATTCTCCTTAAGGAGCACAGCGTCATCTTGCCGCAGTTGCTCTTGCTCAAGCTCATCATAAGCGAGCACTCGAGGTGATCCGTACGTGAGTTCCGTGGGGAGAACTGCTTCCACTCCGTAGACCAGAGCGAAGGGTGTCTGGCCAGTGGCTCGATTTGGTGTCATTCTGATTGACCAAAGAACCGCCGGCAACTCATCAATCCAGCGTCTTCTGCAATTTTTCAGCCTGTCAAAGGTTCTGGTCCTGATACCGTGCAGCACTTCAGCATTGGCCCTCTCTGCTTGGCTGTTGCTTCTCGGGTGAGCAATAGAGGCAAAACAAATTTTGCCGCCAAGGTCTTGGATGTACTGCATGAAGGTGCGACTTGTGAACTGCGTGCCGTTGTCGGTGATGATCCTGTTGGGTACACCGAAACGGCAAACTATCCCTTTAAAGAACTTGACGGCTGATTGTGCTATCGCCTTCCTCACTGCTTCCACCTCCTGCCACTTTGTGAACTTGTCGATAGCAACGTACAAGTACTCAAAGCCCCCGGTAGCACGGGGGAAAGGGCCCAGTATGTCGACCCCCAGACCGAAAATGGCCAGGAGAGAGCGATTGTCTGAAGAGCTTGAGCTGGTTGATGCGATTTCTTCGAATGAAACAGGCACGCTTCACACTTAGTTACTAGTGCAGTTGCATCCTGGAGAGCGGTGGGCCAAAAGAAACCTTGCCGGAATGCTTTCCCGGCAAGTGCTCTTAACCCTATGTGAGAGCCACATATGCCTCCATGTATCTCTGCCAACAGCTCTAGTCCATCCTCCCAAGGAATGCACTTTAATTTCACACCGTTTGGTCTCTTTCTGTACAGAACGTCATCGACGAACTTGTACATAACAGACCGATGGGCTACTCTTTCCGCTTCTTCCTGTTCCTCCGGGAGTTCTCCTGTTTGAAGGAAACGGACAATGTGCTGCGCCCATGCTGGAGCCTGGGGCTTGACAGCTAGGACTAAGGGCATCTCCTCTGCCGGGGGAACGTTTGTCTCGATGGCAAGGGCTTGAGCCCCGGCTGGAGCCTGTTGTTCCCCGGCAGGCATGTCATTGAACCCGGCAACTTCCTTGCCGGTGGCTCCCGGGAGCTCTGCCGGAAAGTACTGACCAGAATTCAATTTTCTTCTCTTTTCTTGCCGCATTGATGGCGCCACGGATGGTTGAGTCAAATGGAGCACAAAAGTCCCTGGTTCCACAAGCAACTTGAGGGCGGCACGCTTTGACAGGTCATCAGCAATACTGTTCTCGGCACGAGGAACGTGCTCCATTTGCAGACCGTCAAAGTGCTCTTCCATTTTTCTCACTTCATCCACGTAGGCTTGCATCAATGGACTCTGATAACTCTTGTTAACTTACCTGACGACAAGCTGTGAATCGCCTTTGATGACGAGCTTTTTGATACCAAGGTCTGCTGCGATCCTAAGACCGGCAAGCAAACCCTCGTATTCTGCTGTGTTGTTGGTCGAACTCTCCCGGGGAAAATGCATTTGGATTATGTACTTGAGGTGCTCTTCGGTGGGTGCGACAAGCAGCACGCCAGCACCGGCGCCTTGCAGCGAGAAAGCCCTGTCAAAGTACATAACCCATTGCTGATCGATTTCCTTGCCGGGGAGAGTTGTTTCTTGAACCTCTTCGTCCGGTGTTGGGGTCCATTCTACAATGAACTCCGCCAAGGCCCTGCTCTGAATTGTCGAAGTGCTTTCAAACTTGAGGCCAAAGCTCGACAACTCCAACGCCCACTCCACAATCCTGCCGGTTGCTTCTGGATTTTGCAAAATCCATTGCAACGGAAAGTGAGTGACGACGGTGATTTCATGTGCTTGAAAATAATGGCGCAGCTTCCTTGAGGCCATAAGAAGGCTGAAAAGCAACTTCTGTACGCCAGAATATCTTGACCTAGCTCCTTGTAAAAGAGAGCTAACAAAATAAACTCGGCGCTGCACCACCTTTTTCTTCTGCGATGGTTC
Organism: Thinopyrum elongatum; assembly: GCA_011799875.1. NCBI lineage: Eukaryota > Viridiplantae > Streptophyta > Magnoliopsida > Poales > Poaceae > Thinopyrum > Thinopyrum elongatum. The sequence continues at coordinate 186,380,235 of CM022299.1, read as the reverse complement.
TTCTGACTGCACAGATCTTGTCTTGCCAGGATCAATCCTTGCCGGAGGAGATCCTGCCGCGTCATATGACGGTCCTGCCGCTGGTGTCACTTCCTCATCCTGACACTTGATTTGTCGTTGCCAGATATAGCAGCAATGACTTTTGTGGTTTAGGCGCGACTAGCGTCGGCGAAGAGGAAAGGTATTTCTTCAAATCTTGCAGCGCAGCCTCCGCCTCTGGAGTCCATTTCATTGGACCTGCCTTCTTCAAAATTTTGAAAAAGGGCAGGGTGCGCTCAGCAGATTTGGAAATAAACCTGCTTAGAGCAGCAACACAGCCGGCAAGACGACGCACATCTTTGACGCGCCTCGGCGCTTCAATTTGCTCAATAGCTTTAATCTTGTCGGGGTTCGCTTCGATTCCCCGGCAAGATACAAAGAATCCGAGGAGCTTGCCGGAAGGAACACCGAACACGCACTTCTCAGGATTAAGCTTTAAGTTGATCTTGCGCAGATTTCCAAATGTTTCTTCTAAATCTTGAATGAGTGTCGCTTTGTCTTTGGTTTTGACCACTATATCATCCATATACGCCTCCATATTTCTATGGAGTTGAGGCTCAAAACCAATTTGAATTGCTCTCGCAAATGTCGAACCAGCATTTTTCAACCCGAAAGGCATTCATATAAAACAATACGTACCACATGGGGTGATAAATGCGGTCTTCTCTTCATCTTCTTTCGCCATGAAAATCTGATGATACCCTGAATAGGCATCAAGGAAGGACAGGAGATCACAACCAGTGGTGGAATCCACAATCTGGTCGATGCGCGGCAAGGGAAAGGGATCTTTTGGACAGGCTTTATTGATATCTGTATAATCGATACAAAGCCTCCATTTCCCATTCGCTTTTCGCACTACAACCGGATTGGCCAACCAGGTTGGATGAAGCACTCCTTTGACCAATCCTGCCACCTCCAGCTTTCTGATTTCCTCGGCAATGAATTCTTGCCGCTCCAAGGCTTGCGTCCTGACCCTCTGCTTGACGGGCCGTGCGTGAGGACAGACAGCAAGGTGGTGCTCAATTACCTCCCTGGGAACACCGGGGATGTCAGACGGTTGCCATGCAAACACGTCGACATTCGCCCGCAAGAAAGCAACGAGCGTGCTTTCCTATTTGTCATCTAGGGTGGAACTTATGGTAAAAGTTCCCCCCGTTCCGTCCTCCCTGATGGGCACCTTCTTGGTCTCCGGCGGAGCAGCATTGCATTTCTTGTTCTTGCTAGTGAAACTCTCTGGTGCATCCTCGACGGAAGCGCAACACTCCGAGGAGGTGCGCTTGCCGGAGTTCGCGCCAAGATTCTTGCCGGTCTTCTTCTTCCCCCCGGGAGTTCCAGCGGCAGGAGCAGATGCCCTGATGGCAGGTGCTGCAACTGCTTCCCCGTAAAGTTGGTCGGCACAGATGAGCGCATCCTTCTTATCGGAATGGATAGTGATGACGCTCAACGGCCCGGGCATCTTCAAAACATTGTATGCGTAGTGTGATGCCGCCATAAACTTAGCCAGCGCTGGCCGACCAAGGATCCCATTGTATGACATGGGGATCTTGGCAACATCAAACACTACCTTCTCAGTCCTGTAGTTTAGCTCGCTACCGAATGTTACCGGTAGCGTGATCTTGCCCTTAGGCTGGGTTCTCCCTGGATTGACCCCTTGAAACGTGCCCGTTTCTTCGAGGTCTTCATCAGGAATTTGCAGCCTCTTGAGCATATCCGGTGAGATTAGGTTTAGGCCGGCCCCACCGTCAACTAGCATTTTCGTCACCTTGAGGTTGCGAATCGTTGGCGAGACCAACAATGGCAAACACCCGACCGCGGTTGTGCGATCAGGGTGATCCTCGGCATCGAAAATGTTAGGCGTGTTGGACCACTTCAGGGGCCTACATGCATCTGGTGATGGCTCTGCTGCATTGACTTCCCGCACCCACTATTTGAGTCGTCGGTGGGAAGAATGCAGCGAGGCACCCCCATCGACACACATGGCCTCCGTAGCTTTCTGGAATTCTTGCTCACTGGACTCATCATCTTCTTCTTTGTCTCGGCCCCGAGCGGGCCTATCCTTCTGTTGCTTGGCCTTGCCGCAGCGCCCCCCTCGGCCACCGCGCTTCTTGCCGGATCCGTCAGCACCATCTTGGGCCTTCTCCTTATCTCGCCTTTCATATTCGGCCCTCAGTTTCTCGGCAAGCTGTTCAACTTGCCGCAGTTTTGGAGATCGTGGCCCTTGTTGCGATGGATCTTGCAATACTGCTTGCCGGAGTTTTCCGACTTGTCAGCAGCTGCCAAGGCCTGACAGGAAGGGCACCCGGCAAGATCCTTGCCGGGGTCACCAACCTTGGCCTTCTTGGCGGCGTCGGGGTTGTCGGATTCCTCGACAGCAAGCACGGCCTTGCCTCCGCGTTTCCTGTTCCGCCGTCGGCCTTTCCTTGACGGCGTCGCGACGTCTTCATCTTCGGATTCGCCCGCCGCGCCAACAGCCTCGCCAGGGAGTTTCCTCCCCTCTTCAGCTCAAGCGCATTTATCGGCCAGAGCGTAAAGCTCAGCAATACTCCTAACTTTGTTCATCGCCAGCTCTTCCCGCATTCTGCGGTTACGTATGTTCTGAAGAAATGCGCTAATGACAGCGGCAGGGTGAACGTCAGGAATATTGTACTGCACCCGGCTGAACCACTGCATAAACTTGCGCAGGGATTCGCCCTCCTTCTAAGGGATGATATGCAAATCACTCTCTCGGCCAGGAGCTTGGTGGCCTCCAACAAAGGCGCCAACAAACTGATGGCACAAATCTGACCAAGAAGAAATAAAATTCTCCGGCAGATGCATCAACCACGACCTGACGTTGGGCTTAAGCACCAACGGGAAGTAGTTGGCAAGTATCTTGTCATCTCGGCCCCCGGCAGCCTGCACCGCAATGGTGTAGATGCTCAGGAACTCCGAGGGATGGGTCTTACCGTCATATTTCTCTGGGACCTCCGGCTTGAAGGTTCGGGAATTGGGCCACTGGACTCGTCGCAGCTCACGGGTAAACGCTGGAGTCCCCACCTCATAAGGCAAGTCTCCTACGTCCCCTGGCGCAGGCTCATCGACAGCCGGCCCTGCGCGCTTATTAGACTGATAGCGCGCTTCCCGTCGCTGCTCGATGGTAGTTCGAGCGTCCTCCTTGCCTCGTTCCTGGAGAACTTGACGCTGATCGCGGTGCATCCGTGGATCGGATGACGCCGTGGAAACTTCTTCACGGCGGTCGGCCTGCTGGGTTGTCGGCCGCCGCTGGTGCCGCGGAGGGGAGTGGACCGTGGTTGCACCACCTCCGGTTTTCTCCACATCGGCTCGCACCGGATCAATGGGCCTTCGCTGTGAGGGCCCTGCCTCTTGCGACCCATCTTTGTTGGCGAAGCCGATAAGGCTCTGGATAGTAGCTCGCCACTCCTCCATCTTCTCCGGGGCAGGAGGGAAATTGAGGAGCAGCTGCGCATGTGACAAGGCTTCCGCTGGCGTAGGTTGCGGCGACAGGTGCGAGGTACGTGAGGTGCTCTGACTCCTAACCATATTAGAAAGAGCACCACCACGGTCACGCGACCGCGCGCCACCTCCGCCGGCAGCTCGGTGTGCATGCTGGTCCCGCGCATCTTGGGATCGATGCACAGAAATCTTTTCATGGGGATGCCCAGAACCACCAGCGCCATGATGTCGCTCGTCGTGCACGACCTGGGTAGGTCGTGATGCTTGCGTCGGCGCGGGAGCTCCAGCAGGCACCCTCCGATCTCTAGAATTCCTTGTGCCACCCGTAGGCAACACAACTCCGTCTCTGGATCCAGCGGCGTGTAGGTTACCGCTGCCACTGCGAACGATGCCGCTCGCCTCGCTCGGATCACCAGAATGCCGTGGGGGTTCTAGTCCTCTTCCTACTACACCCACACCATCGCCTGTACGCAAAGGCTCAGGTAAAATGGATGTGGATGGTTGCGCCGTCCCAGCGCTCTTCTTCTTGGGTGCCATGATGATGAAGATGATGAAGAAACTAAGGCGCCGATCACTAGATCAGGTTCACGCAACCTTAAATCCCCCTACTTGGCGCGCCAAAGATGTCGGGGTATGATACCTATGGGATCCTAAGGGACCCCTTTACGATTCGGCGGGGGGAGAGGTATGCGCAAAGAGCAGAACCAATGATCAACGCGGGAAGATTTTACCCAGGTTCGGGCCGCTGATCAGCGCAAAACCCTACTCCTGCCTTGTGTTATTATTGATGTTCTTGAGCCCAGCCTCCAGGAGCGCTCGCAGTGAACAGTACGTTCAAAGAGCAGCTACGCATGCAGAATGGGCCAGAAGATCTCCTCCCCTGTAGCAGTTGTCGTGGGCCTCCTTTTATACCATCAAGGGGTCACCACAGTCGCAAAATGTACATACATTGAGGTGTAAAGTAGCTACAAGGTTACCATACCTAACCCCTGACAGACTAGGACGAACGCATTTAATGCACCGTGAGGTGTCCGTTTAGGTGTCCTTACTTTCTTGGGGATGGAAAAAGGGGCCATCCCATCAGCACCGCTTACGCTCTCCTCCACTGGCGCGTCGCCACGCATCCAAAGAAGGATTCAGAATGCTAGGTTCGTTGCTGTGCCAGAGCGGTGGCATAGCAACAAAACCTTGCCAGGCGCCGAAACTTGCCGGGCGCCAAGTCCTGCCGGGCGCCGATCCTTGCCGGGCTCCGCAGGCCACCCCGGCAAGATCTTGCCGGGGAAGCTGGCCTTCGGATTCCAGCTCTTCTTATCTGCTGATCCTCAGATCTCTGACTTGAAGATTTCTTTCGTGGCCTGAGCCAACCTTGAACTGTTCCCCGACAAGCCTTGCCGCGAGCATGGCTACAACTGCCCGTGCACAAGTACGGGGTACTAGTGGCCCAATACTTAGTACACCGACACTTGGCTTCCTGGGGAAGCTGTCGGTTTGCATACGGGTGTTCTATCTAAAGTGTTTACGATGAGTGTTTTATATTTAAAAACCATTTACGTTGTTTTTAAAGAAAATCGTTTGATAAGTCTGTACATTCAGAGAGAATAACGCAAGTTCGTTCAAACCATATCTTTCATTCAGTCACACTGCGAATTTATATTCATATGATCGAGATACACTGATACAGTATTAAACCCCCCAAAAAAACTAATTCTGGTGGCGGCAGAGACAGCGTGCTGCGCCGGCGTTGTCGTTGTCGTCCTCTGGGACGCCATTGTTGAAGTCTTCAAGGCAGCACAGAATGTTCTTCACATGGAAATCAAACATCTTGTCGTCGCGCGACCGACAGGCGGGGCGCAGGAGGAGGGCAACTCGTGGCGCTGCGAGGTAGTGGTCGACGGCGGCATCCCATGCCGCTGAGGGGGGCACGCGCACGGGGCCCGACGCCGCGGTGGGTGCATGGGCGTGCACGGGCACGGGCGCCGGCGCTGGCATGTACATGAGCTCACGCGGGTCCGCGGAGACCTCGCTGACGCCAGCGGCTTCCAGCTCTGCGATAGTGCTCGGCGACCAGCCCGTCAATGCTACGGGGATGGTCGCTGGCGCGAGCGCGGGGATGGGAGCTGGGACGGGCGCGGGGGCATGAACCACCGCGGCCAGCTCGTGCAGGTCCATGTCCAAGAGGCCCCATTCCTCCTTATTTTCTATCTCCTCTGGCTCAGAGTCGACTTCACCAAACTAGAAGACTAGTGGCAGATGATCCTTCTGCGCCATGGCGTTGGGGGAGGTCTGCGGGAGGGAGGGGAATGGGAGGTGAACAGTAAGGCCGCCCGCATTAAACAGCAGCTCGAGCGCCATTAATGGAGAGGATGCAAGCAAGGCGGGCGGCCATGGAAGTCAAAGGGCTTGCTTCCCAGTGAGCCTGCGCAGCGTACTGCTCGCATGCTTCCCGGTGAGCCTGCGCATTGGAGGACAGCTTGCACGCCTCTCAGTCAGCCTGTGCACTGGACTCTCTCGCACGCCTCCCGTTCAGTCAAGCAGCTGTCCTCACGGCACCTCCTATAGCCATTAAAAGAGAGACACATGGCGTCACGTGAATGGTTAACAGAACGCGCATGATTTAAATTATACAAATGTTTGAGATGTTAAAGTGGCAGCTATTTGTTTCAAAATGCCTTTGTTGGCTGTTATTCGAGTGCGCCTTCTCTCAAAATGGACACAAAAAATACCACAACATGTCGGGTGCCATTCCATTATGGCATGCCAAGTTCCATGAATTTTAGACGAGTTTTGGATTTACTACAATTTAAAAACAAAGCATCTCAACATTTTGCCGGCAATCAAGAGTACCCTGGTGTTTGAAATTCATTCCCATTTCTTGCATGAGACCTAAGCATGCACCCAACGACACACATTTGATATGTCAACCCATTTTTCTACACTGGAGCTTGTGCATGTAGTTCAAATTTGAATTATGCACATAAAATGCCTACAAAACCTAGTTAATGTATAAAAATGTCCAAGCGAACCCCAAAAAATCCCAAAAATTGAAACAACACTCCTGTTGTTCTATGTTGACACTAGAAAAATTTTGAAAGCAAGAAGAGGCAACAGATATCGTTTCGTCCCCAAAGGTGGCACGTTCCCTACCGAAACCATCAGGCTTGTTGTGAGAAGCTCTGGTTTGCGAGAAGCTAATACCCAAACCTGCCCCAAATGGGACAAATTTTTTACCACAGCATGTTGATGCTGATCCATGATAGCATGTCAAGTTTCATGAATTTCAGACGAGTTTTGGATTTACTAGAATTTAAAAACCATGTATCTCAATGTTTGCGGCCGAGCGACGGTGGCAAGGTGTTTGACATTCATTCCCATTTCTTGCATGGGACCTAAGCATGCAACCAAGGACACATATTTGATTTTTCAACCAATTTACATGCACTGGAGCATGTGCCTGTAGTTCAAATTTGAATTATGCACATAAATGCATAGAAAACTCAGTTAATGTATAAAAATGTCCAAACGAACCCCCAAAAAATTCCTAAATTTAACACAACACTCCTGTTGTTCTATGTTGACACTAGAAAAAAATTGAAATCAAGAAGAGGTAACGGATATTGTTTCATCCAGAAAGGTGAAACGTTCCCTACCGTAACCATGAGGCTTGTTGTGCGAAGCTCTGGTTTATGAGAAGCTTATACCCCAACCTGCCCCAAATGGGACAATATTTTTACAATGGCATGTTGATGCTGTTCCATGCTAGCATGTCAAGTTTCATAAATTTCAGACGCATTTTCGATTTACTAGAATTTAAAAACCATGTATCTCAATGTGAGCGGCCGAGCGACGGTGGCAAGGTGTTTGACATTCATTCTCATTTCTTGCATGGGACTTATTCATGCAACCAAGGACACACATTTTAATTTTGAACCCATTTATATCCATTGGAGCATGTGCATGTAATTCAAATTTGAATTATGCACATAAATGCATAGAAAACTCAGTTAATGTATAAAAATGTCCAAGTGAACCCCGAAAAATCCCAAAAATTGACACAACACTCCTGTTGTTCTATGTTGACACGAGAAAATTTTTGAAAGTAAGAAGAGGCAACGGATATCGTTTCGTCCCCCAAGGTGGCACGTTCCCTACTGAAACCATCACGCTTGTGAGAAGCTCTGGTTTGCGAGAAGCTTATACCCAAACCTGCCCCAAATGGGACAATATTTTTACCATGGCATGTCGATGCCGTTCCATGATATCATGTCAAGTTTCATGAATTTTAGATGAGTTTTCGATTTACTAGCATTTTAAAACCATGTATCTCAATGTTAGCGGCCGAGCGACAGTGTCAAGGTGTTTGACATTCATTCTCATGTCTTGCATGTGACCTAAGCTTGCAACCAAGGACACACATTTGATTTTTCAACCCGTTTTTATGCACTGGAGCATGTGCATGTAGTTCAATTTTGATTTATGCACATAAATGCCTAAAAAACTCAGTTAACGTATAAAAATGTCCAAACGATCCCCGAAAAAATCCAAAATTTAACACGACACTCCTATTGTTCTATGTTGACACCAAAAAAAAATTGAAAGCAAGAGGAGGCGATGAATATCGTTTTGTCCACAAAGGTGACACATTTCCCTAACGGAACCATGAGGCTTCTTGTGAGAAGCTCTGGTTTGTGAGAAGCTTATACCATAACCTGCCCCAAATGGGACAATATTTTTTACCCCAGCATGTTGATGCCATTCCATGATAGCATGCCAAGGTTCATGAATTTCAGACGGGTTTTGGATTTACTAGAATTACAAAAGAAGTACCTCAACGTTTGCCGGAGAGCCACAGTGCCATGGTGTTCGAAATTCATCCCCATTTCTTGCATGGGACATAAGCATAAACCCATGGACACATATATGATTTTACAACCCATTTTGGTGCACCGGAGCATGTGCATGTAGTTTAATTTTGAATTGTGCACCTGAAATGGCTAGAAAACCAAGTTAATTGTATAAAAATGTCCAATAGTTGCAATTTTTGATGACACACCTATAGTTGCATGTTCACTGCAGATAAAAGTTCTAGCAATTCAAACACCCTCCTTTGCCGCTGTGACTGCCACTGTGACCCCATTATGTAATTCAAATAAAGATGAAAAATCAAGTAGATCGCACACAGTTTATTATCACCAATCGTGTGAGATGCAATACAAAATATCTTGGAGCACCGTCGGAGTATAGTACGCCTATGGCTTACACGAGAAGGTGTGTCGTCTACAGTCCACAGCCGGTGTGTCAAGCACACTAGCTCGCTCCCCAAATATCATTTCACTGTTCAATCGTCGCCGGTGAAAGATGAGGACGTGGACCCGCGTCGTGAGGGCAACTTCGGCGGCCCACTCCGGCGAGACCGCGGCCGCAGCCGCCATGCGCGTGCTAACAAGCTGCATGAGTGCGGCCACAATCTGCGACCGGGCGGCCAAGGCAGCCAAAACGGCCACAGTTGCTTCTCAGGTGGCGGCAGCAACATCTGCCTCGGGGATAGCAACTGCCGAGAGCGGCACAGCAGACATTCGTTCTGCAGCGGCGACCTTAGCCCTGATGGAGGCTGCCCACGACCATATCGAGGCCGCCCATGCCCAGCTCGTGGCGGTCACCACACAAATTGAACGAAGCTTCTCCGACAATGGTCGGCAACCCACGGCCGAAGAGTTGGCAATCGCTGAGAGCGTTCGAGCACCCATCCGTTCCTTCGTGGCATACCTTGCCACGACGGAGCCCGTCCAAGCACAGATCGCAGCCGCCCACGCCCAACTCATGGCGGCCTTTTCCAAAGAGATGGTGGACGCGGATGGCGAGATGCTTGCCGAGTATGGTGCGATGGATGCCATGGAGCCCCTTCCCCAGGAGATCATCGGGCGCGAGCTGGACATGGAGGAGGCGGCGGAGATCGACGAGCACCAGTCATAGTAGTACTCTTTGTTTTGTTTAATTAAGAGCGCCGGTCTTTAATTTGTTAGAGTAATGTTTAGGTCAGCTAGCTCTGTTTAATTGCTGAACTTGCTCGATTAAGAAGTATGGGTGTGCTGTAGTCTCCTTTGTGTACCCAAATTATGCAGTCATGTGGATGACCATTGTAACTAGGGAAATTCGAACCAAAATTTTTGATGTTCAAACTCATCACACATGGGTTAAGCTATATGAATCGTTTGTGATGTTCACATATCGTACACAGTGCTGAATAAGGGACCGTGTTTGATGACACTTTGCTCGCCAGTTTTTTCGCTACATCGATTCAAAATTTTCAGCTTCCGTGGAAATATCTACCTCCCCGCCCCCTCCCCCTTACCAAAAGCCACATTTCCCCTATTTCTGCCTTCCTTTCCAAGTTGAAACCTTCACTCCTTGCTTGCTGCGTCGCCTCCTCGCCGACGACCCTCCTTCATGTTGCTCGGCCTCATCGATCCAAGCAGGTAATCCACACCCGACCCCCATCCTCCTCCTCCTTCCACATCCCACATGTCCCGACCGCCGGCGCAACACCTTCCACCCAAATCACCGACCCCTCCCCCAAATAAGCGCCGCCCTAAGCCATGGTGCACGCAGTATAGCCAGGAGCTCAAGGAGCATTTGGCAACGGTGAAGCAAATCACGGCCGCACACGCGGATGAGGTCGCGATGGATGCCATTCGTGCAGACCCCCAGATCTTCGTGGAGCACCTCGGCGTCGAGGCCACCGTCGACGCCTCACGCGCCGATGCCACGACGCGGTTGGCTGCTTTAAACGACAGTTTGTGGCGTTTCCTCGAGGCCACCATCGGTGCCTTCGACGAAGACTACGAGGTGTTTTCTTAGCGTGCCAGTGCTTACCTCAACTCGAGAGGCAGCAGGTTGGTGCCCGGAGTGGCTCAGGCAACTCACCACTATGACGAGGGCACCCAGGATGTGGAGGCCTCGCCCTCTTCCATGTCTAAGGAGCCAATCATCATCGATATCTCCGATGATGAAGAGTAGCTTGTCTAATTAGCTCACTATAAGGACCTATGTTCAGTTTGCTAGCTATGCTGGTTAAGCATGCTCGGTTTACCCATTGCATGTGCTGCTCCTTCCTTTCCTTAATAAATTCTAGTGAATTGTCCTATCTACTTTTACCATGCAATCTATTGCTCTAGTGTATATGTTCTATATGTCGTGCAATATGGTGCTCACTTATTAACTGTTTGGTTAATTAGTTGTGGTCTTCAGTTAACTGTTTGGTTCAATTCTGCAAATGTGATGTTCAATTCTTCAGGGTGCAATTTTGTATTGTCTTCCATGTGAGAAATAAATCGAATTTATCTTTACAAAATACGTGAGAAACAAATACAATTGCTAAATTTCCAAGTTGTCAAGCATGCTTGGTTTGGTTAACTGTCTGATCTTTTAGTATGTTATACATTGTGCAATGTGGTGCTCAGTTAATGTTTGGTTCATTTGTTGTGGTGTTTAGTTAACTGTTTGGTTCAATTCTGCAATGCGATGTTCAATTGTTGTGGGTGCATTATGTTATTGTATACCATGTGAGAAATAAATCGAATTGGCTGTACTAAATACATGAGAAACAAATACAATTGCTATATTTCCAAGTTGCTAAGCATGATTGGTTTGGTTAACTGTCTGATCTTCTATTAGGAGTATGTTATATTGTGCAATGTGGTGCTCAGTTAATGTTTGGTTCATTTGTTGTGGTGTTTGATACGTCTCCAACGTATCTATAATTTTTTATTGTTCCATGCTGTTAGATTATCATTCTTGGATGTTTTACAATCATTTTATAGCAATTTTATATCATTTTTTGGGACTAACCTATTGACATAATGCCCAGTGACAGTTGCTGCTTTTGCTTGTTTTTTACTTCGCGGAAAATCAATACCAAACGGAGTCCAAACGCTGCTTTTTGGAGATTTTTTTTGGACCAGAAGACACAAGTTGGGCCAAGGAAGTACCAGAGGGGGGCTCCGAGGGGAGCACAACCCACCTGGGAATGCCAGGGGGAGTACGACAAAGGTATTAGGGATGCCCAGTCCCGAAATGAAAAATGAATTTACTTTATGTTGTCAAATAATAAATTCCTTGGAAAGTGTTGGCATGGACGGCACCCGTGGATTCGGTTAGCCGTGGAATGTGAAAGTATGGTGGAAAAAGGAATAAACTTTATTTTCTGTTTGGGAACCGCCTATGATATATCTAGCATGGAAAGTATTGGGAACTACTCGATCGTTTTCGTTGACAGGAAAAGCATGCCACCCAAAATGTTTTTATCTCTATCTTTTTCGCTTTGAGCTCTGGCACCTCTACAAATCCCTACTTCCCACTGCGAAGGGCCTTTCTATTTACTTTATGCAATTTTTATTTTGAGTCTCCATCTTCTCTTATAAAGCACCAACTAAGGGGCAATATGATCGTACTTGAGCATTGGGTGTAGCTAATATGCGAGTGTGTTTCATGAATGGATCAATGATTGAGCATAATGGGCTAGGGATAACTAGCTTTAGTGCTGATATTTTGAAAGACATGGTTGTTAGTTGATATGCTTGAGTATTGAAATCTTCATGTCAAAACTAGACTATTGCTTTGAATCATATGGAAGTCCAAATGTCCATGCTACAAAAGAAAAGATTATGTGATGAACATGTTAGGCAGCATTCCACATCAAAAATTCTATTTTTATCATTTACCTACTCGAGGACGAACATGAATTAAGCTTGGGGATGCTGATACGTCTCCAACGTATCTATAATTTTTTATTGTTCCATGCTGTTATATTATAATTCTTGGATGTTTTAGAATCATTTTATAGCAACTTTATATCATTTTTTGGGACTAACCTGTCGGTGTACTAAGTATTGGGCCATTAGTACCCCGTACTTGTGCACGGGCAGTTGTAGCCATACTCGCGGCAAGGCTTGTCGGGGAACAGTTCGAGGTTGACTCAGGCTACCAGAGAAATTCTCAAGTCAAAGATCTGAGGATCAGCAGATAAGGAGAGCTAGAATCCGAAAGCCAGCTTCCCCGGCAAGATCTTGCTGGGGTGGCCTGCGAAGCCCAGCAAGATTCGGCACCCGGCAAGATTCAGCACCGGCAAGGTTCGGCGCCCGGCAAGATTCGGCGCCCGGAAAGATTCTGTTGCTGTGCCACCGCTCTGGCAAGCAACAAGCCCGACATTCTGGGTCCTTCTTTGGATGCGTGGCGACGCGCCAGTGGAGTAGAGCTTAAGCGGTGCTGATGGGATGGCCCCTTTTTCCATCCCCTAGAAAGTGAGGACACCTAAACAGACACCTCACGGTGCATTAAATGCGTTCGTCCTAATCCGTCAGGGGTTAGGTAAGATGACCCTGTAGCTACTTTACACCTCAATGTATGTACATTTTGCCACTGTGGTGACCCCTTTGAGCATATAAAAGGAGGACCAAGGCAACTGCTACAGGGGGAGGAGGATCTTCTGGCCCATTCTGCATGCGTAGCTGCTCTTTGAACGTGTTGTTCATTGCAAGCGCCCCTGAAGCCTGGGCTCAAGAACATTGATATTAAAACAAGGTAGGAGTAGGGTTTTACGCTGATTAGCGGCCCGAACCTGGGTAAAATCGCCCCGCGTCGATCGTTGGTTCTGCTCTTTGCGCATACCTCTTCCCCTGCCGAATCGTAAAGGGATTCCTTGAGGGTCCCATAGGTGTCGCACGCCGACATCTTTGGCGCGCCAGGTAGGGGTCTGTAGGTTGTGTGAACCTGATCCAGTGATCGGCACCTTAGTTTCTTCATCATCTTCATCATCATGCCACCCAAGAAGAAGAGCACCGCAACGGCGCAACCATCCACGTCCATTTTACCTGTGCCCTCGCATACGGGCGATGGCGTGGGTGCAGAAGGAAGAGGATTAGAGCCTCCAGGCGTTCCGGTGATCCAAGCCAGGCGAGCGGCGTCGTTCGCAGCGGCAGTGGCAACCCACACGCCGCTGGATCCAGAGATGGAGCTGTGTTGCCTACGGGTGGCACAACGAATTCCAGAGAGCAGAGGACGCTTTCTGGGGCTCCCGCACTGGCGCCAGCGTCACGGCCTTCCCAGACCATGCGCGATGAGCAATGTCATGGCGCTGGTGGTTCAGGGCATCCCCATGAAAAGATTTCTGCGCATCGATCCCAGGGTGCGCGGGCTCAGCATGCACACCGAGCTGCCGGTGGAGGTGGCGCGCGGTCGCGTGACTGTGATGGTGCTCCTTCTAACATGGCTAGGAGTCAGAGCACCTCGCGTACCTCGCACCTGTCGCTGCCGCCTACGCCAGCGGAAGCCTTGGCACATGCGCAGCTGCTCCTCGATTTCCCTCCTGCTCCGGAGAAAATGGAGGAGTGGCGAGCTACTATCCAGAGCCTCATTGGCTTCGCCAACAAAGATGGGCCACAGGAGGCAGGGCCCTCACAGCGGCGGCCCATCGATCTGGCGCGAGCACATGTGGAGAAAACCGGAGGTGGTGCAACCACGGTGCACTCCCCTCCGCGACACCAGCGGCGGTCGACAACCCAGTGGGTCGATCGCCGTGATGATGATTCCACGGCGTCGTCCGATCCACGGATGCGTCGCGACCAGCGTCAAGTTCTCCAGGAACAAGGCAAAGAGGACGCTCAAACTACCATCGAGCGGCGACGGGAAGCGCGCTATCAATCTGATAAGTGTGCAGGGCCGGCTGTCGATGAGCCTGCGCTAGGGGACGCAGGTGACTTGCCTTACGAGGTAGGGACTCCAGCGTTTACCCGTGAGCTGTGGCAAGTCCGGTGGCCCAATTCCCGAACCTTCAAGCCAGAGGTCCCGGAGAAATATGACAGCAAGACTCATCCCTCGGAGTTCCTGAGCATCTACACCATTGTGGTGCAGGCTGCCGGGGGCCGAGATGACAAGATACTTGCCAACTACTTCCCGTTGGTGCTCAAACCCAACGTCAGGTCGTGGTTGATGCATCTGCCGGAGAATTCTATTTCTTCTTGGTCGGATCTGTGCCATCAGTTTGTTGGCGCCTTTGTCGGAGGCCACCAAGCTCCTGGCCAAGAGAGTGATTTGCATATCATCCCTCAGAAGGAGGGCGAACCCCTGTGCAAGTTTATGCAGAGATTTAGCCGGGTGCAGTACAATATTCTTGACGTTCACCCTACGGCTGTTGTCAGCGCATTTCACCAGAACGTGCATAACCGCAGAATGCGGGAAGAGCTGGCAATGAACAAAGTCAGGAGTATTACCGAGCTTTACGCTTTGGCCGACAAGTGCGCACGAGCTGAAGAGGGGAGGAAACTCCCTGGCGAGGCTATTGGCGCGGGGAGCGAATCAGAAGATGAAGACGCTGCAACCCCGTCAAGGAAAGGCCGGCGGTGGAACAAGAAGCGCAAAGGCAAGGCCGTGCTTGCTGTCGAGGAATCTGGCAACCCCGGCGCCGCCAAGAAGGCCAAGGTTGACGACCCCGGCAAGGAACTTGCCGGGTGCTCCTCATGCCAGGCCTTGGCGGCTGCCGACAAGTCGGAAAATTCCGGCAAGCACTACTGCAAGATCCATCGCACCAAGGGTCACGATCTCCAAAACTGCCGGCAAGTTGAACAGCTTGTCGAGAAGCAGAGGGCTGAGTATGCAAGGCGAGATAAGGAGAAGGCCCATGACGGTGCTGAGGGGTCTGGCAAGAAGCACGGTGGCCGAGGGGGTCGCCGCAGCAAGGCCAGGCAACAGAGGGAGAGGCCCGCTCGAGGCCGTGACCAAGAAGAAGATGATGATGAAGAAGATGATGAGTCTAGTGTGCAAGAATTCCAGAAAGCTACAGAGGCCATGTGTATCGACGGGGGCGCCTTGTTGCATTCTTCCCACCGTCGGCTCAAACAGTGGGTGCGAGAAGTCAATGCAACAGAGCCATCGCTGAATGCATGTAAGCCCCTCAAGTGGTCCAACGCGCCTATCATTTTCGACGCCGAGGATCACCCTGATCGCACAACCGCGGTCGGGTGCTTGCCATTGTTGGTCTCACCAAAAATCCACAACCTCAAGGTGACGAAAATGCTAGTTGACGGTGGGGCCGGGCTGAACCTAATCTCACCGGATGTGCTCAAGAGGCTCCAAATTCCTGATGAAGATCTCGAAGAAACGAGCATGTTTCAAGGGGTCAATCCAGGAAGAACCCAGCCAAAGGGCAAGATTACACTACCGGTGACATTTGGTAGCGAGCTCAACTACAGGACCGAGAAGGTAGTGTTTGATGTCGCCAAGATCCCTATGTCATACAATGGGATCCTTGGTCGGCCAGCGCTGGCTAAGTTCATGGCGGCATCACACTACGCGTATAATGTTTTGAAGATACCTGGGCCGTTAAGTGTCATTACTATCCATTCCGATAAGAAGGATGCGCTCATCTGTGCTGACCAACTCTACCGGGAAGCAGTTGCAGCACCTGCCATTAAGGCATCTGCTCCTGCCGCTGGAACTCCTGGGGGGAAGAAGAAGACCAGCAAGAATCTTGGCGCGAACTCTGGCAAGCGCACCTCCTCGGAGTGCTGCACTTCCGTTGAGGACGCACCAGAGAGTTCCACCGGCAAGAACAAGAGATCCAAGGCCGCTTCACCAGAGACCAAGAAGGTGCCCGTCAAAGAGGACGGAACGGGAGGAACTTTCACCATAAGTTCCACCCTTGATGACAAATAGGAAAGCGCGCTCATTGCCTTCCTGCGGGCGAATGTCGATGTGTTTGCATGGCAACCATCTGACATCCCCGGCGTTCCCAGGGAGGTAATTGAGCACCACCTTGCTGTCTGTCCTCACGCGCGGCCCGTCAAGCAGAGGGTCAGGAAGCAAGCCTTGGAGCAGCAAGAATTCATTGCCGAAGAAATCAGGAAGCTGGAGGCGGCAGGATTGGTCAGAGGAGTACTTCACCCAACCTGGTTGGCCAATCCGGTTGTAGTGCGCAAGGCGAATGGGAAATGGAGGCTGTGTATTGATTATACAGATATCAATAAAGCCTGTCCAAAAGATCCCTTTCCCTTGACGCGCATTGACCAGATTGTGGACTCCACCGCTGGTTGTGATCTACTGTCCTTCCTTGATGCCTATTCAGGGTATCATCAGATCTTCAAGGCAAAAGAAGATGAAGAAAAGACCGCATTTATCACCCCATGTGGTACGTATTGTTTTATACGAATGCCTTTCGGGTTGAAAAGTGCTGGTTCTACATTTGCCAGAGCGGTCCAAATTGGTTTTGAGCCTCAACTCCATAGAAATATAGAGGCATATATGGATGATATAGTGGTCAAAACCAAGGACAAAGCGACGCTCATACAAGATCTAGAAGAAACATTTGCAAATCTGCGCAAGATCAACTTAAAGCTCAATCCTGAGAAGTGTGTGTTTGGTGTTCCTTCCGGCAAGCTTCTCAGATTCTTTGTATCTCAACGGGGAATCGAAGCGAACCTCGACAAGATCAAAGCTATTGAGCAGATTGAAGCACCAAGACGCGTCAAGGATGTCCGTCGTCTTGCCAGCTGTGTTGCTGCTCTAAGCAGGTTTACTTCCAAATCTGCTGAGCGCGCCCTGCCCTTTTTCAAAATTTTGAAGAAGGCAGGTCCGATGAAATGGACTCCGGAGGCAGAGGCTGCGCTGCAAGATTTGAAGAAATACCTTTCTTCTCCGCCGACGCTAGTCGCGCCTAAACCACGAGAGCCGTTGCTGCTATATTTGGCAGCAACAAATCTAGTGGTTAGTGCTGCATTAGTGGCGCAGGGAGAAGCTGATGAGGAAGCAACACCAGCGGCAGGACCGTCAGGCGACGCGGCAGGATCTTCCCCGGCAAGGGTTGATCCCGGCAAGACAGGATCTGCGCAGTCAGAAGAACCAGTGCAGAAAAAAAGGTGGTGCAGCGCCCAGTTTATTTTGTTAGCTCTCTTTTGCAAGGAGCCAGGTCAAGGTATTCTGGCGTGCAGAAGTTGCTCTTCGGCCTCCTCATGGCCTCAAGGAAGCTATGCCATTATTTTAAAGCACATGAAATCACGGTCGTCACTCGCTTTCCGTTGCAATGGATTTTGCGAAATCCAGAAGCAACCGGCAGGATTTTGGAATGGGCATTGGAGTTGTCAAGCTTGGGTCTCAAGTTTGAAAGCACTTCGACAATTCAGAGCAGAGCCTTGGCAGAGTTCATTGCGGAATGGACCCCAACGCCAGACGAAGAGGTTCAAGAAACAATTCTCCCCGGCAAGGAAATTGATCAGCAATGGGTTATGTACTTTGACGGGGCTTTTTTGCTGCAAGGTGCCGGTGCTGGCGTGCTGCTTGTCGCACCCACCGGAGAGCACCTCAAGTACGTAGTCCAGATGCATTTTCCCCGGGAGAGTTCGACAAACAACACCGCGGAGTACGAGGGCCTGCTTGCCGGTCTCAGGATCGCGGCAGACCTTGGTATCAAGAAGCTCGTCATCAGAGGTGATTCGCAGCTTGTCATCAGGCAAGTTAACAAGAGTTATCAGAGTCCATTGATGCAAGCCTACGTGGATGAAGTGAGAAAAATGGAAGAGCACTTTGACGGTCTGCAAATGAAGCACATCCCTCGTGCCGAGAACAGTATTGCCGATGACCTGTCAAAGCGCGCCGCCCTCAAGTTGCCTGTGGAACCAGGAACTTTTGTGCTCCATTTGACTCAACCATCCATGGCGCCATCAATGCGGCAAGAAAAGCGAAGAAAGTTAAATTCTGGACAGTACTTTTCGGCGGAGCTCCCCGGAGCCGCCGGCAAGGAACCTACTCGGATCAACGACAAACCTGTCGGGGAACGACACGCTCCGGCGGAACCACACGCTTTCGCTGTCGAGAGAAATGTTCCCCCGACAGAGGAAATGCCTTTAGTCCTAGCTGTCGAGCCTCAGGCTCCAGCATGGGCGCAGCACATTGTCCATTTCCTTCAAACAGGAGAACTCCCGGAGGAACAGGAAGAAGCGGAAAAAGTAGCCCGTCGGTCTGTTATGTACAAGTTCGTCGATGACGTCCTGTATAGAAAGAGACCGAACGGTGTGAAATTGAAGTGCATTCCTCGGGGGGATGGACTAGAGTTGTTGGCGGAAATACATGGAGGCATATGTGGCTCTCACATAGGATCAAGAGCACTTGTCGGGAAAGCATTCCGGCAAGGTTTCTTTTGGCCCACCGCTCTCCAGGATGCAACTGCACTAGTAACCAAGTGTGAAGCGTGCCAGTTTCATTCGAAGAAATCTCATCAGCCAGCTCAAGCTCATCAGACAATCCCTCTCTCCTGGCCATTTTTGGTCTGGGGGCTCGACATACTGGGCCCTTTCCCCCGTGCTACCGGGGGCTTTGAGTACTTGTACGTTGCTATCGACAAGTTCACAAAGTGGCCGGAGGTGGAAGCAGTGAGGAAGGTGACAGCACAATCAGCCGTCAAGTTCTTTAAAGGGATAGTTTGCCGTTTCGGTGTGCCCAACAGGATCATCACCGACAACGGCACGCAATTCACAAGTCGCAGCTTCATGCAGTACGTCCAAGACCTTGGCGGCAAAATTTGTTTTGCCTCTGTTGCTCACCCAAGAAGCAACGGTCAAGCAGAGAGGGCCAATGCTGAAGTGCTGTGCGGTCTCAGGACCAGAACCTTTGATAGGCTGAGAAAGTGCGGAAGACGCTGGATTGATGAATTGCTGGCGGTTCTTTGGTCAATCAGAATGACACCAAATCGAGCCACCGGCCAGACACCCTTCGCTCTGGTCTACGGAGCGGAAGCAGTTCTCCCCACGGAACTCACGTACGGATCACCTCGAGTGCTCGCTTATGATGAGCTTGAGCAAGAGCAACTGCGGCAAGATGACGCTGTGCTCCTTGAGGACAATCGTCTTCAGGCTGCTGTGCGAGCTGCACGCTACCAGCAAGCTTTGCGCCGCTACCATAGCCGTAAAGTCCATGCCCGAAGCCTTGAGGAAGGCGACCTTGTTCTTCGGCGGATTCAGTCCGCCAAGAATTCAAACAAGTTGACGCCGAAGTGGGAAGGCCCTTATCGGGTAGTACGAGTCACCAGGCCCGGCACTGTCTGCCTGGAGACCAAAGATGGCGTTCCAGTGAGCAATTCCTGGAATATCGAACATCTTCGCAAGTTCTACCCATAAGGCGCGGTTGCCGGGGGCCCCCGGCAACCACCCTTTTGTACAACTCTTGCCGGCAAGGCATATAATCCTTTGTACAAAGCCAGGCGCAGACCCTGAGGACAGATGAATAAGTTTAAGTGTTGTGCATTTCCTTATTGATTTCCATGTTCATATATATATATGCATGTTTGTCTAAGATGTTGTATGACACTTGCTCCCGGTAAGTTCTAACGAACCGCCAAGGTTTCATATCTTTATTTTCTCTTCTTTCTTTTTCTCAAAAGACAGAAGGGTTCCTCGCGTGCACGTTTGCCGGGGGGAAGGAGGATATGGGTACCAGTTGGCGACGTTCAGAATTGACGCTTACCGGAGGAAGGACGGCGGCAGAAAGCTAAGTTCTAAAACTTAGGGCAAGTTTCCTTTATTGCAAAGGTATTTTCCTTGGACGATTTTGACTTTTGTATGGAAAACCTGCACGCGAAGGAACCCTTGTTGTAATCGGTTGCGCCCTTATTTTGTTTCGAGTCCGCTCAACGATTTAAGTGGCTGCATTGAGAACGCCAAGGAGTCTTGCCGGCCGCTGCACCTCCAGCAGGCTGCTGAAGTCCCGCACCCAGCGCTCGCGGCAGGTTGCATGCCGGCAAGTTTTTCAGTAAGCGTAGGGTGAACTCCATACAGAAAGGAATCAGACAAGGGAGATGGCATACATGTACCCAAACATAAGCAAGTTATATTAGATTAGTAAGTTGCCGCAGTTCTAACTTAAGACTTAATTGTCTTTGGCATGGAATGGCGATGGCAAGAAGAGGTGGAGCAGCTAATATCTGCGCTGGCCTTCAACCCTTTTGATTGAATCCACCTTCTCAAGGATAGGCACGACAAGCTCCTCAAGTGCCTCAAGATTTGCGTCCTTTGGTAGGCGGCCGAACTCATTGGAGAGGTTGATGCCAGGATTATTATGCACCACCTTGATAAGTACCTTGCGGAGGACGGCCCAGCAAAGCTGGCGGGACTCGTTGGCCAATTGGGTCGCCCGGTTAGACTGAAGCAGCTTCAGAGCATCAATGATGCTTTCGAAGAACATAGTCAACCTGGCGCTCGAGGATATTTTTTCTTTGGAGGAATACCTGAAGTTTGACAGGCCCATGGATGATAATTGTGCCGTGAGTTTCTCCGCAGCATCGATGAGGCGTCCAGTCCAGATTTTCACCCCATTTTCGTAATCAACTTGGGCGGCGGCAACGCTCTTGAGCAGGTTCCTCTCTTCCTGGAGATCTTTGCACAGGGCCTTCTCGTGGGCCCTGCCGTCCTTGAGAGACTTCTCCAACGTGGTCAGCTTCAGCCTCAGATCGGCAATAGCATCATTTGCTGAGGAGAGCTGCTTGGTCTTGTTAGACATGGCAACTTGCATCTCCGCTAGGGTGTGGAGGGTTTTTTCCCTGTCACCTTTGAGCGTCGAGAGCTCCTTGCCGTGTTCTTCAAGATCCACTTCCAGTTTCTTGACTTTGCCGCTCAGCTCATTCTTGGTGGCCTCTGCAGACTCGGTAGCATCGACGGCCTCCTTGAGCTTGCCGGCATGATCTATAGTTAGAGCTTCGAGCGCCTCCTTGTGCTTCTGCTCCAGCTCCTGGGTCCGCCGCGCGACAAGCTTCTCGATATCTTCATCTTTGCTGTGAAGCTTGGCGGCGAGCGCCTGCTCGCGTGCAGCAAGGTCTTCCTCGTGAGCATCAAGCGCAATGCGACGCCCCATCAGGAGAGCATCTTCAGCAGCAATTCTTTGCGTAGCTTCCTCTTGCGCCTTCTCCATGTCAGATTGTTTCAAGAGGATCTCTGTCTAGTTTTGGCTCACTTGTTCCCGGCTGGCAGTCAACTCTTGGAGGGCCTCGGCGTACCAGACATGCATTTGTTTGACGCGCCTCTGAAAATCTGCTTCGGCCACCTCGACAACTGCCATTCTGGAATCTGCTTTCTCTTTCCGAGCACGGTGAAGTGCTTGGAGCTTGCGGAAATTTTTGCCCATGGCCTGAAGGAGCTGATCCTCTTCAGATTTGCCACTGCTGGCGCTTGGATCATCAACAATCTCGAGCCCAGCAGCGGCGACAATTTCTTCATCAAAGACTTCCCCTTTGGCCGGTGCCCCAACGCTTGCCGTCCCCGGCAAGTTGACAAACAGGTTCTCGCCAACTTTGAGATATTTGCTGGATGAGGGGACTTCGGATGTTAACGGTTGATCCTCAGCAACTGCCTCACTAGTAGCAGGGGGCTCTGTGGCCGGCGCAGCGCCTGGCGCTCCTGCGGCAGGAATGCCATCAGTACGGTCACCAGCCTCCTTGCCGCCCTCTTCAGTAGACTCCTTGGCGGGTTCCTCCTGTGCAGTCTTGGCGGCCTCATCGGCAAAAGCACCGCCGGGTTCTACAGTGGCATCCATGGTGGCCTCGCTGGCAGCGATTTTGTCAGCTTCGGCGGTAACATCCCTAGCGGTCTCCTCGATGACAGCGTCGATGTCCATGTGTTCCATCTCAGGGAATTCTAAAGGACAAGGGAGAGAAACAGAATGAGATCAAGATTGAAGCTCAAGAAGACAAAAGAAAGAGAGATAAAGGAAAGAATAGCAAGCGCACTAAGGCAATTGGTTACCTGCATCGGGCTGTCGAGAGGTGGCCTCGCCCCTCCCGGCAACCTCGGTTGCCGGGGGTGGGATGCCAGTATCCATGGTTGTCGGCTCCTCCTCAACCAAGACAAGCTCGTCGGTGTGATCTCTTGCCGGGGATGCGCTTGAGGGCGATGTGGTTGACAGAGGTGGCGCAATGAGGGTATCTCCTGATAACTCCCTTTGTTGCCGTCCTTCTCCTGCAAGCCCAAAGATATCAGCGGCAAGGATAGGAACCTCAGCATTCCCCAACGGAAAAAGAGTAATGAACTTACGCTGGGGGTTGCGTCGAGGACTAAGATCCGGGCTAATGGTAGTAGTTTCCGGCGCGCTCGTGAAGCCTGCTGGGGGCTCGTCGCCCGTGGAAGTCTTTGCCCTCTTCGCCTTCCTCTCTGTCAAGGTTTCTGCATCACTGCAGAGACAATACAAGCAAGTCAATAAGATTGATCCAGAATTTGGAAGATAAAGGCTGCGGCAAGATACTCACTCTTCCTCTTCTCGCTCCGGACTGAAGCCGGAGATGTCGAAATTGACCTCTGTTGCAGTGTCTGTGTGGGGAGGCGGAGGAGGGGTCCTAGGTCGCTTGGCTGTAGCAGGCACGGAGGGTTGGCGTGTTTCTGCCACCTCAGCCTCCGGTGCGGTAGTGCGAGACACCACTGCCGCCTCAGCAGTTGCCGCTGGTGTGGGTCTCGCACGCCGCGCAGGTTGCTGTCGAACTCCTTGCCGCGGCGCAGTCTTGCCGCCCGCTTCCTTGCCGGGAGCCTCGCTGCTCGAGGAAGGATGGCTTGCTGGGATGCCAGATGCAGCTTTTCGAAGAACACGCTTTGTCTTCTTCGGGGCTGGAAGCTCTTCTTGCGGTTCTTCTTCGGCCGCATCTTCGTCGGACGAGCTCTCAGTGGCTATGCTGCTCTGTCCCCCGGCAGCCTTGTCCTTCCCGGCAGGATTTTCTTCCACCACTACCTCTGCGTCACTGGTTTCCCATTCTGTGAAGCCGGCGCTGCCAGCCTCCGCGGCAAGATTCGCCTCCTCCGCCCTAGTGGCGATGTACGCCACTTGTTCGTCGGTGGTGGCTCGGATGAGGTCTGCTTCTTCCCGGACGGCCCTCTCTGTCAAGTTATCAAAGAACTTTTGTGCCTCTTCCTCGGATGGCTCAACCCATGTCGTGTCGAGACTGTGGGCGTTGAACAGTGGCATGGTGGCGATAATCGACCCCAGGGCAGAGTTGTTGCACAGAGGGACGATTCTTGCCGGCAACCGATGCTTGTTGTCGCGCTGGAATAGCCTTTGATGGAGAGCGCCAAGTTGCATAGCAGTCAAATTGTTGTTCAATCCGGGGCGCAATTTCATGACGTCTGCTGCGTTTCGGTATTCCCAAGCTGGTCTCCCTTTATTCTGCAAGGGGGCAATGCAGTGGCGGAGGAAATCGAAGCCAATCATCTCCATTGTTAGCCTGGCAGCTTTCAGGCGAAGGATTCTGGTGGTGGCGATTGTGAGTTTTTCATCTTCAGCAGCGAGACCGCTCCAGCCACTGCCACGGACCGCTTTCTGCTGTCGAGGCAAATAGAACGGATGGGGATCTGCTTCCTGGATCCAGCACCACTCAGCCCGCCATTCGTCCCACTTCTCGCGGTAAACCCCTTCTGGGTATATTTCCTTATTCCAAGCCCTTGGAATCTAGGCAATAGAACCAGAGAGGGCCTCCCCTTTTTGGATACGAGGGAAAAAGTAGTGGCGGAAAAGGGCAGTATTGGGAACCACTCCGGCAAAATTTTCACAAAGATGAGCAAAGATGGACATGCACAGTACCGTATTCGGCGTGAAATCAAGAAGATGGAAGCCCTATGTGTACATAATGTCGTTGAAGAAGTCAGAAAATGGGGGACAGAGCCTGCAGTAGAAATAAGCAGCAAAGAAGGGATATCTGTCTGACCTGCTCTTGGAGAACGAACCTGGAATCACGCGAGTGGCGGGGTGAGCCTGCGTCTCCCTTGCCCACATACACTCGTACCGCCCCTTCAGAGCTTTCGCATCAAGCGACGGGGCGAAGACGACGTGCTTCTTCCGCATCTTCGCCAGCTTGCTCTCCGGGACATCGGCTTTCATCTCCTTGCCCTTGTCTTTGCTGGCCTTGGGCGGCATGACGGATGCAGGGGCGGAAGCCGGGGATGGAGCGGGCGTGGAGGCGACGGGCGAATGAGGGAAAGCTTTGCTCTGGGCTCGAGAGAAGGAAGACAATGGCGACGGCCAGATTGAGAAGAAGAGGGAGGTAAATAGGCTGTGCCTTTTGCAGTTTCCCTTTTTATGGGGAAGATGCGAGGCCGCCTCTTTTACTCCCCAATGTGAATGCACCTCTGCAGGCGCGTTGCAGTTGCAGCCTTTGACGCACGCTTCCCACGTCGCGCATTCAGCGCGCGTAGTGGGGGACACAGTAAACGGGATATTTACGAGTAGTTAATTCCCTACCTCGTGTGCCCGTGCACTGTTTGGGCCTAGCCCAACAACGCCTCGCACTCGTGTGTGGCCTAGGCCTGGGGGCTCCTGTCAGTGTACTAAGTATTGGGCCATTAGTACCCCGTACTTGTGCACGGGCAGTTGTAGCCATACTCGCGGCAAGGCTAGTCGGGGAACAGTTTGAGGTTGACTCAGGCTACCAGAGAAATTCTCAAGTCAAAGATCTGAGGATCAGCAGATAAGGAGAGCTAGAATCCGAAAGCCAGCTTCCCCGGCAAGATCTTGCCGGGGTGGCCTGCGAAGCCCGGCAAGATTCGGCACCCGGCAAGATTCGGCACCGGCAAGGTTTGGCGCTCGGCAAGATTCTATTGCTGTGCCACCGCTCTGGCACAGCAACAAGCCCGACATTCTGGGTCCTTCTTTGGATATGTGGCGATGCGCCAGTGGAGGAGAGCTTAAGCGGTGCTGATGGGATGGCCCCTTTTTCCATCCCCAAGAAAGTGAGGACACCTAAACGGACACCTCACGGTGCATTAAATGCGTTCGTCCTAATCCATCAGGGATTAGGTATGATGACCCTGTAGCTACTTTACACCTCAATGTATGTACATTTTGCCACTGTGGTGACCCCTTTGAGCATATAAAAGGAAGCCCAAGGCAACTGCTACAGGGGGAGGAGGATCTTCTGGCCCATTTTGCATGCGTAGCTGCTCTTTGAACGTGTTGTTCATTGCAAGCGCCCCTGAAGCCTGGGCTCACGAACATTGATATTAAAACAAGGCAGGAGTAGGGTTTTACGCTGATTAGCGGCCCGAACCTGGGTAAAATCGCCCTGCGTCGATCGTTGGTTCTGCTCTTTGCGCATACCTCTCCCCCTGCCGAATCATAAAGAGATTCCTTGAGAGTCCCATAGGTGTCGCACGCCGACATAACCTATTGACATAGTGCCCAGTGCCAGTTGCTGTTTTTTGCTTTTTTTTACTTCGCAGAAAATCAATACCAAATGAAGTCCAAGCGCAGCGAAACTTTTTGGAGATCTTTTTTGGACCAGAAGACACAAGTTGGGCCAAGGAAGTACTAGAGGGGGGCTCCGAGGGGAGCAGAACCCACCTGGGCGCGCCAGGGGGCCCAGGCGCGCCCTGGTGGGTTGTGCCCACCTCGGCCGCCTCCCGTACCACCTCTTTGCTCTATAAATACCCCAATATTCCAAAACCCTAGGGGAGTCGACGAAAAACAATTCCAGCCGCCGCAAGTTCCAGAAACCACAGATCCAATCTAGACACCATCACGGAGGGGTTCATCATCCTCATTGGTGCCTCTCCGATGATGCGTGAGTAGTTCATTGTATACCTACAGGTCCGTAGTTAGTAGCCAGATGGCTTTCTCTCTCTCTCGTTTGATTCTCAATACAATGGTCTCTTGGAGATCTATTTGATGTAACTCTTTTAGCGGTGTGTTTGTTGGGATCCGATAAACTTTAAGTTTATGATCAGATCTATATTTTTATCCATGAAAGTTATTTGAGTTTCTTTGATTTCTTATATGCATGATTACTTATAGCCTCGTATTTCTTCTTCGAATCTTTGGTTTAGTTAGGCCGACTAGTTCGATTTTTCTTGCCATGGGAAGAGGTGCTTTGTGATGGGTTCGATCTTATGGTGCTCAATCCCAGTGACAGAAGGGGAAATGACACGTATGTATCGTTGCTATTAAGGATAACAAGATGGGGTCTATTCCTAAATGAATAGATCTTGTCTACATCATGTCATCGTTCTTATTGCATTACTCTGTTTCTCCATGAACTTAATACACTAGATGCATGCTGGATAGCAGTCGATGTGTGGAGTAATAGTTGTAGATGCAGGCAGGAGTTGGTCTACTAATCTTGGATGTGATGCCTATATAATGATCATTGCCTGGATATCGTCATAATTATTTGAAGTTCTATCAATTGCCCAACAGTAATTTGTTTACCCGCCGTATGCTATTTTTCTCGAGAGAAGCCACTAGTGAAATCTACGGCCCCCGGGTCTCTTCTTTATCATATTTGCCTTCGAGATCTATTTTTATTTGCTTTTATTTTCAGATCTATTAATCAAAAAACCCAAAAATACCTTGCTACAATTTATTTTTATTTATTTTATCTCGCGTTCCCGCGAGATCTATTTACCCAAACTACTACAATTTTACCTATCTTTTTACCCGGGAGGGATTGACAACCCCTCTTTTACATCGGGTTGCAAGTATTTGTTCTTTGTGTGCAGGTACCGTTTACGTTGTGTTGCGTGGTTCTCCTACTGGTTCGAGAACCTTGGTCTCATCACTGAGGGAAATACCTACCGTAGTTGTGCTGCATCATCCCTTCCTCTTTGGGGAAATACCGACGTAGTTCAAGCGACATCAGTGTTTAGTTAACTGCTTGGTTCAATTCTGCAATGCGATGTACAATTGTCGTGGGTAGAATTTTGTATTGTTGTGCATGTGAGGAATAAATCAAATTTAGCTGCACTTAATACATGAGAAACATATACAATTGCTATATTTCCTAGTTCTTAATCATGCTTGGTTTGGATAAATGGGTTTTCCATGTGGCTTGAATTAATCTGATGAATCTGCAATGTGCTTCTTTTTCATCAACATATTTTACTAATAGCATGCGAACCCTCACTTAACCTGATCACTAACTACCTTATATGTGTTGCAGGGAAACAATGGGAAGCACTGAGATTTACAATCGAGGTTTGCACATGCATGGTCCTTTTTCTAATAGCACATTATTGTGCAATTGCAGGAACCATTCTAATATTTAGGTTTTTAATAATTTGGTCTTGCACATGTAGGTCCTGCTGTCAGAGGTTTTGACCCACTGTTCGACCCTTTTTGCATATGGGGAAATGAGTTGTCCATGAATATCAGTCAAGTCAAGAAACTCAGAAAGATAATTAGGATAAAGAAATTAGCGACAAAAAACAACAAGATCTTTGTCTGCACAATGAAGAAAACATCAGTTCACTATAGGATGGTACTAACTATTATACCTTGCCTTTTTTATTCCTTTGCCCCATTTCCAATATAGAGAAGATATTTATGCACATCCTTGTTTTCAGGCCTTTCCAAAGCAGATCACTGATGATTACCTCTCAAACCACCTGTATGGTCAGGAGGCGAGGAAGGTATTCATACAACACCCACGGTTCAATATTGAAGTGTTCCTGAAGAGGATGAAGGATGGACGGTCAATCATCCACAGGCACTGGCCTAAAGTTGCAAAGACCTTCAACATCAATGAAGGCTCAATATTCGCCTTCCGCTTCAGCAGTTTTCCAGATGAGATCCATCTGTATATGTACCGTCTATGATGCTAATTTCGAAAGGTTATAGATGTTGCATGTGAAACTTGGTGCTGGTGCAGTTGTGTAATGGGGTAGCTGAGTGCTGAAGCTATATGATGTTGTACTCTGATGTATTTCAATTATGAAATCCTGCTTCCTTAATATGAAAATGAAATATATTGTGTGCTTAATATGAAATGTCAATTAGATTAATAAATGGATTATTAATAATAGGACAATTAGCCTGCTAATTGGGTTTTTCTATTGCAAACGGTTATTGAGAAAACACCGTGGGCGATGACCTCAGGCAACACACACAGTTTCTAGGAATAAACCGTGTTGGATCAATGAACAATCACACATGACATCCTCTTGAAGACTGTTTGTGTTAGGCCACCTTGCGCAAATGTTTTCCATATAAAAAGAGTGTCTGATGGACAGCCTTTACCACACAGTTTCTTCTACGCACCGTGTGTGATGCATTCAATAATGCAAACGATAAAATTGTTAATATCGTGTGCAATGGCAACGCTATCACAAACGATTTAATGGGGAAAATTGCGTGTGATGTACCGGCGAACGGAAACATTTTCCTTGGAGTGACTGTGTGGGATGTATATACGAACGGAAACATACTTCTTGGATTAACTGTGTGGGATGTACATACTAATGGAAACGTATTCCTTGGATTGACTGTGTGGAATGTACATACGAACGGAAACGTTTAGCTGGGACTGACTGTGTGGGATATACTTACGACCGCAAACGATTTGGCCTGTATAATTGTATTTTTTAGCACAACTGTACGTATAACCGTATTTGATCGCTCGCCCGTCGCACACGACCTCACTTTTGCGAGCGTGTGTGACCGGAGGGCCTATCCCCGACGATTTCTGGGTCGTGTGGGAAGGACCCCCCCTATCGCAGTCAGTCACTAGGCGACGATTCAAAACACCGTCGCAGAAAGGGGTTAAAAACCATTTGTATAGCACCTCGCTGTACCAGTGAATGGGGCAGCCCTCCGGCGTGACCCTTCCTTCCCTTCGGTGAGCCCCTTCCTTCCCTCTGGTGAGCCCCTTCCTTCCATCCGGCGAACTCCGGTGAACTCTCAAAAATGGACTGACCCCAAATTGAAATTCAGTCGACTGTCATTTAAGCTAATGTGGAATATAAAAGGGGAAAACCATAAGCATTGCGAGTATAGTGGTGAGCGTGCCATGGAGGATCTGAAGGTGCAAACCGGACAAAGGCAACTTCGCAACCAATGTTTGCTTTCAACTAACAAGTAAGATTCTAAGTGATGGACAAGAAATCACAGTAAAGCAGTGGCGATCTATTTTCTTGCTGAGATAAATAACTTGAGCAGATACGAAAGGGTACTGCCTCTGGTGTGGCGCCGTGTAAGCATCTGCTGAGGCGTTGAGGGTGTTGCGGTATCGATGGGTGTCGGCGGCATGGAAGCAGATCTAGGAGGGCAGACGGTGGCGGCGAGGGAAATATCCCAGCGCAGTGGATGAGACGGTCGTACGAGCGGCCTCGGCAAGGTGGACAACAGCGCGGATGAAGCAAGAGGACGCGATACAAGGATCCTAGTCCGAAGCTGTGGATGAGAGAGGTCGATCTCTTGTAATGGACGACATCGTCGTGGTATCAGCTCCGACATGGTGGAGGAGGACGGAGGTGGATGGGGTGGCGGATGGAGGAGACTGGGGTGGAGAGGGTGTTTTGGTGCCCACGGAGTACGAATGGGGAAATGGAGGGAGAGAGGTAGGGGGAACCATGTCTTTAGGACACGCTTGTTCAAATGCGAGGAAATTTACAAACTTAGCCCCCGTTTAAAATTTCCTACATCACAGCAATATTGGTCAGTTGGGGATAGGACGGTAATCTCGCATACACCGAATATTTGCTAACGGAGATTTCGGCTGAGGAGAGTTTGTTTTGACACCCACCCTGCATGAATCGGGATGAGAGGCCATTTCGGCCGAGGATAAACTATGTTTTGGCGCCCACCTTGTATGAATCCGGGGAGGCGAGAGGCGGTTATGTCACGTTTGAGTGAAATTACAAGCCTGCCCCTATCAAAACCTATAAAAATTGAGCCGATAGGCTTTGCGTGTCAGGGATAGGCAGTAATTTCCATCTCGTAGATTTTGGTTTCGGGCGGTTAGTGCGAGTTTCCCTGCTTCGTTCAAATTTTTGTAGAAAAATATTGCACGTTTACCGTGCCAACTCAATTCGAATCAATTTTGTATTCTTTTTTTGGGCAGGATCCATTTTGTATTTGAATACAAATCTATATATATCATTTTTTATATATACTTTCAAAAGCACAACAAAGAATTCTGCTCCTTTATATATAAAATATGATTTACAAATGCAATGATCTCAAAATCATAAGGTTGAATTCAAATTTTTGAAACCAAATATGTTCGACTTTGAATTCAAATTTTTGAAACCAAATTATGTTCATCTCAAATGTATGGATCGGTAATATCAATATATTAAATAGGGCCCATTCCATTTCCCCCCCTAACTTTGTCCCGACCTCATCTTTACCCCTAATAAAAAACAGTGCTCAACGATACCCCTCTTCCGTTTGGTGCCCTTATGAAAATACCCTTCCGTGCCCCTCCGGTCAAGGGCCTTTGACCGTCAGTGAGCTGTTATGTGGACATTTCTACCCCTCGCTGCCTATGTCACATACAGGTGGGACCCACCCAAAGAAAGGAAAAAAGAAAAAAACTATCTCCCATCTCTACCACTTACACAAGGACCCCTATAATTTTTTTAAAAAGCAATCGGGTCCCTACAATTTTTTTAACAAAAGCAATCGGGTCCCTATAATTTTTTTAACAAAAGCAATCGGGTCCCTACGGCCATGGCGGCACCGGCCGTGGTGGTGGCCGGCCGTGCTGCTGCTTGTGGCCGCCGCTACCTGGTGCTGCTTGTCGCGCAGCCGTGCTGCTGATTGCGCTACCCGCCGCCGATGGTGCTTCCACCGCCGCGCTGCTCCTTGCGCCACAGCACTGCTGTGCTACTGCTACTGCCGCCGCACTGCCATGCTACTGCTGCCGCCGCGCTGTAGTGGTGCTGCTTGTAGCGTGGGCGAGCAGAGGCCTCGAGGAGAGAGAGAAAGGAACCGGCAGCGGGGCTTCTCGGTGAAAGGGGCTTCTCGACGACAGTGGGGCTTCTCGACGGGATGCCTGTTGGTGGGAGATGGGGGAAGGCAGGCTATGGGTGGGCGGACTACCGGAGAACTCGTCGGAGAGCTCGCCGGAGATGAAGAGGACATAGATAGAGAGAGTGTGTGTGTGTGTTCCATTTTTTATTTTCTTTGGGGTGGGGCCCATGTGTAGTTAGTAGTGATCGGAGATGGTTTTTTCTTTTTTCTTTTCTTTGGGTGGGTCCCACCTGTATGTGACATAGGCAGCGAGGGGTAGAAATGTCCACATAACAGCTCACTGACGGTCAAAGGCCTTTGACCGGATGGAAATGGCACGGAAGGGTATTTTCATAAGGGCACCAAACGGAAGAGGAGTATAGATGAGCACTATTTTTTATTAGGGGTAAAGATGAGGTCGGGACAAAGTTAGGGGGGAAAATGTAAATGTCCCTATTAAATAACATACACGCGTGCAAATTCAAATTAGTATGCATGTTTGATAGATCAATTTTAGTTCGAGTATGAATTACATGTATCATCATCTGGGATTCAAATATTTGAATCCCTTTTATGTTGACATCTTCTATACACACAACTAAATATTTGAATCTCATTTCACGCCCATCTCTCTCTAGGTCTCTCTCGCATGCTCCTTCATGTAGCTATCATGTTGGAAATATTAGCACATTTTCAACTAATCTAATCCACAAGTAAATAGTAAACATGGCAAATATGGTATGCATCTCATACTGATACCTAAGCATGTGAGCACGTACAGTACATAGAACCAAAACATCTATGAACAACATATATACGGCCAGCACATGAAAGAGCAAACAGGGGATGAACGAGTCATACCCTCCGGTTGGCCAGGCCAACGCGGCGGCGGCAACAGTAGCCTCGGCATCGGTCGAGGCCTTCTTCTTGGTGGCTTCGTCGTCAGCCATGGAGTCAATGCAGGGGAAGTAGTGGAAGCAGAGGCAGATGGAGACGGAGACAGATCGGGAGCAGTCTTTTCTCTATCTCACCCGCACGCTCACTACATGCTTCTCCATTTTGCAAACATGGTCTCTCGTTGTCTCCCTCAAGAAGTGTTACACTCTCTCTATCTTCATAGATTACACGGTTTTCATTATCTTTCACGTCTCTATCGTTCTCTGGTATCACTATAGCTACCTAAGCTTTCTTTTTCACTGCCACACACACACTCTCTCTCGCTCGTCTTTCATATTGCCATTCTCTCCAGGGTTCTCTCATGCACCCTATATCTTTCTAGATATGACTCCTACCACTAAAATTACTCTCTCCCGCACACACATCGTTTGTTGGGGTCTCCTTTCTGTCTTCATCTCCGTTCCAAAACTAACATTATTCATTTGTTTACCAATCAAACAAACTCTCTCCCCCCTCTCTCTCTCACTCACTCACACACACACACACAACTCCCTGTCGGTGCAACAAACCCTGGGTCTGTTGCCCAGACTGTGCACAGGCACGGGGACGAGATTGAAGCACCAACCCAAGTCAGAATACAAGGGACTAAGAGGTTCAAAGCACTAACATGCAGATCAGAGGGACCAAGATCAAGCCAAAGAAGCAAGGCACCATCAGGATCAGGGCCTCCTTTGCCGGGCAGGCGAGCGCGGCAAGGGGCGAGGCCACCCCCGGAAGACGACATCCAAGACGTCCCGGTAGGGCCTGCCGGGGCACACAGAGGCAAAACCACCTCACCAACTACTCCACCATGACCCACGTCATCAATAAGTGCGGTGTCGAACCGCGGAGTGACTAAGTGGCAGCCATTCACCACATGGTAGCCTCTCCCTACAGGAAACACCTGCAGATGACACCCATCCTGCGACGCATCAAGTGAGCAGGCGTGGAGCTGGCGAGATAGCCCGGCAAGCCTTGCCGGGCAACCAATGATGTGATGTTGAGCGATGCATTTAATGCGCCCTGTCAGCCCGCAGAGTTAGGTATGATAGCACTGTTTGCTATCTTATCAGTGCATAATGACTGTTTTGCCATTGTGGTGACCCCTTAATCTATAAAAGGAGGCCCATGGCGACCGTAGAGAGGGTTAGAAGGTTGGATAACTCAGACCCCCATACGCGCGTAGCCACTACCGCCCCGAGGCAACCCTTGTCGGGCAAGTGTACTACACTCCACCACCACCTTTCCACCATCAATCCACCAAAGCAGGAGTAGGGTTTTACGCCTCACAGCGGCCCGAACCTGGGTAAAAATGCCTGTGTGATCTCTGCCGTGCTGCCACACGCTCGTCTGCTCTTTGTGCAACGTGCAGCCCCCCTGCCGAACCAGCAAGGGGCCTCCTGGTCCCATAGGTGGCCGTGGTTTCCCGTGACATCTTTGGTGCGCCAGGTAGGGGGACCGCTTGCGCGAACCTGAAGGCGTGTGTAGCGCGTCACCTTCATCACCATCAGCATCATCGACGATGCCATCGACCATGGCGCCCAAGAAGAAACCCGGTTCTTCGGCTCGTCCTTCCACCTCGAAGGCTCCGCCACCCGCGGCCTCTAACGCTACGGGGGGTGCGGAGACACGCGAGGACGCGGACGCTGCTGGGGATGTGGTCGGAGCAGGTGGCGCCGTCACCATTTCCCCCGCGGCCGACACAGGAGCAGGAGACATCGGAGGAGAGCAGCATCAGCAACATCCCGACGGCCACCCTCCACAAGGTCCGAGTGAAGGGGTTACTCCATCTGCACCCCTTCCGCCCGCCGACGGGCACAGCCGCAGCAACGGTGCTCGGACGGGGCGAATCGCCGCCCTCCGACCGCTCCCACCACGGGTGTGGTCGCAACGCGTGCACCTCCCCCGGGACGGGTCGACCAAGCCGCTGCGCCCGACGGAGCCACTAGCCTTCAAGCGCCTTCGCCGCACCACCCTGCCATCCAGGTGGTCGTCCCGTAGTAGCGGGGGCGCAGTGCTGCCGCCACTGGCACCGTCAGGAGCCGAGCGATGGTGCGATCGACTTCATCATCACCCATGCCAAGTACCGCCTCGGAGGCCATGGCATGGGCTCAGCTGCTGCTGAGGTTTCCGCCAGCGGCCGAGCAAATGGACAAATGGCGTGCCACCATCCAAAGTCTGCTTGGTTTCGCTGAAGCTGGGGGCTCACGGCGAGCTGGCCCGCCATGGCCGCCCCAAGTGACAGCAACGGCTCATGCTGCTGACCGCACAGAAGGGGCCGTCCCCATGGTGCAGTCCCCACCTTGGCAGCCAGCGCGAGCGCAACAGAATCAAGACCCCGAAAACGTCTCCATGGCCTCTTCTGACCCTCGAGCGCGTCCAGGCCAACGGCGAGCCCCGGAGGATAGGCGGAGAGGACACACGCGAGCCGTTGTCCAGCAACGCTGCAACGACCTCCACCAGATCGATGGGTGCGATGGCCCCGGCGTCGACGAGCCCGTGCTCAGTATTGGCGGGAGCCTACCTTTCGAGGTTGGCTCCCCTGCCTTTACCCGTGAGCTGCGGCAAGTCCGTTGGCCGTCCGTTCACATGTTCAAGCCAGAGATACCTGAGAAGTACGATGGGAGGCTGAACCCGGCAGAGTTCCTGAGCATCTACACCATCGCTATTCAGGCTACCGGGGGAAGAGATGAGAAGGTGTTCGCCAACTACTTTCCTTTGGCCCTCAAGTCCAATGCGAGGTCTTGGCTGATGCACCTGCCGGAGAACTCCATTTCGTCATGGGCAGACCTATGCCATGAGTTCATCGGTGCCTTCACCGATGGCCACCAAGAGCCAGGCCGACCCAGCGACTTGCAGCTTCTCCAACAAAAGGAAGGAGAGACTCTCCGTAAGTATTTACAGAGATTCAGCAAAGTTCATAGAAATATCCCAAATATCCATCCGGCAGCCGTGATAGCCGCCTTCCAGTCCAATGTGCGCAACTGCCGGATTTGTTCCAAGATGAACATGCGGTTGCCCAAGACTGTGAAGGAGCTCTACACGTTGGTGGATAAGTGTGCTCGGATGGAGGAGGGAAGAAAGTTGCCCGGAGAGGAAGATTGCACCAATATTGATTCAGAGGATGAGGATGAATCAACCAGTCAGAAGAAGAGCAAGAAGCGCAGTAAGAAGCGAAGGGATAAGGCACTAATGACTGTTGAAGGATCGGGTACGCCTAGTACCGGCAAGAGGGCCAAAGCTGAGGCCCCCGGCAAGGAAGCTGCCGTGTGCGCTGACTGCCGGGAAGCCGCTGCAGCCGAAAAAGCCGGGAAAGGTGATGGGCCGTATTGCAAGATTCATCAGACCAAGGGCCACGACCTTCAAGAGTGTTATCAGGTTGAGCAGCTTGTCAAAAGACAGAAAGCAGAGTATGAGAAGCGTGACAAGGAAAAGGGTCAGAATGTTGCTGGCGGCAAGGGCCGAGGTGGTGAAGTAAATCACCCCGGCAAACCCTTTCGGAACCAAGGAAAACCTGCCAGAGGTCGAGAGAAGGAAGCCTGTGGTGATGAGAGTGATGGAGGGGATGAAGAGGAAACCAGTGAGCAAGAGTTTTAGAAGGCCACCGATGCCCTGTGCGTTGACGGGGGTGCATCTCTGCACACCTCTCACTGCCAACTCAAGCGGTGGGCGTGAGAAGTCAATGCCATGGAGCCAGCGCCAGAGGCCCGGAAGCCACTCAAGTGGTCCCGTACGCCCATCATCTTTGACGAGGAGGATCATCCTAGCCGTACCACTGCGGTAGGGTGTTTGCCATTGTTGGTCTCCCCAACAATCCACAACCTCAAGGTCACAAAGTTGTTGGTGGACGGCGGGGCCGGGTTGAATCTAATTTCCCCAGCAGTTATCAGCAAGCTTCAGATAGCAGAGGAAGAGCTGGAGGTTACCGGCATGTTTCAAGGAGTTAATCCCGGCAGGAGCCGTCCTAAGGGAAAGATCACGTTGCCGGTAACGTTTGGGGGAGAACTGAACTACCGGACTGAGAGGATTGTGTTTGATGTGGTCGATCTCCCCCTGCCATACAATGGGATTCTTGGACGCCCGGCCCTGGCTAAGTTCATGGCAGCATCTCACTATGCCTACAACACCTTGAAGATGCCTGGGCCACTGGGAGTCATCACCATCCCATCAGATGAGAAGGATGTAATCATTTGTGTGGACAAGATGTACCAGGATGCGGTCGCAGCAGAGGAAGCGGTAGCAGCAGCTCCCACTAAGGAAAGCAAAGCAAAGAAGAGGGATTGCAGGGACTCCGGCAAAGAGTCTGGGAAGCGTGCCCCCACCGAGTGCATGGCACCCGTTGACGACGTGCCAGAGTGTTCCAATGGCAAGAGATCCAAGGTCGCTGCACCCCAAGTGAAGAAGGTCCCAGCAGGGCTGGCTGACGTTGATGGTACTTTCACTATCAGCGCCACCCTCGATGACAAATAGGAAAGCGCGCTTGTTGCCTTCCTGTGGGCGAATATCGATGTGTTTTCCTGGCAACCATCTAATATCCCCGGTGTTCCCAGGGAGGTAATCGACCACCACCTTGCTGTCTGCCCACATGCCCGGCCTGTCAAGCAGAAAGTCCGGAAGCAGGCCTTGGAGAGGTAGCAGTTCATTGCAGAAGAGATCAAGAGACTAGAGGCAGCTGGATTGGTCAGAGGAGTACTGCATCCCACGTGGTTGGCAAACCCAGTGGTAGTCCGGAAGGATAACGGGAAGTGGAGGCTTTGCATAGATTTCACAGATCTCAACAAGGCTTGCCCGAAGGACCCGTTTCCCTTGTCGCGTATCGATCAGATTGTGGATTCCACTTCAGGTTGTGATTTGCTCTCCTTTCTGGATGTGTATTCTGGGTATCACCAGATCTTCATGTCCAAGGAATATGAAGAGAAGACGTCGTTCATCACTCCATGTGGTACGTACTGTTTTGTCCGCATGCCATTCGGATTAAAGAGTTACGGGTCCACTTTTGCAAGGGCAGTCCAGATTGGTTTTGAGCCAAAGTTGCACAGAAACATAGAAGCCTATATGGATGATATTGTGGTCAAGACCAAGGATAGGGCCACCCTTATTCAAGATTTGGAGGAGACGTTTGCTAATCTGCGCAAAATCAATTTGAAGCTCAACCTGGAGAAGTGTGTATTTGGTGTTCCCTCTGGCAAGTTGCTTGGGTTCTTTGTATCCCATCGCGGGATCGAAGCCAATCCTGACAATATCAAGGCTATCGAGCAGATCCAAGCACCAAGGACAGTTAAGGATGTGAGGCGCCTGACAGGATGCGTTGCCACGCTAAGCATATTCATCTCCAAGTCTGCCGAGCGCGCCCTGCCGGTCTTCAAAATTTTGAAGAAGGCAGGACCCATGAAGTGGACCCCGGAAGCAGATGCAGCTTTGCAAGAGTTGAAGGCCTACTTGTCCTCCATGCCTACCTTGGTCACTACCAAACCCCATGAGCCGTTGCTGCTGTACTTAGCGGCAACCAACCAAGTAGTCAGTGCAGCTTTGGTAGCGCAGCGAGAAGTGGATGAAGCAGAGAGTGAGCAGAGACTGGCAGAGTCAGAGAAGGATCAGGACAGCAATGAGCACAGCAACGAGAGAAACCCCAAGGACGCGGCAAGGAAGAAAGTGGTGCAGCGCCCAGTGTACTTCGTCAGCTCCTTATTACAGGGGGCTAAATCGACGTACTCTGGCGTGCAAAAGTTGATTTTTGGTCTCATCATGGCCTCAAGGAAACTACACCACTACTTCCAAGCCCATGAGATCACGGTTGTCACTCGTTTCCCGTTGCAACGGATACTCCGAAACCCTGAGGCTACCGGCAGAATAGTGGAGTGGGCTTTGGAGTTATCCAGTTTTGGTTTGAAGTTTGAAAGCACATCAACTATTCAGAGCAGGGCATTGGCAGAGTTTATTGCAGAATGGACGCCAACCCCTGATGAGGAAGTGACGGAGACAGCTATCCCCGGCAAGGAATCGCCCCAAGAATGGATTATGTATTTTGATGGTGCTTTTTCCCTATAAGGTGCAGGAGCTGGCGTGCTTCTTGTTGCCCCCTCCGGGGAGCACTTGAGGTACGTCATCCAAATGCATTTTGCCCGGGAAGAAGCAACCGACAATACAGCAGAATATGAAGGGCTCCTTGCCGGGCTCAGGATTGCAGCTGAATTGGGAATTAAGAAGCATATCATTCGAGGAGATTCACAGCTTGTGGTGAGACAAGTTAACAAGGATTACCAAAGTCCATTGATGAAGGCATACGTCAAGGAAGTGAGGAGATAGGAGGAGCACTTTGATGGATTGCAAACAGAGCACGTACCCCGTGCGGAAAACAGCATAGCTGATCATCTGTCAAAGTGTGCTGCTCAGAAGCTTCCTGTGGAACCAGGGACTTTTGTTCTCCATCTCACTCAGCCCTCCGTATCCCCAGCAACAATGGCCCGGAAAAGGAGAAAGTTGGACTCCGTTAAGCCTCTCCCGGTAGAGCCGTCCGCATCTGGCAGAGACCCTGCCGGAAACAACTCCTCGCAGTCTGCCGGACCACACACTCCAGCCGGTCCCATGGACCCCGCGAACGAGGCATGTGCTCCCGCAGTAGAGGAGGTGCCGCTAGTCCTCGTTGCCGAGCCCCAGGCTCCAACTTGGGCAAGGCACATTGTCCACTTCCTCCAAACCGGAGAGCTTCCCGGCAACCAAGACGAAGCTGAAAAAGTAGCCCGGAGGGCCAGTATGTATCAGTTTATCGATGACACTCTATACAGAAGGAGGCCCAACGGTGTGAAATTAAAGTGTGTCTGCCGGGAAGAAGGAAAGGAACTGCTGGCTGAGATACACAAAGGCATGTGCGGCTCCCACATTGGATCAAGGGCACTAGTTGGGAAAGCATTCCGGCAAGGATTCTATTGGCCCAGAACCCTCCAAGATGCGGTCGAGCTAGTCACCAAATGTGAAGCCTGCCATTTCCATTCCAAGAAAACCCACCTGCCTGCCCAAGCTCTTCAAACAATCCCTCTATCATGGCCATTTTCGGTCTGGGGGCTCGATATCCTCGGCCCTTTCCCCCGAGCAATCGGGGGCTTTGAATTCTTGTTCATTGCTATCGACAACTTTACAAAGTGGCCGGAAGTGACTGCCGTGAGAAAGGTGACTGCTCAGTCAGCTATCAAGTTCTTGAAAGAATTGGTGTGTCGTTTTGGAGTTCCAGCAAGGATCATTACCGACAACGGCACCCAGTTCACGAGCCGCGCCTTCATGCAATATGTTCATGCCCTCGGATGCAAGATCTCATTTGCCTCTGTGGCACACCCTCGGAGCAATGGGCAAGCTGAGAGGGCGAACGCTGAAGTGCTACGTGTACTCAAGACGAGAACCTTTGATACACTGCAGAAGCACGGCAGGCGGTGGATTGAGGAGCTGCTGGTAGTTCTCTGGTCCCTCAGAACAACACCAAACCGAGCTACCGGGTAGACTCCCTTCTCCCTGGTCTACATGGCAGAAGCAGTTATCCCCACGGAACTCATTTATAGGTCACCTTGAGTGCTTGCCTACGATGAAGTAGCGCAAGATCAACACCGGCGTGACGACGCTGTGCTACTCGAGGAGAACCGTCTCCGGGCTGCTACACGTGTTGCACGCTATCAGCAAGGCCAGCGTCGCTATCATAGCCGCAGGGTTTACGCCCGGTGTTTTGAGGAAGGTGACCTTGTCCTTAGCCGCGTTCAGTCCGCCAAGGGTACAAATAAGTTGTCACCGATGTGGGAAGGCCCTTACCGGGTAGTACGAGTCACCAGACCTGGCGCAGTCCGTCTGGAGACCGGAGATGGCATTTAGTTGCAAAACTCATGGAATATTGAGCATCTCCGCAAGTTCTACCCGTAAGGCGCGGCTGTCGGGCCCTGCCCGGCAGCCACCCTGTTGTACAGGCCTTGCCTCAGCTGCATGTAACCCCTTGTACAAAGCCAAGGCAATGACCCTGTGCAATAGAAAATAAAGAAGCGCTGTGGGGGGCCCCCGACCAAGATTGCATGCATGCATGAGCATTCCAAGATCACTGCATAAGCATTTCATGAGCATTTGAATATGCATGTAGATAGGATCACATCCTGCATTCATTCTCATCCGCATGAAGCTGCAGGTTCCTGCCGTGAACTTGGCTTTGACAAGGAGTTGAGAAGATTGCCGGGCACTGCGATCGCCGGCAAGCCAAACAGATAAGTTCTACCTCCTGTCCATTAGTGTTCTGTAAGTTATAACTTGTGCATAAGAAAACCCCGCCACTCTTTTGAGACTTAGGTACTCCCATCCCTGACTCGAATGTTGCTTTGGACAGGATGGTCATAGTGGCCTTTGGTAAAAAGAAGTTGGTGGGGGGCTGGCCCCTTTGCCTGTTGCCCGGTAGACACAGCTCTCCGGCAGACAGAAAAGGTGCCGGCAGGATAGCCTGCCAGGGAAAACTCGTTTATTTACACGAAAGAGGCATCTCGCCTCTACATGGACATACACATGCACGGGTTCCCGGCAAGGTTCATCTTTTTCATTAATATGCTAATACAAGTACAAGCATTACAGAACACAAACATGGACTCGAGAGATTACATTATTTGAATTAAAATTTGGCAAGTGCCTGCAGATTTAAGATTGAAAAAAGATAAGTGCCCCGTAATGCCCTTTCTTGTCCCTCTCCTCCTAGGCACGGCCGTCGAAGGCGAGGAGGGATGCGTTGTCGAGTAGAAGCCCTCGTCGCCGCCGCTGGGGCACCGTCGTGTCCTCGCCCCCTCACCATGGCTAGAAGGGAAAAGTTGCGGAGAAGAAGAAGTGTGTGCAGAGAGGCACCGCCCCTGCCCTTTTTATAGGGGGACGAGGCAGGGGGCCGGCTCCTCATACGGGAAATGGCCGCCCCGCTCCTCCAATGCGGCCTTACTCCACCCTCTTGAGCTCTGAGGATCGAGGCCGACCCTCTGCGCCAACCATCAGCGCTCGGTTTTCGGCCATGGCACTCCTCCCCGTGCCCTCCACATCCACCACCTACCACACCCAATGCATGCGGAACACGTGGCAGGTGCGTGCAAAATGGGAGGCAAGTGGGATGGCAGTTTCCGCCCCATGATCGTGGGACGAGGAGAACCCGCAGGCCACGATCAAAGTTCTTCCACAGCATTGCCCACGACGCGCGGAGAAACCGAAAACTGGCCCGGAATCAAGGCTAATGAAGAAGCAAAGAAGACCTCAAGAGACCAGCCTCTTCAGCGACCCCGCCTGTGCACTTATTAGGCCCTACCCCGACAACACTCGGCAGCGCGTTCGGGGCAGGCCCGGGGGCTTCTGTCAGTGCAACAAACCCTGGGTCTATTGCCCAGACTATGCACAGGTACGGGGACGAGATTGAAGCACCAACCCAAGTCAGAATACAAGGGACTAAGAGGTTCAAAGGACTAACATGCAGATCAGAGGGACCAAGATCAAGCCAAAGAAGCAAGGCACCATTAGGAGAAGGGCCTCCTTTGCCGGGCAGGCGAGCTCGGCAAGGGGCGAGGCCACCCCCGGAAGACGAAGTCCAAGATGTCCCTGCAGGGCTTGCCGGGGCACACGAAGGCAAAACCACCTCACCAACTACTCCACCACGACCCACGTCGTCAATCAGTGCGGTGTCGAACTGCGGAGTGACTAAGTGGCAGCCATTCACCACATGGCAGCCTCTCCCTACAGGAAACACCTGCAGATGACACCCGTCCTGTGACGCATCAAGCAAGCAGGCATGGAGCTGGTGAGATAGCCCGGCAAGACTTGCCGGGCAACCAACGATGTGACGTTGAGCGGTGCATTTAATGCGCCCTGTCAGCCCGCAGAGTTAGGTATGATAGCACTCTTTGCTATCTTATCAGTGCATAATGACTGTTTTGCCATTGTGGTGACCCCTTAATCTATAAAAGGAGGCCCATGGTGACCATAGAGAGGGTTAGAAGGTTGGATAACTCAGACCCGCACACGCGCGTAGCCACTGCCGCCCTGAGGCAACCCTTACCGGGCAAGTGTACTACGCTCCACCACCACCTTTCCACCATCAATCCACCAAAGCAGGAGTAGGGTTTTACACCTCACGGCGGCCCGAACCTGGGTAAAAATGCCTGTGTGATCTCTGCCGTGCTACCACACACTCGTCTGCTCTTTGTGCAACGCGACGCCCCCTTGCCGAACCAGCAAGGGGCCTCCTGGTCCCATAGGTGGCCGTGGTTCCCCGCGACACTCCCGCTTTGGATCCCCCTAGCGACTACCGTCTCTCTCACACACACAAAACTCTCGCTTTCACACCCCCGACTCGTATCTCTCTCACAAACATTGATTGACTAGCCTCTAGATATGTTTATCCATCCACCGCACACTTTCGCTCCTTGTATCTATGTATATTTTTCGTCCCTTCTTGAGACACGCCCTCTCGATCGTGCACACGCACACTATTGCCTCATTTTATGGTAATACCTCTCGCACACACACTCTTCGTGTCTTTGTCACACACGCACTCTGTCCTCCTCCTCTCTCTCTCACACACACACGCACATGGGCTTTTTACAATAATATTCCACTTCTCGAATCTTGAAACCAACCACATTCCTCCCTTATCTCGTCAAAACAGCCAAACGAATATATTTTGAGTGAGACATAAAATATTTTTAGTGATACATGTATATCAAAACTAGACTGTTTTCTATCAAATTGGTGAATATGTATTACTCTACTTTGGATGTGTTGCAACGCATTGGCACATTGCTAGTTATTACTGTATTATTTTTTGGATACCAAACAAACGCTGGAGTACATATACGAAGAGAAGAGGCGCACGCATATAGTCGGTCTCTCACTGTCTCGCACACATGAGAGTTACGTAAGGCACGGTAAACAAATAAACCCATAGGTGCATGACTGATGCATGCCTGGGTATCGGGTACGTGGTGGAGCGCACATTTGTAGGAATAGTCAGCTCACGTGATAATTTGATCCATAGGAGTTGATGGTCGGGGACCACAGGTGAACGACCTGGAGGCGGTGGCTCGCCAGTCGCCACTGATTGAGTTGCCACGTTTAAAATATCATTTTTTAGCGGGGTAAGAGTTCCGATTTTCAATGGCGCGTTATACTAGTTTTTATAATGATTGGTATGGAGCGAAAATGGAATTCATGACTACTGTACCTCCGTCCTGGTTTACTAGTCCCCATCGTATTTTGGGTCAAAGTTTGTCCATGAATTTTACTTGTAAAATGTGAATGGAAAATGAGATTTTCTTATACCCAAACAAAAAAGGACCGGAGAGAGTGATTGCTCTCACACGGA
This sequence comes from Thinopyrum elongatum, assembly GCA_011799875.1. Taxonomy (NCBI): domain Eukaryota; kingdom Viridiplantae; phylum Streptophyta; class Magnoliopsida; order Poales; family Poaceae; genus Thinopyrum; species Thinopyrum elongatum. The sequence continues at coordinate 186,336,725 of CM022299.1, read as the reverse complement.
CATGACCTTTCACTAGAGCATACATTGAACCGGCGCGCCGGCCAAGAGGGCCCCACTCGATGCACGCCAGGATGAACACGCCTCCTCGCCGCATTCTACCGGCTTCAGACTGCCCCACCTACCTCCATTGAATCCGCGCGTGTGTTGGCAACACGTCCTTCCGCGTGCCGGCCGGCATTTTAGAACACAATGTCGGTTGGCTCCTCTCGTCCGCCCTCTATTTAAACAAGGCTAGACGCCTGGCAAGAACCGCACCACACCGCCGCTCCCCATATCCTCCTTGCACCATTTTCTGCACACTCTCCATAGCATCGAGTGAGTAGGAAGATGGGTTTTCTCCGGCATAAAAGCTGGCTGGGTGCCCCAATGAGCCAGGCAACTCACTACCCCACCTCCCTCCCTGCCCCAGGCCGTCAGTACCATGGGTGAGGCTATAGGCGGGCAAGCGGAGGAGCAAGGCGCCACTCCAAGCTGGCCCCTGGTGCATCAACTCGACGCTCCAAGCCTGCTCGCATAGGAGTGGCCAGTTGCTACACACCGGCACACGGGGGACCACGGCGTCCAGTGCACCGTGGCTGGCCGCGCCATCCGACGCAAACATTGGCGGAACCGCGGCATGCCAGTGGAGGTGGCCAACACATCTGTGGCCACCACCGACACCGAGGAATAGTAGACCACAGGAGCCGCCGCCGCTCCGAACCCATGAAGGCTACGACCACCGCGTCGCCGGCATAGACACCCGGTGTGTTGCCCGGTTTGGCTCAAAACATGGTGGACCCCAGCCGCGGCCGGCATTAGAGATTATACCTGCTTCCAGAAGTTATTCGCACTTAGTTAAAAAATATCCAAAATTAATTTCCTATGGTCTTGTTTTGTTGTGCTCGCACTGGTAGTAAGAACTAGAGATTTTTCTTTATTTATAACTCTCCTCACATTTTTTTGCTTTGAAGTGAATCATGGTTGTGGACATTATCTATGAATGTGCAGATATCTTTGAACATGAGTTTGATGTGGAAGTTGAACTTGGAATGTTGGGCTTGCGTCGTCTATTATTGTTCGGAAAGTAATGGTTGTTATTACATGACCCGAAAAAAAAAATTGTGCCACATCTCGGCATCACAGACTTACATACATCTCAGTAGATGCATGGACATCACAACAAGCATGCTGACTGGATAAACATTTGAACCTAGCTATTATGAATGAAAATTTGTATTGACAACAATTTTAGATAGCAAGAGACGCCTAGCCTGCTCTGCCTCTGCTGGCTTCTTTCTGGCTTCTTCCATCTCTTCTTTGGCTTGGGTGAAGAGTGCATCTGATTGCTCTTTTCGATTCTTCAGGAACTCAGCTACATTCTCAAGGGCTGCTGCACGCTTTTTTTCAGCATTTACTAGAACAACAAGGACATGAACAGTTGACGACTCCACCTGGCTTGTGAGTAATCCAGCATCATCTGGGAATTTGCACCTTGTGTCTAATCCGGCATCATTAGGGAAATGGCACCTTGTGTTTAATCCAGCCTCATTTTGGAAACATGATCTTGAGGTTGACCATACTTCCGTCCTCACAGGAACTGCTTCGTGACATGAAGAAGTTACTTCTTTTTTAGATCAATAGTCAGAGCTCCCTACATCCATTAAGTAGAGGCCTGATAAACATGACTAGGAGAAGTGAACTCAAAAGGAAAAATATAAAAATAGACTGCAAGGTGAGAACACAGACTTCCTACATCAAGCGAAAAAGGAAAGCATTAGGACAATTAAGACTGTGCTTATTACATATCAAGCAGAGCCAGCTTATAGAAACTACGACATATACATCGAAGAACACAAGGCTAAGAGAAATAGAAAAACCAGCAGAGGGTGCACTAAGCCAAGGGTTTCTGCAGCCAAACAACCGGCAACCAGATGATCTCTAGGGCGTCTATAGGCGCGTTTGACTGACTAGCTTCAACACTAAATTACAAAAGATTCATCCTATGGCATGGTGGATCCACTGAGTAAATTGAGATCCTACAAATGATTGAGAGCCTAATCAAGTGTACAAGAAATTGTTTGTCTCGCCTATTATTGTTTAATAATCTGCCACACTGCTGGATTGCATTGCGAGAACCCTAGCCAAGCAGACAACATGGTTTGACGCTGTTTTCGGCTCGGGGCTTGCCCAGGGCTTGGCCTGGTCCTGTGTTCACTACTGCTGCCAGACACATACCATGTCAAAGTAAAAAAAATGATCAAAAGAGGGGGCTCCCTCCGATTTCATTAACGAAACCATCAAGGACACACAAAACATCCACCACTGCTAGTCAGGTTCTCAATGTCAAAGTAATTGAAAGGTTGTTACTTACCAAAGCTCATTTTACAGGTTCGGTGCAGCTCCTCTTTAACTTGCGACGTTCCTTGAAGATTTCCCCAACATCCCGTATTTGGTCTTCATTGCTCCTCTGCATGTTCGCATTCGTAGTTTTAAAATCTCAACATGGCAAGAAAAATATAGTAATACTCACGCATCTTGTGGGCAACAATAAAGCACTCATCTGCCATGTTAGCATGAGTTATTTTTAATATCCTACTATGGGGCTCTTCAACTTTGCTAGAACTACGTTGTGGTTTCATTTTGAGTGAATACAACAGGGGGATCACCTCCCTACTATTCTAAAAAAAATTCCATCATTTGCGACACTACTGGTTATAGATGAAGAACCTACCCAAGCACAGTGCAATACAGGAGTGACGCACAATTACAAGATGATATTCTGTTGGACAATTCAAGCTATAACCAATTACTTTTACCGGAACAATAGCAGCCAGGAAATTTGGAGGGTAGGTATGAACATAATCGGAACTGCACATGTACTGCTAAGAGAATCAATATACACATTACCAATCGAGGAGGAGTACGAAGGTCGTGGCGGCGTCTGTGCATCATGGTCGGCAACGGGAGTCAGTTCATTGTCGACGACGGTGGTGCTGCTGCACTTGACGTCGGCTTCCGGGAAGCAGATCCGAGACTGTGGAAGACGGCGCCGGGGAAGCGACTCCATGTACGACAGCGACGGTGGACCGGCTCCACTGCGGCGTACGACATCGTCGATGAGGCAGATGCGCTGCGGTGGACGAGTGCGCCGATGAAGAAGGCGAGGGGCACGAAGGTGCTGCGGTGCCATGGAGAAGTCTATTTTGCGGTGGGGATAGAAAATGGGGAGTAATGAGGAGTACTCTGGGTGTCAGGGTGGGGTTGGATGGGTGGAGTGAATGTGAAGTTATCAAAACAGCCCCCGACCAAGCAGCATCCGTCGGCCTGTTCGACCAAGGGTGTGCTGGTAACTTTGCATTGGTCGAATCTGAGTCGTGGGAGATCTCGATGGAAGCGGGAGATTTTGCTGCCGACCTGAAAATTTGTAACACTGTACTACTCCCTACTCCCCGTCTGGCGTGTTGGGTGATTGGGTTGAGCAGCTAGGAGTACTACTAGTACTCCCTCCGTTTTTATTTACTCTGCATATTAGGTTTGACTGAAGTCAGACTTCCTAAAGTTTGACCAAGTTTATAAAAAAATATAAACATTTACCATAACAAATATGTAGGATGTGAAAGTACATTCAATAATGAATCTAATGGTATTGATTTGCTATTGTATATGTAAATATTTTTGTTTATAAACTTTGTCAGAGTTTACAAAACTTGACTTTGACCAATGCTAATACGCGGACTTAAATAAAAACGGAGGGAGTACACATCTGTTTTCTTAGTTGGTCGTGGCATTAATTATTTGTTGTAATTGTGAAATAAATATATTAAGCTATTGACTTCGAATGTAATGGTTTATACAATTCAATATTTAGAATCGTTGTTGAATTCCAAGATGAATACCACGTCTATAGTACTTCACAGTGTGCTCAAACTCACATAATCCAACTCAAATGAAAATCTAAATGCATTTCATAGTTATTAATTTGTTGGATGCAACAAAACTAACCATAACTCTACATGATCCGGTCTAAAGCAATTTTCAGAACACATCCCAATGTGTGAATGAAACGTAGATAGTTTGTGGAGATGGAGCAATGGCGGGAGAGAGATGCGTGCGCTCAACACACAAGATATACACCCAGTGGAAGAAAGAGACAGAGGAGTGGAAGAAAGAGACAGAGGACGGGAACGATTTTATATATGTGGGCGAGAGAGTAGGAGAGAAACCGAGAGAGAGAGAGAGAGAGAGGAAGGGAGGAAGTGCGAGAGAGGGATATGTGTGTGTGTGTGTGTGTGTGTGTGTGTGTGTGTGTGTGTGTACAGAGGAAGAAGTTAGGCCTATGAGAAAGATCGAGATTTTGTACATGTGGAAGAAGAAGAGACAAAAGGTTTGATGAGAGAGCTCAAAAGAACATGCACTAGAGGGGAATCTTGTGGGCTGAGGGATTGATAATTTTGTGCGGGAGGGAGGGAGAGAGGGGAAAGGAGTTACTCAGCCGTCGTCACGTCATCCTGCTTCCAAATGGCCCCGTGGTCTCTAGTGCGGTCTGGTCGCCGTCTTCGTTCTTCCCGATGCCCTCCTTGAAGATCAAGGTGGTGTGCATGTGGGGGTGCAGATAAGCACGAGCAACAGTGGTCGCTATATAACCTTGGATGGGGATGGATAGTGTGCTCGGGGGGGGGGCTGTGTGTGTGTGTGTCAAATATTGAGAGAAATCAAACCTATGGAGAGAATGTGTGTGCATAGTGAGCATGCGAGAGAGGCTAATGGTGCAAGACAGATACATCGTGTGCGTCAATGTTTAAGAAATATAGAGAGATTATGTGCAGGATACAAAGATAGGAATGGGGAGTGTGTTTGCTAGGCAAAGAGACATAGCGAGAGATAAATGTGTGTGCGTGGTACATGGTGTGTATGTGACAGAGAGATACATGCATGCCGAATAGGGTTTTCGTGAAGAGATTGTGTGTGCGAGATAGAGAGCAATGTAGGGGCCTTGAGGCGGGCAGGGACTGGGTGAGGGTGTCAAAATGTGTGTGTTCATGCATGTGTTACATGCGATTGTGTGAGGGACGGTCGAATCGAGAGAGATGGTTTTTGTGTTACGGATGCTCCTTTCTCTCTCTCACACGCACACACAAAAAACACAAAATAGAAGACCGTTCTCTCATGTATACACTACATCTCGGTATATCTCTATGTCTCACTCATACATGATCATTTGCACATTCACACCTCTCTATGACTATCATACGCACACCATCTCCACATTGCCCTTCCGCCACAACTCACATGTAGACACATACACGCGTTCTCTCTCCGTTACACACACAAAATCTCTATTAAAAAATTGTAGGGGGCACCTAAAACGTCCAAATCCAAATAATCATGAACGGAAGCTAAATACAAATATATGGAAATATTGTAGCGTGAGGAACTTTTCCAACAAAAAAAGTACTATAGAGTAACATTTGGGGGTTGTTTTCACACACACAAAAAGGTTCGGTTGATGTCCTTCGAGCGCAACATCGTGACGCACCTTTCAATCGACCATGCGGCCACGGTGCACGCGCTTGCACGGGATTCTGTATCGATGTTGTGCTAACTAATGTGGTGTATAAGCGCGGCCGCGATGCACGCACTTGCACAGGATTAGGTGTACTAGTACGGTGTTCTTTTAAGTTTAACCAACCATATAACCAAGCTCCCATAAGCGCACTCTCATCGGTATGCCGCCGCCGCCATTGCACATGCGTACAGTCGCTGCAGTACTGTACGGTGCAGTACTATCGCTTCCATGTGGGACCCGGCCCCACATGTCATCCGCACTTTAGCACCGTACGGTACTGCAGAGGATCTCAACCCCTTCCCCGCTCACATCATCTGCTGTCCCTCCTCGCGATGACGCCGCGCTGCCAAGCATGCGAGCAGGTCGAGCCGCGTCTATGCACGCAGCGTACGAAGAGGAGGAGGTCGAGCCCATGCTCCAGCACGCCGTCAAGGAGGAGCTAGCGTGTCATTGTCATCTCCACCCACGCGGAGGAGGCTCGCATGGTGGCTGTCGCGGCGGAAGCCGGTCGCACCCACGTCGAGCCCGCAAGCTGGGTGAGGGCGTGGAATCTACCTTCGAGACCTTGAATGCCACATGGATCATGCAATCTAAAGGAACAATTTTGGTTAGTCGACTCTTGTGAGCCGTTGGATGCAACATGGACGGCCAGAAGGGCTTCTTCAACCTTCGAAAACGATGCACTGTTCATCTTCTCTCTCAACCATCGAGCCACCAGCCCGCCACAGGCCTAACCGCCTACCGACGCCACCCCGCCCTCCCCTGAACCTCCTGCCACTGCCATGATCCCCCCACCCCCACCATCCGTTTAACCCCGGGCACGATCCATTTTTTCCGGCGAACTGCATTCCACACCCAACACTCATAAGATAGATCATGGGAACCCTGCCACCCTAATATAGATACTTGGGTAGCTTCTCTGACGTCTTCTTCCTTCGCTCCGGCGAACTTCTTCTTTCACAAATCGACTGAGCCAAATTATACTACTAGTACGTATTAAGTACAGTAGGAATGCGAAGAAATGAGTAGTAGTACCAACTACAAGAAGAACAGTAGTAAGACATACTAGTACGTACTAAAGAGTTCAAATAACGAGAAAGAACATAACATAGTTCTGCTGGGGGCTCAGCACATCACACCCCTGACATAAAACTAAGGAACTAGTCCGCTTGACACTGCAGTAGAACCAGCTTGAGCAACGGCACTGCCACCTTACTCGGAGTCCTCGTCCATGTCCTCAACTTCTTCCTCATCCCTCTTCCTCTTCACCGACACTTCTTTGCTTGAACCGGACACTGGGCTCTGCTTCTTCATCCAACCCTTGTAGATAGTTAAACAAAGGTAGGCATCCGTTGCTGCGTACATGATGTGATCTTCATTTATTGTCTTCAACTCCCATGCATGATGATACTTGAGGTGAGGTTTCTTCACTTCATCGCATGAAGGATCAATCATGGCTGCTGCCAGGGTCAGCATTGAATGCTGAGAGGAGGAAACCAGGCTTTCCTTCTGGAGATCGAAGGGTTGGCCTACAACGAGGCCTATCTGATGTCGTTCGTAAAGTCTACAGTAACAAATTGCACTCTTTTATCCTTGAGGAAGACCTCAAAATCCTGGCACCTAACGTCGGCTTGGCATATGTGGTAGACCAAGCACACGTTATGTATGCAAACCTGGATCACAGCGAGCTTCTTCATCTCTGCCTCCTTTAGAAGCTTCTCCTTTTCAAGGACTGTGGTGTACTCAACATCTAGCCCAGCGACCCACTCATCCTTTGAACTTTCGAACATGTGTAGGAAGCGACCAAGGCATGCTTCCACTGTCACAGATCTACGGGTGTAGATGACGATGAACTCATCATCGGTGATGGTTCTAACCTTGTACTCACCATCGATCATGGAGATTTGGGAGGCCATGTATTTTGGAGGCGGGTTAGGAGAAGTGGAACTGGTGTAATGTGAAATGACGGGACAACTGGGAGTGAACTGTTGTGAGGTAGAAGACGGGGGTGAGTAGGGCGTGCTAACGGCGTGGGGTTGTGGCTTGCCCAGTGGATAAACGGCTGCATGCCCCCAAAGAGTTCTCGAGTACTATGCAGGACCCACTAGATGTCATGTCTACTAGACCCACATCATAGGCCTGACGGTATAGCTTCTACGTGTTCGCACGCCATGCCGGCGCGTGCATGTAACTTTCACTTAATTCCGTCAACCGTCGCGCCTCCCATGACCTTCGCCTCCCTCGCGCAGTTGCGCCCTTTGAGACTTCGGATGGCTATAAATGAGCAATTTTCTTTTGCCTACTCCGCATGCATGATACTCCCTCTGGTCCTTTTTACTCAGCGTAAGATTTGTGTCAAGTCAAAGTTTGCAAAAGTTTGACCAAATTTATATTAAAAATATCAATATCTACAATACCAAATATATACTTTATGAAACTACATTTCATAATGAATATAAAAATATTGATTTGACATTGTGAATGTTGATACATTTTTCTATAAGTTTGGTCAAAGTAGAGGTACTTTGACTTCAGACAAAACTTATTAGCACTATGCAGACTAGTTCCTCCGTCCAGGTGCATTATGATATTGTCATGTCATATATAGTCCCACCACTCCTTCTCCCTCCGGCAGTCCCACCACTCCTCCCTGTGTGAAAACAATCTGCATGCATGACTCTCGTCCCCCCGCGCTCGTCCAATCCATTGTGACCAGCAATATTTCCACCCCTCCCCTCTGCCTTAATTTACTCCAACAAAAATATGCCCACCTAGTTGTTACATTAATCACGCAACATATCTTACGTAGGTGTGGCATTGCTTGCTATAAATACTGCGCCTCCCACGGCATTCGGAAGAACGCTCATGTTCATCGCCTTTATCTCCTCCTCCTTCCTCTCAATTAAGGACCCGTTGACCACCATGGCATCGCCCCTCCCAAGCCCTAGGCGCCCCTCGCTGCCACCAGTGGAGGATGACGCATCGGCGTTCCGCTCCTCGCCGCGATGCGTCGAGGTGGACACGTCAGTGTTCCCAGTCTCGCCACCACATGCATCGGAGGACGTGTCGGCTCCCCGCTACGAGGAGAACATCGCGCCGCCCGCCGAGCCCCCCGGCTTGGAGGAGCTTTGGAAAGAAATGGAGGTCGCCTTGTGGGAGGCTTTGCCTCTGGCAGAGCACGCCAAAAGAGAGGCGGAGAAGAATGCCTATGAAGAGAAATGCGCCGCGAGGCATGTTGCCTGGCAGGCCTATGTCACGTCCGAGAGAGTCAAGCAATTGCATCTTTGGTAGAACTCATGTGCGAGGGCCGTGTGGGTGGCGGAGGATGCCTTTGCCAAAGCCCTGAGTGCAGTCGGGCCCAAGCGCCTCATGTACGTTTGGCGGTACGTGGACCAGGTGCACACTTCCGGCAAGGAGGAGTACGTGTTGGCGCCGGATCAGCACCTCGGGAGTTGCGAGGCCAAGGAAGAGGCGTTGTGTCACTGCGTTGGGAAACGGCCGCGCACCTGGGCACTCGTGGCACGCCGCAAGCGCTCCTGTGAGCGTCGTGGCTTTTATTAGAAATAATTTAGTGTCGTAAGGCAATCTCATTAGTTTCGGGACAGAAATGATAAATCCCAAACGTTCGGGAATTATTAGCGTCCTTAATTAAGTATGTAAAAGGAAAAGTTTGGAAACCTTTTGTATCCATACGCATTTGTAAGTACGTGCATATAGCACAAACTTAACTATATATCACAGTACACGTCTCTCTTTATATATGCTTGTAGACTGTACTACCACTTGTATGTATACACACGTGCAAATGCACATTTTAACATTACGATGCGATTTTGGTAAAAGTAGAAAAACAACACTAGTCAAGCTTGTGAAATGATTCAATGCAAAAGAAATGCAAAAATGCTCGTTTGATGTTTACTTTAGCTTCCTTCTCTCTGTGGTTTTTTCTCTATCGTACTTTGTACGGAGTATCTCACTGGTCGGGAAGGCATGCAAATTCCCAAACCGCTTCGTACACCCTATACCGAATTTTGTGCCTAAGAAGTTGTGTCATGCAATTGGAATTCCAACTTGAGTACTACTACTAGTAGTAGGAGTAGTAGCTACTAGGGATTGAGTGTGCGAGATGAATCGGACAAAGTAAATGCAGAGAGATGAACTGCAAAAAAGACAGAGGGATGTGATGGTTGCTTGTCCGTTTATTTTACCAGGTCACTTATTACTTGGAGTGGTGAGGTTTTGTGATATGACGGCTTTACTGCCGCGCCACGAGCGGGGTGAGACTCCCATGCAGCGCCGCCCTCTACACTAGTACTACCTCCATCGTGGTTTATTAGTCCCCCGTGTAATTTGACTAAAGATTTAACTTACAAAATGTTAGTGCATGTCAACAAAAACTATATCGTTGGATTCGTATTTGAACATAGTTTTAAATGATATAATTTTTGGCGACATGCATGAGCATTTTGTTAGTTAAATTTATGGTCGTACTATATATAGTAAGGTGCCCGTGCATTGCACGGAACAGTGAAATGCATTGATCGGGGAGTTGTTTATTTTGACAAAGTATGTGGGGGTCATCTCATGTGTAATAAATATCGATAGGTTTCTTTGGATATTATTTCTTCTCTAGAGATCACAAGCATCCGGGTGAATAGAAAATGTAGGCTAAATAGATAAAAAGTATATTTTGCAAACAAAAACGTTCAATAGTTCAACCTGCATCCAAAACTTTTGAAGAAATAACACTTATTGTGCTTTGCATGAAATGATCTTTAAGAATTATTTTTTGAGTATCAATTTTGTTTATTTTTTCTAGACCACTATGAATGTAAATCAGGACGACTTGGAAGGGGCAAAGGAGGTGGCGAGTTGGAGGGGGGTCATGGTGGTGGTCGGCAATGGAGCCTGAGAGAGAAGGCATGAGAGGAGTTGGCTGCATAGTGGTCCAATACATGCATATGACACATTATATGTATGGACCTCATGACTAAATTCATGAATATGCAAAGATGGTGTTGTGGCATTTGGTTGAAATTCTCTAAAAAAGATATATGCACTGTAAGAAATGGTTCATCATAAGTCTTTCACCATTAGTAAGAATTCATAATGAATCTCATAAATGGCAAGCGAGAACTCTAATGGAGCAAAAGCATACATGGAAGGTTCTAGACTAAATCATAAATGGATACACTTTTATTCAAGCGTGATACCCTATTAGAGCAAGATCATGCATGGAAGGTTCTATACTACTAAGAAGTGCCCACATGCTTAGACAGCGGCTTACATTGAGCGAAGACTAATGATAAACAGTTAACTTGGTAATGCATATGCCCAGGTGAACCTCCTTGGAGTCCCCGTGCATCATCTTGGGGTGAATATGAAACCAACCTCTTCCATGTCCACATTGCCGGGAATGGAGCAGCTCACCCCAGTCACATTCATCGTGAGGGAGGCGCCGAGGTCGCCCTCATACGCCGAAGGGGCAGCAACAGTGAGCATGCACCTGTACAGCGGCCTCGCATCAGCGTCAGCGGCGTTGCCCCTGACGCACACGACAGAGATGGGACGGCGGCCTGCGCGGGCCTTGCCGGTGCCCACGGCCAAGAGGAAGACGCTGTCGTCGTCCTCTGCGACTAGCAAGCGGTGGTGATCCTCCAGCGACTCCGGCACAGCGAACGGGTAGCACGTCTCGTACTTGATGTTCACCGCGGGCTAGGAGTTATTGTCGGACGATGCCGTGAGGTGATGCATGAGGCTCCTCAGCGAGCCCTCAAACAGCGGCATGCACTCATAACAGTAGCAGGGCGCATGCGCGCATCTGGAACTATGCTCCAGCAGCGAGTGCTGGTCAATGTACCTCTCGCAGCCAAAACTCTTGTAGACGCAGGGCACCTTGTAGGCATCGACCAGGCCGTCCATGAAACAGGAGTGGTTGTAGGGGACGTTGCACCCGCCGCATGGAGTGCAAGAGTAGCACACAAACCGGTAGATGGTGTACTTACTAGTACTCCTTCCGTTTCTTTTTACTAGTAGTTTGCATATAATTCCAAACACCACGTAGATATGTTCTCTGACCATTCTACAACTATGTTAGTATCATTGTTAGTGGTCAGCCGGTGCAAGTTCTAGCCCCGGATGTTTTAACATTTTTTAGTAATGATATCTGGCGATTGTTCGCCACGAGCCCAATCCTAGCGAATGACCACATAACCGTCAGATTTCCATCCGACGGTGACCTTTTTTTGAAGCCATAGTATATGACAAAACCGCCACCCTTACAGACGTACTGTAACTGCGACGCAGGCGTTTGCAACTGCCATGTATCCCAGCGAACATTTGCTGGGGATTGGCGTTAGCACCGATGGCGGTTCGTAGTCGTTCCACACTCGGGCATTGAAGTTTGTAACGATTTACAATCTACTACTCCTCCGGTGCTAGTAGTAGAGCAGAGCCCTACACCACTATACTACTCAGGCATAGTAGTAGGTACTGTAGTTTATTGTACTAGTACTGTGATCACTCAAGTTGTCTGGCATCGATATGACCCTACGCTACTGGGATGTGTCTCGTAAGTCAAGCGGCGTGCTGCTGCTACATTGTCATCATCACATGTCCACTTCCCGCAGCACATATTCGCTTCTCCATCCTCGTTCGGCATAATCGTCCAATCTTCCATCCCTGCTAGGCGCCTCCCCCTCTTCCGGAACCCAAATACTAACAATGGTAGAATCAACAATCATCCACCGAAAGAATGGCTGGAATTCGCTCCCCACAGAGGTAATCAAACTCATTGTTTTGCGTGTGGACAATCTCAGTACCATGCCGCTCGCCACGTGCTCGTCGGGGCTGTACCGTTTACTCAAAGCCCTTAGGCTAGAGCTTTTTAAGCTAGCTCCCTGCTTGCTAATGCCGCCTCATCTTCAGAAATGACGTGTCATGCAGCATAACGATCGTAGGGTGGCGAGCATCAACCCCCTCGACTGCGATCCGATCCCCGTCACCCTCAACTACATTAATGGTATGTACTAGTACTGGGTTGGCATGAACACGTCTTGGATGGTGCTCGTCGATGATCGTGGCAGCTGGATGCTCGTAGAGGTCTACACCCGGCGATTGATCTCCCTTCCTTCGATTAACATTGCACTGCTTTGGCACCATGGCCCAAAATACTCAGAATCTTACAGTAGCTATGATTTGCTCAAGGTTGTAATCTGCCAAATGCCCACAAGATCTGCGAATTATAAAGACTTCAAGCTAATTGCGCTCTTCAACCGCGGTCTCGCCTATCTGATAGGTCACTGTGGTAAGTGGATAAATCTGCACGTCCATCACAAGATCATACATCCTCCATGGCTCTCTGATGCCATTGAACACAAAGGCTTCATTTACACTGTGGACTCCTTCTATGGTTGGACGTATTGCTGGCCTACTGCAGTCATCGCTACAAAGGGCTGTTACAGCAGTATGTTAGTTTCCTATGATATCATGATGGCTTGCTTATATTACTATCAACATTTACAGAAAAAATATTCATGCTCATAACATGCTGCTCTTAAGATTGACTATAGTACGAGCCCTTTTTTATTTCACTCCAACTTGATATGATGTTGTAGGCCGTCTGGTGTCCCTGCCCTTCCTAATCCCAGAACCTTTCAAAGAAAAGCGGCATGGCAGTTGCAGGTGGTTCCTAGCTCAATCAGACGACGGCAAACGATTGATGATCGTTCGCACGTACCGGACGGGTTGTTTCGCGGAATACAATCACAGTCACTGCAAGGTCTTTGAGCAGGATCCCAGCTTCTCTGGGACTTCAGGAATTTTTGACTGGCGGCTGATAAGTAGCCTTGGTACACGCTCTTTGTTTCTCGAACTGAATTATCCGATTAACCAGGAGATAACCGATGGCAAGGATCATGATGGCAGCGCGGTTTCGTTCATCAGGCAAAACTGTGTGTACACAGCGTACCATGCGCCTCTCCATGCACCATACCCTGATATGTGCTACCACGCTCTGCAGCCCAAAGTAGGAGAGAGGGTCGCAAGTATCAGACTTCAACCTGCTGGCTGGAGTTTCCCCCGTCAGGCACCCATCTGGTTCAAGCCGTCAGCCAATCTTCACAGCTTAATAAATAGTAATGTCTAACTAAGCCAGTTAGTTAGATGCATACACTTGGTGTAGTAGGATCTTTATTTAGTTTGATGCATACACTTGTTCTTTTTTGGTAGCCCTTTTGTAATGTTGGCTGATGTTTGGTTTGGAAGGGAGAGTTGCGTCTTTACTCTTCTGGCCTGCTTACTGCTTCTGTTGCACCCCCAGCCCTGGTTGCTGCTGCTGCTGTTTTCAATGTACAATCAGTAATATATTTCGTCTGTTGGTTGAATAAATGTGTTGTTAGAACGACAAACACAATGTTTTGGAAGTCGTTGCACGGTCCGATCCTTTAGCCCCGTACGTAGCGCATACTATTTTTGGTACGGAACACATTTTCCACTTGTCGATCACATGCAGCCCGGTGATGAAGGCCCAATAGAGGAGCCCATAATTAACTAGAAGGGAGGCTCTCACATGAATCCGGCCCAAATACATGCTCATGGTCCCCTAAACATAAATAAATAAATAAAGCTAAATGCTCATGCACTGGTTCTCTAAATTTACGATTTGAAAAGTCATATTTTAACAGGAGGATATTATTTCATATGAGAGTGTTGTTACATTCAGTCGATATTATTCTTAGGCAAAGATAGCGACCAGTCTTTTTTCTCCCACCATTTTCTTCCTGCAACCAGCGGACCCATGCAATTCGTAGTCAACGTCGTAAATAGTTCCGGTCCATTATTAATTTTGATAAGAATGCCCAACCCAGCCCAACTATTGGCGACACCACTTCAAGAAGAAAATTTTCTCACAGAAAAACCTCAAGAAGAAAAAGGTGCTCCGCAGCATTTTACAATAAGTTGTAGCCATATAAAATTAATTTTTATAATCCAGCATAATGAGTTTTTGGGTCTGACTGGTCCAGCCGCCAAAACCAAACCTGCGCTGGCGGGAGCGCCTGTTCCCGCCTTCTATAGCTGGTTGCGCTATCGTGCACGCATCACCGCCCTGTCGTACCCTGAACCGCTGGCCAGGCCATCCCTCTACTCCCCCGACATCCTAATATTCTCCGGCGACGGCAGCCCACCCCGCACTAGAACCGGTGAACCCTCGTACTCCCCTCCGCCTACGGCCACACTGCCGCATCTTCCTTGGGTCCTATTCATTCCCGTCTGAGGCCTCGCCGTCGTCCTCCACCTTGGTGCTCTCGCAACGGCGCCGCCGTCCGGCCTTGTCAACATAGTGAATCGGGAGAGGACTGTAGTTGTGAGTATTATAGTACGGACCCACCATGCCCACTCCCGAAGACAAGCAAGTGCCTCTTTACTACTCAGATGCACCCCTTGAATTTTTTTCCTCTAATCCACCCTGCTGATATCTGGGACCCACATCATTGTCAATGTATAGTCACTTAACGAAAGAATTGCACAACGTATAGTCAATTAACGGTAGAATTGCACAACGGTTTTTTTAGGATTTGTTCAGACAGAACAGGGTATAAACTGGGTTGTGCGGTCTCTGTGGCCCGTCTAACAACATGACCAGCCCAGCAGTTTTTTCTTTGGGAAAATAGGTAGCCCACCATTTCTGTTTGAAGAATACCCAACCTAGGCCTGTTTGTTTTCTCCGACGTACTGGGCTGCAAACTTTCAAGACGAGGAGGGATGCATTTCGGCCTGGCCAGAGTATGGGCAGTAAATCTTAAAAGTAATTTGAAATGGGTTACAAATTCCAAAAAAAAAATAGCAAATGGGCAATTAGTGTCATTTTTGTTTTTGTTCTTCACTGATATTTTATATTTCATTGGATTTTAACATAACATAGTATTACTTTATTTTTAAATTAGTTTTAGTATGGCTCCTAATTTTTGGATTAAAAATATTTCGTACCCCAACAAAAATATGCGAATTTTTAAAATTTATCATATTTTTTAGTTCAAATTTTTAACCATGGTACTGACCAGAAAATGGGCAGCAATTCTAAAAATGGAAAATGGGCTGCAATAAATTCCATATGAATTAGCAAATGGGCTGTAAATTGTAAAAATTATAGCAAATGGGCTGTACACGCCATAGATTTCGAGGCTAACTTGTTTATGCAAGGCTTTGTCAACTTATAGTCAACACACGATTCTAGCAGTAGTGACTATTGGATGTCCATCCAACGGCCGACGTGCTTCTTTAATCTCTGGTCTTCCTGCTCCAGCAGCCTGAACCAGCGCCGGCGGGACTGCCTGCTCCCTCCTCTTGTGGCCGGTTGTGATGCCGCCCAAGCTTCAGCGGCCCACCTACTCCCTCCGCTGGCCTGGCCATCCCTCTACCCACCCGCACCTCCTGTTATTCTCTAGTGATGGCAGCCTCACGCCGTAGTCGAACTAGTCAACCGTCATACTCCCCTCAGCGTGGGCATCCACTGCTGTGTCTTCGCCTGCTCTGGATCGTTCCATTCCTAGGCCTCATCGTCGTCCACCGCATTGGTGCTCTAGGCGTGGCGTGCTCAACGTGGTCAACATTCAACAAACAACAGCCATCGTAATAGGGATGTACGTGGAGAGGCTGATAGTAGGGACCCCCATGGTCCATGGCAGCACACAAGCAACTGCCTCCTTATTACGCGAAAAAATGATTCCTCCCCCTGACATCTGGGGCGCACCGGTTCGGAGGCTCACCTGTGGGCCTACTAAGTTCATGCGTACGCAGGGCTTTGTCAACTTAGTCAACAAATGATTCTAGCAGAAGTGATTGTTGAATGTTAATCGAACGGTCCTGCTATTTCTTCAATCTCTGATCTTCTTGCACCAGCTGCCAAAACGAGCGCTGGCGGGACCGCCTGCTCCTACCTCCAGTGACCGGTTGTGCTGCCTGGTAGGCCTCACCGCCCCACCCTACTACCACCGCTGGCCAGGCGTTCTCTCTACTCACTCACACCCCATGTTATTCTCCAGCGACGTCAGCCTCAAACCACAGCCGAACCAGTCAATCCTCGTAGTCCCCTCCGCGTGGGCATCCACTACTGCGTATTCTCCGGCTCCGGGTCGTTCCCTTCCTAGGTCACGCATTCGTCCACCACCTTGGTGCTCTCGGACGGTACGGCGTCGTCAACACGGTCAACGAACGACAGTCATCAGAAGAGGATTGTACGTGGAGAGGCTGACAGTTGGGTCCATGGCCGCATGCAAGGTAGTGCCTCCTTATTACACACAAAATAAAGATTCCTCCACCTGACAGCTCAGACCCACCGGAAGGGCCTCTGTATTTCGTGAAAAAAATGTTCCCCCCTGACAGCTGGGACCCACCGGCTTTATCTTCAAACGCAAGGAAGTGCCTCCTTACCCCCTGGCAGCTGGGACCCACCAGGTCGAAGCGTACGTGGAGTTATCTGTCTGGTCGCGAACATGTACGTACATAGGAGTCGATCGGTCTCTCTGCAGCGATGACCCGTCGCCGAATAAGGAGCAGTAGGTGTCATAGTAGAACCACCGACGTAGCATGTCACGCAGTCCCGTCTAAATCGTATACACATACGTACAGCCATGCTGCAAGAAAGTAAATACGGCTATGTACGTACATACGGGAGGGGTCCTGAATGCGTACAACGACAGCGTCCTGTTCATCGGCAGCCAACCGGCTGGGTCGAAACGGAGGAAACAACGTCGTGTTCATCGAGAGGCAACTGACTGGATCGGAATACGTCATGTTCATCGGGAGTCAACCGGCTTGGACGGAACAGCCGAAACAAGGTCCGACGTACCGCAGAACAGAGGAAACAGCCTTCTGTTCGACCGCGTATGGTCGAAATGGGATCCTGTTCATTGGGAGGGGTCTGCCGTACCGCAAAACGGAGGAAACAGACTTCTGTTCGAGCTCCTACGGTCGAAACGGGATCCTATTGGTCGGGAGGGGTGTGGCGTATCGCAAAACGGAGGAAACAGACTTCTATTCGAGCACCTACGGTCGAAACGAGGTCATGTTCATCCACCGTTTACTGCCTCGCTCTAGCCTCCACGGGCTACTGTTCATTCACCATCGACTTCCTCCAGCCTGCACCAGCTACTGTTCATCCAGCCTCCACCGACTACTATTCATCCAGCCTCCACGGGGTCCTGTTCATCCACCCCCAACCGGCTGGGGTACGGCGGCCTCCTCAGGGTCATGTTCATCCAGCGGCAACCGCCTACTACAACGGGGTCATGTTCATCCAACCCCCACCGGGAACTGTTCATCCACAGCCTCGACTCACCACGTCTCGACTCATTCTATGTATCACGCGCGCGGTACCAACTATCACTATTCATCGAGAGGCAACCCAACACACCAGCTAGCTGCGTCTTGCACGGGGGCTCGATCGGCTTCAGTAAACAGCAGCAGCGATCGATCGCTCGGGTTCAGTTAGTAGCAGCAGCGAAGGAGTCGCTCGGGTTCAGTCAACAGCGAAGGAATCGCTCGGGTTCAGTTAACAGCCAAGGGATCGATCGCTATGGTTCAGTAACGTAGTTAGTGCAATCACTTGGGTTCGGTAAGCGAACGCCTCTCCCTCGGGTTTAGTTAGAGCCAACGCCTCGCACACACACATGCCTACGTACGAGAGAAACATGCAAACCACAGTACATCGCTCGGCCCCGACCACCCACCGTAACCGGGAACTCCGTGAAAATTTTCTCGCCCTCACTTCTACCATGATTTTTATGTCAGGGACGGCCCAAAAAATGTCATGCAGGTGTGTCCCGGCCCGCCTAGGACGAAAAGCCCATTTTCTGTCATAATTTTTTGTCATAGAAGTAGGAGCCCACCACATCTATTATGATACGTGGTTTTGTCACAATTATCGTCATAGAAGTGTCATAACCATGACAGAAAAAAATCGTTCGGGCCATAATGTCACGGATGTGTCTTTTTTTTAGTGTTGGCCAAAAGAACGCCCGCACGGTGCTCAAGCTTGCACTCAAAGTCGTCTGTGGCAGCGGGGTGACAAGACGTGCGAGAGGAGGACGAAACGACACGTACACATACGGTTAATAAAAAAATGTTTGTGATTTAATTACCTACTACCTCCATCCTGGTTTATAAGTCCTCTTTGTATTTTTGTGCCAAATTTTGACTAGAGATTTAACTAATAAAATATGAATACATGTCACCAAATATTAAATCATTGGATTCGTATTTGAACATAGTTTCCAATTATATTATTTTTTATAACATACATTAATATTTTGTTAGTTAAATTTAAGGTCAAAATTTGGTACAGAATATAAAGGGGACTGATAAACCTGGACGGAGGTAAGTAGCACATGACCGCTCTCTACGCAGCATCACGAATGATTTTTCAACCACTGTGTGATGTGGAATGCGACGTAGTTTCACATCATGCCGCCGGCTCGCAACTGCCAGCCGGCTTGTAGATGTCCATTCCCTACGTGTTCAACTGCTCTATGCGTGTGGTTGCTCGCAGTCGAGGCGGCCGCGGCGCGCTTTGCTCGCGTCCCGCCGCGCTCGCTTAGCTCTCGTGTCCCTCCGCGCGTGTTGCCGGTGTTTGGGGCGGGCGCACGATCACGTACGGCTGCCATTATGCATGCGGTTGCTCCGGGCGCGGCGCCACGATGCAGTTACCCGCTGCAAAAACTGCCGTGTTGACGTGCCGGGAATCCAGGCCGCCATTTACCTTCATCTCTCGCACCACACGACACAATAAGCACACCCATGACGACACATACTGAGAGGATATCCAGCGGCTGCAATGGCGCTCCCCGTGGCTCCAATGGCGCTTCCAGCGGCTGATGATGACAACGGGCGGCAGTTCACCACACATCACATCGTGGACACCCACGTGAGGGGGAAGGACCTCTCGGTGGTGTACAGGAACGAGCCAGTCTCGGTGGAGATCTCCATCCAAACTATGGAGCAGTTGCTTGCCGAGGACAAGTAACACATGGTCGGCTTCGACCTCGAGTTCACCGGCGGTCGTGCAGGGCAAGATAAGAAGGTTACCGTCGCCCAGTTGTGCATGCGCCATGACGTCCTCGTCTACCACTACCACTTAGCCACAAGGCCTTGCGAGCGTTTCGCCAAGTTTATCAACAGCCTCGACTGCAGTTTCGCTATGGTGGACACCACCAACGATCTAAAAGCGCTCGAGGTTTCAGGCTTGGCCTCCCGGAATCTTGTCAACATCCATGACCACTACAAGGTCTGGGGCAGCACCAATAACAATCAGAACTCCCTGATTGACCTCGCCTCGGCTATCATCGACCCCTACTACATGAAGATGAAGGATGAGAGCAAGAAGGACAGGATCGCCTGGCACAGTTCCTGGGAGCAGAGACTGGATGAAGAACACGTCAAGTACGCGGCCAAGGACGCGTACAAGCTACGAGATGTACAAGCAGATTGTTGACATGAGGAAGTGCCTTCGTCCTGCCCGAGACAAGGGATCGAGCCACAAAGCAGTGGCGGCAGCGTCACAAGAAGTAAATGATTAGATGATCGTTTCTCCTAGTTTAGAATGCATGTAATTGTTTATTGAGGTGTGTGCGGATGATTTGTAGAGTCACTTATATAATTGGATGTTTATATTGGATATATATATGTTGTTCTTCTGTAGACAGAGCAAATCACATCGCAGACAGAGTAAACTAGGGAACCCGTCGGTGATGATTTCATCAATCGCTGACAATTGTATACCAGCAAGCGTTTGCCCGCAACACACACGACTTATTAGCAGCAATTGTCTGTGTGATTATCGGTCTTCGCACACATTTCTGATTACGGACCTGTTTGCCACGTATCACATACATCTTGTTCAGTTGGACCATTTCTGTTGTCTTGGCTCATCGCAAACAGTTCATCCAAGTGAACTGTATGCCGTATATCGCACACACCTTGATCTGGGTGACCATTTCTGTTGTGTTGCCTAATCACAGACGGTTCATCTGAGTGAACTGTATGCCGTATATCACACACACACTTATCTGACTGACCATTTCTGTTGTTATTCTCATCGCAAACAGTTCGTATGGACCAACCGTATGCCACATATTGCACACACAACTCTTATCTAAATCGTGTTTGCTGTCTGCGCCATCGCACAGAGTTCGTATCATTTTTGACGGTTTTCTTACACCATCATTTGCGATTAATGCATCGCACACAGTTTCATCGAAGGGTCTCTAATTGCACTGCCGCGTTTGGACCATCCTGCAGTAGTGCTAATAGGAATCTCAAAATGTCTAGCGAGGCGGGAAGCATAAATACCACCATAAATAACGCCCTTAGAATGATTAGTAAACCGCCACGCAACCATAGCTCCCAAATTAAAAGTTCTATCTAAATAAAGAGCATGGCATAAAATAGCAAGATCAGTTGAACTAAGCGTTCCACTCTCCCACCTACCAGTTAAACACCTCCCAACAAATAATGAGTAGTAACGCAAAAAGGAAGATGTAAACTAGCAACTCTAGCATCAGAAACTCATCTTGATTCAGCCACAGTCATGTCAGATATAAAATCTTTAACATCTCTAGGACGTGGCTCTAGAGGGCTGCCCTCATTAGGGATTTTGCATACTTGGCAAAATCTATCGAGTGTCATTTCTTAGGGGATATCATAGAGGTGAAATAATATGGTGGGTATCTCCCTCCTAGAATTAAAGTAGAAATTTTGCACAAAAGTATTGGTGAGAAGGAGGTATTGATCGCACTTATCTTCGAGGTATGAGGTGAGGCCGGCATTGTTCACCAAATAATAGAAATCATCATGAACGCCCACTGCTACTTCTTGAGCTTGCGTTGGTTTTTCCCTTGAAGAGGAAAGGGTGATGCAGCAAAGTAGAGATAAGTATTTCCCTCATTTAAGAAGCAAGATATCAATCCACTAGGAGGAACACACAAGTCACCAATGGTTGCACCTACACAAACAAACAAATACTTGCACCCAACGCAATAGAGGGGTTGTCAATCCCTTCACGGTTACTTGCAAGGATGAGATCTGATAGAGATAGGTATAAAAGATAAGTATAAGTATAAAATAAAGTAAAGGTAAATAAATTGCAGCAAGGTATTTTTGGGTTTTTGGTTTTATAGATCTGAAAATAATATGGTAAAAGATAGACCCGGGGCCATAGTTTTCACTAGAGGCTTCTCTCTTGAAAGAAAGCATACGATGGGTAAACAAATTACTGTTGAGCAATTGATAGAAAAGCACATAGTTATGATGACATCTAAGGCAATGATCATGAATATAGGGATCATGTCCGTGACAAGTAGACCGACTCTTGCCTGCATCTACTACTATTACTCCACACATCGACCGCTATCCAGCATGCACCTAGTGTATTAAGTTAACAAGAACGGAGTAACACCTTAAGCAAGATGACATGATGTAGAGGGATAGATCCAAGAAATATGAAATAAACCCCACCCTTTTATCCTTAGTGGCAACAATACAAATATGAGTCATGTCCCTTTCTGTCACTGGGATTGAGCAACGTAAGATTGAACCCACTACAAAGCACCTCTCCCATTGCAAGAAAAATCAATCTAGTTGGCCAAACCAAATCAATATATCAGAGAGAAATACAAAGCTATCTTAATCATGCATAAAAGAGTTCAGAAAAGACTCAAATAATATTCATAGATAATCTGATCATAAACCCACAATTCATCGGATCTCAACAAACGCACCGCAAAAGAAGATTACATCGAATAGATCTCCAAGAACATCGAGGAGAACATTGTATTGAAGATCAAAGAGAGAGAAGAAGCCATCTAGCTACTAGATATGGACCCATAGGTCTGTGGTAAACTACTCACACATCATAGGAAGGGCAGCAAGGTTGATGTAGAGGCCCTCCATGATCAAATCCCCCTCCGATGGAGTACCGGAAAAGGTCTCCAGATGGGATCTCCAGAGGACAGAAACTTGCGGCGGCGGAAAAGTGTTTCTGGTGTGCCCTCCGGTATACGTGGAATATTTGGGTATTTATAGAACAAATATTAGGGTTAGAGGAGCATCAGGGGGCCCACAAGCCTGGGGGCGCCCCCCTAGGGCACGCCCTCTGAACTTGTCGCCAACTGGTGGCCCTTATGGCCTCCTCCCGAAGGTTCCTGGGTGTCTTCTGGTCCAAGAAAAATCCTCAAAAAGTTTCATTCCGTTTGGTATTGATTTTCTGTAAAAGACAAAAACAAGGAAAAAACAACAACTAGCACTTGTCACTAGGTTAATAGGTTGTTCCCAAAAATGATATAAAATAGCAAAATAATGCATATAAAACAACCAAGATGAATAATATAATATCATGGAACAATCAAAGATAATAGATACGTTGGAGACGTATCACCCACATCCCTCAAGAATGTGTTGCATGGACATTCGCACGGCCGCACCTCGGCCGCACGAGGAAGGTTGTACTTGGGCTTCTCCTCTGGAGTTTCATCAGGCTTCCGGCTTGAAGAATCTCTCAACATCATACTAAGCATTTTTTTTCTCTCAAAAATTTCTGAAATTTTTAGTCCCCAAAATATAATTGAACAAAACTTAACAAAATTGATGGCAACTACTCCCACAAGTGTCTAGAGGCTATATCATGAATCAAAACTCTTTTGAACCATACAAATTCAACATGCAAGATCATATACATGGTCACCAACAGTAGCAAAACATGCGAAACATAAAGCACTAAAACAAAAACTAATTGGACCATTGGACGAGTCACCTACCAAGGAGTAATTCCTCAAAACAGTTTCGAAAACGGAGCTCCAAGCAAGGAGATCGAAAATTGCATGAAAATGAGTAAGAAGACGGGCTAGGAGGCAATGGTTATTTTTTCTATAGGTGGAAGAAGGCAGTGGGATGGTGCACAAAGTGAGGGGGCCATGTGGGGCCCACGAGTTCATTAGGCGCGTCGGGGGGTGGGCGCACCCTGTGAGCTCGTGGCTCATAGGTGCACCCCCTGGGGTGTGTTCAATGCCAAAAATTCTTAAACATCACACAAAAAACATACTAAGTTTTTAGGTCATTCCGAGAACTTTGATTCTTGGGACATTTTTTATTGCACGGATAATTCAGAAAACAGGATAATCATGGCATTCTACTTTATTAAACTTTAAATAACAGAGAGTAAAGAATAGGTGCTGGCAGTTTTACAGTCTCAGAGTTGTGCTTACTAAATTCATCTACCACATGCCCTCAGAAAGAATCTATTAATAAGGTTGATCAAGTCTTATTAACTAACCATTTGCAAGTAACATGAAAACGAAGAATTTTCGTATAATTCTAAGTTAGCTCAATAGGGATATGCATTTCCCCCACAATAAGAGTTTGATATTTCTTTTTGATGGTAGAAAGATGAAATTTGAAACCTCCAATAGTAATTGCCACAATTTTTTCAATGGAGTTGATACTATTCACTGAACTTTGTTTCCTCGAGAAGTATATTGTATGTTCATTACCATTGACATGAAAAGTAACCTTGCTTTTATTGCAATCAATAACAAGCCTGTAGTATTCAAAAAAGGTCTACCAAGGATAATCGACATGTTGTCGTCCTCGGGCATAACAAGAATAACGAAGTCCGTTAAGATAGTAACATTTGCAACTACAACAGCCACATCCTCACAAATTATGATAGGTATGGCAGTTGATTTATCCACCATTTGCAAAGATATTTCAATAGGTGTGAGCTTATTCAAATCAAGTCTTATATATACAGAGAAAGGCATAACACTAACACCGGCTCCTAAATCACATAAAGCAGTTTTGACATAACTTCTTTTAATGGAGCATGGTATAGTGGGTATTCCTGGATCTCCTAACTTCTTAGGTACTCCTCGCTTAAAGAATAATTTGCAAGCATGGTGGAAATTTCTGCTTCATGTATCTTTCTTTTATTAGTGACAATATCTTTCATGTATTTAGCATAAGGAGGCATTTTCAAAATATTCGTCAAGCGTGTTTGTAAAAAGACGGGTGTAAGCATTTAAACAAAGCGCTCAAAATCCTCCTCGTCCTTATTTTTTGGAGGTTTACTAGGAAAAGGCATGGTTTTTTAACCCATGGCTCTCTTTCTCTACCATGTTTTCTAGCAATGAAATCTCTTTTATCATATCTTTTATTCTTAGGAGGTGGGTTATCAAGATCAACAGCAGGTTCTATTTCTACATCATTATCAGGTTCTTTATCATTATCTGGTTGAGCATCAACATGAACATCATCATTATCATCATCACTAGGTGGATGTTCATTACCAAATCGTGTCTCACCATCAGAAATAGGAACATCATTATGATTCTCAAAAGGTTTTTCTACCACAGGTTCATTAGGAGCATGCAAAGTTCCATGATTTTTCTTTTTCTTTTTCTTTTTCTTCTTAGAAGAAGTAGGTGCATCAATATTTATTATCTGAAAATCTAGCTCAGTTCTTTTAGGATGACCTTCAGGATATAGAGGATCCTGAGTCAGTCTACCGCCTCTAGTCACAACTCTAACATCACGCTCGTTCATTTTATTATTTATTTCATTCAACAAATTATTTTCTGACTTAGAGACTTGTCTAACTGAGTATTAACCATGGATGAATGTTTACTTAAACCTCTAACATCATTAGCAATCATAAACATCAAATCAGTCATGATAGAATTACATTTTAATTGATTGCTAACATACATATTGAAATTCTCTTGCTTAACAATGTAATTACCAAATTCATCCAGGCATTGACTAGCAGACCTATTATAGGGAATATCACCCTCATCAAATCTATAAAGAGAATTTAACTTTACTACCTGTGTCGAGATATCAAGTCCATGTATTTCTTCAATAGGTGGTTAATTCTTGACATCTTCAGATTTAATACCCTTTTCTTTCATAGATTCTTAGGTTCTTGCATACCTTCTGGACTGAGAAATAGAATACCTCTCTTCTTCGGAGTTGGTTTTTTTAGGTGGAACCCCATGCATTACATTATCTAGTGGACCCAGCAAGATCACTGGCCACAACACCAATTACATCCTAGGGTAAATCAGTCAGCCAAACAGTCTGGCTAGCAGTAGGAACACTCATAACATATCTAGCCAACAAATGGGCAGGGACATTACATTCACGGTGGCAAAACTCCACCCTAGTTTCAATAAAACCTTTAGGAAGCATGTATTTTGTCTCCCTGAAGATCGTGCCCAAAGCTGCCCGGCCCTAAACATTCGTACACATGGCTTGTTTCCATCTTTGGCAATCAGCCATGAAGGAGACACGACCCATACAAAAATCCTCAGCAATCTTGAAGGCATTCATTAAAGCTAACGACTCTGCATGAAGAGCTTCGGATAGATTTGTAAGACTTCCAGCAGCAGCACAAAGCACATCCCCTGACCTATCCCGAGCAATACATTCCCACCCTCCTACCCCAGATTGTCCTAAGAACGAAGCATCAATATTCATCCTAACCCAATCTTGCGGGGGGCCTTGCCACTTTGTATATTTTTTAGTACTCGTGATCGGTATCTTGGCAATGAAACTCTTCCATTCGCTGGTCAAAATGGTGATTCTCTGAGCAAACTCCGTCGGATAAAGTCGTCGTTCTCCATGTCATTTCCTGTTTCGTTGTCCACCAGGGCCACAACAGACAAACAGTTCGCATCTTTGTTTCCTCTGGCCACCTAAAAATTGTCTCCAAAACTTGCAGGGGAGTATAAGCTTGCATCAACCGTAAACGTTCAGTTTCCAGACCACTTTCTCTCCAAATCAGTTTCACTTCCTTGCATCTTAGGAACAAATGGCCCCCATCCTCGAACAGCTTGCCGCAAACTTCACATCGGGTGTCCAACTCCACTCCCCTTCTCTCTATGTTCATATTTAAAGGGTGGCTGTTGTCGCCAATCTCCAAATCATCGGAGTTGGTTTATGTGTTGATTTAGGAAGTGTCCAATCATCAGCATTCTTCAACATAATATTAGATAGTTCTTCAGCCTATCCAACAGTTCATTCCCTAGAAACACATCCAGCACAACTGTCTAGGTAGTCCTTCCCCTCGTCTTAGAGGGTATGATCTTAGTCTTAACATCTTCCAGATTCTTCATAGTGTAAAATCCCAAGAGAACTCAATAAATAGAGCTATGCTCCCCATCAACGGCGCCAGAAAAAGTTCTTGTTAACCCATAGGGGATTGCGACAGTCCTCGAGGGTAGTATTTCATCCAAATTTGTTGATTCGACTCAAGGGGAGCCAAACAATATTTATGAGCCTTAGCAGTTGAGTTGTCAATTCAACCATACCTAAGAAATATTATCTCTACAACAAAGTGTTTAGTAGGACAGTAGTTTGTCGGTGCAACAAACATTCACGTTTGCTGATCAGACTCATGCATAGGCGTGCCAACGATCGTATATCCAAAACTAGTGCTTAACACAAGGTCAAGCCGGAGAAGCTGCTCTTCGTGAGATCCAGGAGAGCATTAAGAAGAGCAAGGAAGAAGAAAGCCGCCTTGGGAGGGCCTCCCTTGCCAGGCGGGAAGGCCTGGTCAGGTCGAGGCCGTACCCGAGGACGAGCCTAGATTCGCCCTGGCAGGCTTGCTGGGGCCGCCAAGATCAAACCCCGCCAAGCTCCTTCAATGAAGAATCATCACCCAAACGCTACCGCTCCAGCTCATCGCACCCAAGTCACTCATCGGTGCGGTGTCAAGGGGCCAAGCAACCAGGTGGATCTTCTCCAACACGTGGTGGCATCAAGGAGAAGGGATTAGCTTTATTGACACCCGTCCAGGAGGCGTGTCAAGCTGATAAGCAGAGGCAGATAAGCGGCGCAACAGGCTTGCCAGGATTTGCCCTCAGCACGACACCTAGCAGTGCATTTAATGCACTTTGTCCTAACTGCCAGAGTTAGGTATGATAGCACTCTTAGCTATCTAATCACACATGACTATTTTGCCACTGTGGTCGCCCCTTAACCTATAAAAGGAGGCCTGAGGCAACCTAGAAAAGGGTTCGAACACTTCGACCCCCAGCACTTGTACGCGCGTGTTTGCACTCCCGAGGCAGCCTTGCCGGGCTAGTGCACTCAGCGCCTTCGTCCCCCTCCAGATCAATCCACCCAAGCAGGAGTAGGGTTTTACACTTCAAAGCGGCCCGAACCTGGGTAATAACCGAGTTGTCCATCGTTGTGCCGTGTCTACTATCTCTGCTCTTTATGCAATGCGGCCATCCCCATGCTGAACTACAAAGGGGCACCCATGCCCCATAGGTGATCGTGCTCCCACGCCGACATCTTTGGCGCGCTAGGTAGGGGGTGTCTCTTGTGCAGTAGCTAGCATGTTGATCTTCGTTGACTTTCGCCGTCCATGGCTCCCAAGAAGAAGAGCGGAGCCAGAGCACAACCTTCCTCTTCGAAGGTTTCGTTGCCCATAGCTACAGGCGCCGTGGGCGCTACGGCTGCGGCGGTTGGGGCCGGCGAGGCGAGCGGTGCCACTAATGCTCCCGCTGCAGTTGGGGCCGCGGGCACAGCCCAGCCTCTTCAGCATACCGCCGACCAAGCTCCCGCCGGTGCGGGTCGCGGAGGCACTCAACTTCCTCTTGCTCACCCTGCCGGCGTGCTTAACCAACAAGACATCAGCGCCCGCTCTGGTGCGAGCCAAGATCCATTGGCCGCACCTCATGGAGGGGCGGAGACAGGGCGTGCGCTCCGTTCCGCGACGGTCGAGCGCGATAACTCCTCGGGCGGCGCCGTCGACCGCCAGCGACCACGCCCGCACGTGAAGGGCTCGGCCGACCAAGAGCTTGGTCGCCAAGAGCAGCTTCGGCCCCATTCGGTCCCTCTGGCCACTGGTCCGAGGCGGCGAGAGCCCGGCGGCGCTCCTTCTGGTTCATCCAGGAGCCGCGCGGTGTCGCACTCTGCCTCCCACGCCATGCCAGAAACAACGGTTGAAGCGGTGGCAAGAGCTCAGCTGCTATTGGATTTTCCTCCAGAAGCAGACAGGATGGATGAATGGAGAGCTACCATTCAAAGTCTCCTCGGATTCACCGAGATCAATAAGCCACCAGGTGCGGAGCCGCCGTGACGCCCGCGGGCGACTCCCACCGGTGGCTAAGACGGGAGAACCCCACCCACTGTGCAGTCCCCGCCACGGCAACTCTCTTAAGGGCAGCCGCCATGAACTCGGAGGCCGTCGGACGATGATGATCGCGATGAGCCGTCAATGGCCTCGTCCGATCCGTGGCTCCAGCTGGACCAACGCCAAGTACTGAGGGAAAGGAAGAAGGAAGACGCCCGCATCACCATTGAGCGGTGTAGCGACACGCGCCATCAATCTGATAGGCGCAATGGAGCTGATGTTGACGAGCCCGCACCCAGTGCTGGCGGGTACCTACCTTACGAGGTGGGGTGCCCGGCCTTCACACGGGAACCGACCTGCCGGAGAAGTACGACGGAAAACTGAACCCGGCCGAGTTATTGAGCATCTATACGATCATCATTCAAGCTACAAGGGGAAGGGATGTAAAGGTGCTCACCAACTACTTCCCACTAGCCCTCAAGCCAAATGAGGTCCTGGCTGATGCACCTGCCGAAGATTCCATTTCCTCCTGGGCCGACCTGTGCAATGAGTTCTTGGGCGCCTTCATAGGCGGCCATCAAGAGCCAGGGCAGCCTAGCGATCTGTAAACCCTCTTGCAGAAAGAAGGAGAAAGTTTGTGCAGGTATTTACAAAGGTTCAGTCGAGTGCACCGCAACATCCCAAAGATACACCCGGCAGCTATGATTGCCGCATTTCATACAAATGTGCGCAATCGCAGAATGCGGGCCAAGATGAATGTTCAGTTGCCCAAGACGGTCAGAGAGCTCTACATGCTGGCTGATAAGTGCGCTCGCGCTGAAGAAGGGTGAAGACGTCCCGGGGAAGAGGCTGGTGTCGAAGTCGACTTGGAAGATGACGACGACGCCACCACCCCCAGGAAGAAAAACAGGAAGCTCAACAAGAAGCGAAAGGAGAAGACAGTGATGGCCATTGAGAGTGCTGGTGATCTTAGCACCGGCAAGAAAGCAAAAACTGAGACGCCCAGCAAGGAAGCTGCTTCATGCGTTGATTGCCAGGCGGCAATGGCTACTGAGAAAATCGGCAAGTCTGACGGGCCATACTGCAAGATCCATAGGACCAAGTGTCACGATCTCTAGGATTGCAAGCAAGTCGAGCAGTTGGTTGAGAAGCCGAAAGCTGAGTATGAAAGGCGCGACAAGGAGAGAAACCAGAATGGAACTGGCGGGAAGGGCCATGGTGGTCGTAATGGACACTGCAGCAAGTCTGATCAGCAGAAAGAGAAATCCGCCAGAGGCCATGAGAGGAAGGAAAATGAAGATGACAGCGAAGAGGAATATGATGAAACCAGTGAGCAGGAGTTTCAGAAAGCTACTGAGGTGATGTGCATTGACGGGGGTGCATCTTTGCACTCCTCTCACCGCCAACTCAAGCAGTGGGCGCGTGAGGTTAATGCCGTAGAACCAGTAGCAAGCGCTCGAGGGCCACTCAAGTGATCCCGCACGACCATCATCTTTGACATTGAGGACCATCCTGACCGCACCACTGCGGTAGGGTGTTTGCCATTGTTGGTTTCACCAACAATTCGCAACCTCAAGGTCACTAAGATGTTGGTTGATGGTGGGGCAGGCTTGAATCTGATATCCCCTGATGTGCTGAAGAAACTCCAGATCTCAGATGGAGACCTGAAGAAAACTGGCACTTTGCAAGGGATCAACCAAGGAAGGAGCCAGCCGAAGGGAAAGATCACCTTGCCGGTTTTGGCGGGGAAATCAACTTCAGGGCCAAAAAGATTGTGTTCAATGTTGTTGAGCTTCCCTTGCCATTTAACAAGATTCTTGTTCGACCAGCTCTGGCCAAGTTCATGGCGGCATCCCACTACGCCTACAACACCTTGAAGATGCCCGATCCTATGGGAGTCATCAACATCCCATCGGACAAAAGAGATGCAGTCATCCGCGTGGATAAGATGTACACAGACATGGTCGCAGCAGAGGCCGTTGGGGCCCCAGCTCCCGCCAAGAAGACAAAGAAAGCCAAAGAAACCGGCAAGGACTCCGATAAGGACCCCGGGAAGCGCATCTCTTTGGAGTATGCTACGCTCGGCAGCGACTTGCCGGAGAGTTTGACTAGCAAGAGACCCAGGGCTGCTCCCCTGACAACCAAGAAAGTTTTGGCGCGACAGGACGGCACTGATGGTACCTTCACCATCAGTGCTACCCTTGATGACAAATAGGAAAGCGCGCTCGTTGCCTTCCTGCGGGCGAATTTCGATGTGTTTGCCTGGCAACCATCTGACATCCCCGGTGTTCCGAGGAAGGTAATCGAGCACCACCTTGCTGTCTTCCCTCATGCCCGCCCCGTCAAGTAAAAAGTCAGGAAGCAAGCCCTGGAGAGACAACAGTTCATTACTAAGGAGATCAAGAAGCTAGAAGCAGCAGGCTTGGTCCGAGGAGTGTTACATCCAACTTGGTTAGCAAATCCGGTGGTGGTGCGCAAGGCCAACGGGAAGTGGAGACTTTGTATTGACTTCACTAACTTGAACAAGGTCTGTCCTAAGGATCCCTTCCCCTTGCCGTGCATTGATCAGATCATTGATTCCACCTCCGGATGTGATTTGCTGTCCTTCTTGGACGCATACCCTGGGTACCATCAAATCTTCATGGCCAAGGAAGACGAAGGGAAGACTGCCTTTATCACCCCGTGTGGCACGTACTGCTTTGTGTGTATGCCCTTCGGGCTGAAGAATGCTGGTTCTACCTTCGCAAGGGCCGTGCAGATCGGGTTCGAGCTGCAACTGCACAGGAACATTGAAGCATACATGGATGATATTGTGGTCAAGACCAAAGACAAGTCTTCACTCATCAAGGACCTAGAAGAGACCTTCGCAAACTTGTAGAAGATGAACTTGAAGCTTAACCCGGAGAAATGCATATTCGGCGTTCCGTCCGGCAAGCCCCTTGGATTCTTTGTGTCTTAGCGAGGGATAGAAGCCAACCCCGACAAGATCAGAGAAATAGAGTAGATCCAAGCCCCAAAGACAGTCAAGGATGTGAGGCGCCTGACTGGCTACGTGGCCGCAATGAGCAGATTCATCTCCAAATCCGCTGAGCGAACCTTGCTGTTCTTCAAAATTTTGAAGAAGGTCGGTCCAGTAAAATGGACCCCCGACGCTAAGGCTACGCTGCGGGATTTGAAGACTTACCTTTCTTATGCCCCAACCTTGGTTGCACCCAAGCCACAAGAGTCGTTGCTGCTATATCTAGCGGCACCAAATCAAGTGGTCAGTGCTGCCTTGGTAGCACAAAGGGAAGTGGACGACGGAGAAGCTATTACGGCAGAACCAGGCGGTGTTGGGCCAGCTTTGTCCCCGGCAAAGCCTGCCGGCGGCAACAAAGGGGAACCCCAGATCAACACTGACGAACAGGAGGAGATAGCAAAGAAGAAAATGGTGCAGCGACCAGTTTACTTTGTTAACTCCCTCTTGCAGGGGGCTAGATCAAGGTACTCTGGGGTCCCAAAAGCTGATCTTCGGCCTCCTCATGGCCTCAAGAAATCTGCGTCATTACTTCCAAGCTCAAGCAATCACTATTTTGACTCGCCTCCCACTGCAGCGGATTTTGAGGAACCACGAGGCCACCGGCAGGATAGTGGAATGGGCTCAGGAGCTATCAAGTTTTGCCCTGAAGTTTGAAAGCACGACAATTATCCAAAGCAGAGCGTTGGCAGAATTCATAGCAGAATGGACGCCAACTCCAGATGAAGAAACCATGGAAACTGCCTTCCCCAGCAAGGAGGCCCCTAAGGAATGGATTATGTACTTTGACGGTGCTTTCTCGCTCCAAGGTGCAGGCGCAATAGTTTTCCTCGTTGCGCCCACCGGAGAACACCTCAAGTACGTCGTCCAAATGCATTTCCCCAGGGAAGATGCCACCAACAACGCGGCCGAGTATGAAGGGCTCCTTGCCGGGCTTCGGATTGCTGTTGAGTTGCGGATCAAGAAGTTGATCATACGCGGCAACTCCCAGCATGTTGTGAAGCAGGTGAACAAGGATTATGAAAGCCCTCTGATGGCGGCATACGTGGAAGAGGTGAGGAAGTTGGAGGAGCACTTCAATGGGTTGCAAACAGAGCACATACCCCGTGCGGAAAACAGCATAGTTGATCACCTGTTAAAATGCGCTGTGCAGAAGCTCCCTGTGGAACCAGGCACTTTTGTACTCCACCTTACCCAGCCATCAGTTTCACCGTCAGCCTTGACCAGAAAAAAAGGAAGCTCAACACTGGCAAGCACTTCTCGACAGAGCTCTGTGGAGCCGCTGGAGAGGAGGTTTTCGGGGAAGACCCTACGCCAACTGGAGGGCCGCACTCTCAAGCAGAATCCCAGGCTATTTCCGTTGAAGAAAGCGCTCCCACAGCTGAAGAGATGCCTTTAGTCCTTGTCGTCGAGCCACAGGCTCCGGCATGGGCACATCACATAGTCCAATTCTTGCAAACTGGAGAACTTCCTAACGATCCAGAGCAATCTGAGAAAGTAGCCCGGCAATCGAGTATGTACCAGTTTGTGGATAACATTCTGTACAGAAAGAGGCCGAACGGCGTGAAGCTGAAGTGCATCAGTAAAGAGAATGGACTAGAGCTGTTGGCAGAGATACATGGAGGCGCGTGTGCTTCATATCTGGGATCAAGAGCACTTGTCGGGAAAGCTTTCTGGCAAGCATTCTATTGGTCCACTGCCCTCCGGGATGCAACTGAGCTCATCACCAAGGGTGAAGCATGCCAGTTCCACTCCAAGAATATCCATCAGCCAGCTCAAGCCTTGCAGACCATCCCTTTATCCTGGCCTTTTGCGGTCTGGGGGCTCGACATCTTGGGCCCCTTTCCCCATGCTACCGGGGGCTTTGAATTCTTGTTCGTTGCTATCGACAAGTTTACAAAGTGGCCCGAAGTGGAACCAGTGAGAAAGGTGACGGCGCAGTTAGCTATCAAGTTCTTCGAAGAGCTGGTGTGTCGTTTTGGGGTACCCAACAGGGTAATCACTGATAGCGGCACCCAATTCACAAGCCATGCCATCATGTAGTACATCCAGAGCCTTGGGAGCAAGGTCTCTTTCGCCTCCGTTGCTCATCCTAGAAGCAACAGGAAAGCAGAAAGGATGAATGCTGAAGTGCTGCGAGGACTGAAGACAAGAACCTTTGATAGACTACGAAAATGCGGCAAGCGCTGGATTGATGAGTTGCCGGTGGTTCTTTGGTCAATCAGGACGACACCAAATCAAGCCACTGGCTAGACCCCCTTCTCCCTGGTATACGGGGTAGAAGCAGTGCTCCCCACGGAACTCATATATAGGTCGCCTCGAGTACTTGCCTATGATGAAGTAGCGCAAGGGCAGCTATGGCATGACGATGCCATGCTCCTCAAGGAGAACTGTCTCTGGGCAGCTGTACGTGCTGCATGATACCAGCAGGCCCTGTGCTGCTACCATAGCCGCAGGGTCCAAGCCCGGAGCCTTGAGGGAGGTGACCTTGTCCTTAGGCATGTTCAATCTGCCAAGGGTTCCAACAAGTTGATACCGAATTGGGAAGGCCCTTACTGGGTAGCGCGAGTCACCAGACCCGGCGCAGTCTGTCGAGAGACCAAAGATAGGATACCAATGCAAAACTCATGGAACATTGAGCATCTTTGTAAGTTCTACCCGTAAGGCGCGGTTGCCGGGCCTTGCCCCGGCAACCTGTTTTGTACAAGCATAGTCCCCTGGACTTGTAATCCCTTTGAACAAAGCCAGGCGAAGACCCTGTGCAAAGATAATAAAATGAAGCGCTGGCACCAAACTTGCATGCATGTTTAATTTAAGTATGGCTTTATTGTGATTACAACAGACCCATCATGGGCTAATTAATGCTTCACAAAAAAGATCATAATCAGCTGTTTTCTCTCTTGCACTTCTTTTTTGGTCCACAGCAGGGCCTCCACCATGGGTGAACTTCCCGAAAGGAGGAGTGAGAACTAACCAGCATATTGGTCCCCGACAGCACCTCCCTGTTGGGAATGATAAGAAGGATAGCCAACACTGATAAGTTCACCTCGCCATCCATAATGTATCTCTGTATGAAAAACTTGTGCGTGAGGAAACCTAGTCGCTCCCAACATCTGTGCTCCCATCTTTTGATTTGAAGTTTCTTCAATCAAGAACTGGTCGTAGTGGCAGTTGGGGGAGGCAGACAAGGGACCGGTTCCAATCCACGCTCCTAGCCCATCAAGCTAGGGTTCATTAGCGGCTGTGGAAGGGACCGGCAAGATGTTTTGCCGGGAAACTTTGTTTACTTGGAAGTATTGAGGAATCATTCCTTAGCATGGGCATTATACATGCACAAGTACCCGGCAAACACTCTTTTCCATTAATACGCAGACAAACAAGTAGAAATCATACAGAGTACAAGCATGGGTAGAGGGATACATAATTAGAACTAAAACTTGGCTAGCGCCTACATCTTTTGATTTGAAAAAAGATCAGTGCCCCGTAATGCCTTTCTTGTCCCTCTCCTCCTAGGAGCTGCATCAAGGCGGAAAGAGGGCAAAAGGAGTGCCTGGGAAGAAGCCCAGCCCGACCCCGTTAGGGCCCGCGGAACAAAGCCTGACAAGATTGGGAGGGCGAGGATGAAGCCGGCAGGACAGAAGGAGCGTCAAGGCGATGCCCTGGTCACCACCGCCAGGACCAGAGGAACACGACAGGAGGGACACCGGTAGGGGTAGGAAGCCGAAGACAGCTGCGCGGGGGCACGTACAGCCTAATGAGGAACTCCAACACTGTATCTCCGACATGGCCCTCCATTAGAGTCGAAGCGGCTGACTCAGGAGTGGCCGGGGCACTGCCGCGTCCTTCCCGGCCCCAAGCACTGCGCCGGCCACGAACACGTCCTGCGGCTCCGCTTTGTGCACTGGATCCTACCCCAGCATTGTCAGCAGGGGCGGGGATTCGGTGCCGAGAGGAGGCCCTCACTACTGCAGGATGCTGCTAACGCGACACTACGATCAAAGACCCTTCGACGAAACTGTGTGCGATGTAATAATCGCAAACGGTGATGTAAGAAAACCATCAAAAAGATGCAAAATGTTTGCGATGATGGATGCATCAAACACGGTTCAGAATTTAGTTGCGTGTGCGATGAGGGGCATATGGTTCAGTTCAATGCACTGTTTGCGATGAGGCAGACGAACAGAAATGGGCAGCCAGATGAAGGTGTGTGCGATATATAGCATACGGTTCACTTGGATGAACTGTTTGTGATTAGGCAACACAAAAGAAACAGTTAGCCAGATCAAGGTGTGTGCAATATACGGCATACGGTTCACTCGGATGAACTGTTTGCGTTGAGTCAAGAGAACAGAAACGGTTCAATTTAACAAGATGTGTGTGATACGCGGCAAACAGGTCTGTAATCAGAAATGTGTGCGAAGACCGATAATAACACAGACGATTGCTGCTAATAAGACGTGTGTGTTGTGCGTTGGGATTGCATACAGAACAACAACATATATATATATATACACACACTTATAAGGACATGGTTGCATAACCAAATTAAACATCCAATTACATAGGTGGCTACTACACACATGACATTTGCACACACCAAAGTAAACTATTACATGCATATTTACATAGGTGGCTACTACACACATGACATTTCCGCACACCAAAGTCAACTATATATTACATGCATGATTAACTAGGATAAATGATCATCTGATCATCATCTACTTCTTGGGACGCTTGCCGCTACTGCTCTGCTTGTGGCTCGATCCGGCCTCGTCGATCTCGGTAACAAGGCACTTCCTCATGTCAACGATCCACCTGTGCATCTTGTAGCATGTGTACACGCTCTTGGCCGTGAACCTGAGGTGAGGTTCATCCAATTGCCGCATCCAGGCCCCATGCCAGGATACGGGACGTGTTTTGTTGGCATCCTGCTTCATCTTTTCGTAGTATGGGTCGATGATGGCCGAGGCGAGTTCAACTAGGGAGTCCTTCTTTGTGCTGCCCCAGACCCTGTAGTGCTCACGGATTTCGACAAGGTTCTTGCAGGCCAAGCCCGTAACCCTGAGCGCTTTTACATCGTCGGTGGTTTCCACCGTAGCGAACTTGTAGTCGGTGCTGTTGACAAACCTGGTGAAACGGTCGCAAGGCTCTGTGGCCATGCAGTAGTGGTAGATGAGGACATGATGGCGCACACACAACTGGGCGGCGGCAACCTTTTGATCTATGTTGGAATGACCGCCGGTGTACTGGAGGTCGATGCCGACCACCTTGTACTTGTCTCAAGCAAGCAACTGCTCAACGGTGTTGATGTAGTCGTCCACCACGGCTGGGTCGATGGTGTACACCACCGAGAGATCCGTCTTCCTCGTGTGGGTCTCCACTTTATGCTCGCCAAACTCCATTGGAGCGCCGCGAGACATCCCCTCTCTATGTGTCATCGTGGGTGTGCTTGTTGTGTTGTGGGGCGCGATCGAAAGGTTGAAGAGACTAAGTTTATAATGGCCACAGGAATTAAAGGGTAAGCCGGATGACCTGGAATATCGGCACGCCCGGATGGCAGTTCTAATTTGCAGCGCGTAACTCCATCGTACCACACGTAACTGCATCGCGTGGCGACGCGCGTGGCGCAACCGCATGCATATGGGGCCCCCGACGTGATCGTGCGCAGGCCCAACCGCTGGCAGAGCGCACGCGGAGGGACGCGAGCAGAATGCTCCGCGGTCGCCTCAACGACGAGCAACCATATATATGCATATAGCAGTTGAACACGCAAGGAAAAGTTGTCGACAAGCCGAGCGCGCCGACGGACGCGAGCATAGCGCGCCGCGGCGCCTAACGGCGAGCACAGCGCATTGCAGCGCCTAACAGCGAGCAGAGCTTGCCGAGGGATGCGAGCAGAGGCCGACACAGTGATACGTGGCAAATAAGACGAACTATGCGAGCGATGTCGGAGACATCAAGCACGAATCACGCTACCGGAGTAGCTGTGGACCTCCGGCTCCGGCTGGGGAGGCACGACGATGGCGACGAAGTCAAGGTCGCGTTGCTGCCCGCGCGAGACCTCATCGGTGGCGACAGCAACCTCTATGCCCAGCTTCATGCGTTGCGCGGGTGCTTCACCAGCCGATGGTGCACTTCAGCAAAATCCTAATACACTCCATGCGGCGGTGACAACTGTGGACGGGGTGTGTGGCCGCCCCATTAATATGGAGCAGTGGGAGCGAGGTGGGCGGCGGTCAAAGGGCTGGCTCGCCTCCAGGTGAGCCTGCGCAGTGGACTGCTGGCACGCCTACCGTCATTTCACACAGCTACTAGCACGCCCCATGGTGTGTGCGTAGCGAACACGCGCATGCCTCGGCCTCCCGGTCTACCTGCTAGCATGCGTCTCGTCAACTCACGCGTTCTCGTACGGCACACGGGACGCATGTGCGGCACGTATTATATTGATTTTTCCTTTTTGATGATTAATTCTGCCACTTTATTCCTTAACCGAAGCACTGCACTTATATTTTGTTGGTCTAAAGCACACGGTTCGAATAAAGAGTTCATTTGCGATATTGGTTGATAATTATTTATAATTTCCTGTATGTAAGAAGATTATATCAAAACTTGTCTCAAATTTGAAAAATAAATATCACAGTCTATTGGTGTCCATATGTCACCACGATAAGTTTCATGAATTTCAACTTAGTTTTGGATTTATTGGATTTTAAAATCAAGATTCTAGATGTTAGAAATTTCTTGCATGGGGACTAAACATGCACCCAGGGACACGTACACATATGATTTTGCAATCCATTTTCGTGCACTATCATGGGTCTCATGTAGATCAAATTTGATTTTTGCACATTTAAATCCCTGGGAAATCAATCAATGTGTAAAAAACGGATAGATGTTATCTATTTTTTTTATTTTTCAACACTAAACTCCTTTGGTCGCGTGTTCACTGCAGAAAAAGTTCGACATGCATCTTTGGGCCACATGCACACGGTGGTCCTAGGACACTCACTCGCGTGGGCCCGCGAGGTTGTCCTCCATCACTTTGACCCAGCAAGGAGCTTTCTTTTTGGGTTGTGTTGCGGTAGGAGTATATAGTACGCGTCGAAGAGGGGAGGAGGGGGCCGGGGTAGCATATATATACTACAGACACGTCATGAATCGATCTCGCTCCATGTGGGGACTTTTCGGTTTTCGAGGCAGGTGCCGCAAAGAAGTTGTGCATATTGGGTATTAAAAACATCACCAACACATTGGGCCATGTGCGGACGATGGTTGTCACTCATTCGCCTACGACTCTTCCCTCCGTGGGCCCGCGAGGTCGTCGTCGATCTAATATATGACACAACGAGAAAGGTAATTTGACGAACAAGGAGGATTATTTTCGGGTTGTGTTACGGTACATAGGAGTATATATTACGCGTCGAAGAGGGGAGGGGGAAAATATATATACGACGTGTCATGAACCTCGGTTCGTGTGGGGGACTTAAAGGTTTCCGAGGCAGGTGCCACATCAAAGTTCTGCATATATATTATGTATTCAAACATCACAACCACACATCTACATACATGTGTTTGGCCCACAAGCAAGCGATGACGGTTGTCCTCTAGCACTCACTCACGGGGTTATCAGCGAGATGCTTCATCCATCTCTGTGTGCCCGCTTGGTCAATCACTTCGACCGACAACGATAGATGTTAATTTGACTTATAATTAGGAGGGGATTAAATTTTGGTTCGTCTTATACGGTTCGGTACATGCAACTATATACTTCGCGCGCATGTGTACGCATGAATCCCTCCCACCAGGTCGAAGTGGGGGGGGGGGGGCGAGCACGCGACGCATCATGAACCAGATCTGTGTGGGGACTGTGCATTTTTCGACGCATGCATGCGCCACATAAAAATGTTGTGCTTTTGGTATTCAAACATATATGCATGCATCACGCATGTGCATATATATGTTTGGGGCACATATATACATGCAGTGGTTGTCTTTGGACACTCTCCCTCACTTGGTTATCATCGATGGCCTATATATTCGTGGGCCCGCGTGGACGTCCATCACTTTGACCAACAACGCGAGAGAGGTTACCAGGGTGGATTCTTCTTCTCTTGGTTCGCGTTACCGTATAGTCGTACGTCGATCATGGTGAGATTCAAGACCTATGTTCGAGGGCTCGCATACACATGAATCCCTATATATATAGTATACTATGCATCGTGAACCCTCGCTCCGTGTGGGGACTTTCCGGTTCCAAAAGCACGTGGCCACATCAAAGTTGTGCATTGGGTATATTCAAACACCACATGACACTTCATACATATGTTTGGGCCACATGCACGCAGTGGTTGTCTTCAGGCACTCCCTCGCGTGGTTATCAGCGACAAACTAGCCTATTTTCTGGGGCCGCGTGTGGAACATCAATGCATGACTTTGACCCAACAAACAAGAGAGGTTATACGACCAAGGTGGTGATTCTTCTTGGTCAGTCTTACAATATGCCTTGGTGAGATGCCCCCTCCCACCGACTCAAAGTGTGTGTGGGGGGGGGGGGCACAGTACTACTTCATACTAGATGAACCTCCGTGGGGTCGGGGATGCCCGGTTAATTTGCGATGCACATGTGCCACATCAAATTTGTGATTTGGTAACGCTAGAAGAACACATCTTTGGGCCCGCACACGGTCCACATTTGATCGGAAGCAAAGGGGGGAGGGGGTTGATGTACTCCTTTCAGTTTTGTGTTACGGTACGGTGAGATGTCAGACCTAGCTATTTGGGGGCATGTGTTCATAGCTAGGATTCCCCTCCCGGCAACACGAAGTGTGTGTGTGTGTTTTTGGGGGGGGGGGAGCTAGCAATAATAACGTGCGCTTTGTGCGATAGGTGCCACATGAAAGTTGTGCTTTGTGTATTTGAACATCAAACCACCCTTTTCATACATAAATTTGGTCCACATGCAAGTGTGTTCGTGTTCTGACCCTTTCCCGTGTTTTTTTGGCCAAATTTATAAACAGCAGATGAGTCGGACGCAGCAACCGTCTATGATCGGGTACGAAATAGACACGGTTCCCTAGGACTACCCGTGTGCCGCGCCCCTACCCCTATCACCCACATGATCATAGTAGATTGGGCTCCATGAGGATTCCCTCCCCCTCTCGAAAATATCTACTCCCTCGCAATCTCATAAAATATC
Source organism: Thinopyrum elongatum (assembly GCA_011799875.1). Lineage (NCBI taxonomy): Eukaryota > Viridiplantae > Streptophyta > Magnoliopsida > Poales > Poaceae > Thinopyrum > Thinopyrum elongatum. The sequence continues at coordinate 186,295,837 of CM022299.1, read as the reverse complement.
TACCCACGTCCGCGTAGATGGTTTTTCTGTTTGATAGCACACGATTAGTATGTCTGGACCGTGTGCGATGTCTGTTACTCCCGCTCTGCTTCAATCAGTAGATCCAAATTTTCAGTAGACCTGGCATTTGACTCCCGCCCCGCTCTGCTTCAATCCCTTGATCCAAATTTTCGGTAGCTCCGCCATTTTACTCCCGGCTAGTAAAATTTTCAGTACCCGCGGCATTTCCTCAAACACCACCTTGGACCCCTCCACGCACACACCCCAAATCCTTCGCTCACCCCAAATCCCCCGCTCACACACATACACACCACCCCTCCCTCGCTCCAAACCTAGCTAGGTCGCCGCCACCGCCGCCGCGCCGCCTCCATCGTCAGCCTCTGCCGGTCTGCCCGTGCAGTTTACCCACTGATATACATACCCTCGCTGCCCTGAGTTTCTTAGATGACGCCTGCGAAATGCCCCCTTTCCCAGAGATCCCCATCCCCACCCCCCTCCCCCACTCCAGAGCGTCGCAGCCTAAGCCCGGCTACGCTTCCCGGGGAGCATGAGGAGCGAATGGCCCAAAAGAGCTTTACCGCGGCCTCTTCGCCCGACGTCGGCGAGGTGGCCGCCGAGGAAGCTGACGACGATGACTGGACCTGGATTAAGCCTTTCAATCAGCGGGCTAGAGTATTCTAGCATGTCACAGACGCCGGCTATGACATCAAGGTCATCGACACCGACGGCTTGACGCGGGTTATGTCACAGGTTAAGTTGCCCACCCCCAACTCTTCGGGTTCGACAGCCGTCGATCTCATCGATGGCCCTGCCACTGATCTCCTGCAGCTCGTTATGAACAATTTGCCATCCTTCATCGCCAAGGAGCCCCTTTTGTTATTTCTGAAGGACACATTCTGCGACGCTGGTCTGGGATCCTCAGCTGGCAAGTCAGACCTCATCGACGGCGACCACGAGGAGGGAGCCAATCTGTGACAAGTGAGGAAACCCATGATTTGTTTTCTCGAACCCCTTTTGTAGTGAGAACCTGTCCAGAATTTATTGCTATATTAGGTTGTTTGCATTACGCCTTGTTTATTTCTACGGTTTATGGTTGTTCGGTTGTTTGTAGTTAGCATATGTCTAGTTTCAATTTCCATCTTTGGTTGTTCGTAGTATGCCTTGTTTATTTCAGCTATTAACAGTGTGATGTTCTATATGTGCTAGTATGAACTGCGCGGTTCAATTTCATCAATACCAAAATTAACAATAGCTCTATGAATGACTATATTTGGTTGCTATTAAGCATGCTGTACTCCCTCTGAATCTTTTTAGTTCGCATATAAGATTTGTCTAAAGTCAGGCCTCTTAAACTTTGACCAACTTTATAGAACAAAATACCAACATTCACAATATGAAATAAATATCAGTACATGTGTCATGACTTAAATTTTCATATTGTATAACTTTAGCATGCTAGATGTTGATATTTTTTAATATAAATAAGGTCAAACTCTATGAAGTTTGACTTCAGACAATTCTTATATGCAAAGTAAAAAGGACCGGAGGGAGTATTGAACACGCCTTTCCATTTGATTTAACAATGGCACTGTTTGGATACTCTAACTTAGCTAGAGGTTAGAGTTAGTTTCTAGCTCATGAAAGTTAAAAGGGAGAGAGAGAGATTGGTGGAATAGTTGATTGTATTGCTTGAGCCTCGTGGGCATATATATAGGAGTACATGGTCATCTTGGCGTACAAGTCAAGGTAGAATAAATCCTACGCTATCCTACATTTCCTAAATAACAATGATACTCAACAATGACTAACCCTGAACTAACTCTAGCCAAAGAGGTGTTTGGATGACAGTGTTAGATTGACAATAAATGCACTAGGAGAACTAGCCCCAATCAGCACCTCTTGGGTGGGATAGTTGTTTAGGGTGGGTTTGACGCAACTAGCTCAAACTAGCCCTCATGTTTGGATACTTTAGGGCTATTTGAGCCCAAACTAGATCAAACTAACTCTAACCCATGGATCCAAACAGGGCCAATAACTAGTGTACTTAGACCTGCACAATACAAGTTTGAATGACTACCTTTGCTTGTTTTTAAATATTAGGCCTGTTGTTAATAACACACCTTTCCACTTCTTGTTTTTAAATATTAGGTTTTTAACAATTTAGTCTTGCACATGTAGGTCCTGCTGTTAGAGGTATTGACCCACTGTTTAACCCTTTTTGCATATGTGGAAATGAGTTGTCCATTAATATCAGTCAAGTCAAGACACTCAGAAAGATTGTTATGATAAAGAAATTAGCGACAAAAAACAACAAGATCTTTGTCTGCACAATGAAGAAGACATCAGTTCACTACGGGATGGTACTAACTGTTATACCTTGTCTTTTTAATTCCTTTGCGCCATTTCAAATCTGGAGAAGATATTTATGCATATCCTTGTTTTTAGGCCTTTCCAAAGCAGTTCACTGATGATTACCTCTCAAACCACCTGTATGGTCAGGAGGCGAGGAAGGTTTTCATACAACACCCACGGTTCAATATTGAAGTGTTCCTGAGGAGCACGAAGGATGGACGATCAATCATCCACAAGCACTGGCCTAAAGTTGCAAAGACCTTCAACATCAATGAAGGCTCAATATTCGCCTTCCGCTTCAACAGTTTTCCAGATGAGATTCATCTGTCTATGTTCCGTCTATGATGCTAATTTCGAAAGGTTGTAGATGTTGCATGTGAAACTTGGTGCTGGTGCAGTTGTGTAATGGGGTAGCTGAGTGCTGAAACTATATGATGTTGTACTCTGATGTATTTCAATTATGAAATACTGCTTCCTTTATATGGAAATAAAATATATTGTGTGCTTAATAAATGGATTATTAATAATAGGCCAATTAGCCTGCTAATTGGGTTTTTCTATTGCAAACCGTTATTGAGAAAACACCGTGGGCGATGACCTCAGGCAACGCACACAATTTCTATTAATAAACCGTGTTGGACCAATGAACAATCACACACGACATCCTCTTGAAACCTGTTTGCATTAGGCCACCTTGCGCAAAAATTTACCACATAAAAACTATGTGTGATGGATAGCCTTTGCCACACAGTTTATTCTACGCATCATGTGTGATGCATTCAATAACGCAAATGATAAAATTGCTAATATCATGTGCAATGGCAAAGCTATCACAAATGATTTAACGGGGAAAATTGTGTGTGATGTACCTGCGAACGGAAACGTTTTCCTTGGAGCGACTATGTGGGATGTATATACGAACGGAAACGTTTAGCGGGGACTGACTGTGTGGGATGTACTTACGACCAGAAACGATTTTGCCTATATAATTATAATTTTTTTAGCACTACTATACGTATAACCATATTTGATCGCTCGCCGGTCGCACACGACCTCATTTTGCCGAGCGTGTGTGCCAGGAGGGCATATCCCCGACGGTTTCTGGGTCGTGTGGGAAGGACCCCCCTATCACAGTCACTCACTAGGTGACGGTTCAGAACGCCATCGCGGAACGGGGTTAAAAACCGTTTGTATAGCACCTCGCTGTATTAGTGCCTTGTCACCGTCGCCAGAGTTCGACCACGCCCTCTTCCCCTCACCATGGTGGAAGAGAGGCACAAGAAAAGGAAGAAGGAGAGGATGTGTGGGTGAGCCCTTCCCTTCACCCCCGCGCTCCCTTTTTATAGCGGAGCGCAGCAGGGGCTAGCTCCCCACCACCCTGGGGCAACCGCCCCGCCTCGCCAATCAAGTTCGTCTGCGTCACTGATGGCGTCCAGATTTGCCGACCGCCCTCCTATGCCAATCCCTGGCGCCATGCTTTCTCCCATGGCACCCACTCCAATGCCCTGCGCGTCCGCCACCAACCTTGCACAATGCGTGCAATGTACGTGGCGGAAACAGCAAGCGTGGTAGGATGGGTAAAATGGCAGTTTCCTCCAGATCATGCGCGGGCGTTTCAATCACCCCCCCCCCCCCCCGTGAATGTGGGAATCCTATGACCCATCGCGTGGATATACCCACGTCGTCGGTATCGCACCACTCGTGGAGAACCCGGGAATTGATTCAACTTTAGGTTAATGAAGAAGCAAAGAAAATCTCAGAAACATGGGTCCCACCGCGGCATGGTCAGGGTGCCCGCCTGTGCATTGTTAGGGCCTACCCCAATGATGCCCGACAGCACGTGTGGGATAGGCCTCGGGGCTTCTGTCGGTGCAACAAACATTCACATTTGTTGATCGGACTCATGCACAGGCGTGCCGATGATCGTACATCCAACACCAGTGCTTAACACAAGGTCAAGCCAGAGAAGCCGCTCTTCGTGAGATCCAGGAGAGCATTAAGAAGAGCAAGCAAGCAGAAAGCCACCTTGGGAGGGCCTCCCTTGCCGGGCGGGAAGGCTTGGTCAGGTCGAGGCCACACCCGAGGACGAGCCCAGATTCGCCCCGGAGGCTTGCCGGGGCCGCCAAGATCAAACCCCGCCAAGCTTCTTCAAAAAAGAATCATCACCCAGACGCCACCACTCCACCTCATCGCACCCAAGTCACTCATCGGTGCGGTGTCAAGGGGCCAATCAACCAGGTGGATCTTCTCCAACACATGGCAGCATCAAGAAGAAGGGATTAGCTTTATTGACACCCGTCCAGGAGGCGTGTCAAGCTGATAAGCAGAGGCAGATAAGCGGCGCAGCAGGCTTGCCGGGATTTGCCCTTGGCACGACACCTATCAGTGCATTTAATGCACTTTATCCTAACTGCCAGAGTTAGGTATGATAGCACTGTTAGCTATCTAATCACACCCAAATGACTGCTTTGCCACTATGGTCGCCCCTTAACCTATAAAAGGAGGCCCGAGGCAACCTAGCAAAGGGTTCGAACACTTCGACCCCCAGCACTTGTACGTGCGTGTTTGCACTCCCGAGGCAGCCTTGCCGGGCTAGTGCACTCAGCGCCTTCGTCCCCCACCAGATCAATCCACCCAAGCAGGAGTAGGGTTTTACGCTGCAACGCGACTCGAACCTGGGTAAAAACTGAGTTGTCCATCGTCATGCCGTGTCTACTGTCTCTGCTCTTTGTGCAACGCGGCCGTCCCCATGCCGAACCACAAAGGGGCACCCATGCCCCACAGGTGATCGTGCTCCCACGCCGACATAGTTTGATAGTTTTAGTAATAGTAGCAATAGTAACAGGAACCGTAACAGTAATAGTTTGTGATGATTGTAACAGCAGCAGCAGTAACTTAGCAAAGATCAATATGAGAAAAGCATAGGCATTGGATCAATGATGGATGTTTGTGTTGGATGACATTCAACATATAACAGTCACAACCTAGAGCGATACACAATAGCTCCAATTCATCAATGTAATGTAGGCATGTATTCCGTATATAGTCATACGTGCTTATAATAAGAACTCGCATGACATCTTTTGTCCTACCCTCCCGTGGAAGCGGGGTCCAAAGGGAAACTAAGGGATATTAACGCCTCCTTTTAATAAAGAACTAGAACAATGCATTAACACATAGTGAACACATAAACTCCTCAAATTACAGTCATCCCCGGAGAGTATCCCAACTATTATCACTTTGGGGTCTACAGATCAGAACAATAACAAGTGCATATAACTAGCAGATAGGATCAAGAACTCAAATATATTCATGAAAACATAGAGGGCTCACATCTGAAATCATGGCAGTCGGGCCCTAGTGACAAGCATTAAGCATAGCAAAGTCATAGCAACATCAATCTCAGAACATAGTAGATACTAGGGATAGGGCCCTAACAAATTGACTCGATTACATGGCAAATCTCATCCAACTCCATCACCGTCCAGCAAGCCTACGAAGGAATTACCCACTCTCCGTGGTGAGCATCATGGAATTGTTGATGAAGAAGGGTTGATGATGATGACGACGACGAATCCCCCCCTCTGGAGCCCTGAACGGACTCTAAATCAGCCCTCCCAATGAAGAACATGGGGTGGTGGAGGCTCCGTCTCGCAAAACATGATCAAACTTCTCTCAGAATTTTTTTCTCCGTGATATGGTACTTATGGAGTTGGAGTTAGGGCTAACGGAGGCTTGTGGGACCCACGAGCTCACACGGCGCGCCCTATGGGGCACCCCCTAAGCTCATGGCTCCCTGGTGGCCGCCCTCTAGTTGGTCTCTTCGCCAATATTTTTTATATATTCCAAAAAAAATCTCCATACATTTTCAGCCCAATCCGAGAACTTTTATTTCTGCATAAAATAACACCATGGCAATTCTGCTGAAAATAGTGGCAGTCCGAGTTAGTTTAATTCAAGTCATGCAAATTAGAGTCCAAAACAAGAGCAAAGTGTTTGGAAAAGTAGATACGTTTGGGACGTATCAAGGTCCATGGAGACGTTCCCGGCGCCCAGGGCTATTTGATATCATGCTATTATGGATTGCATGAGATGTTTATCCCTTTGTTGTTTCGACCCTTTGATTGCACAGTAGTCAATTATTAGGGTGATCTCTCACATAAATATCAAGTTAAAAGGTGCTCTTCCAAGTGTTGGTACCGTATATGACATGTAACTTTTCAGAGTGTGTCATGTCCACATAAGTACAAACAGGTTTTGAAGTGTAAGACGGGTGGATGGTCAGACCATGTGAGAAGATAGCACTCAATTGTCTTGAAGTCCTGGCATAATCATTCTAAGCTTGGAGTACGAAGCATTGAAAGATGAACAAGAGTCATATGGAGATATGATTGGCAAAAGTTTGCCTACCAGTCAAAATTCTCATCATCGGTGATGTCCACATCAATGACTGAGAATAAGATTAGGATCTTGAATCACTCACTATCAATTATGAGAGATATTGATTTGAGTGGGAGTGCACTTTATATTAAAATTTGTTTTAGCACTAGCGCAACATTAATTATGAAATTGTGTCTAAAATATATTTGTGTTTATCGTTGTAGATCAATGGCTCGCAATATATTCAACTTAGCCCCTATGTTAGAGAAAGAAAAGTTGGCTGCTAATGGTGGAAACTTTGCGGACCGGATCCGGAACCTGAGATTTCTTCTTAGAAGTGCAAAGAAGGAGTTTGTGCTAGATCAACCCCTAGGTGACCCTCCAGCAAAGCATGCACCAAAAGAAGTCATAGATGCTTTCATTGCTCGTGGTGATGACTATGAGTCAGTTCAGTGCCTCATGTTGACTTGCATGGATCCTGAACTACAGAAACGTTTTGAACATTCTACCACTCAATTCATAATTGGGTCTCTGGAAGTTTTGTACAAGAAGCAGGCAAGGACTGAATGTTTTTAAATAACTAAGGCCTTGATTGAATGCAGAATGGGAGAGGGTTGCTCAATGAGTGAGCATATAGTGAAGCTCACTGGCTATGTTGATAGATTGGCTTCTCTTGAATTTGGAATTACTCCGACACTCAGTATAGATATTGTGCTTGCTTCACTCCCCCCATCTTTTGATGGTTTTATCATGAATTACAACATGAACGGGGTGGAAAAAAGTGCAAACAAGTTGTTCGCTATGCTCAAAACCGCGGAAGCTGGAATGCAGAAGAACAAACAAGTGTTGATGGTCAACAAGACTGTCAGTTTCAAGAAGGGCAAGTCCAAGAAGAATTCTACTGGTGCCAGTAAGACTGTCTCTCAGAAGAAGAAAAAGGGCGGAGCCAATAAGGGGACTAAATATTTCTACTACAAACAGAAGGAACACTGGAAGCGCAACTGCAAGAAGTAGTTGGCGGATAAGAAGAATGTTCTTTTGGTAAAGGTATAAAAGCTATACAAAGTTAATGTTATTCCACTTGTTAAATTACTGTATGTCATGAGTATTTGATACTAATCAGTTGCTCTTGCTTGCAAAGCGATGCAGGGACTATAGAAAGTTCACAAATTGAGAAGAAATGAAGTTGTGATGCAAATCAGGAATGGTGATGGGATCGCTACTCAAGACCTTTGAAGTCATGTCTTTAGTTCATCTTCAAGATTTAGCTTAGGACCAAATAATAGTTATTTCATTCTGGAGTTGTGTAAAACAATATGTTTTGGGTTATGCGACAGATATTCTTATAAGTTTTAAACAATGGTTGTTCAAGTTGTTATAAGAATATATTTTGGATTTACCTCTATTATTGATGGTTTATTCATGAAATCTTGAATCGATAAATTTATAACGTTAATTGCTAAACATCTTGAGAAGATTGATAATTACCATTTAAATGTGGCACTGCTTGGTTATATCGGAAAAATAATCTTCATATAGATGAAGCATTAAAATATTGATTTTGAATCAATTGACAAAATACATAGTGATGTATGGGGTCCGATGAACAAACCAGGGTGCGGTGAATTATTATCCTTCATTAATAATTTGAGCAAATATGATTTACTTGATATAAATCTGAAATATTTGAAAAGGTTCGAAAGAAATTCAGAATGAAATATTTGAAAAGTTCAAATAAAATTTATAATGAAGATAAGAATTATTGTGGCAAAGATAAAAGGATCTTCTTTCATGATGAAAAGTTTCTAAGTCATGAGTTTAGCAAAACACTCAGATAATTGTGGAATTGTTTCTTACCGATCTGCTTTCATTACATTTGGCGATATACACTTGAAACAACAACAAATACACTAAACAGAGCACCGTCTATAGTCTGGCAAGACAACACCATATGAGTTATGGAGTACACAATCCAGACAAATGCTAATTTGTAGGTGATCTCAAAGATGTATATTGGGTTTTCCTTCTACCAAAAGTTGAAAGACAAAGTGTTTGTCGCAAAGATCAACACTTTCTCGAGAAGGAGTTTTGTCGCTAAAGAAGTAAGTGTGAGGATAGTGCAACTTGATAAGAGTATCGAATCTCTGGCGGAAGTAAGTAGGATTAATAAACGAAAGTTGTTCCAAAAGTTATCTGCATAGCTGAGCCATAAGTTACTACGCCAGATATAGAAACTCTAGTTAAAGATTGCAACTAAACAACATAGACCGGGAAAAGTTAATGAACCTCCTAAACAATCTCACAGTGAGATATTCATCTTAAACGAAGATGAACTTGCGCACTACAAGCTAGCGATGGCGGTACCCAGCTCAAAGGAATGGCTTATAGACATGCACACCAAAATGGAGTTCATACACAATTAAGTCTGGAACTTAGTTGATTCTCCAGAAGGTATAAAGATCATATACGTCAACTTAGTTTGGAACTTAGATAAAGTAATTGGGATGGATGTCAAAACTAGTTTCCTAAATGGAAAGGGATATACGAATGATACAACGAGAAGGTTTTGTAGATCCTTAGAATACTGGATGAGTGTGTAGGCTTCAAAAGTTTGTGTTTTGAAGCAAGTATCAAGGAGCTGGAATCAACATTTTAATGAAATAGCTAAAGAGTTTGACTTTGTTGAAATGATGAAGAAACTTGTGAAGTTTAATGGGAGCTCTATAGAATTTATAATCTTATATGTAAATGACATATTGAAGATTGGAAATGATATAAAGTTTCTAAGCACAACAAAATTTTGAAGAATATGTTTCCAATAAAAGACTAAAGTGAAGCAAATTATTGGACATAAAGATATATAAAGATCAAGACGTCTGATTATGCCAAGCTGAATTGAATACATTGACAAGGTTTTAAATGGTTTAAAATGGAGAATGTGTTTTCTCCCAATGTCACATAACATGATGCTTAGCAGAAATCAATGTCCTAAGACAATTAATTAGAATGAATAGATGAGTGGTTTATTGAATCCATCATGAATGTTATCATGTGTATAAAGCCAAATGTGTTATGTGCTAAATGTTAGTAGGAAATACCAAAGTGATCATGAATTGTCTCACTAGGTGACTGTTAATATAATTAAGTACCCCAGAAAGGCAAAGGATTTGTCTATGGAGGAGATGAAGAGGTTCTTGTAAAAGTTTACAAGAAAACCAGCTTCATGCCTAATATAAATCATATTGGGCTATGACTGTCTAGAATAGTTTTTAGGCATGAACATTATTATGGATTCTATTGTTGGGGAACGTAGTATTTCAAAAAAATTCCTACGATCACGCAAGATCTATCTAGGAGAAGCATAGCAACGAGCGGGGAGAGTGTGTTCACGTACCCTCGTAGACCGAAAGCGGAAGCGTTTAGTAACGCGGTTGATGTAGTCGAACGTCTTCACGATCCAACTGATCCAAGTACCGAACGCACGGCACCTCCGCGATCTGCACATGTTTAGCTCGGTGACGTCCCTCGAACTCTTGATCCAGTTGAGGCCGAGGAAGAGTTTCGTTAGCACGACGGCGTGGTGACGGTGATGATGAAGTTACCGACGCAGGGCTTCGCCTAAGCACTACGACAATATGACCGAGGTGGAAATCTGTGGAGGGGGTCACCGCACACGGCTAAACAATCAACTTGTGTGTCTACGGGGTGCCCCCTCCTCCGTATATAAAGGAGTGGAGGAGAGGAGGGCCGGCCCTCTCATGGCGCGCCCAAGGGGGGAGTCCTACTCCCGGTGGGAGTAGGATTCCCCCTTCCCTAGTTGGAGTAGGAGAGGAAGGAAGGAGGAGAGAGGGAGAAGGAAAGGGGGGCCGGCCCCCACCCCAATTCGGATTGGGCTTGGGGGGGGGGGGGCACGCCCCCACCTTGGCTGCCTCCTCCTCTCTCCCACTAAGGCCCATAGACTCCCCGGGGGGTTCCGGTAACCCTCCGCTACTCCGCTAAATGCCCGAACTCACCCGGAACCATTCCGATGTCCAAACATAGTCGTCCAATATATCAATCTTTATGTCTCGACCATTTCGAGACTCCTCGTCATGTCCGTGATCTCATCCGGGACTCCGAACTACCTTCAGTACATCAAAACACATAAACTCATAATACCGATCGTCATCGAACGTTAAGCGTGCGGACCCTACGGGTTCGAGAACTATGTAGACATGACCGAGACTCATCTCCGGTCAATAACCAATAGCGGAACCTGGATGCTCATATTGGCTCCCACATATTCTACGAAGATCTTTATCGGTCAAACCGCATAACAACATACGTTGTTCCCTTTGTCATCGGTATGTTACTTGCCCGAGATTCGATCGTCGGTATCATCATACCTAGTTCAATCTCGTTACCGGCAAGTCTCTTTACTCGTTCCGTAATGCATCATCCCGTAACTAACTCATTAGTCACATTGCTTGCAAGGCTTTATATGATGTGCATTACCGAGAGGGCCCAGAGATACCTCTCCGACAATCGGAGTGACAAATCCTAATCTCGATCTATGCCAACTCAACAAACACCATCGGAGACACCTGTAGAGCATCTTTATAATCACCCAGTTACGTTGTGACGTTTGATAGCACACTAAGTGTTCCTCCGATATTCGGGAGTTGCATAGTCTCATAGTCATAGGAACATGTATAAGTCATGAAGAAAGCAATAGCAATAAACTTAACGATCATTATGCTAAGCTAACGGATGGGTCTTGTCCATCACATCATTCTCCTAATGATGTGATCCCGTTCATCAAATGACAACACATGTCCATGGCTAGGAAACTTAACCATCTTTGATTAATGAGCTAGTCAAGTAGAGGCATACTAGGGACACTCTGTTTGTCTATGTATTCACACGTGTACTAAGTTTCCAGTTAATACAATTCTAGCATGAATAATAAACATTTATCATGAAATAAGGAAATAATTAATAACTTTATTATTGCCTCTAGGGCATATTTCCTTCAGTCTCCCACTTGCACTAGAGTCAATAATCTAGTTCACATTGCCATGTGATTTAACACCAATAGTTCACATCACCATGTGATTAACATCCATAGTTCGCATCGCTTATGTGACCAACACTCAAAGGGTTTACTAGTCAATAATCTAGTTCACATCGCCATGTGATTAACACCCAAAGAGTACTAAGGTGTGATCAAGTTTTTCTTGTGAGCGAAGTTTAGTCAACGGGTCTGCCAGATTCAGATCCGTATGTATTTGGCAAATTTCTATGTCTACAATGCTCTGCACGGAGCTACTCTAGCTAATTGCTCCCACTTTCAATATGTATCCAGATTGAGACTTTGAGTCATCTGGATCGGTGTAAAAGCTTGCATCGACGTAACCTTTTACGACGAACTCTTTTATCACCTCCATAACCGAGAAATATTTCATTAGTCCTCTTAGGTAACTAAGGATAACTTTGACCGCTATCCAGTGATCTATCCCTGGATCACTATCGTACCTCGTTGCTAAACTCATAGCAAGGCACACAACTGGTTTGGTACATAGAACCTATGACTGAGGCATAGGGAATGACTTTCATTCTCTTTCTATCTTCTGCCGGGGTCGGGCTTTTAGTCTTACTCAATTTTACACCTTGTAACACAGGCAAGAACTCCTTCTTTGACTCATCCATTTTGAACTTGTTCAAAATATTGTCAAGGTATGTGCTTTGTGAAAGTCCTATTAAGCGTCTCGATCTATCCCTATAGATCTTGCTTCTCAATACTTAAGCAGCTTCACCGAGGTCCTTTTAATTGAAAAATTGTTATTCAAGTATCCTTTTGTGCTATCCAGAAATTCTATATCATTTCCAATCAACAATATGTCATCCACATATAATATCAGAAATGCTACAGAGCTCCCACTCACTTTCTTGTAAATACAGGCTTCACCATAAGTCTGTATAAAACCATATGCTTTGATCCCTTCATCAAAGCGTATATTCCAACTCCGAGATGCTTGCACCAGTCCATAGATGGATCGTTGGAGCTTGCACATTTTGTTAGTACTTTTAGGATTGACAAAACCTTCTGGTTGCATCATATACAACTTCTTTAAAAATTCCATTAAGGAATGTAGTTTTTGACATCCATTTGCCAGATTTCATAAATAGCGGCAATTGCTAACATGATTCGGACAGGCTTTAAGCATCGATACGAGTGAGAAAATCTCATCGTAGTCAACACCTTGAACTTGTCGAAAAACTTTTGCGACAATTCGAGCTTTGTAGATAGTAACACTACTATCAACGTCTATCTTCCTCTTGAAGATCCATTTTTTCTCAATGGCTCGCCGATCATCGGGCAAGTCAGTCAAAGCCATACTTTGTTCTCTTACATGGATCCTATCTCAGATTTCATGGCCTCAAGCCATTTATCGGAACCTGGGCTCATCATCGCTTCCTCATAGTTCGTAGGTTCATCATGGTCTAGTAACATGATTTCCAGATCAGGATTACCGTACCACTCTGGTGCGGAACGTACTCTGGTTGACCTACGAGGTTCTGTAGTAACTTGATCTGAAGTTTCATGATCATCATCATTAGTTTCCTCACTAATTGGTGTAGGAATCACTGGAACTGATTTCTGTGATAAACTACTTTCCAATTCAAGAGAAGGTACAATTACCTCATCAAGTTCTACTTTCCTCCCACTCACTTGTTTCGAGAGAAACTCCTTCTCTAGAAAGGATCCATTCTTAGCAACGAATATCTTGCCTTCGAATTTGTGATAGAAGGTGTACCCAACAGTCTCCTTTGGGTATCCTATGAAGACACATTTCTCCGATTTGGGTTTGAGCTTATCAGGTTGAAACTTTTCACATAAGCATTCCAACCCCAAACTTTAAGAAACGACAGCTTAGGTTTCTTACCAAACCACATTTCATATGGTGTCGTCTCAACGGATTTAGATGGTGCCCTATTTAACGTGAATGCAGCTGTCTCTAATGCATAACCCCAAAACTATAGTGGTAAATCGGTAAGAGACATCATAGATTGCAATATATCCAATAAAGTACGGTTATGACGTTCGGACACACCATTATGCTATGGTGTTCCAGGTGGCATGAGTTTGTGAAACTATTCCACATTGTTTTAATTGAAGGCCAAACTCGTAACTCAAATATTCGCCTCTGCAATCAGATCGTAGAAACTTTATTTTCTTGTTACGATGATTCTCTCATTCACTCTGAAATTCTTTTGAACTTTTCAAATGTTTCAGACTTATGTTTCATCAAGTAGATATACCCATATCTGCTCAAATCATCTGTGAAAGTCAGAAAATAACGATACCTGCCGTGAGCCTCAACACTCATCGGACCGCATACATCGATATGTATTATTTCCAATAAGTCATTAGCTCACTCCATTGTTCCGGAGAACGGAGTCTTAGTCATCTTGCCCATGGTTCGCAAGCATCAAATGATTCATAATCAAATGATTCCAAAATTCCATCCGAATGGAGTTTCTTCGTGCGTTTTACACCAATATGACCTAAACGGCAGTGCCACAAAATATGTTGCATTATCATTATCAACTTTGCATCTTTTGGCATCAATATTATGAATATGTGTATCACTACGATCGAGATTCAATAAACCATTTATATTGAGTGTATGACCATAGAAGGTTTTATTCATTTAAACAGAACAACAATTATTCTCTGACTTAAATGAATAACCGTATCGCAATAAACATGATCCAATCATATTCATGCTCAACGCAAATACCAAATAACATTTATTTAGGTCCAACACTAATCCCGAAGGTAGAGGGAGTGTGCGATGGTGATCTTATCAACCCTAGAATCACTTCCAACACACATCGTCACCTCGTCATTAACTAGTCTCTGTTCATTTTGCAACTCCTGTTTCGAGTTACTAATGTTAGCAACTGAACCAATATCAAATACCCAGGGGCTACTATGAACACTAGTAAAATACACATCAATAACATGTATATCAAATATACCTTTGTTCACTTTGCCATCCTTCTTATCCGCCAAATACTTGGGGCAGTTCCGCTTCCAGTGACCAGTCCCTTTGCAGTAGAAGCACTCAGTTTCAGGCTTAGGTCCAGACTTGGGCTTCTTCCCGGGAGTAGCAACTTGCTTGCTATTCTTCTTGAAGTTCCCCTTCTTCCCTTTGCCCTTTTTTTGAAACTAGTGGTCTTGTTAACCATCAACACTTGATGCTCTTTCTTGATTTCTACCTTTGTTGATTTCAGCATCACGAAGAGCTCGGGAATCATTTTTGTCATCCCTTGCATATTATAGTTCATCACGAAGTTCCAGTAACTTGGTGATAGTGACTAGAGAATTCTATCAATTACTATCTTATCCGGAAGATTAACTCCCACTTGATTCAAGCAACTGTAGTACTCAGACATTCTGAGCACATGCTCACTGGTTGAGCTATTCTCCTCCATCTTGTAGGTGAAGTACTTGTCAGAGGTCTCATACCTCTCGACATGGGCATGAGTCTGAAATACCAATTTCATCTCTTTGGAACATCTCATATGCTCTGTGGTGTTCAAAACGTTTTGAAGTCCCGATTCTAAGCCGTAAAGCATGGTGCACTAAACTATCAAGTAGTCATCATATCGAGCTTGCCAAACGTTCATAACGTCTGCATCTGCTCCTGCAATAGGTCTGTCATTTAGCGGTCCATCAAGGACATAATTCTTCTGTGCAGCAATGAGGATAATCCTCACATCACGGAACTAGTCCGCATCATTGCTACTATCATCTTTCAACTTAGTTTTCTCCAGGAACATATCAAAAATAAAACAGGGGAGCTATACGTGAGCTATTGATCTACAACATAATTTGCAAATACTACCAGGACTAAGTTCATGATAAATTAAAGTTCAATTTAATCATATTACTTAAGAACTCCCACTTAGATAGACATCCCTCTAGTCATCTAAATGATCATGTGATCCATATCAACTAAACCATGTCCAATCATCACGTGAGATGGAGTAGTTTTCAATGGTGAACATCACTATGTTGATCATATCTACTATATGATTCACGCTCGACCTTTCTGTCTCAGTGTTCCGAGGCCATATCTGCATATGCTAGGCTCGTCAAGTTTAACCCGAGTATTCTGCGTGTGCAAAACTGGCTTGCACCCGTTGTATGTGAACATAGAGCTTATCACACCCGATCATCACGTGGTGTCTCGGCACGACAAACTGTAGCAATGGTGCATACTCAGGGAGAACACTTGTACCTTGAAATTTAGTGAGAGATCATCTTATAATGCTACCGCCGTACTAAGCAAAATAAGATGCATAATAGGATTAACATCACATGCAATTCAATATGTGACATGATATGGCCATCATCATCTTGTGCTCTTGATCTCCATCATCGAAGCACCGTCATGATCTTCATCATCACCGGCGCCCCAGCTTGATCTCCATCGTCATCGGCGCCCCAGCATGATCTCCATCGTAGCATTGTTGTCGTCCCGCCAACTTATTGCTTCTACGACTATCGCTACCGCTTAGTGATAAAGTAAAGCAATTACATGGCGATTGCATTGCATACAATAAAGCGACAACCATATGGCTCCTGCCGGTTGCCGATAACTCTGTTACAAAACATGATCATCTCATACAATAAATTATATCACATCATGTCTTGACCATATCACATCACAACAAGCCCTGCAAAAACAAGTTAGACATCCTCTACTTTGTTGTTGCAAGTTTTACGTGGCTGCTACGGGCTGAGCAAGAACCGTTCTTACCTACGCATCAAAACCACAATGATTTTTCGTCAAGTGTGCTGTTTTAACCTTCAACAAGGACCGGGCGTAGTCACACTCGATTCAACTAAAGTTGGAGAAACTGACACCCACTAGCCACCTGTGTGCGAAGCACGTCGATAGAACCAGTCTCGCGTAAGCGTACACGTAATGTCGGTCTGAGCCGCTTCATCCAACAATACCGCCGAATCAAAGTATGACATGCTGGTAAGCAGTATGACTATTATCGCCCACAACTCTTTGTGTTCTACTCGTGCATATAACATCTACGCATAGACCTGGCTCGGATGCCACTTTTGGGGAACGTAGTATTTCAAAAAAATTCCTACGATCACGCAAGATCTATCTAGGAGAAGCATAGCAACGAGCGGGGAGAGTGTGTTCACGTACCCTCGTAGACCAAAAGCGGAAGCGTTTAGTAACGCGGTTGATGTAGTCGAACGTCTTCACGATCCAACCGATCCAAGTACCGAACGCACGGCACCTCCGCGATCTGCACACGTTTAGCTCGGTGACGTCCCTTGAACTCTTGATCCAGTTGAGGCCGAGGGAGAGTTTCATCAACACGATGGTGTGGTGACGGTGATGATGAAGTTACCGACGCAGGGCTTCGCCTAAGCACTACGACAATATGACCGAGGTGGAAATCTATGGAGGGGGCACCGCACACGGCTAAACAATCAACTTGTGTGTCTACGGGGTGCCCCCTCCTCCGTATATAAAGGAGTGGAGGAGGGGAGGGCCGGCCTCTCATGGCGCGCCCAAGGGGGGAGTCCTACTCCTGGTGGGAGTAGGATTCCCCCTTCCCTAGTTGGAGTAGGAGAGGACGGATGGAGGAGAGGGGGAGAAGGAAAGGGGGGCTGGCCCCCACCCCAATTCGGATTGGGCTTGGGGGGGGGGGGGGGGGGGGTTGCCCCCACCTTGGCTTCCTCCTCCTCTCTCCCACTAAGGCCCATAGACTCCCCGGGGGGGTTCCGGTAACCCTCTGGTACTCCGGTAAATGCCCGAACTCACCCGGAACCATTCCAATGTCCAAACATAGTCATCCAATATATCAATCTTTATGTCTCGACCATTTCGAGACTCCTCGTCATGTCCGTGATCTCATCCGGGACTCCGAACTACCTTCGGTACATCAAAAAACATAAACTCATAATACCGATCATCATCGAACGTTAAGCGTGCGGACCCTACGGGTTCAAGAACTATGTAGACATGACCGAGACTCTTCTCTGGTCAATAACCAATAGTGGAACCTGGATGCTCATATTGGCTCCCACATATTCTACGAAGATCTTTATCGGTCAAACCGCATAACAACATACGTTGTTCCCTTTGTCATCGGTATGTTACTTGCCCGAGATTCGATCGTCGGTATCATCATACCTAGTTCAATCTCGTTACCGGCAAGTCTCTTTACTCGTTCCGTAATGCATCATCCCGTAACTAAATCATTAGTCACATTGCTTGCAAGGCTTCATATGATGTGCATTACCAAGAGGGCCCAGAGATACCTCTCCGACAATCGGAGTGACAAATCCTAATCTCGATATATGCCAACTCAACAAACACCATCGGAGACACCTGTAGAGCATCTTTATAATCACCTAGTTACGTTGTGACGTTTGATAGCACACTAAGTGTTCCTTCGATATTCGGGAGTTGCATAGTCTCATAGTCATAGGAACATGTATAAGTCATGAAGAAAGCAATAGCAATAAACTTAACGATCATTATGCTAAGCTAACGGATGGGTCTTGTCCATCACATCATTCTCCTAATGATGTGATCCCATTCATCAAATGACAACACATGTCCATGGCTAGGAAACTTAACCATCTTTGATTAACGAGCTAGTCAAGTAGAGGCATACTAGGGACACTCTGTTTGTCTATGTATTCACACATGTACTAAGTTTCCGGTTAATACAATTCTAGCATGAATAATAAACATTTATCATGAAATAAGGAAATAAATAATAACTTTATTATTGCCTCTATGGCATATTTCCTTCATCTATAACATAAGAAGAATATTAAAAGCATTTGATGTTTCAAAATTGTCTGAATCAAGAAGTGTCTTGATATGATCGGCATGATCCCGAGCGTGATAAAACGAATGTCACTATATTATGAATATAGATAATCAAGAAGTGTCTTCATATGAGTTTGGTGTAATATCAAGCTTAAATTAAACCAATGATACTATGTTAATAAGAAATATCTTGACATAGTTGGTGTGATCCCAAGTGCAATGAAACTAATGACCCTGTATTATGAATAATAGTGTCATTGTTCAAAAGCAAAATGAATCAAGATCAGACATGACTAACACAAATATTGCAAGGTTTTGAAAATGTGTCAAAAACTAATGACTAAGGCTCTACCACAAGCAAAGCATGAGCAAACATCAGATAAGCCATATATGTTAAAATAGAATATGCAACTAGATTATTGACTCTAGTGCAAGTGGGAGACAGTTGGAAATATGCCTAGAGGCAATAATATTGTATTACTATATTTCCACTTTCATAATTAAGAGTTTATATTTCATGTTATAACTTCTATGATCCTGGAATATGTAATTCAGTGGAAAAAAACTCATTTGCATGTGTGGAATGATAAACGGTAAAGAATAGGTTCCCAATCTTGCCTCTGACATTGGCTCAAGTGTTGTTGGTGATCATGTTTTTTGGATTTTAGGATATATTTAAGTGTAATGATAGTCCTGAAACAACATTGAGAGTATGACGTTAGAAGAACGGTCATATTGAATCGACCCAATCTTGTTTGTTATGCTTTGAGATAATACCGTCTGAAATCAATTGTTATAACACAGACTGTTAGCATGTGTTTTAGCTCCTTAGACCATGAGAGTATCGTAGTCACTTCCTACCATATGGTGGACTTTGGGGTCAGTCAAACGTCATCTGTAACTAGGTGATCATAACGACAACTTACAGGTTCATCAGAAAGTTTGACAAGGGACTGAATAGCTCAAGAGTGGGATTTGCTCCTCCGATGATGGAGGGATATTCTTAGGACCCTCTCGGTGTGATGACATCCATCATCATCTGGCCAGACACAGGTGACTACGTCACGGGGATGCCGGAACATTTCAACGAGAAAGGAGAACAAAACCGGCAACGAGATCAATGGTATAGAGCATGTGTATGACTCAGGAGGATACTAATGCATCCCGGGTTTTGTAAAGTATCATAAAGCAAAGGGAACATCGCAGAATAACCAAAGTTTCACTCAGATGTCATTTGTTTAATCATAGGGATCGACATGGACGTCCACGGTTCCGCTATCGATCATTAAGCGAAGGGGTTTCGTTCCTGTCTATGATTTACCAAACCTACAGGGTCACAAGCTTAAGGTAATCATGATCTGCAGAGTGTTAGTAGTATGAGAGTATGGAGGATTTATTTGTGGAATTGTTTCAATAATATTCAGAATAGTTTCGAGAGGAACCGTAAGCGTTTCGGGGTCACGGGAAGAGTTTTGGAGTTTATCGGGCAATAGCAAGTATTACTGATAAATAATATATAGGTGGAAAATGTTTTTATGATGTTAATTTTTTTTTGAGACAACGATGTTAAATTATATATAATGCGTTCTAGTAATTGTTAGAGGGCTTTTATAATCAATTTATTATCAACGGGCCTTAAAACGCCAAGTGTTGAAAGAAATATTGGGCCACCATGGCCCAATAGGGAACACTACAGGAATCAGCTTCTTTGCCGTCTGCCATGGCAGACGGCAAAGGCATGAATGGCGGTCGGCAAAGCTCTTTGCCGACTGCTAGCTGTCGGCAAACAGTCCGGCTCAATTCCTGCCGGTAAAGGCCTTCTTTGCCGTCTGCTTCAGAGAAGCGGACGACAAAGGTTTATGCCGTCAGCCGTTTGCGGCCAGCAGACGGCAAAGAGCGTAGACGGCAGTGAGGTGAGGTGGGAGCCGTTAGGGGTTAACGGCGTGCTTTGCCGTCAGCCAGCAGACGGCAAAGAGGATGACCGTTAGACGGCCACCGCCGTGAAACTGTGGGCCCCTCTTACCTCTTTGCCGTCTGCTGGCAGACGGCAAAGAAATCTTTGTCGTCTACTGGCAGACGGCAAAGAAGTGGCCCGTGTGACCTACCCAGTGCAGTACCCCCATGGGGTCCACTTTGGACTTTGCCGTCTGCTGGCGGATGGCAAAGAACTCTTTGCCGTCTGCTGGCGGACGGCAAAGAGCTCGCAGATGGCAAAGACCCTGTTTGCCATCAGCTGGTTCTTTACCGTCTGCTTTGAGAAGACAGACGGCAAAGAGCCTCTTTGCCATCAGCTGGCAGACGGCAAAGAGCTGGCAGATGGCAAAGACCCAGATTCCAGTAGTGGAAGCCCCCCCACTTTTCCAAGTGGGGAGGCCATATTGGAGTGGGGGGGAAGTCCTACTCCTCCCCCTTGGCCGGCGCACCAAGGAGGGGCTTTCCCTTCTTGGTGGCAACCCCTCGTCTCCCCTCTAACCTATATATATACATGAGGTATTGGCCATAATTGATACACAAGTTTTGGAGTCTCCTGTAGTTCATCTAGTTCTAGTTCTAGTTGGTCCCAGTTGACTAATTAGAGCTAGACCTAGTTCCTCTAGTCCTCATAATGGGAAGCTGATGCGAAGCATCCCACGGTCATCCCCATGGAGCTACCTACGTCTCCCACGACACCACTTGGACCAATGACAAGAGCTCGTGCAAAGGCTATCGAAACTAAGGTGAACTCGCTCCTCTCCGAACTACCACCTTATACATATGAGACATGGCTACCACCTCAAGCAGAGACCCTATGTGTGATCAGGTACTTGGAGGAAAGCCACAGGACAACTACAACCAACGGACAAGACAGCGAGGACACCAAGTACAAGGACCAAGAGGAAGAGATGCCAGGAAGCTACAGCCTCCGGACGACCGACACCTCTCGAACGTCCAATGCCTGGAGGTACCAGCCGGACAGCCGAGCCCCGGCCTTTGCACACTCCAGCGGCCAGATGACCGACACTGACCGAACGTTCAACACACTCCAGCCACTGGACGACCGAGCCCCACCGGACGACTAACGCCGCCATCACAGAACCAAAACGTCAGAAGTATGGAGATCACCTGATGACCGACACACCAGACATCCGACCCCGACCGGATGTCTGATGCCACCTGATCAGAGCTGAAACATCAGAAATCTGACACTTATCGGACGTCCGAGCGCCCGCAAGACACCAGACGACCGGTAACTATCGGACGTCCAATGCCTGTGTGTTGACAGCGTGTTGGGCCAAAGCCCATGTACCCTTTCGTGACCCTAGTCTATATATACTCCTCCTCCTCCCTCTTATTAGGGTTAGCATAGGTTTAGCTCATTTGAGATATAGAGCTTTGCTCATCCATTCGGTTCTACTCCATCGAGAGACCGCGGCCTCTACGGAGAAGATCCATAGATTGGATTGAAGACCCCTCATGGGAAGACCCCTCAAGACTTCCTCTCGGAGAAGAACTCGCTACCGATTGTATCGTCCTTTGTTGCGTTTGCATCTTGTATCACTCTTTATGTTCATGGATCTAGCACATGTGTGATCTCTCCCGTTGATTTGAGTGTTTCCCCTCGTGTTCGTCGTGTTCTTCATAGGATGCACTCCATTTCATGAAAGATCGGGCATCTATTGTTCTACCTTACATCAGAAGCCCAGTGTGGTTCTAATCTCCTCCCTCTAATTCTCCAGCGACGATTAGCTCTGGATGACGAAGAGCTGCCGCATCATGAAGACCGTACGCTTGCAACCAAGTAGAGAGGTCGTGCTTTCGGTCTTCCGTTTGAGGGATCGTTCGAGGGCGGTTCGCGGGATCATCATCAACCCCTCGATGGAATCCAAGTACTATCTACACCGACTCGTCTACCTCTGTTGCACTCCAGAGTCGGTAACGATCGTTGATCCAAACCCTATATGCATCTTCATATTGTTTCTGGGTGTTCGTAGGGTGATTTTTTTGTTTTCTCCTATGTTTCCCAACATTTGTTGGGACCCGATGATTTGTGCATTTTTTATGAGATTCTTCATTGTATATACTGGAATCTTTCTATCTTTCTTTCTTGTATAATTGAGTAGCTATGTATGCTTTATGAGTTATTTGTCTTCTTTGGCCAAGATAGATGGGTAATTGTCCAGAGAGAGTGGTGCATAGTAGTGGGTTCAACCTCATGGTGATCTCTGCCCAGTGACAGAATGGGAGAAGGTGCGTGATGTGTTATTGCTACTATGGATAAAATGACGGCGATTGATCTTATTGCTAGGATTCTTTTTGTCTACATCATGTCATCTTGCTTATTGCGTTACTTTGTTTTTCATTAAACTTAATACATTGAGATCCATGCTGGATAGCGATTTCGAGGTGGAGTAATAGTAGTAGATGCAGTTGGATTATGGTCTACTTGTCACAGACGTGATGCCTATACAAGATTTTATTTTAGCGGGTGTATTCCTATACAATATTATGCCATGAATGATGCTTACTTGTCAATTGCCCAACAGTAGCTAGTGAACCTATGGCCCCCGGTTCCATTCTCTATTAATACTTGTGTTGCTCTATTACTCTTTTATTTACTTTTACTATTTTTCCATTTTTCCATATCACTATCTCTCACTATTTTCTTTTCACCTTGCAACTAGCAAGACAAGGGGATTGGAAACCCCCTTGCCATGTTGGGTGCAAGCATTTATTTTGTTTGTGTGTAGGTGCTACTTATCTTGCTAGCTTCTAGACTCCTACTAGTTCGATTAAACCTTGGTTCTTAACTAAGGGAAATACTTTTTGCTGTTGTGCTACATCACCCTTCCTCTTCATGGAAACATTACAAAAAAAGACACATCCGTGACATTTTGGGTCGAACGAATTTTTTTCTGTCATGCTTATGACACTTCTATGACGATAATTATGACAAAACCCGGTATCATCATAGATGTGGTGGGCTCCTACTTCTATGACAAAAAATCTTGACATAAAATGGGCTTTTCATCCTGGGCGGGCCGAGGACACACCTGCATGACATTCTTTGGGCCGTCCATGACGGAAAAAATCATGGTAGACGAGAGGGCGAGGAAAATTTCAGGGAGTTCCCGGTTACGGTGGGTGGTCGGGGCCGAGCGATTCACGGAGGTTTGCGCGTTTTCTCTCGTATACGTATGCGCGTGTGTGCGAGGCGTTGGGCTCTAACTGAACCCGAGCGATTGCACTAGCTACGTTACTGAACCCGAGCGAATGATCGATCCCTGGCTGTTAACTAAACCCGATCGAGGGATTCCTTCGCTATTGCTGCTAACTAAAGCCGATCGAACCTGCTGCCTCTTGATGAACAGTGAATGTGGGGGTTGGTTGAACGAGTCGAGACGTACGTGGTTGGGGTTGGATGAACAGTTCCCGGTGAGGGTTGGATGAACAGGACCCCGTGGTAGTAGTAGTAGGTCATTGCCGCTGGATGAACAGGACCCTGAGAGGAGGCCGCCACAGCCGAGCTGGTTGGGGGTGGATGAACAGGACCCCATGGAGGGCTGGTTGAACAGTAGCCGGTGGAGGGCTGGATGAACAGTAGTTTGTGGATGAACAGTAGCTGGTGGAGGCAGGAGGAAGACGTGGTGGATGAACAGTGCAGGTGGAGGCTGAAGGAAGTCGACGATGGGTGAACAGTAGCCTGTGGAGTCCCGTTTTGCGGTACGCCACACCCCTCCAATGAACAGGACCCCCGTTTCGATCGTAGCACTCCAACACAAGTTTGTTTCCTCCGTTTTGCGGTACGCCACACCCCTCCCAATGAACAGGACCCCCGTTTCGAACGTAGCGCTCCAACACAAGTCTGTTTCCTCCGTTTTGCGGTACGCCACACCCCTCTCGATGAACACGACCCCCGTTTTGACCATAACCGGTCGAACAGAAGGCCGTTTCCTCCATACTGCGGTACGCCAGACCCTGTTTCGTCTGTTCCGTCCAAGCCAATGGGCTCCCATTCAACAGGACACATTTCAACCTAGTCTGTTGCCTCCTGATGAACAGGACGTTGTTTCTCCGTTCCGACCCAGCCGGTTGGCTGCCCGATGAACAGGATGCTGTTGATACTGTCCGTTGCCTCTCCATGTACACGAGCCCTGGCCGTACGTATGGCGAGTAGGCGTTCGAGACCCCGCCCCTATGTACGTACGTGGCCATATTTTTTCGCATGTGGCTGTACGTACATGGACACGGTTTAGAAGGGACTGCCTGAACTGCTATGTCGGGGGCTCTACTACTACACGTGCCGCTGCTTGCTCGACCACGGTTCATCGTTGTAGAGAGACCGATTGACCAGTATGTACGTACATGTTCGCGATAACGCTACGTACGCTTCGACCAGGTGGGTCCCGGCTGTCAGGGAGGATAAGGACGCACTTTCTTGCGTGTGAAGTTATTGATGGTGGGTCCGAGTTGTCAGGCGGAGGATTCATTTTTTTTGCGCCTAATATGGAGGCACTTTCCTTGCATCCGAAGATATAGCTAGTGGGTCCCAGCTGTCAGGGGGGAAAAGCTTTTTTCACAAAATACAGCTAAGCCAAAATATAGAGGCCCTTCCGGTAGGTCCCTGCTGTCAGGTGGAGGAATCATTATTTTGCGAGTAATAAGGAGGCACTTCCTTGCTGCGGCCGTGGACCCAACTGTCAGTCTCTCCACGTACAGTCCTCTTCCGATGTAAGTCGTTCCTTGACCATGTTGACCACGCCGCACCGAGAGCACCAAGGCGGTGGATGACAACAAGGCCTAGGAAGGGAATGACCCGGAGCCGGGGAAGACTCGGCAGTTGTTTCCCACGCGGAGGGGCGTACGAGGGTTTACTGGTTGGGCTGCAGTGTGAGGCTGCCGTCGCCGGAGAATAATAGCAGGTCTGGGTGAGTACGGGGATGGCCAGGCTAGCGATGGGAGTAGGGTGGGGCGGTGAGGCCTGCGCGACAGCAGAGCCAGCCACGGGAGGCAGGAGCAGGCGGCACGACCGGCGCTGGTTTGGGCGGCTGGAGCAAGAAGACCAGAGGTTGAAGAAGCACTACGGCCGTTGGATGGACATCGTACGGTCACTGGAGCTAGAATCATTCAAATTGACTAAGTTGACAAAGCCCTCTGTCCGCGTCAACTTAGTAGGCCCACAAGTCAGCCTCCAACTATGGTGGGTCCCAGATAGCAGGGGGAGTATTCATTTTTTTGTGCGTAATGAGGCACTTCCTTGCGTGCGAAGATATAGCTGGTGGGTCCGAGCTGTCAGCGGGAGAAATGTTTTTTTCGCGAAATACAGAGGCCCTTCCGGTGGGTCCCTGCTATCAGGTGGAGGAATCATTATTTTGCGCGTAATAAGGAGGCACTTCCTTGCGTGCGGCTGTGTACGCAGCTGTCAGCCTCTCCACGTACAGACCTCTTTCGATGGATGTCGTTTGTTGACCACGTTGAGCACGCCGCGCCGAGAGCACCAGGGCGGTGGACGACGGCGAGGCCTAGGAAGGGAATGACTCGAAGCCGGGGAAGACTCGGCTGTGGTTGCCCAAATGGTGGGGAGTATGAGGGTTTATTGGTTCGCCTGCCGTTGCCGGAAAATAACAGGAGGTGTGGGTGGGTAGAGGAATGGCCTGGCCAGCGATGGAGTAGGTTGGGGCGGTGCGGCCTGCGCGGCAGCACAGCCGGCCACAGGAGGCAGGAGCAGGCAGTCCCACCGGCGCTGGTTTGGACGGCTGGAGCAAGAAGATCAGATATTGAAGAAGTAGCACGGCGTTGGATTAACATACAATGGTCACTGCTGCTAGAACCGTTTGTGGACTGAGTTGACAAAGCCTTTCGTACACGTCAACCTAGTTGACCCACAAGTCAGCCTCCAAATCTGTCCCAAACAGCATACAACCCGAAATTTCTAGCCAGATTCAAATTAATTTAAAAACTAAACATACCTTAATTTAAATCCAATGAAATTTTACCCGCACAAAAACAATGAGATTTAAAATATCAAAATCTGAAAGAAAAAAATATTTTGGAACTAATTGCCTGTTTGCTGTATTTTTTCATTTTACAGCCCATTTCTTATTACTTAAAGCCCATTTCTTATTACTTATAGCCCATTTTCTGGGCAAGCCCGAATACATCCCTCCTCGTCTTGAAAGATTTCCCGCCCAGCAGGGCATAGAAAAGCAAGTAAGCCTACGTTGGTTATTCTGCAAAAAACAAAATAGCTGGGCTAGCCATTTTCAGAAAGGAAAAAAAACTGGGCTGGTCATGTGGTAAACATATGAAATAAAAGCCTGGGCTAGACGGGCCACAGCTCCTGCACAACCCAGTTGATACCCTTCTCCGTCCCGAATTTTTTTTTACTGTGCGCGCTACTGGGTCCCGGGTGTCTGCCGCTCCTTGTGCAGTTATCTCGCTTATTGACTACGTTGACAGTGGCGTGCGACCCAGATATCAAGAAACCATTAGGAGGAACCCTTTTCTTTCTTATAATAAAGGAGGCACTTGCTTGCCTACTTCCATGATCCTGGTGGGTCCCTACTGTCATCCTCACCATGTACAGTCATCTCCTTATTCCTCTCGGTTGTTGACCATGTTGACAACACCGGAGGGTGGCGCCACGGCGAGCGAACCAAGGCGGAGGACGATGGTGAGGCCTTGGACGGGAACGAACAGGAGCCGGGGAAGATGCGCAGAGTTTTAGGGTGCGATGTGGCCATGATGCGTGTGTGGCAGCACAGCCAGCCGTGGGAGGCGGGAGCAGGCGGTCCCGCCGGCGCTGGTTTGGGTTTGGCGGCTGGAGGAAGAAGATACTGAAGAAACACGACAGACGTTGAATGTCAATCCAACGGTCAAGGTTGGCACAATCATTTGTTGACTAAGCCAACACCAAGTAGCATACTTTTTTATATATAGGAAGAAAAGAAAAACTGGGCTCGTTCGCCAGATAACATTCCCGAAACTGCGACTGTTTGATCTTGCGTTGCAACTAAAACTGCGAGGAAAATGCGTTTGTTGGCCGTCCTCCTCCCAGTGAACGCCCGACACATAAGTGACTAGCACCCTTGGTTTTCAACTGAGAGGTCTTGGGTTCGAGTCCTAGGAACCCTCAATTTTCTCCTCCTTCCTTCCTCGCAAAAAAAAGAAAATAAAATCAAAGACTTGAGAAGGCGTACAGAACAAGCTAGTGTTCCAGTAAAGAGACGTTGCTGAGTTTTAGAAAAAAGAGAGACGTGCTCCTGTAGCTGGTTCGAATCCAAACCTAGACTATGACTATATATGGTGCTATGCTACTCTGCAAGTAATGAAACTGACATATCCAACGTTCGCTTCTCATCTTCTCTACTTACTCTGCCTAGCATCAGAAGCTCTGGCCGCAACAACCATGTCCGCTGGCGGCTCGTCCACCTGCTCTTTAGCAGGCAACAACCAGATATGCACCAAGTCGCCACCCGTACCATCGCCTGTGGGTCTCATCACACCCCCGTCGGCACACGCACCGCAGCCGGTTACTCATTGCAATCCGCTACCGTTGGTGTGGTGCCACTGCTGCAAATCACGCAGAGTCATCTATCGCGTCTCAACCACAATCCTCAACCCTGACCGAGTCTTCTACAAATGCCCGAATCATGGGGTAATAATATGTTTAAGTGTTGTTCCGCTGCTTTTAGTTGGTGATTTTTTAATAGTTTGGTTGATGATCTTCCAATTTGATTCATGCAAAAAAGGGAAGATTCGTGTGATTTGTATTTCTGGGAAGTTGCTGATGTGGGGGAATGCAACTACGCTGATTATTTGGTTAGCTGAGGAATCCCAGTACCAGCAGGTTGGGGTGTTGGACAAGTAACTGAAGGAATGGCAGAACAGGAAGATGCTGAGCAGAAGGTTAAAGATGCAGTTCCTCTGATCATGGCCAAGCAACAGCTGCTGAACAACCTTGACAGTAATGAGGAGATGAAAGAGCTTGTGAAGATAATGGGCAAAATCGATGTGCTCTGTAGGATGATTGTCTCTTTATTTGCAGTGTATGTAGCACTCGTGATGTATTCAGTGGCTATGACATGAGCACTTTGCTGAAACTAGTAATGAATGAAACCTGTTTAGCAGGCTGGGCGTAGTGTTGTGAACATCTAATGATTTCTATTAATGGAAATCAGGGGGTATCCCCTTTTGCTCATAAATAAATAAATAGCAGAGGCCCTTTTGCTAAAAAATAAATAAATTAGCAGAGGCCCTGTCAGGTTAGCTTTGTTCCCATTGGAAGACGTCGAGCAAATTGCAGTCCAACAGCAAACTATGTCATCAAATGCAAGTTTCACAACCAAATATGAGTACAACTAAATAACAATGTCATCATGTTTTAGTCGTCATACAATCACCAAACACAAATCAACATACATAATAAGTGATGTTCTCACAGCAAAATACTAAACAACTACTTCATCAGGTTTCAGTTGTCATAGCAAACACAATTTCACATAGTAGATAAAAAAACATCTTCTAACAGGCAAATACGACAAAAACAATCTAATCATCATCCGTAGCAGCAGCGTCAACATCTTCGCCATGTGTATCAGTCTGAATCATAATCCCCTATCGTCATCTTCTTTTCTTCATCCTCAATGTCCTCGAACGTTGGCGTCTTATTGATCAGCTCTCGTATGTCCACAGCCCGACAGGCAATCTTTTCGCCAGCGTCATTGACATGATGGTTCTCAAAGATATTAGGAACATCTTCTACATCAGGAGAAGTGTAAGCATCATCTTGTTGTGCAACTTCATTAAACGAATTCCTCTGCTCAAACCTTTGCAATACTCTCCAGTCATCGCTACGTGCAAATGTGTCTTCCAAGAAAAATATCTGTGTTGCTTGATTTGCCAAAATAAAAGGCTCATAGGTCTGGTACACCGCCTTGACATTGATGGATTTGAAATAATCATCAGCTCTAGGTTTTGCGATCCTGGAAAACAGGTTATACCAATGACAGCACAACAGAACCACACACTGATGAACCTCGAAACTGGAGATATACTGCAACTGAACAATGTCTGTTATGTTAGCATACATTTCAGTTGTCTCTTCGCCGTACTTATCCGTGCTCATGATGGCACTGTTTTGTGTCTTCCTGCCTTCGTCGCGTGCAAGGGTGTTATAGCGCACATCTCCAACAATGCAAGATTCATAATGTCTTACCCGAGTATCAGGACCCATTGCTAGTGCGTAAACGGCATCATTAACTGCCTGCCCATCCTCCCGCATCTTCTTAACCTATGGTTAGAAAATACACAAGCTGATCATCTTACGCACTCAATATATTAAAAAAACTGACAGTGCAATTCAAAAGCTTACATGGCTCTTGAACCATTTCGCAAATCCTGCCATAACCAGTTTGTCAATGTTACTTGGATTTTGCGGCAGTAACTCCTTTTTGTAGATGCTGCACAACATAGTGATCGCGTCAAACATCTAAATATATAAGAATGTGCTGCAAGTTTAGTAGATTACGATGTACAAGCTGCAGTACTTAGCACTTACTCGATATAAGGTAGAATCTCAGGACAGCTATTCAACACATACCAAACCATTTTGTCCAAATCTTTAGGTTTGTTGTCTTGTCGACTATTCCTTGTAACTCGAACAGAATAATCGAAAACATTGAGCTCGGGATTGTCTTCACCCACCTCTTTGCTAAGCTCATCAGCTGTTTCAATGTATTTTGAGTAGAATGTCAACGCTTCTGTAGCAATGTAGGCCTCTGCAATGGAACCCTCAGGTCTAGCTCTGTTCCTAACATAGACCTTGAAAATGCCTAGCCGCCTTTCAATAGGGTACATCCAGCCATACTGTACTGGACCTCTAAGTAGAGCCTCATCAGGTAGATGAACAGCCAAATGCACCATCACATCAAAGAAGGCTGGAGGATATATCTTCTCAAGGTCGCATATGATAGTTGGTATCTTGTCTCTAAGACGCTCCAAAGCATCTTTCCTAATATTTCTACTGCAGAGCTCCCTGAAGAATTGTCCCAACTCTGCAACTGCTCTGTATAAGTCAGGGCGGCCCAATCCTCTAAGGATAACAGGTAAAACCCTTTGAAGTAGGACATGGCAGTCATGAGTTTTCAACCCTTGTACCTTGTTTCCATCTGCACTGACTCTCCTTTCAGGGTTGGAAGCAAATCCATGTAGGAATCTCACACGTGACAGGACCTTGCAGAATTCTTTTCTTTTTACCTTGTCCAAGACGTACATAGCTAGTGCCATATCCCGTGGTTTACCTTCATCTTCCACCTGCAAATCCTTTCTGATACCCAGGTGTGTCAAATCAATCCTAGATTTTAAGGTATCTTTCGTCTTGCCTTCAATATTAAGAAGTGTGCTGATAATGCTGTCACGTATATTTTTCTCGATGTGCATCACATCAAGATTATGCCACAGATCCAAATCTTTCCAATACTCCAAGTCCCACAAAGTGTACCTGCGGGTGAACAATAATCTCTCTTCTGCCCTGCCATGCTTCCTTTTCCCGCTACCATCATCAGGATGGTTTCCTGGTGTAATATGCCTAACCTTCTCTAATTCCACTTGCAACTCATCACCGGTGAGCCTCTTTGGCACATCACGGTTTTCAAGCTTTGCATTGAACACATGTCTTTGGTATTTTGTAGGACATGGCTTGTCCTTGGCAAGGAAATGGTGGTGTCCAATGTAACAAACCTTGCTAAGTATTGCGTATCATAGCGGATTCTTGTCACAGCGAACACATGCATTGTAACCATGTGTCGTTCGCCCTGACATAGTGCCCAAAGCCGGATAATCATGGATGCACCAAATTATAATAGCACGCAGAAAGAAATCAGCTGGTGGGCTGCTATATAGGTCTCGAGTGAGAACACCCCTCTATAGTTGTTCAAGTTCCTCCACAAGAGGCTCCATGAATAAATCAAAATCCTTTCCAGGACTTTTTGGAGATGGGCTGAGCAAGGCCATCATGTAGTTTGATTCTTTGGTGCAGACATTTGGAGGCATGTTGTAAGGGATAACAAGCACTGGCCACATGCTATATGTGGCGCTCTGGTGGCCAAATGGGTTAAATCCATATGTAGCTAAGCCAAGTCTAATGTTTCTCGGGTCAGCAGCAAACTTTTTGTGTTTTTGATTGAAGCTTTTCCAGTCACTACCATGAGATGGATGGCCCATTACATTCTGATCTCTATACTCCTGGTTCCTAGAATGACACAGTACATCCTCTCTTGTTTCAGCATCATGAAACAACCTCTGCAATCTTGGTACAATTGGAAAATGTCTCAGAACATTATGAGGAATCCTCTTCACAGCATCGCCATCTTTCCATCTTGATGATTTGCATTTTGGGCATTCACTTAAGTTGGCATAATCCTTCCGGAATAGAACACAATTATTCTGACAAACATGGATCATATCATATCCAATTCCAACTGCACAAAGGAAATTCTTCATTTTACTGTAGGTGTGTGGCAGCTCAGACGCATTTGGGAAAGATTTGCGGAAAGCAGCCAACATCGCATCGAATGATTTGTTGGTCATCCGCTCAGATGTCTTCACCTAAAGAAAGGTGACCATAGTTGAGAATACTGACAACTTATTTCCTGGGGTGACAGCCATGTTGCATTGTTCCAACATGCGGGCCCACCGTTTTTCTCCTGTAGATGAAGGTTCATGAAATGCGCGAGCATTTCGTAGCATTGTTTCAATGTTGGTCAAACCCACTGGCTCCGCCACCACCACCACCTCCTCCTATTCCACCTGAGCATCAGGCAGATCAAGATGGTGATCTGCTGCTTCCACATAGTAAGTAACATTGACGTTCACAGCTTCACCATGATAAACCCACCTAGTATATGTGACCGACATCCCATACAGGTGTAGATGATTTTGCACAGTTGACTGGGGTCTTGTACCTGAATTCATACAACTACTACACGGGCAGAGCACATCTGATTTTGGACCACCGTACTTAGCTCTGATAAAGTTCATGATGTTTTCAACCCCCTCGACATATGCAGCGGAGAATCTTCAAGCAGAAGTTATCCAAGTCATGTCCATCTGTTAGACATACAAATTAGTTCTTCTACTAGATATTATAGGAAAATCATATATGCTTTTTTATGAAGTCCAGAAACAACTACCTAGGTCGATGTCTAAAGCTATGGCAAGATATTTGGACAAGCAGATATAAGTAACGAAATATATATGTAAAGCTAATTCAACAAACAGATTTGAGTGCTAAATTATGGCAGGCTGTTTCAACAGTCAATGAGGCCGAGCACACAGCCATCGAAAGCCATCTCAGCAACAAATATCAAGTATAAAATGGTGTAGAGCTATTTCACCTAACAGATTGGCTACTAGACCATGGCAATCTACGTCACAATAAATATATGGCAGGATATTTTAGCAACTAATCGGGCATGGCATGCCATCTCAGCTAAGCAGATTGAGTGCAGAACAGGGCAAGGAAGCTTCTTAAGCAGAGCATATTGACTGTAAACTATTTTGGCAAACAGTGACATTAACAACGTCTATCAGCTAACATTCAGCACTACTCCGACATGCACGGGGCCTCAGTCTGCACGTACCGTGGGAGAAGCTGACTGACGTGCGTCTCCACAAGAACGTCACCAGCGGTGGCGGCGCGGCTAGAGGACGGCAGTCTACAAGAGCATACTGTGGGAACGAGAGGATCACCGTGTGTCCCCTCGACGAACCGCGGCGCCAACATATCGGTGTGGCGGGGAGGGCGGCTTTGGCGGAGCGAATGGAGTGGAGGGGGCCGGGGGGAGGTGGGTTTGGGGAATATTATTGGCTAGTTGGCCGAAGGGCGGTTGAATTTGGGATTTGGGGGGGGGGGATTTTCGCGTGGTGGACGGGGGAGTTTGGCGCATGGTCGGTATCTCCAAGTGCGGTCCCACGTGTCAGTGAAGAGGCAAGCCGAAGCGTGTTCCGTTTGCGTGAGCCGTGTGCAGGACCGACCGTGTGAGGGGTGCAATGCGACTGCGACAGGCATGCTGTGAGTGTACCACCTGTTTTCCTTTTAAACTTGGTGCTTCACGTGATCCATCAATACTACTACTAGTAATCCGGTAATCCCGACTAAAACAGCGCGGCCGGGTCTTTTCCCGCGCGATATGCTGGCAGGTTGGCTTAGTTGGTTTTTTTAGGACGAGTAATGCTACACCTACGTAATCCCATTTACGTAATTAACGTAATGTGAAACGTGTGGGCTGTTGATTGGAGATTGGGGGAGGGACGGGCCCACCACCATGAAAATCAGGGGTGAGAGAGAGGCAATTTACGTTAACCCTTTCGTAGGTTCCCGTAGATGTAGAAAGATGTGAAATGCGTGAATGTGTAGTGGACGTACTACTGGAGTGCCTAAGATAAATTGTGTATGTAGACCCTATGTGTTTATTTACTTCGCATGTTAGCTTTGACTCGGGTCAAACCTTCTAAGTTTATACACACAAAAACGAATCATCATTCCATATATTTTCATACTCCTACAATATATCTTACTATTATTGTGAAAGTTCATATACACCGGACGAGATTCATGCAAACACGGCAGATTTTCATTACATTTCAAACTTTTATAGGACAGAAAAATAAAAGAAACCAGACCCTAAACCTTTTCTACGGTGGCGACCGACGTCCTCCATCTGCCATCTCCATGTACGGGAGCGGGGTTCAAGACCCGTGAAGTGAAGGTGCGGTCTCCGGCGAGGAAGAATAGAACAAGGGAGACGGACCGACCAGTTGGCACACCATGCCCTACCACCTCCCATGCCCTACTCATCCTCGGAGGAGTCCCCGACCTCGGCGGTGCCAGTGGACGTGAGGTCGATGATGATGGAAGTGGACGGTTCAACGCTTCACCTGCCACACGCGCCACGGAATGTTGGACGGCGGCAAGTAGGACGCGTGGCTGACGGTGCTACCGTCATCGGTTGCCATCGTGGCCACCGCTTGTGCGGTCGCGTCTGTGTCCGGCTACGTCGCTATTGCGTTGCGAGCGGTGACTTGAGCGAGGGCGGTGACCTCGAGCTTCATCCCCAAAGACAAGCTCTCCCGCAGAGCATTCGCGCTCGCGGTCATGGTGGATGTGGTGCCACCGTGCCAGGTAGCAGGAGGATGTGCTACGGTGTGGAGTTTAGCTGGGTGTTGCCGCTTTAAGTAGCCCATTCTGGTGAGGCCAAGCGTCTGGGTGCGTCTTTAAGTCGCCGGAGTTGGTTCCTCGGGCATCGAGCCTCTTAATGACGGCATACGGACGGACGGCATGAATGCGGGCAGCTAGCGCCGGCTGGGGACGCACCGCGCAATGGCGCGAGGGACAAGGGTTTTTGGTGTGCCAGGATAGTCAGCTGTGGTCGTGGCAATGTTGGAGATGCCCTTTGCTCACATGCGATCCCCACATGTCATTGAAAAAGCAAGATGACCCGGCATGGTCTCAGGTCCTGGGGATGCACTTGGCCGCGCTAGAACACTCCGCGGATGCGTCATGTTGCGCGTGCAGTTCGGCGCCCCGTGCATCCTCGACGAGCCGGGTGTTGGTCCACTGGTCGTGCCACAACGCTAACGCCACACTCGGCACCCTGAAGCCGAGCATGTCTAGCGACGATGAGCGTGTCGCTCACCGCAGTCGCCGTGTCCAGATGCAGTGCGGGAGCTGTGCCACGTTGCTGGCCCCCACGACCCACATGAACGATTGCCAGTGGTGAGGAGGTCATGGGCCAGCTCCTCTATTGGACTAGTCTGCGCCATGTCATCCCAACAGGTGTGCCCCACATGTCGGTTTCCCTGTTTTCCCGGCCAAATGCGAGCGTCAGTGCTCCGCGTTATGCATTAGGCGCAGAACAGGTGGTTTTTGTGCCCTGGTTCAAAGGTGGTACAGTACCAAGTTGTTACCCTAGCCCCAAGGGTGGTGGTTTTGGGTATGGTACCACCCTTTTCCTTTTCAACTAGTGAAGCATAACACTTGATTAAGTAGCCGGATGGTGTGCTAATGTAGGTGTCCGACTGTTTGAAGGAATAATTGAGGTGTGCCTGGTCTGTGCGTGCATTTACGGGTCCAACTTACCATGTTCCGGCAGTAGTAACTATATACTAGTCCCTGCGTACTCCCTCTATTTTTATTTACTCCGCATTTTAGCTTTGATCAAAGTCAAAGTTTGTAAACTTTGACAAAGTTTATAGACAGAAATAATAACATATACAATAACAAATCAATACCATTAGATTCATTATTGAATATACTTTCACATCATATAGATTTGCTATTGTAAATGTTCATATTTTTTCTATAAATTTGGTCAAATTTTATGAAGTTTGACTTCAGTCAAACCTAATATGCAGAGTAAACAAAAACGGAGGGAGTATCTTACTCCGTGACCAAGACGGAAGAGAAAACGAGACAACTTTATGTTTATTTGAGCCATTCAAGTATAATCATGTGGCATTGCTTATTTCTCATTCCTCTCCAACCCTCTTCTCCATCGATCATGCTGCCCTCCGGTCGAGTCCATCCTCCCGCATGCCTCATTTGAACATTCCACCGAGTATCATTCGCATGTGGGCCTAGACCATGCTTGTATTTCCAATGTTGTAATTTGTCCGACAACATACAGATAAATGGTTCGTTTAAAGTTTCACTTTGCCTCCACTATGTGTCGCTTCCCATCTTAATTTTGACATCCCATTCGGTTCATTCCCCGACACATCTTGACGAGATCGATTGATGTTGAGAGATCAAGTGCATGGCGTGCAAGGAGATAAAGGTTTGGTGTGTTTCTATGATAGAAATGACCCGGGGGGTCTGTGTGGATCGGAGGGAGTATATTGTACGTTCAAAAGCAAAATGAACGTACTGTACCCACCCTATTCCTCTTTCAATCGATCTCCGAACCTCGAGATGAAACCGAGAGAGAATGAGCATGTGTGATACCTAAGGCGGATTCAAAATTTTGAACTGGTGATCATAGCATCAGCAAATCATATATAAAGGGTATTCAATGTTCGTTTCGCTTTTGAACGTACAATATACTCCCTCCGATCCTTTCTAGTTTACATATAAGTTTTATGTGTAGTCAAAGTATCTCTAATTTGACCGAACTTACAGAAAAAAGTATCAACATTCAACAACGCCCAATCAATATTGTTAGATTCGTACATACTGCTATATTTGTATTCAAACAGAGATGGTTTCCAATTTGTTTTCAAACACGTGAATGTGCTGGTTCTTGCGCATGCTCTTCCTACTAGGATTTCACCATGTATAGCCAGCCCAATAGTAACTTTTTTAAGCTCCATGTCCAGTAGTAGTAGAAGTAGTAGTACTAGTGGAGTACTGACAACATCTACAGTAGAGTATGCAATGCTCATAGTACTATTAGTATACTCCCTCCTTTTTAGTTACTCCGCATAAAACGGAGGGAAACACTCGACCGACCTCTCTCTCTTCTAGTAGTATAAATGAAGCGGGCGGGGGACGGGGAGGGACGATGGTTTGCTCTCAACTGTGGTCCCACAAGCGAGCGTAAACGCAAAACGAAGCGCGTTTCATTCGGTGAGTGACGTGGAGGGTCCAGCGTGCCGGGGTGCAACGCGAACGCAACAAGAGTGATGTACACCGTCCGTTCCTTATGAACTTGCATACTTCGAGTACTCCTTTTTTTTTAACATAGTACAGACGCAAGCGCTCATACTTGCGCGCATACACACACCCCTATGAACGCACAGACGCACACCCTACCCCTATGAGCACCTTCGAGAGACTGAGCCATCATACCTCTATCTCTACTCTCGGTGATGTTGGTGTGCCTGCCATCTTGCAATATAGACCGTCCGATCTATATCTGATGGATAGAAAGCAAACTATGGCAATTTTGCAAAAGGATACCCGCACCTCTATCGTTCATCCTTATCTCCCACAACTTCATTGTTGAGTAATTAAAAAAGGAAGCCTTTATAACAATCTGGCATGGTGGCTGCTGCCGGCGTCGTCCATCCCCATGCCTCCGCTAAGTCCGACCACCAATCACCACCGTGCCCCACTCCTCCTCACCTTATCTCTCATCTTTCTCGAGATATCATTTTTCGATGAAATTCTCGAGATACCATTTTTCGATGAAATTCTCGAGATATCATAAAATATGCATCCTAATGTTCCGTGCAATGCATGGGCATCTTGCTAGTCATCTTGAGATTTATGAAGTCACCGCCTCGTCGTCGACAGGAACGGTGGGGAGGTCCGGACGTCTGCCACGTGAAAGTCCGAAACTTTGGTCCCATCCCACCCCACAACTCTCCAGGCTCTAGCCGTCCAGCTTTGCAAACTCCGCACAGTCAAAACCGATTGACCGGTCGTCACCGGAACCACTATTCACACCAGAACCTTCGCTGCTCGGCCTACCCCAGCTACTTGCCGGCCGGTCACCACTGCCCCAAAACCACACCTCCTCTCCAGCCCATTCCCCCACCTTTTGATCCCCTAGCCCGCATCAACCGTCCCCTAGTTCATCGGAAAGCCATGATGCACCGCAAGATCATGTACTACAAGACTCTAATGCCGGAGCGCCGCGCAGAAATTGCGGTGACGGTCGGCGCCACAGACCT
Organism: Thinopyrum elongatum; assembly: GCA_011799875.1. Lineage (NCBI taxonomy): Eukaryota > Viridiplantae > Streptophyta > Magnoliopsida > Poales > Poaceae > Thinopyrum > Thinopyrum elongatum. The sequence continues at coordinate 186,257,591 of CM022299.1, read as the reverse complement.
CCGTTCCCAAGCTCGCTTTGTGGCGGGCCAATCCCTGAGTTCTCTGGAGCCAAGCTCCGAGGGAGGAGGAAGCCGATCCAATGTTCATGGCGGAGGTCGTGGCGTAGAAGGCCCCCGATGCATATGAGACGATGGACATCGACTTCGTGCTGGTGTCCGGGTCCCCCATGGTGCAGGCGAACCAGCTGTTCAACCTGGCGATCCTAAAGGAGGACCGGGAGGAGGAGGCTCAACTCGACGCGGAGCGCGCGGATGCCGCTGCCATCGAGGCACTCCTGCAGGCGGAACTGGATGTCGTGGATGTGAACTAGGCAGCGAAGGCTCAACTTGACGCGGAGTGTGCGGATGCCGCTGCCATCGAGGCCCTCCTGCAGGCGGAACCGAACGTCCTGGACTTGAACCGGGCGGCGGAGGCTCAGATCGACGCGGATCGCACGGATGCCGCTGCCATCGAGGCCCTCCTACAGGCGGAACCAGATGTCCTGGACTTGAACTGGGCGGTGCTCGCGTCCGTGCAGAGAGCCCGCACACTCTACATGAACGAGTAGATGGAAGCGGAGGACAACTACGGTGCGGAGACACACGTCGGCAGCTACGGCTGGTTCGCGCCGGCAGCCAAAGACGACGAGGCCATCTCGTTCCGCGAGCAGTGATAGTTTTTATTTATGTTGTTATTTTTAGGGATCTTTTGCTGTGTAAAAACATATATTTATGCAAGTCGCCTGACTTTCATCATTTGGGTCAGTTGACAATTTCAGGTGGTTGGATGAATATCCTACGTCTCCTAACCCTTCTTCTTCCTCACCTCTTCTTCTTCCCCAACAGAACACCGCACGGGCCGTACGGATCTTCCCCAACATGCGGTTGGATAAACATACTGTATGAACGAAAATTATGTGTCAGTAGTAGGATGGCTGAGATTGGTTTGATCACATGCGGTAGCACGTGTCAGTGAGGATGCGTTCCCTTGGTTGGGTTTGCGGCGTGCAGGAGCGACCGTGTGAGGGTGCGGTGCGACCGCGACAGCCATGCGCAAGTGTAGCTCATTTTCATTTTGAACACTTTAGGCAAGCATGGAAAAAATGTGTGGCGAAGTATGGCAATGCAAGGCCTATGTGACGCCCCCGGCTTAATCGTGCACTAATCATACACGCAAATGCACACGATCAAGCCTAAGGACTCACTTGAAGATATCACAACACAACTCTAAAACATAAATAAAGTCATACAAGCTTTATATTACAAGCCAGGGCCTCGAGGGCTTGAATACATAGCTCGATGGCATACAAGCATCAGCGGAAGCATCAGATATCTGGGTACAGATATAAAAGAGAAATAGAGATAAGCCTTTAAGAAGGCGGGCAAAATAAAACACTACGATCGAAAAGGCGTAGGCCTCCTGCCTAGGACCCTCCGAACCTACTCCTGGTCGTCGGTTGGCTCTTCGTAGTAGTACTCGCCGGAAGGGTAGTAGTAGTAGTAGTAGCCGTCGGCGGGGGCAGCTGTCTCAGGGGCTTCGTCATATGGTCAGGACAAACTAATAAGGGGAGAAAAAGAAAGCAAAGCAATCGTGAGTACTCCGAAGTACTCAGCAAGCAAGGATCTATACTACATATGCAACATTATCAAAGGGAGGCTGTATATGTGGACTGGGCTGCAGAAATGCTAGAGTAGAGAGAAAAGGCCTAGTCCTATCGAAGACTAGCATCTTCATCGGTCTAGCAGCATTAGAAGAGTGAAGATTAGCATAATGTAAAGTAGTAGTAGAATCAAGTAACACTCTCGCCCAGAGATCCTTCCTCGATTCCCTGCGAGAAAGCGATCCCGGAGCCACATATCCAGGTACCATCTCAAGTTCTAGTTGTATCGATCGGGATACAACTCCGAGTGTCCTTTACCGTAGGACCGGCTATCGATAGATGTTTTCTTCCCTGCAGGGGTGCACCAACTTACCCACCACGCTCGCTTAACTCCGGTCGGACACACTTTTTGAGGTCATGCCCGGCCTCGGCCAAACGATACACCGCAACCCTACCTACAGCTCAGCAGAGAGGTCCCCGCCGGTCTACCTCCTAAGTGCAAGGGGGTCTTGGGCCTTCGCCCCTCGCCCTCCGGGTCGTTGCGTGCAGGGTGAACCAGGCTCCACCACTACCGGATGGTGCCGGCCCAGCCCGGCCGCAGTGCTGAACTGGACTTCTGACAGAGCTTTCGGCTGATGCTACGATGCCGAGTGCCCATAACTATTCCCACGTGATGGTTAGTGCTATCAGGCCGTAGGCCTGCTCGGATCAAATATCCAAATCGTTAGAGGACTAGGGGCTTGCGGTAACGAGCAGAGACTCACGATCGATGTGACCCCATCGCCCCATCTCGAGGACTTGCTGCAAGGGCTAAGAATGCCCGGCCGCGCCTCGTAAAATAAATAACAGGTAACTTATCCATCATTCGCGGGTACCCCTCAGGGTCGACCCGCCTTTCCAAGTATCAGTATCAACGGTAATGTAAGACATCCGTGTGGCTACCATATCAAGGGGGAATCTGAGGCATCACCCTCGTTGGACTCCCACCTGATGTAATATCAAGGTGGACGTAGGAGGAATCACCCTCGAGGTCCACACTTGAGGTGTTGCACGACTTCGTCGTTATCAGGGGTGGTGTAGGAGGAATCACCCTCACTGACCACGACCGATTAACTAAACTACAAGGTTATCATCAGAAGTGCTGACGAGGTATCACCCTCGGCACTCGATAGTAACCCAGTAGTGTCGAATAACTAAGGAGGAAGTGAGGTGCGGTGCCAGGTCCTGGTCTTCGATCCCGTTGATCGGGTCTTCTGATACTCCAGCGGGGCAGTCGGGATAAGTGGGGTCACTGTCGAGGCTCTACCCAGTCTATTCTAAACAGTTTAGGATGAACAGGAAGGTATTAATAGTAGGTTACAATAAGCAGGCTATGCAGCAGAAATAGGATAACAGTAACAGTAGCAAAATCTAATGCAAGCACGAGAAAATAGAATGGGCAATATCGGGATGATCAAAGGGGGGGGGGGGGCTTGCCTGGTTGCTCAGCGGCAAAGGCAGAGTCGTCAGAAGTGTAGCCAATCACCGGAGCTACGTCGGTACCGGGCTCTACCGAGAGAGAAGAGGGGAAGGAAACAGTATAAATACAAGGCAGACAAAGCAACACAGAGCAGGCTACGCTAACATGCGGTGCAGGGCTGCCTAAAAGCATGTCTAAAGCATAATAGTTATTTTTAGGGTTAAAGTTGGAATTATTAACCGGTGGTTAAGCACTATTCATCTACCAGAAATGGCCTCGAAATTGCGGGTTCACCTTCGTAGAGGATCCCGTCACGGAAACAGATGGCATGGTCAGTTTCGTTTTGTCGTTCTGATCAATTTTCATTTACAAAGTTTTTCGATCTGAGCTACGGTTTATTTTCTATGAATTATCAAAGTTTTAGCAATATTCTGAATTTTCTGTTTCATAATATTTCGAATTATTTTTTGAAATGAAAATGCTATGGGTACCCACTGATGCACCCAGTAGAGTGCTGGTGTGGCTGACAGTGGGCCCCAGTTGACTGCCCAGTCAGCAGTCAACTGGGGGCTTGACTAGTCAAAGGGGGCCCACTGGACCCACCAGTCAGTGACTGGACTGGTCCAGTCAGCTTGTTGACCAGTCAACTGGGTCCAGTGGGACCCAGTGGTCATCCTCTGTTAATCTAACAGGGTTTTAAATTAATCTAATCAGCTAATCAGTGGGGTGGGGCCCAAATGTCAGTGAGAGTTAGCAGTTTAGTTAATTAACCCTAACACTAATCGCTACAGTACACGGACCCACTGTCAGTGACTATTAGGGCAGGGGGGTTAGCACCACGGGGCGACACGTGTCCCCACCGGAGTTCAAACTCTGGCGTGCGTCGGCGCTGCTCCGACGAGCAGTAGGGTGGGCGGCGCCGTTCGGAAACAGCCGCCAGGCCATGGTTCCGCGCGCGGAGCGGCGCATTCGAAAGCTCGCGTGATGCCGCATTAGGTGGGGGTGGTGACTGGTCCCAGGAAGGCCTTAGCCACCGGCGGCGACCTCACCAGTGGCCGCCGGAACTCGGAGCTGCTCGGGCTCGAATAAAATGAGAACGAGGGGAGGCGAGACTAGGCGCATTCGACTCCAGGAAGCATTCTGAGCATGTCGATGTGCTCTGCTGCTTGCGGCAGCGACTAAAGTGACGGTAGCCACCACAGCGGCGGAGCTCTGCTCGGTGATGGCGATGGCGAAGCGCACGGGCAGCTAGGGCTTGATTTCGTGAAAAATGGAGGAAGGGGTGGACGCAGATACTCACCGGGTGGACGCACGGTGGTCCGGCGGAGGGTTAGTAGCAGCAGAGGGCTCGGTTTCGACGGCGGTCGCCGGAGATCGCAGGAGACGAAGGCGGCCGATTCAGTCGATGCAGGCGCGCTCGGCTCGAGCTGGTCCCCGTGGAGGAAGTAAACGAGGGAGGCAGAGCTCCTGGTCAACCTCGCAGGGCACGGGCAGGCTGCAGGCCACGGCAACCGCGGCGGAGCAGCGATGACCGCGCTCGGCCAGAGAGGGAGAGGAGGGAGACGGGCGTGCGAGGGAGAGAGGGGGAAAAGGAGGAGGCGACCAGGGAGAATGGACAAGGGGAAAGCTTATCCCCTTGCGCTCGCCTGCCTCGTCGTGGTGTCGCGCTGCAGCCGGTGGAGGCGCGGTCATCCATGGAGACGGCGACACGGAGGGAGAAGGTAGGTGGAAGTGGGCTGGGCCGGCTCGGCTCAGCAGCCAGGTAAGTGGCTCTGGCCTTTTTCTTTTATTTCTATTTCTATTTTCTCTTTTCTTTTCTATTAGCAAAAATGTTAGGCCACTCATTGATTTTTGTAGACTATGTGACCTAGACCAAATATTATAGTGCATTATTCTCAAACACCAAAAATTAGTTTGGGCCAAATATGATTTAATTTGGATTTTTATTAAATGAAATGGGTTTAAAAGGGGGCTGTTTGCCACTGTTTGAAGTTGTTAGAGTCACTCAACTAATTTAGCTAATGTTGATCTTATTTTTATAATTGCTTTAGGAATATTTGCAACAGTAGGAACATTTTAGTTCCTGGATTTGAACAGCTTTTAATTTCATTTTAAGTTTGAGTTGAAATTTGAATTGGATTTTGAAATGGATTATGACACTAATGATGATCAAGCACTGTGAACATGATGACTTGGCATTATCAGAAGGCAATCACTATAGCCATTACATAGGGATGTTACAAATTCTCCTCCTCTAAAAGAAATTCTCGTCCCGAGAATTCAGGAGGAAGAAGGAAAGAGGTTGGGGTATTCCTTGCGAAGATGATCCTCGCGTTCCCAAGTGGCTTCATCTTCAGTATGATTAGACCACTTCACTTTCAGGAACTTGGTCGTCTTCTGACGAGTCCGACGTTCAGATTCATCGAGAATGCGGATCGGATGCTCCTTATAAGATAGGTCATCTTGCAAATCGAGCATCGCGTGATCCACTGTGCGCTGCGGAGATTCCTTGAAGCATTTTCGAAGCTACGACACGTGGATCACATCGTGGATATGAGAGAATTGCAGTGGCAACTCCAGTTTATATGCCACCTGTCCATGTCTAGCCACAATGCGAAAGGGGCCGATGTAGCGTGGAGCTAGCTTGCCCTTGATTCCGAAACAGTGAGTGCCTTTCATAGGAGTGACTCGCAGATAAGCTTGATCACCAGGTTGAAAGATCAAACCCCATCGTTTGCGATCACAGTTGCTCTTCTGGCGATCCTGAGCCGCCTTCAGATTTTCCCGAATGATACGGACTTGCTCTTCGGCGTGTTGAATAATATCCGGACCCACGAGCGGTCGTTCCCCAGTTTCTGACCAATTCAGAGGGGTTCGACACTTACGTCCATATAGAACTTCGAAGGGATCCATTTTCAAGATGGCTTGATAGCTGTTGTTATAAGAGAACTCAGCATACGGGGGAGATTCTTCCCACTTTTTGCCGAAAGAAATAACACAAGCTCGCTGCATGTCTTCAAGCACTTGATTTACTCGTTCGACTTGGCCTTGGGACTGGGGATGATATGCTGAACTCCAGGTGATATGAGTTCCCATAGCTTTTTGGAAACTTTCCCAGAATTTTGAGGTAAAAAGACCGCCATGGTCCGAACTGATCTCCTACGGAATACCGTGAAGTGATACAATTCTGGAGATATACAACTCTGCTAACTGACTAGCAATGATAGTCTCCTTGGCAGGCAGAAAGTGTGCAACTTTGGAAAGTAGGTCGACGACGACAAGAATAGCATCGTGACCCTTCTGTGACTTGGGAAGGCCAGTAATAAAATCCATCTGAACCTTATCCCATTTCCATAAAGGAATAGGAAGTGGTTGCAGAATTCCAGCAGGCTTCTGATGTTCTGCTTTAACGCGACGAAAAACATCACATTCAGCAACATATCGAGGAATGTCCTGCTTCATTCTAGACCACCAGTACCTTTGACGGAGATCACGATACATCTGGTGCTACCCGGATGAATAGACAATGGTGTATCATGTGCCTCTTTCATGATCTTGTCAGTCATAAGCTCGAATCGAGGTACCACAATGCGGTCTCTGAAGTACAAGGTTCCATCTTCAGACAGCGAGAAATGCCTGTACTTTTCCAGGTGAAGATCCTTCTTCATCAGATCAACTTCAGCATCTTTAGCTTGTGCACTCTTAACAGCCTTCTCAAGGTCTGGTTCAACAACCAAGGTTTTTAAGTATCCTTGAGGAACTATCTCGATATTTAGCTTTCGAAGCTCTTCATACAGAAGTGGTTGCTGTAACTGGACTTCAAGTTCACTGCAGTAGGATTTATGACTCAACGCATCAGCCATTACATTAGCCTTGCCAGGGGTATAAGAAATACCCAAATCATAGTCCGCAATGGTCTCCATCCATCTTTGCTGACGGAGGTTTAGAGATGGCTGAGTGAACAAGTACTTCAGACTTTTATGATCCGTGTATATCTCACAACGATTACCGAGGAGGTAATGTCACCACAACTACAGTGCATAGATGACAACAGCTAGTTCTAGATCATGTACCGGATAATTCTCTTCATGTGGGCGCAACTGACGAGATCCATAGGCAATCACTTTATGCTGCTGCATTAGGATACAGCCTAATCCTTCACGGGATGCATCACAATAAATCACGAAGTCTTTGCGAGAATCTGGAGGAGCAAGTACTGGGGCAGATGTCAGCTTGTCTTTGAGTGTTTGAAAACTTTCCTGACATTTTTCTGTCCATTGAAACTTAACACCTTTGTGAAGCAGATCAGTCAGAGGCTTAGAAATCTTTGAGAAATTCTCGACAAAGCGACGGCAATAGCTTGCAAGACCGAGAAAACTTCTGACTTGCTTGACAATCTTCGGTGGAGTCCATTCAAGAATAGCCTGAACTCGTTCTGGGTTAACGGCAATGCCATCTTTCGAAATCACATGGCCGAGATATGTCACTTCAGATAACCAGAACTCGCATTTGGAATACTTGGCATACAGTTGATGTTCATGCAACTTTTCCAGTACAAGCCGAAGATGTTCGGCATGTTCTTCTTCATTCTTCGAATATACCAGAATATCATCCAGATATACCACGACAAATTTGTAGAGATAATCCATGAAGATGTAGTTCATTAACCGGGAGAAGGTTGCTGGAGCATTAGTCAAGCCGAAAGACATGACAGTGTACTCATAAGAGCCATAGCGAGTAACGAATGTTGTCTTCGGAATATCCTCTTCACGAACTCAGATCTGGTGGTATCCCAATCTCAAATCAAGCTTAGAGAATACTGAGGAACCAGCAAGTTGATTATATAGATCGTTGATTCTAGGAAGCGGATACTTGTTCTGAATTGTTGCTTGGTTGATAGGTCAGTAATCTTGAACCAACCGATTCGTGCCATCCTTCTTATTGACGAAGAGTGAAGGTGCTCCCTAAGCAGAGGAACTGGGGCGGATGAAACCTTTCTTAAGTGAATTGTCGATTTCTTCCTTGAGCTCGAGAAGGTGGTGCGGAGGCATGTTATAAGGACGCTTCGAAATAGGGGTAGTGCCAGGCTTCAAGTTGATGACAAACTCTATAGCTCTAGCAGGGGGTATTCCTGGAAGTTCTTCTGGAAAGACATCTTGAAAATGACGAACAACTGGAACGTTCTCGATGCCTTCAAGAGGTGAAGCATTCAATGCATTCAGAACATATATATGATCCTCGGCATTCTGAACTGTCCGAGCTGAGTATCTGACTGTCTGGCCGGAAGGATGAGTGAGCTGGACTGTCTTAGCAGCACAGTCAATCAAAGCTTTATTCGCTGTTAACCAATCCATGCCAAGGATGATGTCAATGTCGGAGGGTCCAAGAGCAATAAGGGAAGCAGAGAACATCAACCCTTCAATTCTGATCTGATTGTTGTGACTTACCATCTTGGTTTGCCACCTGGAACGGGGAGTACTAATCTCCAATGGAGTGGGTAATGTGCTCATGGTTAACTCATGCAATTGTGCAAATTGCTGGGACACAAAGGAATGTGATGCACCTGAATCAAAAAGAACAGAAGCTGCCACTGAATTAACTGGAAGGGTACCCATCACGATTTTAGGGGACTCTCGAGCTTCTTCCATTTTGACATGGGTGACTTGACCACTATTCATAGCAGGTGGTCTAGCATCACGTTTTCTGCTAGGATGATTTTGACGGCCCTTCCTACGGTCAACAGGTCGACACGTTGAATCCTGCGGCTGACCCTGGCGACAGTTGAGAGCACGGTGCCCTGGTTGTCCACACTTGCGGCATAAACCATCATTATGGGGAGGAGCCATAGCATTGAGCTATCCACTTTGATTTCTGAGCTAGCTAGGCGGCGCAGGCAGACAAGGTGCAACATAAGAAGGTCTCGGTGCAGGGGCAGGTCGGTGATGAACATTGTGTGGGATCCAGACTCGGCGTTTCTGAACAGGCTGACCCGCGGATGAGCCAACATCACGAGTGCGTTTGAGCGACTCCTGGTACTTAGCCAAACCAGTTTCAACTCGGTAGGCTTGGATGACAAGCGTTGCAAAGTCTGCGTAATCCTGAACAACAAGTATGAGCTGTATTTCAGAATGCAGTCCTTCACAGAATTTCTCCTGCTTGCGGACGTCAAAGTCGACGTCATCTTTAGCATAGCGGGATAATTCGAGAAATTTCCTCTGATATTCATCCACAGTCATTGTTCCCTATGCGAGTTTGCGAAACTCCTGCTTCTTTTGGTCGATGAGACCTTGAGGAATGTACCATGCATGAAAGGCTGACTGAAATTCCTGCCAAGTGGGTACAGATTCAGCAGGCACCATACCCTTATGGCTTTCCCACCATTGAGCAGCTGGACCATTTAAATGGAATGTCGCAAAGGTGACGTAACTGTCAGGGGCCACACTAGCTGATTCCATTTCAAACAGGATGTCACGAAGCCAATCATCAGCATCCATAGGATTGGTGGAGTTGCGAAAAACAGACGGGTTGAGGCAAACAAATTCTGGCAGCGAGATCAGTCCAGGCTCCTGACGAGCCTCGTTGTGTTCCAAACGTTTTACCAGAATCTCGTTGAGTTGGCGGTTCAATTCAAACTGCTGCATCATTGTGGCAATATAGGGTGGAGGTGGAGGATCGTCAGCCATCCTGCCAAATCAGCAGGGGCGGTTTAGCAAGAAGAACTGCAGGTGTATGGAATGATTCATGAAGTAACATGCAAAACAGAAGGAAGTGCAATAGATACTTCATCATATTCGCACCAAACATTCAAATCCACACATAGCCTTGGTTACCATCCGGCATTACGACAGCTGAAAAGGGAAGGCTAGACAACTAGGCGGCGTGCAGGCATGTGGTAAGGAAGTACACAACAAGACATAGCAAAGGCCACATCAACGTCGGAGAAAACTGTGGAGCGAGGAATCTGCAAGTGACAACACAGGGTGCCCTCGATAAAAGGATCCTGTAAGCAGAACCTGGCCCACAATCTTGAAGCAAGGGGGAATAAATTCAGAACTCCGGGTGGATGTGATCACAAGAACCTAATGTTGGAGTTAGTAAAATTTTAACCCGAATAGAAGAGAGATCCGAGTCCCAGAGTAAAGATCGAGGAGTAAAACATCCTAATACCACCCAATTGGCGACGTGGGCTCGTAAGCCACATAGCAAGTTAGTAAAACAGTTTCGGTTTTCCAGACTCAACTTCGGCCAAGGAGTTGGAAAGGGGGATTCCTAGAGGCACTCGGCTCTGATACCAACCTGTGACGCCCCCGGCTTAATCGTGCACTAATCATACACGCAAATGCACACGATCAAGCCTAAGGACTCACTTGAAGATATCACAACACAACTCTAAAACATAAATAAAGTCATACAAGCTTTATATTACAAGCCAGGGCCTCGAGGGCTCGAATACATAGCTCGATGGCATACAAGCATCAGCGGAAGCAACAGATATCTGGGTACAGATATAAAAGAGAAACAGAGATAAGCCTTTAAGAAGGCGGGCAAAATAAAACACTACTATCGAAAAGGCGTAGGCCTCCTGCTTAGGACCCTCCGAACCTACTCTTGGTCGTCGGTCGGCTCTTCGTAGTAGTACTCGCCGGAAGGGTAGTAGTAGTAGTAGTAGTAGCCGTCGGCGGGGGCAGCTGTCTCAGGGGCTCCGTCATATGGTCAAGACAAACTGATAAGGGGAGAAAAAGAAAGCAAAGCAACCGTGAGTACTCCGAAGTACTCAGCAAGCAAGGATCTATACTACATATGCAATATTATCAAAGGGAGGCTGTATATGTGGACTGGGCTGCAGAAATACCAGAGTAGAGAGAAAAGGCCTAGTCCTATCGAAGACTAGCATCTTCATCGGTCTTGCAGCATTAGAAGAGTGCAGATTAGCATAATGTAAAGTAGTAGTAGAATCAAGTAACACTCTCGCCCAAAGATCCTTCCTCGATTCCCTGCGAGAAAGCGATCCCGGAGCCACATATCCAGGTACCATCTCAAGTTCTAGTTGTATCGATCGGGATACATCTCCGAGTGTCCTTTACCGTAGGACCGGCTATCGATAGATGTTTTCTTCCCTGCAGGGGTGCACCAACTTACCCACCACGCTCGCTTAACTCCGGCCGGACACACTTTTTGGGGTCATGCCCGGCCTCGGCCAAATGATACACCGCAACCCTACCTATAGCTCAGCAGAGAGGTCCCCGCCGGTCTACCTCCTAAGCGCAAGGGGGTCTTGGGCCTTCGCCCCTCGCCCTCCGGGTCGTTGCGTGCAGGGCGAACAGGCTCCACCACTACCGGATGGTGCCGGCCAGCCCGGCCGCAGTGCTGAACTGGACGTCTGACAAAGCTTTCAGCTGATGCTACGATGCAGAGTGCCCATAACTATTCCCACATGATGGTTAGTGCTATCAGGCCGTAGGCCTGCTCGGATCAAATATCCAAATCGTTAGAGGACTAGGAACTTGCGGTAACGAGCAGAGACTCACGATCGATGTGACCCCGTCGCCCCGTCTCGAGGACTTGCTGCAAGGGCTAAGAATGCCCGGCCGCGCCTCGTAAAATAAATCACGGGTAACTTATCCATCATTCGCGGGTACCCCTCAGGGTTGACCCGCCTTTCCAAGTATCAGTATCAACAGTAATGTAAGACATCCATGTGGCTACCATATCAAGGGGGAATCCGAGGCATCACCCTCGTTGGACTCCCAGCTGATGTAATATCAAGGTGGACGTAGGAGGAATCACCATCGAGGTCCACACTTGAGGTGTTGCATGACTTCGTCGTTATCGGGGGTGGTGTAGGAGGAATCACCCTCGCTGACCACGACCCATTAACTAACCTACAAGGTTATCATCAGAAGTGCTGACGAGGTATCACCCTCGGCACTCGATAGTAACCTAGTTGTGTCGAACAACTAAGGAGGAAGTGAGGTGTGGTGCCGGGTCCTGGTCTTCGATCCCGTTGATAGGGTCTTCTGATACTCCAGCGGGGCAGTCGGGATAAGTGGGGTCACTGTCGGGGCTCTACCCAGTCTATTCTAAATAGTTTAGGATGAATAGGAAGGTATCAACAGTAGGTTACAATAAGCAAGCTATGCAGCAAAAATAGGATAACAGTAACAGTAGCAAAATCTAATGCAAGCACGAGAAAATAGAATGGGCGATATCGAGATGATCAAAGGGGGGGGCTTGCCTGGTTGCTCGGCGGCAAAGGCAGAGTCATAAGAAGTGTAGCCAATCACCGGAGCTACGTCGGTACCGGGCTCTATCGAGAGAGAAGAGGGGAAGGAAATAGTATAAATACAAGGCAGACAAAGCAACACAGAGCAGGCTACGCTAACGTGCGATGCAGGGCTGCCTAAAAGCATGTCTAAGGCATAATAGTTATTTTTAGGGTAAAAGTTGGAATTATTAACCGGTGGTTAAGCACTATTCATCTACCGGAAACGGCCTCGAAGTTGCGGGTTCACCTCCGTAGAGGACCCCATCACGGAAACAGACAGCACGGTCAGCTTCGTCTCGTCGTTCTGATCAATTTTCATGCACAAAGTTTTTCGATCCGAGCTACGGTTTATTTTCTATGAATTATCAAAGTTTTAGCAATATTCTGAATTTTCTGTTTAATAATATTTCGAATTATTTTTTAAAATGAAAATGCTATAGGTACCCACTGGTGCACCCAGCAGAGTGCTGGTGTGGCTGACAGTGGGCTCCAGTTGACTGCCCAGTCAGCAGTCAATTGGGGGCTTGACTAGTCAAAGGGGGCCCACTAGACCCACCAGTCAGTGACTGGACTGGTCCAGTCAGCTGGTTGACTAGTCAATTGGGTCCAGTCGGACCCAGTGGTCAGCCTCTGTTAATCTAACAGGGTTTTAAATTAATCTAATCAGCGGGGTGGGGCCCAAATGTTAGTGAGAGTTTGCAGTTTAGTTAATTAACCCTAACACTAATCGCTACAGTACACGGACCCACTGTCAGTGACTATTAGGGCAGGGGGGGTAGCACCGCGGGGCGACACATGTCCCCACCGGAGTTTAAACTCCGGCGCGTGTCGGCGCTGCTCTGACGAGCAGTAGGGTGGGCGGCGCCGTTCGGAAACGGCCGCCAGGCCATGGTTCGATGCGCGGATCGGCGCATTCGAAAGCTCGCGCGATGCCGCATTAGGTGGGGGTGGTGACTGGCCCGGGAAGGCCTTAGCCATCGGCGGCGACCTCACTAGCGGCCGCCGGAACTCGGAGCTGCTCGGGCTCGAGTAAAACGAGAACGAGGGGAGGCGAGACTAGGCACGTTCGACTCCAGGAAGCATTCTGAGCACGTCGATGTGCTCTGCTGCTTGCGGCAGCGACTAAAGTGACGGCACCCAATAGAGCGGCGGAGCTCTGCTCGGCGGTGGCGACGGCGAAGCACACGGGCAGGTAGGGCTTGATTTCGTGAAAAATGGAGGAAGGGGTGGACGCAGATACTCACCGGGTGGATGCACGGTGGTCCGGCGGAGGGTTAGTAGCAGCAGAGGGCTCGGTTTCGACGGCGGTCGCCGGAGATCGCAGGAGACAAAGCCGGCCGATTCGGTCGATGCAGGCACGCTCGGCTTGAGCTGGTCCCCGCGGAGGAAGTAAACGAGGGAGGCAGAGCTCCTGGTCAACCTCGCAGGGCACGGGGAGGCTGCAGGCCACGGCAACCGCGGCGGAGCGGCGATGACCGTGCTCGGCCAGAGAGGGAGAGGAGGGAGACGGGCATGCGAGGGAGAGAGGGGAAAAAGGAGGAGGCGACCAGGGGGAATGGACAAGGGGAAAGCTTATCCCCTTGCGCTCGCCTGCCTCGTCGCGGTGTCGCGCTGCGGCCGGTGGAGGCGCGGTCGTCCATGGAGACGGCAACACGGAGGGAGAAGGTAGGTGGAAGTGGGCTGGGCCGGCTCGGCTCAGCAGCCAGGTAAGTGGCTCTGGCATTTTTCTTTTATTTCTGTTTCTGTTTCTGTTTTCTCTTTTCTTTTCTATTAGCAAAAATGTTAGGCCACTCATTGATTTTTGTAGACTATGTGACCTAGACCAAATATTATAGTGCATTATTCTCAAACACCAAAAATTAGTTTGGGCCAAATATGATTTAATTTGGATTTTTATTAAATGAAATGGGTTTAAAAGGGGGCTGTTTGCCACTGTTTGAAGTTGTTAGAGTCACTCAACTAATTTAGCTAATGTTGATCTTATTTTTATAATTGCTTTAGGAATATTTGCAACAGTACGAACATTTTAGTTCCTGGATTTGAACAACTTTTAATTTCAATTTAAGTTTGAGTTGAAATTTAAATTGGATTTTGAATTGGATTATGACACTAATGATGATCAAGAACTGTTGAACATGATGACTTGGCATTATCAGAAGGCAATCACTGTAGCAATTACATAGGGATGTTACAGCCTAGACCCAAACAGGATACAAGTACGTACATACTACTTGTGTTAAAAAAGAAAGGCGGGGTTTTCCTTCGCGGGATTGATCGATACAAATCCTCGTTTGACGTGTCAATTAATGCATATTTTTTCTCCAACGCCCAAAGACCTAACCATCTCACTCCTCATTGCTTGATTAATGCAGCGCCATGCAAACCAACCTTCTCACTTCCACATGCATGCAAGTGTATATTAATGTCCTTGGTTGCTAGTACAAGGCAAACCCCATCAATTTTGCCTCGATTAGTGTTAGTGGCCTTCTGCAAATTGTAATTTTGATACTGGCCTTGTATACAAAAAAATTGAGGTAGTAACTACTTGACTTCCTTCCCCATTGCGGTGACGTCGACGATATCTCGAACGTTGTGGTTTGGCAAAGTGCGTTCGACGAAGCACACCATTGAGGGAGACCTCGGTAAGTCGTTCGCAAGTGCCGCCCGCAAGCCAAGACAACCGCCTTCTTTGCATCCAGGAAGTCCGTTGAACCAAAGGACGCGTAAATGTACTAGTACTACACAATAGCGTCATCCGTCCATCTTAGTGCGGTAAGGTGGTTTCTCGAAGAAGACGATGGAGAAGCGGAGTCAGCGAAGAGTGAAATGATGGTTGCTTCATCCGTGCTTTGTGATTTGACGCCTCACTGCTTTGTGATTTGTGATAGAAGGGACAGGGGAGTAGACTCTGTGCTCTATACTGTACATGCGTCCAAGCATGGGAGAAAGATGAGAGAGCTTGCATTTTTCTATTCCTTCAATCAATCAATTAGGGAGCTTCGGTTCCATCTTTTTGGCTTTGGCAGCACCGTCCACAATGGTTCCCATCGATGCCAAAAGCTATTTTCACATTTGGCTACACATTGTAGATGCCCTTAACCGTACCACTTGGTTTTGCTCCTGTGTGCTATCTATACAAATCTCGATCATATTGATCGAAAAAATTATAATATAAGGATTAGTAAAAAGGAGGTGATTTTCCCGCGTGGAAGGAGGGGGAGGTTTCTTATTTTTAGAGGACGTTGGCCTGGCGGTTTGCTAACATGCGGTCCCACGTGTCAGTGCTTTACCAAGCCGATCCGCGTCCCACATGAGGCAGAACAACGGCAGAAACAACATGTGGTTAACTTGAAGAAGATGAGGGAGAAGCAGATTCAGCAACAAGAGAAATGATGGTTGCTTCGTCCCTCCAACTTATTTTTTTAGCATTACTTCGTCCCTCCAACTTAACTGCGGGAAAGGTGCAGCTTTGTGATTTGACGCCTCATTGCTTATTACTACGCCGGTGCCATGACTGGGGTGCTTCACCCCTACTGCTCTGCACTGTTATTTCAGTATGGCACGTGGACCCGGTTGCTTGATGTCCCACATGTCGGTGAAAGGGACTAGAACATTTATTAAAGTGAGTGCTCCACTCTTACGACGGAGGAGTACACGACACGGCGGCCCAGTAAACTGTTACTTGTATTGTAGTACTACTATAGTTTTGCTATTTCGCATGATCCATCAATACAAACCCGATTAAATAGGCAAGGGCGGTATTTTTCCCACGCGGTGGATGATACTAGCCATACATTTCAAAGGCAATTTTAATGTATGCAAACTGAATAATTAAGTAACAATATGAGATCTAGTAAAACTAAAAACAAATACGGAGTATGATTTATTGTGTTAGAATGTAGTAGTAGTGATGTATTGCATAGTTGTTAGATGTAACATGCAAGAACGTGTAGAGATGTACTTTTGGAGGGCCTATAGAGAGAAATTGGGCATAAAGTGGATTCAAATATTTGTATTTGTCTTCATAGCATTTGTAACTCATATCTACAGTTTGTACAGTAGACGTGAATGCTTGTTCACTCTTATGAAACCAGTACAGCAAAAATGGGGTGGCGTGCGCCAATTTAGGCACTGGCACGTTGGCCTACTCGGCTCCACAGAGAGAGCATGAGAAGAGATAAATACACGGGCGGCCAGTGTATTTCAAGCGAAAAGCGTAATACGGTCATCGGACTTCAGAATACGCTCATTACGGTCACTATATACGTTTTGCGGTGATTATACGGTCACTTGCTCATCGTTCAGCATCGGATTGCACTCTGTTGACCGACCAAATAGTCTGCGTGGCACTATGTTGACTGGTTAAATTGACCATGTTCCTTGTGGGTCCCACCTGTCAGTTCGCATAGGAAAAAGGTGAGATAAACACAAATTTATGCAGGCGCGACAAGACTCCAACCCGTGCGCGGGAACCACCTGGTTGTGTATGTGTCTGTCAGGGCCTGATGTGTGCGCATGCACGTGTAGGTTGAGCACTTGAGCGTGAGAGTGTGTGTTGGTCGTGTGGTGTGTGCATGCATGCGTGCGTGTATGCATGTGAGTGTTGCATGCATGCGTGGCTGTGTGTGTATGTGTGAGTGTTGCGTGCGTGCATGGCTGCGTGTGTTCGTGTGAGTGTTGCATGCATGCAGTTCGTGTGCATGCGTGCGTGTGTGTATAATCACCACACCAGCTCCTGTATGTTAAAATAGACGGCTCAACATACCAATACAAGGCCACCTTGTCCATTGTGCCTGCGGTCATGACTTCGAACCACCGTCCAATATTTTGTTATCATTTGTTTTCATTCTGATACACACCGACAGGTGGGCCCAATGGTAGTGAGATAATGTGATGCAACACTAGAGGTGCCACGTGGAGCGTTTAACTGGTCAACTAGTTGTGTCTTGAGCAAATACAGAGTTGTACGGTGAGCCCGTGACTGTATAATAACCACAAAACGTAAATGGTGACCGTAATGAGTGGATTCTGAAGTCCAATGTATGTATCGTGCTTTCGCTTCAATTACAATGATTGTCACTGTATATATCGCGAGGGAAAGATGAAACATGGGTGAATGTGCTGGGGGCGTACTTTTAGAGGACCTGGAGATAGTTTGTGTGCGTACATAAAAGGGGCGTAGAGGGGGTGTATGCGATGGAGAGAGAGAGATGCTCTTCGTTTCTCTTTATTATGACTAACTTTATATATAGTATAAAAATATAAAAATTCATAGTGCGGAATAAATATCATTGGGTGCACCATGCAATGCAAATTAACGTTCATACCCCTCCATATAACTTTGTAATGTTGTATATATGTAGAAATTCTAAAATAATTTTTTGGTCAAAAGGAATGTTGTATGCGAAATAAACGTGAAGAGAGGGCTTTCTAGATCAATGGGGTACGTGATGTAACATGTGTGAATGTGTAGTTGACGTATTTGGCAGGGCCTAGAGAGGTATGTGTATGTATTACGTATTCGAGAGAGGCATGGATAGAGGGGCTGGCGGGGGGGGGGGGGGGGGGGAGATAGCACGAGAAATGAGAGAGGTCTAGAGAGAGAGACAAATAGGATGTCACGGCGAGAGATGCCCTTGAGTGTGTATTTACAAGGGGGGAGGGGATAGAGGCACGAGGAGAAAATATTTTGTGTGGTGTCTGAGTTGGTATGTGTGGGTGTGAGAAGATAACGAGACCTGGGGGCAGAGGGTGTGTCACCGCGTGAGGTCTGGTGGGCCGAGGTGAGGCCCTTGGTTCGGTTCCGTCCTGCGCCACATTGGTCGGCCCATGACGCATTTAGGGAGACCCATGGAGGACTAGTCGTACAAGACAAAGATACCAGAGTCGTGAAGGACTCTGTGTCCACTGACAAAGCCGGCTAGGATTTGTAACCCTAGGTCCTCAAACTAAGGTAACCCCTTATCTCTGATATTACCTTTCATCCAACCTAACTTTAAGGGGCATCCTACAGAATGCTCTGCTAGAATCATACTCGTCAATTAGGAAGAGAGGTGGAGACAATGCGTGCGAGACAGGCCTAAAGATAATGTGCGTGCGGGAGACACATAGGCAGGTCTATGTATATAGAAAGGGTCGATGGGGATTGTGCGTGTGTATGCTTGTGAGAGGAAGAGCGCTTGTGATAAAGGTTAGTGAAAACAGACGTAAATGGTTGCGAGAGGGAGGGAGGGTTATATCGAGAGCATGTCTGTGAGGAAGATACCTCGGGAGAGAGTGTGTGAGCATGTGTGAGAGACCACCGATGGGTATACACCGTGTGCGCATATGTGTGAGAGAGAAAGTCAGCACGTGTGTGAGGAGGGGCCTATGGAGAGTGAAACTACACGTAAAAGACTGATGTACACATTGATTAAAAATATAAATTGTATCCAAATATGAGGATGGGATCATGTTATTTGCAATTCGCGTAAGGAACGGTCATTGATCCATCAGACATCTATATTCTATCAAATTTGAGCATGTCTATGTTATTATTCGACATAATTGATCCACAGAGTTATTATTTTGAACTCCAGACAATGCATCGCTTTAGCAATCAAATATAAACGTGAGTATAGTTCATGTTGTGTGTGTAAAGCACATTATATATACAAAAGTTACACAATGAACATTATAAATAGCTAGCTATGAACTAGCATACATTTGAATTCAACTTAAGGTGGTTAAAAAAATTTGAATTCAACATGAAGTCCATTCAATTATTTGAATTCGAGATCATGCATTTGTAAATCATACCTAAATTATGGGGGCATCAATCTTTGCTCTGCTTTTGTACATAATAGCATATATAGTCGTGTACAAAATAGATTCAAATTTACCTCCTGCATTCCAAAATAATCATAGTTATACGATTTTCAAGTTTCAAAATTTCAAAAAGAAGCGCATAATTTAATGAGGTTTTCAAACATACAAGGACAAATTTGACGTTGTCTATTTAGGTCAATCCTCAAAGTTCAAGAGTACTCTAAACGTGAATGCTTCTATTTCAAAATTTCGAACGAAGCGCCAAAAGAGCCTCTACTCGCCCGAAACCGCGTGAGACCAATGTTTGGTAGAAGGAAATTACTTTTCTAACTCCGACCCGTGAAGCCTACCGGCCCGACGTCTAAAGGTCTGAACCGGGGTAGGTTTGTAACTTCATCTAGACGCCACGCAACCGCCTCAGAAAAACATTCATACACCATGGCCGCCTAAACACACATTCGCTCGGCCGAAATCGCTCCCGCCCACTATTTGGGATACCTGGGATTACCGTCCTACCCCCGACCCGCAGTAGGTCCGAAATTTAAGAGGGGGGCAAAGTTTGTACTTTCCCCAAATTTCAAACAAGCGCGTCCCATCTGTTAAAAAAAACAAGCGCGCCCCAGACCGAAACATGGTTCCCCCTTAGCTCTCCCCGCCACCCCCGTCCCCCGTCCGATTCCCCATTCATACTCCGTGGGCGCCAAAACTACCTCTCCACCAGCCGCGAAACCCCGGTGTCCTCCGTCCGCCACCCCATCCCACCCATCAACCGCCGCCCTCCTCCATCACGCCGGAGCCGATACCCTGACGTCGTCGTCCACCGCAATCGCAACCGCAACGCCCTCCATGGCTAGTAGTTGAAGCCGAGGCATAGCTGCCTCTAGGACGTTGACATGCGCCGTACCCGAGCCAGTTCAACCAAGACGTCCTGCGCCTCACCGCTGCCGCTCCAACATCGCCACCGTCCACCGCACCGGAGCTGTTCCCGCTACGCCGTCCTTCGCCGCCTCAGATCTGCTTCCCCTCTGCCGACAGATGGCCATCGCAACACAGTCAAAAATTTGGCCATGGGTTCGTCCAAGGCTCCACCCTCCTCCAAAACATCGGTTCCCCCGATAAAAAGAAGAACATCGCCGCGATATCAGGAGGACACATCACTGGCAATCGGAAATGGTACTCCTCTTCCCTTATTCGTGCAAATCTTACATGTCTGCTTGCACGATATTCATCCCACAGAAGACACTAGTTGACTGCTTAGTCCAACACCTTCTTCCTGATACTAGATGTTCCTAGTAACTCGCGATACACAAGGTTTCTCCTCATATACTATTTCACCTTAGCTAGAGGTACGTCGCCCCCCTGGATTTCAATTCCTGGTCAGTTGATTCCCAATTAAAGGATGCATTCCCCGGTGTAACTGGCGTTAGACCGCCTATTATGCCGGGGAAGCAGCGCCTTGGTGTTTATCTTAGGGGTGTGTGGGGCCTAGGAGCTGCTGGCGCCCGATCTGGAGGTTGGCCGGGCTTAAAGGGATGGCCGGGGGGCGCTGCCAAGCACGGCGGTGGTGTGAGGTCGAGGGAAGGGCGGGGCGATGGAGGCAGTGGTCTCGGCCGGTGGTCGCTGGCGGTTCAAGAAGATTGTAAACAGTGACTGGCGGGAGGTAGACGAAGGCCATCTGCCCGTTCCTTGTAGATCGGACGGTTCATAAAAAAATCGACTGACCTATTTATTTTCAGTCGACTGTTATTTTGATAGGACCACATGTGGTGGTGTGCTGGAGGAGTACCTGCATTTCCCAGCCATCCCTGTGCTCATATATTACAAAATCATACGGAGTAGAATCTAATTTTGTTTGCCATGCAATGTTGTAGAGCTATCATATGTCTCCTGTCATTTATTTTCCAGCCACCTGCTATCTGCTACTTTTACAGTGCACTAGTTCTGCACACACTTCACCCATACTCTCACTATTGTATTTTTATGCATGGGTATTTCAGCCTCTGCCAACCGGTTGATAGAAGCATGAAATAAAAGAGAGAAGCAGCTCTAGCTTTCTTCGGGCTTAGGCAAGACACGTTTCAACGCTATAAAGGGTGCAGTGTCAGCAGATGGAGACGGTAAATGTAGCTCTGGAGTTGATGATCTCGCTCGCCATGAGCCACCATCCCAGGTGCTTGCTTTAACTTCGTAGTGTCATATGTGGTTGCATGTTGCATATGGTGTCTAGCTTGTATTTGAAAGGCCGAAGTCGGTCTTTATTAAGATAAGGAAAGATATTTTTTACATGAACCACCATCCCGGGAGCACCAGAAGACAAATAGCTAGTCAGGCACTGGCCGAGCCAGTGACAAGCCCAGCACAGACAGGCATCACCTGCAAGCCAACTAAAAAGCCACGGTGGTGGCGAAGCAGCCCACCTCCCACCAGGCTCTCAGGTCCTCGATGATCATGCTCACCACTCCAGCCAGGTGTCTAGCTTGTATTGCTTCCAATTTGGTTAAATTGCATCTTCTTAGCTTACACATTATACCTTTGAATATGACATGCCTTCCTCTATTTTTGGTACATACTACTACATCTGTCTATTAACCATGTTCTTACATCAAACTAATTTCTTGTGTATTCCTCATCAATCACTTATGATGAGACAGCCAGGCTCGTGGACTGCTGTAAGAAAAGATCCACTTTTAAAGAATGCAGTGTCAGCCTCCCCACATGATTCTCAAGAAACAACAATGCTAGATGAAGATAGTCAACATAGCTCTGTAGTTGATGACCGCATTTCCCCTACACCACCATCGCAGGTGCTTGCTCTAACTTGGCAGCGTGATATATGGTTGCATGTTGTATATAGTGTCTAGATTGTAATTCTTCCAATCTGGTTAAATTGCATGTGTTATTCTGCTTAGTTTATACATTATACCTGTTAATGTGACATGCCTTCCTGTTTTTGGTACATAGTACATCTGTCTATTAAGCATGTCCTTACATAAAACTACTGTTTTTTTGTATCCCGCATCAATCAATATGACGAGACACCTTTAGTATATGCAGTGTGATATTGGTTGCATCTTTCATATGATTTATAGCATGCGCTGCTTCTAATTTGTTGAAACGCCATTTATGATGGGACGCTTTTAACTTGGTGGAGTCATATTGGTTGCATCTTTCATGTGGTGTCTAGCTTGCATTGCTTCTTATTTGTTGAAATGGCTTCTGCTTAGTTTACACAAATAGTTGTGAATATGCCATGCCGTCCTGTTTTTCGTACATATTCCATCCTGGTATGATGTGTTTGCCTTACATCAAAGTAGTGATTGTCAGTATCATGCATGAATGAGTTCTGAAGAGTGAATTGTATTGCTTTTTCTTGTCGGTTTTACTTGACAATTCAAAATCAATAAAGTGGAAGGAAATTAGCAAGGCAGTGGATAAAGGTGCTCCTTCCAAACGGAGGGCCTCTACGGATTCTACTCCGCCACCCCCCCCCCCCCCAAGAAGATTTGTAAGACAACACATGCATAGACACTCAACGTAGCTGTGTTGATGATGAGCACGTCTCCCCTAGTCCATCATCACAGGTGCTCCGTATAACTTGGCACTGTTATATGTGGTTGCATGTTATGTATGATGTTTAGCTTGTATTGCTTCTAATTTTGTTGAATTCCATCTGCTTACTTTACACATTATACTTGTGAATAAGACACGTGTTCCTGTTTCTAGAACATACAATATCTGTCTATCACACCATGTTCTTACATCAAATTACTACTGTTGTGTAACCTGCAACAATCACTTATCATCAGACACGTTTAACTTGGGAGTGTGATATAGGTTACATCTCGCATTCTTTTCTAGCTTGTACTACTTCTAATTTGTTGAAATGGCACTTATGACGAGACCGTTTTAACTTGGTAGAGTGATATTCGTTGCATCTTTCATATGGTGTCTAGCTTTCATTGCTTCTAATTTGTTGAAATGCCTTCTGCTTAGTTTACACATCATAGCTGTGAATATGCAATGCTGTCCTTTTTTCTTACACATTCAATCGTCCTATCATGCGGTCCCCTTACGTTAAAGTAGTGCTCGTCAGCAACCTGCATCAATGAGTTCTGAAAAGCGAATTTTTATTTATTTTTCTTGTGGGTTTGACTTGACAAGGCAATACAATTAAGAAAGAGGAAGGAAAAAAAATAAGGTAGGGACTGATGGTGGTCTTTTGGCGAAACCGGCATCCCAGGTACATCCTCTAGCTTGGCAGTGTGATATTGTCTTGCATGTTGCATATGATTTTGTTGAATTCCATCTGCTTACTTTACACATTATACTTGTGAATAAGACACGTGTTCCTGTTTCTAGAACATACAATATCTGTCTATCACACCATGTTCTTACATCAAAGTACTACTGTTGCGTAACCTACAACAATCACTTTTCACAAGACACGTTTAACTTGGGAGTCTGATATAGTTTACATCTCGCATTATTTTCTAGCTTGTACTACTAATTTGTTGAAATGGCACTAATGACGAGACAGTTGTAACTTGGTAGAGTGATATTCGTTGCGTCTTACATATGGTGTCTAGCTTTCATTGCTTCTAATTTGTTGAAATGCCTTCTGCTTAGTTTACACATCATAAGCTGTGAATATGCAATGGCACTAATGACGAGAGACCTTTAACTTGGTAGTGTGATGTTGTTTGCATCTTGCATAAGATTTATTTCTTGTACTGCTTCACATTTGTTTAAATGCCAGTTATGACGAGACACTATTAACTTGGCAGAGCGATATTTGTACCATCTTTCATATGGTGTCTACCTTCCATTGCATTGCTTCTAATTTATTGAAATGCCTTCTGCTTAGTTTACACATCATAGTTCTGATTATCTCATGCCGTCCTGTTTTTCATACATATTACATCCTCCTATCATGCGGTTGTCTAACATCAAAGTTCAGTTCGTCTGTATCACGCATCAATTTGTTCTGAAGAGCTAAATTTTTATTCCTTTTTCTTGTCGGCTTGACTTGACATGGCACAGAGAAAGAGGAAGGAACACAGAATGGCAGGGGATGATGTTAGTACCCAGGACACACGAAAACGGAAGCGGAAGAATTATGCAGATTCTCCTGGTACTAATGGTGCAATAGAAGGTCAAAGTCCACCAGAAAATTGTACAAACGCGGTATCCCGTGCTACACGAGCTGCAAAACAAGCCGAACAGAAACTAATAGCTGCCACAAAACAAGCAGCGACAACCCTAGTTGTTGCAACACCTTCCACAGTACCACCAGCTGCACGAGTTACTCGTTTGTCAACTAAGCTAGCAGCACGTTCCCAGGCTCCCTTGCCACCTGACACTACTTCCGAAGCACTCTTGACACAAGATGAGTTGGCAAGATCAGATGAACCTTGTGAGCTTCAACAGCAAGAAGGTAGTTGCTGGAGTCAAGTTACAGTCGCATGCTTCTTTATATGTAGTCTCACAGTTTGATGTACACTAACACTTCCTATGTTCGTTGTTGGACTAGCACCTAGGCGCAAGAGGAAACAGACATCAGGGATAATGCTTGATAGGTTAACTAAATCTAGAGGAGGAAGAATGGAGATCCGTTTTGAGGCAGGTTTAAAAAGGCCACGTGATGCTACAGAGTCAACCAACTTAGTATCAGAGGTAGCGGTTGCTGTTAGGTGTCATGCACGTATCCTCCCAACATGGATTCAGTACAAGAATGACAAACAAGAAACCCAGTTCAACACCTTCCTCAACCATTTATCTGTAAGTATGGTTATGTATGGAAACTAGTAATATCGTCTTGCTCTGTCCCATATTTTCTAGGTTGCTAATAATGAGACTCCCATAATTTTTGTTGGGGATATCGTGCGACATATGCCAGGGGGTGGCTTATTGTGGATGGGGACAAAAGTACGTCGCCGGGCTCTAGAATTAGGAGTGAGCGAGACCGCGTATGCTTGTGAATCTTACCCAGGTTCGGGGCTCTCCTAGGAGATAACACCCCTAGTCCTGCTCTGCGGGGTCTCCGCATGATCACTATCTCAACAGGTAGCTACAAGCTTGCTCCTTGAGCTGTTTGGCTAGAGGAGGAAGAAGGGCAAGGCTAGCTCTACTCCACTCTCTCTCTGGGTGTGTGTGTGGTGCTGTGGGTGCTCGACGAGGCGTCTGCCAAGGCGCCAACTGCCAACCCCTTGCATGGGGTGACCTGGGGGGTTTATATAAGCCTACCCCCTAGGGGTACAATGGTAATCTGGCTAGATGCGGGGCTCGGCAGTCAGCGTCACTGGTCGCCGGCTTCTCCGCCGACCGCTGGGGCCCGCTGCCTGGTGGGTCCGCCGACTGCCGTGATCTCAGCCGACAGGTGGGTCCCGCCGTCTACGGGCCGCGTTGACTGCTTTATGCTGTAGCATTGCCCCTGATGACGAAGGCCTCATCAGGGGGAGCGTGGATATAGTCCTGCCGCTTGGCGGGGGCTCACTGTAGCCATACCCCATCGTATCTGGTTAATGGCGCACAGACTTCAAGGGAGGAGGAGGGCCGCCTGCTAGGAGCCGACCTCCCACTGTGCCGACTAGTCTGGGCTCGCTGCCTTCTGGCTTGTCACGGACAGGTAGGGCCCGCTGCCTGCGGGCCGTACTGGCCGCCCGTCGTGGGAGCATGGCTTCCTCTGCCATGGGTGATGTCATGAGCGGCATGGCAACAGTCCTGCGTTGGGCGCAGGATGCCTGCTTGGTACGCTGTACTGTGGCCACGATCTGCCCTGGATTCGGGGGTGGCAGGCATGTACTGTAGCCATGCCCTGTCTCATCATGTTTATGTTGGCGCTAACTTTGAGGGCATGAGGGGCCGCCTGCTAGGACTCGGCTTCCCAGGAGGCCGCCTGCTAGGAGTCGGCCCACTTCATGGCCGTCTTGTGGACTCCGCCGTCTCCTGGCAACCGGCTGCTTGGACCAGCCGGCCTCAAGAAGGCGGCCCTTTGTCCTTGATGTTTGAGGGGCGCAGCCTGCCCCGATGTCTTGAAATACCAAAGGGAGCTGATGGGGCTACCCGTGGTCATTTACTCCGACAGTAGTCCCCGAAGCTGATGAGGCGCTGCGGCTGAAGGGGCGAGAAGCCTCAGCAGCTTCATATTTCGGGTCGCTTGGTATACTGCTTCATCCGCCTTCCGAGGTGCCAACTGGTAGGTGTCGTTCATGACCAGGCAGGCCGCCTGGCGATTTCGAAACGTCATGGTGGGGACCAGGTGGCATGCTAGCCAGACATCAGGCTTGCCACACGCGCATGTCGGCCACGTGGCGTCATCAGGCCAAGCCGGCCTGCCAGCCCACGCACGTGACGTGACGGCACCATAGGCCGGGGCCTGCCACTACAGTGCCTCGGCACGCGCGCGGATCCGCTACGGCCAAGGTGGACGGTTGGGCTTCTGCGGTAGTTAATTCACGCCTTTACTGGCGCTGCAATCGTGGGAACGGGGGGGAGTGGGCGTAGTTAATCCCACGATCCCCCACGCCCCCGCCCCCTCAGCTTCGCCGCCTGGGGCTATAAGTAGGGGGAGGAGGGGGGCGGCAGATGCACGCGCGCCCTCCTCTCCCTTTGCCGTTCTTCATCTTCTCCGCTGCCGCCACGCCCTTTCCTCCCGTCAAAGTGCTGCCGTAGCCCACCGTCGTCGAGCGTCCTCTTGCTGTGGCTTCCTTGCTCCGCCGCAGCCTCGCCCGCTCGCCACTACGCCGCGCCTGCGATGAGCTCCTTCGTCCATGGCGCACTCATGAGCCAGCGGCTGGGACGGCTCCAACGTCCATGATGATCACCTCTCCTTCCTCCGTCAAACACGGCGGATGCCCCGGGAGGCGAACGTGCAGGTGCGCATTCCCCCTGAAGCAGAAATCTCGCCGGCGCCGGAGGACGATGAACGCGTCGTCTTCCGGTCCCATTTCCTTTGCGGCTTCGGCCTTCCGGCGAGCGGCTTCCTCCGCTCCTTCCTCGACTTCTACCGAGTCCAGCCGTACCACCTCACGCAAAACACGGTGGTGCTGCTGGCCGCCTTCGTCACCATGTGCGAAGGGTACCTCGGCACTCTCCCCACCGTCGAACTCTGGGGGGAGTGCTTCTACCTCAAACTTGGCACCGCCGCCAAGGGCCAGGCGGCTCAATGTGGAGCCTGCGTGGCGGTGCGGCGCCCGGGCACCGGGAACCGCTTCCCGCCCATCTCCCTGCTGCGGTCAGCCAAGCTGTGGCAGAAATCCTATTTCTACATCAAGAGCATCCACCCGACAAGCGACTACGTCAACTTGCCGGCCTACGCAGCCGGCCCGCCAGCCGGGCCGCGCGCCAACTGGCAGTACAAGCCGAGTTCCCTGTCGGCCGCCTCCTCCGCCGCCCTTGCTCGACTTCAGGCGATGACGGAGTTGGAGGGCCTGAAGGGCTCGAACTTGCTGGCTGCCTTCGTGACGCGCCGAGTGCTCCCCCTCCAAGCTCGGCCTCACATCATCAGCTGCATGAGCGGGCACCGGGACCCGGGCCGGATGTGCACATGGGACCTGCCGGACGTGAAGGTGGTCCGGCTGGTCAACTATATCTCCAACTGCAAGCTGTCGGAGGCGGACTGGCGGTTCGGCATGCGGCCGTACGACCGCGCACATCCGCCGCCTGCGGTGAGTCTTGTAATTCTTTTCTCTTTGCTGGTCCGAGTTCTTGTTTTGCCGCCTGACCAGTTGGCCATGGTGCAGGTCCTCCCGGCCCAGTCGGCCGCCGGCGCTCTGGATCCATGTCAGCAGTATATGCCGGACCGAACGAGGAGCGACGTGGAAGATCCCGACTTGGGGGCGTCCGCCATGGAGGAGGACGACGCCGCAGGTGGCGGCGGTGGAGCAGGCGGCTCTGTTGGAGGAGGCGGCCTTGAGGACTGGCCGGATGACGATGAGGAGGAGAACGAGCCGCGCCGCCCGCACGGCACCTACAGGGCCGGCGCGAGCTCCTCAGCCACGCCGACCGCACGAGGCGGCCCACAAAAGCGCTGAGCCGGCTCGTTGCTGTTCGGCAGCCGGCCGAAGAAGTCCAAGAACGCGGCCACCGCGACCAGGCGGCAAGAGGCCGCCGCAAGAGTGGCCCAGTTCCAGAGGGCCCCGAAGCAGCCCCCGATGGTGTCCGCGTAAGTGCTTGGTTGTGTTTTCCTTTCTTCTTCCTTGCAAACTTTTTCTGAGTTTTCTCTTGTCTTGCTTGAATCAGGGCCCCACTCACTCTTGAGCAGTCTGCCGCTACTTCCGTGATCGGGGAGGCGGAAGGCTCCGCCAATACCCGCCGCGTGGACCCGCTCGCTGACCTCTGGGCGGCGACGGAGAGGAACGCGCGGGAGGCGTGCGAGGAGCGGGAGGAGGCGGAAAGGCAGGAAGCGGATGCGGCCTAGGCAGCGCGGGCGGACGTGGACGCGGCGGCCAAGGCTCAAGCGGACGCCGCCGCCAAGGGTCAGGCAGACGCGGCCGCTAGGGCGCAAGCGGAAGAAACCGCACGCGGCCAGACCCCGCAACTTGTCATTCCGTTGCGCGCGGCGCCGCTAGCGCCAGAGATCCCGGTGCCAACTGGAGGAGCCGGCGATAACCAGCCGGTCGTGGAGAGGAGGCGACGCCATCGTCTCGGAGGCGGAGGTGCCCCCGCAAGCGCCGACTGCCGGGGCCCGAGGCAATCGGCCTAACGTGCCACCGACGCCGCCGGTCAGTGGCGAGTTGGTGGTGGGGGCAACTCCCGTGGTCCGCCCTTCGGTGCGCCGGCGTGCGGCGAAGGCGGCCTCGGCACCGCGGGCGCAGGAGATCGGGGCCGCGAGCTCGTCGGCCCCAGACGCAGAGCCCACCAGTGCCGCCCCACCAGGATGGACGCCTGGGGGCGGGACGGGCGTGCTGAACAAGGCCGTGCAGGACGTTCAGGCCCAGCTCCAGGACCAAGGCGCCGCCCTCCAGCAGTGTACGAAGGCGTTCTTGGCGACTCGGACGGCCGTTCGGGTATGCTTCTTTGCTTTGTTTTTTGATTCTTGCAGTCTTCCGTGGGGGCGCGCCAGCGCACCCACTGGGTGTAGCCCCCGAGTTCCGGGCCGGCTGCTGAGCAGGCGGCTCGGAACTTTAAGGTAGGTTCCGAGTGTTAACTTGTTTTCTATTCTTTTGTCTTCGTTGCAGGACTACCACAACATCTGCGCAGCCGCCTTCAACTCCCAGGTCCAGGAGTTGGCTAAGCGGACCGCCGACCTCACCGAAAGCCGGCGTAAGCATTCTGTCTACTTCCTCGCGGGGGCGCGTCAGCGCACCCGCTGGGTGTAGTCCCCGAGATTCGGGCCTACTGCTGAGCAGTCGGGCCGGATCTTCTGGCAACCACTTTTCTTTTTTGGTCATCTTTGTTGATTGTCCTCTCTTTCTCATTTTTGCAGGAGCCAACGCCACACTGCAGCAGCATCTGGGCGAAGTCCAGACCGAGGTGCGCGTCAAGGAGGATGAGCGCCGTAAGGCGGCCCTGGAGCGCGACCGTCTGGCCGAGAAGTTGGCGGACCAGGCGGACCAGCACAAGGCGGAGCTCCAGAAGCTCAAGGAAGCAGAAGGTGCCCTTCAGGCCGAGTTTGAGATCGAACGCTCAAAGTGGGCCGAGAAGGAGGCGATCCTCACCGCTGGCTACGGCGAGATTGAGGACATGATCAACGGTAAACTTCTTTCTTTGGAATAGCTGCCGACTGCATCGGGAGTCGGCTTCTGATCTTTGTTTTTCTTTTGCGTAGACTTCTTTCCTGGCCACGCCGTCGCCGTCAGCGAGGCCATCGAGGCGCCGCGCGACCAGCGTAGGAGGGAAGGAGTGGAGATCCCGCCCGACGCGCCTCGGAACATGAACGAGCAGCTCCTGGCCGTCAGGACGCGTTTGCAGCCGATTCACCGTCTGCTCCGCCACCTTCAGCGTGCCGGGTCTCAACTGGTTTCCGCCCTCTGGCCAGGCGGCAAAGCTCCACGCACCCCCAGTCAGACCGCCGACTGGTTGGAGGCGGCAATCGGCCGCTTCGAGGCTTGGAGGGGCTCCTCCGCTCGGGCAGGCGCCCGAAGAGCCTTGGAGTTTGTCAAGGCGTGGTATCCTGGGCTGAACCTAGCCCAGTTGGCCATGTTCCGGCAGGAGGCCATGGAAGAGTTGGTGGCAGCGGGGCCTGCGCTCACCCATCGTGCGGTGGCGATTGCCGAGTACACTGACACCAGCGTCTTCTTCCCCGAGCTGGACGAGGAGGGTGCCGAGGTGCCGATGAACTGGTTCGGGCTGAACCCGGATGACGGTGAATACTCGGCGGAAGAAATCGCCTCAAGCGATGAAGGCGAGGACGAGGAAGATGAGGATGGTGAAGGCGACGCACCGGAGGGCGGAGCGGACGCCCAGCCTCAGCTTGATCGGGCCTCGAGCAACGAGCCGCGTGCGAGTGCACCGACTGCTGCTGAAGGCGACCAAGCCGAGACTCGCCAGACGGCCACTCCACCAGCTGGCGCCGCCGACTCCACCAAATTGCTAGACTCGCCTGTTGCTCCTTTGGCCTAGGCTGCCAACTTATCTTATCTTTTCCTGCTTTGGTAATCTTTAGAACAAACTTTGTTAAATTCGCGCAGTTCCACCTGCTGGGGGTGTATTCAAACTTTGTTGAATGCTGGCCGAGGGCCTCTTGCTATGTGATTTAATTCTCGCACAAGATGTGCTTCGTCGAGCTCTGACTTGTCTTGCTTTCTGTTCTTTTGCCTTTTTCCTTTGCCGCTTTCCCTTGGCTGCCGCCTTGCCGGCCAGACAGCCATTCTTCGGTCTGCTGGCCGGGTCAAGTTCTTGGCCATTTTGGGAAGACAAGTACTTTGGCCGCTTAGAACATAGCAATTTAAGGGAGAAGCCGGCTGGTCGGCTGCTCAGCAACCAGACGGCTAGGCGAGGAGCCGACTTGGCCTATGTGGGTGCTTTCGTCCTTAGCCATTTTTCATGTGAGCACCATTTCCTGCCTTTGACTCTTGCCTGCCGGACAGTCGCTCTGCAAGCTGCGGCTTATGGAAAGGGTGGGCTTAGATGCCGGCACACTACTTGTCCGACTGCAGGTAGAGCCAACATAGTACAAGGCGGCAAGCCCCCGGGCCGACTGGTCGGACCCGGTGCCGGGCGGAGGAGTGAAATAACATACTCACAGGCATGAAACTTATCATATAGATAAGAAAGGTAGCCCCCGAGTGCTCCTCGAGGGACCCGGTGCCTTTGCCCTTAGTACAAAAGGTAGCATGGTACATATTGTATTTAACTGTAAAATCTTTGGAGGAGATTTGCGTTCCATGGGCTCTCTGTTTCCTTGCCAGAATCGTCCCTTTTGCGCGCCCTGGGCTTCTGCGTGTCGATGAGGTAATAGGAGTCGTTGCCCAAGGCTTTGCTGATGATGAAGGGGTCTTCCCAAGGGGCCTAGAGCTTGTGCTGGCCGGCTGTTCGCTGGATCAGCTGGAGCACAAGGTCTCCCTCTTGGAAGGATCGCGGCTTGACCTTTCGACTGTAGTAGCGGCGCAGGCTCTGCTGGTAGATGGTGGACCGGCAAAGTGCTAACAGCCGGCCTTCTTCCAGTAGATCGATGCCGTCTTCTCGTGCTTCCTTCGCCTCCGCCTCTGTGTACATGGTGACGCGAGGCGAGTCGAACTCGATGTCAGTTGGGATGACGGCCTCGGCCCCGTACACGAGGAAGAAGGGAGTGAAACCGGTTGATCTGTTCGGAGTGGTGCGGAGGCTCCAGAGGACGGCCGGCAACTCGTCGATCCAGCAGCCGGCCGAGCGCTCCAGTTGCTCGATCAGTCGGGGTTTGATGCCTGATAAGATGAGGCCGTTTGCTCGTTCTACTTGGCCGTTTGACTGCAGATGGGCAACGGACGCTAAGTCCAGTCGGATGCCCTGCGTCGCACAGAAACGGGCCAAGGCGCCTTTGACAAAGTTAGTGCCATTGTCGGTGATGATGCTGTGTGGTACACCGTACCGAATGGTGATATCTGCAATGAAGGTCACAGCAGTCGGACCATTTAGTTTCTTGATTGGTTTTGCTTCAATCCACTTGGTGAATTTGTCCACGGCGACAAGCAGATGGGTCATGCCACCGCGTGCTGTCTTGAATGGGCCCACCATGTCCAACCCCCAGACGGCAAAGGGCCAGGTAAGGGGGATGGTCTTGAGTGCAGAAGCCGGCAGATGTTGCTTGGAGCTGAATTTTTGGCACCCCTTGCATTTCTTGACCAGATCCTTGGCGTCCTCCAAAGCAGTCAGCCAGAAGAAACCATGGCGGAAAGCTTTGGCGACAAGGGATCTGGAGGCCGCGTGGTGGCCGCACTCGCCTTGGTGTATGTCTCTGAGGATTGCCTTGCCTTTCTCTGGTTCGACGCAGCGTTGGAAAACGTCGGTCACGCTGCGCCTGAGAAGCTCTCTGTTTACTATCATGTAAGCTCCTGCCCGGCGTTGCACCTGCCGGGCCAAGATCTCATCAACTGGCAGCTCTCCACTTACTAGAAAGTTGAGGATGGGTTGCGCCCATGATGGTGCTTCGACTTCATCCACTGTCATTACGGCCACTGAAACTAGGGCGGTTGGGTTGGGAGGTGGCGGGGTGGAGTCGGCCGCGTCTTGCTGCGTTGTTGAAGTCCCCGGGACGGCCGCTGCAGCCCCTGGGCTGGGTTGTAGAGTCCCTGGGCCGGGTGCGACTGCCACAGTCCCCGAGCCGCTTGGTGAAGTCCTCGGGCCGGCTGCCGCAGCCCCCGGGCCGGGTGCGACTGCTGCAGTCCCCGTGCCGCCTGCCGAACTCCCCAGGCCGGCTGCTGCAGCCCCTGAGTTGGATCCAATTGCTTTGGGAGCAGCCGGCACGAAGATGGATTCTGATTCCAGGGAAGGCTTGATAGACGGCTTGCGGAGGCACTGAAGAGACACGCCGGCTGGTATGGCTTGCCTGGTGGAGCCGATCCGTGCCAGGGCGTCTGCTTGCTAGTTGTCGGCCCGCGGCACATGAAGGAACTCGCACCCATCAAAATATCCGCTGAACTGCTGGACGAGGAAGCGGTAGCTCACCATATTTGAATCCTTGGCGTCCCAGTCGCCAGACGACTGTTGGACCACCAAGTCCGAATCGCCGTAGCACAAAATCCGGCGGATGCCAATCTCCTTGGCCAGCCGGAGTCCGTGTACTAGCGCCTCATACTCGGCCACGTTGTTGGAGGCGGAAAGTGGATTTGCAGCGTGTATCTGAGCTTGTCGCCTTTGGGAGAGGCGAGGATGACGCCGGCTCCCAAACCGGTGCGCATCTTCGAGCCATCAAAGTGCATCCACCAATGAGTGGAGTCTGGAGCTAGCGGCAGGTAATGGGTCTCGGCCTAGTCGACGAGGAAGTCGGCCAGTGCTTGGGACTTGATGGCGGCGTGAGGCTGGTAGAAGATGGTGTAGGGGGCCAGCTCGATGGCCCACTTGGCCACTCGGCCCGATGCGTCTCTGCTGCCTATGATCTCCGCAAGCGGGGCGGTGCAGACGACCGTGATGGGATGCTCTCGAAAGTATGGCTTGAGCTTCTTGGCGGCAAAATGCACGCCATAGTACAACTTTTGGTAGTGTGGCTAGTTCTGCTTGGAAGCTGACAGCACCTCATTCAAGTAGTAGACGGGCCTCTGGACCAGCTGTGCCTTGCCGTCCTCTCGGCGCTCTACCACCATAACTGTACTGACCACCCGGCTGGTGGCGGCGATGTAGAGAAGCATGGGCTCCTTGGCAGCCAGAGCGGCCAGGACGGGCGGCGTGGTCAACATCTTCTTGAGTTGGAGGAAAGCCTCGTCCGCCTTGTCGTTCCACTCAAAATGAGTGGTTTTCTACAGCAAATGGTACAGTGGAAGAGCCTTCTCGCCTAGCCGACTGATGAAGCGGCTGATGGATGCCAAGCAGCCGGTGAACTTCTGAATGTCTCGTAGTCGGGTGGGCCTCTCCATCCTCTCGATGGCCTTGATCTTGACAGGGTTGCACTCCATGCCGCGCTCTTAGACAAGGAAGCCGAGGAGCTGGCCGGCTGGTACTCCAAAGGCACACTTTTCTGGGTTGAGCTTGATTTGAAAACGGCGCAGGTTATCAAAGGTTTCCTTGAGATCTTCCAGGAGGGTACCGCGCTTCTCCGTCTTCACCACAATATCATCCACATAAACATGGGCATTTCTGCCGAGTTGCTTGAGGAGGCACTTCTGCATGCAACGCTGGAACGTGGCGCCGGCGTTTCTCAAGCCGAACGTCATGGTCAGGTAGCGGAAGGCTCCGAATGGTGTGATGAAGGTGGTCTTCAGGCGGTCGGCCGGGCTTAACTTGATCTCGTGGTACCCCGAGTAGGCATCCAAAAAACTCAACAGCTCGCATCCGGCTGTGGAGTCTATCACTTGGTCAATCCGAGGCAAGGCGAACGGATCTTTCGGTCAAGCTTTGTTGAGGCTGGTGTAGTCAATACACATGCGCCATTTGTTGTTCTTCTTCAGTACAAGGACTGGGTTGGCAAGCCACTCTGGGAAGAATACTTCCATAATGAAGCCGGCTGCTAGAAACCGGGCTATCTCTTCACCAACAATTCCTCTCTTCTCCTCCGACAGGAGGCGGAGGGGTTGCCTGACTGGTTTTGCATCTGCTCTGACATGTAGCTTGTGCTCGGCGAAATCCGTCGGAACACCCGGCATGTCCTTTGGAGACCACACAAAGATGTCCCGATTCTCACGAAGGAAATCGATGAGCTCGCTTTCCTATTTGCTGTCGAGGCGAGCTCCTATGACAGCGAACCTCTCCGGGTCCAAGGGTATCTTCTTGGTTTCTTTGGCCGGTTGGAAAGAGCCCTGAGCTTCTGACCCCTTGGGATCTGGCGACAGGTCCGGCTGCTCGCCGGCCATGGCCACAACCCGGTCAAGGAGCCATTTCTCAGCAGCAATCACAAGGGACTCGGCCAGCCGACTGCTGGCAGTGGCACAGGCGGCAGACTTTTGGTAGTCGCCGGCTATGGTGATAATGCCCTTGGTGCCCGGCATCTTCATCTTGAGGTAGGCGTAGTGGGGGACCGCCATGAACTTGGCCAGAGCAGGCCGGCCAAGCAACGCGTGGTAGGTGCTCTCAAGGTCAACCACCTCGAACCAGATTGGCTCTCGACGGAAGTGATTCTTGTCTCCGAAGAGGACATCTATCTTGATCTTGCCAATTGGTGAGCAGGATAAGCTAGGCACAATGCCATGGAAGACAGTCCGGCTAGGCTGGAGCTGTTTCTCTTTGATGCACAACTTCTCCATGGTGTCGCGGTAGAGGATGTTGATGCTGCTAACGCCATCTATCAGAATTCGGGAGAAACGAGCAGCTCGCCTCTCTATTGCAAAGCTGGCATCCAACACCAGGGCATAGGAACCCGGAGAAGGCATCACCTCCGGGTGGTCAGCTCGGCTCCAACTGATCGGCTTCTCCAACCAGTGCATGAACTCTGGGGCTTCAGAGGCGACAGTATTCACTTCTCGGCGCTGTTGACGCCGGCTGTGCCTGTCGTCAGTCACGCTGGTGAAGACGACGTAAGCTCCATGCTCTTCAGGAAACTCATCTTGGATCGCGCCGACTGGTCGGACCGCCGGCTGCTGGGGATGCGGAGGCGGCGGGCCAGCAGGCGGCGGAGGCAGTCCTTCACCTCTGGCGCTGCGGGTGAGCCAGTGGCACTTCCGGGTGGTGTGGTTGGATGGCTTCGCGCTGCTGTGGAACTTGCAGGGAGCGTCGAGGGTTTGCTCAAACGAGAAGGCGGGCAACCAGGCAGGCTTGCCGCCCTTCTGGCGTTTGGGGCCGGGCTGCTCCTCTGGCTGCTGGTCTTCGACTGTCGCCACCTGTCGGCTGGTAGTAGCCGGCTGCGGGGCCTTGCGCTTATTGTCGTTTGACTGTTGGCGCCGACTGGAATCACCAGCCGATGTGTGAGGGGCCGGAGGGAGCATCTTTCCTGACGCATCCAGTCGGAGTTCCGACTTCATGGAGGAGTCGGCAGTGGTGTACTTGTCCGCTCTGATCAGCAGCTCATCGAGCGTGGCCGGCTCGTCGCAGAGGAGCCGGTGCTTGAGTAGGGTGCCCTCTCGGCACCCGGTAGTGAAGTATTATATGGCTTGCACCTCATGCACCCCTTCGCAGGAGTTGCGCAGTTCAGCCCACCGCGTCAAGTAGTCGCGGGTAGACTCAGTCGGGCCTTGGATGCATAGAGAGAGCTGGCGAGGTTTGGGCGGTCGCTTGTAGGTGCTGGTGAAGTTGCGGATGAAAACTTCGGTGAAGTCTAGCCAGCTGTTGACGCTGTAGGGCTTGAGGTTGTTCAGCCATGTCCGGGCCGTGCCCTGGAGCATGAGCGGAACATACTTCACGGCGACACGCTTGTTGCCGTTCGCTATGTTGACGGCGGTGGAGTAGTCGACCAGCCAATCTTCCGGCTTCACAGAGCCATTGTACTTAGGAGTGTCCCGAGGGAGCGAGAACCCTTTGGGGAAGGGCTCGTCGCGAATGCGAGCGCCGAAACAAGGCGGGCCGATTGCATCTTCTTCTTCCAATGCCAGGGACCAAGCCAAGCGGTCGATCCGGTTGCGGGCGTCATTCTCTCTGACTCCTTCGCGGGGGCCCAGCCGGCCTCCGAGAGTCGGATGCTCAACAGGCGGCTGGGAGGCGCGCCTCTCCCTGCGCGGGAGAGGCGGACGACCGTCCCGCCATTCCACTGCTCGTGGGCGGCCATCTTGGTCGCGCTCGATGGAGATGCGGGTGCGGCTGCGGCTAGCAACCGGCTCTTGGTCTCCTTGGTCGCGGGCGCCGGCTGTCGGCGTCCGGGAGGTCGTGCCGTGCTCTCGGCGAGGGGGAAGGTTCCCAGCCTGTAGGCCGGGTTCCACCATGCGGCGGCCAGCTTCTTGCTGCGCGGCGGCCGCGTCGATGAGCTGCTGGACATGCTCCGTCATGCAGCGACACCCGTCGCCCTCCAGGCGGTCCAGCTCGTCTGCCGCTGCCTGGGCGGCACGCAAGTTCTCCATGGGCGTGGCGTAGACCGGGCGGTCGGCCCCCAACATGCTGGCGATGGTGGCGCCGCGCTGCCGAATCGTGCCCACGCGGCTGGGTTCTCCAGCAGTCTGTGTGCCACAGACGGCGCGGTCGATGTCGCGGTGGTAAGCCTCGGTGAGGCGTCTCATGGCCGCCAACTTGTTAGCGCTGTCGAGAAGTGCGATACGGCATGCTTCCAGTGTTTCACCGCTCGCACCGGGCGCTACGGGAGCAGACAGGTCCCGCATTGCCGCCTGCAACGGGTCCCGGCCAGCCTGGTCGGAGGTTCCGTCGTGGCTGATGACCAGCACCTTAGTGACGGTGCTGGTGCTGGCGCAGCTGTCTGCAGCGGGAAGTGGGTCATCGAAGATCACCACGTCACCGGGGAAGGCATCAGGAAGCGCGACGTCGGCATCGATGAACATGTCGACGAGCAGGTCGGTGGAGCCAACGGACTCCAGGTCGGAGACCGGCTCGTCGGCGATGTGAAGCTTGCCGAGGAGATTGACGAGGCAGCTCTCGGAGCTAGCTGCGCCCGCGTCGAGTGTGGGCTCGTCGAAGAGGCTGCTTGCGGTGCAAACAACTTCCACGCCATGCAGCGTGTTGGCGCAAACGCCGTCGGGCGTGCCGGGCTGGCTGCGCTTGCCAGAGAGGAAGAGGGTTCCCGTCCAGAACGTGTTTCCGGACGACGGTGCACCTAGCCCCACGGTGGGTGCCAAATGTCGGGGATATCGTGCGACATATGCCAGGGGGTGGCTTATCATGGATGGGGACAAAAGTACGTCACCGGGCTCTAGAAGCGGGAGTGAGCGAGACCGCGTACGCTTGCGAATCTTACCCAGGTTCGGGGCTCTCCTAGGAGATAACACCCCTAGTCCTGCTCTGCGGGGTCTCCGCATGATCACTATCTCAACAGGTAGCTACAAGCTTGCTCCTTGAGCTATTTGGCTAGAGGAGGAAGAAGGGCAAGGCTAGCTCTACTCCACTCTCGCTGCGTGTGTGTGTGTGGTGCTGTGGGTGCTCGACGAGGCGTCTGCCAAGGCGCCAACAGCCAACCCCTTGCATGGGGTGACCTGGGGGATTTATATAAGCCTACCCCCCAGGGATACAATGGTAATCTGGCTAGATGCGGGGCCTGGCAGTCAGCGTCACTGGTCACCGGCTTCTCCACCAACAACCGGGGCCCGCTGCCGGGTGGGTCCGCCGACTGCCGTGATCTCAGCCGACAGGTGGGTCCCGCCGTCTACGGGCCGCGTTGACTGCTTTATGCTGTAGCATTGCCCCTGATGATGAAGGCCTCGTCAGGGGGAGCGTGGATACAGTCCCGCCGCCTGGCGGGGGCTCACTGTAGCCATACCCCGTCGTATCTGGTTAATGGCGCACAGACTTCAAGGGAGGAGGAGGGCCGCCTACTAGGAGCCGACCTCCCACTGAGCCGACTGGTCTGGGCTCGCCGCCTTCTGGCTTTTCACGGACAGGTAGGGCTCGCCGCCTGCGGGCCGTACTGGCCGCCCGTCGTGGGAGCATGGCTTCCTCTGCCATGGGTGATGTCATGAGCGGCATGGCAACAGTATTGCGTTGGGTGCAGGATGCCTGCTTGGTACGCTGTACTGTGGCCATGATCTGCCCTGGATTCGGGGGTGGCAGGCCTGTACTGTAGCCATGCCCTGTCTCATCATGTTTATGTTGGCGCTGACTTTGAGGGCGCGAGGGGCCGCCTGCTAGGACTCGGCTTCCCAGGAGGCCGCCTGCTAGGAGTCGGTCCACTTCATGGCCGTCTTGTGGACTCCGCCGCCTCCTGGCAACCGGCTGCTTCGACCAGCCGGCCTCAAGAAGGCGGCCCTTTGTCCTTGATGTTTGAGGGGCGCAGCCTGCCCCGATGTCTTGAAATACCAAAGGGAGCTGATAGGGCTACCCGTGGTCATTTACTCCGACAATTTTCAACAAATGAGGTTCAAGTTCGATAGCCAAGATGATGCAACCAGACAAGCTTGCACCCATGTTTTCAAGTCTGCTCTACGATAGTATCGGTATAACTTGAGGAAAACTCACTTTGAAGGCAAGGCTAACAGTGAACTTGCCCAAACATCTCCAGTGGACAATATATCGGATGAAGACTGGAGAGGCCTCGTTAAACACTGGTCTGATCCAAAGTATCAAGTACGTTATATATATGTGATCAGATCACATGTTGAACTCCTATTTACGCATGTGCCTCACAAATCTATCTTCTTGTAGGTGAACTGTTCAAAGAACAAGGCCAACAGTACGAAAGTGAAATTCCAATAGACGACAGGATCTCGTAACTATATTGCACACTGCGAGGCTCTTGTAATTAGCTGTTGTTTCACTCTTTTCGCTGTGCCATATTATCAGATCTATATTGCCTTGTTCCAAATGCAGAGGAAAGCCCGCAAGGACCAAAAAGTACCTGAACCAAATGCTGTGGAAATCTTCAAGGACTGTCACACCAGCAAGACGAAGGGCATGACTACAACAGTCAAAGCCGCTGTTGTAAGTCCTCAGTCCTCATGCCTTTTAACTACTACTTACTCTGACTTGTGCATTGAACTGCATGGTTTGCAGCCAATGTCTATTACTCTTTTCAATTTTATACACAATTATCTTAGCGTATCATTGCACCTTACAAGGTTTAAAAGAGAGGAGTGATGTTCCTTTGATCTTGATATGTAATCTAGTTCCGTGTTGGACTTGCCCACACAACGTTACAATTGCCTGTTTGTCTGTTCTCAGTTGTTTTGTGATATGAATGATGTCATACTATGCTTACCGTATTATAAACTTTGTCTCTTTATCCTTAGCTGTCAATACAATGTGAAGAAATAGACAATACATTAGCCATGGTACATGGTCATATGTTTGAAACCTGGTTTTATTATGTACTTTGTAGTAAAATACAACTAATATTTTACACGGGTTCACCAGAATAAGTTCTGTATATAGAACAAAGCTATTTTGTTTGGTTTTGCTGCCTCCTTAATATCTTCTGTTTTGGTACTAGTAATGTAAAAACTCAACTTTTCAGCAAGCTATGGAACAAATGGTGGAACCGCCACCTTCTGAAGGTGAAGAGGCAACTATAACCGCAATGTCACCTCTTGCTGGAGTGGGTCAGTACCTGTCCACTAACAGTGCCAAAAGCACGTTCCTGCATAATACTGGGTTGGTTGTTAAGGCAATCTCGTCCAAACTGCCTCATGATAAAGATATGCAAGCTCAAAACAATGTTATATCTGCGCTCCTGACACAAGTCCATTCCCTAACAGAGACCCTTTGTGAAACAAGGACAGCCATTGTTCGATGTCGTCAAGATATGCATGGTTTTGAAACCAGACTATCAGACATTTGCTATGTTGTTCAGGAGCCGAGGAGAAATGAAGGCGAAGGTTATGGTGCTCCATCGGATAGTACAGCATGAAAACATAATAGTCAGGTCAAATGAACTGAGCTTCTGAAATTCTGGTGGTGCATTTATCTGCCGGACTGTTAACTTTTATGCCAACCTTCCTTTTGTTTTATGGTTGTAATTTGTTTTGTTGTGATACAAAATTGGTTCTTAACATGCAGCCACTGGCTCAAGAAAACAGCAAGCCATTTTTCTATAGTGTAGGGTGTTCCCTATATTTGCACTGGTGGTGAACTTTGATGCCCAGTGGATGTAATCTGTGCAATCGCCTTAATAGCCTAGCGTTAGTTTCTTTCTTAT
Source organism: Thinopyrum elongatum (assembly GCA_011799875.1). NCBI lineage: Eukaryota > Viridiplantae > Streptophyta > Magnoliopsida > Poales > Poaceae > Thinopyrum > Thinopyrum elongatum. The sequence goes on along the minus strand of CM022299.1, from coordinate 186,216,690 downwards.
TTATTTCCTAGTCTTCTTTTTCCTTGGTTTGCTAGTGGCTGCAACAACCATGGGCCGTATACGGACCGTGGTAACCTTGAGCCTGCTACAGGCCGTAGGATCCATGGGCCTCCTACGTCGGATAAATGGGCCTCCAACGGGCCATAGAATCAGTGGGCCTCGGGCCGTTGGATAAATGGGCCCACATGAGCCATAAACGGGCGTAATTGGTATCGGGCCAGCACAGTAACGGGTCGTTAACAGGCCGGAAGATAGCAAAGGCTTAATTCTGTCATAGCCATAACGGGTCGTTAATGGGCCAGAATATAGGACGGGCTGGAAAAGGTGCAACGGGTTAACAGGCCACAAACGGGCCGATTCTAACCATGGGACGAATTTGGCCCATTAGGGGAACAGGCCAGTAACAGGCCGGAAGTAATCGAGGGCCAGAAAGGAGCCCAAGAACGTATGGGCCGTCAGTAGGCCGAAAGCTAACATGTGCTGGAAACGGCCCATGTGAATCATGGGTCGTTAATGGGTACAAAGAAATTTACTATTCATTACGGGCCAGAGTCACCGTGGGCCACTAAAGGGCCCAAAGATACGAAAGGCCTCAGATGGGCCGAAAGACGTCGTCAGCCATACATGGGCCAAAAGTGAAACAGGCTGGTGTTATATTCGACGGCCCACATGACGCTGTTGGGCCAATTTCGGGAAGGCCCGAACGGGTCGTGAGTTACTGGGCCGTAAAATGGGCTATATGCGAATAGACCGTTATCAGGCTTTTCATGGGCCGGCCCGCTAGCTTTTGACCAAGTCAAATGGGCCAGCCTTTGTAAGCTAAATGGGCCAGTGTTGGGCCGTCGCACGTGTCGACATATCATAGGCGCCTATCTGACCCAATGACGAGCTGACACGTGTTTCCTTCGGCCAATGAGAATATTACACGTGGAAAATCCCCATTGGTCCGGGCTGTTAATGGGTTATCGGATCCAAAACTGGACCTGATAGCTTAACGGCGACCCGTTACGGTGGATGCCACGTGTCGGTTACCCTTGACGAAAGCACTTCCATGACGCGTCATTTATCGTCATGGAAGTGAACACTTCCGTGATGATAATTTTGGTATTGTCATGGAACACTTCTACGACAACATAGGTATGACTATCTTGATTCTGTCATAAAATCGTCATGGATGTACAGGCATGACAGAAAACGTGACCTACTGTGACAAACACGTATCATCACGGAAGTGTATTTTTTTTGTAGTGAAACCCAACAACTCCTACAGGAGTAGCAGCGCCTTCTTTCTTCTGCTCTTTCTGTGTGGACCTGTCAACTTCCTCCTCGTTCACCCATTCTTCCCTGGTGACGTCAGAGGCTTCCTGGGTGACTTGGGCTGCATGGTTTTTTCGGGCGATGTAGTCCGCATGGTGGGCACTCATGGCTTCCTTGCCGGTGAGGGTGCGCCGAGGTGTGATGGTGTGTCATTGATATGAGGGGGATATGATTCCTATTGCGGAGCGATTTCTATGGTGGAGTTCATTTGCCATGGAGGGTTTCGGTCGGCCTTTCTTTAGACCATGTGTTGCATTATGTGTTTGAGAGGCGCCGACCTCAGCCTTCTGTCCCAATCGAACAACTGGCCAGGGATCCAAACACATCTCTTGCGTCATTTCATTGGACGTCTTCAATCGCCGATGGATGGACCCGGACGATAAAGGGAGGATTACCTGCAGGGACGCAAAGGGGAGAAGTCCATTCGAATAGCCGCCGGTGTGTGCTCTGGCAGTGTTACATGGTGTAAAATGAACGACGGCGAGTGTCCAGTGTTTTGTTGTTGGGTCAGCAGAGGGCCGTTGTCGGTGTCAGAACTAGCGGATCCCGGGTAGGGGGTCCCGAGCTGTGGATCTAGGATTGACGAGGAACAAGGGACGAAGATCATGGTGTTTACCCAGGTTCGGGCCCTCTCTAAGAGGTAAAACCCTACATACTGCATGATTGTATTTGATGTGTACGATATGGTTACAGAGTCGGTCTACATCGAGATCAGTTGAAGCTAAACCCTAGGTTGATGGGGTATAGGATGTTGCCCTAACCCTAAAGACTAAAACCCTCTGGTTTATATAGAAACCAGTAGGGTTAGGCTTACAAGCGATCGGTTACAATAAGGAAAAGATCACGTTAAATCTTAACTTGGAGGGCACTCCACGGCTCTGAAGATCTTCTATCCAGACATGGGTCCACGCCCAAGCTCGGCTCCATAGTAGCCCATCAGTCCGGCCCGTAACCAAGAGACCGGTGGCCCGAGGACCCCTTAGTCCAGGTCTCCCTCAGTAGCCCCCGAACTAGCCTCCAATGCCAGGGCCTGTGGTCGGCATCCGCATTCTCCCGCAGTCTTCGGCTTGCGAGGCGAGTTCCCCATCTTATCCTGTGTGTGCTCGAAGACGAGTAGTATTCAGAGTCTAGCGCATTGGCCTTACTTAGCCCCGAAGGTCAAAATGTCCTGGTGTGAACAGTGCCCTTATCTGACAACCTTTCGGTGAAGTTTCACGTCCGGTCATAATACCAAACAGCTGGAAATCCTTGATGCGCGGTTTGAGGCCGCGTCTCCATTGGTATGTCTCATTAAGGCAGAGATCGTGCCCTGTTTCTTAGGGGATATGATCAATGATTCCGATCATCCCACCCGCGCATAACGTCACGAGTATATAGGGAAGTGGAGAGGCCTGCGGCGTGGAAAAAGGGACTCTTGGCTTCTCGATAGCCCATAAAAGGGGAACAGCCGCCGTTACCAGCCTATGCCTTCTTCGACCTCTCGCCGTCACTTTTCCAATCTCCAGAGCTCCAGCGCCCTGCCTTACTCCTTTGCAGCAACTCCCTTCCCACCCCCTCCTAGCTATGGCTATGGCAAGATCTGGTGCCAACGGCAAGTGGGAGGCCTCCATCGCCACCAACAGTGACATCGAGGAGCTGAAGCGAGTGGCTACCTGTCGGCCGACGTCGCGCATCGGGCCCCCGAGAAGGGCCAGGTCGTCCCTACGCCCAAGCCAGGCGAGAGGGTGGTTTTCCTTCCCCACTTCATTCGGGGGCTGGGATTCCCGCTGCACCCTTTGTGCGGGGATTGATGTTTTTCTATGGGCTGGATTTTCATGATCTAGCCCCCAATTCCCTTCTCCACATCTCCGCCTTCATCATCATTTGCGAGGCACTTCTACGGGTCTAGCCACACTTAGGCTTGTGGCTGAAGGTGTTCAACATTAAGCCGAAGGTGGTCGGCGGCGCCCAGGTGGACTGTGGTGGAGCAATGATCAGCAAGCTCACCAGAGTGCAATGGCCGGAGGGCACATTCATCAACACTGTCAAGGTGTGGCAGAAGGAATGGTTCTACATAACAGAGCCACGGGATGCGGCCTGGACGGTAGCCCCCGAGTTTAGATCCGGACCCCTCAGTGAGATTGACCTCGTGGAGCAAGAAAGGTCTTAATTGGGGATCCGCCGACGAGATGAAGAAACTACAGAAACACGTTTCCAATGTAATGGAGATCGGTGCCAAGCTGATCAACATGGTTCAGTTAATGCTCCGCCGCCGTCTCCTCCCTTGCCAGTAGAGGGCCACCCCGATGTGGTCCTCCAAACCCGAGGACCCAGCCACCGTTCAATAACTCTTCGGCACCACCCACGACAAGGTGTGGAGGTTGCTATTCAAGCCCCAGGAGGCGTGGCCGAAAAAGAAAGAAGACATTGGCCTTGACGCTGCCAATCCCCCGAGCGAGGTAAGTGCTTGTTTGCCCGATTTGTATGCGGATGCTCGTGCAGCACAAGGTTCGGTCTAAGTTTCTTCTTGTTGCCCCCATAGGGCTGGCTTGAGAAGGCCAAGAAGATCAGCAGTCCGGCTCCGCTGCCCGAAGAGCCCCGGACAGCCCAACTGGAGGAGCTGCTGGTCGTGGCGCCTTACGAGGCGCCAGAGAAGAAAGGGAAGAAGAAGAAGGACCTGCCGGAGACCAGGACAGGTCTCCGCTCAAGAGGTCGCCTGGATACTAAGGCCGGGGTCGCGGCGGCCACGTCTGCCCAAGATGGGGAGGAGGACGAAGATGAGGAGGAAAGCGCCTCCTCCCTCTCCAAGAAGAGGGCGGGGTACGGGGATGCTGAGGAGGAGCAACCTCCTCAGGCCCTGAAGAGGTAGTGCAGGCCCAAGGTGGTTGAGGGAGTCATGGACTAAGGGATCCTCAGGGCGACGGCCCATTGTACGTGGGCCGGACTGGTGGAGCCGTATAGTGACAGGAGATCTACGAAGCCGTGGTGTGACTTCCAAGTCAAGAAGGCGGAGGATCTCTTTAATTCCTTGTTGTAATCTACACTACAAAAAAAAGACACATTCGTGACATTTTGGGCCAAATGATTTTTTTCTGTCATGCTTATGACACTTCTCTGACGATAATTCGGACAAAACCCGGTATCATCATAGATGTGGTGGGCTCCTACTTCTATGACAAAAAAAATGACAGAAAATGGGCTTTTCATCCTGGGCGGGCAGAGGACGCACCTGCATAACATTCTTTGGGCCGTTCATGATGGAAAAAATCGTGGTAGAAGCGAGGGCAAGGAAAATTTCGGGGATTTCCTGGTTACGGTGGGTGGTCGGGGTCGAGTGAGGCACGGAGGTTTGCGCGTTTCTCTCGTACATGTATGCGCATGTGTGCGAGGCGTTGTGCTCTAACTGAACCTGAGTGAGGCGTTGGGCTCTAACTAAACCCGAGCGATTGCACTAGCTATGTTACTGAACCCCAATCGATCCCTTCGTTGTTAACTGAACCCGAGTGATTCCTTCGCTACTGCTGCTAACTAAAGCCGATCAAAGCTGCCTCTTGATGAACAGTCCCCGGTGCGGGTTGGATGAACAGTCCCGGTGGGGGTTGGATGAACAGGATCCCGTGGTAGTACAGGTCGTTGCCGCTGGATGAACAGGACCCCGATTGAGGAGGTGTGGGTGGATGAACAGTAGCCGGTGGAGGGACCCCATGGGGGGCTGGTTCAACAGGACCTCGTGGAGGGCTGGTTGAACAGGAGCCGGTGCAGGCTGGATGAACAGGACCCCGTGGATGAACAGTAGCTGGTGGAGGCAGGAGGAAGTGGATGGTAGATGAACAGTAGCAGGTGGAGGCTAGAGGAAGTCGACGGTGGATGAACAGTAGCCCGTGGAGTCCCATTTTGCGGTACGCCACACACCTCCGATGAACAGGACACCCATTTCAATCGTAGCACTCCAACACAAGTTCGTTTCCTCCATTTTGCGGTACGCCACACCCCTCCCGATGAGCAGGACCCCCGTTTCGATCGTAGCGCTCCAACACAAGTTTGTTTCCTCCATTTTGCGGTACGCCACACCCCTCCCGATGAACAGGACCCCCGTTTCGACTGTAGCCGGTCGAACAGAAGGCCGTTTCCTCCGTACTACGGTACGCCATACCCCGTTTCGGCTCTTCCGTCCAAGCCGGTTGGCTCCCGTTGAACAGGACGCATTCCAACCCTGTCTGTTGCCTCCCGATGAAGAGGACGCTGTTTCTTCGTTCTGACCCAGCCGATTGGCTGCCCGATGAACAGGATGCCGTTGCTGCCATCTGTTGCCTCTCCATGTACACGAGCCTTGGCCGTTTGTATGCGCGAGTACGCGTTCGAGACCCCGCCCATATGTATGTATATGGCCATATTTTTTGGCATGTGGCTGTACGTACGTGTACACGGTTTAGAAGGGACTGCCTAAACTGCTACGTCGGGGGCTCTACTACTACACGTGTCGCTGCTTGCTCGGCCACGGTTCATCGTTGAAGAGAGACCGGTCGACCAGTATGTACGTACACATTCGCGACCAGACAGAAAACGCTATGTACGCCTCAACCGGGTGGGTCCCAGCTGTCAGGGAGGACAAGGACGCACTTCCTTGTGTGCGAAGATATAGCTGGCGGGTCCCAGCTTTCAGGGGGAAGAATCATTTTTTTTCCGTAATATGGACGCACTTCCTTGCGTGCGAAGAAGTAGCTGGTGGGTCCATCTGTCAGCCTCACCGCGTAGAGTCCTCTTCCAATGGCTGTCATTCATTGACCATGTTGACCACGCCACGCGGACAGCACCCAGGCGGTGGACGACGGCGAGGCCTAGGAAGGGAAAGACGCGGAGCCAGGGAAGACGAGGCAGGTGGATGCCCACGCGGAGGGGAGTATGAGGGTTCACTGGTTCGGCTGCGGTGTGAGGCTGCCGTCGCCGGAGAATAACAGGAGGTGTTGGTGAGTAGAGGAATGGCCTGGACGGCAATGGGAGTAGGGTGGGCCGGTGAGTCCTGCGCGGCAGCACAACTGGCCATGGGAGGCGGTAGCAGGCGGTACCGCCGATGGTGGTTTGGGCGGCTGAAGCAAGAGTATCCGAGATTGAAGAAGAAGCACGACTGTAACGCCCGGATAATTAAACTACAGTAATCCCCTGCTAATGATGCCATGTCATCATTTTACTGTTGCTAGGTCCCATGTTTATTCTAACCGAGTTCAAATTCAAAATTTAAAATAAAGTCAAATAAATTATTTCTTCAAGCAGTAAAACTAAAATGTTCAAATAATTCTATTAATTCCCCTGATCATCTTCATGATGAAAACAACTTCATTTGGCTCACAGTTAAGTTCCTAGGAAATTAATAAGTGGTCCAACAACACATAACTTGGCCATTTTGAATCCTAAAAATAATTATCCTTTTCCAAATATTCTAGAGGCTTGTGTGTGGCTCAATAATAATGCCCTGGAATTTTATGCAAAGTTTTATAATTAACAGGATTAGTTTGATGACTAAACTTTTGGAGGACAATAACTACTTATAATTTCAGAGAAAGAAATAGAAAGAACCATTGTAAACCTTCGGCCCATTTAGCAAAAGTAGAAGGTCCAGCCCAGCCCAACTCGCCCTCATCTCCCTTCCCTGTTCACGCAGGGGGATCGTGGCAACGATCCACCGGCGCCATGGCCACCGATGACGCCATGGCAGCCATCCCGCGCTTCCCCGTCGTTTCCCCCTGCAGATAATAGCAATCCCCGGCCCCATCTCCCCCTCCCCTGAACCCTAGCTACTCCCCCCTCTCCCTTGCGGCCCGCTCCCCGATCTGGACGCCCGCGGCCCCGAGACTGACGCCCGACGCCGCAGCTCACCGTCTCCCTTGGACCTCGCCGTCGTCGTCGTTGCGTCCTCGTCTCCTCCTCGCGCTGCTTCTCCGAGCCTCGCCGCTCGTGCATCTCCACCGGCAGTGAGCCCCTCCGCCGTTCCCCTCCTTCCCCGCTCCAATTCATCGTCGTAGACCACCGCGGCCGAAATCGCTGGGGCTCGCGCTCCCCGCGTACTCGCGCACTCGTGACCGTGCGCTCACGAGCCGCTGCTAGCGAGCTAGGCCTCGCGCGCACGCCCGCTCGTTCCTTGCTGCTCCTGTCGCTGCTCGCACCTCCGCCCGGGCCGTGCCCTGCAGCCACTCACGCCGCCGCGCCCCGCTGGCCTTCTGTTGCTTGCCCGCAAGTAGCGCCGCCACCCGGCGCTCGCAGCAGGCGCTGTCATCGCTCGTCAGCCCGCCTCGCCTGCGCGCCCCGCCTGCAGCCGCCCTCGCCCGCCGCTGCACGCCGGCGCTCGCCGCTGCCTACCGTGCTCGCGGCCCCCCTGCTCACCCGCCTGACCTCGCCGGGCCTCGCCCGTCGTCCTCACCCCGCGAGCCCACCGCCTGCCGTCCCGACCACCGCCCCGCTCCCCCTGCGCCTTGCCGCCAAGCCTCGTGTCACCCCGCTCGCCTGCCCCATGCGCCCGGCCCGCGCCGGTACTGCCTCCCCTCCGGCACCGCCCTCCGCCAGTGCTGCGCCCGCCGCCACCGCTGGCCTTGGCCACAGCCATGGCCGACGCCATCGTGCGCCGTGCGTGTGTGTGTGGGTTTCGTGCGTGTGTGTTCTGTGTGTGAGGTGCTCCTGTCAAGTGGGGCCCGCCCCTGTAAAAGATTAGGTAAAAATAATAATATATATATAATAAAATTAATTAATTAATTAATTAACTAATAGTCTAGTTAACTAACTTAGTTAATTAGGTAATTAACCTAAATGTGTCCATGACACCTGGGCCCCACTGCCCACTTTGACCAGTCAACTGGGACTGTTGACTGCTGACTCAGCAGTCAACAGGACCCACCTGTCATACACATACACACACTGCTGGGTACACTTCCGTGTACCCATAGTAGTTTCTGTTTATTAATATTTGGAATTATACTAAATCTAGGAAAATAGGAAATCTTTTAAAACTTTAGAAAATCATATAAATTAATCTGTAGCTCGGATGAAAATACTTTGTACATGAAAGTTGCTCAGAAAAATATGACGAATCCGAATACGCTTTTCGTTCATCTGTCACGTCTCCCTAGCATAGCGAACATGGATTTGTCCCCCTTCGGTTTGTTTGTCCGAAAATGCCAAACTTCAGGAAAACATTTCCGGATGTTATCCCCCTTCGTCGGTATCATGTAACACAGCGTTAGAACGCCCCTAGCACCGCGTATCGTCATGTCATGCATCTGTGTGCTTGTATTTACTGTTTTTTCCCCCTCTTCTCTCCGGTAGACCTCGGGACTGATGCTGCCGCCAAGTACGACTACGCCCTAATGATCAGTACTTTTCAGCAGAGCTTCCAGGCAAGCCCCCCCCCCTTGATCACTTTGATATCGCCCATTCCATTATCTCTCAAGCTTGCATTAGATTTTGCTACTGTTATTGTTTGCTCCTATTTTGATGCATAGCCTGCTTTTGTAACCTGCTCATTGTACCTCACCTGCTTATCCTAAACTGCTTATTATAGGTTGGTTAGTGATCCATCAGTGACCCCCACCTTGTCCTTGTTGCCCCTGCTTCATCATCGATGACTCGATCAACGTGATCGACGACCAGAGACCGACACATCACCTCACCCCCTTTAGTTGTACGACTCTGTAGAGTTACTATCGAGTGCCGAGGGTGATACCTCGTACATAACTCCTGAAGAGATCTCTGTAGTGTAGCTATTCGGTCGTGGTCATCGAGGGTGATTCCTCCGTCACCACTCCCGATACGACTCTGTCGTGCAACCCCTCAAGTGTGAACCTCGAGGGTGATTCCTCCTATGTTCACCTTGATGATTACATCGAGTGGAATCCACCGAGGGTGATTCCTCGGGGTTTCCCCCTTGATGTTTGGACACACGATTACCTTGACTTTACTTGAGACCTTTGTGAAAGTCGGGCGGGCCGAAGAGCACCTGGGAGATGTTACGGTGGCGGCTGGATGTTTAGCGGTATCACCCAGGAGGGGGTGGTAGCTTCGGACTTGTCCCGACAGCCGTCACTTCTTTTAATAATGCACTAACAGGTTTGGGTATTTTTTCTGAGTTGGCCACTGGCCTTTACGCACTAACCACCATGCGGGAATAGTTATGCGCCTTGGCGTCGTAGTATCAGCCGAAGCTTTATCAGACGTCCAGTTCAGCATTGCGGCACGGTTGGGCCGGCACCATCCATGTTGAGGTGGAGCCTGGACCCGCCCTGCTGGCAACGACCTGGAGTGCAATGGGCGATGGGCCCAAGACCCCGGAGTGCTTAGGATGTAGACCGGCAGGGACCTCTCTACTGAGCCTAGGTAGGGCTGCGACGTGTTGATCTTCCGAGGCCGAGCATGGACCCAGGAAAGTGTGTCCGGCCAGAGTAATCAAGCGTGTTGGGAAATGTGGTGCACCCCTGCAGGGAAGTTATCTATTCGAATAGCCGTGTCCACGATAACGGACGTTCAGACTTGTATCCTGATCTATTACAACTAGAAATGGATAGTTAAGATATGTGATGGATATGTGGCTCCGAGATTGCTTTCTCGCAGGGAGTCGAGGAAGGATCTCTGGGCGTTAATACTACAACATGTTTGTTAAATATAAACTGCTATTCTATACTCTTCTGAATGCTGCAAGATGCTTGGAGCTGCTTGAAGATGCTAGTCTTCAATACGCTAGGCCTTCCCTCTATTCTGGCATTCTGCAGTTCAGTCCACAGATATATCCCTTCCTTTGATACCAATGCATACTTAGTATAGATCTGATGCGTGCGAGTACTTTGGATGAGTACTCACGGTTGCTTTGCTACCCATTTTTTCCCCTTCTTCCTTCTTTCCGGTTGTTGCAACCAGATGGTGGATCCCAGGAGCCAGAGGCTACCCTCGACAACAACTACTACTACCCCGAGGGTGCCTACTACTACGTGGAGACCGCTGATGACTAGGTGTAGTTAGGAGGTCCAAGGCAGGAGGTCTTGCCTCTTCGATTGTTGTTGCTTTTGTGTTTGCCTTCTTAAGGTAGTCTTGTTTAACTTATGTCTGTACTCAGATATTGTTGCTTCCGCTGACGCTTGTGTATCGAGCTTATGTATTCGAGCCCTCAAGGCCCCTGGCTTGTAATATGAAGCTTGTATTATTTAATTTGTGTCTAGAGTTGTGTTGTGATATCTTCCCGTGAGTCCCTGATCTTGATCGTACACATTTACGTGTATGATTAGTGTACGGTCGAGTTGGGGGGCGTCACAACGACATCCGTTGGATGAACATCCAACGACCACTGCTGGTAGAATCGTGTATTGACTATAAGTTGACAAAGCCTTGCGTACGCGTCAACCTAGTAGGCCCATAAGTGTGTGGCAGAGAACATATAGCCCATTTGTGATTTGTAAGAATGTACAGCCCATTTTTGAATTCTAATGGAATTTACTATAGCCCATTTACAGTTTGTTAAAATTACAGCCCATTTTCTAGCTAGGACAATGATTAATAATTTCTACCAAACGCTCAAAATAGAATTGAATAAAATTTTCCACATTTTGATGGGATCTGAAATATTTTTATCCTGAAATTTCAAGTCAGATTAAATATAATTTCAAAATAAATTTGTATAACGTAAAAATCCAACGAAATATTGCGCGCGCAACAAGTAATGAAATTAAAATTTTCAAAATCCAAAAATAATATTTTTTTTACTAATTACGTATTTGGTGCATTTTTTTATAGTTACAGCTCAGTTTTTATAATTACATCCCATTTATTATTTCTTAAAGCCCATTTTCTTATTAAGCCTAATGCATCCCTCCTTGGAAAGATTTGCAGCCCAGCGGGGCGGAGAATAACAAGTTGACTTGGGCTGGGTATTCCTAAAAAAAAAGTATAGCTAGGCTAGCCATTTTCAACTTGAAAAAAATTAATATCTGGGCTGGATATTTGGTCAACATAAAATAATAGCCTGGGTTAGACAGGCCACAGCCCGCCCAGGTGATCTCCTCTGAACAACAACAAAAACATCGCTCAAGAAAAACTCTGCTCACAACTCAAAAACACAAATACTGCTTGAGCTGCTGGGTCCCAGCTGTCGGCCGCTCCTTGTGCAATTCTCTCGTTTATTGACTATATAGGTTGACAATGGTGTGGGACTGTGATGTCAGGAAACCAGGAGGAATTAAAAAATATATAGTTGTATATAATAAGGAGGCACTTGCGTACGTGCGGTTATGGCCCTGGTGGTTCCCCACTGTCATCCTCTCCAATTAAAGTCATCTCCTGATTCCTCATGTTTGTTGACCATGTTGACAACGTGAGACGGCGGCGCCACGGCGAGCGCAACAATTGGAAGGACGGCAGAGAGGGCCTCGCGGGCCCTGCGGATGGTCTGATACAGCACCCGCTGCTCATTCAGGAAGCCAGGATCATAGGGCCACATGTCCGTGATGACATTGTTGTTCGCTTGTACGCCGGTGATTCATCCTTCCGCAAGCCGGTGCTCATTAAGGAGACGGAGGTCGCAGCACAGGTTCTCCTACACTGGTAGCTCTTCTGCCATTAGGGCGTCGAAGTGCGGCCGCACCTGCTCTATGGTGAACACGGCATGAACCGGCTTGGGCGGTGGCGCCGGCTCCTGGTAGGAAGCCATGTCCATCGTCTGATTGTCGTCGCTGAGCTCGGCGAGCTCGCTGCCGAGCCAGCATGTCTGGCTGCTGGACCGGACCGCTGCCAAGCACGAGTCTAACCACCCTAGCCCACCCAGGCCCCCTCCCTCGCCCGCGGGCTCTTTCCGCCCGAAAAGGTTAGCGCCACCCGCACCGCTTCCCGGTGCAGGCAATTGCTCCGTGTTCAAACGACACAAGTGCCGTCCGTCCGTCTGCCGCCCGCATTAATGATACATGGTTGCCGAGGCGGCTACTCCAGCGCCACCCGTCAGTCCCTCTGCCGCACACCATTGCTATATATACTGCTGCGCCTGCCATAGCCGCAGTCATCCGCCTCCGTTCCCTTTCTCCTGTCCACACCACTCCCACCATGGCTTCGTCGTGCTCCAGCGCTCTTCGGGACGGGCGGACGACGGACCAGAAGGAGATGGCAGCCATTGCTACCGACTGGCTGGTCGGCAGGCAGCAGGAGGACGACGACGTCCCAATGGAGAACGTGGTAGTCGACGATCCGGCGCAAACCCCCTCCTTCGTGCCATCCTCGCTGGTGCATGGCACCATGACCATCGGCAAGGCTCGTGCCCAATACATGGACATGGTGAGGCAGAAGCGTGAGGAGCAGTTCCGGGAGGCGCAGGCCGACACCGCCTACAACTACCATTTCCTCCAGGAGCACCTGCAGGCGGAGGAGCAGATCGCCGCGGAGCGGGCGGAGCAGGAGGCGCTGCTTGAGTCGTACCGCTCAGCCCGCGAGAGCCACCTCGCGCGTTGGCGGTACTGCATGCGGGTGGCGGAGGTTGCGGCCGCCTACAAAGAGGGCGATGAAGCAGGCGAGGTGCTGTTTGGTGAGACCGACGATGAGGCGGAGGACAATGACGACTCCGCCGAGGCCCAGCCCTGCCGGCATCGAGGCAAAGGACTTCGCCGGCTTCCGCGAGGCCCTTCTCCGCCGAGGCCCCGCCCCACCAACAACGAGGCAAAGGACATTGCCGGCTCCGCCGAGGCCCTGCCCTGCCAGCAACGAGTGAGAGGATTTCCTCCGCTTCGCCGAGGCGCCGCCCTGCCGGCAACGAGAGAGAGGACATCGCCGACTCCGTCGAGGCCCCGCCCCGCTGCCAACGAGGCCGCGCCACACAGAAAATGAGGAAGAGTAGAACATAGTAGGTCGCCGCCGCTCGGGTCCAAGTAAGGCCACCGCTGCTACCCTCCAGTTGAAGCCAAGCTTGGCGGGTTGAACATTGACGGCCTATTAGCTTCTTGGCCGTGACGTGGAGTCAGAGAGCTGAGTTGGAGAAGAAGATTTTGTTCGGCTCAGCCGGACACGGGAAGTGGGCGCCGGAGATCATAGATTAGGTTAATTAATTATACCTCCAACATACCCCTTTTTAGTTGAAGAGTGTATGGAATGTAATGATTATGCATCTCAATGATTCACACGTCAGAGCCAATATTTACTTCACAACTAAAGAATAACGAAAAATCGATCGATGCTGCTAACGGCAAAGGGCGTCCCATTCCAAAATATCAAACGCATGTCTTCTTGCTAACATCAATGAGCAAAATTTGAGAAGGTTGTCCATTCCAAAATATCAAAGGCGTGTCTTTTTGCGTACATCAATGAGCAAACTTTGACAAGGTTTTCCCATTCCAAAATATCAAATGCCTACGATTGTGGAATGGGCCCGCTTTGCCATCAGTTTGGACAGTGCCATGTCACCTCGTGCTAAATAAACCAGCTGTTCTTTTTGTGCAGTTCCACTAAAATCAACCAACTTCGCGTGTAGCTTGTATGATTTTGCCTTTATATGTTGCAAGGCCTTGAACAATTGACACCTCCTTTCTTGTAGCTAATTTTGTGGCTGGAGGTGGAAATGAATGATTCAAGAACATTTGATCGATTGTGCATGATGAAGTATAATGGAGGGCACGATCCATCAGAACATTTTGTGCAGTTCCCATTGAAATCAAGCTGAGCATCCCTGTTTGCATAAATACAAAAAAGTGATTAGTACAAAGAAAACTGTATTATGAATTTATAGTTTAAACAGGCAACCTACATGATCCATGAAGAGCACACATTTAAAAAAATAGAACTCACCAGAAAGAATCCTAAAACAACATTGTATTGGCCATCACAGCAACAAAGATGAAATCTGTGAGCCCTTCTGAGCTGAAGTTAGTTTGTTCCTGTGGGCAGTAATGTAACCATCCTTCACCTGCTCCTTCTGATAAGAAGAGAAGGGCTTGGCTTCTTCATCCTGGTATATTCTTCTTCAAAGGAGGATGATCATGTTGTGCAAAGACAAGAGAATAACTAAATGCTAGCATCCCTGTTTGCTCGAAAAGAAGGAAACGAAATATTTAAAACAGCCATTACATTAACAATGGGAGTAACTAATGAAATGTATAGTCACAATGAGAGGCATCCTCATTATCCTCATAGGAAATGATATGATACAAACACAGCAGCTCAACTTGAACTGTATTATTACTTAATTTTATCAGTGGCTATAATGGTGGCAAACCGGTGCCTCAATTTATTGGCAGCCTTAGATTAACATGCGAAACAATACCACTTTCTCATGACAGTAGCTAAACAGTAGCACAACACCAATAGAGATGACAAAGCTCGATCATATGGATGAAATCCGTGGGCCGGTACCAACCTTTGTCAGGAGGCTTATTGTGTAGAGCATGCAGATGAAGCACTTCTCCGGAACCATCTGTTATTATCTACTATGGTTGCCATGCTTACTATAAACTCCTCAATTAGTTTAATGTTTCCAACATATTCTTGTGCAGTTCCACTAAAATATATGTTATCTTCAAACAAGATCCCTGTTTGCACAAGTAGAGATAATTACATATTACATTAAGAGTGGCATCAAATCACAGTGCAAAACAATTGCTCGTTCCAGCCATAGCAATAAATTAAGATGCAAAAATATATCATTACTCGTGTCATCACAGTTCCAGTGCTTCATTACTGCATCGGGAGTTGATTTTTGTTCTTCTTCCGCTAGTTCTTCCCCTTCATCACTTGGGTCAATAACAGACAAGCTTCGCCTTCAATGTAAGATTTGGCATGTCAATTAGGGAGCACAAGTATAGCACTAAACAACAACATTACTTTTCTGATGAAAGTAGCAATATACAGGCCAACAGTTGCGAAATATCATTATCTTACCTCAATGGGATATTATGGTGCACATACAGATTGGAAGTCTGGTCTCCTTTTGTGTAGTTCACTAAAATCAAGCAACATTACCGTATAAGTAGTAAAACATACGAAAGCACACTACAAGGCCAGTACTGACATCTCATTACGCGGAATTGAAACACCTCACAAGAATTAGATCTGAAAGAAATTTGCCAACACAAATAGGAAGTCAGATCCCCTCTTGTGCAGTTCCACTAAGATCAAGCAATCAAGCAATGTTGTCGGTGTGACATTTTGGTTGAACTGCACAAAACACTCTTAAAACAAAAGTGTTTTGTGCAGTGCAACAAAAGGTCGCAATAGCAACGAGGTGAGGTAGATAACCCTGTTTACACAGAGGTGCAAAGGAAACAATTAGTGGTCAATAACAGTGGATGACACAGAAGCCCACAAAAAGAAGCTTCTAACTTATCTAAATCGGAAAGAAAGCAAGACAGTAGCATTTCTCAAACAGTGTCATTGATTCATATTAGCAGAGAGATTATATTAACAATAAAATTCGTTAAACATGTAATTTGCTTTTAACTATGGCATTTCTTCAATTTTCCAGCGGCATTATTAGATTAACAACAGCTAAAGAGTTGTATGGGACAGTGAACGCACAAGCACCATGTGCATGCACCGATGTATAAAGGGGTGATGCACAGTCTGTTGCAACAAACAACCAAGGAACATATTTGTGTTGGTCCCATTTTTGTTATCTTTAGACACCTTTTCCTATGTGAGGGCAGCAAATCTAGTCCTTCTCAAACTCTACAGCCTTGTCCCCCACCCATAGAAAGATCAGTTCCTTACAGATGTGTGTACTGTGTTTGTCATTGTTTTCCCTTTTCGACTAACATAGGTGTTGGATAGCCAGTATGTACTACTTTCCCCCCTTCATTTCCCCTTTGAACCACGTCCTAGATTCATGCTATAAAACTTTCCCCACTACTTTCCTGTTTGATCCAACACCTAGATTCAAGTGCAGAAGCAAAAAACTTCCACATGCAGCTAGAGCAATGCCTGTGGATTAAGAAAATTATACCTTAAGGTTCTCGGGGTGTGGCTCGGTGGGCGGCCGGAGGCTGATCTACCCACACTATGTACGGCGGCGAGGAAGAAGGGGTCAGAGGCCCTCTCGCGCTGCCGCTGGGTGAAAGAGAACAATGGCGCTGGCAGTGGATTTCCTACCTCGCCGACAGCGACAGCGTTAAGCCTCCTTGCCTTCCCCGACAGACGGGATCCTGCCGGCTCTTTGACCAGCAGTGAGGTGAGAGAAAGAGAGGAGAGGCCAACGCAGTCTTGTTTAGATCTAGATAGGGTGAGAGAGTGTGTAGAGAGCAACTACAAACGCTGAGGCTCCAGCGTGTATATATATAGTGGAGAGAGAGTGTGAAGAGAGCAAACCCTAGAAAACAAGGGTTGAGGCTGCAACGTATATAGTTGGAGTGGTTTTCTTTTTCTCTCCATAAAAATTGTTTCAAATTGTGCATGAAATGGAACTCTTTATTTAGCGTACTACTACTGAAGAAAAATACTAGTAGTAGGGCAAAGGTAATACTACTACGTGAAGAAAATTTAACGCTCCAAGGAGTCAACTCGAAATTAAAGCTCCACGCTGTCGGTGTTCTGGGAACCAGGGTACCTAGACTTTCCTGCCTGTGGTCCACGGCATGGCTCCATCGACGGCCTGGTATGGCTCATCTACAGGACCATCAAGACAAGACCCTCGCGAGGGGCCAAGCCTCGCGAGGCGGGCAATGTCAAGACCTCCGGAGGGAGTGGCCTCCCCGGGCTGCCTCCTGAGGTGCGGAGATTTCTATGCAGGTACCCAGCCTCACAAGGTTGCAGTGATGCAAGCCATGACGACCAAGGTCAGGCGGGCGCCAGCGGGCGCAGAGGAGCAGGTTTCCACTTTGGTGCTAAGGAGGCAAGCGCTGGCGTGGGTTCTCGAGGAATCAGGCAAAGGTTTCCTCTCCAGTGCAACAAGACCAGGACCACCAGGACGGATGTCATCGCCGAGCCCACCACGGCATCACGACCAGAAGCTTTGCAGGCGAAGACCACCTTTCGTCAGGATAAGATGTACTACTTGTCCCCTTTCAAATTGGCCACTATGGGGTCCCTTCCCGCCTTCGTTTTGGAGGAAGAGGACCAGGGCCACTATATATATAGGCTAGCCACCACCATAGAGAGGGGGATCCGATCCGATCTGAGGTAGACTGACTCTCACCCCAGAGCAGACCTCATGAGGTTGTTCATCCCTTGTACTTGTTCATCCTCAGCCACACGTGAGGCTAATCCACCACAAAGCAGGAGTAGGGTCTTACACCGCAAGGTGGCCCAAACCTGGGTAAACTGCCGTGTTCATCTTCTTCCTGGATCCATTGAGCTAGGCTGTAGGGCAACGCGTTGGTTGGTTGGATAGGTTGAGTTCTTTGCACACGCCCCAGAGTTCGAACCTTTCTTGGGTCTGCGGAGCCCTGAATCCGACATTTGGCACGCCAGGTAGGGGTGTGTCGAAGCCTTTCTTCCACCGTTTGCTCCGCCGCCGTTCCTATGGCCGATGCTTGCCGTGTTCGTGCCGAGCGCCGGGCCACTCGTGTCACCCAGACGGCACCCGTGGGCAATGACGTCCCTCATCGCTCTGCCTCCCCGGTGGCTAACACCGCCACCGACCCTGCTGCCCGCGAACAGCAGGACTCGTCGCTGCCACCGTCCGTGCGGTGCGACGACTGCACCGCGACTCCATCACCCACTCCAGCCATGGCGTCATCTTCTCATGACCGTCGTGGGTCGGCGAACGCGCAGTCTGCGCTGCTCATGGCACGCGAACTTCTGCGTTATCGTCCGGCCAACGACCTCTATGACTACTAGCTCGCCCGCATCGCCGAGCTCATCAACGTCGCTGGTGAGGCCCCTGCACCGTCCCGTTCACTTTGTCCTTCACCGTCCCTGGCGGGCAACATGGCTCACGGCGCGCCTCCGCCTCCTCCTCTGCACGGCGTGGACCCCAAGCCGAGGCGTGAGGCTCCCCGGTGTGACCCGCCGCGCAGGGCGCTGGCACGCGATGAAGAAAGCTGCCAGGTGGTGCAGCGGCCCCAAGGAGAAGCGCGTGCGCTTCCAGCACCGCCACGTCAAGACTGCGTGCCACCAGAGGCGGCGGCGCGCGGGCATCAAGATCAAGCTCCTCCCCTGCGGCAGGCCCCTGTGAGCGCGGCAGGTTGCCGTGCTTTCACCCCGGAGCTGCGCCGCCTCGTCTGGCCCGGCAAGTCCAAGCCGGATCTGCCTCTGCGCTTTGACGGCAGCCCTGACCCTGCTGAGTTCCTCCAGCTCTACGAGCTGAGCATCGAGGCAGCGAACGGCAATGAGAAGGTCATGGCGAACTGGTTCCCCATGTCCCTCAAGGACGGCGCGCGCTCTTGGCTCCTGAACCTTCCGGTTGGGTTGATCTCCTCCTGGGACGAGCTCAATGAGTGCTTCATCGCCAACTTCTAGGGCACTCGCGACCGCACTCCTGCGGCAGGCGACCTGCGGTGCATCAAGCAGCAGCCAGGCGAAACCCTGCACAAGTATATACAGCGCTTCACCAACGTTCACCTCAAGATCCCGAAGGTGTCGGACGAGGCCAACATTTCGGCGTTCTCTGAGGGCGTCCGGGATGTCAAGATGAAGGAGGAGCTCGCCATACATGGGGACTTGTGCTCGGCTCTAGAGATGTTCAACATGGCCGCCAGGTGCTCGAGGGCAGAGGAAGGTCGCCTCTCCCTCCTGGAGCTTCCGTAAGTCGATCCTGAAGACAAAAAGGCCAAGGCTAAGGACGTGAAGCGCAAGGGCCCAGCTGTGCTCGCGACTGAACCTGAGATGAAGCGCGGCTGCGACCACGCCAAATCCTCCAAGGGCAGCCGTCCGTTCTGCGTCTTCCACAACGTCCACAGCCACAACACCAACGACTGCCAGGAGCTCAGGGAAATCAGCGACGGGCGCAATGACCGTGGCTACGGCCGCGGAGGAGGCCGTGATGGAGGCCGCTGGGACAACCGTGACCCCCGCCTGGACTGGCGTGATCAGCCTCGTGAGGACCGCTGGCAGGGCCTGCCTCGCGACGGCCGCTGGCGTGACCAGCCCCGTGAGGACCGTCCTCAGGGCAACGCCGGCCTTCCTCAGCTGCCACCGCCGCCAAGGAGGAATGACGACCACCGCCAAGACGATGGGGCTGGGGGCTTCCAAGAGCCTCGTGCCATTGCCTGCATCCTCGGTGGCGCTCGGGCCCCGCCTCTCATCGCATCTTCAAGCAGTTCGCTCGTGAGATGAACGCAACCATCCCCAAGCTCGAGGCGTTCCGTCCCCTCAGATGGTCCAAGTACGACATCACCTTCGACTCCATGGACCAGCTCAAGTGCTCAGCCATCACTGGCACGCTCCCGATGCTCTGCTCGCCAACTGTCAACAACGTCCTCATCACCAAAACACTCATCGATGGCAGCGTGGGGCTCAACGTTCTCTACGTCAAGACGTTCGAGAGGCTCCAGGTGCCGTACGACTAGCTCCTCCGCACCAAGCCTTTCTCAGGGGTGACCTATGGCTCCACCGTCCCCATAGGACAGATTCGCCTCCCTGTCACCTTCGGCCAGCGAGACAACTACCACACCGAGCTCATCGACTTCAACGTTGCCCACATCCACCTCCCGTACAATGCCATCCTCGGGCACCCGGCCCTCGCCAAGTTCATGGCAGCGATGCACCACGGATACAATGTCCTCAAGATGCCAGGGAGTGGCGGTATCATCACGGTCGCCAGCGACGAGAAGGCTATGGTGTGCTGCCTTGAGCGCACCTACCATGTTGCGGCGGTCGAGAACCCTGATGACAAGGGTGCCGTTCAGCCTCCTGAGGCCATCCCCAAGAAGAAGAAGCAGCTCCTCCCCAAGGGCCGTCAGGAGGTTGGCGCGCCCGACGACCGTGCCTCAGGCCCCGCACCCACTGCTGGGGCACCCTTCCCTCTCGCATAGGAAGGTGCGCCCGACGCCCCTCTCAGGACGGGCTCGGGCTTCTGAGGATCGGGAGGCTCTGGATGCCCGGGAAGCTCGCGAGGGTCCGGAACCTCCTCCGTCAAGACCACCGGGCGCCTGGCCTCGTGAGCCACCACGATGCCTTGCATGTAGCGCTGGTGCAAGGCGCCGGGCGCTCAGGAGTTCATCACCAAGGCGATCGAGGAGCTTCAGGAGGCGTGAGCCATGCGTGGCGAGCGTCGCCCCGCATCATCCGATGCAGCTGCCACCCCTGACGTGGGTGGCGAGCTGCGTGTCTGCGTCAACATCCCAGGCCTCAACAGGGTTGCTTCTCAGGAGCTCTTCTGGCCGCCCCGCATTGGACAGAGTGGGGGCTGCCACCGCAGCTACGTCTGCATGCCATTCAGCTTGCTGGACGTGGCTGCCTCGCACCAGCGCTACATGCAAGGCGTCCTGGCGGCTCACGAGGCCAGGCACCAGGCGGTCTTGACGGAGGAGGTTCCGGACCCTCGCGAGCTTCCCGGGCATCCAGAGCCTCCCGATCCTCAGAAGCCAGTCGTCTTGTGAGGAGCCATCTCTGCAGCACACGTCTTCAGCTACTCCGACACTTCTACAATGACAGTGCTAGGTGACTTTTTGGTTTGTTCAGTTGAGGGCGCCCCTCGGGCTGCATTATCCTCAAGCTGTCACGGCCCGCCCCTGCAGCCTGTATCGTTTTGCATGTATTAGAACTAGTTTCACCCCTATATGAATTGCTTGATATTGCAATCTGCATGTCCGGTGCTTCGCCACCATGAATGTCGTGCGCCCTCA
The DNA here is from genome assembly GCA_011799875.1 of Thinopyrum elongatum. NCBI lineage: Eukaryota > Viridiplantae > Streptophyta > Magnoliopsida > Poales > Poaceae > Thinopyrum > Thinopyrum elongatum. Next base: position 186,195,670 of record CM022299.1, on the reverse strand, counting down.
CAAACCCGCCCGCGACCTCCTCATGATTAAGGACTGGCATGGCGTCTGTGCTCGGGTCCGTCCCTGCAGCGTCGCTAAACCCAAGTGGCCGAGCTCTGTCTCGCAGGCCAGCTCCCGTGCATGTCACCTCCCATGGTCCTTGGTGCCTTGTTCTCGCATCAGCTAATCGAGAGTGGACGAGTCAGGGCGCGTGTCCCCGTGCCTCGCCACCGCGGGAGCCACGCACCGGTTGTCTTTCTTTGGGATTGTTGCATGAGAAGATTGGGCACGACGTCTGTGCTCGGGTCCGTCCCTGCAGCGTCGATAAACCCAACGGTTGAGCTCTGTCTGGCGGGCCGGCCCCGTTCACGTCACCTCCTGGGGTCGTTGGTGTCTGGCCTTCTCATGCGATGTCCTCCTGAGATTCACTCGGCGCAGGCCACCTCAACATATTGCAGGGTTCTTACTATTGCTCTGCACCAAAAATTGAGGCGCAACCCGCCTTGAGGTAGGGCCTCGTGAGTCCCGCGCTGGCTCACGGATGCCCATATACACCTCCTCCAGTCCTACCATGCTAGCCACGCGTACGGACGGGGTTGTACACGCCCCGGAGTCTCCCCCCAAGGGAACTCCCACCCACGCACCAGTGGAAGCCCCATGCTCCGCGTTGGCGGACGACACTGTCGAGGAGTGACTATGCCCACGCACAAGTGGAAGCACCATGCTCCACGCTGGTAGACGACACGGTCAAGGAGCGGCTCAGCCCACACTAAAGTGGAAGCACCATGCTTCTTGCTGGTGATTAAACAACTGAGGGCACCCTAGCGGCTGCATTAACCTCAGGAGGGCCTACAGGCTCGCCGCTCGGTCCCATCGCGCAGCTTTCCCTACGTGAGGGCCGCGCGAGGGGGCTGGGCACGGGGGCTACGCTCAGGCCACGCCTGACGCATGCCACCTCACCAGGTCTCTCATACCTGGTTTTCTCGCGTCCCTCCCAGGCAAAAGCTGGCGAGGAAAGGTATGGAGGGCTCCGGATTAACTCAGACGCTGCTCACATTTCCTTCATGAGGGCTATTCGTATGTCAAGGGGGACCCTGAGCATCACTACTCAGGGGCCTCACTGGTCACGTTGCCTCTCACCCCTTGGCCTCGTCCTGGTGATCCGGACGCCCCAACGGCGGCTGAGGTATGCGCGGGACCGGGCCCTGCCAACGCTGAACACTAAGGAAAACAGGAAGGAAATTGAGCACGAAAAGGAAATCACGGAGTCCTAGCAAGTTATTACAAAACATAATGTTCCACAAGTTCAAATAGAAGTTTTCACGCCTCCATGAGGCACGATGAATGTTGCAGGGTCAACTAGGAAGAACCACCGCCATCGCCTTGCTTGCCGCCATCGCCCGCCTTGGGAAGCCCGTCGTTGATGACGCTGCCACCATCTTCGCCACCGGCTTCTGCCACCGCAGCTGCGGGGTCGGGGACGCAGAAGAACTTCCCCAGCAGGTCCTCCACATGTTTCTTCATGGCTTCAGTGACAACGGTGCGATACTCAAGGGCCACTGGCTCGATCAGCGCGCTGAGGTCGAAGCCTGGGTCCCGGAGGTGGAGGTGGCTGAAGACGCGTGTTGCGGCCGAGGTGAAGAGCGCGTGGCACACCTCCTCCAACGCGGAGTCCACCCCAGCAACGATGCCCTCAAGCGCCTCAGCAAGCCTGGGGAGAAGCCCAGCAGGGCCATCCTCCGGAGTCGCCAGCGGTTTCTCGTACCCTCCTCCATAAAGGGAGCGCAGCGCCTTGCGAGACCTGAGCTCGGAGGAGACCAAGGCATCGCGTTCCACGGCCGCCATTTTCTCGGCGGCAGCGAGGGTCTTCTCCCTGGCCTCCAGCTGGGCCGTCGCCTCAAAGATGAGTTGGGCATGGGACGCATGCGCCTTGTCCACCTCCTCCTTCAGCTTGCCCAGGCGGTCCCACTCCGCGCCTTGGTCCTTGGTTGCCTGGGCCAGCTTGGCGTCGCGGTCGGCGAGCGTCGCTTCGCGGGCCTTGAGCTCCTCCTCTTGCTGATGGAGCCGTTGGGTGTGGGCAACCTGCGCCTCGCGGAGAGCTTTTAGCTCAGTCTTCGCCTTGCTGCAGCGCTCCTTGGCGGACGCCGCGTCGGCCAGCGCCGCGTCACGAGCCCTCGTGGCTTCATTGGCCTCCCTCCTACTCTCCGCGGTGGCGGCCTCGGCCCGGCTCTAGATCGTCCTGGCGGACGCGTCGGCCTGGAGCCACCCCGAGATCAGCCCCATGCGCTCCCTCACCATGCACCTGTTGGCGTCCTAGAGATCGGTCCGGAGCTGGTCCAGCGCAATGAAGGCTTCCTCCAAAGCCCCGGGCCTAACAAGGGGGCCGCAGCCCGCCAGCACAAGGGCCCGGGGAGGAGGCAGCACCGACGCGAAGACTGGCGTCGCCGCAGCAGCAAGGCTAGCTTGGGCCTCTGGGGCCTCCAAACCCCCCGCGGGCACGACGGGGGCGGGCGGCTCCAGAGCCTGTTGGCCCACGGAAGCAGACTCCTCCTGAGGCTCCACCGCCGTACCTCGGAGGTCAGGCCCCGTCACAGGGGAGCGCGAGGTGACCTCCTCTATTTGCGCCAGGGCCACCACGGCCGGGGTGGCCGGTGGCGCCTCTGAGGTCCCGGCTCCCTCCTTCATCTTCTTCACCACGTTATCCGTCCTGGTCACCAGGAGGGGAGCATTGTCATCACGATATCGAGATTAACAAGCAAAAACATGGTAAGATGCTTACTCGTCAGAGGCAATGTACGCCCTCTTCCGAACCAGGGCCAGGGCTCCTCCAATCTTCTTGGTCGTGGACCTCGCCGCGTCCTGAGGATTGGCGGGGCGCACGACGGCGGGCCTCAGTGGGCCGTCGATGGTCGGCAAGGCGGAGGCATCACCTCGAGGAGGGGGTGCCGCCCCGCCCTTCTACGGGGTTGCTCAGCCTAGCCTCCGTAGGGGAGTGGCCTCGGACCTCGTGACGACCCCGGTGGAGCACGGGGATTCCACGACCGGGGGCTCGGCGGCGTCGTCATCATCGGAGAGGCCGCGGAGAAGCTAGCTCTGCGATAGAGGAGAGGTCTCCGCTGCATCGTCCATGGTTGCCTCCGAGTCCTCCTCCCCCTTTTCCCCGGCGTCGTCGCCGTAAGACACCAGCACTGAGGAGTTGGGGAGCTCAGTTGGCATGAGCCCCAGCTCGTTGAAGACGGGCATGGCGGCGACTAGCGCCGCCCCGTCGGCACGATGGTACAGCGGGATGTAGGCCGCCGGGAGGTTGCCCGGATCCCTCTCAAGCAGGGTGTGCATGGCCTTGTCGAGCTCCTCGCCCGTCAAGCTCCCTGAGCGTAGCCGAATGTTGTCCTCCGCGCCCTTGAACTCCCACATGGGGCGCGTGTGCGCCTGGAGTGGGGCCAGGCATTGCGTCAGGAACTCTTTGATGAGCATAGCCCCCATCAACGCCCCGGCCTCCATGTCCGTTGTCATCTTCCTCAGGACTGGCGCCGCCCGAGGGTCAGTGAGCTTCTCATGACCCCACCAATCAAGCTTCTCCGGCAGCTCGGTTGGCAACTCTAGTCGCGCGTGGAGGCCCCTGGCGTCCATGAAGACCCACTTGCACCGGAAGTTCTCCACCTTCTTCCCGGCCCTCATGAGTGCGTTGCCACTGTGGACCGCGGCAAAGGAGACGCAACCAGACGCTGGGTTGGGTGGTGCATCCGAAGATAGAAGAAGTGGCGGAGGAGCACAATGGAGGGCATCACGCCCACGAACGCCTCACAGTAAAAGGCGAAGGTCGACAGGAGAAGGATGGAGTTGGGCTGAAGATGTAGAGCTTGAACCTGGTAATGGTCTAGGACGGTGGTGAAGAACTCAGAGAAAGGTGGGATGAGCCCCGCAAAGACGTTGTGGAGGAAGAAGGGATAGAATGTCCCTGCCAGGTTCCCTCGCTCGGCAGAGCCGGCCAGGAGCGTCATCTCCTTCCACTCGTTGTCGGCGCTCGCCGTCAGCGGGAGCACAGCGGCGAGATGTTTCTTCTTGGTGATGGAGGACGTGCCGAGGGCCGGTACAGGTGAGGAGGAGGAGCTCGTGGCCTGCGCGGCTGGCTTCGCCTTCCCGGATGCCATCTGCGAGGAACTTGGGAGAAGAGACGCGGAAGGGAGGAGGAATCCGACCAGATCTGGAGGTGCTCTCGGCAGAAGGAAAGGGGAACTGGAGCGAGGAGAAGAGAAGGTAATGATGGCTCGGTGCGGGCGCCAGTCTTTTGTCAGCCTGGGTGGTTGCCGAGGCAGTGTGGGGAAGTGGAGACGCCCATGTCCCATCAAGCACCACGCGTCGGCTTGGTCCGCAGGCGACTGGGGCCCGCGGCGCTTCGCCCTTGCCCTTTGGCTTCACCTCAAAGCCAAGTCGGAGCGCGCCTTGGGCCCAGGGGCTACTGTCGGTGTTCTGGGAACCAGGGAACCTAGACTTGCCTGCCTACGGCCCACGGCGTGGCTCCATCGACGGCCTGGTACGGCCCATCTACAAGACCATCAAGACAAGACCCTTGTGAGGGGCCAAGCCTTGCGAGGCGGGCGACGTCAACACCTCCGGAGGGAGCGGCCTCCCTGGGCTGCCTCTTGAGGAGCGGAGATTTCTATGCAGGTACCCAGCCTCAAGAGGTTGCGGTGACACAAGCCATGACGACCAAGGCCAGGCGGGCGCCAGCGGGCGCAGAGGAGCAGGTTTTCTCTTTGGTGCTAAGGAGGCAAGCGCAGGCGTGGGTTCCCGAGGAATCTGGCAAAGGTTTCCTCTCCAATGCAACAAGACCAGGACTGCAAGGACGGCAGGATGTATGTCATCACCGAGCCCACCACGGTGTCACGACCAGAAGCTTTGCTGGTGAAGACCACCTTTCGTCAGGATAAGATGTACTACTTGTCCCCTTTCAAATTGGACACTGTGGGATCCCTTCCCGCCTTTGTTTTGGAGGAAGAGGACCAGGGCCACTATATATATAGGCTAGCCACCACCGTAGAGAGGGGGATACGATCCGACCCGAGGTAGACTCACTCTCACCCCAGAGCAGACCTCCTGAGGTTGTTCATCCCTTGTACTTGTTCATCCTCAACCCCTCGTGAGGCTAATCCACCACAAAGCAGGAGTAGGGTCTTATACCGCAAGGTGGCCTGAACCTGGGTAAACTGCCATGTTCATCTTCTTCCTTGATCCATCGAGCTAGGCTGTGGGCGACGCATTGGTTGGTTGGATAGGTTGAGTTCTTTGCAAACGCCCCAGAGTTCGAACCTTTCTTGGGTCTGCGGAGCCCTGTATCCGACACACGCCTCCCGATCGAACTTACTATCGTTCACATGTGGTATGAAGCAACAACGGAACCACACACGGTCAAAATATCGGAAAGGTGCGCTACACCATCCTCCAATTTTAAATATTTTGGGCACTTGTATTCGGCCTAAGTCAGTGTGCCACCGTATGTACTAAGGGTTACAGCGGGTGCTAAGAAACTAGGGCGTATTGAAAGTAATTGCCATGCCGTTTATTTGTAGGGTCTCTTGCAAACTGTCAAACTCTATTCTCCTCTTATTTAATGGATGAGGCAAATCTTTTATTCAATTTAAACTATTTTGTATGTACACTTTGATCTCTTCCAATAATTTTGGGCACTTGTATTCCGCCTAAGTCAGTGTGCCACCGTATCTCGTACTACTCCCTCCGTCTAGGTGTATAAGTCACATTAGAAGGTGCAGCGGGACCAAGGTGCAAGCAGATTGGAGGAGAAGGAGAAACTTGACCGATCCTTCCTCCAATCAAAGCCCTGATTTCTCTCTCTAAACGCAACAATTAATCACAACAATTAAGAGATGTCGTTTTAGCTACCATGCAGGGCCATGTATTAACTTGCATGCAAGCCGGCTTCGATTCCTTGACTAATCAACGCGTAGTTGCGCTCCATGCATTGGGTTTCCGGGGGAGATAACAAGGCAGAGTAAGTAATGCTCGCTAGCAACGAGGCTAGGAGGTGATTGAGATGCGATGTTAATGGAAGACGCCCAAACATTTTGGGAATATCTGATTTTCGTAAGATGGCTTAACACCTAGACGGAGGGAGTACTACCTCAGTCCAAGTTTTTACGCCACGTCATATATTTTTTGTCAAAGTTTGACCAAATTTTTTAACTACTCACTACTTTCCGGTTAATAGGGCATAAATTTGAAATCTCATCAACCAAGGCAACTGATGAATGGAGAAATGTAGTACTCCATCTTGTAGTTTACAAAATTACTCAAACTTTAATCTGCATTAATTACAATATATTCATGGATGACCACTAAATGAGTAGGAATGGTTACATGCACTGGTTGGTTTCTTTTAATCCTTGCATGCATCAATTTAATGCACCTTGGAATGTGAACACATTTATTTTCCAGCACATTTCTTTATTTCATCAACGACATTTTGATACAGGGAAGTACATTCACCAATTCTTTGGTAGGAGAGCAAGACCAAAAAAAACAAGAACCACAATTAGACATTTTAAAAGATATCCAATTTCCATTACTGCTCCCACTAATTGTATTAATATCTTCTCTATGTCTTCATTGTTGATCTGTGGCTTCTCGAGCTTGCACACTTCTTTCTTCTTCGATTCTAAAGAACTTGATGATGCTTCACATCTAATATCATCTCTAGTCGCATCTCTAGCCTCTATTCTAGCAAGGAGTGCATGAGCATCTACCAAATTTCGTGCTATCAATAGATCGATGTATTCTTCTTCCCAAAACCAAAACTTGCATCCATCCTACACACAAGTTTGAGTATAAGCTGCCGAACATGCGCCGAATAAGGGAGCACAGCCGAATCAAAAGAAGTATTGCGCACCTTATCTTTTTTGCACTTGATGAACACCCATCTGAGATGTTGTGGCGTGATCGAAACGCGGAACAGGACCTACCACGGGCAGCCATCACACTTTATGAGGGGCAAAAGTGAACCGACTAGCCATTGGGCCAGGGCCTAGCCCGGACGGTGGCCGGCCGTGTCTTTGCCGGCGATCCACCGACGGGATAGATCCGAGCGGCTAGAGGCGGATTCAGTACCTGCACGCGATGTGGAGGCATTGCCATTGTTGTGCGACCCGATACCCGGACACTCCATGGCAAGGAGCAATCGCATGCGGCCAGAATGCTCCAAATCCGGCAGCCGCGTGCATCAAATCCCACGGCCGCAAATATAGCGGCGGACCGCCGGCGCCGGGACGAGAGGCACAGATCTGGCCATCGTGCTGTGGTCGGCTGGGCTATAGTGCTAGGCTCCGACGGGCATGCGTGTACCTCTTCTCTTCTTGTACGTACTCTATTTATATCACTTCCCGTCGCTTCCCACTCCCACGATATTCCTATTCTATGAACCTGTGTGTGCGTGTGTGTGTGTTAGAGAGAGCGACACATCGACCTACTCCTACAGAGAGATGGTGTGTAGTACTACGATTTAGCCGCGAGAGTCGGTGCATCCTCTTGTTTCCGGGCGTCCGGTCGGGACAGCTGCCACGCCCGCTCCTGACCAGCCTGGCCCACCCAAAGCACCTCCATTGCCCGCGCAAGCTTCCCGCCCAAAATTTTCAGCGCCGCTCCAGAGAATCGGTGCCGCATTCATGACCGGGAAGAGCGGACATGACCTCTCACTGGCGCCTGCATTGAAGGGAGAAGCGGATTCAAGAGTGATGGTTGCTTCGTCCGTCCAACTTACTGCCAGGTCTATGTGATTTGATGGCTCATTGGTCATTATTACTGAGGTGGTACAACCGTGTTGAGTCTCAGTTGCACTGTACACTTTACTTTGGTGCATGACACGTGCACCGGATGCTGGATGCCCCATGTTTCGGCGAAAGGAGGTAGACCGTCTCCACTCTTTACAATTTTCTCCATTCTTACAGCAGAGGAGTGCGAAAGCAGTGAAAACACGCAAGCTCAGTGATTACATGGCCCACCTCACACTATCACCATATTTTATGGACACCGTGCGACACATAACTCTTTAGTACATAGTAGTAAGTACTGTAATTTCTCAGCGAGATAATTTTGTACAATGCTATGAAGCTTCCAGCTTCTGTTTCATGTATCTTGCGTCCAAGGTTGCCCCGTTGCAACATTCCATCAAATACAAAGGAGACTAACATGCATGCTATTGCATCTCAATGATTGACATATCATAGCCAATATGTACTCCCTTCATTCCAAAATAAGTGTCTCAACTTTATGCAAACTTTAGTACAAAGTTGTACTACTACTACTACTAAAGTTGACACTTATTTTGGAACAGAGACAACTAAAGAAAAAATGATCCATGCAGTCCCTAGGCCTTGAACCCTATACCCTAACCAGGCTCTAATTTGCTGGCGATGTTGAACCTTCCGAATAAATGAGGTTTGCAACCCTTTGACAGTCGGATCATTTTGTGCAGTTTCACTAAAATCGAGCTGAGCATCCCTGTGGCAAAGAAATTGAAGAAGCGTGATTAGAATAAGACTAGTGGGACTAGTTTATGAGACATAAACTCATCACAAATATAGTAGAAGCCAGTAGAGGTACGTGCGGGGCAAAGAAGTAGAGAAATATCCACATGGAGCAATGTGGGTAGCTGGGGCAGTGGTGCAAGCCGGCTGTAAAGGAAGTTGTACCTGAGGGATGTCGGGATGTAGCTAGCTTAGAGGAGGGCGGCGGGAGGCGGCAACTGCCCACATCATGGTAGTGAGCAAGGGACGAAGGCAATCGCACCGGCTTTGTGAGAGAGAACAGCGGGGACCCCTGATTGGGACGCGCCGACAGTGGGTTTTCGCCGTTGGCGATGGCAACCGCATCTACGCAAAGCATCCACCCCTTCCCCCGGCGGACATGATCTGCCCGGATGTTAGAGATGTGGCCACAGTCATTTTGTGCGAGAGAGTGTGAAGAGAGCAACCCCAGCAAGCAACCGTGTAGGCTCGTCCTGGCTATGTATATAGTGGAGCAGTTTCTTTTTCTCTCCATATGAACCTATTTATATTGCGTACGTGCCACTGAAGAAAAAAACCTTTATTTATAAATGACGCGGCAGCTTTCATGCGTGGTTCCCGACCTTCCATTAAGTGAGTAACTACTACTAGACGCGTCAAATTATCACGTGGGCTGCATCATCGTACAGAAATGAGCTCCACCGTGTCATGTGTGTGGTTGGGGAAGACGCAAAAGACGCAAAGAGTGCTACTAGTACTATGTGCGTGGGTGCGTGCACCTCTTCTCTTCAAGCATGGTTAAGTATAGCCCACTAGTACTCTACCATGCGGTTATTATATGGGCAAAGAGTATATGCAGTAATAATGACTAATAAGCCGTCAAATCATGAGGCTCACCTTTCTCTATGTTTGACCGAGAAAGCAGCCATCATTTCACTCCTCGTTGAATATCCATCCGCTGCTACCTCCGCAAATAAATAAAAATCCTCTTCTACCTCCGCAGCATGGTTAATAATATAGCCATGTAAATCACGACGTAGAAATATCATTCACTGATACAATAGGGCTGGCTCTAAGGCTGGTGATTTTTTTACTTTGTCTCTTTCTCTTTTTGTCTCATTTAGTCATTTTACATAGGAGCACGTGTAGAGGATGGCTATTCCTTTTGATGGGACTTCTACATGGGGTTTAAGAATAAGCAGCTTCGAATTATTCCCGCTGCCCACCACTCTGAATCGTGCCATCTATGATGGTACTCCCATTGCAACAATGATGTCCATTAGGTCTAGCATGTCCTGTAAGAAGAGACTGTCACGCAAAACATACATTCTTGTTGCCTTCTTCCTCATACAGTACGTACCACTGGTGCAGTACGTACTACTAGTACTACTACTACTTTTTCTCCTATAAACCTTGCGCTTGGCATCTAAAAAATATTAACCTTGCACTTGGCTCTTCGCCTCTTAGGGAAGTCAAGCAATAATGGTACTACAATATATGGTTCTGGCTATCTGAGACCGAATGAATTGCTACATGTCCACCACGTGGGCGAGGGTCGAGGGGCGAGGGGCTAGGGAGAGTGCGTACTACTACGTCCATTTCAATATGGACTACATACGGAGCAAAATGAGTGAATTTACACTCTAAAATACGTCTATATACATCAGTGTTTGCAGTATGTACTAGTAGTTCATATTGAAATATGCTAAAAGACATATATTTCAAACAATATGATAATCTCTCTAACCAAGGTAGGGACGAGGAGTGTATATACGTCTAACCGAGGGAGTAGTAAAATTTTCTCCTCATCCTGCGAGCCACCACGCGTGTGGGCGAGGGAGTGGCCGTAGGCGTAGTAAGCAAAGCTTCTCCTCATCCTGCGACTCTGTGAGCCACCGCGCCCATGGGCTGGGGAGAGGGCGTACTAAGCAAGCTTCTCCTCGTTCTGCGAGTTGACGGGACACATCAAAAGTAATACAGAGCATCTCCAGCGTATAGATCCTTGCCTCTAAGGTAGGACCCACATGGTTTGCCTCTTTTTTAAAATAATGCGTCAAGTCGCAATTTGTTTGTTCACCCATGGTACACGATCCTCCATCAAGTGGACAACCAGTACACGTATGAAATTACCATGTGGGCTGCCTTTTCATACAAAATGAGCTCCACCGTGTACCCGCGCGGGTGTGGTTGGGAAAGTGACGGGAGTACGTGCGCCGTGCGTGCACCTCTTCTCTTCTGCACGTCCCCCACCTACGTGGGTGTGTGAGAGAGAGATACAAACCTAGAGAGATGGCGTGTGCGTTTGTGAGTGTTTTTTGTTATGGGGGGTGATTTCGTGAATGTATTTGTGGGAATATGTGTCGATGATATCTCAAACAAAAATTTGACACATGCAATGTGTGTGAAATAGAGGCCTATCTATATCATATATAGAGGGGCGATCCACGAGAAGAGAGGGAGGGGTCATAGATATTGATAGAGTCGAAGAGAGGATCAAGTGTGTGGGTGCGAGATCGATGAAGAGAGCCATCGAAATTGTGTGTGTGCACGTCAAAGATATAGGGCGACTGACCTACCGGAACGTCAGAGGGCACAGGGCAAGTTTGTGTGTGGCAGGGAGACATGACTAGAGCGCTTGATGTATCGGTGTGTGGGTGGGGGAGGGGGGAGGCAGAGACCTAACTAGAGAGGTAGATCGACTCGTATATGTGTTGAGAAGGAGAGACCTAGCTATGTCTTGAGGGAGATCGGTCGACATCCATACATAAGTGAAGGACGGGGAATAGGTTGGGACATAGAGAGAGAGAGAGAGACAGAGGGAGAGAGAGAGGTAGAGTGCCGGAGGGGTGGTGGAGTTCCTTCTCGGAGATGGTGGGAGAGGCCTACTAGACAAACTGAGGGTACAACTACAATATTATCAAGAAGAGTGGGGATGTGTTTCTGTGTGTGTGCGTGTGCATGATTGATGTGTAGGGAGGCATGCATGGATGATGAAGGGGGACCATGTGTTTGGTAAGAAGACCTAACTAGATCGGTAGATCAATTGTTGTGTGTCAGAGGAAGGGAGAGACATAACTAATGAGGTAGATCGATCGGCGCGTGGGGAAAACGAGTTATAAATGACCTAGCTAGCTATATGTATAGCGGGAGATCGGTCAGTGTACATCCATTTGTTAGAGGCAAATAAGGCCCAGAGAGATGGATAGAGAGAGAGAGATGGAGCTAGGAGGTGGTGCGAGAGGCCTACTAGTTAGATAGGGGGAGAAGTGTGCGATTGTGAGATCGATGAAAAGAGGGGTGAGAGTTTACACGTGTGTGGGACCGTATGAGAGACATGAGGCATGGACACAGAAAGGAGGAGATGGAAAGTGCGTGTGTATGTGGTAGGCAGACACCGCTGGAGAGCTTTATCGATCGGTGTGTGTCGGAAAGGAGTTGTGGAGACTGTGGGAGAACGACCTAAAGATAAAAATGAATGTGCGCGATGGAAAGAATGCTGAGGGAGGGGGAGGGCGAGGAGGGCGTGTGCATGCATGAGAGAAAGTTAGTGCTAGTTACAAAGGTTAGAGGGTTGTGTGGGTGTAAGAGACTAACAAAGATCATAATTCGATATGAAAGTGGATTCATATATTTGAATAAGAGATCATAGTGTTACAAACCTATGCATGCATGAATATAGCGGTGATACGCGTGGTGTGGATTTGGACATGTTATACCATAATGTGATAATGCGTGGCATTTGCAACTCACAGCTAAATATCGAACAATCTAAACCATACTATATATCGAACAATCTCACATTTTATTTGAATTTGTGATAATATGTGGCGTTTGCAGCTCACAACTAAATATCGAACAATCTAAACCATACTATATATCGAACAATCTCACATTTTATTTGAATTTGTGATAATGTGTGGCATTTGCAACTCACATCTAAATACTTGTAGGCATAGGGGGCGGGGCACCATACATTATGTGATAAACACATTATACATATGAGACATGGTTTAGATTATGAAGATCTAGCTAGAGCTTGAAATGTACTGTGATTTGAAACCAACATAAAGTGGATTCAAAAAATTGAGTTCGAGTTCATATAGTACGCATAGTTCATATCTAACTCGACAGTAATCATGTGGTGTGCTGTGAAGATAATATACAAATGATGGTTTAACTTGACAATAATGATGATTGGAGATCTTATTAAAATAGAGAAACGAATTCAAATGGTTTAATTTGACAACAATCATGATTGTAGATCGTATTCAAATAGAGAAACGAATTCAAATTTAGTTCATATTGAAGCGGTAGTATATACGTTTGGATTGCACTAAAACGTTCATTTGACAAGCAGGTTGCATGCATTATACACGTAGCGAAATATTTTAATTGAACATAACATGGATTCAAAGTTTTGAATGGCATTTGTAGTGCGAATTGATTTGGTACAGTACAAGGGACTAGACTCTGTTGTGTGGTGCGAATTGATTTCTTTTTGTTTTTTCGTCGAGGGAAGTGCAAACTGATTTGATATAGGGTGTGTTTGGATTGAGGCCAAAGTGCACCTTACCAAAATTTTGGTCATGACCCAAAGATTGGTCGTTGTTTGGATGGTTGCCAATTTTTTGGCATGCCAATGAACTCTAGCCAACTCTAGTTCATTTTTCTTACCAATGTTGGCTAAATCATGGGCAACCAAAACCTCAACCAAAATTTTGGCTAGCCAATGCTTTGGTGGGGCAACCTTGGGCACAAACCAGACACACCCATAGTATACACGTTAGGCTTGTCCAGAAATTTCAACCCGCGCCTTGTTATCCCAAAATTTTAAGATATCACTTTGTCTCGTTGATCTCCTAAAATTCCCTCCATCTCAACCCGCGCCATGCTATCCTAAAATTTCAATGCGCGCGAAAACTCCCACCTCCTGCCAAATCCCGACACACGAAATTCCCGTGATACCCCTAAACCGAAAGAACCACCTAGTTCAAATCGGTGGGGCTACTTTCGTAACTTACCCCACATTTCGGACAAGCGCATCCCTAAGCCATGGTTCCCCCCTCCCCATCCCCTTCGCCCCCCCCCCCCATTCATACATTGAGGCTGCGAAAACCGATGAAGCCCCACACCCTCCTCCATCCGCCCACCCAGTGGAGCCTCTTCCCCGACGACGTCATGCACAGCAACACCTCGACGTCCCTCATCCACCGCACTGGATGAGGATCCTTTGTCGATCTCGTTGTCCTACCGGTTCAGCCACCCCACCCTCCACCTCCAAGGAGCTGCCCTGACGTTCCCCTTGTCTTTCGCACCACCTCCATTCCCACCCCGCCGTCTTCACCTGCACCACCAGAAGAGGAGCAGCATCATCGATTCCTCAGATGAAGCTGACGCCTAATCGGCGCCACCAAAGAGGTTCTACACTAATCGCTGCATTTTCTTCTTGATTTGATCTCACGGTGCTGCCGGTGCTCGGTCCCGAGCCGACATGGCGCGGCTCCATCTACGGCGGCGTCGCCGGCCACTTCCTCCACGGCGTCTCTCCCTCGGCGGCGACGTCCACATCAGTAGGAGCTGCTGCTACGTTGACTCTCGCTCGCGCTCCTGCTCTGCTCTTGCTCTCGGTCCCCTGCCTGGTCTGCTCTTGCTCTTGCTCGCGCAGCTACTCTCGCTCTTGCTCTTGCTTGCGCTGCTGCTCTACTCTTGCTCGCGTTGCTGCTGCACGAGCAGCAGATCCTGTTCTCGCTCGAGCCCCCGCAGCTGCTACCCGAGATGCTGCTACACGACCAGCTGCCCCGGCTCTCACACGCGTTGCTGCTCCGGGCGCTGCTAATGCTACTACTGCTTTTCTGCTACTAGTGCGTTCAGTTTCAACAGTAAAATTCAGTTTCGACAGCAAAATTCAGTTTCGACAGTAAAATTCAGTTTTGACAGTTAAATTCAGTTTCGACAGTTAAGTTCGGAGATGAGCGGCTGATGTATTTTACATCTAGCACTTTGTGGTTATGTATTTTACATCATCTATTGGAGATGCTATTAGCATTCCACTCAGGTTAACGTTGTCTCTCTTATCCTGCTTCAGCCGTGCCGTCGTACAACTAACCGGAGCTTCTCCAACGACAAAACCCTCCATCACAGTGGAGCAGTACCCTCGGCTCCATCTCCAGACACCTAAGATCTTCTTCCCCTCCTCCGACAGCCACATCAGCCGGAGCATCCTCACCGACCAACCCAATCATGCTGACATCGACATGGCTTCGCCAAAGAGGTTGTACACTTGTTGCATCGCTTTTTTACTCTACATGTTATATATATTGTCCATTGAGCACACGTAGTAACGTGAAATACGATTAGTTTCTCCTACTATATGACAAGCAGTGAGGTACCAGGCAACTTAGCTATCCATGATGGACTCTCTCGAAAGCCATCATTATTTATTTCTGTGCGTTTGAGCTGTGCATGTGTAGATGGACCTGGGAGTTAAGTTAGTAGGGCAGTGGCCTGGGTCCAAAGTAGTACAAGTAGCACAAAAACATTTTGGAGTGTAGGCTTTTGCCTGTTCAAGCCAGCCTACTAGAATTGCGAGTGGTTGAAAGGAAAAGTGAAGAAAAACATAGGAATTGGAAAGTTTCCTATGGTACTACTATTAATGCATTTGGTTCAAAGGAATGGAGCAAAGGAAAACTGTAGGATTTGTTACTTTAGTGTCTCTTTCAAAGAAAAACCATAGGAATTTTAATATCCACTTGGCCCTCCTTTTCAAATTCCTATTCATGAAGAACAAGACTAAGTGATAGTAGCATAATAGCATTATAACTGTACATTTTCTTGTGTTTTGACTTAATTTGACCATGCTTCTTTGCATTCCTGTGACCTTCCAATTCCTGTGAAATAAACACCCAGATTGACAGAAATCCTGTGATTTTAAATTCTTTGCACATCCATTCCTATCCTATTATTGTGTATTTCCTATCCCTGCGTTGTTAGAATCCTCCAATTCAAACGAGCCCTTACAGAGTTACTTCTCTTACACATAGCTGTCAAAGAAAACCTTGTGTGGTTGGTCCCGCTCCTGCTGCGCCGTCGTCCACCCCAGCTCAGCTGCTCCAACGACAGAAGGGTCCACCACAGCAGGGATCCGCCATCCAGACTGTCTTTCGCCGCCTCAGATCTTCTTCCCCGCCACCGGCAGCCACGACAACTGCATTACCATCATCAACTGAGCAGATGACCTAGAGGACTACACGGGTCCGCAAGAGAGGTCACACTCTTTCATGTCTGCTTACGTTATGCATCGCTTAATATTACATGCTACTTTATTATCCGGTTCATCGATTAGACTCTGAGTCAGCTCCAAACTAATGCTCAAACTTGAGTTTTTTAATGGTTGTGGGGTACATATCGGGGCCGCAATCAATAGTATCTGTCTACTATCTGGTTAATCCCTGGTGTATACTATGAGTTTCATGTTGGGTGGGAAACAAACAGTAAAGAAGTCATTATCTGTATTTTTTAACTGAAGCCATTATCTGCCTGCTATCATTGGTTTTGGGTCTATCCACAGGTTGCTACCATTACCCTGGATTTCTGCATGCACTCCTTACATAATCTCACTATGTTTTATTCCTATGCATGTCAGTTATTGTACACAATGGAACTGAACATGTACAGCAAAAGAGACGAGCCTTGTGTGGCAATAAAATTTGATGCAGACGTCGCTCCATGGTGGGCGCAAAGGCAGCCCCCCCTCCACCCATTTCAGGTTGTAATCAAGAGGAAGATAACTGTTCTAAGGGGGACTCAGAAGGAGAAGACCACTCCTATTTACCCCCTGAGGTCTTCGCTCTAACTTGGCATGCTGATGTTGGTCATATCATGCATAAGGTGCCTTGGATTGCTTACTTTATACATCAAATATGTCATCTGCTTAGTTTAGACATGCTTTGTGTGAATGCCATCTATTTAGTTTCTTTATCGTATATGTGAATTATGCAACGCCATCCTATTTAGCCAGGCATCATATATGTGAATTTTGCAATGCCATCCTGCTTAGCCAGTCATCTTATATGTGAATTATATCATGCCATCCTTTTTTTCATTACGTATTACATTTGTCAACAATGTTAGTACATTCAACTACTCTTCGTGTGCATCAGCCATTTGACATGGTGATGGAAAATTCTGGAGTGAAAACAAGGTCTTTAGAGCAGACTATGCTATCTGACGAAGGGCATATCTCGCTGGTTACGGATAGCTCCTCAGAGGAGGATTCAGAGACAGATGAGCAGTCCTATCCCACCCCCCCCCCCGAGGTGTATGCTCTAACTTGGCAGGGTTATGTTGCTCATATCATGCGTATGGTGTCTTGCATTGCTATGTCATTTGCTTAGTTTAGACATGCTTTGTGTGAATGCCACTTGTTTAGTGTCTAATTACCATATATGTGAATTATGCAATGCCATCTTGTTGCAAGACATTACATATGTGAATTATGCAATGCTATCTTGTTGCAAGGCATTATATATGTGAATTATGCAATGCCATGCTGTTTAGCCAATCATCATATATGTGAATTATATCATGCTATCCTTTTTTGTATTACGTATTCCATTTGTCGACAATGTTTGTATATTCGACTACTCTGCCTGTGCATCAGCCATTTGAAGTGGCGATGGAAGTATCTGGAGTGAAAACAAGGTTTTCAGAGCAGACAATGCTACCTGCTGAAGCAGACATCTTGCTGGTTACAGATAGCTCCTCAGAGGAGGATTCAGAGACAGATGACTAGTCCTATTTCCCCGCTGAGGTATATGCTCAAACTTGGCAGGGTTATATTACTCATATCATGCATATGTTGTTTTGCATTGCTTAGTTTTTACATCATATATGTGATTGCCATCTGCTTACTTGCTTAGTATATAAATCATATATTTGAATTATATCATGCCATCATGTTTACATAGACAACATCTATCTGAATTATGGCATGCCAACCCATTTAATAAATACATCATATAGTTATATCATCTCATCCTGTTTAGTGTTTACAGTCATCCTATTTTGAATTATGTCATTCTATCCGTGAATTATATCATGCTATCATGTTTCCATAGGTGGCATGTATGTGAATTATGGCATGCCAACCTATTTAATAAACACATTATATAGTTATATCATGTCATCCTGTTTACATAGTCATCATATTTTGATCTATGTCTTTCCATCCTGTTTAGTTAGCCATCATATATGTGAAATTGTGTCATGCTATCCTGTTTAGTTAGCCATCATATAAGTGAAATTGTGTCATGCTATCATGCTTGTTTAGTCAACATAAATGTGAATTATTTCATGCCCTCTTTTGTTCCCCACTATCCATTGCACCTGTCTATCATACAATGTCTGTACATTCAATTACTTTTGTTGTTTATCAACCATTTGAATTGGAGAGGGTGATAGCAGTATCTAAGGGAGTAACAACACGGTCTTCAGAAAAGATAGTGCTACCAGTCGATGCAGATAGAACCACGGTTGTACTTGCCCAAGAACCAGCCCCACCACACATAACCCAGACTCTCGCAGATTGTACCCCTACCCAGTTGGACAGAGAACCAGCTACACCCCTCCTAACCAAAACCCCAGCAGATAGTAACCCAGTTCCAGTTGACACAGCACCGTCTCCACCACAGAGCACCCAAACACGAGCAGTTAGTAAGGCAAATACAGTGCCGAAAGCACGAGGACCACCACTCTGAACCCCAACTCAATGCTTAAAGCAGAAGAAGAATTGTTCTCAGGTCAGGTTCTGTAGCTATGGTTCATACTCCTTTGCTCTTGCATCATTGTATTTACTCATACCAACTATTTTCAAATTTGAAGGATGGAATTGAAACTCCAATGGTGCAACAGGTATGTTTTAAACCTCTTTCTTTAACTGGTTTGCTGTTGTAACTTGCTCTATGTTGATTTCAGTTTCAATTGAATAAACAGTTATGTTCTCATGTCATGCACATTACAAGTGTTGTTATTGCTCTGTAGTTTCCCACACTTATATTCTGTCTATGCTGCTTTGTCTTAAACAGATATTATTTGAACCGTGTCTCTATCTTGATTTGGCGACAAAAACTAGAATGATATAGACCATACAGTGACCATGGTACATAGATATATGTTTGTTTCATGTTGTTATCCTATCCACTTCACTTCTGAACTGAAATGAGTTTCATATACAACATGGTAAACATGTGATGTGTCTGCTTGTTTCTCTTTTAGAATGCGGACAAAATATTGGAGAAGAGTACCCCGTTATGCAATGGTAAAGGAAGTAATGCAGATAAGGTTCAAGATAGTGAGACATCCCTGTTGGTCTCCAAGAAAGCTGATAAAAACTATCTTGATGATAGTGAGACAACCCAAAAGTCCTGTCTTGATGTAGTGTTCGAGTTACTGGCCACTACTGCTGGCACAAGCTCTTCGAACTCGCTGCCTGAATCAGTTCGTCTTCTTGAGTCTCAACTTCAAGTTGAAAGACATTGATCAGATGTGCTGCGACACGAATTCAAAGGACTGAGGAAGTCCCTGCAGAATTCATGTGGCACCCCAGCTCAGAGGAACCGGAACACCGTATATTCCAGCCCAGAGATCAAGTCTTCTGGAATACGGCACTGCTTGACATAGAACAAATCACCTCTTATTACAAAGGATAATGAATACAAGGGTCTGATGTTACAAAGGATCACATCAGCACGGCGACACTACGCCTGCTAAGGTAGCTCTATGCTAGCAGTAGAAATCTTCTAGCAGCGGAACAACGACGAAGGTGGTGAACTCCACTCCGCAGGGACTCTGGCTGGGACACGATCTAGCTCGCACGATCGGTAACCTCGACAAGCAATCAATCAATCACGGCATCTCCTGCAAACTGGCATGACACGCCAGGTCAGTACATTGAATGTACTTGCAAGCTCACAACAACCAAAAGCATCAAGACAAGACAACAACATAGCATTAAACAGGTTAATTAATTAACAACTACTATGATACGAAAGCACCTACTAGGCATGATATGAAACTACTACAATGCTGATAAACCAACATCTCAGTCTCAACACCCATCTCACTCTTGGCTATCCGGCCAAGCAATATACCATCTCGATCACCTCGTGGTCCACCTGATCACCTCGTGATCAAAACATCCCACATGATCACCTCGTGACCACATCACAAACTGAATGATCATCCTCAAGATCATCCCAATATCATCATCAACATCCTGCCAAACTGTTACTGCTCACAATATATCAACATATAAATCATCTATAAGTCATTCTGTCATATGAGTGTTGATCGAACAGTGTGACCTAGTACGAACTTGTGCCCATGACCGAGGACGTGGCTATCGATAGATTAAACACACACTCTGCAGAGGTTAGCACATTGTACCCACACTACGGAACCCATGGCCTCGCACTCCCATTTGGGTGGACCAACGGCGTTCCGACAAAACCGATCTATTGCCATGACACTCTCCCAGCCACTCCGACAAACTCCCCTTTGGGCTAAGTCATGGGTGGCCCCGATGCCAACTCGTGACATCCGCCACCTACGTGGCAAAACTATAAACAGTCCCAAACGGGGACAATGGTATACCAATCACAACAACGGGCACACAAGGCTTATGTCCACCTAGCTAATCAGGGTAGCGTGCGCCCATAACCTTCCCTCGTTGGAGGCACCGGCGAGAGGCATGACAATAGACCGCATTAGGGCCTTCCCATAAAGGCAAATGTCGTTGCATTGGAAAGCCCGATTAGGTGGCACCTGACCAACTTAATGACGGAATTTATCCCCAAAGTAGATCTGATACTCCGATATCGTATATTCATCTGTCAACCAAGTCATAGCAATACCCAACAAATAATCCAAAGCATAACCTAGTCATAACTAAATCTCTGAGGATAATAAAATACTAAGAGCATGTTGAATCCAAGAACAATAATACTACTAATCCAATAGCAAGAACAAGCTATCCAGCTAAGATCCACATGCAGTCATCATATCCAAAATCATACTCCAAAATATAATATCAGATATCAACATGAAAATAGTCATAATATAAGCCACTAATAATCCAATGGCAACATGTCATCCACATAAGCTGCAAAATATTAGTCCTAGAACTCCAAACAGCATCATGGCAATAGCAAGATCAAAATATTACTCCGAGAAATGCCATGCACAAAGTCATGTAGCTAAAGCAATATTTTAAATAATTTAAACCATGGCATTACATTGCAATCATGCAAATGGAGGGTGTGGCTTGCCTGGGGTGGAGGGATTCATTGGGAAGAAGTGCGAGAAGCTCGCGGAAAAAATCGCAGGAAAACGTTCTTTCTCGGAGGGGGCTGAATAAGGGCAGGGGCAAAATGGTCATTTCAAAATGTGACAACATCATGAAAATAATACCAACAGAACGGGCTCGACGAGACGAAGAAGTGGGCTTTGGAATCACCTCATTTGGAGTTATGAGCAAAAAGTTATAAAGGTTTTTCTGCCAGGGACCTATCTGTAATAAAATCATCACAAATAGGCCCTCAGTAGGAAAAATAGAACACGCCTTTTTCGAAAATACATTTTCCAGAAAGGAAAAACGCATTCAGGCCCGACGAAGAGGAAAATACGCTTTCGGTAAGGGAAGGAGTACTCTCCGGAGTACGTCTCCACTTAACCAAGTCAGCGGGCCGGCCCGGTCAGCGCATGTGCGGTTGACTGGTGGGGTCGGGGGCTGGCTTGGTCGGTCGTCCTCCTCCTCTCGACGGTGCCAGATAGAGCAGAGGAGCGGAAGCAGAGCAGGGCGTCGCCGGCGGTGGCCCGGGGTGCTCCGGCCGTCTCCGCCCGGGGCGAGGACACCGGCGGGTTCAGGGCGGAGCGCCGCCCCCGTTTAGGGAGGAAACGGGTGCTGGGGAGGTCTCCAGCCGTGATGATTAGCGGAGACAGAGAGCTCGGCAGTGGCGGTCTGGATGAGCTCCTGGTGGTGGAATGAGGGAGAATGGGGCTCGCGGTCACGCCAATTTAGGCGACGGCCGGCGATGACCATTGTAGCCGAGACGAGCAAGGAGGGGTTCTGGAGAAGCATGGAGGGGTCAGGAAGGTTGCTGGGATAGTGATGAGGAGGTTGGTGAGCTTGGGAAGGGTCGGGGACGGCTTAAATAGGCGCGGGGGGAGGGAGCTGACCCGGTTGCCACCGTGCACGTTCGGCCGAGCCTCTGTCGAGCTCATCGATCATGGGGAGGGCACGAGAACATGACGAGGCAACGATGACAAGCTTCACGGGGCAGAGGAGGCCAAGGGAGCATGGGGAGGAAGAAGACGGGCGAGCTCCGAGCCAAATCGCCACTGTTCGCCCATGGGCACGCGGCGGCGAGCACCGACGAGGAAGCGGAAGGAGGGGGGAGAGGGGTCCATGGTGAAGGCGACGACTAGGGGAAGCGGCTAGACATGGTCACGCGCGCGAAGACGATGAGAGGGAGAGGGGCCGGAGGTAGAAGACATCCTGGACGCGGCCACAGCGAGCAGAGCGCGTGAATAGGCATGCCAGCTGCGCGGTCACCACGCGACATGGCAAAGAGAGGTCACGAGAGGCAGGGAAACTCTGTCTAACATGATTTCCTTCCAACCTGGAGACTGTAGAAAGCAAGAGCTCTAGAGAAGAGGCTCTGTAGCTAAGGCAGGCATCGATGAAAGTTTGTTGTAGCAAACTTGGTCATGTTACTGTGGTTAGCAGAGAGATGCTAAGGGAGAAATGAGTTGTCTGGGGTGTTTAACATAGGAAGGACTCTAATCCTATGCATTTTGAGGGGAATTGGACCAAGATACATCATAGTTGCTTCACAACTACATATTTGGTCCAAACACTTGATCTAGATGATGCACTCACATGGAGTATCAACTTGAGCCAAAATTTGGCAAGGCTTGATTATTTGGACATATAATGATGCTGTAAAAATTTCATACCAAATGGATTTGCCAAAATGGTACTTCCTTCACAGCTATCCTTTTTGTCCAGAAACTTGGGATAATTCTAGAGAAATATGGGCTTGATGAATTGATCCCAAAATTGGTGTAGAGAGGTTTTATGGTCATGAGAATGCTCTGGTAAATTTTCAGCCAAAATGAAGCAATATAAAATATACTTGCTTCACAACCTGAAAATATTGACAGAAGCAAAGAATTGGTCCTGTGCTCACATAGATGATTGGATGGAGCTAAAAATTGGAGGAGTGTGATAATTTGAGCACATGAAGAGGCAATTTCAACTCATTTGGATACTCCTAGCTAGTACTTCCTTCACAATCCCTTCTGTCTGACAGAAACTTTGAAAAATTGCTGAGGAAGATTGGCTAGGCAAATAAAGTTAAATTTTGGCATGAGGCAATGATTTGGACATAAAAGAATGCCCAAAAAGTTTGGGAGCAAACAAGATAAGATAAATGGCACTTCCATCACAGAAAGCCACTCTCGACAGAAATGAAGAAATAATATTGGGGAATTATTTTTGGGCTTGGAAAGGAAAGTTTGGGCATATTTGAGCAATATATGACCCAAATAAATTATGAGAATTATTTGGGAATTTTGGGAGTGACAGAAATATAGGTTGCTTCACAACCTAGGGTAAACATTACTATTCCTTTAATAGAAAAAGGAATATTTCTTAGAAAAGAATTTTAGGGTTGGGCTAGAATGGAAATGACATGATCTTGGGAAAGTATTGAGAATGATGAGCCACTTGGGAGAAGAAATGATGATAATCCCCCAGGTTGCAAGGCCACAGATCCACTCCAAAAAGAAAATCAGAGCAGAAACCAATAAATCAAAAAGAAAAAGAAAAGAGCCAAAAACCAGGGTGTTACAAACCTTCCCCCCTTAAAGAAATCTCGTCCTCGAGATTTGGTTGCTCAGGGAACAAGTATGAATATACCTTAAGGAAACCGTTTCCAACTCGGGTATCCTTTTCCCTTTATTTATTGTTCCCCCGAGAATCTTATATGCTCTTCTTACTTTGCTCTGGGGTGGTTTGCTTCACCTTTCCCAAAATTTGACGGGTTTTTGCTCATATACCAAATCCTTTTGTTGACGTTAATTCTCTCATATCTGCGGTGATATCCAATGGATCTGATCATAAATTTTCCTTTGGTCATGAAAACTTTTTTCCTTCTGCCATGGGGCTTGCTCAAACAAATGCATGTCTTCCGGGTTCAATAAATGCTGAGAATCATGTCCATTCTCCTGATGGAATCTGACCGCTCACAGGTGGTACTGATTTATCTTGATTTGTTTCTTGGGCTCGAGAATGAGATATGTACCAAAGATTCGACTGCCTTCTGTCGTGAGCAATATAAAGGGGTATGGATTTATATCTGTAACATACTTCAAACATTAGCAGCTTGAGACTGGCCTGACAAGGGTGCTGGCAGGAAGATACTTTTCATGTCAGGCTGTCCGTGTACTTGGTTCCACCAGTGAGTTTACCTGGTCTGTGCGGATCGCACGACTTTTAACTTGCCCATGCGGTCGGTATACCCAATTGTGGTAATAGGCTGTGAGATGCTTTAACACTACCGCTGAAGTCAAACTGTGGAGGTTGCAAAGGAATCTTGGATCTGACAGAACAGACTTGGATATTCCATACTAACCATTTTAAGCGGGTCAGCGGGACATGAAGTCCTTGTAAAACAGAGTAGGCCTCTGAGGGTATGCCTTTGTGGATCCATATGGAATTATGACCTCCAACTGACTTGGGTATCCGGACCCTGATGGTCATGCAAAAATCATCATACCTTTGCTGTCAGTCTCATCCTATGACGGTCATGATTTTCTTTGTCAGGATACCTTACTAAAATAACTTGGCCACACATGTCCTTGATTCTTCGTATGACCATGGAAGTGGTTAGTGCAATATTTTTGGCATCCTCCCTTGCTTTGTTTTCCGTCCTGGGTCCGCACGTATATGACATATACTCAGGGTTGTAGCTGTACAAAGCTCGTTGTTGTGGTCAATCATGCAAGAGGGTGACAAGAGTTCGGGATATCACCTTGTCGGTTGCGGAAACATTGGCCTTGGTGACCATTGCCAAGATTGTTGATTCTGAGTTGTCATCTCCAGATCTTGTCGATCCTTGTATTACATGAGATGTATCTCTGCTTATCTTCATTTGCATGGCTCATGAGGTTGTTGAATCCTTACCTTCCTTAGGTATATCTGCTTGATCACTGTCGCATCTCGCATGAGGGACTGGGATAGCTGGGAATGCATGCTCACCATATATGTAAGAATCATATGCAACCGAACACTCGATTCTTGAGGTAGGCATATGTCTTGACTGATTTGTACTTCTGACAAAATTATTGTGAATCTGACCCTTGGGCTGCACTGTCATATACTGCCAACTCACAGTGCCGATGGTTTGTAGTATTGTACTGACACAGGATGGTTTCTTATGTGAGAAGCCATCTGAGTGGCTTGCTGAAGAAGACTGGGTTCCGTATCTGAGAAGCTTCTCCTCTAGTTGCTTGTTGAGAAAGATTCAATTTCTTATGTCAGAATCCTTTATCGAGGTATCTTGCGGTGAAGGACTGGGTATCTTGGACAAGAAACTTTCCATATTTTATACTGGCAAATTTTGATGAGCCTTGCAACATAAGCTTCTTTGATAGCGTGTGGAGGAAGAATGAGTTTCTTATATCCAAAGCTTCATACTTGTGCTATGCAAACTGAAAGCCATACACACACCCATAATATTCTGCGGCTGATTATTTGCATGAGAAAAATTGTTTGACTGTCTTCCTTGATCATAACACACTCTGCCTTTCTTTCAGAGTATAACATATTTCAAGCATCATTCATTGCTGAGCCAAAACTTTGTATATGATCCATACCTTTGACTGAAAATATTCCGTTGGTCTTGCAACTGACTTGTCTTTCTGCTAGCTGGATCATAACTGCTGTGAGGATTAAGTACCGATGTAGACCGAATGTGTTTAGCTGAGCTTCTTCCAATTATTTGAAATCCTTATTGCTTCTTCGAGTCCGGTGTCGGTTGATGAGAAACTTCCATAAGGGGAAATAAGGTAACACCGAGTGCCCAAAAAGCAAGAAGCAAAAGAAAACTCAAGAGCACACAAAACAATCAATTCGCACGCAAACAAAGTCACATTTTACTGCTAGTCACACAATATGCCTGCCTACTTAAGCACACAAATCTCGCGGGAACTCCGGTACTACGATCTAGCATGCTATGACGGTGTGCACGAGGACGAATCATGGTGTGGAAGGATTGGTGTAAACATCGTTACACCAAGTGCTGGCTTAGCCAAATAGCACCCTGGACTAGCTCGGAGGCGAGGACGTACTTGGTAACCATGTAGCGGGACACGAATGTCATGACCACATTATTATCAAGTGGACGGAAAAGATTCGTACTCGTCCAAGGAATAGGATAGCGGGGAAAACTGAGTCTGCTGACATTGCCCTTTCTTGATGACTAAGATCATTAAGGGTTGCCAACATGACAAGAAAAAGGCACGATCCAGGGTAGAAACATGTCTACCACTAAAACGATAGGTGTGGCTGGAAGAAAGATATCGGCGTGATACCTGAGCACCATTCCAGAAAACAGTGTCGGGATCACTTGGCATCACTCCGCTGGGATAGAAATGACGCCAAACACCGAAGAACGAGCAAGAAAAGAAACTGGAAGAATGCAGGGGCTGAGCTATAGTGGATCCGAACCGATGCCAGCTACACTCACAAGATAAACCGTTAGCAATAAGTAATAAGGCTATATGCATGCTATGTAACAAACAAATGCAGCAACCAAATGCAACAGACAAGGCAGACTCTAAACTACTGATTTCTACCGCTCGCGATGACTAGGGCATCCTACAGCCAGACCTGCTCAGATACCAAGCCTTGTGGCACCCCGTCTCAGAGGAACCGGAACACCCCGTATTCCAACCCAGAGATCAAGTCTTCTGGAATACGGCACTGCTTGACATAGAACAAATCAGCTCTTATTACAAAAGGATAATGAATACAAGGGTCTGATGTTACAAAGGATCACATCAGCACGGCGACACTATGCCTGCTAAGGTAACTCTATGCTAGCAGCAGAACAACTCGTAGCGGCGGAAATCTTCTAGCAGCGAAACAACGACGAAGGTAGTGAACTCCACTCTGCAGGGACTCTGGCTGGGACACGATCTTGCTCGCATGATCGGTAACCTCGACAAGCAATCAATCAATCACGGCATCACCTGCAAACTGGCATGACACGCCAGTTCAGTACATTGAATGTACTTGCAAGCTCACAACAACCAAAAGCATCAAGACAAGACAACATAGCATTAAACAGGTTAATTAATTAACAAGTACTATGATGCGAAAGCAACTACTAAGCATGATATGAAACTACTACAATGCTGATAAACCAATAGCTCAATCTCACCACCCATCTCACTCTTGGCTATCCGGCCAAGCAATATACCATCTCGATCACCTCGTGATCCACCTGATCACCTCGTGATCAAAACATCCACATGATCACCTCGTGACCACATCACAAACTGAATGATCATCCTCAAGATCATCCCAATATCATCATCAACATCCTGCCAAACTGTTACTGCTCACAATATATCAACATATAAATCATCTATAGGTCATTCCATCATATGAGTGTTGATCGAACGGTGTGACCTAGTATGAACTTGTGCCCATGACCGAGGACGCGGCTATCGATAGATTAAACACACATTCTGCAGAGCTTAGCACACTGTACCCACACTACGGAACCCATGGCCTCGCACTCCCATTCGGGTGGACCAACGGCGTTCCGACAAAACCGATCTACTGCCATGACACTCTCCCAGTCACTCCGACAAACTCGCCTTTGGGCTAAGTAATGGGTGGCCCCGATGCCAACTCGTGACATCCGCCACCTACGTGGCCGGCCACCATCATGGCAAAACTATAAACGGTCCCAAACGGGGACAATGGTATACCAATCACAACAACGGGCACACAAGGCTTATGTCCGCCTACCTGATCAGGGTAGCGCGCGCCCATAACCTTTCCTTGTTGGAGGCACCGGCGAGAGGCATGACAATAGACCGCATTAGGGCCTTCCCATAAAGGCAAATGTGGTTGCACTGGAAAAGCCCGATTCGGTGGCACCTGACCAACTTAATGACAGAATTTATCACCAAAGTAGATCTGATACTACGGTATCGTATATTCATCTGTCGACCAAGTCATAGCAATACCCAACAAATAATCCAAAGCGTAACCTAGTCATAGCTTAATCTCTGAGGATAATAAAATACTAAGAGCATGCTGAATCCAAGAACAATAATACTACTAATCCAATAGCAAGAACAAGCTATCCAGCTAAGATCCACATGTAGTCATCATATCCAAAATCATACTCCAAAATATAATATCTGATATCAACATGAAAATAATCATAATATAAGCCACTAATAATCCAACGGCAACATGTCATCCACATAAGCTGCAAAATATTACTCCCAGAACTCCAAACAGCATCATGGCAATAGCAAGATCAAAATATCACTCCGAGAAATGCCATGCACAAAGTCATGTAGCTAAAGCAATATTTTAAATAATTTAAACCATGGCATTGCATTGCAATCATGCAAATGGAGGGTGTGGCTTGCCTGGGGTGGAGGGATTCATCGGGAAGAAGTGCGAGAAGCTCGCAGGAAGAATCGCCGGAAAACGTTCTTTCTCGCAGGGGGCTGAATAAGGGCAGGGGCAAAATGGTCATTTTCAAAATGTGACAACATCATGAAAATGATACAAACAGAACGGGCTCGACGAGACAGAGAAGTGGGCTTTGGAATCACCTCATTTGGAGTTGTGAGCAAAAAGTTATAAAGGTTTTTCTGCCAGGGACCTATCTGTAATAAAATCATCATAAACAGGCCCTCAGTAGGAAAAACAGAACGCGCCTTTTTCGAAAATACGTTTTCCAGAAAGGAAAAACGCATTCAGGCCCGACGAAGAGGAAAATACGCTTTCAGTAAGGGAAGGCGTACTCTCCGGAGTACGTCTCCACTTAACCACATCAGCGGGCCGGCCCGGTCAGCGCGTATGCGGTTGATTGGTGGGGTCGGGGGCTGGCTTGATCCGTCGTCCTCCTCCTCTCGACGGTGCCCGACAGAGAAGAGGATCGGAAGCAGAGCAGGGCATCGCCGGCGGCGGCCCGGGCTGCTCCGGCCGTCTCCGCCCAGGGCGAGGACACCGGCGGGTTCAGGGCGGAGCGCCGCCCCCGTTCAGGGAGAAAACGGGCGCTGGGGAGGTCTCCAGCCGCAACGGTTAGCGGAGATAGGGAGCTTGGCAGCAGCGGTTGATCTAGGGAGTGCGCGGCCAAATTGGCTCCGGCGGTGAGGCAAGGGAACGGGGAGGATCGCCGGGGTCTGGGTGAGCTCCTGGTGGTGGAATGAGGGAGAATTGGGCTCGGGTTTGCGCCAACATAGGCGACGGCCGGCGATGACCATGGCGGCCTAGATGAGCAGGGAGGGGTTCTGGAGAATCATGGAGGGGTCGGGAAGGTTGCTGGGATAGTGAATAGGAGGCTGGTGAGCTTGGGAAGGGTCGAGGAAGGCTTAAATAGGCGCGGGGCGAGGGGCCAGACCCGGTTG
This sequence comes from Thinopyrum elongatum, assembly GCA_011799875.1. NCBI lineage: Eukaryota > Viridiplantae > Streptophyta > Magnoliopsida > Poales > Poaceae > Thinopyrum > Thinopyrum elongatum. Next base: position 186,166,454 of record CM022299.1, on the reverse strand, counting down.
CCGCCGTGTACGTCCGGCTGAGGCTCTGTCGAGCTCATCGATCATGGGGAGGGCACGGGAACACGACGAGGCAACGATGACAAGCTTCAAGGGGCAGAGGAGGCCAAGGGGGCACGGGGAGGAAGAAGATGGGCGAGCTCCGAGCCAAATCGCCACTGTTCGCCCGTGGGCACGCGGCGGGGAGCACCGACGAGGAAGCGGACGGAGGGGGGGAGAGGGGTCCATGGTGAAGGCGACGACGAGGGGAAGCGGCTAGACATGGTCACGCGCGCGAAGACGACGAGAGGGAGAGGGGCCGGAGGTAGAAGACATCCTAGACGCGGCCACAGCGAGCAGAGCACATGAATAGGCATGCCAGCTGCGCGGTCACCACGCGACATGGCAAAGAGAGGTCACGAGAGGCAGGGAAACTATGTCTAACATGATGTCCTTCCAACCTGGAGACTGTACAAAGCAAGAGCTCTAGAGAAGAGGCTCTGTAGCTAAGGCAGGCATTGATGAAAGTTTGCTGTAGCAAACTTGGTCATGTTACTGTGGTCAGCAGAGAGATGCTAAGGGAGAAATGAGTTGTCTGGGGTGTTTAAGATAGGAAGGACTCTAATCCTCTGCATTATGATGGGAATTGGACCAAGATACATCATAATTGCTTCACAACTACATATTTGGTCCAGAAACTTGATCTAGATGATGCACTCACATGGAGTATCAACTTGAGCCAAAATTTGGCAAGGCTTGATTATTTGGACATATAATGATGCTGTAAAAATTTCATACCAAATGGATTTGCCAAAATGGTACTTCCTTCACAGCTATCCTTTCTGTCCAGAAACTTGGGATAATTCTAGAGAAATATGGGCTTAATGAATTGATCCCAAAATTGGTGGAGAGAGGTTCTATGGTCATGAGAATGCTCTGGTAATTTTTCAGCCAAAATGAAGCAATATAAAATATACTTGCTTCACAACCTGAAAATATTGACAGAATGAAAGAATTGGTCATGTGCTCACATCGATGATTGGATGGAGCTGAAAATTGGAGTAGTGTGATAATAAGAGCACATGAAGAGGCATGCAAAATTTCAACTCATTTGGATACTCCTAGCTAGTACTTACTTCACAATGCCTTCTGTCTGATAGAAACTTTGAAAAATTGCTGAGGAAGATTGGCTAGGTAAATAAAGTTGAATTTTGGCATGAGGCAATGACTTGGATATAAAAGAATGCCCAAAAAGTTTGGGAGCAAACAAGATAATATAAATGACACTTCCTTCACAGAAAGCCACTCTGGACAGAAATTAAGAAATAATATTGGGGAATTATTTTTGGGCTTGGAAAGGAAAGTTTGGGCATATTTGAGCAATATATGACCCAAATAAATTATGAGAATATTTTGGGAATTTTGGGAGTGACAGAAATATAGGTTGCTTCACAACCTAGGGCAAACAGGACTATTCCTTTAATAGAAAAAGGAATATTTCTTAGAAAAGAATTTTAGGGTTGGGCTAGAATGGAAATGACATGATCTTGGGAAAGTATTGAGAATGATGAGCCACTTGGGAGAAGAAATGATGATAATCCCCCAGGTTGCAAGGCCACAGATCCACTCCAAAAAGAAAATCAGAGCAGAAACCAATAAATCAAAAAGAAAAGGAAAAGGACCAAAAACCAGGGTGTTACAATTCAGATGCAGACTTTCTGGTGCAACAACAAGCACTGGAGGATTTAAGCGCCAAACAAGTGAAAGTTAATAAGCTTGCTAAGCATCTTGCCAGCATGCTGGGTACCCAGGATATTGTTTCTTGAGCTCTTCTGAAGTGGTTTCAGTTCTGGACTTGTTTTGCTGCGGCGTTTATTTGCACTGGTCGCCAACTTTGACAACCTGTGTGTGTGATATGCTGCTTTGTTCCCTATATTTGCACTGGTGGCGAACTTTGATGCCCAGTGGATGTAATATGTGTAATGATCGTAATAGCCTAGTGTTAGTTGCCTGCTTATTTATTTCCTTATTGTCTTGTTTAGTTGTTTTCTTGTAGTCACTGTAGTTCTTTTTCCGCATTTTTGTAGTGGCCACTATAACCTATTTTTTATAACTATTCCACAATAAGCATGGGCAACATACGAACCGTTGTAACCATGGTCCTGCTACCTGCTGTAGTGACCATGGGCCTCCTACGGGCCGTAGAATCCATGGGCCCTCGACGGGCTGTATATTCAATGGGCCTTATACGGGTCATATTATTCGTGGACCAATGACGGTCCGCAAAATGGGTCAGAAATGGGCAAGAGTGGAAATCATGTGTTTATGGCCCGACCATAACGGGTCGTTAATAGACCAAAATGTATAACAGGTTTAATTCTATCGACAAACATCACGGATCGTTAATGGGCCATATTTGATGACACTATGAAAACAGCCCAACGGGTTAACGGGCCACAAACGGGCCGACTGTAACCACGGGCTGAATTTGGCCCACAAGCAGAACAGGCTAGTAATGGGTCGTAAGTAACTGAATGCTGGAAATGAGACCAAGAATAAATGGGCCCTTAGAAGGCCGAAAGGTAACACGGGATGGAAACGGCCCAACGGAATAATGGGTCGTTAATGGGTGTAAAGCATTACACTATTCATTATGGGCCAGTTTCACCACGGGCCTTTAAAGGGCCAAGAGTTACAAAGGACCTCGTATGGCCAAAAGACGTCATGGGCCATCCATGGGCAGGAAGTTACAACGGGCTGGAATCATTTTGGACGGCTCAGATAATGCTACTGGGCCCAATTCTGATAGGCCATAACGGGCCGTGAGTTAGCGGGTTGTAAATGGGCTATATGCGAACAGGCCGTTAACAGGCTTTCTGTGGGCCGGCCCGCTACCTTTTGACCAAGTCAAACGGGCCGGCCTTTTCACCTGAATGGGCCTCTGTTGGGCCGCGCCACGTGTCGACGTATCATAGGCGCCTCCCGTCCAATGAGAGGATGACATCTGTCCCAACGCTGAGCTGACACGTGGTTCCTCTGGCCATTGAGAATTTTACACGTGGAAAATCCCCATTGGTCCGGGCTGCTAACGGGTTATCGGATCCAAGCCGGAACCCGATAGCTTAACGGCGACCCGTTACGGTGGACGCCATGGGTCGGTTACCCTTGACGAAAGCACTTCCATGACGCGCCATTTATCGTCATGGAAGTGGACACTTCCGTGATGATAATTTTGGTAATGTCATGGAACACTTCTACGACAGCACAGGTATGACTATCTTGATTCTGTCATAAAATTGTCATGGATGTACATGCACGACAGAAAACATGACCTACTGTGACAAACACGTATCATCACGAAAGTGTATTTTTTTGTAGTGCTATCTTCGGTAACCCTAACCCTGCCGGTGTCTATATAAACCGAGGGTTTTTAGTCTTAGGGCTAGAGCTACATTCATCACCTCATCGCCTTAGGGTTTAGCTCATACAGATCTCGAGGTAGATCTACTCTGTAAACCACATCATACAGTATTACCTCTTTGAGAGGGCCTGAACCTGGGTAAACACTGTGTTCGTCGTCCCTTGTTCCCCATTGATCCTAGATCCACAGCTCGGGACCCCCTACCCCGAGGTCTGCCGGTTTTGACACCGACATTGGTGCTTTCTATAAGTGCATCTAGTGCCCCTTAGTGATTTTGGTGTATTGAAGACTTATAGGTTAAGGGACTAATGTGTTTGTGAGTGTACACAGGTTCCATAAGTCTATCAGGAGTTTGAAATTTACGAAGAAAGTCGACCCCTAAAAATGAATGTCTTCAGTTGAAGACTTTGGTTTTCTTGAAGACTTTGAAAATGAGGAAAGAGGTGTGACCTTGAAGACTTGATATTGATGTGAGGATTATGAAGCATGAAGACTTTTGTTTTCGTAGTTTTGTTTTCCCTTTCTTGAGTCATAGGAAACACTGTACTGTTAAAGGGGGTCGAGGTAAAACTAAGGAAAAGTTTCCAAGTGATGCTCATCTCAAATCCTACACCTACCCAATCCTTTCGAGTGAAGCCATTGGAAATCTCATACAGTTCAGTCAAGTTCTTCAGTGACAGAGACGAAGATCTTCTGTTCTCTGAGGAATTTGTTCTGACTGAGGAGTTAGGAATTCGCCAGTGCGGCTTACCTACAAGTGAGGAACATGATAGCCTTGAGGAATTTGAAAGCTCAAATTGCCGACCGTTGCTGTGCTACGCGCCAGCTGTACCAAATATTTTATCCACCTAATGGTCATATCATTGAAAGGCATTTATGTCTTATCATGTCGGGCTGCTCCTAGGCTATAAATAGACGCCCCCTACAACCACTAGCTGGTTGGCTGCTCCGAGAGAAACTGACACTTGTCATTTAGAGCATCCCATCCTCCGAGGACTTTGAGCGAAAATCATCAAGTGAGGAAAAACCCCAAACCCAACACCTAAAACCCAAAGTGATTGAGCATCACTGAAGAGATTGTTCCTGTGTGGAACCGACGCTTGTTACCTTTGAGGACTGTGCATCCTCCAGACGGTTAGGCGTCATGGTCTAGAGCATCCAAGAGGAATTGTGGATCGCCGAGTGACCAAGTCTGTGAAGGTTTGGAAGTCACCTATGAAGACTTACCACGAGTGATTGGGCGAGGTCTGTGTGACCTTAGATCAAGGAGAAAACGGTGAGGACTGTGTGTCCGGGACTGTGTGTCCTCAGGTTTAAATACCTAGCCGCTCCAACCAGACGTACAACTGTCACAGCAGTTGGAACTGGTCTACCAAATTACTGTCTTCACCAAGCTACTGGTTCTATTTCCTCAACTCTTTCATTTCCTCGCATACTTGTTGTGTACTTGATCATTACTATTTGAAGACTTTGACTGAAGACTTTCTCAATTTCCTCAATCCTAATTCTTCAGTCATCTAGTCTTTTGCCTGCTTATCCTGTTTACACGTTACCTGTGCTCTGTGTATGTTTCATTTCATCATGATGACTATGCTACTTCTTTGTTATGCATGTACCTGAGTACTTATTCTGCTGCTTGTAGTTCGTCACTTAGCAAATTCCTCAAGTAGTATTTCCTCAGTGACGAATTTGTAAAAATCGCCTATTCACCCCCCTCTAGTCGATATAACGCACTTTCAATTGGTATCAGAGCAAGGTACTCCCTTGTTCTGTGTGATTTTGGTTTAACCACTTGGAGTTTTAGTTATGTCGACTGCAGGCATGATCAAGGTCTCGCCTGGGTGTCCTACCTTTGATAGGACGGACTATCCCTACTGGAAGAATAAGATGCGCATGCATCTTGAGGCAATTGACAACGATCTCTGGTATGTTGTGGAAAATGGCGTTCCCTCTGTTTCTCCTTCCGTGAACGCTGCTGATGTGAAGAGATTCAAGCAACTCGACTCTCAAGTGAAGAATATCATATGTGGCCATCTGAGCAGAGGACAGTACGGCAGAGCGAGTGCTTTGGAGTCTGCAAAGCTTATCTGGGATAGGTTGTCCAAGGTCAACGAAGGAATCTCAACTCAACGTGATTCTCGAGTTGACGTTCTTCGCAATCTCTTCAACCACTTCAAAAAACTCGACAATTAGAATGTCCAGCAAACCTTTGGTCGCCTCACTGACATTTCAAACGAGCTTCAAGCACTGGGTGCCACTGACATCACCGACCATGAGGTGGTGAAGAAATTGCTGAGGTCACTCGATTCTTCATTCGACACACTGGCACTGATGATTCAAGAACGTGGAGACTACAAGTCACTAGATCCTGTTGATATCCTTGAGAGGCTGAACACTCATGAATTCCAACAAGCTGAAAAGAGATATCTCTACGGGCCAAGCTATGGAAGATCACATGCACTGAAGGCCAAGGCAGTTTCCTCATCTGAAGGAGGAGATTCTGATAGCAGCCTTGGTGACCCTGAAGAACTAAGCCAGGAGCTAGCAATGCTCGTGAAGAAATTCCAGAAGTTCTCAAGGCGTGGTCGATTTGTAAAATCTTCAAAAGGTGATGACACAAGATCAGATTCCTCATCCCGTGATTACAAGAAGAGGACTTGCCACAAATGCAAGAAACCTGGTCACTACATAACTGATTGTCCTCAATGGGCAAAGGAATCAAAGAAGAAGAAATACAAGGATGATAGTTCAGATGACTCAAAGAAGAAGAAGAAATCTTCAAAGTCCTCATCATCAAAATCTTCAAAGTCTTCATCTCACAAGAAGAGCAGTTTCAAGAAGGCTCGGGCATTAATTGGCAAGGAAATGGACTCTGAAGCTGAATCTGAGGAACATGAGGAAGAGGGGGCATCTGAGGAGTCAGACTCTGGTGTGACGAGCCTAGCCCTCGCTACTGCTTACGTCAGCAAGTCCATCTTCAACACTGAGGAAAATGGCTTCCCCAACACTGCTGATGACGGCAACGATGACTATGCTCCCACCTATTGCTTCATGGCAAAAGGTGCGAAGGTATTCAAATATCCCTCCTCTGAATCAAGTGAGGATGAATCTGATGAAAACCAAAAACCCAGCTATTCCAAACTTGCTAATATTGTTGTTGAACAACAAAAGGCTTTGGAAAAGGTTCAAAATATGCTAGACAAAAGCGATGATCTGTTAGTTGAGGAAATGGATCGAACTCAAACACTGACTGATAATCTTCAGCAACTACAGTCTAAGTTTGACAACCTTCAAAGTCGTCATGAAACTCTCTTAGCCGATCATGAGAAGCTTTCTTATGAATTTCTTCAAAGAAAGCAAGATCTTGAAAAGCTAAGGGTGAGTCATGAAGATCTTCAAAAGGAAAATGATTCACTACTTGCTCGATAGATCAGTTCCGCTCAAGAAGAATTTATTCCACCATGTTTGAAATGCATTGAACGTGAAACTGCTAATTCTTCACCATAAAGTTCAAATGCTTCCATTGCTGCAAATTCTTCAACTATCTCTGTGGTCACAAATTCCTCATCTGCGGATACCACTAGTATCACTGATGAAAATGCAGGGTTGAAGGAATTGTATGTGACAGGCATGTACAAAAGCCTCAAAGGGCATCAGACTCTTTGTGATGTGCTCAAAAAGCAGATCTTGAACAGGAACCCTAGGAAAGAGGGTATTGCCTTTGAGAGGAAACTCAATGCTGATGGAACCTGCTGGAAACCTGAGCAGTATCCCAAAACCTCATGGGTTGCTGCGAAGGGACCTCCCGTAGATCCATCCACTTTATCTGGCTTTACTTGTGAATCCTCATATTCATCTGATGAGTCATTTGACTCCAACTATAAACTATTCAAAAATCAGAATGGTGAAGTATTTGCTAGATATGTTGGAACTAACTGCAGGAATGGTCCCCCTATGAATAAAATCTGGGTTCCCAAAAGGTGCCTCACAAGTCTTCAGGTGAATGTCATCATGACACTACCTGTGAAGAATAGGAACCTCAGATCAAATTCTTCATATGGACCAAAGTCCTCATATGGATCAAATTCCTCACATGTATCCAAATCCTCATATGAACATCATTGTGCTAACACTTCTGCTTCGCAGGAAAAATCAAAGGGCTGTGAATATGTGCATTACTCTTCAAATCATTATTTTCATAAGTCCTCGAAGAATTTCTCTGCTTATTCATATGCCTATACTAACCCTTCTCCTGTGAAACGAAGCGGATTGGCTTCTATGCCACCTTTCTCTTATGGAGCTCGTAGAATGATGAACTCTTTGCCACCCCTCCAGATGTGGGTGGTGAAGAAAAAGAACTAATCTCTTATGCAGGGTCAGGTCTCCAGACAAACTTAATCGTCTGAAGAATTTGCTGGAGACCTGAAATGCTTGAAAGGACGCAAGCTAATTATGAAGAAATGATTCATTCATTTCTCACATCCTCATACTGCTATATATACATATGTTGCATTAACTGATGAAATTCTGTATGATGAATTTGATGTCATATTCTTCACTCTGAAGTATATGAGTTCGTAAGAAGCACTAATTCATCTGCAGGATGATTTACCCAAAGCTACTCAGTGGGTCCTCGACAGTGGATGTACTAATCACATGACCGGTGACAAGAGCTTACTGACGGACTCTCCTTTATCTCCATCACACTTGAAGCATATCACCTACGCTGACAAAGGCAAAAGCAAGGTGTAACACCCCGTGTATTACGCTACAGTAATCACCCTGTTGATAGTGCCATGTCATCATGATCAACAGTGCTTAATCATCATTAGTAACATATTCCTTTTCAAATTCAAATTCAAATGGAAATTCAAACTTAAAGTGAAAATAAAAATTGTTCAAAATTGAAAACTAAATTGTTCATAATATCTTAAATAATCCAGAGACAATTCCAAAATTATATTCAACATATACTCAATAAATTATGTGGCTCTAACAACCACAAAACAGAGATATTTAATCCTTATTCTTTTATTTAAAATCCAAATAAAATCCATAGCAGTGACAAATATTGCACTGCAAATATTGTACTAAGTTACATATTTTGCAAAACTTATTTGGTGGCTAAACTAAATTGCAAAGCAGAAAAGAAAATAGAAAACAAAACAGAAAAAGAGAAAAAGGAAAAAAAAGGCCTAAGACTATTGTACACTTAGGCCTACAATCTACAGAGCCGACCCAGCCCGTTCTCCCACTTGTCTCCCTCCTCCTGCTCACCCGCGCGCCGCTGTCGACCGTGCGCGCGCGCCGCGCCCCGGCCCCCCTCCCTCTCCTCGCTCAGCACCGCACGACGCCGCTCGCCGCGGGTGGATAAGGGCAGCCCACCCTCGCCCCTGGCCTCTCCCTCTCACTTCCCCCCCTCATCGTTCCTCTCCCTCGTCTCTCCCCCTCTCCCGACCATGCTGTCGCCGCGCCATTGTCGTCACCGTAGACACCAGCTGCCCCTCGACGCGCTGTTGTGACCTGGAGCTCCGCCGACCTCACCTACGTCGTCTACAAGCACCAGGTCGAGCCGGGGAGCCTTCAAGCTGCCGGATTGAGCCAGTCCCTTCTTCTACACCGCCGGCGTCGACCGTCGAATCCAGCATCCCCTGCGCTCCAAAGCTCACACCGGCCTTTCATGTGCCTCGCGGTAAGCTCCTCCCCTCCCCGATTTCTAACCTCGCCCCGCACAGCTCGACGTAGCTAGCTCGCTGCCTCGCCGTGTTTTCTGCCGCCGCTCGAGCTCGCCACTGCCGTCGCTTCCGATCACCGTAGCCCATGCCGTTGGGTTAGATCGACACAGTAATGTTCCCGCGTTCGAATGAGCCCAAACGCGCGCGCTAAAACTCACCGCGGCTGCGATCCCGTGCGACGCCCGAGAGCTCCGCCACCCACGTGCTCGCCGACATCTACCCCGGTGTGACGCCCCCAGCTCAATCGTGCACTAATCATACATGCAAATGCACATGATCAAGCCTAAGGACTCACGGGAAGATATCACAACACAACTCTAAAACATAAATAAAGTCATACAAGCTTTATATTACAAGCCAGGGGCCTCGAGGGCTCGAATACATAAGCTTGCGTACAAGCGTCAGCGGAAGCATCAGATATCTGAGTACAGATATGAAACAGAAACAGAAAGGCCTTTAGAAAGGCGGGGCAAAATAAAAACACTATGATCGAAAGGCGTAGGCCTCCTGCCTGGGACCCTCCGATCCTACTCCTGGTCGTTCGTCAACTCGTAGTAGTATCCATCCTCTAAGTAGTAGTAGTAGTCGATCGACGGGGCATCTGTCTTAGGGGCTCCGTCATCTTGGTCACGTCAAACTGATATGGGGAGAAAAGGAAAACAAAGCAACCGTGAGTACTCAGAAGTACTCAGCAAGCAAGGATCTACACTACATATGCAACATTTTCAAGGGGAGGCTGTATATGTGGACTGGGCTGCAGAAATGCCAGAATAGAGAGAAGGCCTAGTCCTATCGAAGACTAGCATCTTCAGAGGTCTTGCAGCATTAGAAGAGTGTAGAACAGTACAATATAATGAAGCAGTAATGATATCAACCTCACCCAGAGATCCTTTCTCGACTCCCTGAGAAAGCAATCCCAGAGCCATACAGTCATCAACCTCGTCCGGAGATCCCTTCTCGACTCCCTGCGAGAAGCAATCCCAGAGCCATAGTATCCAAGTATCCAGTTCTAATTGTATCAATCAGGATACAACTCCGAGTGTCCGTTACCGTAGGACCGGCTATCGATAGAAGTTATCTTCCCTGCAGGGGTCCACCAACTTACCCAACACGCTCGATTAACTCCGGCCGGACACACTTTCCTGGGTCATGCCCGGCCTCGGCCAAACGACACATCGCAATCCTACCTAGAGCTCAGCAAAGAGGTCCCCGTCGATCAACATCCTAAGCGCTCAGAGGTCTTGGGCCATCACCCTGTGCACTCCGAGTTGTTGCGTGCAGGGGGAAAACAGGCACTAGGGGGGCGCCGATCCGTCCCGGCCGCAAGGCTGAACTAGACATCTGACAGAGCTTTCGGCTGATGCTACGATGCAGAACACCCATACTATGCCCACGTGATGGTTAGTGCTATCAGGCCAGAGGCCTGCTCGGATCAAATATCCAAATCGTTAGTGGACTAGGGGCTTGCGGTAACGAGCAGAGACTCACGAAAGATGTGACCCCATCGCCCCATCTCGAGGACTTGCTGCAAGGGTTAAGAATGCCCGGCCGCGCCTCGTATTCATCACTCGGGCACCATACAGGCACCCGTCTTCACAACACTCGCCACTTAGGCGCACGCGGGTACCCCTCAGGGTCGACCCGCCTTTCCAAGTAACAACAGTACAGTCCAAGTATCCGTGTGTCCATAACATCTGGGGAATCCGAGGTATCACCCTCGTTGGATTCCTACTCGATGTATCCGTCAAGGTGAACTCGGAGGAATCACCCTCGCTGGGTTCACACTTGAGGTGTTGTACGACGGCGTCGTTATCGGAAGCGGTGAAGGAGGAATCACCCTCGATGACCACGACCGAATAGCTACTCTACAGAGTTAACGTCAGAAGTGCTACAAGAGGTTTCACCCTCGGCACTCGATAGTAACGCTGCAGTGTCGTTACAACTAGGGGGTGATGTGCGGTGCCGGGGCCTGGTCTTCAATCCCATTGATCAGGTCTTCGGATAATCCAGCGGGGCAATCGGGATAAGTAGGGTCACCGATAGTTCTCTACCCAGCCTATACTAAGCAGTTTAGGATATGCAGGTAATTATCAAAAGCAGGTTACAATAAACAGGCTATGCATCAGAATAGGTAAAGCAGTAGCAGCAACAATTCTAATGCAAGTATGAGAAAATAGAATGGGCGATATCGGGATGATCAAAGGGGGGGCTTGCCTGGTTGCTCGGCGGCAAGGGCAAGGTTGTCAATAGTGGCGCCGGGCTTCGGAGTTGTGGCGGTCTCGGGGACGATGTCGGGGTCTAACAAGAGAGAAGAGGGGGAAGAAACAGTAAATACAAAGCAAACAAGTGCATGACATGTCAATAAGCAGAGCTAGCGGTGTTCTATCATAGTGCTAGGTAATCCCGGCGAAGGGGAAAAACGTCTGGGAAAGTATTCCCAGTGTCCGGCTTTTCGGACAGACGAAAAGAGGGGAACGGTTGCATGTTCAGATAGTTAGGGACATGTGGCGGATGAACGGACCGTGTATTTGGATTCGTCTCATCGTTCTGAGCAACTTTCATGTACAAAGTTTTTCGATCTGAGCTACGGATTATTTTAAATGATTTTCTAAAGATTTTAGCAATTTCTGGAATTATTTAATTAATTAATTTTGAATTATCCGGAATAGTGAATGCTGACATCAGCATGAGGTCAGCAGACTGTTAGGGTTAATTAGGGTTTGATTAATTCACTTAATTATAGATTAATTAGCTTAATCAGGTCATTAGGTTAATTAAACTTAATCATTCTAATTAATCAGAATTAATTAGGTTAATTAATTAATTATTAACTATTTTTATTTTTAATATCTTTTTTTTGTTCTAGGCATGGGCCCGTTTCGTCAGTGGCCCAGGGGCAATAGAGTGGACGTCGGGGTTGCGGTTACAGGCGCGGGCGGGGCGTGCGGGTGTCGGGCGCACGCCCAGGCCGGCCGCGACTGGGCGAGCAGGGGAGGCGCTCACCGGGCGGGGCAAGGACACGCGCCGGGGCTACGGCGGCTACGGCCTGGTGCGGCGCAGGCAGTAGCAGGGCGCAGGCGGTGGAGCCGTGGCGAGGCAGCGAGATGGCGAGTTGGGGCGCGAGGTGGGAGGTCGCCGTGGTTGGGTGGACGGACGAGTGTGCGCGGGCGGGGGCACGGTGCGGCGAGCGACGGCGATGGAGCACGGCGGCGAGGGCTGCACGGGAGCGGCCGCAGGCGCGGTCAGCGGACAGGGTGATGCGAGGAGTGGGTGCGGGCAGCGCGTCGGGAGAGCGCATCGCGGCGCGGTGGGGTGTCGAGGGCGCGCACGGCAGGGTAGCGGCAACGCGGGGCTGGGCGCGGTCACGGTCGCGGTGACCATGCCCACTGGCCGAAGACCGGACGACGCGTACGGCGGCCTACGGCGGTGAATCGAGGAGGGGGAGAGGGGGAGTAGCCGCGGGAGCTCACCCCGGAGCTATTGGCGTGCTCGGACGCGTCGGGGGCGACCGGAGTGCGCAGATCGAGCGGCGGCGCAGGCGATCATGGTCGGAGGGGATGGGTCGAGGGCGAGGGAGAGGCAGTGATGAGGCGGTCCGGCGGTGAGGCGGCGCCGGTGAGGTGGCGACGTAGGGCGGCGAGGCGTCGAGGTCGCCGGGTTCGATCCCCCTTCCCGATCCAGATCGGGATCGAGAGGTGGGGGGGAGAGACGAGGGAGAGTAGGGGGATCGTGGGGGGGGGTGGTTGGGCTAGGGTTTGGGGGGTGTGGCCTAATAGGCCAAGGGCAGCGGGGGTGGGCCGGCTGGGCCGCGTGGGTGGCCATCTGGGCCTGTTGGCCCAGATGGCGGGGGGTCTTTTGTTTTTCCTTTTTCAATATTTTCTATTTTCTCTTCTTTTCTGCTTTGTAAATGTTAGGGCTCTAAACGAATTTTGTAAAAAGTGTGACCTAGTCCATAATTAGCAGTGCACTATATCCTAACAACAAAAACTAGTTTGGGCAAAACATAATTTCATATTTGGTTTAGAATAATTAAAAGGTTATTAAATATTATTTTCAGCCACTGTTTGTGGAGGTTTGAGTCACTTACCCAATTCGGATAATGTTGGTTTCAATTTTAGAATTGTCTCCGAATTATTTACAACATTATGAACAATTTAGTTTCTGATTTAAGCAACTTTTATTTTCACTTTTAGTTTGAATTTCCATTTGCATTTGAATTTGAAAAGAGATATGACACTAATTTCCCAGTTCCCGCGTTCGAATGAGCCCGAACGCGCGCGCTAAAACCCACCGCGGCTGCGATCCCGTGCGACGCCCGAGAGCTCCGCCACCCACGTGCTCGCCGACGTCTACTCCGGCCTCCCCAGCTACGACCACCGCCACCATGAGATGCGCCATGCAGTGCTCGTTCGAGCAAGACAAACCACGGCCGAAACGGTGCCCTACAGAGAGATTCCGGGCTCGCCGGAGTTGCTCGCCGTCGCGCGAGCTCGCCGGAGAGCTCCGGTGGCCGACATCCAGCGTGGCGCCGATGTGGCGCGCCCTGTGTCACTGACACTGGGTCCCACTGGGCCTAGTTGGCCGAGTCAGCGCGGCCCCGCCCACTGACATGTGGGGCCTAGCAGTTAAAATGATTTTAGGTAAATATATATTCTGTTAATTAATTAATCAATTAATTAAAACACTAATTACCCACTGACTGTTGGGCCCCACCTGCTAATTAGTTTAAATAGATTAAGCTAACTCTGTTTAATTAACTGAGTCACTGACATGTGGGCCCCACATGTCAAGTTTGACCTGGTCAGCCCGTCTCGTTGACTGCTGACATCACCACTATGTCATGCTGACGTCATCAGGCACTGTTCTGGATAATGTTGATTTAAAATGATTAAATAAAATTCCAGAAATTAATAAAAACTTTTAATCCATAACTCCGATGAAAATAATTTGTACATGAAAATTGCTCAGAATGACGAGATGAATCCGAATACGCGGTCCGTTCGTCTGCCACATGTCCCTAGCTACCCGAACATGGAACCGTTCACCTCCGGTCATCTGTCTGACAAATGTCTGGAACCGGGAAAACATTCCCGGATGGATTCCCCCTTCCTTGTTGTCGTGCAACCGTACGTTAGGGCACACCTGGCACTGCGTATTGTCATGTTATACCTTGTGTAGCACCTGTTTGCTTAGTATTTACTGTTTACTCCCCCTTTTCTCTCTCGTTAGACCCCGACGTCGTCCCCGAGACCGACGCAACTCAGGAGCCCGACGCCACCATTGACGACCTTGCCCTTGCCGTCGAGAAACCAGGCAAGCCCCCCCCCCCCTTTGATCATCCCGATATCGCCCATTCTAATTTCTCATGCTTGCATTAGAATTGCTGCTACTACTGCTTTACCTATTCTGATGCATAGCCTGTTTATTGTAACCTGCTGTTGATAATTACCTACATAACCTAGACTGCTTAGTATAGGCTGGGTAGAGACCTATCAGTGACCCCACTAGTCCCGACCGCCCCGCTGGATTATCCAAAGACCCGATCAACGGGATTGAAGACCAGGCCCCGAAACCGCACATCACCCCCCCCCTTAGTTGTAACGACACTGCAGCGTTACTAACGAGTGCCGAGGGTGAAACCTCTTGTAGCACTTCTGATGTTAACTCTGTAGAGTAGCTATTCGGACGTGGTCATCGAGGGTGATTCCTCCTTCACCGCTTCCGATAACGACGCCGTCGTACAACACCTCAAGTGTGAACCCAGTGAGGGTGATTCCTCCGAGTTCACCTTGACGGATACATCGAGTAGGAATCCAACGAGGGTGATACCTCGGATTCCCCTGATGTTATGGACACACGGATACTTGGACTTTACACTGTTACTTGGATAGGCGGGTCGACCCTGAGGGGTACCCGCGTGCGCCTGAGAGGCGAGTGTTGTGAAGACGGGTGCCTGTGTGGTGCCCGAGTGATGAATACGAGGCACGGCCGGGCATTCTTGGCCCTTGCCGCAAGTCCTCGAGACGGGGCGATGGGGTCACATCTTTCGTGAGTCTCTGCTTGTTACCGCAAGCCCAAGGTACTAGCGATTTGGATATTTGATCCGAGCAGGCCTCTGGCCTGATAGCACTAACCATCACGTGTGCATAGTATGGGCGTTCTGCATCATAGCATCAGCCAAAAGCTTTGTCATACGTCCAGTTCGGCATTGTGGCCGGGTCGGATCGTGCCGTTGGCGCTGGTATCCACCCTGCTCGCAACAACCCGGACTGCACAGGGTGACGGCCCAAGACCCCTGAGCGCTTAGGATGTAGACCGGCGGGGACCTCTCTGCTGAGCTGTAGGTAGGGTTGCGATGTATCGTTTGGCCGAGGCCGGGCATGACCCAGGAAAGTGTGTCCGGCCGGAGTTAACCGAGCGTGTTGGGTAAGTTAGTGCACCCCTGCAGGGAAGAAAATTTCTATCGATAGCCTATCCTATGGTAAAGGACACTCGAAGTTGTATCACGATCGACACAACTAGAACGTGAGATGATACCTGGATATATGGCTCTGGGATTGCTTCTCGCAGGGAGTCGAGAAGGGATCTCAGGACGAGGTTGATGACTGTATGGCTCTGGGATTGCTTTCTCGCAGGGAGTCGAGAAAGGATCTCTGGGTGAGGTTGAGACTTAATGATACTGCTACATTATATTGAACTGTTTTACTCTCTTCTATTGCTGCAAGACCGCTGAAGATGCTAGTCTTCGATAGGACTAGGCCTTATCTCTATTCTGGCATTTCTGCAGCCCAGTCCACATATACAGCCTATCTTTGAAAATGTTGCATATGTAGTGTAGATCCTTGCTTGCTGAATACTTCTGAGTACTCACGGTGGCTTTGTTTCCTTTTCTCCCCATATCAGTTTGTCATGACCAGAGAACGGAGCCCCCTGAGATAGATGCCCCGTCGATCGACTACTACTACTACCCAGAGGATGGTTACTACTACGAGCTTGCCGACAACCAGGAGTAGGATCGGAGGGTCCCAGGCAGGAGGCCTACGCCTTTCGATCGTAGTGTTTTATTTTTGCCCCGCTTTTCTAAAGACCTTTCTGTTTCTGTTTCATATCTGTACTCAGATATCTGATGCTTCCGCTGACGCTTGTATGCGAGCTTATGTATTCGAGCCCTCGAGGCCAATGGCTTGTAATATAAAGCTTGTATGACTTTATTTATGTTTTAGAGTTGTGTTGTGATATCTTCCCGTGAGTCCTTAGGCTTGATCGTGTGCATTTGCATGTATGATTAGTGCACGATTGAGCCGGGGGCGTCACAAGTTGGTATCAGAGCCGACTGCCTGTAGGAATCCCTCTTTCCAACTCCTTGGCCGAAGTTGAGTCTAGTAACCAAAAACTGTTTTACTAACTTGGCTGTGTGGCTTACGGGCCCACGTCGCCAATTGGGTGGTATTAGGATCTTTTACTCCTCGACCTTTACTCTGGGACTCTGATCTCTCTTCTATTCGGGTTAAGATTTTACTAACTCCAACATTAGGTTCTCGTAATCACATCCACCCGGTGTTCTGAAATTTTCCCCCTTCCTTCAAGATTGTGGGCCAGGTTCTGCTTGCAGGATCCTTTTATCGAGGGCACCCTGTGTTGTCACTTGCAGATTCCTCGCCCCAACCGTTTTCTCCGACATGTTGTAGCCTTTGCTATGTCACGTTGTTGTAATCCTCACCGCGTGCCTGCATGCCGCCTAGTTTGTCTAGCTGCGAGCGCTCCCGAGCGCGTACTATCCGTTTGAATCTAACTTTGAGCATGGATTGGTATGTCTTTGACAACTACTATTATATATCTAATGCCTTCTTGATCATTTCCCATGTTACATCATGAATAACTCCATAAACCTGCAGTTTTTCTTGCTAAACTGCCCCTGTTGTTTTGGCAGGATGGCTGACGATCCTCCACCTCCACCCTATATCGCCACCATGATGCAGCAGTTTATGACAGGACTATTGGCTCAGTTCCCAAATCAGAATGCTCAACAGCAGAATGCTCCAATAACTCTGCCAGAATTTGTGCGCCTCAATCCATCTGTTTTCCGCAACTCCACCAATCCTATGGATGCTGATGATTGGCTTCGTGACATCCTGTTTGAGATGGAGTCGGCTAATGTTGCCACTAATAGTTACGTCACCTTTGCGACATTCCACTTGAAGGGTCCCGCTACTCAATGGTGGGAAAGCCACAAGGGTATGTTGCCTGCTGAGACTGAAACCACTTGGCATGAATTTCAGTCAGTTTTTCGTGCACGGTACATTCCTCAAGGTCTGATGTACCAGAAGAAGCAGGAGTTCCGCAAACTCTCACAGGGCACAATGACTGTGGATGAATATCAGAGGAAATTTCTCGAATTATCCCGCTATGCTGAAGATGACGTCTGCACTGACGCCCGCAAGCAGGAGAAATTCCGTGAAGCACTGCGTACGGAAATAAACCTCGCACTTGCTGTCCTTGATTTTGCAGACTTCGCAACGCTTGTCAGCAAATCTTTCCAAGTTGAAACAGCTCTGACTGAGTACCAGGAGTCGCTCAAGCGCACTCATGAAGCTGGCTCATCCTCGGGTCAGCCTGTTCAGAAGCGTCGAGTCTGGATTCCCCACAGTGTTTACCACCGACCTTCTCCAACACCAAGGCCGTCATATGTTGCATCTCGTCTGCCTTCACCGCCGAGACAGCTTACGGTTCATGATGGACCGCCTGATGCTATGGCTTCTCATCAGGTGGCGCCACGTCCTCCTAATGGTCGTAAGAAGAATTGTCGAAACCGCCGACTCAGAAACCGTAATGTCATACCATCTACTGTTGTACTTGGCCATGCTAATCACGTCAATGCTGAAAAGGCTCAGAAGGAACCGACTATCGTGCTGGGAACACTCTCTGTGAATTTAGTGCCAGCTTCTGTTTTGTTTGATTCAGGTGCATCACATTCCTTCGTGTCCCAGCAATTTGCACAACTGCATGGGTTAGCTATGAGCTCATTACCCACTCCTTTAGAAATCATCACTCCCCGTTCCAGGTGGCAAACCAAAATGGTAAGTCACAACAATCAGATCAAAATTGAAGGGTTGATGTTCTCTGCTTCCCTTATTGCTCTTGGACCTTCCGACATAGACATCATTCTCGGTATGGACTGGTTGACCGCCCACAATGCTTTGATTGACTGTGCCACTAAGAAAGTCCAGCTCACTCACCCTTCAGGCCAGACAGTCAAATACTCAGCCCGAATTCAGAATGCCGAGACTCAGATATATGTTCTGAATGCATTGAATGCTTCACCTCTTAAAGGCATCGAGAACGTTCCAGTTGTTTGTGATTTTCAAGACGTCTTTCCAGAAGAACTTCCAGGAATACCCCCTGCTAGAGCTGTTGAGTTCGTCATCAACTTGAAGCCTGGCACTACCCCTATTGCGAAGCGCCCTTATAAGATGCCTCCGCATCATCTTCTCGAGCTTAAGGAAGAAATCGACACGTCACT
This sequence comes from Thinopyrum elongatum, assembly GCA_011799875.1. Lineage (NCBI taxonomy): Eukaryota > Viridiplantae > Streptophyta > Magnoliopsida > Poales > Poaceae > Thinopyrum > Thinopyrum elongatum. Next base: position 186,147,802 of record CM022299.1, on the reverse strand, counting down.
TAAGAAAGGTTTCATCCGCCCCAGTTCCTCTGCTTGGGGAGCACCTTCACTCTTCGTTAAGAAGAAGGATGGAACTAACCGATTGGTTCAGGATTATCGGCCCATTAACCAAGCCACAATCCAGAACAAATATCCGCTTCCTCGGATCAATGATTTGTATGATCAACTTGCTGGGTCATTGGTGTTTTCTAAACTCGACTTGAGGTTGGGTTATCATCAGATACGTGTTCGTGAAGAGGATATTCCGAAGACTGCATTTGTTACTCGTTATGGCTCCTATGAGTACACGGTCATGTCCTTCGGCTTACCCAATGCTCCAGCAACTTTCTCCCGTCTGATGAATTACATCTTCATGGATTACCTCGACAAGTTCGTCGTGGTTTATCTAGATGATATTCTGGTATATTCGAAGAATAAGGAAGAACATGCTAAACACCTCCGTCTTGTACTGGAAAGGCTCCGAGAACACCAGTTGTATGCCAAGTATTCAAAATGTGAATTCTGGCTTTCTGAAGTAACTTACCTTGGTCATGTGATTTCCAAGGATGGAATTGCTGTTAACCCGGAACGAGTTTAGGCTATTCTTGACTGGACTCCTCCAAAGAACGTCAAGCAAGTGAGAAGTTTTCTCAGCCTTGCAAGCTATTGCCATCGATTTGTCGAGAACTTTTCCAAGATTGCTAAGCCGTTGACTGATCTGCTTCACAAGGGCGTTCAATTTGAATGGACAGAAAAATGTCAGGAAAGTTTCTAGACACTCAAAGACAAGCTAACCTCTGCCCCAGTACTATCTCCTCCAGATTCCCGCAAAGACTTCGTGATTTATTGTGACGCATCCCGTGAAGGATTAGGCTGTGTCCTAATGCAAGAGCATAAAGTGATTGCTTATGGCTCTCGTCAGTTGCGCCCGCATGAAGAGAATTATCCGGTACATAAATTTAGAACTAGCCGCTGTCATCTATGCATTGCAGTTGTGGCGACATTACCTTCTCGGTAATCGTTGCGAGATCTACACGGATCATAAAAGTGTGAAGTACTTTTTCACTCAGCCATCTCTAAACCTCCGTCAGTAAAGATGGATGGAAGCCATTGCGGACTATGATTTGGGTATTTCCTATACCCCTGGCAAGGCTAACATGATGGCTGATGCCTTAAGCTGCAAGTCCTATTGCGACAACCTCATGGTTAGGCGAGCTCAACCTCGTCTTTTTGAAGAACTATGCAAGCTGAATCTGCGTATTGTTCCACACGGTTCTCTTAATAATCTTGTGATACAACCAGATCTTGAGAAAGCTGTTAAGTATGCGCAAGCTAAAGATGCTGAAGTTGATTTGATGAAGAAAGATCTTCACTTTGAAAAGTACAGGGATTTCTCGATGTCTGAAGATGGAACCTTGTATTTCAGAAACCGCATTGTCGTACCTCGCTTCGAGCTTATGACCGACAAGGTCATGAAGGAGGCACATGACACACCACTGTCTATTCATCCGGGTAGCACCAAGATGTATCGTGATCTCCGTCAAAGGTATTGTGGTCTAAAATAAAGCAGGATATTGCTTGATATGTTGCTGAATGTGATGTGTGTCGTCGCATTAAAGCAGAACATCAGAAGCCTGTTGGAATTCTGCAACCCCTTCCTATTCCTTTATGGAAATGGGATAAAGTTCAAATGGATTTCATTACAGGACTTCCCAGGTCACAGAATGGTCACGATGCTATTCTTGTCGTCGTCAACCAACTCTCTAAAGTTGCACACTTTCTGCCCGTCAAGGAAACTATCACTGCTAGTCAGTTAGCAGAGTTGTATATCTCCAGAATTGTTTCACTCCACGGTATTCCGAAGGAGATTAGTTCGGACCGTGGCGGCCTTTTCACTTCCAAGTTCTGGGAAAGTTTCCAAGAAGCTATGGGAACTCATATTACCTAGAGTTCAGCTTATCACCCTCAATCCCAAGGCCAAGTCGAGCGAGTCAATCAAGTGCTTGAAGACATGCTTCGAGCTTGTGTTATATCGTTCGGTAAGAAGTGGGAAGAATCTCTTCCTTATGCAGAATTCTCATATAACAACAACTATCAAGCCAGCCTGAAAATGGCTCCCTTTGAAGTTCTATATGGGCGTAAGTGTCGAACTCCTCTGAATTAGTCAGAAACTGGGAAACGACCGCTCGTGGGTCCGGATATTATCCAACACGCCGAAGAACAAGTCCGTATCGTTTGAGAAAATCTCAAGGCGGCTCAGGACCGCCAGAAGAGCAACTATGATCGCAAGCGATGGGGTTTGACTTATCAACCTGGTGATCAAGCTTATATACGTGTCACCCCTATGAAGGGCACTCACTATTTCGGAATCAAGGGGAAGTTAGCTCCACGCTACATTGGTCCTTTCCGCATTGTTGCCAGACGTGGTTAGGTGGCGTATAAATTGGAGTTGCCGCCGCAATTCTCTCATATCCACGATGTCTTCCTTGTGTCGCAACTTCGTCGTTGCTTCAGGGAATCTCCGCACCGAGCAGTGGATCACGAGATGCTCGAATTGCAAGATGATCTTTCATATAAGGAGCATCCGATCCGCATTCTCGATGAATCTGAACGTCGGACCCGTCAGAAGGTTACCAAGTTCCTCAAAGTACAGTGGTCAAATCATACTGAAGATGAAGCCACTTGGGAACGCGAGGATAATCTTCGTGCGGAATACCCCGAACTTTTTTCTTCTACCTCTTAATTCTCGGGACGAGAATTCTTATTAGTGGAGGAGATTTGTAACACCCCGTGTATTACGCTACAGTAATCACCCTGTTGATAGTGCCATGTCATCATGATCAACAGTGCTTAATCATCATTAGTAACATATTCCTTTTCAAATTCAAATTCAAATGGAAATTCAAACTTAAAGTGAAAATAAAAATAATTCAAAATTGAAAACTAAATTGTTCATAATATCTTAAATAATCCAGAGACAATTCCAAAATTATATTCAACATATACTAAATAAATTATGTGGCTCTAACAACCACAAAACAGAGATATTTAATCCTTATTCTTTTATTTAAAATCCAAATAAAATCCACTTGTCTCCAAACAAATTTCTTGCAGTGAAAAATATTGCACTGCAAATATTGGACTAAGTTACATATTTTGCAAAACTTATTTGGTGGCTAAACTAAATTGCAAAGCAGAAAAGAAAATAGAAAACAAAACAGAAAAAGAAAAAAAAAAGGCCTAACACTACTGTACACTTAGGCCTACCATCTACAGAGCCGGCCCAGCCCGTTCTCCCACTTGTCTCCCTCCTCCTGCTCACCCGCGCGCCGTTGTCGACCGCGCGCGCACGCCGCGCCCCGGCCCCCCCTCCCTCTCCTCGCTCAGCACCGCACGACGCCGCTCGCCGAAGGTCGATAGGCAGCCCACCCTCCCCCTGGCTCTCCCTCTCTCACTCCCCCCCCCCCCCCTCATCGTTCCTCTCCCTCGTCTCTCCCCCTCTCCCGACCGTGTTGTCACCGCGCCATCGTCGTCGCCGTGGACACCAGCTGCCCCTCGCCGCGCTGTTGTGACCTGGAGCTCCGCCGACCTCACCTACGTCGTCTACAAGCACCAGGTCGAGCCGGGGAGCCTTCAAGCTGCCGGATCGAGCCGGTCCCTTCTTCTACACCGCCGGCGTCGATCGTCGAATCCAGCATCCCCTACGCTCCAAAGCTCACACCAGCCTTTCATGTGCCTCGCGGTGAGCTCCTCCCCTCCCCCATTTCTAACCTCGCCCCGCGTAGCTCGCCGTAGCTAGCTCGCTGCCTCGCCGTGTTTTCTGCCGCCGCTCGAGCTCGCCACTGCCGTCGCTTCCGATCACCGTAGCCCATGCCGTTGGGTTAGATCGACACAGTAATGTTCCCGCGTTCGAATGAGTCCGAACGCGCGCGCTAAAACCCACCGCGGCTGCGATCCCGTGCGACGCCCGAGAGCTCCGCCACCCACGTGCTCGCCGACGTCTACTCCGGCCTCCCCAGCTCCGACCACCGCCACCATGAGATGCGCCATGCAGTGCTCGTTCGAGCAAGACAAACCACGGCCGAAACGGTGCCCTACAGAGAGATTCCGGGCTCGCCGGAGTTGCTCACCATCGCGCGAGCTCGCCGGAGAGCTCCGGTGGCCGACGTCCAGCGTGGCGCCGACGTGGCGCGCCCTATGTCACTGACACTGGGTCCCACTGTGCCCAGTTGACCGAGTCAGCGCGGCCCCGCCCACTGACATGTGGGGCCTAGCAGTTAAAATGATTTTAGGTAAATATATATTCTGTTAATTAATTAATCAATTAATTAAAACACTAATTACCCACTGACTATTGGGCCCCACCTGCTAATTAGTTTAAATAGATTAAGCTAACTCTGTTTAATTAACTGAGTCACTGACATGTGGGCCCCACATGTCAGGTTTGACCTGGTCAGCCCGTCTCGTTGACTGTTGACGTCACCACTATGTCATGCTGACATCATCAGGCACTGTTCTGGATAATGTTGATTTAAAATGATTAAATAAAATTCCAGAAATTAATAAAAACTTTAGAAAATCATATCTTTTAATCCGTAACTCCGATGAAAATAATTTGTACATGAAAATTGCTCAGAACGACGAGACGAATCCGAATATGCGATCCGTTCGTCCGCCACATGTCCCTAGCTACCCGAACATGGAACCATTCCCCTCTGGTCATCTGTTTGACAAATGTCCGGAATCGGGAAAACATTCCCGGATGGATTCCCCCTTCCTCGTTGTCGTGCAACCGTACGTTAGGGCACACCCGGCACTGCGTATTGTCATGTTATACCTTGTGTAGCACCTGTTTGCTTAGTATTTACTGTTTCATCCCCCTTTTCTCTCTCGTTAGACCCCAACATCGTCCCCGAGACCGACGCAACTCAGGAGCCCGACGCCACCATTGACGACCTTGCCCTTGTCGCCGAGCAACCAGGCAAGCCCCCCCCCCCTTTGATCATCCCGATATCGCCCATTCTAATTTCTCATGCTTGCATTAGAATTGCTGCTGCTACTGCTTTACCTATTCTGATGCATAGCCTGTTTGTAACCTGCTGTTGATAATTACCTGCATAACCTAGACTACTTAGTATAGGCTCGATAGAGACCTATCAGTGACCCCACTAGTCCCGACCGCCCCGCTGGATTATCCGAAGACCCAATCAACGGGATTGAAGACCAGGCCCCGACACCACACATCACCCCCCCCCCTTAGTTGTAACGACACTGCAGCGTTACTACCGAGTGCCGAGGGTGAAACCTCTTATAGCACTTCTGATGTTAACTCTGTAGAATAGCTATTCGGTCGTGGTCATCGAGGGTGATTCCTCCTTCACCGCTTCCGATAACGACGCCGTCGTACAACACCTCAAATGTGAACCCAGTGAGGGTGATTCCTCCGAGTTCACCTTGACGGATACATCGAGTAGGAATCCAACGAGGGTGATACCTCGAATTCCCCTGATGATATGGACACACGGATACTTGGACTTTACACTGTTACTTGGATAGGCGGGTCGACCCTGAGGGGTACCCTCGTGCGCCTGAGAGGCTAGTGTTGTGAAGACGGGTGCCTGTGTGGTGCCCCAGTGACGAATACGAGGCGCCGCCGGGCATTCTTGGCCCTTGCCGCAAGTCCTCGAGACGGGGCGATGGGGTCACATCTTTCGTGAGTCTCTGCTCGTTACCGGAAGCCCAAGGTACTAGCGATTTGGATATTTGATCCGAGCAGGCCTCTGGCCTGATAGCACTAACCATCACGTGGGCATAGTATGGGCGTTCTGCATCGTAGCATCAGCCGAAACTTTGTCAGACGTCTAGTTCAGCATTGTGGCCGGGTCGAATCGTGCCGTTGGCGCTAGTATCCACCCTGCTCGCAACGACCCGGAGTGCACAGGGCGACGGCCCAAGACCCTTGAGTGCTTAGGATGTAGACCGGCGGGGACCTCTCTGCTGAGCTATAGGTAGGGTTGCGATGTATCGTTTGGCCGAGGCCGGGCATGACCCAGGAAAGTGTGTCCGGCCGGAGTTAATCGAGCGTGTTGGGTAAGTTGGTGCACCCCTGCCGGGAAGAAAACTTCTATCGATAGCCTGTCCTACGGTAAAGGACACTCGGAGTTGTATCACGATCGACACAACTAGAATGTGAGATGATACCTGGATATATGGCTCTGGGATTGCTTCTCGCAGGGAGTCGAGAAGGGATCTCAGGACGAGGTTGATGACTGTATGGCTCTGGGATTGCTTTCTCGCAGGGAGTCGAGAAAGGATCTCTGGGTGAGGTTGAGACTTAATGATACTGCTACACTATATTGAACTATTTTACTCTCTTCTATTGTTGCAAGACCGCTGAAGATGCTAGTCTTCGATAGGACTAGGCCTTATCTCTATTCTGGCATTTCTACAGCCCAGTCCACATATACAGCCTATCTTTGAAAATGTTGCATATGTAGTGTAGATCCTTGCTTGCTGAGTACTTCTGAGTACTCACGGTTGCTTTGTTTCCTTTTCTCCCCATATCAGTTTGTCGTGACCAGAGGATGGAGCCCCCTGAGATAGATGCCCCGTCGATCGACTACTACTACTACCCAGAGGGTGGTTACTACTACGAGCTTGCCGACGACAAGGAGTAGGATCGGAGGGTCCCAGGCAGGAGGCCTACGCCTTTCGATCGTAGTGTTTTATTTTTGCCCCGCCTTTCTAAAGGCCTTTCTGTTTCTGTTTCATATCTGTACTTAGATATCTGATGCTTCCGCTGACGCTTGTATGCGAGCTTATGTTTTCGAGCCCTCGAGGCCCCTGGCTTGTAATATAAAGCTTGTATGACTTTATTTATGCTTTAGAGTTGTGTTGTGATATCTTCCCGTGAGTCCTTAGGCTTGATCGTGTGCATTTGCATGTATGATTAGTGCACGATTGAGCCGGGGGCGTCACACATGGTATTGGGTCTAGGTAGGGTTGCAATCTCAAAGGATCGACACATGGACAAAGTCATGCTTATCGAGTCCCTCGGATTCAACCTCATGTCTGTCTCAATGCTTTATGATCTTGATATGGTTGTTGTCTTTGGCAAATATCGCTGCTTACTGCTCATGGAATCTGACAATTCCAAAGTCTTCAAAGTCTTTAGGAGAGGGGACTTGTATATTGTTAATTTCTCTGCAGGACCACAGCCCGCCACATGTCTACTTGTAAAAGCTTCAGAAGGCTGGCTATGGCATCGACGACTGGGTCATGCTGGCATGAGGAACTTACACACGCTTGTGAAGAAGAAGCACGTCATTGGCATTGAGGGTGTCAAATTCCTCAAAGATCATCTTTGTGGGGCGTGTGAGGCTGGAAAGATGACCAGAGCCAAGCACCCCTCGAAGACTATCATGACTACCTCTTGTCCTTTTGAATTGCTTCATATGGACCTCTTTGGCCCTACTCATTATGCCACACTAACAAATGCAGCATCTCTATATGGCTTTGTCATTGTTGATGATTATTCTCGTTACACATGGGTGCATGTCATTACTTACAAAACTGAAGTGCAGGAAGTCTTCAGACGATTTTCCTCAAGGGCTTCGATGAATTTTGGTGTGAAGATCAAGCATATACGTAGTGACAATGGGACCGAGTTCAAGAATACTGGTCTTGATGACTATCTTGATGAACTTGGTATTACTCATGAGTTATCTGCCCCATACACTCCTCAGCAGAATGGCGTTGTGGAGCGCAAGAACAGGACTCTTGTTGAGATGGCTCGCACCATGCTTGATGAATACAAGACACCTCGTCGCTTCTGGCCTGAGGCAATTGATACTGCATGCCACATCATCAACAGGGTATATCTTCACAAATTCTTCAAGAAAACCTCATATGAAATTCTCACTGACAAGAAACCAAATGTGAGTTATTTCAAAGTCTTCGGTGCTAAATGTTGGATTAGAGATCCTCATCACATTTCTAAATTTGCACCGAAAGCACAAGAAGGTTTTATGCTTGGTTACGGAAAGGACTCGCACACCTATAGAGTCTTCAACACCTATCACCACAAGGTTGTTGAAACTGTAGATGTGCGGTTCCATGAAACTAATGGCTCACAAAGAGAGCACCTACCTCCTGTGCTAGATGAAATGGCTCCTGAGGAATCCATCAAGCTAAAGGCTACTGAGGATGTCATACCTACTGAAGAATCTGTTGAAGAAGTCATTCCAGATCGTGAAGAAAATCATGCTGGTGCATCTGAAGAAAATGAGTCTGAAGAAAATGCTGAGCCAAATCAAAGTCGTCAACCTGCTCATCCTCACGTTGCAAATGAAGTACAGACTGAGAGAATCATCAACGACATCAACGCACCAGGTCCTCTCACTCGCTCAAAAGCTTCACATTTGTCTAACTTTTGTGGGCATTTTGCTTTCGTCTCTATCACAGAGCCCACCAAAGTTGATGATGCATTTCTGGAGCCTGAGTGGATTCAAGCGATGCAAGAGGAATTACATCAATTCGAGCTGAACAATGTGTGGGAGCTTGTCAAGCGACCAGACCCACGCAAGCACAATATCATAGGTACCAAATGGATCTACCACAACAAGCAAGATGAAAATGGCCTAGTTGTGAGGAACAAGGCTCATCTTGTAGCTCAAGGCTACACACAGGTTGAAGGAATTGATCTCGATGAAACTTTTGCACCTGTTGCTTGACTTGAGGCTATTCGCATATTGGTTGCTTATGCTAACCATCATAATATCATCTTATATCAAATGGATGTGAAAAGTGCATTCCTCAATGGTAAGCTTGAGGAAGAAGTATATGTTGCTCAACCCCCAGGTTTTGAAGATCCTAAGCATCTTGATCAAGTCCTCAGACTCAATAAGGCCCTCTATGGCCTCAAGCAGGCCCCTCGGGCGTGGTATGATACACTGAAGGAATTCCTCATGAAGAAAGGCTTCAAACCCGGTTCACTCAACCCAACTCTTTTCACCAAAACTTATGATGATGAATTATTCATGTGCCAAATATATGTTGATGATATTATCTTTGGCTGTACTAACCAACGTTACAGTGACGAATTTGCCTATATGATGAGTGAGGAATATCAAAGGTCTATGATGGGAGAATTGAAATTCTTCTTAGGTCTTCAAATTCGTCAACAACGCAATGGCATCTTCATTTCTCAAGAGAAATACCTCAAGGACGTTCTGAGGAAATTCGGTATGCAAGATTGCAAAGGCGTCAAAATCCCAATGCCCACAAGTAGCCATCTATGCACCGATGAAAATGGTATAGACTTCGATCAAAATGTATACCGCTCCATGATTGGCTCTTTACTGTATCTATGTGCATCTAGGCCAGATATTATGCTTAGTATTTGCATGTGTGCCCGTTTTCAAGCTACACCGAAGGAATCACACCATAAGGCCGTGAAACATATTCTTCGATGTCTAGCACACACTCCAACACTTGGATTATGGTATCCCAAGGGCTCGGCTTTTGATCTCATTGGATATTCTGACTCTGACTATGCTGGTGATCGAGTGGATTGCAAGTCAACATCAGGCACATGCCATTTCCTCGGACGCTCTTTAGTATGTTGGTCCTCGAAGAAGCAGAACTACGTATCACTCTCTACTGCTGAAGCTGAGTACATTGCTGCTAGTTCGTGCTGTGCTAAATTGTTGTGGATGAAGGAAACCCTCAAGGACTACGGCATCAACATGAAGAATGTGCCACTCTACTGCGACAACGAGAGTGCCATCAAGATTGCTCATAACCCAGTTCAGCACTCAAAGACTAAGCACATCCAGATTCGTCATCATTTTCTTCGAGATCATGTGTTGAAGGGCGACATCTCTATTGATCACGTGAAGACTGAAGAACAACTAGCTGACATCTTCACCAAGCCCTTGGATGAGAAGAGATTTAGCAAGTTGCGGTGTGAGCTAAATATCTTAGAATCTTCGAATGTTCTTTGAAAGGACACACATCCTAACACTTATGCAAAATTGATGACTTAGATGTGCAACACACGAAGTAACATTTTTCTTCAATCAATGAAGACTAACCCTCTAAGTGTGAAGAAATTAACAAAGAATTTGATTCTCAAAGCCCTATGACAATTGTACGCTGTGTCTGAAATCATCATTCTTATACGGTGGGTCACGCCACCAACAAAAGTTGAAAATCTTCAAAATTGAGTTTTCTTCATTTTGCAAATTCTTCAACTTTCAAATTCTTCAACTTGCAAAGTCTTCAAAAAATTTCGACTGGTGTTCTTCATTGACTACATATACATACATATATATATATATATATATATATATATATATATATATTTGAGTTTTTCATGTCCTCAACATCATTCACTTATTGCTAATTCTTCAAGTTGATTTTTCCTCTAAGTGAATGTGATAGGACCCGTTCCCCCTCTATGCTAAACTCAACCTAGTCTGTTCACAAATTCTTCATGTGCGTTCTATTTGAAACCCGTTCAAAGTCTTCACTGTGTCCTTGATAGCTGAAGAAATTGCGAACGAAACTTTAAAATTTTCATATCTAAATTTTTGGCATTTGCCGCTCAAACTATTCCGCATCCCACGTCGGATTAAAATATTCACCCACGATCACTCACGATCTCCACCACTCTGTACTTGGGTGACACATGTCGTTAAAAGAGTAAGGGTTAGGGTCATGTTCGTCCAAAAATTTCGGACGGGCTGTTTTTCACCGTGGCTATAAATACCCCCTCCCCTCCTCTGTCTTCATTTACTCTGCTCGACCACCATCTCACTCGAGCTCTCAGACCTAGCACCACCGCTACACTCCATCGTCGCCGGTGAGGAAGAGCTTCACTGCCTCGACCTCGTCGCCGTCGTACTCGCGCCATCCGCGGAAATCTTCACTCCGCCGCCGCCGTAGCTGTCTCTCACCGCCAAGTTAGGGCGTGGGAGATCTGAACGGATGAACTTCACCAACTTCACTCCCAGTTCGTCGTGTTCTTCATCTAGGGTAATTAAAATCTGATTTTATTGCCCTACTTTGATTCACATGGTTTCCACAAAATCTTCAAAAGGTGTTTATTCCTCAACTTCTTAATCCATATACACCAAGTTGCTTCAGTACCTTGATTTGTTTCTCTAAGCTATGTTTTTATTTAAGATTCCTTAATTGTGTGGATTTTCAAATCTATACAACTCTGGAACCTAAGTCAAGAACGCTTAGTGAAATTCCTCAAGACACCCATGGTCAAATTCCTCAAACTTGATACTTTTGAAAAATTTCTGAGAACGCATATGACCTCTCCAAATTCTTCGCACCTATACTCTGTTCACAGGTACAAAATGTCTGCTGCTGAATCACTAGGTTCTCATCAACTTAACTCATTTGCAGCGTTCCTCGAAGATAAGTTGCACACTTCCTTAGAAACATCAATTGTTCAAAATCCTCAAATGAAGAAAATGGTTGATGGTAAAAGACCTCAGAAGGGAGGAAAGAGGCCTGAGACAAACACTGCTTTTGAGATCCCTGAAGATATCTATGCAGGGTACTGTACTCCTGATGAAGCAACTCATGGCAAAGATACTAAGAATGAGCGCAAAGTGCGCATATAGAGAATTGAGAGAAGATGGGCTAAGGAATGGAGGGAATATCGTTATGTTACTCCAAAGTACATGAAGAAATTCGTTGTTAACCCTCCATGTCCAAGACCTCCATTGGCTCCAGGCCAAGAAGCTGATCCCTCAAGCATCAGGCGCGGTGAGGAATTTCCCAAAGAATGGGCCAAGCACCAAGCCAAATTGGCTAAAGTAGCAAAAGAAGCAGTGAATAAATTCAATGAAGATTCTGCTACTGCTGCCACTGCTGAGGCCTCTGCTAGCAAGCCTAAGAAGGCTTTGCCGAAAAAATCAGCTGTGAAGCCGAGTTCCTCAATAGCAATGCCCTCACGGCCAAGTGCAAAGCCCTCACGGCAAATTCCTCAGGCAACCTCCTCTAGGGCAGCTCCAATTCCCTCTGTTGCCACGAAATCCTCAACTGCTGCTGCAAAGTCCTCAACACCTGTACATCTTGCCACGTGCCAACAGACTGCGGGATTCTCTATTGCCTCAAGAGCATCTGCAAGTTCCTCAGCTCCACCACTGTCCTCAACAAGTCAAATTATGTTGAAGAGAAAAGGCTACTGCTGGACGTGGAACCAGGCCAATTCCTCATAAGAAGCAAGTGGCATTCCATATTCCATCTGATGACGATGAAGCTGATGATGAAGAACTTGCTGAAATCATCAGAGACAGGCAAGAAAGGGCTGCTAGAGCCAAAGGGAGTTTTGTGCCTCTTATGTTGGATCCAAAGAAGATCCTTGATTTCATTGACCTCTGGCACAAGGATCCAAATACTCCTCTGCCTGACTTGAACCTCACACCTGGTCAAAGTCATATGTTGTCGGCCTTCATCAGTGAAGAAAAATGGAAATTCGAGAAGGCCAGACAAGTCAAGAAGGCCCAATATAAAAAGGAAAGATTTCTGAAGAAAAATGTTCTGAATATGACTCCTGAAGAACTTGTAAACATGCAGAAGGAGATCAAAAACCTCAGTGATGAATTTGACACCTACCATGCAGATTGGCTCGGTGCCAAGGTCAGATCCGTCAAACTCTCCAAAACCCTCAAGCTGAGTGTTGCAGCACCATCGCAACAACAAATTCCTCAGGCTGATGCTTCTGTTCAGTCTGTTGAAGAAACTATTAGTGTAGCTGATGAAAATTAGACTGCTGATGAAACTGAAAATTCCAGGGATGCTGAAGAAATTCCAGCTCCTGAAGAAATTGCCAGGGCAACCTTCAATGCTGCGCCTGAAGACACTGAACCAACTTCATCTACTCCTCCTACGAAGTCATCAAAGATGAAGAATATCAACATTCCTTCTGCATCATAAGTGAAGAAAACCAAAGCTGCAGAGAAGGCAGCTGTGAAGAAAAGGAAAGCATCAACGACTACAGAGTCTTTAGCTCCCATGAAAGTGAAGACTTTGACAAGTTCCTTCACTAACCCCATTGATGTTGTTCCTATCTCTGTGGTGCCATCAAAGGAAATTATCCCATATGGTGAAGATTATGTCATTCCAGATGACATTGATGAAGAAAATCCTTCTGCTGCTTCTTCAGAGCAGTTGGATGAAGAAATTGAAGTGGAAGATATTCCTTCAACACCACTGGTATCATCGCCCATGCCTCAGTTCACAGCTGAAGAGGCAGGCATTGAGGAAATGCAAAAAGAAGACATGGATATCGGTTCTACCACTCCTGTGCTTAATGATGATTATTGGGAAAGACTTCACCCCAATTCACCATTGACCACACCTCTGCATCAAATTCCTCAGTCCCCTGTACAAACTGAAGAAATTCACACATGATCTGAAGAACGTCAAACATCACTTCTTTCCATTCCTAAAGAAGTTCCAGCTACTACAGCTGAAGAAATGGAGACTCAGACTACTGCTACTGAAACTGCCGCTGAAATTCCTTAGTCTGTGGCTCCAGAAGTTGTGCTTCAAGAGGCTATCAAGCCCTCAACTGCTAATCTTCGGTCCAAGCAGCAAAACCCTCATGCTAAGAAGAAAAAGTTTAAGGCTAATGATTTCTTCGCAGAGCACCATTTCTTCACAGATTTCAATCCATATGACTCTGCAAGACTACGACGCAAGCAATTCTGGACATCCAGTCAGATGAACTTCTATTCTTCACTCCTGTTTGATAAGGACAAGGTATTTGAGCACCGTCAAATTCCTCATGTTGACATGGAGTTTATTCCTTGCTTCCAGCCAGTCTTGACTATTCTTCATGAAGCTGAGCTTCTGAATTTTTGCACTGACATCTGCGATTGGAATGAAGAGCTAATTCTTCAAATCTATGCCACACTGCTGATGTGAACTCATGGGTGCTAGACTGGATGACTGAGAACACTCATTACAAAGCCCCGGCTTCTGAATTACTTCATGTCGTACCAGTCAGTCCTCCTACTGAAGGCGCTAGGCTCATGTATGAAGAACCTGAGCTTCCAAATCGAATGATGCAAGTGTTGATGAAGCCTTTGAAGGCAGGCCAAGCTCCAAGAACTACCTTTCCTAGTGAAGGATTTGCTTTATGTGCCTAGGACAATCTACCGCATTCTGACCAAAACCCTTAGTCCGATCAAAGGCCACAACTCTGAAGAAGAGGAAGTTGTTGGCATCATGAAGAATCTGCTGTTTAACATGATACATGGCATTCCCATTAACTACCATGATTTCTTCATGAGGACTTTGGCTAATGCTGCTTTGTCACCTTTTGAGTTGAAGCCTTATGCTCCATGGATCATGAAATTCATCAGAACCAGGTCTTCAATTCACTACCAGGCAGATTGTCAGAATCATCTCAGCTATTTCCCTCCTATTGAAGTCCTCAAGCGGACTATTTCTTCAGTTGATGGAAAAGGTAAAGCTGCTGTTATTGATAAGGGCACTCGTCCATTGGATGGTCAGTTTTGCAAAGCTGCATCTTACTCCACCAATGATGACTCTGCAACCCAAGACTCTGCTGCAAAAGCTTCAAAGCCATCTCCTCAAGCCACTGCTCCACGAGTAATGACTGATCATGAACTTCTTCTAAGTCTTTATCAGAAGGTCGATCGTAATCACAAGTGGGCCAAGTGTCAATTAGGCTCAATTCTTCAGAATATGACTGTCACGCAAAACACGATGAAGAATAATCACTACTACCTGCATGAAGTCTTTGACCGCACTTGGGCTATTCTGTCTCATCTTTACAGTGATGAAGATCTCAAGGAGATGAGATTTCAACAGGACTTTGACTGGTCTCAGCCACCTTCGAAGAAATTCAAGAAGGTCAAAGTTCCTCAGCTGGTAGTTCATATTCTTCATCGCGCGAGACGGATGAAGCTGAAGATTTGAACGACACTACGGCAGGCCCTACCTCAACAGACGACCCCAACAACGTTGGGCTCCTCCATCGACATCATGATGATATTCTTTAGGGGCGTTAGTCCTCATTTTTTGTCCCTTTTGGTCATTTGATGACAAAGGGGGAGAAATTTGAGTTAGTCTTCAAGCGGGTCTTATATATGGGCTATTTTTTCTGTTAAGTAACAACTCTTGCTTTTCTGAGGTGTTTGCTCTGATGAGTTGTAAACTTAAGTCCTATGGTGGTCTGATACTTTTGAACTGCTTTCTGCATGCTTATTTCCTCAAGTACCTTAATGCATGCATGCTGAATTTTGTCAGACACCATATTTCATCATGCATTTTAAATTCTTCATATCATATGTTAAATGCGTGTATGAATTACAAGATATAGGGGGAGATCTCCATGATATTACTCTACAATGTGCATTTGCAATCCAAAGCAAAATCCTCAATATCCACATCTTAAGGGGGAGTTCCTCTATATCTTGTAATCAAATTCCTCAATATCAGTACTTACACTTCACATGTTTTATCCCCGTTGAAAACTTAACCTATTTGTCATCAATCACCAAAAAGGAGGAGATTGTAAGTGCATCTAGTGCCCCTTAGTGATTTTGGTGTATTGAAGACTTATAGGTTAAGGGACTAATGTGTTTGTGAGTGTACACAGGTTCTATAAGTCTATGAGGAGTTTGATATTTACGAAGAAAGTCGACCCCTAAAAATGAATGTCTTCAGTTGAAGACTTTGGTTTTCTTGAAGACTTTGAAAATGAGGAAAGTGGTGTGACCTTGAAGACTTGATATTGATGCGAGTATTATGAAGCATGAAGTCTTTTGTTTTCGTAGTTTTGTTTTCCCTTTCTTGAGTCATAGGAAACACCATACTGTTAAAGGGGGTCGAGGTAAAACTAAGGAAAAGTTTCAAGTGATGCTCACCTCAAATCCTACACCTACCCAATCCTTTCGAGTGAAGCCATTGGAAATCTCATACAGTTCAGTCAAGTTCTTCAGTGACAGAGACGAAGATCTTCTGTTCTCTGAGGAATTTGTTCTGACTGAGGAGTTAGGAATTCGCCAATGTGGATTACCTACAAGTGAGGAACATGATAGCCCTGAGGAATTTGAAAGCTCAAATTTCCGACCGTTGTTGTGCTACGCGCCAGCTATCCCAAATATTCTATCCACCTAACGGTCATATCATTGAGGGGCATTTATGTCTTATCATGTCGGGCTGCTCCTAGGCTATAAATAGCTGCCCCCTACAACCACTAGCTGGTTGGCTGCTCCAAGAGAAACTGACACTTGTCATTTAGAGCATCCCATCCTCCGAGGACTTTGAGCGAAAATCATCAAGTGAGGAAAAACCCAAACCCAACACCGAAAATCCAAAGTGATTGAGCATCACTGAAGAGATTGTTCCTGTGTGGAACTGACGCTTGTTACCCTTGAGGACTGTGCATCCTCCAGACGGTTAGGCGTCATGGTCTAGAGCATCCAACAGGAATTGTGGATCGCCGAGTGACCAAGTCTGTGAAGGTTTGGAAGTCACCTATGAAGACTTACCACGAGTGATTGGGGAAGGTCTGTGTGACCTTAGCTCAAGGAGAATACGGTGAGGACTGTGTGTCCGGGACTATGTGTCCTCAGGTTTAAATACCTAGCCGCTCCAACCAGACGTACAACTGTCACAGCAGTTGGAACTGGTCTACCAAATCACTGTCTTCACCAAGCTACTAGTTCTATTTCCTCAACCCTATCCTTTCCTCGCATACTTGGTGTGTAATTGATCATTACTGTTTGAAGACTTTGACTGAAGACTTTCTCAATTTCCACAATCCTAATTCTTCAGTCATCTAGTCTTTTGCCTACTTATCCTGTTTACATGTTACCTGTGCTCTGTGTATGTTTCATTTCATCATGATGATTATGATACTGCTTTGTTATGCATGTACCTGAGTACTTATTCCGCTGCTTGTAGTTTGTCACTTAGCAAATTCCTCAAGTAGTATTTCCTCAGTGACAAAATTGTAAAAATCACCTATTCACCCCCCCCCCCCTCTAGTCAATATAACGTACTTTCACTTTCATTGAGAGTTCCGCTGTGGGTTCGCCAGAAGGATCAATGGCTCGCCTGACCATAGGTGAAGGCATCGGATCCGGGGACTTCTTCGTCCCCGACAACTCTTTGCGTTTGGAAGCATCGTGCTGCACGCAGACCCGACCGGCCGTCTGAGTCAGGTCGACACCTTCGCCCCCAGACACCGGATTCGATTCGGTGGTCTGGAATATGTTGCGGACACACGGGGCGATCTGGTTTTCACCGGATTCACTTCCCCCTCCCGCATCCTCGCCACACCTGCTCCGGAGTTCCCTTCCAATTTGATCGGCAGATCGGCCCCGACAGCTTCAAGCCAGGAGAGCTCCGCTTCGAACAGGGGCCGAACTCCGCCTCAGTCCGGACACATCATGACTGCGGAAGACCTATCCTCGACCTCCGAGGTAGAATCAGGAGGCAGAGGCCAAGAGTCAATATCGGCTGAACCTTCCTTTCACAACGATCGCCTGGCCTTGAGCCCTTACGAGGTAGCCTACGGCCAGGGGTTACCCCCAGCCCAAAGTAGCTCGATCTCGAACTCTGACAGGGAAACTACAAGCAAGGACCAAAGCCCGTCCTTGGCCTCCAGTGATGGCCCGGACCCCTTCAAGGATCCGGCTCCGCATACCGAGCTCAGCACGGCCAGCAGAAACCAAGGACCGGCCAGGGCGTTGATCGCCCCCACTCCACTACACCAGAACCTGGCCCAGAACCCTCGAGTTCGGCGGCCCTCGCAATGATAAACGAGGTGCTGGACCGAATTCAGAATATGACCATCCAGGAGGACCTGCCCTCCGCCTTTAATCATCAACCCTTCGAGGCGTACCATAGGGAATTTTACGTCCCACCCACCACCCACTTGGTAGCCACTATCGATGACTTAACCGATATGCTAGAGCATAATTCGGAGAATGCCGAATACATGGACGAGGAGGACGGAGCCACAGCCAATGCCAACGTTGCCCCCCCCCCCCCCCCCCCCCCGGTCACCGGCCGATGGTCGGCCAGATCCACCTATGACATTTACATGGTGGACACCCCCAAGGACGGCGACAGCACTCCTAATCAGGACCAAGGCAAGCCCAGAGATGAGCCTCCCAAACGCCGAAAATAGCACCGTCGAAGCCATGCGAGCAACGTGGACTCCGCGGAGAATGGCACCGTAAACAATACGGATGACCTCGTCGGAGACGCAGCCTTCGAACATCATCAGGATGACCCCGCGGGGCAGGAGGACCCACTCAATTCAGAAAACCCCGACGACTCCGAGGATAGCAACTACCTCCCACTCTCTAAAGAGGAGGCCATTCTTGGGGAGGACGATTTCGTCGCCCCTGAAGACTGCTCCTCTGGAGCAGGAACGGTTCAAGCGGAGGCTTTTAGCCGCCGCCTGTAGCCTAGAGAAACAAAAATACAAAATCAAAGCCGAACAGGACACCCTCAATGACCGATGGACTAAAGTCCTAGCTGCCGAAGAGGGGTATGGCCGCGAACAGCCAACCAGGAGTTATCCCAAGTGAAGGCTATTGCCCCAGTTCGACGACAAGGCCGTAGAGCCAACACACCCGTATGTAAATGCCGAACAGCCGGACCGCCCCCCTAGAGGGCGGGATAGGGAAGCTGGCGAGGCCGAACACCCAGCCGCCCCACCTCGCCATCACGGCAAGGATCAAGTGCGGCCCACTTACGAGTATGACCTCTGCCATGACCTAGACGCTTGAGGAGGCCGTACCAGGTCTATCTATGGACCCAGAGAAGACCCGCCCGCTTACCGGGAAGGATACTACAATCGGCTAAACCTGAATGATAGAATCCGGAAGCTGCAGCAGATTCGAAGGACCGAACACCTCTGACGCAACATAGCCCGAGTTCGGGGTGCCAGACACCCCTTGTGCTTCACAGAGAGGGTAATGCAACACCAATTCCCGGAAGGCTTCAAGCCTGTGAACATCGAGTCATATGACGGAACCACAGATCCAGCTGTATGGATAGAGGATTTCCTCCTCCATATCCAGATGGCGTGAGGAGATGACCTCCATGCCATTAAATATCTGCCGCTAAAGCTTAAAGGTCCAGCTCGACACTGGTTGAACAGCCTTCCCGAAGAGTCTATAGGCTGCTGGGAAGAGCTTGAGGACGCTTTTCGAGCAAACTTTCAGGGCACCTATGTCCAGCCTCTGGAGCTGATGACCTAAATCGCATCACGCAACAACCCGGAGAGTCTGCCTGACAATTTTGGAATCGATTCCTGACAAAGAAAAACCAGATTGTCGACTGTCTGGATGCCGAAGCCTTGGCCGCCTTCAAACATAGTGTCAAAGACGAATGGCTCGTACGGCAGCTAGGCCAGGACAAACCAAGAACTATGGCAGCCCTTACTTCCCTCATGACCCGCTTTTGTGCAGGCGAAGACAGTTGGCTTGCTCGCAAAAACACCAACCCAGACACACCCGGTACCTCCGAGGTTCGGGACAGAAATGGAAAGCCGTGATGCAGCAAGAATAAACGTCGCCACAATGACGGCGAGGGCGAGGATACGGCAGTAAATGCCGGATTCCAAAACCAGAAGTCTGGACCCAAAAAGAAAGTCCCTAAAGGCAATAGCGACGGCCCATCCAGACTAGACACAATTCTGGACAGGCCTTGTTAGATTCACGGCACATCAAAGAAGCCCGCCAACCACTCCAACAGGAATTGTTGGGTGATCAAACAGGCCGGCAAACTCACAGTCGAAGACTCAGGCCAAAGCCCACGAAGCGAGGACGATGATGAGCCCCACAGGCCGAATAGTGGAGGCCAGAAACTCTTCCCATCCGAGGTCAAGACGGTCAACATGATTTATGCAACCCATATACCAAAGAAGGAGAGGAAGCGTGCACTACGAGATGTATACTCCGTCGAGCCAGTAGCGCCGAAGCTTAATCCATGGTCAGCTTGCCCGATCATGTTCGATCGCAGGGACCATCCCACCAGCATATGCCACGGAGGGTCCACAGCCCTTGTGCTAGACCCCATCATCAATGGATTCCACCTCACTAGAGTCCTAATGGACGGAGGTAGCAGCCTCAATCTGATATATGAAGATACAGTGAGGAAAATGGGGATCGATCCATCAAGGATTAAACCCAGTAACACCACCTTTAAGGGGGTCATTCCGGGAGTGGAGGCCCGCTGGACGGGCACCGTGACGCTTGAAGTAGTGTTCGGATCTCCGGATAACTTCCGAAGCGAGGACTTGATCTTCGATATTGCACCTTTTCGCAGTGGCTATCACGCCCTCCTTGGCCGAACAGCATTCGCCATATTCAATGTCGTTCCGCATTACGCGTACCTCAAGTTGAAGATGCCTGGTCCCTCGGGCGTCATAACTATCAACGGCAACACAGAACACTCACTTCGAACCGAAGAGCACACTGCGGCCCTAGCGGCCGAAGACCAAACCGGCCCATATAGGCCCGGATGCCGACCCGCCGTAAAGGCCAGCGATAATAGTAAACGGGTTCGAACCCGTTCGCCGTCATGGGAACACGCATGCGTTCGCTGCAAATAGGGATACGCGCCCCACGGCACGCCCACATTCTTCACGCTCCACGTGCCTCGTCAGCACAACTTCGCACTCAAAATACCATGGGCAGCCGTGAGGCATATATTAATAAATCCGAAGTGCATGTTCGAATAAACCGAACTTCGGAATTACTTCGTCTTCGGATGACCTGGGGACCAATTCTGGATACCCCCAAGCATAAAGCTTCTTCGGTAGGGTCCTCGGCCATCAAGGTCACATCGAAGGTCCCAACCCCAACCTATCAGAAGCAAAGGCGCAGACGTGCAGCAGGGCACAGTGAAGGCTTCAACTCATGCATCAAGGCCCTGCGTCAACCTTTACTCTGTAAACTTTCTTTTTCTTTCACAAGTACTGCCTTCATAGTTTGAATTGTACGGATAGACATCCCGAGCTTACGAGAAATAATAAAAATACCCTTTATGGTGTTCGGATATCCGCTTCATGCGACTTGTCTATTCCCTTTCCGATTGTCTCCTCGCTCGTCGAACAGCCCGACATGAAAATATATTAACTATTCAAGAGTTCGATTTATATATCAGCTCAATATCTTCAAGTCCAGCACCGCTTCCCGCTAGGTGTTCGGTGTTCGGTGTCTCAGATATTGCACTATATGCATCTGTTCCGAACTATGTCTTGGGTCAATAGTTCGGTTGCCCGGCTCCTGTGCTTGCCTCTTATGTTCCGCACGTTCGGCTAAGAGGGCAAAGGGAGAACCGCTGCGATTGTACTTCTGGTTTGCCCGGTCAAGTACCACAGGAGGAAAAAGCCGAAAACTGACTGTCATAGTAAGCGTGAACGGGTCCGCGATCCGATGATGAGGTTTGACTCAAAAAATCGTTGGCGATTTCGCCGTGTCACACAAAGGGTTTGTCTTAACACAAGCCATGTGATTGGAAAGGGAAGGTTTTGATCCCCAAGTACATCACAATACACCGGGGGCTAGTCCCTAATCCCCACCGTCAAGCTCCTACGGCTAAGTGAAACCAATAAAACCGAATAGCCTAATTGCCTGGTTTCGCTCCCGCACTACCGCCTCAAGGCACCAAGACGTTGGCTAAGGGTAACAGTGCGGAGACGAAACACCCCTCGTGCTTTTCACTTGGGGGCTGAAGCCGACGACTGGTAGCTTTCAGAATAAACATACGGCCACACAGGTGTCAAAATTAAAATCATGACAATATAAAACAAGTCAGGCAAATGCATAATAAAGCATAAGGTCCACTTGGTACACACTTAATACAATCACTCAAGCATTACATCTTTCGAACACTGGCCCTCTATCGCCCGTGCTCCAGTCATCACCTGCGTGAAATACAGCTCGGGGCGGCGATGCTCCTTCCCCTTGGGCGGAGGACCAGTGGCCATCTCCATTGGATTAATCCTCAGCCAATGCACCATGGTCTTCGCAAATGCAAGCCTCGCCCCCTCAAGGCACGCTGACCGCTTTACGGCATCAATCCGGAGCGACGCCCCACGCAGCTTCTGCACAAGGCCGAAGTAGGTGTCCGGAATGGGCTCGGCCGGCCACAGGCTGACACAGAGGTCCTTCATGGCCAGTTTCAACATCCGATGCATCTCCATCAGCTGCTTCATTTGATCGCTTAGAAGGAGGGGCGCTCGAAGTCCGGAAACTGTGACCAGAAGAGCTATTGTGTGGAGTCCTCCTCAAGGGTGGCATAGTGCCTCGCCGCGGCCGCCGCATTCTTCGGAAGTTCCGCGAAGATGCCTGCGGAGCGCCAGACCCGCGTCAGTAGGGCGAACTTGTTGCCTCCAAACACACTCTGCAGTAAGTATTTCTTACCATTTGCAATTTGCGCGGCCTGGCGGAGCTCCTCCCGGACACCTCGCACGTCAGTCCGCGCCTCCTGGAGCTCCTTCTCTGCCTTGGATAGCCGGGAGGAATTGCTCCTCCTACCCCTTCTCAAGGGACTCCAGCTTCTTGGCGGCATCCTGGAGCTCTACTTAGACTTAGGTCACTCGAGCCTCGTGCTGCTCAACAGCAAGCTTGGCCTTATCAAGCTCGGCAACCGCCTTCTCAGCGGCCGTCTTCTTCGCAGTCGCCTCGGCCTCGGCTTTCTTCAGGGCCTCCTTCAAGCCCTCGACCTCGACGGCAGTAGCTGCATGATCATCCAGATAAAGGATTAGCATACAGTCCGGATCGTCAATACCCGGCGTCAAGCAAAGTACACATCTTCTCATAGGGCTTACCTTGCGCCTCGTCAAGCCGTTTGTTGACAAGGTCAAGCTCTTTATCAGAAAGCTTGAGCTTCCGATCCATCTCCTCTAGTGCCGCGGCATTAGCAGCTGCGGCCACGGAAGATGCCTACATTAGCAAAATAAATGTCGACATCATTAATCGGCCTACCAAATTTGATCCTCTACAGCTTTTCTTCGAAGTCCTTGCAGAGTCTCAGGGGCTGTTAGGTACGGCCTACCCAAACTATCAATTACAACTGCATTATGAGGAAAGAGCATTAGTTGACTTATCTCAAAGCCTGTTAGAAGGCCTTGGACAGCGTCGTTCAGTCCGGATTGGACGGACCAAACACCCTACATGACCGCACTCATAAGAGTGCGGTGCTCGTCAATGATGGTGGAGTTGTCCACCAGCTCCTCTAGCACGTCTGGCCAGCCAGCCGCCACCCGTGTAGAGGTGTTCGGCACTGACATTGGCCGCCCAGCCCCTTTCCCGCTAGGAGGAGCCTGGGTCGTCGAAGGCCTTGGTGGATCAGGAGCGGTCGACGAATGGGGTCCAAATGGACCGGACTCCTTTCCCGCGTCAGCCAGGAGGGACGCTCCCTCCTGGTCTTCGGTGACCGAGGTGTTAACCTCGGTCATTATGGCGTCGGCCTCCCCCTCTGTGTTCGGAGGAGGAGGAGTCCTTTGGGACCGCACCTCCTCAACCTCTTCGGGGACCGGGGGAGGCGCGGAGTGCGCCATAGACCCACTGTCCGCTAGTGTGGCGGGCGGAGACGTACCCTCCGAGGTCTGCTCGGTGGGGCGTTCGTGTGGGGGGCTGCAATTCAGAGGGGTTAGCCTTCAACTAAAACGAATTACTAAAAACAGAATAGCTAAAAGTACCAACGCCTTACCTGTTGGCGGGGGCTTGACCCTGGGTCCCTTCTGCGGGATCTCCTCGGACGCCTCGGACTCCGAGCTGTCGGGCAGGATCAGCTTAGGCCGACATCGTCTCTTTGGGGCCGGAGAAGGTTGGACCTCCACGACATCCTCGGACACCGCCCTCTTTTTGGAGTGCGAGGAGGCGCTCTCCTCCTCGTCCTCGTCCTCATCCCCATCCTGTACAGATGAGGCCGTGGCGTCTCTGGACCGATTGCCCGGACGAACCCTGCGGCGGAGGCCCTCCCTGGCCTCCGGTACTTCTTTCTTCTTGCCCTTCTTGGCAGGCGCCTTATATGGCACTACGACTAGCAGCTTTTCCAGCTGCTCTGATCGGGGCTCTTCTGGCAGTGGCGCCGGGTCATTGATCTTCTGGGCCTTGGCGAGCCAGCCCTGCAAAATCCGCATAACAAGGTCAGGCCGAACCAAACACGGTATGAATATCCGGACACTCCTCGCAGAAGAGTGTCACTCACCTCCTTTGGGGGGTTCGCAGCGTCAAGGCCGATGTCCTTCCCCTCGACTGGCCACTCCTTCTGGGTCTGGAATAGTTGGCCCCATATCTTGTCAGGAGTCATGCCATAGAGGTGTCGCACGGTGGCCGGATCCTTGGGCTCATGCTCCCACATAGGCTTGGCCCTCTCCTAGCAAGGGAGGAGCCGCCGGTGGAGCATGATCTGGACCACGTTGACCAGCTTCGCGCCGGTCTCTAGTATGTCATCGATGTGTTTCTACAACGTCTTCGTGTGAGTGACACACCCCCAGTCCGGGCTCTTGGTGGTCCATGAGGCCAGTCTGGTAGGGGGTCCGGACCTGAATGCGGGCGCCACTCCCCCTGTGGCCTCCCTCGGCTCGGTGATGTAAAACCACTCCTTTTGCCACATCTGGACGGTGTCAACGAAGTGATCATCCGGCCACTGGACCCGCATCAGTTTGCTAATCATGGCCCCTCCACAGTCCGCATGCTCGCCGCCACCACCTTGGGCTTGACGTTGAACACCTTCAGCCATAAACCGAAGTGCAGCTGAACTCGAAGGAGCGCTTCACAGAAGCCGATGAAGGTCGAGATGTGGAGGAGGGAATTGGGGGCTAGATCATGAAAATCAAGCCCGTAGAACAACATCAACCCCCTTACGAAGGGGTGCAGAGGAAATCCGAGCCCCCTAAGAAAATGGGGGAGGAACACGACCCTTTCACCTGGCTTGGGCGTGGGGATGATCTGGCCCTCTTCGGGGGGCCGATGGGCGTTGTTGGTCAACAAATAGCCGGCCTCCTTCAGCTTCAGGATGTCCCCCTCGGTGATGCTGGAGGCCTTGCACTTCCCATTGGCTCCGGATCCAGCCATGGTCGAAGGAGGCAAAGAGGGATTCGCTGTGGAAGTAGAGGAAAGGGGTGCTGGAGCTCTGAGGATCTGCGTGAGCGGGAGGTGGATGAAGGCGTGGGTTGCTGATGGTGATGGCTCTCCCTTTATAGACTGTTGATAGGCTTGGGACTCCTTTTTTCACGCCGTTGGCTTCTCCACTTCCTGTTATGTGCGGGAAGGGGAATCGAAATCATTAACCATATCCCCCAAAAAGCGGGACACGACCTCCACCTTGAGGGGACGTGCCAGACGTGGCGTCGGCCTCGAGCCGTGCTTCGAGGAATAGTAATGACTTGGCGTTATGGCCAAAAGTGACTCTTCGTTGGAGGGGAAAAAATTGTCAGATAAAGACACCATTTACACTTGAACGGTATTTGTTTATTATTGCCTTCGGTGTTAAGTAAAACTGCCGTTTCAGATCCCGGACATCACTTGGTTCCGAACATGGGTGAAACGCACTGAAGAACTCGCCTTGCAAGCTGAATACTGGTCGGATGAGCGGATGCCGTATACAAGCCTTGGCGTTGGATGCAAGTTCGGGGTCTACTGAGGGAGTCATGGACTAAGTGGTCCTCGGGACGACGGCCCATTGTACGTTGGCCGGACTGGTGGAGCCGTATAGTGACAGGAAATCTACAAAGCCGTGGTGTGCCCTCCAAGTCAAGAAGGCGGAGGATCTCTTTAATTCCTTATTGTAATCTATATTCAGTAACCCTAACCCTACCGGTGTCTATATAAACCAAGGGTTTTTAGTCTTAGGGCTAGAGCTACATTCATCACCTCATCGCCTTAGGGTTTAGCTCATACGGATCTCAAGGTAGATCTACTCTGTAACACATCATACATCGAATACAATCAAGCAGGACGTAGGGTATTACCTCTTCGAGAGGGCCTGAACCTGGGTAAACACTGTGTTCGTCGTCCCTTGTTCCCCATCGATCCTAGATCCACAGCTCGGGACCCCCTACCCCGAGGTCTGCCGGTTTTGACACCGACAGTGGTCCTGCCCGACAGCTCAGACTCCGACGAGGAGTCCGTGGCATCTGAGAAGGTCCCAGAAAAGGAGCCCAGGGTCAAGCCCGCCGCCACAAGGTATGAATTTGAACATCTCTTACTTACTTCCTTTTACTGGTCGTTTAATGATAGAAGCGGATCATGTGATATTTCAGCCCACCACATGGCCACCCTGCCAAACAAACCTCGGAGGGGACCTCTCTGCCCACCGATTTGGCAGACAGCAGATCAGCGTCGCGCTCCGTGCCTCCCCTGGTTCCTGAAGAGCCCAGGGAGGTTCTGTCCCGAAGGACCCCTCCCCATCCGAACACGGGGGAGGGCGTTGACGATATCATTGCCGAGGCCGATTCCTCGGTCGCCAAAGACCAGGAGGACGTGTCCCTCCTGGCAAACACGGGAGGAGAGTTCAGACCATCCGGACCCTCCCAACCAGCCGCACCAGAGCCCCAAAGGCCCTCGGATACGCCGGTCCTGCCTTCCGACGAAGGGGGAGCCGAGGTCCCGCCGCTCGTGCCGTGCACCAACAATCGGGCGGCGGAAGGCTGGCCAGACGCGATGGAGGAGTTGATGAACAGCTCCGTAATCGTCGCCGAACACCGCGCCCTTATGGGTGTGGTTCTACAAAGTGTTCGGTCCGTCCACACCGGGCTGAACGATGACGTTCAAGGCCTTCTAACAGGCTTCGAGGTGAGTCAAGTAATTCTTTTCCCCCACAGCGCTGATTTAACTTTTAACTAGGGTTTGAGTAAGCCCTGTCCATAATAGCCCCTGAGACTCTGTGAGGATTGCAAAAACCTTACAGAGGGTTAAATACCCATGGTGCAGTAATTGAGGCGTTATGACTGATATTGCAGGCGTCGTCCTTGGCGGCTGCTGCAAATACCGCGGCATTGGAGGAGATGGATCGGAAGCTGAAGTGCTCCGATTCAGAGCTTAACCTTGTCAACAAGCGGCTTGATGAGCCGTAAGGTAAGCTCCTGTCGAACTTCTTGGTCAATATCATCGGACAGTGATGTTCTGGATTGTATGCTGAGCCAATGATGTTTGGTAACTACAGCTGCTGCCGCAGAGGTCGAGGGCCTCAAGGCCGCACTGAAGAAGGCCGAGGCTGAGGCAGCCGAAAAGAAGGCGGCTGCCAAAAAGGCGGTGGCCGAACTCGAGGGGGTGCCGTCGTCATCTTTTGGAGTGTCCACCATGTAGACGTCATAGTAGACATGGCCGTCCAGTGGCCGATGACAGGGGGAGCGGCGTCGGCATTGACCGGGGCTCCACTGTCTTCGTCCATGGAATAGGCGTTTTCCGAGGTGTAGTACAACATGTCGGTTAAGTCCTCGGCTGTGGCTACTTAGTGGGTGGTGGGTGGGACATAAAATTCCCTATAATCTGCCTCAAGGGACTACTGAACGCAGGCCAAGGGCGAGTTATCTTGAATAGCCATCATCCAGATTCGATCAAGCGCCTCGTTTAATAGCGAGGCTTGCCGAGCTGGCGTGCAGTGGTAGCTCAGGATCGGACTCCGTCGTGGCGGGGAGAGAGGCGACCAGGGTCCGGACTGAACTCCGGTCTTCGAAGGCCAACTCAGCCTCGAGGCCGGGGCCGGATGCATGGCCGCATAGGAAGAGGGGACTGAGGACGAAACCCGGTCTCCGGATGCTTCCTCCGTATTGGGGCTCGAGGCCAAGTTGGTGAGGGGAAGTTCGGCATGGGACGATTCCTGATTTCCGAACATCGACCCGTCACGGGGGCTCAAGGCCAGATCTGCGACATGGGAAGAGGGTTCGGCTAGGAGTGGTTCTTGGAGTCCAAACACCGCTCCCATACTAAAGCCTAAAGCTGAATCTTCGGCGGCCGTTAATGGCGTGGCCGAAGGGAATCCCTGATCTCCGGATAGGGTGGAGACATCCGAGCTCGAAGCCAGCTGAGGGGTCGAGGCCGATCCGTAGATCGGATCGGGAGATGACCCCGAAGTGGGCCCTAGGGGGTTGTGGGGGTACCGAACGCGGCTATGAATCCGGCAAAAACCAGATCGCCTCAGGCATCCGCGACGTTCTCCGGATTGCCGAATCTAATCCGGTGTTCGAGGGCGAAATTGTTGATTTGGTCTAGACGACCTGTTGGGTTGGCGTGCAGCACAATGCTGCCAAACGTGAAGAGCTGGCCGGGGACAAAAAGGCCCCCAAAATTGATGTCGTCATTGATGATCAGGCGAGCCATCAATCCTTCGGTGACCCAACAGCGGAACTCTCAATGAAAGCACCAATGTCGGTGCCAGAACCGGCGGATCTCGGGTAGGGGGTCCCGAGATGTGGATCTAGGATCGATGTGGAACAAGGGACGAAGAACACGGTGTTTACCCAGGTTCGGGCGCTCTCTAAGAGGTAAAACCCTACGTCCTATTTGATTGTATTTGATGTGTATGATATGGTTACAGAGTCGATCTACCTCGAGATCAGTTGAGCTAAACCCTAGGTCGATGGGGGATAGGATGTTACTCTAAGCCTAAAGACCAAAACACTCCGGTTTATATAGACACCAGTAGGTTTAGCACTACAAGCAATCGGTTACAATAAGGGAAAGATCACGCTAAATCTTAACTTGGAGGGCACTCCACGGCTCCGAAGATCTTCTATCCACACACGGGTCCACGCCCAAGCTCGGCTCCATAGTAGCCCATCAGTCCGGCCCATAACTAAGAGGCCGGTGGCCCGAGGACCCCTTAGCCCAGGACTCCCTCAGCCGTTTTCATAGAACAAACGTTTGTTAGACGCCGGGCCATAGACCTCAAAACCTAAGCGAACTAAGCATACATAAATAAGGCAATTACAAAAGCAATATGAATATAATCATTTGCAGTTAATTCACCAGAGACCGACTTCAAATGGTTCACGTAATTTATCATTTTAGTTTTACCGTTGTAATTATGAGATTAGTTGTATTGAGGTTGTAGACCTCAAAAACTACGCGAACTAAGCATCCATATATAAGGCAATTACAAACACAATAAGAATATAATCACTTGCAGTTAATTCATCAGCAACACCCTTCAAATGGTTTACCTAATTTATCGTTTGTTGTTTTACCCTTGCAATTATGAGATGAGGAAGGCCGGAGCATATAAAAAAAATCTCAGGGTCTATTAACCTACTCACGTAAATGACATGTTGCCAAAGCAAGCTACGGATTGATCGTTGTCAAGGCAAACACCAACCCAGTATGAACATAACCATTTGTGGACAATTCAGGAAGAAACACCTTCAAATAGTTTCCTTAACTTCTTGGCTGCAGTTGGTCTCTGTGCCAACTAGTGCGACGGGTCATCTAGGACAGTTGAGGAAAAATCCTTCAAATAGTTCGCTTAACTTCGACCCCGCTATGGGGTTATCCTAGCCAGCCAAAGAAGGACATGGGAAACGATCGTTGTTGTCTGCTGTTTTTACAAGAAACATCCTTCAAATAGCTCAAAAAAGAACTCAAGAATCTATTGACCTACTCAGGTAAATGGCATGTCGCCAAAGAAATCTATGGAATGATTTTTGTCAAGGTAAATACCAGCACAGTATGAACATAATCATTTGGGGACAATTTAGGAAGAAACACCTTCAAATAGTTCGCTAACTTTTGGGTTGCAGTTGGTCTCTGAGCCAATTGACGCAACTATTTGTCTAGTTTTGGTAACAAATGACATAATCTGCCTTTTTTCTCTTCATACACACATGAAAAATTAAGTATCTCTTTCCATGGCAAAATTGGTATTCTGACAACTATCCTACATGAAGCGTGATATTTTTGTTACTCACTCCCTTGAAAATTTCAGAACAATTGCACATTGTGCCTTTTTTGGGGCCAAATATCTTTTAGACATTTTGTCTACTAAGCCTACAATTGCAAATTATTTCTTTTCAACCTGGCAAATATCATACATATAGTATGGTATATAGTTACACAATCACATTACAATTTCCTAGAAGCTTTGCATACATGACTCTTTTGCCCAGGATATACATGTCAATTTTAGTATCACTTACATGGCAGTTTACTACACTAGTTCTTGGCTAATATTCAGTATCCAACATGGCAATTTGTTAATAACTAGTATGGCATTTTTTTAAGCATGTGATGGAAAAAAAATGTTTGTCAACTGCAGTTCCCTTATTTGTTCACTTGTGATGCACATGTGTGCTGGTGCGTGATTGCCTGACATGGCGATTCCACAAGTTTTGTAGGGAAACCTATAACCTTACCATGTTCAAGAGACCCCTGTCAAAACTGCAAATTTGCACATACCATAGACCATCTAACACCAATTCCATGGAAACTACTTGCCATTCCCCATGGCAACAAATCCACTGGCATTGCCACCTACTTCCATGGCAACAGATCTACTAGAATTTCCATGGCACAAAAAACCTATCTGGTTTTGCGGGACGACAAGAATAGTTGAACTTCAATGGCAAATCGATGGCGGTACCTAGATGTGGGTTCCACGCAGTACCTCAATCTTGGAGTTCAAGGTGCAGATTCAGTAAAATAGCCAATGTTAGCTCTGATTTTGCCATGGCGGCTCTCAATTTGAGGTCGAAAAGAGAAGGGGATCGGGGGCGGGAAGAGGAGGCGTCGAGACGAATGTGTCTTGTATGGCAAGTAGATAGGATGTTCGGGGGCAAAGGTGATGGGTATTTTGGGGGTTTCTAACAATGTAGGGCCATGACGAGCTAATCAAGGCAATGAGCTCGTGTGCCATCGCATGCTCGTGCTTGTTCACACGGTTCGTGGCTCAAAGCGAACATTTGTATTCGCACTGTAGACGGGCCGGGAACAAACATATTGTTTGATCTCGGAGGTGTTGGGTCCGAACGTCGGGTCTATATTCGGGCCTTTGTGAAATTCCTTATCCAAATAGGACCCTAATATCTGGTGATCGATTGCTAGGGAGGGGCTCCCATGTATCGACTCATTTGCCAAGGGGGTGATCGACCAGTGAATGTTTTCGCCCCCTTGACCGTTCGCCAAGGGATAGTTTTTTTTTCAAAAATGCCATGATAAAAAAATACAAATTTTCTTATGGAAAACAAAGAAAACATAAATTTATAATTGATTTGATCTAAAATTATGTAAATTTCCATGCTACTTTATTAAGTTGTCGTTTATCTAATTTTTTAAATTAACAAATGGTATGATTGAAAAATTAAGTGTTGTATGATCTGCAAAAAAATAAATTATGAATTTTCCCGTGGAGATGTTTCACTGTGCAAAATATGCCATGTTTTGGAGAACATTTTTTCTTAATTTGCCTTGGACAAAACACAAAAAATGCCATGTTGAAAAATTGTGATGCCAAATAAAAAACAACCATCCTCTTAATAATAAAAATGCCATGCTATCAATTTATAAAATAATAAAACTGTCATCTTGTTAATAAAATAGAATTGTCATCCTCCTAAAACTAAAATGGCCATGTTAATAATAATAATAATAATAATGTCATGTTGTTAATAATAGAACTGTCATTCTTTATAACTAAAACTGCCATGTTATTAATAATAAAACTGCCATGTTGTTAATTATTAAAATGCCATGCTTTTAATAATAAAATTACCATGTGAAAAAGTAAAAAAAAACAATTCTAAAATTCCCATGAATAAGTGATAAAAAAGACCTAAGAATTGCCATGTTTTGGAAGACTACAAATGTCATGGTTTAAAAGAAAATTGCCATGGTACCTATAAAAATAGAGATTTTTTTTCTTTCAAAAATGGGTAAAAAAAATTCCCTCTCTAAATTTTTTCTTTCAAAAAGGGGTCAAAAATCAGGATTTTTGAAAGAAAATAATAATAACCAAATTTAGCGCTTTATAATACATGTAGTAGTTTTAGGAAAATGTTCACAACCCCCCTCTACATTCAGGTGGTAAGAGCATCTCTAGCAGGCCCCGTATAACGCCGACCCGCAAAACGCGTTTACAGTTCGCGGAAAAACGGCTTTGCGGGCCGGCGCGGGTGGCCGCAGAGTCAGACCCCGCAAACGGACCCGTATAAAAGTATATTCGCAGAAGATGCTCTTTTACGGGTCGGCTACCCCGTGTCTTCTCGGGCACCGCCGCGTCGACCCGCAACCCGAAAAACCCCAATAAGCGAATTAGACAGCGATTCCGACAAATTGAGTTCAAATTCAAATGATAAAACATAGTTCGCGCGCAAATAGAAGCATAGTTTTGTAGGACAAACGCAAAAGGACTTGCAAAAGCGACGACCACGTCCTTGATCATCTTGGTCGCTCTTCATTCCGCACCACCTCCATCGAGCTCATCGCTACCACCGAATCCATCGCCGGCACTTGTTCCAACTCCGGCACCAAAATCACCGGCGGGCGCACTGAATGCATCGACGATATTGGTTCCAAATCTCGATGAGAAAACATCGCCAGCACTATAACACACACCGGCCGACGCAAGCATCCTCCTCTTCAAGATGTCCCTCCTTGCCATATCATGCCACTCCTTGGTGATGGTGTCCATGTCATTGCGGTTCAATGTCATGATCCTATTCTCTTCGGCAAGAAGCTTGGACATGGGTTTGTTCTCAGCGACACGTGCTCTTCTCTACTCAATGGCCGCCTTGCACAACCCCTCGTCCTTGAGCAATTGCCACTTCTCTTGCTTCTCCCATGCCTTCTTCTCGGCCAACTCTTTCTTTGTCTCCAATGTCTTCGCTAGCATCAAATCATTTGATTGCACCATGGCATCTATATTGTCCCACAAGCTCGATGCTTCGTGTTCCCTCTTGATCTTCTCCTATGTCTTCTTGTCACCATCGGGCTTGTTCAATTTTCTTGGGCCATCATCATCTTCATCTTCATCTTCATCTTCATCCATGTTCGTAAGTGAACCTCTCTTCGGTGGGGATTCCTTGTCAATCAACTTCCACTTCTCGCACTCTTTCAGCATATCCCAACTATACTCTAGCTTAAAACATTTGCATAGATTATTGTTTCTTTTTAATATGTATATATATGTATATGTATGTATCTATGTATGTATGTATGTATATATGTACGTATACAATGTATGTATGTATTTGTAGATGAATGGTGGAATTTGCATAGATTGTTTCTTTTTCACTAGATAGTTTTTTTCTTTTGTTTTTTAGTTTTTCATACTATTAATGTTGTATCATCATAGTATAGAAAAAATTTGGATTGAAAAAAGTTGCGTAGGAAAAAGTTGACCATATATATGTATAGTATAGAAAAAAGTTGCATAGAAAAAAGTTGTATAGAAAAAAATTGCATAGGAAAAAGTTGTACAGAAAAAATATTTTAATGTTGTATTTGCAAAAGCTTGTCATGTATTGGCAAAATCAAGTGAACAAGAATTACAAAAATCATAATCAAGCGTTTAAAAAAATGTTAAATTTGCATAGAAACATTTTTGGCTAGGACGATGCCCGGCCCGCATCAACGTCGTCGACTCATTGGCAACGACCTACTTCAGAGGCGCCATGTCCGGGACTGGGCTCCGCCGGGCTGGCACTGGGAGGTGCTACCTTCCGGGGGGCGCAGCTTGGTGAGGAACCGGGCACCCGTCGTCGACCCGGAGCTTCTTTGATGGCGGTCGCGTGGGCCACTTTTGGTGCGGAGGCAGCCGGCCTCCGAGGAGGTGGTACATCGCCATGTTAGGGAGGAGGGCGAGCACGTCCGCCGCTACATGGTTGCGTTGGACGTCAGGTTCTCCAATACCTGGCAGGTTCTTCAGGGATCTCACCCGAGCTATGATCCTGTGATGGTTCCTTCTCTTTGGGTGTCCACCGCCCGTGCCTCAGGAACCATGAGTGAACTAGATTCTTCGATAATATTCGATCTGTAATAGCTAGTGATGTTATATGATAATATTCGAGATGTATTAGTGATAATACTCGAGATGTATTCGAGATTAATTATATTCGATAATATTCGAGACGATGTATTCGAGATTATATTCGATAATATTCGAGACGATGTATTCGAGATTATATTATTCGATATCATTCGAGACGATGTATTCGAGATTATATTTGATGATGCATATTATGTGGATTATTCAAGATGTATTAGTGACACTACAAAAAAAAGACACATCCGTGATATTTTGGGCTGAACGAAAAAAAATTATGTCATGCTTCTGACACTTCTATGACGATAATTGTGACAAAAGCACGTATCATCATAGATGTGGTGGGCTCCTACTTCTATGACAAAAAATCATGACAGAAAATGGGCTTTTCGTCCTGGGCGGGCCGGGGACGCACCTGCATGACATTCTTTGGGCCGTCCATGACAGAAAAAATCATGGTAGAAGCGAGGGCGAGGAAAATATCGGGGAGTTCCCGGTTACGGTGGGTGGTCGGGGCCGAGCGATGCACTGTGGTTTGCGCGTTTCTCTCGTGTACGCACGTGTGTGCAAGGCGTTGGCTAACTAAACCCGAGCGATCGCAATAGCTACGTTACTGAACCAGAGCGATCGATCCCTTGGCTGTTAACTGAACCCGAGCGATTCATTCGCTGCTGACTGAACCCGAGCGATTCCTTCGCTGTTGCTGCTAACTGAACTGAGCGATCGATCACTGATGCTGCTTACTGAAGCCGATCGAGCCCCCGTGCGAGACGTAGCCAGCCGGTGTTGGGTTGCCTCTCGATGAACAGTGCCCGTTGCTACCATGCGCGGGGTACGTAGAACGAGTCGAGACGTGGTGAGTCGAGCCAGTTGGTTGGCTGTGGATGAACAGTTTCTGGTGGGGGTTGCATGAACAGGACCTCGTGGTAGTAGGCCATTGCCGCTGGATGAAAAGGACTCCGAGGAGGCCGCCGCACCCTAGACGGTTGGGGGTGGATGAACAGGACCCCGTGGAGGCTCTATGAACAGTAGCCGGTGGAGGCTGGATGAACAGTAGCCCGTGGATGAAGCGTAGCTGGTGGAGGCTGGAGAGGTAGGCGGTGGATGAACAGTAGCCCATGGAGGCTGGAGCGAGGCAGTAGAAGGTAGATGAACATGACCCCATTTTGACCATAGGCACTCCAACAGAAGTCTGTTTCCTTCGTTTTGCGGTACGCCACACCCCTCCCGATCAACAGGACCCCGTTTCGATCGTAGGCACTCGAACAGAAGTCCATTTCCTCCATTTTGCGGTACGCCAGACCATTCCTGATGAACAGGACCCCATTTCGACCATACGCGGTCGAACAGAAGGCCCGTTTCCTCCGTTCTGCGGTACGCCAGACCTCGTTTCGGCTGTTTCGTCCAAGCCGGTTGGCGCCCGACGAACACGACGTATTCCGTTGCCTCCCGATGAACATGACACATTCCGTTGCCTCCCGATGAACACGACGCAGTTTCTTCGTTCCGACCCAGCTGGTTGGCTTCCAATGAACAGGACGCCGTCGCTGACGTCTGTTGCCTCTCCATGTACACGAGCCCTGGCCATACGTATGCATGAATACGCGTTCAAGACCCCGCCCGTATGTACGGACGTGGCCATATTTTTTGGCATCTGGTTGTACGTACGTGTACATGGTTTTGACTGGACTGCCTGAACTGCTACCGCTCCTTACACGGCCACGGTTCATCATGGCAGATAGACCGATCGACCGGTATGTACACAGACAACGCAACGTACGCTTTGACCGGGTGGGTCCCAACTGTCAGGGAGGATAAGGAGGCACTTCCTTGCGTGCGAATATATAGCTGGTGGGTCCCAGCGGTCAGGGGCGGAATCATATATTTTTTGCCCGTAATAAGGAGGCACTTTCTTGCGTGCAAAGATGTTGTTGGTGGGTCCCAGCTGTCAGGGGCAGGCATAAGGAGGCACTTCCTTCCTTGCGAAGATATACGTGGTGGGTCCCAGCTTTCAGGGGGAGGAATAATTTTATTTTCGCGTAATAAGGAGGCGGTTGCATGCGTGCGTCCATGGACCTGGTGCGTCCCCACTGTTAGCCTCTCCACGTACAATCCTCTTCCGATGACTCTCGTTTGTTGGCCACGTTGACCACGCCGCGCCGAGCGCACCAAGGCGGTGGACGATGGCGAGGCCCTGGACGGCAACGAGCCGGTGATGGGAAGACGCGGCAGTGGAGTCATAGACGGAGAGGTGTACGAGGGTTAACTGGTTCTGGTGCAGCGTGGTTCTGTAGTCGGCGGAGAATAACAGGAGGTGTGGAGGGGTGGAGGGATGGCTTGGCCGGCGATGGGGTAGCGCTTCGCAGCGAAGCGTGCTAAGCAGAGCTGCTAGCAGCCGGAGGCGGGAGTAGGTGGTCCCGGCGGCGCTGGAGCAAGAAGACGAGAGATTGAAGATGAATGCCGGCCGTTGGATGTAAATCCAACGGCTATCGATGTTAAAATCATTTTTTGACTAAGTTGACAACGCCTTGCGTTGGCTTCGACCTATTGGCCCACATTTTAGCCTCCAAAAATGTCGCACATATTCAACCCATTTTTTTAGAATTTACAGTCCATTCGCTGCGCTGGATGAACAAATAATGTAGTGTCCATGCGGCCCATTTATTTTTTTTCTAAAAAAACTACAGCCCATTTGCACTTTCTAGAAATACACGAATTTGCTGGCCTGGGTGAACAAATAATGTAGCGTCCATGCGGCCTATTTATTTTTTTCTAAAAAAACTACAGCCCATTTGCACTTTCTAGAAATACACGAATTTGCTGGCCTGGGTGAACAAATAATGTAGCGTCCATGCGGCCCATTTATTTTTTCTAAAAAATCACAGCCCATTTACACGAAATACACGATTTTGCTGGGCTGGTTCTAATTATAATGTTGGGTTGGGCGCAGCAATGTTATCCAAAAATAAATAGGTGCTGAGCATTTTGTTATAAATATATGGGATAATTAGATTTATGCCCCTAGTTGTATCCCACTCGTCTGTTTTACCCCTAGTTCCCAAAAGTCACCGGTTCTGTCCAAGTCACTTTGCTCCTCTTATGCTTTTACCCTTTGACCGTCAGTTTGAAAACTTCATAACTAATTCATATTAAATCAGAAAAATACAAATAAGATACCAAAATGTTCAGAAAAATATCACCTATATGTCAGTGTCATTTGCATTCATGAAAAAAGTGTTGGAAAGTGCACATCCAAGTTTTAGCTCTTTTGATACCAGCATGAATAGTAAAATCTAAAAAAATTTCAAAAAAATTCAACAAAAATATGGTGGCAAAGAACGACAAATGTTCTAAGTGCTTGCCAAGTTTCATCAGGGAACGACATTCGTGGAAGTCGTGGCAAAAAAATAATCTATTTTGGAGTGCTGATTGTTTTTTTTTTTGCCGCGGCACCCACGAATGTTATTCCTTCATGAAACTTGGCAGACACTTAAAACATTTGTCATTCTTTGCTACCAATTTTTTTTTATTTTTTGAACTTTTTTAAATTTTACTATTGATTTTGGTAGCATAAGAGCTAAAACTTGGATGGGCACTTTCCAACACTTTTTTCATGAATGCAAATGACACTCACATATAGGTGATGTTTTTCCGAACATTTTGGAGTCTTATTTGCATTTTTCTGATTTAATATGAATTAGTTATGAAGTTTTCAAACTGACGGTCAAACGATCAAAGGGCAAAAGCATAAGAGGAGCAAAGTGACTTGGAAAGAACCGGTGACTTTTGGAAACTAGGGGTAAAACAGACGAGTGGGACACAACTAGGGGCATAAATCTAATTATCCCTAAATATATTTAAATAATAAGCGCTTTATTTACATTGGTCCTTAAATCTGACCAAGCTTTTGTACACAATCACCTGTATTTTCGTTGACCTTAAGTAAAAAAACCAGGATTTTATTCTTAAACATTTATTTTTATAAGTTCATAATGCATGGGATATTTTTTTCTTATATATGTAAGTATCTATTAAATATATGATGATAATAACAATAATATATAATAACATATAAAATAATATAAATATATATAATATAGTTAGAAGGGAAACATTAGTTGGACCTGACGTTCCTAAGTTGGGTTGCGGATGTTTAAGAAAAAATAAAACCTAAGATGGGAGGGCCATAGGTCGGTCGATACATGACGGCCCTCAAAAAAATACAAACTGGCATGTCGTGGGCTGCACATGTTAAAAAAGAAAGCCTAGACTGGGCAGCCCACAATCCAGCAGATACTTGTTGGCCTACTGATAATAAATGATACATGCCAGCTCCCCGATGACTAGCTTCATTGTAAATTTATCTCCTTTAGTAACTACGTTGACAAACCCATGGCCCCCAACATGAGTATAGCATTAGGAGGAAGTATTTTTTCAATGAGGCACTTGCTTGCGTACGGCCATGGACCTGGTGGGTCCCGACTGTCCGCCTCTCCATGTGCAATCCTCTCCAGATTCCTCTCGGTTGTTGAGCATGTCCACAACGGCAGACAGCGGTGCCGCGGTGAGTGCACAAAGAGTGAGGATGACGTCCAGGCCCCGGACGAGAACGCACCAGAGCCGGGGAAGACGTGCTACAGTAGAGGTAGATTATGTGCCTAATTTTGAGTGAAAGTACTGGAGTAGTCCAGTGGCCAAGTTCCCCTCCCCAACCGCTACTCCGCCCGGGTTCAATTCCACCTGATATAGTGAAAATATCCACAAATTTTTGCCTCTGCCTCTGACATGTGGGTGCCCATTGTCATCTACGCACACCACCTCCAACACACTCAACATTGTATGGGCATTTTGAAAATAGCATATCTTTTTAACTGTGCATCATATGAAGATGTGCTATGCATGAATGTTGATCAGCATGATGTTAACTGGCTGGTAGTTCCATTTTTAACCATGAATAAAACTTCCAACATGATTTTATCCCTGTTTGAAAAGGGCGTGTTAATATAAATGCTCTGCCTCGGAAACTTGCAGTTTCTTATCTGAAACTGAAACTTGCAGTTTCTTCTCTGAGAATCACATTGTCTGCACTTTTATATGAAACTACATTTTTTAAAGTGCTAAAAATAGATCTCTAGAATTCATAAAATACTTCATATGCTCAATACTGCAAATATGA
Source organism: Thinopyrum elongatum (assembly GCA_011799875.1). Lineage (NCBI taxonomy): Eukaryota > Viridiplantae > Streptophyta > Magnoliopsida > Poales > Poaceae > Thinopyrum > Thinopyrum elongatum. The sequence goes on along the minus strand of CM022299.1, from coordinate 186,108,642 downwards.
AATTCAAAAGACATTCATATCTGAAAGTCCTCTCAAATCTGAAACACAAAACACAATTCACAACCTCCAAAAATTGACAACCCTAAGCTCCTCCTCTGACTATTTGGGGGGGCGGGGGGGAGTCCCCTCCTATTCCTCGGCGGTAGATAGCCGCCCCGTGGGACGAGGTGAACGGTGAGGGAGAGGATGGCGGGGAAGCGTCGTCGCACCAACTATTTTTCTCCTCTTGCAGTTGGGTTCGGTCGACGAAGACTCCACCGGCTCGCTCTGCCACGGCACCCTCAAAAACAGCACCATGTAGATGCTCGATCCTTCAATCTCGGGTGGATGCTCCATCTTGGATCGATACTCCCACCACCTTCACTCAGCCTCATGATCGGATCCGGTGAATCTGTTTGCTCCATGGCCCACATGAGCAGCTCTATGTACTCCCGCGTGACTCCCTCCCTATGTATCGCCTCCTTTTCGCTCTTTTCCAGATATTTGGCCATTGCTTTCACCGTCTCCGCTAGTTGCTCCGGGTTGTCAAACCAAGACTGTATCTCCAACATCCTAGCTAGCTTCACAGGGTCGCCGCCTGTGAGCCACACGTATCGGTTGTACTCCTCCATCAATCTACTTCTCCACAGCACCTTCACTCGCCGGCGGTGGTTTTTGAATGGAAGAGGAGAGGAGCGGCGCTGGTTTTGGATTAGAACGGGAGAGGAGCGGCGGTGGTTTTGAAATGGAAGAGGAGAGGAGCGGCGCTGGTTTTGGATTGGAACAGGAGAGGAGTGGCGGTGGTTTAAGAGGAGAGGAGCGGCGCTGGTCTTGGAAGTATTTTTTTTGTTTTGCGTATTTTGGGTCAAAGTTTGACCACGTACTGTATTTGACAAGCAAAATGTGAATGCATGTCATCAAAAATTGTATCGTTTGGTTCGTATTTGAATGTACTTTCAAATTATATTATTTCTGCAATGTATAACAAATATTTTATTTGTGAAAATCATGGTCAAATATGACCCAGAATACAAGGGAGACTAGTTAATGTGGGGTCGCTTTCTTAATTGAAGGGTAAATTGATTTTTATTTTGATCCAGTCACAGCGCTCCGGCCCTCTCGTCCAATCCTATCGCTGTCGCACGCTCATCTCCCTCTTCTCCATTGCAAAACCACCCCCTCTCCTCTCCATCTTCTCCATTGCAAAACCACCGTCTCGCCTCTCCCTCTTCTCCATTGCTAGACCACCGTCTCTCCTCCCATCTTCCAAAGCTAGAACCGGACCTCTCAGAAGGACATCTATGGAGAGGATGCAGCAGCGAATCAGGAAGATCGCCGGCGGCGACCAGGCGAAGTTAGCCAGGTTGAAGGAGATCCTTACTTGGTTTGACAAGGAGTGGGAGATTTCGAGGACGGTGAGAGCCATGTGGCAATGTATGCGAAAGAGCGAGACGGCAGCAATGAGGGAGGCGATGTACTCCCCGGCGGCAGTCACGCTGCAGTCCTTTGAGTTCATCGAGTATCTCCTCTGGGCGATGGAGCAGACAGATTCGCCCGAGGCTAAAGTCAGGCGGAGGTGGTGGGTGTACAGGTCGAAGGTTGAGCATCCAGAGGATAACGAATCGATCGAGTGCGGTGTGCCATTCGTGAGGGTGCAGTGCCAGTCGGAGGCACAACAGTATTATTTCTCCCACCGCAAGAGGAGGCCGGATGGTGCGACATCGCTTCCCCGCCGTTCTCCACAGTTCCCTCGCCGCTCACCTCATTTCAACGGCGGTGGTAGGGTTTAAGGTAAGCTTCGCACTAACCTAATCTTCCATCTGCTCATGCTTACAATCAGTGTGACGGCTAATGAAAATCATGCTTACAATCAGTCTCCGAGTACTACGCCAATCACCCTAAAATAGCTCTGGATGAAAAACAAAGTTGTGACACTGTGTACAAATAAAGAAAAATTGATTGGTGCTTCTTTTAGAAAAGAGTACTCCCTAGAAAAGTGCCAATATAAGCTACTAGTATTTGATTAGAGGATTTGCTGCCGAGAAAGATCTGTCCACAGAGAGCACCACCCATCCCACCGGTGGTGGATGCCAATGCTTAGATGGAGCATGGTTGGTGTCGGTAATTTTTACTTGGCACCTCGCACTCTGCATATATGCCGGTTCCATCCGTACATTTGTGCCGTTCCACCAAAATGTAGCTGAATAACCCTGTTTGCATAGATAATGAAAAAGCTTGATTACATTATTGTGGCACTAGTTGATGAAACATACACTAATAAATAGAAGAAACATCATTTTCTTAATGGGAAAATATTGCGATAGTATCACAGTATGCCATGCTGCGAGGGCGAGATGGGCCCTGCAACACCTCATACGGTAGGCCTCATACTGGAAATCGGCCCAATTCTCCTCGATACACCTTCTGCCAGTTATGAACATCAGTGTACAGCGATAGTACAAGGAGGGGCCTTGAGACATTCTAATCTCTATTTTTGTGCAGATCAACTAAAATTAAGCACCCCAGTTTGCAGAAACACTTAAACATTAACAATGGGACTAGTTGATGAAACATATACTAACAAAGAGAAGCACTTTCTTTATCTACATTGGAAATGAAATGATAGAGAGGACACAAGCTCTATTTTAACTGTATTATTACTTCATTTTATCAGTGGCACTAGGGTCGAGTAGGTGGCAAGCGAGGTGTACCGTGCGTCGCAAGGATGGAGGTCGGGGGTGCTAAGACTGGCATGCTGAAGTTGGCTCTTTCAGTCCCTATCTTCCCCCCTAATGTTTCTTTGGTAGCATTTGGGTTGTAATCCAAACTTGGTCGAGCTGGGGCTACGTCCTCCTACCTGCCTAGCTTATGTGGCGAACTTGTCTCTGCTAGTACTCAGTCCGTTCTAGTAGTAGTTGCATAACTGCCCGTTTACACTGAGATGTTGTCGGATAATGGTTCTCTATGGTTGGGGTTCTTTAATGAAATCGGAGGAAACCCCCTCTTTCGATATATAAAAAAAATCAGTGGCACTAGCGGTGCAAAAACATTGCCTCAAATTAATAGTGCCACTAGATTAAGGTGCAAAATAATAACATTACTGCTTTATCATGGCAGTGCCAAAACAGTAGCACAAGAGCAGAGTCAACATGCAGGATCTTTGGCAAATGGTCGGACCAAAAAGGAACATACCTCGTGATGGGAACCATATCTATAGTCAACGCCATCGTATAAGGGATGACACCAGTCACCAACATGGATGATTCAATTCATGGGACCTTTTTGTGCAGTTCACCTAAAATGAAGCAATGTTGGCATCATGCAGTTAGCAAGTACTTGGTCCCATGAGCTAGCAGCTTCTTCTTCATTAGTTGAAATAAAATTGAGCAACATCAAGGTTGGTCGTGAAGCTCGTGGAATGTTCAACTATAATTTGGATATCATTTTGTGCAGTTCAACTAAGATCAAGCGTGAAATGTATATCTCTGTTTGCACAAAAAGGTGGAAAGGAGGGTGACTAACAAGTGATGAAACATACATCAAATGAAAAGAAGCATGTTCCATATCTGAATGGCGATCCTACAGGGAAACAGTAGCAATTTCTAAATCAGCAGCATTGCTAGATATTAGTGTGGGCATTAGGATTAACTATGACAACCGTTAAATACGACATTACTTTAATGGTGTCATTGCTTCATTTTACCAGCAACATTACATTAACAGCTGCTAAAGAGTTGGTATTTGGGCACGGGAGAGTAGGCGGACCAGGACAGTTGCATTTCTAATGAAAAGAAGCAACTTATCTGAATAGGAAATTTAGTAGGACATGAAAAACAGTGCCATTGATTCATATTACTGGAGGCATTACATTGAAAACAACATTGGTTTAACGTGTCCCTACTTTAATAGTGGGACTGCTACATTTTACCAGTGGCATTACATAAGAGGGGCTCGGGGCAACAAACATCCAAATAGGATATCTGGGTTGGTCCCATTTTTGTTCGGTATAGCCACCTTATACTGTGTGAGGCTAGCAAATCTAGTGATGGACATACTTAGTTGACTTGTCACCCAGTCCCCACTTTCTTTCCTTTTTCAACCAATAGATTGGTTTATATTGAGTTTGTACTGTGTTTCCCTTTATTTCCCTATTAGACCAAGAGACTAGTTGGATAGCCAGTCTCTGCTACTTTTCGCCCCCATTGTTTCCTCTTTCGACCAAGTCCTAGCTTCAGGTAACAAATCTTCCCCCACCCCCACCACCTTTCTTCCCTGTTTGAACCAAGTAGTACTAGATTCGACTACATGAAGTAGTTTTACCACTTAACAGTAAAAATGTAGGTGGCTTTCGAACAGTCGATCGATCCTATCTATTAGGGAGCCTGAGAAATAGTAAAATATACAAATGCAGTGACGTGAGGAGCTGGGGCAGTAGAGCAAGGTCGGTTTCAAAGGAAGTTATACCTGAGGGTCATCGGGATGTCGCTAGGTGGGTGGCGGGAGGCTGAATCTGCCCACATTACGGCAGCGAGGAAGAAGGGGTCGGAGGCCCTCCCTAGCAGGCGCTGCGTGGGAGAGAACGGCAAGGCACACTGATCGAGACGCACCGACAGTGGGTAAGAGCTGTCGCCAAGGACGACCGCGTGAACATTGCACCTTCTCACCTTCCCCGGCGGAGGGGATCTCGCCAGATCTATCACCAGCGGTGAGCAAAGAGAGAGTGTGGCCACCGCTGTCGTGTTTAGATCTAGAGAGGACGAGAGAGTGTGAAGAGAGCAACAGTAGCAAGCAATCACGGAGGCTCCTGCCTATATAGTGGAGTAGTTTTCTTTTATCTACCGGAGCTGGCTTGACCTCATCAATGACTGTGGAGAAGTCTTCATGCACATGCCCCGGAGGCGCAGCTGTCGTCATTTTGATCTGAAGCATCGGATTAACATATAACACGAAAAAATGCCACATGACAAGAAACCATAACCTCACTGCCCCAAGGAGACAACATGAATCCCGACGGATAAACTAGACGAGGATCAAAGATCAAATTAAAGACAAACTCGTAGAAAAGGGGTCAATCAATAGATGTCCTAATTAACTTAGCCGGCTTGACCTACATGGCAGCCGAGTAGTCTTCGTGCATGCGCCCCCAATGACCAGCGCCTTGGAGGAACACAGTTGCAGTTGTTTAACCCTCGCAGTGATCCGAAGCACATGATACCTAATATTGCGAGATGACAAGAAACCTTTTTTCTAGATTTCTCATCAGAACTACAACCCTGTACAACACAGCTTGCACGATATGTAGATGAAAGCCAATCCAGTCGTCTGCTAGAGTCTGGTCACATGCATGGACGAACTGATCTCCCGTGTCATGCAGTGATCGTCCAGGCACCGACGTGTTTACAGCACTGCTCCAGTACTATCTCTCATCTCTCTCTTCTATTAACTCAGCCAACTTGCGGGGATGGGGGAGTGTTCCTATGGTCGGTTCTCAATTGCGGTCCCACATGTGTGTGCAAACACAATATGACGCGCGTTCCATTCGGAGAGCAGCGTGCCAGACTGACCGACCGTCTGGGGTGCGACGCGAACGCGACGGGCGTGTTGTATACATGTGTACCACCGTTTTCTTCAGGCTTTGCTCCATGGCGCAATCCATGGATACAAAATTATATTTAAAAGTCGAGGGTGGGGCTTTTCCTGCATGGTAGGCGGGGCAGTTCCGCCTAGTCGGTTCGATAGAGAGGCGAGAAGATGAGGGAGTAGGCTGCTCCAAACATAGGGCTGTGTGATTTGACGGCTCGTTACTGCTGGACAGGTGGGGCCCTGCGATTTTACTTGCCATTATCATTATTACTGTGGCGCTACAACCAGTGTGAGTCTCCTGATTCCTGACCACCTCCATGGTATACAGGTGCCAAGTACTGCCTAGCTACTTACTCCTTGGCAAATGCAATAAATACTACCAAGAAAGAGATAGAGAGAAGTAAAAAAAATACTCTTATAGCCAACCTTATAGCTAACCTTGTTGTATGAGTCACTATAAGTGATGACTATGTATGACATGCCAACATCAGATAGCCTAACGCACCTGGACGGAGGAAGTAGTTTCATGCATGCGAAGTAGGCAAAAAAATGCTCATTTATAGCCGTCTGAAATCTCCAAGGGCGCGACCGCGCGAGTGAGGCGACGGTCGTGGTAGGCGCGATCATGATACGGGCTGCTGACAGCCCTCGGATCTGAGATCGAACGGTCGCATGCTAGAATAACCCTCCAGGATAGGATATTCACCCATAGGTCTAGAATCACGCCATGCAACTGTTCGATCTCAGATCCAAGGGCTCTCGGAAGCCCGTATCATGGGAGCATGGAAAGCTTCGTAACACATGCAATTTTCCTGACGCTTGATGTGCGAACACGCAGATGCATAAAGCCATTTAATTGGGCGTCTAGTAGACATGACATCTAATTGGGCCCCCATAGTACTGTGCATGAAGCCATTTATCCACCAGGCAAGCCACTACCCTGCCATTCGCACGCCCCACTTAGCATTTTTACAATCAGAAAACCGCTAGCAGTTCGCTCCTACTCGTCCCCGGCCGTCCTTTAACATTACGGCAGTTCGCTCCTAGTCGTCCCGTCCTTTCACATTACAGCAGTTCCACAGATCCTAACCCTCCTCCCAAATCCATGGCGTCCCAAATCTCCATGATCGGCAGTGAGTACAAGGTTAGAACCATCACCGGCAATGAGTTCGACGTCATCTACACCCGTTCTTCCGCGACGGTGAAAGGATGCCTTGCTCACTTCAGACGCATGTTCGAAAAGTCAAATGATGATGAGTGGGTCGCTGGGCTAGATGTTGAGTACACCACAGTCCTGGACAAAGAGAAGAATCTAAAGGAAGAAGAGAAGAAGAAGCCCGCCGTGATCCAGGTTTGCGTGCATAACTTGTGCTTGGTCGACCACATATGCCATGCCGACATTGAGTGCAAGGAATTTAAGAACTTCCTCGTGGGCGGCAAAGTCAAATTCGTTACTGTAGACTTTACGAACGACAGAAAAGTCCTGGATCGGATAGGCCACGTTGTAGGCCAGCCCTTTGACCTCTAGAAGAATGGGCTGGTGTCCTCCCGTCAGCCTTCAATGCTGACCCTGGCAGGAGCCATGGTTGATCCTTCGTACGGTAAACTGACGAAACCTCTGCCCAAGTTTTATCTTGCATGGTAGTGGAATGTACTAGATAGAGACCACATCCAGTATGCTGCAATGGATGCCTACCTTTGTTTCAATATCTACAAGGGTTGGATGAAGCGCGAGAGCCAAGTGTGCGGTTCAAGCAAAGAAGTATCGGCCAAGAGGAAGAGGGACAAGGACGAAGTCGAGCACGTGGACGAGGAGTCCGAGTAAGGTGGCAGTGTCGTTGCTCATGGTGGTTCTAATGCAGTGTCTACCGGATTAGTTGCTTTGTTTTATTTGAGGGGTGTGTTGTCCTGAGCCCCCAGTAGAACTATGTTATGCTCCTTCTCGTTACTTTAACTCTTCAATACGTACATACTAGTATTTCTTACAGTTCATCTTGTAGTTGGTAGTACTACCACTCATTTCTTCACATTATATACGTACTATATATGATATGGCCAACATCATATTGGCTATACTATAACCACGCTCTAAGCATGGCACATACGCAAAACACTTAAATGAGATAAGTAATTAAAAAAACTTAAATGAGAGAAGTTTATCCAAATCATGAAGGAGTTTAGTTGTCAAAGAATTAAATACGTATGCTAATTTCTTTAATAGACTTTAGCACCCCATCTAAGCACGTACTAGCTTTTTAAATAGTACTATATGCATAATTTGGCAACGAGCGCTCTCTATATGTATCACCTTTTTTCTTTAATTTCATCTTGTTAGTTTTGCTCCATGGCGCAATCCATCGATACTACTACTGTACAAAAGTACATTTAAAAGGCAAGCGGGCGGGGCAGTCTCGCTTGGTCGATTTCACGAGAGGTGAGAGCCTTTGTGATTTGACGGCTCATTACTGCTGGAAGGTGGGGCCTTGTGATTTGACTGCTTGTATAAATGTTGCCGACGACCTGAGGAGGAGCAAAGAACCGTGCGGTATACTCAAGTTTTCCACTGGAGTAGGACTAGTACAACGGAGGAGCGTGAAACACGGCAGCCCAGTGTGGTATGGCGATCCCACGGCGCTGCTCATCGTTAGCACTGTTCTATTCATGCCTCGTAGAGAATGTGACACATGCGGCGAAACACCCGAAGCAAAATAAGAAACACATGAGCCAAAAGAAGAAGGAAGATTGCCCTCCATAAAAAAGAAGGAAGACGCAGACACAAGTCTGGGGCGCTGCTCTCTACTTCATGAAGAGTTGACCACAGAGTCCTAACTGCTTCTTCATCGCCTCCACGACATTCATCTCCTTGCTCGTCTCCTCCGCCATCTTCTTCATTCTGTCCATGACGCGGGTTTTCTCGACGCGAGCCTTCATCATCTCTTCCACGGCCGCATTACGTACCTTGACAGCAGCCGGGTGCTCGATGCAGAGCTTCGCCAACTCCTCCTTCTATTCCATGATGAGGGCGTGCAACATCTTCACCGAGGAACTACTCTTCTCATGCAGCTTCTTCCAGCCGGCGTTCTCCTCCTTCAGCGGGTCGAGCTCGTGGCGGAGCTTCGCCTTGTCTTCCTGAAGTTGCAGGATTTCGCTGGTCGCCTTCTTACCCGAGGCAATGCTCTCCTTCAGCAGCATCACCAAGTCGGCGGTCAACTCCCCCCGCTCATTGAGCTCAGCGGGCATGTCGTCGAGGCTCTCCTTCAGCAGCTCCACCAAGCCATCGATGAACTCCTTCTGCTTATTGAGCTGATCGGGCATGTCGTCGAGGGATAATGACTCCAGCACCGCCAGCTCGTCATGTTCGCCTCCGCGGCTAGGGCGCTCCTAGGAGCCCTCGCCTACCCGTGAGAGATCTTTCGAGCCCCCCGCGAGGCGGCGAGCCCTTTCTTTTTTTTGGCCGCCTTGGTCGCCACTCCCTTCTTACTAGTAGTTCTAGACCTAGAGCTCTGCACACCGGCCATGGCAGGGAAGGACGAACAAGAAAGACTTATGGGGAGGAAAGTAGAGTAATTTTCGGCTAGGTAGCTCCCCTTTTTATAACATAGTACTAGCACTAGTACTAAAACCTGCATAGTGGGAACACGTTCAGGTTTGATACTACTACTTTGGAATGTGATGGGAACAAGCTAAAGATTAATTGATGGTTTTGGTTTCTAGGCCCGAAACGGCTCCCGATGAGTTTCCTGGAACACAAATTTCAAGTACTACTGCTCAAAAGCGGTCGCACAAGTCAGTGATGTAACTTGTCGTACATGTCAGACCAAGCCGATGCGTGTCCCTTTGGTGAGACGCGGGTGTGACCGACCGTCAGTTGGTGCGACCGACCGTAAGTATTACGTGATGGAGACTTGTGGTTGTGGTTTCGAGTAATTGTCACAACCAAGCATTCAAAAACTAGTGATAAATCAATTACCATCTTTTTCCAAACGACCAAGTATTTTCAAAGGAATACAATACATATAGATGGAGTGATTATCACGGTTGTAAACTGCCATGGCTCCGCAAGTTCACTGCAGCAGCAACCGAGTAGGTCATTGCATTGCTGGGGGGAAGGAGGGCAGCTCACCTCTCCTACGATACATGCCCAGCACCGCCGCCGCAGCTGGCTCCGCGATTTGGCTTCTCCTACCGCCCATTTGAACAGTTTCACCGGCTCCTCATCCCATCCCGCAGGCATGCGCGTTCTTTCCTCTGTAGTTAACTCCGTGAATATGATCTCTGCCATTAGCCCCAGCTCGAAGTCAACGTGACGCTGCCAGATGCTGACATCCCTCAGCATCTCTCCCCTGAGATCGACTTGCGCATCCGCCTTGTGCTTCGCCAGGCGCAGCTCCTTCGAACTTGTCTCCAATCGATGCGACGCTTCCTCGATCCGATTTGCCCTTGCTGCCCACCACCTGAAACACAGCCCTGGCATGTCCTTCGGTGCCACCGATCTGTGATTCCAGAGCAATGGATCCCCTCTGAAACACATGTGGGTTTCTCTCAAAGGTGGCAGTGCTGCGGACTGCAGTGAGAGGGCAGCCCACAGGATCCTGGGATCTAAGGGATCCTCCATGGCGGGATCCGGTGGGCGAGGCGGGGAGGTGAGCCTAGCCGCTGGGAGAGCCCTACGAGGCTAAGGTAAAGATAGTACTACTCCACTCCATCCATATTTAAATACAAAGGCCACCAACAGTAGCCCAGGCAAAAATTGATCATGCTGCCTCCGTCCTAGTTTATTGGCCCCCTTTTTATTTTGTGCCAATTTTTGACCAAAAATTTAACTAAGAAAATGTTAATGCATGTCACCAAAAATTATATCATTGGAATCGCATTTGAACATAGTTTTCGATGATATTACTTTTTATGACATGCATAAATATTATGTTACTTAAAAATATGGTAAAAATTTGGCACAAAATATGAAGGAGATCAATGGAAGTTGCAACCCATGATTTAACTACTCGCATGCATGCAGTGGAGTAGTAATGTCATTCTCAACTACTTCCTCCCTCACGTCCACTCAATTTGCATGCGCTGTATTAATTGACCATCAATTGAGTGAACGACTTTATGCTACTTCTTGAGCTTGCGTTGGTTTTTCCCTTGAAGAGGAAAGGGTGATGCAGCAAAGTAGAGATAAGTATTTCCCTCAGTTTGAGAACCAAGGTATCAATCCAGTAGGAGACAACGCACAAATCACCGAATACCTGCACAAACAATCAAACAACTTGCACCCAACGCGATAAAGGGGTTGTTAATCCCTTCACGGTTATTTGCAAAAGTGAGATCTGACAGAGATAGATAAACGATAAAGTAAATATTTTTGGTATTTTTTTTTATAGATCGGAAAGTAAAAGATTGCAAAATAGTAGATCGGAAACTTGTATGATGAAAAGTAGAAGATTATATGATGGAAAATAGACCCGGGGGCCATAGGTTTCACTAGAGGCTTCTCTCAAGATAGAAAATAATACGGTGTGTAAACCAATTACTGCCGAGCAATTGATAGAAAAGCACAAAGTTATGACGATATCTAAGGCAATGATCATGAATATAGGCATCACGTCCGTGTCAAGTAGACCGAAACGATTCTGCATCTACTACTATTACTCCACACATCGACCACTATCCAGCATGCATCTATAGTATTAAGTTCATAAATAACGGAGTAAGGCATTAAGTAAGATGACATGATGTAGAGGAATTAACTCAAGCAATATGATGAAAACCCCATATTTTTATCCTCGATGGCAACAATACAATACGTGCCTTGCTGCCCCTACTGTCACTGGGCAAGGACATCACAAGATTGAACCCAAAGCTAAGCACTTCTCCCATTGCAAGAAAAACCAATCTAGTTGGCCAAACCAAACTGATAGTTCGAAGAGAATTACAAAGATATCAAATCATGCATATAAGAATTCAGAAAAGATTCAAATAATATTCATAGATAAGCTGATCATAAATCCACAATTCATCGGATCTCGGCAAACACACCGCAAAAAAGTATTACATCGAATAGATCTCCAAGAACATCGAGGAGAACAAGGTATTGAGAATCAAAGAGAGAGAAGAAGCCATCTAGCTACTAGCTATGGACCCGTAGGTCTGTGGTAAACTACTCACGCTTCATCGGAAGGGCAATGGTGTTGATGTAGAAGCCCTCCGTGATAGAATCCCCCTCCGGCAGGGTGCCGGAAAAGGTCCCTAGATGGGATCTCACGGGTACAGAAGGTTGCGGCAGTGGAAAAGTCTTTTCAAGGATGCCTCTGTTGGTTTGGGGATAAATGAGTATATATAGGCGAAAGAATTAGGTCAGGAGGTGCACGAGGGGCCCACAAGGATGGGGGGCGCGCCCTACCCCCCCTGGGCGCGCCCTCCGTCCTTGTGGCCTCCTCGTGGCTCCTCCGACTTCATCTCCAAGTCTCCTGGTTTCCTTCTGGTCCAAGAAAAATCATCGCGAAAGTTTTATTCCGTTTGGACTCCGTTTGGTATTCCTTTTCTGCGAAACTCAAAAACAAGGAAAAAAACAGAAATTGGCACTGGGCTCTAGTTTAATAGGTTAATCCCAAAAATAATATAAAATAGCATATTAATGCATATAAAACATCCAAAACAGATAATATAATAGCATGGAATAAAAAAATTATAGATACATTGGAGACGTATCAAGCATCCCCAAGCTTAATTCCTGCTCGTCCTCGAGTAGGTAAATGACAAAAACAGAATTTTTGATGTGGAATGCTACCTAACATATTTATCCATGTAATTTTCTTTATTGTGGCATGAATGTTCAGATCCATAAGATTCAAAACAAAAGTTTAATATTGACATAAAAACAATAATACTTCAAGCATACTAACAAGGCAATTATGTCTTCTCAAAATAACATGGCCAAAGAAAGCTTATCCCTACAAAATCATATAGTCTGGCTATGCTCCATCTTCATCACACAAAATACTCAAATCATGCACAACCCCGATGACCAGCCAAGCAATTGTTTCATACTTTTGACGTTCTCAAACCTTTTCAACTTTCACGCAATACGTGAGTGTGAGCCATGGACATAGCAGTATAGGTGGAATAGAATATGGTGGTTGTGGAGAAGACAAAAAGAGGGAGATAGTCTCACATCAACTAGGCGTATCAACGGGCTATGGAGATGCCCATCAATAGATATCAATGTGAGTGAGTAGGGATTGCCATGCAACGGATGCACTAGAGCTATAAGTGTATGAAAGCTCAAAAAGAAAACTAAGTGGGTGTGCATCCAACTTGCTTGCTCATGAAGACCTAGGGTAATTTCAGGACGCCCATCGTTGGAATATACAAGCCAAGTTCTATAATGAAAAATTCCCACTAGTATATTAAAGTGACAACATAGGAGACTCCCTATCATGAAGATCACGGTGCTACTTTGAAGCACAAGTATGGAAAAAGGATAGTAACATTGCCCCTTCTCTCTTTTTCTCTCATTTTTTTTTCTTTTTCTCTTTTTTTCTTTCATTATTCTTTTTTTTCTTTCTCTTTTTTTTCTTTCTCTATTTTTTCTTTCTCTTTTTTTTTCTTTCTCTTTTTTTTTCTTTGGCTTCTTTGGCCTCTCTTTTTTTTCCTCACATGGGACAATGCTCTAATAATGAAGATCATCATACTTCTATTTACTTACAACTCAAAAAATTAGAACTCGATACTAGAACAAAATATGACTCTATATGAATGCCTCCGGCGGTGTACTGGGATGTGCAATGAATCAAGAGCGACATGTATCAAAAAATTATGAACGGTGGCTTTGCCACAAATACGATGTCAACTACATGATCATGCAAAGCAATATGACAATGATGATGCGTGTCATAGTAAACGGAACGGTGGAAAGTTGCATGGCAATATATCTCGGAATGGCTATAGAAATGCCATAATAGGTAGGTATGGTGGCTGTTTTGAGGAAGGTATATGGTGGGTGTATGGTACCGGCGAAAGTTGCGCGGTACAAGAGAGGCTAGCAATGGTGGAAGGGTGAGAGTGCGTATAATCCATGGAATCAACATTAGTCATAAAGAACTCACATACTTATTGCAAAAATCTATTAGTCATCGAAACAAAGTACTACGCGCATGCTCCTAGGGGGATAGATTGGTAGGAAAAGACCATCGCTCGTCCCCGACCGCCACTCATAAGGATGACAATCAAAAAATATCTCATGCTCCAACTTCGTTACATAACGGTTCACCATACGTGCAAGCTACGGGACTCACAAACCTTAACACAAGTATTTCTCAAATTCACAATTACTCACTAGCATGACTCTAATATCACCATCTTTATATCTCAAAACAATCATAAGGAATCAAACTTCTCATAGTATTCAATGCACTTTATATGAAAGTTTTTATTATATCCCTCTTGGATGCCTATCATATTAGGACTAAATTTATAACCAAAGCAAATTACCATGCTGTTTAAAGACTCTCAAATTAATATAAGTGAAGCATGAGAGTTCAATAATTTCTACAAAATAAAGCCACCATCGTGCTCTAAAAAGATATAAGTGAAGCACTAGAGCAAAATTGCCTAGCTCAAAAGATATAAGTGAAGCACAAAGAGTATTCTAATAAATCACGATACATGTGTGTCCCTCTCAAATGGTGTGTACAGCAAGGATGATTGTGGCAAATTAAAAAGCAAAGACTCAATTTATACAAGACGCTCCAAGCAAAACACATATCATGTGGTGAATAAAAATATAGCCGCAAGTAAAGTTACCGATAGACGAAGATGAAAGAGGGGATGCCTTCCGGGGCATCCCCAGCTTAGGCTCTTGGTTGTCCTTGAATATTACCTTGGGGTGCCTTGGGCATCCCCAAGCTTAGGCTCTTGTGTAGGATCGAAAGTAGGTCTAGAGGGGGGTGATTAGACTACTTGACCAAATAAAAATCTAGCCTTTTCCCAATTTTAAGTCTTGGCAGATTTTAGCAACTTAGCACAAGTCAAGCAATCAACCTACACATGCAATTATAAGAGTGTAGCAGCGGAAAATAAAACATTGGATATGAAGGTAAAGGGAAGGGTTTGGAGAAGGCAAATGCAATGTAGACACGAAGATTTTTGGCGTGGTTCCGATAGGTGGTCCTATCGTACATCCACGTTGATGGAGACTTCAACCCATGAAGGGTAACGGTTGCGCGAGTCCATGGAGGGCTACACCCACGAAGGGTCCACGAAGAAGCAACCTTGTCTATCCCACCATGGCCATCACCCACGAAGGACTTGCCTCACTCGGGTAGTGAAAGTGCAACTAACCCCCGGGTGGTTTTGGTAATTCATAACAACATATAGCTCATTGAACTAATATGCTTTCAAGTTAAATATTTCTGAAAGTTCAATGATTGGCATGGCACATGGACTAGAGATGTTGACCCCTCAAAATGCTAAGGATAAATATTGGCAAAAGCTCAAGACTCTACATTTCTATTTTAGTGATCCAAGATCACATTGAGTCCATAGGAAAAGCCAATACTACTAAAAGGGGATGAGGTGTTGCTTAATGGTCTACTTGCTCAAAATGCTTAGTGATATGCTCCAAAGACCTCAACCACTTTCTCATATCCAAATATGTCCTAAACCTAAAGTCAAACTCGGCCCCACCGATTTGATCTATCCGGCGCCACCGAGTTCCTTTGACATAGCCACTTCCAAAACCCTAATCAGTTCGGTCTCACCGATAGGGATTTCAGTCTCACCGAGATGGGATTGCAAACTCTCTGTTTCCCTTCGTAACATTTCAGTCTCATCGAAATGAGCGATCGGTCCCACCGAGTTCGCAATGCAAACTCTCTGTTTCCCTTTCATAATGTTTTGGTCTTACCGAAAGGAGCGATCGGTCCCACCGAGTTTGCCTGACCAACTCTCTGTTTTCTCATTGTTGAAATTGGTCTCACCGAGTTCATGCAATCGGTCACATCGAGATGAGGTTTTGCCCTATCCCTAGCACATCGGTCCCACTGAGTTGATCATATTGGTCCCACCGAGAATCCTAACGTTCACATTTTGAATTGAATCGGTCTCACCGAGTTCTTCTATTCGGTTTGACCGAGTTGGTTCAAATGTGTGTAACGGTTAGATTTTGTGTGGAGGCTATATATACCCCTCCACCCCCTTCTCTATTCAAGAGAGAGCCATCAGAACGTGCCTACACTTCCACTACTCATTTTCTGAGAGAGAACCACCTACTCATGTGTTGAGACCAAGACATTCCAATCCAACCACAAGAATCTTGATCTCTAGCCTTCCCCAAGTTGCTTTCCACTCAAATCATCTTTCCACCATATCCAAATCTGTGAGAGAGAGTTGAGTGTTGGGGAGACTATCATTTGAAGCACAAGAGCAAGGAGCTCATCATCAACACACCGTTTATTACCTTTTGGAGAGATGTGTCTCCTAGATTGGTTAGGTGTCACTTGGGAGCCTCCGACAAGATTGTGGAGTTGAACCAAGGAGTTTGTAAGGGCAAGGAGATCACCTACTTCGTGAAGATCTACCCGAGTGAGGCAAGTCCTTCGTGGGTGATGGCCATGGTGGGATAGACAAGGTTGCTTCTTCGTGGACCCTTCGTGGGTGGAGCCCTCCGTGGACTCACGCAACCGTTACCCTTCGTGGGTTGAAGTCTCCATCAATGTGGATGTACGATAGCACCACCTATCGGAACCACGCCAAAAATCTTCGTGTCTACATTGTGTTTGCCTTCTCCAAACCCTTCCCTTTACCTTCATATGCAATGTTTTACTTTCCGCTGCTACACTCTTAGAATTGCATGTGTAGGTTGATTGCTTGACTTGTGCTAAGTTGCTAAAATCTGCCAAGACTTAAAATTGGGAAAAGGCTAGATTTTTATTTGGTCAAGTAGTCTAATCACCCCCCCCCCTCTAGACCTACTTTCGATCCTACAAGTGGTATCAGAGCTTTTGTCTCCAATTGCCTTGATTTCCATAGCTTTGGTGATCATAGCCTTGGTTTCACAACCTAGGAGATCATGGCGTCTAGCGAGGGAAATTACCACCGTAGAGGTCCTTACTTTGATGGTATTAATTTTGCTAGTTGGAAGCATAAGATGAAAATGCATATTCTTGGACATAACCCCACCGTTTGGGCTATTGTGTGTATTGGTTTGCAAGGTGAATTCTTCAAAGATGGAAGAGAACCAAATCGTGAAGCAACCGCGGAAGAATTGAAGGTTTTGCAATACAACGCTCAAGCTTGCGATATGCTCTTCAACAGATTGTGCCCCGAAGAATTCAACAAAATCAGCCGCCTTGAGAATGCAAAGGAAATTTGGGATACTTTGGTTGATATGCATGAAGGTACCGAGTCCGTTAAGGAATCCAAATTGGATGTGCTTCAAAGTCAACTTGACAAGTTCAAAATGAAGGATGGTGAAGGAGTCGCTGAAATGTATTCTAGGCTTGCTCTCATAACAAATGAGATTGCTGGCTTAGGAAGTGAAGAGATGACCGACAGATTCATCATCAAGAAGATCCTAAGAGCCTTGGATGGAAAATATGATACCGTGTGCACTTTGATCCAAATGATGCCCAATTACAAAGATCTCAAGCCAACGGAAGTCATTGGTAGAATTGTTGCTCATGAGATGTCACTTAAGGATAAGGAAGAGCTTCACAACAAGTCTAGTGGTGCTTATAAAGCTTCATGTGATGCTCCGACAACATCAAGTGAGAAACAAGCCTTCAATGAAGAATTGAGCCTAATGGTGAAGAACTTCAACAAGTTCTACAAGAGTGGAAGCAAAGAGAGAAGTTCTAAGTCGAGGTCCTACAATGATAAAAGATCTTCTAGTCGTGATCGCAATTGCTATAATTGTGGAAGACTCGGACATTAGTCTAGTGAATGTACGGCTCCCTACAAAAGAAGAGAAGACTCACCTAAAAGGAGAAGTAAAAGAGAGGAATCACCTCCAAGAGAGAGAAGGAGTAGAGATGATCGTTATGAACGAAGACCCTCTCGCAGAAGCAAGGATTCAGAAAGGAAGGACAATTCATCAAAGAGCTACACAAGACGAAGACAACAAGCTCATGTGGATGAACAAATTACTGCCAAGCAATTGATAGAAAAGCGCAAAGTTATGACGATATCTAAGGCAATGATCATGAATATAGGCATCACGTCCGTGTCAAGTAGACCGAAACGATTCTGCATCTACTACTATTACTCCACACATCGACCGCTATCCAGCATGCATCTAGAGTATTAAGTTCATAAAGAATGGAGTAACGCAATAAGTAAGATGACATGATGTAGAGGAATTAACTCAAGCAATATGATGAAAACCCGATCTTTTTATCCTCGATGGCAACAATACAATACGTGCCTTGCTGCCCCTACTATCACTGGGAAAGGACACCGCAAGATTGAACCCAAAGCTAAGCACTTCTCCCATTGCAGGAAAAACCAATCTAGTTGGCCAAACCAAACCGATAGTTCGAAGAGAATTAGAAAGATATCAAATCATGCATATAAGAATTTAGAAAAGCTTCAAATAATATTCATAGATAAGCTGATCATAAATCCACAATTCATCGGATCTCGGCAAACACACCGCAAAAAAGTATTACATCAAATAGATCTCCAAGAACATCGAGGAGAACATGGTATTGAGAATCAAAGAGAGAGAAGAAGCCATCTAGCTACTAGCTATGGACCCGTAGGTCTGTGGTAAACTACTCACGCTTCATCGGAAGGGCAATGATGTTGATGTAGAAGGCCTCCGTGATAGAATGCCCCTCCGACAGGGTGCCGAAAAAGGTCCCTAGATGGGATCTCACGGGTACAGAAGGTTGCGGAGGTGGAAAAGTCTTTTCGTGGATGCCTCTGTTGGTTTGGGGATATATGAGTATATATAGGCGAAAGAATTAGGTCAGGAGGTGCACGAGGGGCCCACAAGGGTGGGGGGCGCGCCCTCCGTCCTTGTGGCCGCCTCGTGGCTCCTCCGACTTCATCTCCAAGTCTCCTGGTTTCCTTCTGGTCCAAGAAAAATCATCGCGAAAGTTTTATTCCGTTTGGACTCCGTTTGGTATTCCTTTTCTGCGAAACTCAAAAACAAAGAAACAAACAAAAACTGGCACTAGGCCCTAGGTTAATAGGTTAGTCCCAAAAATAATATAAAATAGCATATTAATGCATATAAAACATCCAAAACAGATAATATAATAGCATGGAACAATCAAAAATTATAGATACGTTGGAGACGTATCACTTTACACGCGTCAAATTATCACATGGGGTGGATCTTCGTACAAAAATGCATCCCACCGTGTACCCGCGTGTGTGTGCTAGGGAATGAGTGCGTGCGTGCACTTCTTTGCTTTGTGCACGTACTGCCAGTGTGCGTGAGAGAGGACGAGTACATTCTTCTGGAACCAGTAGCACGTCACTGTGATCAATCCACACAAGAAGGTCGCGACAACGCCTCCACATGTGCCACGTGGCTTCATGGATGCCCCCCACATCATTTTAATCATAATATATTAACTGAAAAAAGGAGAGACACTGTGTAGTGTGCCATTGGAATTCTAATTTTACGTGTTTTGCACATATTGGAAGTACTAGTAAGGTACGCGTGCATTGCACGCATGAGATTTGGCAACCAAATTATGAATAAACACCACACTATAGCATGTAAGCTTTGAGTCATATATGCATGATGTAGATGTTCGTTTAATTCTTATAGTTCATCCCATTCAAAACCAAATAGTTTTTATAAAAAAGTTAATCTTTTTTAAGATTCATGGAATTGTGCGTTCTAAAGCATAAAGTAAAAACAAATAATGGAAATTCATCTAAAAAAAATTGGGCAGTTATGAGACAGAATATTCTAGAACAAAGGAGAAGTGCTTGTGTTTTGAGGTTTGTGCATTATGCTTAAGTTTAACCATGGAGTATTCTAGATTGTACATGTGGCAGAATCTGGTGGAATGTAGATGATATCCAACGGCCGGTAGTGCTCGGATTTGCCATCTCTACACCGTCGGATTGGCTTCATCAAACGACCATCTTTCAAAGTTATTCGCACACTATATAGGGGTATAGATATAGATATATAGACTAGTGGCACATCGTCTAAAGCCTTTCTACACGCTCATTTTTTGTACAAATGTGCTCCACCGTGCACCCGCGCGTTTGTATGTGGGAACGAGTGCGTGTGTGCACCTCTTCTATTTCGTACACGTAGTCCGTGTATGTGAGAGATACTGACATATGGTGAGGGAATACGTGTGAATGCAATTTGGGTGAAGGAGAGGCCTATATACATACATGTATGTGCATGGGCCGGGGTGATATATGAGAAGGAGGGGAGGGGTTGACCGTGCGAGATATTGATAGAGACACATAGAGGGAAGAGCTCTACTAGCATAGAAGCACTGGGATATGGGGGGTGCTGGAAGATGGTGCGAGGGGCCAACTGGAGGGAGACTGGGAAGGAGTGCACAAGTGCGAGATCGATATTTAAAGAGAGGGGGCGAGAACGTGCGCGGTTGCGCACAGTGGCGGAGCCATGAAAATTAAATGAGCTAGGGGGGCCAAGCATTGCTAATCCTTTATGGGGAGGGCCAATTCATCAACTTAAACCATTTTACCAGCAATTGATATACTGATCACATTCATATTAGCCTCAATATAGTGATGTTAGGGGGGCCAGGGCCCTTGTTGCCCCCTGTCTTTGCCACTGTGCACGTGTCTGAGAGATGAAGCGGAAGGCATGGATGATGAGAGGGAGACGATGGATAGATAATGTGTATGTATTAGCTATGTAGTCCTATATAGAGAGGTAGATTTGATCGATGTGTACGTGGCAAAGAGCAGGGTGAGACCTAACTAGAGATATAGATCGATCGGTTTGTGTGGAAAACTGGGAAAGACCTAACTATATATATACACACATAGAGGAACATCGATCATTGTGCATGCATGTGAGAGATAAAGAATGGCCGAAGTGATGAAGAGGGGGTGTGTGTGTGCATGCATGGGAGACCGACCTGAAGAAAAAGATTGCGTGTGTGCGATGGATAATGCCAAGTGGTAGTGTGTGTGCATGCATGCATGACAGAAAGTAAGTGGTACAACTATAAAGAGAAGACAACTGTGTGGGTGTAAAACACTTGGTGAGGTCATAATCAATGTAAAGTTGAATTCAAATATTTGAATAAGAGATCATGATGTTTGAAACCCATGCATGCATGAATATAATTCAGATATGCGTGGTGTGGTTTTGAATTTGAACAAGGTCAAACTGATTTGAATTTGAGATACCGACGACAGGCATCGTTTGGCGACATTGCATCCATGCATGGACACACTATTCAAATTGGAGATGATGGGTGGCTTTCGCAGAACATATCTAAATGGTGTGTGTGTGTTAAACACATTGTACATAGTATCATACATGGTTTAGATTCCGAACATCTAGCAAGAGCACACATGTACTATGATTTGAATTCAACATAAAATGGATACATATATTTGAATTCGAGATCATATGTACATGTAGTTCATATTTATATGGGAATTTACTACTCTCATATTCATGTCATGTGTTGTGAAGATAATATTTAGATGGTTGTATAACTAACCCGAGTACAATCCCATTCAAACAGGGAAAATGTACTCAAATTTAGTCCATATTCTAGACAGTAGAAAATGTTTTTTTATTGTTGAGGGAAATGCAAATTGATTTGGTACATTACACGTTAAGCTTGTTGTCCCGATTTTTTTTTAGTTTTTTGTTGTTGTTTTTGAATGGCATTTCTAGTAATAATATAGTAAAACGGGACATGGCTCTCTCTAGCTAGCGGGGTGCGAATTGTCTTTTTTGTTTTTGTTTTTTTGTACATGTTAAGCTTGTTCCCCCCAAATTTCAAGCCGCGCCTTGTTATGCCGAAATTTCAAGCTAGCATCTCTGTCTATCGTGCTGCGAAACTCCCGCCTCTTCAACCCGTGCCTTGTTATCCCGAAATTTTAAGATATCTCATTGTCTCGTTGTGCTCCGAAAACTCCCTCCATCTCAACCCGCGCCTTGCTATCCCAAAATTACAACGCGCGCGAAAACTCCCACCTCCTATGAAATCCCGACACGTGAAATTCCCGTGATACCCTTGAACCGAAAGAACCGCCTAGTTCAAATCGGTGGGGGTACTTTCGTAACTTACCCCACATTTCTGACAAGCGCGTCCCTAAGCCATGGTTCCCCCTCCCATCCCCTCCGCCCCCCCATTCGTACACCGAGGCCGCGAAAACCCGTGAAGCCCCACACCCTCCTCCATCCGCCACACAGCCGGAGCCTCTTCCCCGACGACATCATCCACCGCAATAGCTCGACGTCCCTCATCCACCGCACCGGATTAGGATCCGTCGTCGATCTCGTCGTCCCGCTAGTTTAGCCACCCCGTTCTCCACCTCCAAGGAGCTGCCCCGACGTTCGCCTCGTCTATCGCATCACCTCCATTCCCACACCGCCGTCTTCACCTGCACCACTGGAAGAGCAGCACCATCACCGATTCCTCGGATGAAGCTGAGGCCTAATCGGCGCCACCAAAGAGGTTCTACACTAATCGTTGCATTTTCTTCTTGATTCGATCTCACGGTGTTGCCGGCGCTCGGTCCCGAGCCGGCATGGCGCGGCTCCATCTACGGCGGCGTCTCCGGCCACTTCCTCCACGGTGTCTCTCCCTCGGCGGCAACGTCAACATCACTAGGAGCTGCTGCTGCTACTCCGGCTCTCGCTGGCACTACTGCTGCTGCTTCGGCTCTCGCTCGCGCTGCTGCTTTGCTCTTGCTCTCGGTCCCCTGCCTGGTCTGCTCTTGATCTTGCTCGTGTTGTTGCTCTTGCTCTTGCACTTCCTTGCGCTGTTGCTCTACTCTTGCTCGCGTTGATGTACCCGAGCTCCAGCTCCGGCTGTCGGCCGAGCTCCTGCTGCTGCTACCTGAGATGCTGCTACACGACCAGCTGCCCCGGCTCTCGCACGCGCTACTGCTCTGGGCGCTGCTACTGCATGACCAACTGCCCCGGCTGCTCTCTGGTACTACGTTCCCTGCCAGAGCGGCTACCAATTTAGATCACTGCTACTCTGCCACTAGTGCTCAAGGGGGTAAAACTATTAGTGCACTGCTTTTCTGTTACTAGTGCATTCAGTTTCGACAGTAAAATTCAGTTTCGATAGTAAAATCCAGTTTTGACAGTAAAATTCAGTTTCGACAGTTAAATTCAGTTTCGACAGCTAAGTTCGGAGATGAGCGGCTGATGTATTTTACATCTAGCACTTTGTGGTTATGTATTTTACATCATCTATTGGAGATGGTATTAGAATTCCACTTAGGTTTACGGTGTCTCTCTTGTCCTGCTTCAGCCTCGTCGTCGTACAACTCACCGGAGCTGCTCCAATGACGAAACCCTCCATCACAGTGGAGCAGTACCCTCGGCTCCATCTCCAGACGCCTAAGATCTTCTTCCCCTCCTCCGACAGCCACATCAGCCGCAGCATCCTCAGCGACCAACCCAATGATGCTGAGATCTACATGGCTTCGCAAAGAGGTTGTACACTTGTTGCATCGCTTTTTTACTTTACATGTTATATATATATTGTCCACTGAGCTCGCGTAGTAACATGAAATACGATTAGTTTCTCCTACTATATGACAAGCAGTGAGGTACCAGGCAACTTAGCTATCAATGATGGACTCTCTCGAAAGCCATCATTATTTATTTCTTTGCATTTGAGCTGTGCATTTGTAGATGGGCCTGAGAGTTCAGCTAGTAGGGCAGTGGCTTGGGTCCAAAGTAGTAGAAGTAGCACAAAAATATTTATGGAGTGTAGGCTTTTGCCTGTTCAAGCCTGCCTATAGAATCGCCACTGCTTGAAAGGAAAAGAGAAGGAAAAACATAGGATTTGGAAAGTTTCCTATGGTACTACTATTCATGCATTTGGTTCAAAGGAATGGAGCAAAGGAAAACTGTATGATTTGTTCCTTTAGTGTCTCCTTCAAAGAAAAACCGTAGGAATTTTAATATCCACTTGGCCTCCTTTTCAAATTCCTATTCATGAAGCACAAGACTAAGAGATAGTAGCATAATAGCATTATAATTGTACATTTTCTTGTGGTTTGACTTAATTTCACCATGCTTTGCATTCCTGTGATCTTCCAATTCTTGTCAACCAAACACCCAGATTGACAAAAATCCTGTATTTTTAAATTCTATGTTTTGCACGTGCATTCCTATCCTATTCCTGTGTATTTCCTATCCCTGCATTGTTAGAATCCTCCAATTCAAACAAGCCCTTACAAAATTACTTCTGTTACAGATATGTGTCAAAGAAAACCTTGTGCGGTTTGTGCCGCTCCTGCTATGTTGTCGTCCACCCCAGCTCAGCTGCTCCAATGAAAGAAGGGTTCACCACAACAGGGATCCGCCCTCCAGACTGTCTTTCGCCGCCTCAGATCTTCTTCCGTGCCGCCGGCAGCCATGACAACTGCATTACCATCATCAACTGAGCAGATGACCTTGAGGACTACACGTGTCCACAAGAGAGGTCGCACTCTTTCGTGTCTGCTTATGTTCTGCATCGCTTAATATGGCATGCTACTTTATTGTCCTGTTCACCGATTAGACTCCGAGTCAGTTCCAAACTAATGCTCAAACTTGAGTTTTTAAATGGTTGTGGGGGTACATATTGGGGCAGCAATCAATAGTATATGTCTACTATCTGCTTAATCTCGGGTGTCTACTATGAATTTCATATTGGGTGGGAAACAAACATTTAAAGGAGTCATTCTCTGTATTTTTTAACTGAAGCTATTATCTGCCTGCTATCATTGGTTTTGGGTCTATCCACAGGTTGCTACCATCACTCTTGATTTGTGCATGCACTCCTTACATAATCTCACTATGTTTTATTCCTATGCATGTTAGTTATTGTACACAATGCTACTGAAGATGTACAGCAAAAGAGACGAGCCTTGCGTGGCAATAAAATTCCATGCAGACATCGCTCCATGGTGGGCGCAAAAGCAACCCCCCCCCCCCCCCCCCCTCCCCCCATTCTAGACTGTAATCAAGAGGAAGATAACTGTTCACATGGGGATTCAGAGGGAGCAGACCACTCCCATTTACCCCCTGAGGTCTTTTGCTCTAACTTGGCATGCTGATGTTGGTCATATTGTGGCGCCCCCGACTCAATCGTACACTAATCATACACGCAAACGTGTACGATCAAGCACAGGGACTCACGGGAAGATATCACAACACAACTCTAACACAATTTAAATGGAGGTCCACAATATTACAAACCAGGGATCCGAAGATCCGAATACATAAGTCAGTCATACAAATATTATCTGAGTACAAACATAGTTAGACAAGTTTTGCCTTAAGAAGGCTAGCACAAACAGCGACACTAGATCGAAAGGCGTTGGCCTCCTGCCTGGGAGCCTCCGATCCTACTCCTGGTCATCTGGCTCGATCCAGTAGTAAGTACCCTCTGGACCCTCCTGGTAGTAAGCTCCGGTGGTGGCATCTAGCTCCAGGACTCCATCGTCTGATGTATCATCAATGTGGGGTATATGGGGAAAAGAGAAAGTAAAGCAACCGTGAGTACTCATCCGAAGTACTCAGCAAGCAAGGATCTATACTACATATGCAACATTATCAATGGAGAAAGGCTGTATATTTGGACTGGGCTGCAGAAATGCCAGAATAGAGAGAAGGCCTAGTCCTATCGAAGACTAGCATCTTCAAACATCTTCACAAGGCCATCATCTTGCAGCAGTAGAGGAGAGTAGAATAGCATTTTATTTAGCAAACATGTTGAAGTACAGCTTAAAGATCCTTCCTCGACTCCCAAGCGAGAAAGCGATCCCGAAGCTTCAATTAAGTAACAAGTATCCAGTTTAAGTAGTAGATCGGGATACACAAACTGAGCGTCCTTTACCGTAGGACCGGCTATCGATAGAAGATTCATCCCTGCAGGGGTGCACTACTGTTACCCAACACGCTCGATCAACTCTGGCCGGACACACTTGCTGGGTAATGCCCGTCCTCGGAAGATCAACACAAAGCAGCGCCCTACCTAGGCTCGGCAGAGAGGTCAGCACGCCGGACTAACCTATGCACCTAGAGGTCTCGGGCCATCGCCCTGGGCACCCTGCGCGTTGCGAGACTGGCCGGGGTGCAGGCGCGACACTGAACTCGTCAGTGAAGTATCCAGCCCAATCCCGACAATCAGCCCGCACGGTGAATCGTGACGTCAGACGAGCTTTCGGAGAAACGTACTTTGCAGAGGGTCCCATAACCATTATCCCACGTGGTGGTAGTGCGTATAGGGCACGTCGACCCACTCAGATCACACACCCAAATCCAATAGGCTCAATTAGTATCAAGCGGAGACAATCCGAGTCTCTGATGCTCCGCCACAATGTCACACTCGAGTGCCCTTCCGGCACACCCGAAATCATAGATCCCCAGCGGGTACCCACCAGGGTGGACCCGCCTGTAACAAAGGTCAAGTAGCCGTGTGGTCAAATCATCAGGGTGAACGTATGAGGTATCACCCTCGAGGTTCACACTGAGGGTTGCACGACAGAGTCGTATCGGAAGTGGAGAAGGAGGAATCACCCTCGATGACCACGACCGAACAGCTACACTGCAGAGTATTCATCGGGAGTGCGTTACGAGGTATCACCCTCGGCACTCGATAGTTACTACACAGAGTCGTACAACTAAGGGGGTGTGAAGTGAGGTGTCGGTCTCTGGTCGACGATCACATTGATCGAGTCGTCGATGATCAAGCAGGGGCAACAAGGGTAAGGTGGTGGGGTCACTGATGGTTCACTACCAACCTATACTAATCAGTTTATCATAGGCAGGTAAGGTAGCAATGAACAGGTTACAACAGCAGGCTATGCATCAGAATAGGAGCATACATTAACAGTAGCGAAATCTAATGCAAGCAGGAGAATAGAATGGGCGATATCTGGAATGCTCAAGGGGGGGGGGGCTTGCCTGGTTGCTCTGGCAAGAGGGGAAGGTCGTCAACGGGCTGCTCGTCGGTAGAGTAGTCGTATCCTGGTGCAGCGCCATCGGTCTCAGCGTCTATCGAGAGAGAGAAGGAGGGGGAGAGAAACAATAAATTCACGGCAATAATGCAAACAACATGTATGACATGCCTAAATGATATGTCGGGGTGTTCTACTGCCTAACTAAACGATTTAGTTAATTTAGGAATTTATTTGGATTTATTTAATTAAAGTTGGGCACTATTCATTTACTGAAATCGGTCTAAAAGTTCAATGTTCTTATAGCTGCGGGCGTCTGACGGGAATACGGAGGACGTATTCGGGTTCGTATCGTCGTTCTGAGCAAGTTTCATGTATAAAATATTTTCATCGGAGTTACGGTTTATTTAATATGATTTTCTAAAGTTTTTATTAATTTTTGAAATTTAATTAATTATTTAATTCAACATTATCCGAAACAGTGCTGATGATGACATCAGCATGACCTCATGCTGATGTCAGCGGTTAATTAAGTTAATTACTAATTACTGTTTAATTAACACTAATTAGTTAATTAGATTAACCTAATCAGAATTAATTAACTAATTAATTAATTAATTATTTTAATTATTTATTTTTATTTCTTTCTTTCTAAAACATTTTTGGGGGTGGGCCCCCTTTGTCATAGGCCCTGGGGGGGGTGGGGGCTGGCCGTCAGTGGCCCTGGGCCACAGCGGGCGCAGGGCGCGGCGGGCACTGGGCGCCGGGCGCGGGCGCAGGCGAGCGCAAGCAGGGCCGGAGGCGGGGCGGCGGCCGGAGGCGGGCGGCGCGGCGCGGTGGCCGGAGCGGCGGCGCGCGGTGCAGGGCGCGCGGAGGCGAGGCAGGGGCCGGAGCGGGCATGGGCGAGGCGCTGGCGACGGGGCTCGGCCGATGCGCGGCGCGGCAACAGCAGCAGGGGCGAGCGGGAGGAACGGCAGGCGCGCGCGCGCGTGCGGCTCGGGAGGGGCGAGCGCGGCGAGCGGCTGGAGCGGGCCAGGTGCGGGCGCGGTGCAAGGCCGAGCGCGGGCGCGAGGCAGCACGCGAGCGGCAGCGGCGAGGCGGGGCCAGTGGGTGCGGGGCGACGACGGCGACAGAGAGAGAGGGAGGGCGTGGCCCTCACCGCGGGTGCAGGGTCAGGGCAATGGGCTCGAGGAGGCGGCCGGGGATGACGGCGACGGGGTCCGGCGAGGCGTCGGTGACGAGGCGGAGACGGGGCGCGGTCGGGCGCGTCGGGGCGCGGTCGGCGCAGTCAGGGCGAGCGCGCGGGGCTTGGGGAGGAAGACGGGGAGGCGGCGGTGCTGCGGCGTGGTCTGACGAGGGGGAGGCGGCGACGGGGCGGCGGCGTCGAGCGGCGTCGGCGACGGGGCCGATCCCGATCCGGTTCTGGATCGGGGGAAAGGGGGGGAGTGAGCGAGGGGGGTGAGTGGGGGTTAGGGTTCGGGGTCTCCAGGGGGAGGCCATGTAGGCGCGGGGGTGGGCCGGGAGCTGGGCCGGCCGGCTGGGCTGAGGGCTCCCAGTTGGGCGGGGGGAGGGGGGGTCCGTTTTCTCCTTTTCTTTTCTGTTCTGTTTTTCTTTTTCTCTTTACTTTTTCTTTATTCTCTTTTCTCAGTTTAGTAAATAGTTAGGCCACATATTGAATTTTGTAACACATAGGAATTGCTCAACAAATACTAGGCATTACCTACCACTACCAAAAATTGGTTTGGAGTCAACTTGAGTTCACACAATTTTATAATAATTAAATTGCATTATTCCTCGCTGTTTAATTATGTTAGAGCCACCCAATTATTTTATTATTGTTGGTTTCAATTTTAGACTAGCCTCTGCAATATTTGTTATTTATCGAAATTTTAGTTTTTATGTTGGACAACTTTTATATTTCACTTTCATTTAAATTTGAATTTGACTTAGGAGTTGAAATGCAAATGATGCTAATGATGATTATGCACTATAAGCTTGCTGACATGTCATTATCAAAGTGATTACTGTTGCTAATCACCGGGGTGTTTACAATTCTCCTCATCTATTAAGAATTCTCGTCCCGAGAATTAAGAGGAAGACTGAAAGAAAGAGGGGTATTCTTCACGAAGACGATCCTCGCGTTCCCAAATGGCCTCATCTTCAGAATGATTGACCACTGAACCTTGAGGAATTTGATGACTTTGACGAGTCCGACGTTCAGCTTCATCAAGAATACGGATGGGATGTTCTGGATAAGACAGATCTTCCCGTAATTCAAGACTTGTGATCCACAGCTCGAATAGGATCCTTGAAGCGCGACGGAGTTGGGATACATGAAAAACATCATGTACTTGGGAAAGATAGGCGGCAACTGCAATTGATATGCCACTTCTCCTCGACGGGCAAGAATACGGAACGGGCCAATGTAGCGAGGAGCTAACTTGCCTTTGATTCTGAACCGATGAGTGCCTTTCAACGGAGAGTGACGCGGAGGTAAGCTTGCTCGCCAGGTGTGATAGACATTTCCTGGTGCTTTCGGTCATAGTTGCTTTCTGACGAGACTGAGCAGCTTTCAAATGTTCACGCACAATGCGGACTTGGTCTTCTGCTTGCTGAATAATGTCCGGTCCGACGAGTGAGCGTTCCCCAGTTTCTGACCAATTCAGAGGGGTCGACACTTACGACCGTATAGAACTTCAAATGGTGCCATCTTCAGACTAGCTTGAGCTATTGTTGTAAGAGAATTCGGCATACGGGAGAGATTCCTCCCATTTCTTACCGAAGGAGATGACGCAAGCTCGAAGCATATCTTCGAGCACTTGATTAACTCGTTCAACTTGACCCTGTGACTGAGGGTGAAAAGCGGTGCTAAAAGACAGGTGTGTTCCCATAGCTTCTTGGAAACTATTCCAGAATCTGGAGGTGAAGAGGCTGCCACGATCAGAACTGATCTCCAACGGAACACCATGGAGTGACACAATTCGGGAAACATACAAGTCTGCTAACTGGCTAGCAGTGATTGTCTCTTTAACTGGCAGAAAGTGGGCAACCTTAGAGAATCGGTCAATGACGACAAATATAGCATCATTACCCTTCTGGGATTTGGGAAAACCAGTAATGAAATCCATTTGGACCTTGTCCCATTTCCATTCAGGAATTGTAAGGGGTTGCAGAGTTCCTGCGGGCCTTTGATGTTGAGCTTTAACGCGGCGGCAAACGTCACACTCAGAAACATAACGAGCAATATCTCGCTTCATATTGGGCCACCAATATCTCTGGCAAATGTCACGGTACATCTTTGTGCTACCAGGATGAATTGACAGACGAGTGTCATGAGCTTCCATCATAACGTGTTCTCTCTCATCTTTGAACTTAGGTACGAAGAGACGGTGTTGGAAAAATAGGATCCCATCATTATCAAGATGGAACTCCGACGGTTTTCCTTTTTCAAGGTATTGCTTGATCCTTTCAACTTCAGAGTCATACCGTTGCATAGTTTTGATGATGTGTTCTAAATCTGGTTCGACAACGAGGGTATTGAGATAACCCTGTGGAACAATATGGAGGTTCAATTTACGAAACTCTTCATAAAGAAGAGGTTGTGATTCCTGAACCATATGGTTGCTGCAATAAGCCTTGCGGCTCAAAGCATCGGACATTACATTTGCCTTGCTAGGGGTGTATGAGATATTCATATCATAATCGGCAATTGTCTCGAGCCATCTTTGTTGACGAAGGTTCAGATCCGGTTGAGTATATAAATACTTCAAACTTTGATGATCCGTATATATCTCGCAATGGTTACCGAGAAGGTAATGGCGCCATAGCTTCAGGGCATAAATAACCGCAGAAAGTTCGAGATCGTGCACTGGGTAATTTTCTTCGTGAGGACGCAATTGTCGGGAGGCATAAGCAATCACCTTGCGTTCTTGCATTAGGACACAGCCTAATCCTTGACGGGAGGCATCGCAGTATATCACGAAATCCTTTTGGGAATCCGGGGGTGCTAATACTGGGGCAGATGTCAATTTATCTTTTAGTGTCTGAAAGCTTTCTTGACATTTTTCTGTCCACTCAAATTTAACACCTTTGTGAAGCAGATATGTCAATGGTTTTGCAATCTTGGAAAAGTTCTCAACGAATCGACGGCAATAACTAGCAAGTCCGAGAAAACTTCTGACTTGCTTAACATTCTTCGGGGGAGTCCAGTCAAGAATAGCCTGAACTCGTTCGGGGTTAACAGCAATTCCATCCTTGGAAATCACATGTCCAAGGTAAGTTTCTTCAGAAAGCCAAAATTCACATTTGGAATACTTGGCATACAACTGGTGTTCTCGGAGCCTTTCTAGTACCAAACGGAGGTGTTCAGCATGTTCTTCTTTATTCTTAGAATAAACCAGAATATCATCCAAATAAACCACGACGAATTTGTCGAGGTAATCCATGAATATATAATTCATCAGACGGGAGAAAGTTGCTGGAGCATTCGTTAGGCCAAATGACATGACGGTGTATTCATAGGAGCCATATCGAGTGACGAATGCAGTCTTGGGAATATCCTCTTCACGGACACGGATCTGGTGATAACCCAACCTCAGGTCGAGTTTAGAGAACACCGATGATCCTGCGAGTTGATCATAAAGATCATTGATCCGGGGCAGTGGGTATTTATTCTGGATTGTGGCTTGGTTAATTGGCCGATAATCCTGAACCAAACGGTTAGTTCCATCCTTCTTCTTAATGAAGAGTGAAGGTGCTCCCCAAGCAGAGGAACTGGGGCGGATGAAACCACTTTTAAGCGACTTGTCGATTTCTTCCTTAAGCTCGAGTAGATGATGCGGAGGCATCTTATAAGGTCGCTTGGCAATAGGGACGGTGCCAGGCTTCAAGTCGATGACGAACTCGACAGCTCTAGCCGGGGGTATTCTTGGAAGTTCTTCTGGAAAGACGTCTGGAAAATCTCGAACGACAGGAACGTTCTCGATCCCTTCCAGAGGTGAGGCGTTCAAAGCATTCAGAGCATATATCTGAGCTTCAGCGTCTCGAGTAATGCGGGCGGTATAGTTCACTATCTCATCGGTGGGGTGAAGAAGTTGGACGGCTTTAGTGGCACAATTGATCGAAGCAATGTGAGCTTTCAACCAATCCATTCCAAGTATGAGGTCTATGGTGGAAGACTTCAGGACGATGGGCGAGGCAAGGAATTCCAATCCTTTAATTTCGACGGTAACGTCAGGTGCTATTACGTCAGCATGACAGTGACCTCCGGGAGTTTTAATGACTAACGGAGTATGCATTTTCTCATATCGAATGCCATGCATCAATGCAAATTTTCCAGAGATGAATGAATGTGATGCTCCTGAATCAAATAAAACAGAAGCAGGTACTGAGTTAACAAGAAGGGTACCCATCACAGTAGCAGGTTGATCCTGGACTTCTTCAATGTCAATGTTGTAGGCGTGTCCACGACCATGTGCAGCAGACCCAGTATTATAGTTGCGGGTCTGGTTGTTGCCACGACCATTGCCACGGCCAGCACGGGGAAAGGCTAACTGATTCTGATTCTGGCGGCAGTCTTTAGCCTGGTGTCCTGGTTTGCGGCACTTGAAGCATAGACCATCTTCAGGATGAAGAGGAGCATTGTTTTGAATAGCTTGAGTTTTTGGCTGCCTCGGCGGTGGAGGAGGCAGACGTGGTGCAGCATAGTTGTTCTTTGGCGCAGAGGTATTGGAACGGAATGCATTGTTGGGGATCCAAACTCGACGCTTCGATGCTGAGCCCGAAGATGAGCCAGCATCACGATAGCGCTTCTGCAATTCCTTGTATTCCATCTGAGCGGTCTCAACAAGAATAGCCTTGTTCGTCAGAGTTGAAAAGTCATTGATGTCTTGAGCAGCTAGTGCAAGCTTGAGGTCGGGGTGTAGTCCATTACGGAACTTCTCTTGTCTGCGAGCATCTGTGGCGATGTCTTCTTCAGCATAGCGGGAGAGGTCTAGAAATTCCCGCTGATAAGCTTCAACGGTCTTATTGCCCTGGGTGAGGTTACGGAACTGGGTCTTCATGCGTTCCATAATTGCTTGAGGGATGTAACGTGTACGGAAAGCAGCCTGGAACTCATACCAGGTAATGACTGTTCCAACAGGCAGAGTACGCTTGTGTGTGTCCCACCATTGAGCAGCGGGGCCCTTTAAGAAAAAGGCCGCGAAGTTGACATAGTTGGCAGGGGCGACATTAGCTGACTCCATCTCGTGAGTGATGTCGCGGAGCCAGTCATCGGCATCCAGGGGCTTGTCAGAGTTGCGAAACTGCGTTGGGTTGAGTCGCGTAAACTCTGTCAAAGTTATTGAAGCTGGGTTCTGGTTCTGGTTGTTCTGATGCGGAAACTGAGCCATGATTCCAACCATGAACTGGCGGTTGAGCTCAAACTGTTGCATCATAGCCGCCATATAGTCTGGCGGTGGTGGGCGTTCAGGGGCACGACCACGACCACGACCACCTGGTCTAACCATCCTGCTAAGTATCAACAGGGGGTAGTTTAGTAAAAGCAATTGCGAGCGTTTAGTGTCAAACATGATGTAACTCGACAACAACTTAAGTAGTGTATCAGATACATAACATCAGTCGATTAAGACATACAGATCCGTACATGGTCGGTTAAAATCGGGCAGCATAACGGCACAAATTGAAAAACTAGAGACACTAGGCGGTGCGCAGGCACGCGGTAAGGAAGTACACAACGTGACATAGCAAAGGCTACATCAGCGTCGGAGAAAACCACTGAAACGGGGTAACTGCAAGTGCGGACGACGAATGTTCATCGCGGCAGGATCCTGTGCTCCATGTGCACTCTGATGCAGAACCCGGTCTCGAACTGTAAGAAGAGGTCCACGTGCAGGCGTGTGACCTCCCACAGCAGGCCAATCAATACCTGGCGGCATCTCGGTCCTGCGTGGGTAAAGAATATACTCCGGATGTATCCCTGCACGAACAGCTGGTAGCAACTGTGTCATAGCCTCATAGTAGCGTGCTCGAGTGGCGAACAGCTCGACGGCAAGAGCCCGAACAGTGCGATCCAGAGCCTGAGTGCACTGAATCCGAACCTGCGGGTCGTAGCGTCGAGACTCGTACGGGGCACAGATAGCTGTGTAGTATCCAGTAGCATCTCCAACAGGTGCATACGGAATGTACCGAAACACAGTATCATCCAAGTTATCGTTGAACTGTCCTCGGAGACGTACGACAGCAGAGTAGGCGGCATCATGGACTGCCATCTCAATCGTCACGCCTAACCCGTGAAAAAGGTGTAGCTCGGTGTCTGAGTTGTTCTGCTGGTCATAAATCCGAACTTCAGCGTAGTACTGTTCTTGATTGAACTCGCGGTAAACCTCATAAACTAAGTACTCAGGATACCAACGGTAGCCAAGTCTGGTCATGAGAGCGATCAGGACAGCTGGAAACCCAGGGGCATTACGAGCCCAAGTGCGAAGCAAAAGCTGTGTCGTAGGACGCGGTGGAAACAAACGATCCATCTGAAACAGAGGAAATTCAGATTTGTCAAATGACAATGAGAAGTTTAACACAACTCGGAGAGAAAGGTTAAACAAAACAATGGAAAGGAAAATGATTATCAGACTAATCAGATCAATGACAGGGAAATCGCACAGATATCCAGCTCTCCGGGTAGACGGGATTTACGAGATCCTAAGTGTCGGCGTTAGTAAAAAAAAATTTAACCCGAGTAGAAGAGAGATCAGAGTCCCAGAGTAAGGACAAGGAATAAAAGATCCTAATACCACCCAGTTGGTGACGTGGGCCCGTAAGCCACACAGCCAAGTTAGTAAATTAGTTTTTCGGTTTCTAGACTCAACTTCGGCCAAGGAATTGGAAGGGGGCTTCCTACAGGCAGTCGGCTCTGATACCAACTTGTGGCGCCCCCGACTCAATCGTACACTAATCATACACGCAAACGTGTACGATCAAGCACAGGGACTCACGGGAAGATATCACAACACAACTCTAACACAATTTAAACGGAGGTCCACAATATTACAAACCAGGGATCCGAAGATCCGAATACATAAGTCAGTCATACAAATATTATCTGAGTACAGACATAGTTAGACAAGTTTTGCCTTAAGAAGGCTAGCACAAACAGCGACACTAGAACGAAAGGCGTTGGCCTCCTGCCTGGGAGCCTCCGATCCTACTCCTGGTCATCTGGCTCGATCCAGTAGTAAGTACCCTCTGGACCCTCCTGGTAGTAAGCTCCGGTGGTGGCATCTAGCTCCAGGACTCCATCGTCTGATGTATCATCAATGTGGGGTATATGGGGAAAAGAGAAAGTAAAGCAACCGTGAGTACTCATCCGAAGTACTCAGCAAGCAAGGATCTATACTACATATGCAACATTATCAATGGAGAAAGGCTGTATATTTGGACTGGGCTGCAGAAATGCCAGAATAGAGAGAAGGCCTAGTCCTATCGAAGACTAGCATCTTCAAACATCTTCACAAGGCCATCATCTTGCAGCAGTAGAAGAGAGTAGAATAGCATTTTATTTAGCAAACATGTTGAAGTACAGCTTAAAGATCCTTCCTCGACTCCCCAGCGAGAAAGCGATCCCTAAGCTTCAATTAAGTAACAAGTATCCAGTTTAAGTAGTAGATCGGGATACACAAACTGAGCGTCCTTTACCGTAGGACCGGCTATCGATAGAAGATTCGTCCCTGCAGGGGTGCACTACTGTTACCCAACACGCTCGATCAACTCTGGCCGGACACACTTGCTGGGTAATGCCCGTCCTCGGAAGATCAACACAAAGCAGCGCCCTACCTAGGCTCGGCAGAGAGGTCAGCACGCCGGACTAACCTATGCACCCAGAGGTCTCGGGCCATCGCCCTGGGCACCCTGCGCGTTGCGAGACTGGCCGGGGTGCAGGCGCGACACTGAACTCGTCAGTGAAGTATCCAGCCCAATCCCGACAATCAGCCCGCACGGTGAATCGTGACGTCAGACGAGCTTTCGGAGAAACGTACTTTGCAGAGGGTCCCATAACCATTATCCCACATGGTGGTAGTGCGTATAGGGCACGTCGACCCACTCAGATCACACACCCAAATCCAATAGGCTCAATTAGTATCAAGCGGAGACAATCAGAGTCTCTGATGCTCCGCCACAATGTCACACTCGAGTGCCCTTCCGGCACACCCGAAATCATAGATCCCCAGCGGGTACCCACCAGGGTGGACCCGCCTGTAACAAAGGTCAAGTAGCCGTGTGGTCAAATCATCAGGGTGAACGTATGAGGTATCACCCTCGAGGTTCACACTGAGGGTTGCACGACAGAGTCGTATCGGAAGTGGAGAAGGAGGAATCACCCTCGATGACCACGACCGAACAGCTACACTGCAGAGTATTCATCGGGAGTGCGTTACGAGGTATCACCCTCGGCACTCGATAGTTACTACGCAGAGTCGTACAACTAAGGGGGTCTGAAGTGAGGTGTCGGTCTCTGGTCGACGATCACGTTGATCGAGTCGTCGATGATCAAGCAGGGGCAACAAGGGTAAGGTGGTGGGGTCACTGATGGTTCACTACCAACCTATACTAATCAGTTTATCATAGGCAGGTAAGGTAGCAATGAACAGGTTACAACAGCAGGCTATGCATCAGAATAGGAGCATACATTAACAGTAGCGAAATCTAATGCAAGCAGGAGAATAGAATGGGCGATATCTGGAATGCTCAAGGGGGGGGGCTTGCCTGGTTGCTCTGGCAAGAGGGGAAGGTCGTCAACGGGCTGCTCGTCGGTAGAGTAGTCGTATCCTGGTGCAGCGCCGTCGGTCTCAGCGTCTATCGAGAGAGAGAAGGAGGGGGAGAGAAACAATAAATTCACGGCAATAATGCAAACAACATGTATGACATGCCTAAATGATATGTCGGGGTGTTCTACTGCCTAACTAAACGATTTAGTTAATTTAGGAATTTATTTGGATTTATTTAATTAAAGTTGGGCACTATTCATTTACTGAAATCGGTCTAAAAGTTCAATGTTCTTATAGCTGCGGGCGTCTGACGGGAATACGGAGGACGTATTCGGGTTCGTATCGTCGTTCTGAGCAAGTTTCATGTATAAAATATTTTCATCGGAGTTACGGTTTATTTAATATGATTTTCTAAAGTTTTTATTAATTTCTAAAATTTAATTAATTATTTAATTCAACATTATCCGAAACAGTGCTGATGATGACATCAGCATGACCTCATGCTGATGTCAGCGGTTAATTAAGTTAATTACTAATTACTGTTTAATTAACACTAATTAGTTAATTAGATTAACCTAATCAGGATTAATTAACTAATTAATTAATTATTTATTTTTATTTCTTTCTTTCTAAAACATTTTTGGGGGTGGGCCCCCTTTGTCATAGGCCCTGGGGGGGTGGGGGCTGGCCGTCAGTGGCCCTGGGCCACAGCGGGCGCAGGGCGCGGCGGGCGCTGGGCGCCGGGCGCGGGCGCAGGCGAGCGCAAGCAGGGCCGGAGGCGGGGCGGCGGCCGGAGGCGGGCGGCGCGGCGCGGTGGCCGGAGCGGCAGCGGGCGGCGGCGCGCGGTGCAGGGCGCGCAGAGGCGAGGCAGGGGCCGGAGCGGGCATGGGCGAGGCGCTGGCGACGGGGCTCGGCCAATGCGCGGCGCGGCAACAGCAGCAGGGGCGAGCGGGAGGAACGGCAGGCGCGCGCGCGTGCGGCTCGGGAGGGGCGAGCGCGGCGAGCGGCTGGAGCGGGCCAGGTGCGGGCGCGGTGCAGGGCCGAGCGCGGGCGCGAGGCAGCACGCGAGCGGCAACGGCGAGGCGGGGCCAGTGGGTGCGGGGCGACGGCGGCGACAGAGAGAGAGGGAGGGCGTGGCCCTCACCGCGGGTGCAGGGTCAGGGCAATGGGCTCGAGGAGGCGGCCGGGGATGACGGCGACGGGGTCCGGCGAGGCGTCGGTGACGAGGCGGAGACGGGGCGCGGTCGGGCGCGTAGGGGCGCGGTCGGCGTAGTCGGGGCGAGCGCGCGGGGCTCGGGGAGGAAGACGGGGAGGCGGCGGTGCTGCAGCGTGGTCTGACGAGGGGGAGGCGGCGACGGGGCGGCGGCGTCGAGCGGCGTCGGCGACGGGGCTGATCCCGATCCGGTTCTGGATCGGGGGAAAGGGGGGGAGTGAGCGAGGGGGGTGAGTGGGGGTTAGGGTTCGGGTTCTCCAGGGGGAGGCCATATAGGCGCGGGGGTGGGCCGGGAGCTGGGCCGGCCGGCTGGGCTGGGGCCCAGTTGGGCCGGGGGGAGGGGGTCCGTTTTCACTTTTTCTTTTCTGTTCTATTTTTCTTTTTCTCTTTACTTTTTCTTTATTCTCTTTTCTCAGTTTAGTAAATAGTTAGGCCACATATTGAATTTTGTAACACATAGGAATTGCTCCAACAAATACTAGGCATTACCTACCACTACCAAAAATTGGTTTGGAGTCAACTTGAGTTCACACAATTTTTATAATAATTAAATTGCATTATTCCTCGCTGTTTTAATTATGTTAGAGCCACCTAATTATTTTATTATTTGTTGGTTTCAATTTTAGACTAGCCTCTGTAATATTTGTTATTTATCGAACATTTTAGTTTTTATGTTGGACAACTTTTATATTTCACTTTCATTTAAATTTGAATTTGACTTAGGAGTTGAAATGCAATATGATGCTAATGATGATTATGCACTATTAAGCTTGCTGACATGTCATTATCAAAAGTGATTACTGTTGCTAATCATCGGGGGTGTTACACATATCATGCATATGGTGCCTTGCATTGCTTACTGTATACATAAAATATGCCATCTACTTAGTTTAGACATGCTTTGTGTGAATGCCATCTGTTTAGTTTCTATATCATATATGTGAATCATGCAATGCCATCTTGTTTAGCCAGGCATCATATATGTGAATTTTGCAATGCCATCCTGGTTAGCCAGTCATCTTATATGTGAATTATATCATGCCATCCTTTTTTTATTACGTATTAAATTTGTCAACAATGTTAGTAAATTCAATTACTCTTCCTGTGCATCAACCATTCGACACGGTCATGAAAAAATCTGGAGTGAACACAAGGTCTTCAGAGCAGACAATGCTATCTGACGAAGCGCATGTCTTGCTGGTTACGGATAGCTCCTCAGAGGGGATTCCAAGACAGATGACCAGTCCTATTTCCCCCCCGAGGTGCATGCTCTAACTTGGCAGGGTTATATTGCTCATATCGTGCATATGATGTCTTGCATTGCTATGTCATTTGCTTAGTTTAGACATGCTTTGTGTGAATGCCACCTGTAGTGTCTAATTACCATATGTGTGAATTATGCAATGCCATCTTGTTGCAAGACATTATATATGTGAATTATGCAATGCTATCTTGTTGCAATTATACGTGAATTATGCAATGCCATGCTGTTTAGCCAAGCATCATATATATGAATTGTATCATGCCATCCTTTTTTGTATTACGTATTTCATTTGTCGACAATGTTTGTATATTCAACTACTCTTCCTGTGCATCAGCCATTTGAATTGGTGATGGAAAAATCTAGAGTGAAAACAAGGTCTTCAGAGCAGACAATGCTACCTGCTGAAGCAGATATCTTGCGGGTTACAGATAGCTCCTCAGAGGAGGATTTAGAGACAGATGACCAGTCCTATTTCCTCCCTGAGGTGTATGCTCAAACTTGGCAGGGTTATATTACTCATACCATGCATATGTTGTCTTTCATTGCTTAGTTTTTACATCATATACAAAATATTGAATGCCATCTGCTTAGTTTAGACATCATATATGCGATTGCCATCTGCTTACTTGCTTAGTACATAAATCATATATTTGAATTATATCATGCCATCATGTTTACATAGACAACATGTATCTGAATTATGCCATGCCATCCCATTTAATAAAGACATCATATTAGTTATATCATCTCATCCTGTTTACATAGTCATCATATTTTGAATTTTGTCATTCTATCCGTGAATTATATCATGCCATCTGGTTTCCATAGACGGCATGTATGTGAATTATAGCATGCCAACCACTTTAATAGACACATCATATAGTTATATCATGTCATCCTGTTTACATAGTCATCATATTTTGAATTATGTCATTCTATCATGTTTAGTTAGCCATCATATATGTGAAATTGTGTCATGCTATCTTGTTTAGTTAGCTATCATATATTTGAAATTGTGTCATGCTATGCTGTTTGATTAGACAGCATAAATGTGAATTATTTCATGCCCTCTTTTATTCCCCACTATCCATTGCACCTGTCTATCATACAATGTCTGTACATTCAATTACTTTTCTTGTTTATCAGCCATTTGAATTGGAGGGGGTGATGGCAGTATCTAAGGGAGTAAAAACACGGTCTTCAGAAAAGATAGTGCTACCCGTCGATGCAGATAGAACCACGGTTGTACTTGCCCAAGAACCAGCCCCACCACACATAACCTAGACTCTTGCAGATTGTACCCCTACCAAGTTCGACAGACAACCAGCTACACCTCTTCTAACCCCAACCCCAGCAGATAGTAACCCAGTTCCAGTTGACATAGCACCGTCTCCACCACAGAGCACCCAAACACGAGCAGTTAGTAAGGCAACTGCAGTGCCCAAAGCACGAGGACCACCACTCCAAACCCCAACTCAACACTTAAAGCACAAGAAGAATTCTCAGGTCAGGTTCCGTAGCTATGGTTCATACTCCTTTGCTCTTGCATCACTATATTTACTCATACCAACTAATTTCAAATTTGAAGGATGCAATTGAAACTCCAAAGGCGCAATAGGTATGTTTTAAACCTGTTTCTTTAACTGGTTTGCTGTTGTAACTTGCTCTATGTTGATTTCAGTTTCAATTGAATAAACTGTTATGTTCTCATGTCATGTTGTGTGGTTTCCCGCACTTATATTCTTTCTATGCTGCTTTGTCTTAAACAGATACGATTTGAACTGTCTCTATCTTGATTTGGCAACATACACTAGAATGATATAGAACATACAGTGACCATAGTGCATAGATATATGTTTGCTTCATGCTGTTATCCTGTCCACCTTTCTACTGAACTGGTTTACCAAAATGAGTTTCATATACAGCATGGTAAACCTGTGATGTGTCTGCTTGTTTCTCTTTTAGAATGCGGACAAAATATTGGAGAAGAGTACTCTGTTATGCAATGTTAAAGGAAGTAATGCAGATAAGGTTCAAGATAGTGAGACATCCCTGTTGGTCTCTAAGGAAGCTGATAAAAACTATCTTGAAGACAGTGAGACCACCGCAAAGTCCTGTCTTGATGTAGTGTTCGAGTTACTGGCCACTACTGCTGGCACAAGCTCTTCGAATTCGCTGCCTGAATCAGTTCGGCTTCTTGAGTCTCAACTTCAAGTTGAAAGACATCGATCAGATGTGCTGCGACAGGAAGCCGAAGGACTGAGGAAGTCCCTGCAGAATTCAGATGCATACTTTCTGGTGCAACAGCAAGCGCTGGAGGATTTAAGCGTCAAACAAGAGAAAGCTAATAAACTTGCCAAGCGTCTTGTCAGCATGGTGGGTATCCAGGATATTGTTTCTTGAGCTCTTCTGAAGTTGTTTCAGTTCTGGACTTGTTTTGCTGCCGTGTTTATTTGCACTGGTGGCCAATTTAGACGCCCAGTGTATGTAATATGCTGCTTTGTTCCCCACATTCGCACTGGTGGCGAACTTTGATGCCTAGTGGATGTAATATGTGTAATAGCCGTCATAGCCTAGCGTAAGTTGCTTGCTTATTTTTTCCTTATTATCTTGTTTATTTGTTTTGTTGTAGTCACTGCAGTTATTTTTCCACGGTTTGCTAGTGGCCACAATAAACCATGCGCAACATACAGACTGTTGTAACCATGGCTCCCGCTACCTGCTGTGGTGACCATGGGTCGTATGATCCATGGGCCTTCTACGGGCCGTAGGATCCATGGACCTTCTACGGGTCGTAGAAACAATGGGCCTTCTACGGGCCGTAGAATCAATTGGCCTTCTACAGGCCGATCGATTGGCCAAACATGGGCCGTAGTGGACTGCAATATGGGCCGTAAACGGGCTAGAATCGTCAGTTTATGGCCCGAACATAACGGGCCCTTAATAGGCCGATATGTATAACGGGCTTAATTCTATCGACAGACATAACAAGTCGTTAATGGGCCGTATTTGATTACGCTATGAAAACAGCCCAATGGATTAACGGGCCACAAACGGGCCGACTGTAACCACGGGCTGGATTTGGCCCTCAAGCGGAACAGGCCAGTAACGGACCGTAAGTAATCGAAGGCTGGAAATGAGCCCAAGAACAAATGGGCCCTTAGAAAGCCGAAAGATAATATGGGCTGGAAACGGCCCAATGGAATAATGGGCCGTTAATGGGTGTAAAGCTATACACTATTCATTATGGGCCAGTTTCACCACGGGTCTTTAATGGGCCCAGAGTTCAAAGGGCCTCATATGGGCCAAAAGAAATCATGGGCCGTACATGGGCCGGAAGTTACAACGGGCTGGAATCATATTGGACGGCCCAGATGACACTACTGGGCCAAATTCGGATAGGCCATAACGGGCCGTGAGTTAGCGGGTTGTAAATGGGCTATATGCGAACAAGCCGTTAACAGGCTTTCCATGGGCCGGCCCGCCACCTTTTGGCCAAGTCAAACAGGCCGTCCTTTTGACCTGAATGGGCCACTGTTGGGCTGATCCACGTGTCAACGTATCATAGGCGCGTCCCGTCCAATCGCTGGATGACATCTGCCCCAACGCGGAGTTGACACATGTTTCTTTCGGCCAATGAGAATTTTACACGTGGAAAATCGCCATTGGTTGTTGCTGTTAATGGGTTATCGGATCCAAAACAGGACCTGATAGCTTAACGGCGACCCGTTACGGTGGATGCCACGTGTCGGTTACCCTTGACGAAAGCACTTCCATGACGCGCCATTTATCGTCATGGAAGTGGACACTTCCGTGATGATAATTTTGGTATTGTCATGGAACACTTCTACGACAGCACAGGTATGACTATCTTGATTCTGTCATAAAATCGTCATGGATGTACATGCATGACAGAAAATGTGACCTACTGTGACAAACATGTATCATCACGGAAGTGTATTTTTTTTGTAGTGTGATATTATTCGAGATGCATATTATCTACTATGATTTAGTTTTTCCTTATTGATTGCATTATAATTTGAATACTAAATTGTTTTATCTTTCTTCTGAATCATTTAAGCTATGGACGATACCGGCAGGGACGGAGAAGAGACCATGTTCGACATCATATGCTCCCCGAGCCCAGACAATTCTCCTGAAAATGACGGCTCGCAATATCTGAACAATTCCGGTGAGGGTATATTAATATTTGATGAAGACGAACGAAGAGATGAAGGCCACGACAATGATGACGAAGGAAATGTTCTTCAAATAACAAAGATCGACGAGGTATATATATATAAGGCATATGGTGATCATTACATCTATTAATTGATTTGTGTGTGTGTGTGTGTGTGTGTGTATATATTATGAATCGATCTTTCTTCTTTTAGCCCTCCGGATCGAGCAAATCTTCTACAAGCAGGGCAGTACGAGGCCCAGCCAAAAGGTTGCAGGCTGGCATAAAGTACAACATCGATGCCATCAAACCAAATGGCGATCCGCTTGCTTCTAAAGCGAATGCGGACAAATTTACTCGTCGGTGCGGAGTTATTGTCAGGGACCAAATCCCGATCTTCGTTCAAGAATGGAATAAGCCAGTAAAGGGAGATGAAGGAGTTAGTTTTGTCTCCGAAAGAGCAAAAGATCTGCTTTGGGAATCGCTCATGTCACATTTCACCCTACCAGATCATTTGACAGATGCAGAACGGGAGAAAGTCAGGAAGAGTGCTCTTAAGAAGATGGCGATAGCATTGTGCAACCACAAGAAAAGAATATGGAACAAGTACGAAGCAGACGGAAAGCAGACTCCAGCATTCAAGGGAGCACTGGAGAAGGCAAGATATCACTGGGACTCTTTCATGAAGTTCAAGGAATCGGAAGCACCTAAGGAATGGTCCAGAATAAACAAGATTAATGCTGTGAAAAAAAAGTGGCACCATACTCTGGGGCCAGGTGGCTACCAGGTCGGCCGGCCTAAGTGGGATCAAGCTGAGGAACAGATGATTGTTGCAGGGGTCACTCCAGTTACATTGAGTTGGCCCGACAGGTGCAGGACTTGGTTTTATACGCATGGGGGGAAGTTGGACCCGAAGACAGGGCTGGTTATGGAGCGGGCAAGTCTTAAAGAAGCCTCCGACGCTTTACTTGTTGCAATAGAAGATGCTCGAATGGGGGCGTTCAAGCCCGAGAGAGAGAACGATGAGCTTACGCGCGCCCTGAAGAATCCTGAACATCCGGGACGAACACGAGGCAAAGGCGTTGTTCCGTGGTTTGAGGGGTTTGTGGATTGGAACGCCACTTACAGAAGTCGTGCGAGAAAGAAGAAGTAGGAGGAGGAGCAGAGGAAGCAGGATGCAAACCGCATTCAACAATTAGAATCAAAGCACGCGGAGTTGGAACGCGCTTTCATGCGGCAGCAGGAGCAGCTCGACTCACTTAGCCAGGAAAGGGCGTCTCAGAGGCTGCAGCAAGATCCAGCATTGGATAGCACCGTCCCATCTATGCCGAGAAGCAGCATGGGTTCCACCCCGGTCGATGATGCACTGCTGGCTAGATACCCCGTGGATGATATCAAACGTGCGACACCTTGTGAGCTACACATTAAAGTGAAGAACATATCCATGAAGGTGGCGGACGGCTATGCTTTAACAAATCCCCCTGAAGCAACCTTCCATGGCAATCCGATTCCAGCTGGCTATGCTCGTGTCGGGGTGGATGAACTGATGTCGGCATA
The DNA here is from genome assembly GCA_011799875.1 of Thinopyrum elongatum. Classification (NCBI taxonomy): domain Eukaryota; kingdom Viridiplantae; phylum Streptophyta; class Magnoliopsida; order Poales; family Poaceae; genus Thinopyrum; species Thinopyrum elongatum. The sequence goes on along the minus strand of CM022299.1, from coordinate 186,064,003 downwards.
TGACGAGCTAGAGCTTGACATTCATGGAGGTGACGAGGAGCGCACACTGGGAGAGGCCATACATCGTATCATTCTATGGAGAAAGGATTGCATCGTCTTTCCAAGGCCACCGACTCCTCCTCCAAGTCCGCCTCCGCGTCAGCCGACTCCTGCTCCTCCAAGTCCTCCACCGCGTTAGCCGACTCCTCCTCCAAGTCCGCCACCGCGTCAGCCGACTCCTGCTCCTCCAAGTTCGCAACCGCGTCAGCCGACTCCTCCTCCAAGTCCGCCACCGCGTCAGCCGACTCCAACCCTGCCCGAGACGTAGCATGGCCCTAGTCCGCCACCGCGTCAGCCGACTCCACCACCCACCCAGAGACAGAGCCCATCAGCGCGAGTCTGCCATATCGATCTCGGGCGCGTCAGCCTTCTCCAAAGGGAAGAGAGCACCAAGCAAGAAAGACTCTCCTCCTGCCAAAAAGAAGTTGGCTTGCGACAGGAGTGACGAGGAAAACAAGGCCATAGTGGATGCCGAAGTGAAGGCCTTTTTTGCGAATAAACCCCCCCCCCCCCCCGCCCCGCCAAAGGAGAAAATACCTGAGGAAGTCCTACAACACTTTATTGATAATGCTCAACCGACTGTGAAGAGACCGGCCTCAGACTATGAGCACTCTATTAAGAAGTTATATCATGCACAAAAAGAGAAGGAGTCGAGCTCGAGCTCGAGCCAAGCAGTTGGTAAAAAAAGCGGGAAAACTGTTCCCCAGCTGGGAGAACAGGCAGTGCAATCGATCCCCCCGCTCATTGTAAACCACATGTGAGTACCGCCGATCAGCTGGTAATAACCGACGATCATAGAAGGATGGCTAAAGAGGCCGGTGTCACTGTTTACCAACTCCTAGAGATCGAGCCTATCCCCGTGATTCAAGATGACGAAGTAGCATGGAAATATGTCCCCGGCCAACCTCTGGTCAGGCCTGAGGAGGTCCCGCTTGTATCAACTAAAATGCGCAGATTGCATGAGTGGTACCTGAGAGAAATAAAGAACGGGCGAGAGGCCCTCATGGTAAAAGTCAAGGCAGAGCATTACTTCCATGCAAAAGATTTGTGGGTTGAGTTTTAAGAAATGTTTCAGTTATTCAATCAAGATGCATTCGACAAATCTCTCGTCAGTTGCTATTGTCTGTAAGTGATTTCTTTCTGTAATTTAAGTCTCTAACTGTGCTCGTTTGTTACATGTAATTATCCTCACTATATTCTTTTATGTGGTATTATGCAGAATGAAGATTTATGAAATGAAAAGAGATGGACGCTATGGCATTGGGTTCATTGACCCAAATACCGTTAATGAAGAGGTGTGGTCGCGTCACAAAAATGAAACAGAGAAAAGCTTGCTATAGTTTTTGAAGAGACTAAATACCCAACCAGAAATACTACTTCCTTACAACTTCGGGTGAGTGCTGTCTTGTACTACAAATTCTGTTTTGCTTACTAGATGTTAATAAGTGTAGTTGATGAGTTATATGCACATGCCCGCTTAATTATACAAACGTGTGCGCATACAGTTTCCACTGGATCCTATTAATAATTAAAGTTGACGTGGGAAAAGTTCACGTACTGGACTCACTACTTAAACAACCTAAAGAATACTCAATCGTGAAGGACATGCTCGGCAGGTAATTTCAATCATTATCGCACTATGTCGGCCTCTTTAGTTCATTTCCTGATATCAACTAATTAATAACTCTTTTATTCATTTTTTTGTCGGCTGGCAGGGTTTGGCAAAAGTTCATCAAACAGGTTAGAGGCCCATGGAAACAAGAGCTGAAATGGGTGCGACCCAGCATACGTAATTAAGTAGTACTAGCTACATCCGCGCATCTCTTTAATTCTAGTTTTAATACCATTATCATGCTTGATTAATTATTATCTGATTGAATTCTATTCTCGTAAAGTGCATGAGTCAGGCGTCGGGGAATAATTTATGTGCATACTACGTTTGCGAGAATATTCGCATTATGATGTCCGAAAGGAACACATCTACAAGACAACTTTGGGTACGCAAACACAATTCAAAGTTCTTTTTATCATGATCTAATATATATACACACAACTAATATATTCATATTGATCTCCTTTAATAAAGATGACGGAGATGCGGGATAAGCTCCTACCAACGGACCGCATACAAGCACTTCAAGAGGAAATTGCGGGTTTTTTGCTTGACCAGGTCATAGATCCCGAAGGAGAATACCATTACACCTAATGCCTACATGTAATGATCTGCAAATTGTAGGAGAAATTGTATATATATATATATATGTGTGTGTGTGTGTGTGTGTGTGTGTGTGTGTGTGTGTGTATGCATGGTCGTACAAGAAATTCTATGATATATGATTGGTCGTACGAGAAATTCTATTATATATGACGTGTACAATATGTGGTAGCAGTGGCACTTGACAACTGCACTAGCGTAAAATATGTTTGAAATGAAAAATAATTAAATGGAAAACACAAAACGAAAAGGAAAAATAAACCATAATTCAGAAATCCTAAAACCCTAAACCCCTAAACCTCTAGTCCCGGTTGGTGTCACCAACCGGGACTAAAGGTCCCCTAGCCCCCGGCGCAGGAATGTGCCACGTGGTGGGCCTTTGGTCCCGGGCCGTGACGAACCGGAACTAAAGGCCCTTACGAACCGGGACTAAAGGCTGATTCTGCACTAGTGGTACCCGTGCAAGCATCAAGAGACACCACACTCCAAGACTTGATCAAGATTTGATCTTCCAAGATCCTGTAGTTCTTCGATCTCACGTTTTTTTTGCTTCCGCTTCCTCATACGCCCCCTCATCTATCTTCTCCACTTCATCTTCACCACCGTGTTCATCTACGCCACCCTTCATTTTATTGTAATCGAAATCAGTGAACGGGGCCCTATCGATGTCGACAGCGTTGGTGTCCAACAAGTTCACGAACTCGGCAGTGTCATTGTTTGAACCACCGCTACATTAAGCGACATCAAGTCAAGAACAACCACAATGCCGAAAAGCGAAGCAAGAACAAGAGATCGAAGATGCATACCTTCCGACCATTTCATCGAACACCTCGCTTGCGGTGGAAGCAGCGTCGTTGAACGGCATCGTCAGGGAACATCTCGCCGGGGCGGAGGGAGTGGACGAAGGCGCCGACCTTTTCGTAGGAACCTTCTTCCGCTTCACGCCCAAAACCTTGCTCACCTTCTCCGCCGGCGGCCGGGCAGATCGCATAGCGGTGGTGGCGCACGGCGCGCCTGCCTTTCCGGTGGGGCCAGCCGGATTGCCGCCCTGCACGACAATGTTGCCCTGCCGCTTGCGGGCAGGCGCGTTGGGGGCTTGGGCGACGGTGGGGGCGACATGGCCGGCGACGAGATCCGCCGGAGAAGATTGCGCGTGCGCGACCTTCACGGTGATGGGGGACGGCTGGGAGGCTTTCATGGCGGGGAAGAACGGCGGGGAAGATGGACCGGAGTGCGCGGTGGCGGGGCAATGGCGGCCGTGGAGGGGGGGAGCGGGAACGGCCGCGCGGAAATTTCCCTCGCGCCAAATCTCGCTGCGGATAGGGGGCGAGCTCGGTCTGTCTAGCGAGCACATAGCCCTTGATCCCAAGCCACGTAAGAACCCGGTGCCAAACAAACTATGAGAAAAAAAAAAGGCCAGGATTGACCGGGATTAGAAAGTACAGGGTATCAATTTCAGGGCTTTTAAGTTTAGAATTCAATTCAGACTTTCTTCTGTTTCCTATACAGCGCGACACACCCGGCCGGCGCCGTGCACATAGACCAGACGTCAGCACACGCCACTGCGCGCAAGACTGATGATGCGGTCCACGTCCACAGGGCGTCGCGCCGCAGTGCCGACCTCCGCACCTTTTCTGAAGGTTAAATCACGACGGCACCTTTTCAGACCCTGCCGCCGGCGAATGTCGACAGAACCGATTAGTCGGGGGCAGAGACCAAGGAGCCATGAAGATCTAGAACGCTCCGCTACCCAGATCCATTGTTCGATCTCGAAGCGGCCCACTGTCCTGTGTGACCCCCGGCACCAGCTCTCGTCCGGCCAGATCCCCTTTTGGGGTGCGAAGCGGGCACGCAGCGTGCTCGGTGACCGGCCGCTTCCCGTTTTCTCCCCATGCCATCCAGATTGGTACGAGCATCAAAATTTCTCTCCAAAGCACCCCTTTTTATTTGAATCTGACCTGATTAGTGGCGTCTGTAGGAGGGACTGGTCGAACCTTGGGGATGGGCCGGCGGGGTTGATCGCCGAGCTCCTACTTGCCAACGATGTGGCAGACCATATCCGCTTCCGCGCAGTCTGCCGCCCTTGGCGACAGTGTTCCACGGATCCGCACACGCATGGCATCCTGGACCGCCGATTCCACCCACGCAAATGGATTATGCTCCGGGAAGCATTCTCTGCCTCCCAGCACTGCCGCCTCCTCAACGTCTCCACCGGCCAGTGTGTCCGGATGCACCTACCGGAGCTCCGTGGCCACGATGTGTTCGGATCGACCAACGAGGGCCTCCTCGTCCTGCTGGACAGGAGCTCGTACGACGTCCGCCTATTGAACCCGCTCACACGCCAGGTGACTAATCTTCCGCCAGCAACCACACTGCTCCGCGTGAGCAGGTACGCCAGCAATCTCAGAGAGGCATTCGAGGTTTCAGACGCTGGCCTTGCCAGTGACTCCACATTTGCCGTTTTTTTCCGCGGGATCCAAATGTTAGCCGTGGCCAAGCCTGGCGATGCGTGTTGGACGCTGGTCGACAAAGAAAAATCACTTTGGACAGCTACATTGTTTGAAGGCCGCTTCTATTGCACTACCAGCCAGGGAGTCATGGTGGTGGAGACTAGTCATAAGGAGCCACCACAGTTGGTGATGGCTGCCAAGATGACCAAGGCGTTCTCCCCCATGTCGGCCACTGTGCACCTGGTGGACAATAACGGGGAGCTGCTATTGATCTACCGTACCGTACGGCAACGGCTCCACAAAGACTTGGGTGACAGCAAGGGAAGATACTTCATAGAGTATAATGCTCACCAGGTAGACTTGAAGGCGATGAACACAATACCTGTCCTTGGACTTGGTGGGGTGGGCGTGCTATATTTATAGGCTTGAAGAATGCACTTTCAGTGTCCCCTTCGGTGTTCCCTTCCATTAAGAATAACTCCATCTATGTTGGAGTGGATGATCTGTTGGGTGCTAGTTTAGAATGTAATAGAGTCCACAGCCTTATGGATGGAACTACTGAGCGTTGTGGCATTTTAGTGCATGACGACGACTCTAGCAGTGGAATGCATCCGTTTGGACCCTGGGGTATCAGTGACTATCTACGCTGGTATGTCACAGAATCTTATGATGACTCGGAGTCTGATGACTACGTTTCCGAGGATGTCTGAATGTCCCCGTGAATTTCAGTTGTTTGCGAAGAAGCCAGCTATGTGTGTCTGATGTATTTTTTGTTCCCTCTATTAGTACTTGTGCCAGAAATGCTGTATGGACCGGGCTAAAGTTGCAGAATCTACTTTCTGTTTTCTCAGTTACAGTTCGTCTGCATTTTGTTAATTTCATCCATATGAGTTTGGTAGCACCCCATCCCTGGCTAATTTCTGTATGACAAAAATGAAATATGCTCTTTTTTGCCAGATCAAGAGCTTTATTGCTTAACTAACAGGAGTTTTTGTGAGAGAAATACAATCAACTAGGCGTAACAAACTTACAGTTACAGCATCTTGACCTAGAGGTAGCCTGCGTTGCACAGAGATGACCCAACATGTTAGCATCTCTCCGAACAAACTAACTGGAAGTTCTCTAAATTACCACATGTTAGCATCTCTTGAATGTACTGGAGAATGGCAGCCATTCGCGGAAGTCTGCACATTAAGGGCCTGTTCGGAGTCCCTCCGCCCCACCACTCTGCTCCCGGAGCAATTGGAGCTGCGGTGTAAAACCGTGGAGCGATCAAATAGATGCTCCGCGGATTCTTGAAATCCGGGGAGCGTTGAATTGCCGAACAGCTCCTAACTTTGCAAAATCTTCAGCCATTCTGATTTGTGCGGATATTCAGGGCAGTGAACTTGTCGCTGCAGCCCCACCACTCTGCTCCCGGAGCAATTGGAGCTGCAGTGTAAAACCGTGGAGCGATCAAATAGATGCTCCGCGGATTCTTGAAATCCGGGGAGCGATGAATTGCCGAACAGCTCCTAACTTTGCAAAATCTTCAGCCATTCTGATTTGTGCGGATATTCAGGGCAGTGAACTTGTCGCTGCAGCCCTTCAATGGAAGATGGAAATCTTTCCTTGCAAATACTTGGGGCTGCAATTATCTTTGGGGCAGCTCACGCGTGATGAGTGGCGGCAGCTCACGCGTGATGAGTGGCAGCCGATCATTGACAGAATCATAAAACTGCTCCCAATTCAACATGGCACCCGCCGGGTTCGGTTGCGGGAAATGGTCGCTCAAACCTATACCTGTATCAATATTTTTGTCCAAACCCGTACCCGTACCTGCACCCGCACCTCGGGTTTCAAACTGTTACCATACCTGTACCCGGCCGGGTGTGGGTAATACCCACGGGTGAAAATACCCATCTCGGTAACCTTACCGAATTCACACTTCAGCATGTAATTTTCAGCATTTCCACATATACACACAACATTTCAGCATGTATATTTCAACATTTCAGCACATATATACCACATTTTAGTATTTCAGTACATGTATATCACGATTTGTTGGGCGATGGAATAAAAAGAATGGTAGTATTAACTTTCATAAGTGGATAGCAATAAGCATGAACTAGATGACACTAAACAATATCCAATTACATTCATGGATGAGTAGCCTGTAAGTGAATTTTGTAGAGAAACATTCACATCTGTTATTTCTTCTTTTTCCCAATTACAAGACAAACAAGAGGGACACAATTTTTTCTATTTTTCTTTTATTGAAGATATCGATCCTACTTCGAAATGATCAAATGAATAGACTATATAATAAGATCAACAAAACGGTGGGTTCACAAAACAAGATCAGCGCATTTAATCAAGATTATACACATGGGTAAGGGGTGGAATTTTGGGTCGAGGCTAGCGGTTGGGCTAGCCTAGGGTAAAGCGCTAGGTTTTATTTCCTTTAGTGAATGCCATATGGGACCTACCCGTTAGAAGGTACGCGGGGATGGGTATTGCCTTCCCGTACCCGGCTTACCTGATGGGTACAATTGTTTATTTTTTCCATGGGTACAATCCTTACCCTAATATGGTTTTTACCCGCCGGGTTCTCGGGTTGCGGGTACCATTACCATGTTGATCGCTGGTTGGCGGAAAGGGATGGTGGATTGTGGCGGTAGACTTATTCTGGTGCATACGGTGATCCAGACCATACCAACTCACCCTCTTTTGGTCTCGGAGAACCTCTTGGGACTCGCAAATTTCAGGAGTAGATGACTCTGGCCACCGCCTGATGTCGGCGTACCTCCTCCAGCATATTGGCCTTCTCCCAAGAGGTAAGTGCTCGCGTCCCTTCCCTTCTTCTCCCCTCCAGTTGTCTAGGTTTCTTCCATCCGCCCGACCATGGCTGCCACCTCCGCCGCATCCCCCCCATTGTTGGCCCAGTGAGAACTAGGGTCTCACAGACCCGTCAAGCATGTGTAGTAATGGTTGTGCTTGGCACTGTGATGTTGGTTACCTCTCGCTAATGTAAGCTCTCACTGCCTCTAAAGGTGGCATGCAGATCTTTGTCAAGATCCAAAATAAGGAGGGCATTTCGCCCCTGGAACAACAGTGTCTCATCTTTGCTAGCAAGCAGCTTGAGGATGGCAATACCCTTGTTGAATACAACATCCAGAAGGAGTCCATCCTTCACCTTGTCCTTCATCTACACGGTGGCATGCAGATCTTTGTGAAGACACTCATCGGGAAGACCATCACACTTGTAAGGGAGTCGTTTGACACCATCGACAACGTCAAAGCCAAGATTCACGGGGCCAGCTAAGAGCCGGTTGTCGGGAACCCATCCCTGCAACCCACATGCAGGCTTCCTCCCTTCAACGGCTGCTTGGGATTCACTACCTTGCTAACGGCTCCTTCCGCAACGGCGTCCCGGCAATTCCACCGAGAGTGGCGACGTGCGTGATAGCTGCTCCTACCATGACCTACGGTGGCGGGGCTAGTCGACATGCCTACTACAGCCTACGACGACATGCTACAGCCTATCACGATGAGGCACTGGCACAAGGTAGACCAAGGTGATTCATCGCCCTCTTTTACCAGGAGCGTGATACGTCTCCAACGTATCTATAATTTATGAAGTATCCATTCCGTGTTTACAACAATTCTATATGGTTTTGGTATGATTTGAAAGGAACTAACCCGGACTGACGCTGTTTTCAGTAGAACTACACTGGTGTTGTTTTTTGTGCAGAAATGAAAGTTCTCCAAATGAGTTGAAACTTTTCGACGATTTTTTTTGGAACAAAAGAGGCACTAGAAGCTTCGTGGGGGGGGGGGGCAGAAGGTGAAGGAGGTGAGCACAACCCACCAGGACGCGCCAGGTGCCTTGCCCGTGTGCTGGTGTCTTGTGGGCCCCTCGAAGCCCATCTTCGCGTGAAACCAACGCCAAAAAATCCTATAAATACAGAAACCCCTAGAAATAACCCTAGATCAGAAGTTTCGCCGCCACAAGCCTCTGTGGCCATGAAAAACAAATCGGGAGCCCGTTCCGGCACCCTGTCAGAGGGGAAGATCATCACCGGAGGCCATCTTCATCATCCCTATGGCCTCCATGATGAGGAGGGAGTAGTCCACTGTTGTAGGGTGGAGACCCTAAGTGGAGATCTTTCACGAATTGGAGGGGAAATCCCCAAGAACAAGAGGAACACAAAGGGGAAAACACAAGAGAACACTCAAGAACAAGTCCAATCACACATCCACTAGACTCAAATCCACACAAGATCCACAAAGGTACATAAACAACAAGAGGAACATGGATACATGGTAAAGTTCATCCCAAATCCCAAAGGGAGATGAGGTCTTGAATCCCTAGCGATCTTCTCCAATGGAGGCCTTGAACTCCAATGGAGCCTTCTCCCTCAAGAGGAAACCCACAAGGGGAGATACATGAGCTAAGCTCTAATGTCTAGATCTATTCTTAGCTAAGTCTAAATGGAGGAGGAAGAGGAGTATATATAGGTCCAAGGGATGAAGGGGTAAGGAGGGGCGAAATGGGAATACAAGGCAAAGCCCAACAGCCACACGCAGGAGGCCCCGTGCGCACGGGGTAAGTGGAGCCCGTGCGCACGGCGTATCCAGAGACCCGGCGACTTAGCCCGTGCGCACGGGCTTGTACCATGGGCACGGGGTCCCGTGTGCACGGGGTCCAAAGGCCCATGCGCACGGGGTGTCCTGAAGCTCGCAGCATGTCTTCTCGTGGACTCCCGTCGGTGCAGGTGGAACCTCGCCTTCTCCTTGACGGTTCCTTCTATGTTTCCAGGCTTCTCTCGTGGATGGTGTAGGCGCTCGCTTGTGGATGACCTCCTCCATGGCATGTTCATCATTGGGCTCAAACCTACATGGGCACATGGTAGGACGGTCAAGTAGTATACCATCCTCAAGGGAACTAAGAAGACACGCGTTAAGGATGGAATTGACCTTAGTATCATTGAAGTAGAAATTGAACGTGTCTCTTAGCAATGGGATTCTTGACATGGTGATGTCCATAGGATGCTCCGCATCATCCCCTCCCCCTTGGGAAAGATCCATCCTCGGATCAAAAACCAAATCACCATGGGAAATAGGTGGCGTCGCCGTGTAGAAGTGGACGATCACCAATCGTTCTTCATCTTGAAGCTCGAAATGGGCACTATCCAATGTCGCGCCGTCTTGTAATTCCTTCAAAAGGAGCAATGACAACAAACACTTGGAAAAAGAAATGTGGTTAGCGTTAGTGCAAAACCAAGCATTCAAGAGGTGATTCACCCAACAAGTGTTGTTATCAAGCATAACATATGGTTTGACAAAGAAGTGTGGCATGGCATTGAAGCATATAAATTGAGCACAATCAAGGATATCATGGGAACAAGCATGCAAATGGGAGGTAGAGATGCAAATATGTGTGACAAGAGAGTAAGCATCTACCTCAAGGGCATAACAAGCATGCATAAAGCCTTCAACAAATAGTCTATGGTAGGCATAGGAATCATTCACAACACCAAATAAAATGAAGTGTCTAAACACATGGGGCAAGACAATCCAAGCATAATGTGCATATGGTGTAGTGAAGATATCGTGGCACTCAACACAATGGAAAGAGCAATGGTTCAACATGTGTGAGGCAATCAAGTCAATCATGTGACAATCAAAGGTGCATGGCATATGTGAAGAAATGACATTGTTGCAACCGAGCATATGAGAGGAGCAAGTAATCCAAGAATTGGATGCAACACATAAGGCATATATATCATGAGGCATAACAATGTGGAAATCATGAATGAAAGCACTATCTCTAACATGTGTGCAATCAAGTGGTCCAAGATGACCAATAAGTCTCATGGTGGAAGCAACACAAGTAGTATGATCCGCAATATGCATGCTCATGGTTTGGGTGTTCTCGTAAGAGAAGGATATCACCTTGAAAGCATGTCCTTGTGCGTCCTTCACAATAGCGAAGCACAAGAAAAAGTGGTGTAGAAGCAAGTCATGGTCGAAAGTATGAGGCTCGCTCTCAAGAGGTCGAATGGTCAACTCACGTGAAGTGGAAGTCGACACAAAGTCCAAGTATCCTACACATACACACAATAAAACAAAGAATGTATGTGCATGGTAGATAAACACATCATCCATCATGATGGTTCTTTTCTCTTGCACATAACCATTAGAAGCAAAAGTGCATGAATAATATGATGCAATAGCTATACTCATGGCACTAGGCATATGGTGCAAAGAAGGAAGATAAGCATGCTTCACACGAAATATGTCAAAAGCTCCAAACATATGTGAGAAAGCTATGGGGGCAATCTCATTAGTAAGACTAAAAGCATTGTTGCACTCAATACATGAAAAATCATCTAGCATGAGAGAGGTAACATATGAAGACATATGACAACATGTAATAGCAATCATGTGCAAAGCATGGAAATGGATGCCATCAACCACATGAAACGAGCAAGTATGAATCATTGGTGATGCAACATAGGCAAGCATATCAATCATAGCATGCAAACTAGTGGAGCGAAGATGCAACACACTAGAGGATATCATGGCAATCATGTCATGTGAGCAAATAATAGGCATAGGCAATGCACATGACATATCGCAAGCATGAACACAAAGCAATATCAATGTATCATCATAGGCATGGGGTACAAGGCAAACATGGCAATAACAAGCAATATCTCCACCAAGCTTGCAAATACACATACAAGTACTAGAATCAAGTGTCATGTGAGATGCAAAGCATGGGACACAAATGCATGGCAAAGGCATAGAGATGATCATATCATGCAAAGTGAACATGGAAATATGGGCATATGATACATAATTGACAATAAGCCATAACCATGTGAGGGCCATGTAGAAAAAATGCGTGAAGTCTTTGCACGAAGGGAGCGGTGGTAAGGACAATCCACGGGATCCCAAATCATCATTGCTCTCTAGAGGTCGTTTCGTCAACTCATGGGATTGTGAGGTTGACGAATATTCATGGGTACCTACACAAAAGAGACACAAACCAAAGAAAGTGTGTGTGTGGTAAATGTACACATCATCCATCATTATGTGTATGTGCATGTGTGAGTTAGCACAAGATAAGCATCGCTCAAAGAAATTTGAGGCACGATAGAGAAACATGTCATCCATCATGCAATGATAGTTATTGTGTCCAACATGATTAGGACGCAAATTATAGCAAGTGTGTGGCACATCAATAGCATTTTTATTCATGGGATGCATATGGTGCACACAATCATGGGGATCATGCAATGGATGGGATGGATCAAAATCTCCTAAAATGTATGAGGAAACTATGGGGGCCTCCTCATGTGCAATAGCAGAAGCATAAGATGGAGAAAATTTACAACATGACAAACAATGCATGTCCAAAGCTAGGTGGTCATGGCATGGCATATGAGATAAATGATGCAAAGGGAGCATATCAATATCATCACAGGAAAAGCAATGCCAATAACCATGGGTTTGTCATCTATGCCATATGTGCAAATTGGGTTTATTTTAATGGCATATGCATAATCACTACGATGAGATTGCAAATATGACATACGGGTGATCTCATGCATAGCATATGACAAATCAAGCGGATTGTCAAACATGATGTGACCAAGAGAATTATCACAAGAAATCCTATGTAACATGGCATCACAACTAATAGACTCCACATGGCAATCATCAAACTCATCATAAATGGGTAAATAATCGCATGGGGAAATCATACTAGCATGAAGCATGGTAATAGGTGGATCAACATCATGCAAGCAATCAATGTCAAGAATGTCCACTAGTGGGACAAGAGCATCACCTTCACCTATGTTACCTTTCTCATTCCACTCATGTGGTGTAGGTGAGGTAGTAAGAACCAAAGCGTGGTCATCATCATCGTGATGGAACCATGTGGGGGGGTGCATCATAGTCCACCATGGCCATCGTCTTGTCCAAAGGAAGGACGAAGTCATCGAAGATCGGCGCGTCATCATATATGGGACCTAGCACCAAATGAGAAGAGACAATAGAGGTAGAGGGTAAGTCGTTAGAAATCGAAATGGCCTCACATGCCCTCTCAACTACCTCACTCTCTCAGTCTCTCTATGTGGTTGTGGCTCACTCACTCCCTCAAGGTAGGTGCACTCAATGTCACATATGGTGGAGTCACACAAATCACTCAAGTGGTGGTGGTGGTGGCTCTCCTCACATGGGAGTTGTGGCAGCTCATCATATATGGGGCTAGTGATGAAGTCACTCTCACTCTCACTATGGTGGCAAAAGTCATTCAAGTCATCATACGTCACCATGGTCGAAGGGAAAATCCCATGCTCAACCATCTTATAGCGATTGTCGTGGATGAAGGCCGAAGATGGCACATCATCACTCTTGCCGTGGATGAAGACCGAAGATGGCACATCATCACTCTCGCCTCCAAAGATGGAAGCATCGTCTTGGAGCTCATCGGGCTTGGACATCTTGGTGGTACTAGCCTCATGCTCGCCGTCTTGGAGTGTGGTCATCGTGAAGTGAGCTCAGGGTCGAGTAGACTTGGCCTTCTTGAGTTCTTGCTCCGCCTTGAGAGCACCAATGTAGTTGTCGTCGAGGGACTTGTAGTTCGCAAGGAAGATAGTCTTGGAGATGTCGTTGTTCAATCCCATCATAAAGTAGAACTTCATCCAAATGGGGTCATCCACACCGGCTCGTCGCAAGGCTTTCTTCATGTTCTTGAAGTACTCATCGAGGGACTTGGATCCTTGTATGGTGTTCTCCAATTGGCGTTGAAGATGTTCCGTGTAGGTGGAAGGCACAAATTCTCGCCTCATCGCTTTCTTCATCGTGGGCCAAGTCATGGTGAATCTTGTCGAAGGTCTATGAAGCCACCATGTCTATGCATAGTCGTGGAAGGTACTTGTGGCGCACTTCACTTGATTGTCAGAGGGGACTTGGTGTAGCTTGAGGTAGTCGTCCATCTTGCGCTCCCACTCGAGGTACTCTTCGGGGTCATGAGTCCCAAAGAATGGAAACTCATCATCGTCGGTGAAGTCGAAGTAGCTCGTGGAAGTAGTGGACTTGAGCTCGAGGATTAGGCGAAGATGCCGTACGTCCGAAGGTGAAGATGCCTTGAAGTCACTTGGTGAAGATGCTAATGTTGTTGAAGAAGTCATAGCGTCGAGGTTGAAGTCGTGGCTCTGTATGGCCTGTGCACATGGGTTGTCAGAGGCCGTGTGCACGGGGTCCCGTCTGCATGGGAGTCGAAGGCCCGTGGGAACGGGGTTGGCAGAGAAGCCAACATGCTCTCGGAAGGCTGCTCTTCCATTCTTTTGGTACGCCCTTGATGGCCTTCAGCTTCGTGGTCTTGTCGGTGCTGATGCCGTGGTGTACTTGCCGAAGCTGGTAGCTCTTGAACCTTTGCACTTGAGCATCTTCTCGAAGATGAGGAAGACCGCTTGCGGTTGTTGATGAGGACCTTGAGCTCCTCCATGTGCTTGTCCATCTTAGCGTCGATGAAGTTCTTCATAGCATCGAACTCGTCGTCGTGGTTGTAGACCGGAGATGATGTGCTTTGCCTATCCATCACAAGACTCGAGCAAAGGTGAGTAGGAAATGAGATAAACAATACCAAGCTACCTTTTCCCAAAGTTGAGGATGTATCTCGTGTCACTCAATGTGAAATGAAAGAATAGTGGAATTGGTACCGGACTTGTTCACTCACACCTACAAAGTAAAGCTTGTCGAGTGGCTTGGTTAGGACAGGTGGCACAAATTCATGCAAATTGAAGTCCAAGATATTCTAAATGTTGAAATAAATCCAAAGGACTCAAAATGCAAAGCAAGTGATCACAAATATAGAGGAGGGCAATAAAGAAACACACACGATGGGATAATGGGGCTTGTGCAACTATAGGGATGAGCACTACAAAAATTGCCTAACGAAGACTAAGCTCGTGTTGCACAAACACTAGGAGAGCACTAGCTTGATTGCACACTTGGGCACGATTCACCACTTGGCACCAACCTATATGTATGCAAGCTAAATGTTTCCTATTCCATGTATCCTCATGCACAAGTATCCCTTTTCATGCTCAACTCTCTTTTGCTTATAAGCTTATGATCTTTCTTTTCTTGCTTAAAAGCTTTTTTTTTGACTTTTTTTTGCTCTTCTCTTCCTTTCCACTATGCTTATTGAGCCTCAACTACAAACATGAGATAAGTATCACAAGATACGCACGGGAGCAAGTAATTGCACTATATGATATATCCAATGATGCAACAATATGATATCGTATCACTATGGTGCACAAGTTTTTGCGAAGCCCGTCAATACTCGGATAGCTAGTCTCAATAGGTCTGAGGGTATGCGCAAAGATGGTGGGGCTATCAAGATGTAATGGCACGGAAGGAAAAGTTAATGATGGAATGGATACCTTCGTCACACTTAACCTTTCACGAAGTCGGGGGTAACCAGCCTTGCTTTCGGTTGAAGATGGTCTCAAAGGATGGATGGTCGTTGTCGATGTGGAATGTCGTGGTGGATGTAGTCGATGGAATTAGGCGTTACTCATATCGCTCCATGTGGTGGTTGATGAATATGTAACCGTCCCTAAGTAGCCGAAACACCATAGGAGACTCAAATCACAACTCAAAAAACCACAAATACAAAAGGAACCAAAATGGGTTAGTTTGCGGAAGTTTTATTCGGTGGTGCGGAAGTTATGGCGGAGGGCCTATGCAAAAGATGCAAAAATGGACAAAATTTGATGGAGTCAAATGGTGGTAAAACCAAGATGAGCAGCTCGAGCACGTCGCTAGCTTTTCAACGAGCCAAACAACACCCAAATCGGAGTTCGGGAGTGGGAGTTATGGCCGAAAACATAAAGCGTGCACGGCTGTTTCTGGGAGGGCCATGCGCACGGGGTCTTAGGCCCGTGGACATGGGGTCCCGTGCGCATGGTACAAGGCTATGGGCACGGGGTGTCTAGGAACTTTTCGGGGGCCCGTGGACACGGGGTCTGGGGCCCGTGGACACGGGGTTGGTGGAAATTTCATGATTTTGAGGTCAAATTTGAAGGGGAAAGAAAAATTGGGGTATGGGGACGCAATAGAAGGTAGATCTACTTGCTAAACACCAGATCCATGGATTGAAACCAATAAAAACTCACAAGAAACATCAAATCACAAAAAAATTGGTATGGCTCTTTTTGTGGGGAATTTTCAAAATTGGGCAAGAACAAGCAAAATTAGGCTAGAAAACAAGGAGGGGGGCTCCAATTTCGTGAGAAACCATGGCTCTGATACCAAGATGTTGTAGGGTGGAGACCCTAAGTGGAGATCTTTCATGAATTGGAGGGGAGATCCCCAAGAACAAGAGGAACACAAAGGGGAAAACAGAAGAGAACACTCAAGAACAAGTCCAATCACACATCCACTAGACTCAAATCCACACAAGATCCACAAAGGTACATAAACAACAAGAGGAACATGGATACATGGTAAAGTTCATCCCAAATCCAAAAGGGAGATGAGGTCTTGAATCCCTAGGGATCTTCTCCAATAGAGGCCTTGAACTCCAATGGAGCCTTCTCCCTCAAGAGGAAACCCACAAGGGGAGATACATGAGCTAAGCTCTAATGTCTAGATCTATTCTTAGCTAAGTCTAAATGGAGGAGGAAGGGGAGTATATATAGGTCCAAGGGATGAAGGGGTAAGGAGGGGCAAAATGGGAATACAAGGCAAAGCCCAACAGCCACACGCAGGAGGCCCCGTGTGCACGGGGTAAGTGGAGCCCATGCGCACGGCGTATCCAGAGACCCGGCGACTTAGCCCGTGCGCACGGGCTTGTACCATCGGCACGGGGTCCCGTGTGCACGGGGTCCAAAGGCCCGTGTGCACGGGGTGTCCTGAAGCTCGCAGCACGTCTTCTCGTGGACTCTCGTCGGTGCAGGTGGAACCTCGCCTTCTCCTTGACAGTTCCTTCTATGTTTCCAGGCTTCTCTCGTGGATGGTGTAGGCGCTCGCTTGTGGATGACCACCTCCATGGCATGTTAATCATTGGGCTCAAACCTACTGGGCACATGGTAGGACGGTCAAGTAGTATACCATCCTCGAGGGAACTAAGAAGACACGCATTAAGGATGGAATTGACCTTAGTATGATTGAAGTAGAAGTTGAACATGTCTGTTAGCGATGGGATTCTTGACATGGTGATGTCCATAGGATGCTCCGCATCATCCACCCTCGTTTTTACCAGTAGCTATGTGTTTAATCTCCCTCTCTCTCTCTCTCTCTCTCTCTCTCTCTCTCTCTCGTGTTCTTGATTTGGCACGATCTTGATGTATCGCGGGCTTTGTTAATATAGTTAGATCATATGGTGTTTCTCCCTCTCTATCTTGTTGTGATGAATTGAGTTTTCCCTTTGAGATTTCGTTATTATCGGATTGAATACTTTTATGGATTTGAGAGCACTTGATTTATGTCTTGCTATGAATACCCGTGGTGACAATGGGGTATCATATTGATTCACTTGATATATGTTTTGGCACTCAACTCGCGGATTGCCGAGGTGACATTGGGGTAATCTATGCATAGGGGTTGATGCACGTTCTCGTCTTTGTTTCTCCGGTAGAAATCTTGGGGCACTCTTTGAGGTTCTTTGTGTTGGATTGAGTATTATGAATCTGAAATTATTTGATGCATCTCGTATAATCAACTCACGGATACTCGTGGTGACATTGGAGTATCTAGGTGACATTAGAGTTGGTTGATGTGTATCATATGGTGTTATTTTAGCACGAACTCTTAGATAGATCGATCGAAAAGGATAACTTGGTGTTATTTTAGTATGACCTGTTGGATAGATCAATCGGAAAGGATAAATTTGAGGTTGTTTCGTACCCTACAAACATATTTGTCTTATGTTCTCCACTTGATAAGAACTTTGGAGTGATTCTTCATCGCACGTTGAGAGATGGTTATATGATCCAATTATATTAGCATTGTTGAGAGATTGCACTAGCGAAAGTACGGACTCTAGGCCTCATTTTCAAGCAGTGCAATACCGTTTGTGCTCACATGATTGAGCTACTGTACTAATCATGTTTACCTACTATTTTTGTGTGTTCACATGATTGAGCTACTGTAGTAATCATGTTTTATAGCTTTTGTTTCAATAAAGTACCAAGTAAGGCCTTTCGGATAGTGAGGATGATAGTTGACTTTATTCTGTGCAAAAACAGAAACTTTTTCTTCCAGTAACAGAATTTTGTAAATTCTTAATTTTTGACACATTATTAATATACAAATTGCCTATGTTTTCCTAATTTTTCAGAATTTTTGGAGTAACAGAAGTATGGTCATTGTCCAGGTCATTATAGACTGTTTTGTCGGTAACCTCACAAGGAGCTATATTTTCATTCATCACATGATTATGTGTTTTGCTTGGAGTGTCATTTTTTTTGTTAGGATTTGCTTCTGTTATTTATAATAATGTTTCATATCTTTTACTTCAATAAAAATGTCAAGATAGCCTTTACCATGCTTATTTTGCAAGTCTATATTTTGCTGTTTTGAAAACAGAAAGTTGCACGCTAGTGCGTGAATTCTTGAGAAAAGTCAGAATGTGATCAAATGTTGAAACTTTTTGCACAATAAGCTATGACAAATTTTCTATAGTGTGGTAAATTTTCAGAATTTTTGGAGCTAAAGAAGTATGAATATTCTTGCATCATTTACAGACTGTTATGTTTAGACAGATTGTTGTTATGATTGCATTGCTTGCATATATTTGCTTGTTTAATGATTCTATTTGAGGATAGGAGTATTAAATATGCAGAGGCATTTAGTATGCAATGTTAAATTATAATTTTAGTGATTTTCTACAGTAGAAAATGATAAGGTTTTGCATTGATTTATACTAACTTATCTCACGAGTTCTTGTTAAGTTTTGTGTGGATGAAGTTTTTAAGAATTAGGGGAAACCGGGATATAAAAGGAATTAAGGAGACACAAAATCTCAAGCTTGGGGATGCCCAAGGCATCCCAAGTTAATATTCCAAGAAGTCTCAAGCATCTAAGCTTGGGGATGCCCTGGTAGGCATCCCACCTTTCTTCATCAACAATTATCGGTTAGTCTCGGTTGAGCCTAAGTTTTTGCTTCTTCACATGATGTGTGCTATCCTTGGAAAGTCATTTTATATTGTTTTTCTTGCTGTTTTAATAAAATACTTAGATCTGAAAGTTGCTAAATAAGAGAGAGTCCTCAAATAGCTACCAATTTACTTAACTACTCGCTTGATCTTCACTTATATCTTTTTGGAGTACTTTGTCATTTACTCTTGTGCTTCACTTATATCCTATGAGTAATTTTTTGAATGAATTGAATATCATAAAGTTGAAATTATATGTGCTTCATATGCTTGTATCATACCCAGTAGTAGCTTCACATCGGGTTTAGAAAGTGAAATCTTTTTAAGCTTGACAATCACAATATTGGTCATACAAGCAATTCATGAATGATTAGTATAAGGAAGAGAACTTTCACATACAAATATATTATCTTGGACATCTTCTATGATTGTGAATACCCATTAATTATTTTCAAACTTGAGCAAATTAGTTGAAGTTGGACAAGTGATGTCTACTACACAACTTGTTCTTGTAGACTCGTGTTGGGCCTCCAAGCGCAGAGTTTTGTAGGACAGTAGCAAATTTCCCTCAAGTGGATGACCTAAGGTTTATCAATCCGTGGGAGGCATAGGATGAAGATGGTCTCTCTCAAACAACCCTACAACCAAATAATAAAAAGTCTCTTGTGTCCCCAACACACCAAATACAATGGTAAATTGTATAGGTGCACTAGTTCGGCGAAGAGATGGTGATACAAGTGTAGTAATGATAGTAGATATTGATTTTTGTGATAGTAACAATGAAAAACAGCAAGGTAACAAGTAACGAAAGTGAGCACAAACGGTATTGCAATGCTTGAAAATGAGGCCTAGGGTCCGTACTTTCGCTAGTGCAATCTCTCAACAATGCTAATATAATTGGATCATATAACCATCTCTCAACATGCGATTAAGAATCACTCCAAAGTTCCTATCTAGCGGAGAACATAAGAAGAAATTGTTTGTAGGGTACGAAACCATCTCAAAGCTATTCTTGCCAATCAATCTATCCTAGAGTTCGTACTAAAATAACACCAAGCTATTCTTTCCGTTCGATCTTACCAAGAGTTCATACTAAAATAACACCATATGATACACATCAACCAACTCTAATGTCACCTAGATACTCCAATGTCACCGCGAGTATCCGTGAGTTGATTATACGATATGCAT
Organism: Thinopyrum elongatum; assembly: GCA_011799875.1. Lineage (NCBI taxonomy): Eukaryota > Viridiplantae > Streptophyta > Magnoliopsida > Poales > Poaceae > Thinopyrum > Thinopyrum elongatum. The sequence goes on along the minus strand of CM022299.1, from coordinate 186,043,940 downwards.
CAAACAATTTCAGATTCATAATACTCAATCCAACACAAAGAACATCAAAGAGTGCCCCAAGATTTCTACCGGAGAAACAAAGACGAGAACGTGCATCAACCCCTATGCATAGATTACCCCAATGTCACCTCGAGAATCCGCGAGTTGAGTGCCAAAACACATATCAAGTGAATCAATATGATACCCCATTGTCACCACGGGTATTCATAGCAAGACATATATCAAGTGTTCTCAAATCCATAAAAGTATTCAATCCGATAAAACGAAATCACGAAGGGAAAGCTCAATTCACAACAAGATAGAGAGGGGAAAACACCATATGATACCAACTATATTAACAAAGCCCGTGATACATCAAGATCGTTACATCTCAAGAACATGAGAGAGAGAGAGAGAGAGAGAGATTAAACACATAGCTACTGGTACAAACCCTCAGCCCCGAGGGTGGACTACTCCCTCCTCATTATGGTGGCCGCCGGGATGATGAAGATGGCCACCGGTGATGATTTCCGCCTCCGGCAGGGTGCCGGAACGGGGTCTAGATTGGTTTTTCATGGCTACAGAGGCTTGCGGCAGCGGAACTTCTGATCTAGGGTTATTTCGGATGGTTTCTCTATTTATAGGATTTTTGGCGTCGGTTTCACACGAAGATGGGCCTCGGGGTGAGCACAACCCACTGGGGCAAGCCCGGCCCCTCAGGCGCGCCCTGGTGGGTTGCGCCCTCCTCGTGGCTCTTCTGGCCCTCCCACGAAGCTTCGGGGGTCTCTTTTGTTCCAAAAAAAATCATCAAAAAGTTTCAGCTCATTTGGAGAACTTTCATTTCTGCACAAAAACAACACCACGGTAGTTCTGCTGAAAACGGCGTCAGTCCGGGTTAGTTCCTTGCAAATCATACCAAAAACATATAAAATTGTTGTAAACATGGCATGGATACTTCATAAATTATAGATACGTTGAAGACATATCAGCATCCCCAAGCTTAATTCCTACTCGTCCTCGAGTAGGTAAATGATAACAGAAATAATTTATGAAGTGTGAATGCTAGCATAGTGCATAAGTTTGATCAATGATAATTTCAATCACTTGTCCCAGCATCATAACAGTAACTCTTTCTCATAAAACTCATCATGACAAACTAGCAATCAATTCACATGTTAAGGTTCAAATAATGAATTCTCTTGAAACTTAACAACCTATGTTCTCAGTCACCAAGCAATTGCAATTCAACTTATTCAACAGAGTCTAAGTAAGAGCTCCACATACTCAATCATCATATAGTCTTCCATGATTGCTAGTACTCAAAGCATATTCTTAGAACAAATGGCATCCATCGAACACAGAGAAAGATATGGGCTTAATATTTTGCCTCCCAACTCATTTATCATAGAGATAATTGTCAACAATAATAAATCATGATCAAATATATTTGACTGGTCATATGTGCCTAGATCTTTCCCCACCACATGATTTTTGCCTACTAGAGAATAATTGAGGTTGAAATGAGAATGCATACTATTGACTCTTTGCATAAAAGTAAATACTGAAAAGTAAAAGATAGGCCCTTCGCAGAGGGAAGCAGAGGTTGTCATGCGCTTTTTATTTGGATGCCCAAGCTCTTAATGCAAAGGAACATCACGTTATATTGCCCCTTATGATAGCAACCTTTATTATGCAGTTCGTTGCTTTTATTACTTTGCCATCACAAGCTAGTACAACGCTCAATTTTCCCTTACAATAAAAGATCAAACATATTTAGGAGCAATTTTTATTGCTTTATGCACCGATGACAACTTACTTGAAGGATCTTATTCAATCCATAGGTAGGTATGGTGGACACTCATGGCAAGAAACTGGGTTTAAGGGTTTTTGGATGCACAAGTAGTATCTCTACTCAGTACGAGTTTTTGTCTAGCAAAAGATCCTAGGCAAACACCACATGTTGGAGGATCCATAACAATATAACTTCTATGCAAATATACCCAAACATAACTCATTACGTTGTCTTCCTTGTCCAACTTCAACTAATTTGCTCAAGTTTGAAAATAATGAATGGGTATTCACAATCATAGAAGATGTACAAGATAATATTTTTGCAAGTGAAAGTTCTCTTCCTTATTGTGATTGTCAAGCTTCAAAAGATTTCACTTTCTAAACCCAATGTGAGGCTACTACTAGGCATAATATGAACATATAATTTCAAATTCATGATATTCAATTCATTTAACAATTTACTCATAGGATATAAGTGAAGCACAAGAGTAAATGACAAACTACTCCAAAAAGATATAAGTCAAGATCAAGCGAGTAGTTAAGTTAATGGGTAGCCATTTGAGGACTCTCTCTTATTAAAAAAATTTAGATCTAAGTATTTTATTAAAAAAGCAAGCAAATTGAAAATAAAATGACATTCCAAAAATAGCACACATCATGTGAAGAAGCAAAAACTTAGGCTAAACCGATACTAACCGATAATTGTTGATGAAGAAAGGTGGGATGCCTACCGGGGCATCCCCAAGTTTAGATGCTTGAGACTTCTTAGAATATTATCTTGGGATGCCTTGGGCATCCCCAAGCTTGAGCTTTTGTGTCTCCTTAATTCCTTTTATATCACGGTTTCCCTAAATCTTAAAAACCTCATTCACACAAAACTCAACAAGAACTCGTGAGATAAGTTAGTATAAATCAATGCAATAACCTTATCATTCTCTACTGTAGAAAATCACTAAAATTATTATTCAAAATTTCATACTAAATGCCTCTGCATATTTAATACTCCTATCCTCAAATAGAATCATTAAACAAGCACACATATGCAAACAATGCAAACATAACAGCAATCTGCCAAAACAGGATAGTCTGTAAAGGATGAATAATTATCCATACTTATTTAACTCAAAAAATTCTGAAAAATTACCACACTGTAGAAAATTTATCATATCTTATTGTGCAAAAAATGTCAACATTTTATCACATTCTTAATTTCCTCGGGAATTTTTGCAACAGCGACAAACTTTCTGTTTTGAAACAGCAACTCATATACTTGCAAAATAAGCATGGTAAAGGCTGTCCTTGCCACTTTTATTGAAATAAAAGATACAAAACATTATTATAAATAACAGCAATCAAATCCTAACAAAATAAAATGATGCTCCAAGCAAAACACATATCATGTGACTAATGAAAATATAGCTCCAAGTGAGGTTACCGATAATGTTGGAGACGAAAGAGGGGACGCCTTCCGGGGCATCCCCAAGCTTAGTTGCTTGGATCTTCCTTGAATATTACCTTGGGGTGCCTTGGTAATCCCCAATATGAGTGTCTTTTCACTCCTTATTCTCCTCATATCGATATCTCACCCAAAACTTGAAAACTTCAATCACACAAAACTTAACGGAACTTCGTGAGATGGGTTAGTATGATAAAGACAAATCATTCACTTTGGTACTGTCAAGACAAGATTCATAATTGTTCTCACACAACGACTACTGTAACCTATAATTTATACAATTTATATTGAGCAATATAAGCCATAGAAACTAGAAAACAAGCAAACTATGCATTGAAAAAAGAATCTGTCAGAAGCAGAACAGTCTGTAGTAATCTGTACTCTAACCGTACTTCTGTTACTCCAAAAATTCTAAAACATTAGGAAAACGTAGGGAATTTATATATCAATCATCTGTAAAAATTTCAGATCAAAATCGTGTTCCATTGAATTTTTAAAATTCCTGGACTGAGTTCAAAAGTTTCTGTTTTTGCACAGAATCAAGTCAACTATCATCCACACTATCCTAAAGGCTTTACTTGGTACTTTATTGAAACAAAACATATAAAACATGATTACTACAGTATATTAATCATGTGAACAAACAAAAGCAGTAGGGGTAAATGTTGGGTTGTCTCCCAACAAGCGCTTTTCTTTAATGCCTTTTTAGCTAGGCATGATGATTTCAATGATGCTCACATGAAAATAAAGTATTGAAACATAATGGGAGCATCATGAAGCATATGACTATCACATTTAAGTCTAACCCACTTACTATGCATAGGGATTTTGTGAGCAAATAATTTATGTGAGCAAGAATCAACTAGCATAGGAAGGCAAAACAAGCATAACTTCAAAACTTTTAACACATAGAGAGGAAACTTGATATTATTGAGATATGTAGAAGCACATGTTCCTCTCCCATAATAATTGTCAGTAGCATCATGAATGAATTCAACAATATAGCTATCACATAAAGAATTATTTTCATGATCCACATGCATAAAAAAATTATTACTCTCCACATACGCAAATTTATTCTCATGAATAGTAGTGGGAGCAAACTCAACAAAATAACTATCATGGGATTGAAAATTAAAACCATGATGACAAATTTCATGGTTATCATTATTCTTTATAGCATACATGTCATCACCATAATCATCTTACATAGCAACTTTGTTTTCATAATCAATTGAAACCTCTTCCAAAATAGTGGATTCATAATTAAATAAAGTCATGACCTCTCCAAATCCACTTTCATCAATATAATCATCATAAACAGGAGGCATGCAATCATCATAGTAAATTTTCTCATCAAAACTTGGGGGAGTAAAAATATCATCTTCAACAAATATAGCATCCCCATGCTTGTAGCTTTGCATATCATTAGCATCATGGATATTCAAAGAGTTCATACCAACAACATTGCAATCATGCTCATCATTCAAAGATTTTTTATCAAACATTTTATAGAATTATTCTTCTATCAATTGAGCACAATTTTCCTTTCCATCATTTTCAATAAAGACATTATAAAGATGAAAAACATGAGACCACCACAAATCCATTTTATTGTAAATTTCTTTTATAAACCAAACTAGTGATAAAACAAGAAACTAAAAGATTCGATTACAAGATCTAAAGATATACCTTCAAGCACTCACCTCCTCGGTAACGGCACCAGAAAAGAGCTTGATGTCTACTACACAACTTGTTCTTGTTGACTCGTGTTGGGCCTCCAAGCGCAAAGTTTTGTAGGACAGTAGCAAATTTCCCTCAAGTGGATGACCTAAGGTTTATCAATCCGTGGGAGGCGTATGATGAAGATGGTCTCTCTCAAACAACCCTGCAACCAAATAATAAAAAGTCTCTTGTGTCCCCAACACACTAAATACAATGGTAAATTGTATAGGTGCACTAGTTCGGCGAAGAGATGGTGATACAAGTGTAGTAATGATAGTAGATATTGATTTTTGTGATAGGAACAATGAAAAACAGCAAGGTAACAAGTAACTAAAGTGAGCACAAACGGTATTGCAATGCTTGAAAATGAGGCCTAGGGTCCGTACTTTCGCTAGTGCAATCTCTCAACAATGCTAATATAATTGGATCATATAACCATCCCTCAACGTGCGATGAAGAATCACTCCAAAGTTCCTATCTAGCGGAGAACATAAGAAGAGATTGTTTGTAGGGTACGAAACCACCGCAAAGCTATTCTTTCCGGTCAATCTATCCTAGAGTTTGTACTAAAATAACACCAAGCTATTCTTTCTGATCGATCTAACCAAGAGTTCGTACTAAAATAACACCATATGATACACATCAACCAACTCTAATGTCACCTAGATACTCCAATGTCACCGCGAGTATCCATGAGTTGATTATACCATATGCATCAAACAATTTCAGATTCATAATACTTGAAAGCACAAGTGCTCCTTGTAAAAGCACAAGTGCTCCCTGGGTGATTTTGGTAATTAATGTCAACATATCTCTTGTTGGACTAATATTTTCATCTAGTATATTTCAGATAGTTCAGCAAAGGCGTGGCATGGACAAGAGGATGTGGAACCCCTTCAAGATGCTAAAGACAGAAGATTGGCAAAGGCTCAAGACTCTTCATTTCTATTTCAGTGATCCAAGATCACATTGAGTCCATAGGAAAAGCCAATACTATTAAAAGGGGATGAGGTGTTGCTTAATGGTCTACTTGCTCAAAGTGCTTAGTGATATGCTCCAAATCCCTCAGCCACTTTCTCAAATCAAAATATGTCCTAAACCTAAAGTCAAACTCGGACCCACCGATTTGATTCATCCGGCGCCACCGAGTTTCCTTGACATAGCCACTGCCAGAAACCCTAATCAGTTCGGTCTCACCGATGGGATCTCAGTCTCACCGAGATGGGATTGCAAACTCTCTGTTGCCTATTGCAACTATTTCGGTCTCACCGAAATATGCAGTCGGGCCCACTGAGTTTGCTTGACCAACTTTCTGTTTGCTTATTACTAAAATCGGTCACACCGAGTTTGTGTAATCGGTCAAACCGAGATGAGGTTTTACCCTAACCCTAGCACATCGGTCCCACCGAGTTGATTATATCGGTCCCACCAAAAAGCCTAACGTTCACATTTTTGACTGGATCGGTCTCACCGAGTTTACCTGTTCGGTCTGACCGAGTTGGCTCATTTGTGTGCAACAGTTAGATTTTGTGTGGAGGCTATATATACCCCTCCACCCCCCTCTCCATTAGAGAGAGAGCCATCAGAATGTGCCTACACTTCCACTACTCATTTTCTGAGAGAGAACCACCTACTCATGTGTTGAGACCAAGACATTCCAATCCAACCACAAGAACCTTGATCTCTAGCCTTCCCCAAGTTGCTTTCCACTCAAATCATCTTTCCACCATAGCCAAATCTGTGAGAGAGAGTTGAGTGTTGGGGAGACTATCATTTAAAGCACAAGAGCAAGGAGTTCATCACCAACACACCATCTATTACCTTTTGGAGAGTGGTGTCTCCTAGATTGGTTAGGTGTCACTTGGGAGCCTCCGCCAAGATTGTGGAGTTGAACCAAGGAGTTTGTAAGGGCAAGGAGATCGCCTACTTCGTGAAGATCTACCCGATTGAGGCAAGTCCTTCGTGGGCGATGGCCATGGTGGGATAGACAAGGTTGCTTCTTCATGGACCCTTCGTGGGTGGAGCCCTCCGTGGACTCGCGCAACCGTTACCCTTTGTGGGTTGAAGTCTCCATCAATGTGGATGTACGATAGCACCACCTATCGGAACCACGCCAAAAATCTCTGTGTCTCCAATTGTGTTTGCACACTCCAATCCCATCCCTTTACTTTCTTGCAAATTGCATGCTTTACTTTCCGCTGCTCATATACTCTTGCCATGCTTGCTTGAAATGTATTGTGAATGCTTAAACTTGTGCTAAAACTCCACCTCAACTTGAAGAACTTAAAAACTGCTACTTTTGCTTGTTGAGGGTCTATTCACCCCCCTCTAGACCCCTCTTCTCGATCCTTTCAATTGGTATCAGAGCATTGGTCTCCATTGCTTTCATTTAATCACCATTGGAGGAAGATGGATGAGTCTACGATTGGGAGTATTAGACGTAGAGTACCTTTACTTGATGGAGAGTTCTATCATGATTCTAAAAATGAGATGCTTGTGATTTTCAATGAATATCACTTGAACAAGTACATTACTACCCCTTGTGCGCCTCCTATTGATCCTTTCCATCCTACCCCCGATGAGTCTCTTGACATGATCCGCAATCTTAGAACTGTTAATCTTATCATTAGAGGATTGCCTAGAAACTTGATTGTGTGCTTTCCTACACTTGAATGTGCTTACACTATATGGAGATATCTCGAGAAACGCTTTCGAAATTATTCCTTGAAAAATCTAGATGAGATTCTTCAAAAGTCCATTGCTTTAAATAAGATGAATTCTAGTGATCCTAAGTTTGGTGATTGTTTATTTGAGCTTCGTGACCTCATGCAAGCCAAAGGAGATGTTGGAATCATTAGTGACATTATCTCCCAAGTTATTAGAATTCATAAATATGAACATTGTCATGGTCATAAATCTAATGAATTGCCTTCTCTAGGTAATGATCATTCATATGATGATGATGTTGAACATGGATATTATGACGAGGATGATGATAGTGACTTTGATCTTGATGAGTCTATGAGACACTTTGGTCTTATGGCTAACCTTCGCGGCTACACAGCCGGAGGAAAGGAATGGGTTCTTGATAGTGGATGTACCGATCACATGACCAGAGACAAGGATATGTTTCGTGAGTTTGCTGAAAACGACGGCCCTCGAAAGTTTGTCACTTTTGGTGATAACTCAAAGGGTAAAGTGGTTGGCCTTGGTAAGGTGGCCATCTCACATGACAGCTCTATCCAAAATGTTATGCTCGTTGAATCTCTTGGCTACTATCTACTTTCCATATCTAGACTAGCCGATTTCGGTCTCAATGTTCTGTTCACTGAAGTAGATTGCCAAGTGTTCCGAAGAGATAATCATAATATGGTCTTTACCGGTATATGTAGAGGTGATCTATACATTGTTGATTTCACTAAAAAGGCTCGACCTAGAACTTGCTTAATTGCTAAATCTTCTAAAGGTTGGTTGTGGCATAGAAGGTTAGGTCATGTGGGCATGCAAAATCTTGATAAGCTTATTAAAGGTGATCATATCCTTGGTGTTAAAGATGTTATATTTGACAAGGATAGACTTTGCAGTGCTTGTCAAGTAGGAAAAAAAGTTGGAGAAAGTCATCCCGTGAAGAACATTATGGCCACGAGAAGACCGCTTGAGCTACTTCATATGGATCTTTTTGGTCCCAATGCCTACAAGAGTCTCGGTGGTAACTCGTTTGGTTTGGTCATTGTTGACGATTTTTCACGATTTACGTGGGTGTTCTTTCTTGATGATAAATCGCAGGTCCAAAAGATCTTCAAAAATTTCGCTAGGAAGGCCCAAAATCAATTTGAAGTGAAGATCAAGAAGGTTGGTAGCGACAACAGAACGTAGTTCAAGAACGCAAATGTGGATACCTTTCTTGACGAAGAAGGGATTTCACATGAGTTCTCGGCTATGTACACACCTCAACAAAATGGAATTGTTGAGAGGAAGAACCAGACACTCATTGAGATGGCGAGAAAGATGCTTGATGAATATAAGACGCCAAAACACTTTTGGGCGGAAGCGGTTGAGACAGCTTGTCATGCAACAAACCGACTATATCTTCACAAGCTACTCGGCAAGACGGCATACGAGCTTCTCACCGGTAACAAACCCCAAGTTGGATACTTTCGAGTATTTGGCTCAAAGTGCTACATTCTTGATAAGCATCGTCATTTGAAATTTGCTCCTAAATCTCATGAAGGTTTCCTACTCGGTTATGGCTCAAACTCTCACACTTACCGTGTCTACAACAATTTCACCCAAAAGGTTGAAGAGACGGTAGATGTGAAGTTTGATGAATCTAACGGCTCGCAAGTAAAGCAATTTCCAATTGATGTAGGTGACAAAGACCCTTCAGAAGCGATTCAAGACTTGTCTATTGGCAAGATTCGCCCAACGGAGGTGAAGGAGAGTACATTGTCCGTTCAAGTGGAAGCCTCAACTTCACGACAAGGTGAACCACAAGTTGACTTGGAGGCATCCACAAGTGGAACACGGCAAGATGAAGGAAACGAGGATGTACAACAAGATGAACCTCATCGACCTCCTTTGCCACCTCCACAAGAGAACATCAACGCCAACAACAATGAAGAAAGACAAGAGGAAGAACAAGATGATGAATAGGATGTTCCACCCCGACCCAAACAAAAGCTCTCGCGAGTTAGAGCAAGAGTTTCAAGAGATCATCCCGTTGAACAAATCTTCGATGACATTCAAACCGGGAGAATTACTCGATCTAAGTCTCGCTTAGCTAACTTTTGTGAACATTATTCTTTCATCTCTAACATTGAACCTATGAAGGTTGAAGAAGCTCTTGATGATCCGGATTGGGTGAACGCTATGCATGAAGAGCTACACAATTTCGAGAGGAATCAAGTATGGACGCTTGTTGAAAAGCCCAATGAAAAGCACAATGTCATTGGAACCAAATGGGTGTTTCGGAATAAGCAAGATGAAGATGGACAAGTTGTACGCAACAAGGCCTGTCTCGTTGCCCAAGGGTATACACAAGTCGAAGGTATGGACTATGGTGAGACATATGCCCCCGTTGCTAGACTTGAGTCCATTCGCATCTTACTTGCTTATGCCAATCATCATGATATTACTTTATATCAAATGGACATTAAAAGTGCCTTTCTAAATGGAGAAATTGAGGAGGAAGTTTATGTTAAACAACCTCCTGGCTTTGTTAATCCTAAGAAACCTAATCATGTTTACAAACTTCACAAAGCTCTTTATGGTCTTAAACAAGCTCCTAGAGCATGGTATAAATGCTTGACAAAGTTTCTTATTGAAAAAGGCTTTGAGATTGGAAGATTGATTCCACACTTTTTACTAAAAGGGTTAATGGTGAATTATTTGTATGCCAAATTTATGTGGATGATATCATATTTGGTTCGACTAACCCTCATTTTAGTGAAAAGTTTGGAAGGCTAATGTCGGAGAAGTTTGAGATGTCTATGATGAGTGAACTCAAGTTCTTTCTTGGTTTGCAAATCAAGCAAACTAAGGAGGGTACCTTTGTTTCCCAAACAAAGTATACCAAGGACTTATTCAAGAAGTTCAACATGCAAGAAAGCAAAGGTATGAAAACACCCATGCCTACTAGTGGACATCTTGACTTGACAAAGAATGGCAAACTGGTTGACCAAAAGGTTTATCGCTCTATGATTGGTTCATTGTTATATCTATGTGCCTCCCGTCCCGATATTATGCTAAGTGTGTGCATGTGTGCACGATATCAAGCGGCCCCTAAGGAATGTCATCTTAAGGCTGTGAAAAGGATAGTGAGATACTTAATTCATACACCAAACTTTGGCATTTGGTATCCTAAGAGGTCTTATTTTGATCTTGTTGGCTACTCCGATTCGGACTATGCCGGTGACAAGGTTGATAGAAAGTCCACTTCAGGTACTTGTCAATTTCTTGGTAGATCTCTTGTGTCTTGGTCCTCCAAGAAACAAAACTCGGTATCCTTATCCACCGCCGAAGCGGAATACATTGCCGCCGGTTCATGTTGTGCTCAACTACTTTGGATGACCCAAACTCTTAAAGATTATGGGATATATGTGAAACATGTTCCATTGCTTTGTGATAATGAAAGTGCCATTAAGATTGCTCACAATCCCGTGCAACATTCTCGAACTAAGCATATTGAAGTTCGTCATCATTTCATTCAAGATCATGTTGCTAAAGGAGACATCGATCTTAAGCATGTTCGTACCGATAAGCAATTGGCAGATATATTCACCAAACCGCTTGATGAGAAAGTATTTTTCCGTTCGAGAGGTGAATTGAACATCATTGATGCCTCAAACTTGGAGTAGAAACTCCATTTGGATACATGCAAGGCATGAGCCTATGACAAATCCTTGATATTTCTCTTATGATGATGATCATATGTCTTGAATCTATACTTGTACCCTTGCATGCTATCTAACCCTTGTAGGTACTTGGATGAGTCCAAATCTATGAGATTGCAACTCACTCTCATCTTGAGCAATCTCTACATCACCAAGTTTCTACAATATGGTGGTTGAAGACAAGGAAGCATGAATCCTTTCAACATATCCTTTGAAAATTTCGATATATCAAGCTTCATGATTGTCATTTTGGATACACAAGTGCTCTTCCTTGCAAAACTAACCCATGTAGGTAGATGAACTCAAACTACAAGTGGTGCTCCCAACTCATGATGAACTACATCAATCTTGAGCATCCTACACAAGTTCAACTACATGATCAAGGTCAACACCACCACTCAAGGTATGTTATTCCATCTTAGAGGAGCTTTACCCCAAGTCATGGGTCAAAGCATCTCAACAAGATGTGAAAACATCAAAATGCTTAAACGATAAATGGTAACCCCATTTTGAGCTTAAACAATGAGTATGACCTATGATCAAGTGTTATCACTTGACTCCTAAGTCAATATACTCTAACATAGGTGATTCTGTCACCGACCAACTCTAGATGAAGTTCTCTAGTGTTTCTTTGTGTTCTTGCATTTGTCTCTTGCTTGCTTGTTCCCCTTTCAAAAAAAAACTTCATCTAGATTTCAACTCTTTTAGTTTGTTATTCTCTGTATTCCCTGCATCTAATTCATTGCAAATCTTTCAGTTAATTCCTTGCAAATCCTTGTGAGATCTTATTTGCCAAGTGAACTGAGATGACAAAAAATTTCCTCCGTATTGAACTCGGCCTTACCGATTTCTGCCTATTGGCTAGACCGAACTGCAATTTACATTGTAGTTTGTTCATCGGTACAACCGACAAGGACAAACCCGGTCTGACCGATATGCATCATCAATGACACAGCTAACTCGGTGTCACCAATGAAAATGAATCGGCATTACCGATTTCATTACTAAGAAAACATTTTGCCATTACAATATTAGTTCTTCTCCAGCTCCACTCGATGATTCTTTTCCTCTACTAGCATCTTAAACTACATGCTGCTCTGAACTGTGACTCAAGGATCAAACCTATTTGACTCATGCTCCAGAAGATCCCTTCTTGGAAATTGATGTCAAAGGGGGAGAGATAGCACACATCAAAGCTTATCACATAAGAGAGAAGCACATCTAAGCTTCTCCAGATGCTTATTAACAATAGAGGAGAGAAGTCACATGTCTTTAAGAGGGGAAAGACATGTTAATACCTAGTTGATTGTACTATTTCTTGCTCTGAGTTTCTTGCTCTGATTTTCTTTTACCCTACCTTCTCCCATTACCCAATATCAGATTCAGGGGGAGAAATATCCAAGGGAAGAAAATCTTTGGAATTCATTGCATATCTTTAATCCTTGTGGACATGTCTATACTAAATTAAGAGTACTAAGTACTCACTCACTACATGTCATCCCAGTCTTGGCACTCTTGTGTTCTTCTGAGTTTGCTCTGTTTAGTGGTGCTTCTATGTTATCTAACTCTGTTTTCTCAGAGTCATCTCTTCCAAAGCTAGCTCAAGACCACAAGGTAAGTATATGCATCACACTCATGTGCATGATGATCCCTTGCTAATGTACATATTGTTTGCAAGAAGGACTCATAAACATGAAGGTATACTCTCTGTATCTACATCTTTTGCTCTGATGCATATGGCCAAGATACATGTAACTGATTGCTTGCTCTGACAAGTTTATGCACTCACATGTTCTTATATTCTATCTTCACATGATTGCATACATGTAGGGGGAGTTTATGCATGTTACATGTCCTTCCAAAGCTTTACTTGTTACCTTTCTTATCTTTATCTAAAGCTTTGATGAATGTTGTCATCAATTACCAAAAAGGGGGACATTTGAAAGCACAAGTGCTCCTTGTAAAAGCACAAGTGCTCCCTGGGTGATTTTGGTAATTAATGTCAACATATCTCTTGTTGGACTAATATTTTCATCTAGTATATTTCAGATAGTTCAGCAAAGGCGTGGCATGGACAAGAGGATGTGGAACCCCTTCAAGATGCTAAGGACAGAAGATTGGCAAAGGCTCAAGACTCTTCAGTTCTATTTCAGTGATCCAAGATCACATTGAGTCCATAGGAAAAGCCAATACTATTAAAAGGGGATGAGGTGTTGCTTAATGGTCTACTTGCTCAAAGTGCTTAGTGATATGCTCCAAATCCCTCAGCCACTTTCTCAAATCCAAATATGTCCTAAACCTAAAGTCAAACTCGGCCCCACCAATTTGATTCATCCGGCGCCACCGAGTTTCCTTGACATAGCCACTGCCAGAAACCCTAATCAGTTCGGTCTCACCGATGGGATCTCGGTCTCACCGAGATGGGCTTGCAAACTCTCTGTTGCCTATTGCAACTATTTCGGTCTCACCGAAATATGCAGTCGGCCCCACCGAGTTTGCTTGACCAACTTTCTGTTTGCTTATTACTAAAATCGGTCACATCGAGTTTGTGTAATCGGTCAAACCGAGACAAGGTTTTACCCGAACCCTAGCACATCGGTCCCACCAAGTTGATTATATCGGTCCCACCGAAAAGCCTAACGTTCACATTTTTGACTGGATCGGTCTCACCGAGTTTACCTGTTCGGTCTGACCGAGTTGGCTCATTTGTGTGCAACGGTTAGATTTTGTGTGGAGGCTATATATACCCCTCCACCCTCCTCTCCATTAGAGAGAGAGCCATCAGAACGTGCCTACACTGCCACTACTCATTTTCTGAGAGAGAACCACCTACTCATGTGTTGAGACCAAGACATTCCAATCCAACCACAAGAATCTTGATCTCTAGCCTTCCCCAAGTTGCTTTCCACTCAAATCATCTTTCCACCATAGCCAAATCTGAGAGAGAGAGTTGAGTGTTTGGGAGACTATCATTTGAAGCACAAGAGCAAGGAGTTCATCACCAACACACCATCTATTACCTTTTGGAGAGTGGTGTCTCCTAGATTGGTTAGGTGTCGCTTGGGAGCCTCCGTCAAGATTGTGGAGTTGAACCAACGAGTTTGTAAGGGCAAGGAGATCGCCTACTTCATGAAGATCTACCCGAGTGAGGCAAGTCCTTCGTGGGCGATGGCCATGGTGGGATAGGCAAGGTTGCTTCTTCATGGACCCTTCGTGGGTGGAGCCCTCCGTGGACTCGCGCAACCGTTACCCTTTGTGGGTTGAAGTCTCCATCAACGTGGATGTACGATAGCACCACCTATCGGAACCATGCCAAAAATCTCCGTGTCTCCAATTGTGTTTGCACACTCCAATCCCATCCCTTTACTTTCTTGCAAATTGCATGCTTTTCTTTCCGCAGCTCATATACTCTTGCCATGCTTGCTTGAAATGTATTGTGAATGCTTAAACTTGTGCTAAAACTCCACCTCAACTTGAAGAACTTAAAAACTGCTACTTTTGCTTGTTGAGGGTCTAATCACCCCCCCTCTAGACCCCTCTTCTCGATCCTTTCAATACTCAATCCAACACAAAGAACCTCAAAGAGTGCCCCAAGATTTCTACCCGAGAAACAAAGATGAGAACATGCATCAACCCCTATGCATAGATTACCCCAATGTCACCACAGGAATCCGTGAGTTGAGTGCCAAAACACATATCAAGTGAATCAATATGATACCCCATTGTCACCACTGGTATTCATAGCAAGACATATATCAAGTGTTCTCAAATCCATAAAATTATTCAATCTGATAAAACGAAATCACAAAGGGAAAACTCAATTCACAATAAGATAGAGAGGGGAAAACACCATATGATCCAACTATATTAACAAAGTGTGACACCCCCGACTCAATCGTGCACTAATCATACACGTAAACATGCACGATCAAGCACAGGGACTCACGGGAAGATATCACAACACAACTCTAAACACAAATAAACGGAGATCCACAATATTACAGACCAGGGATCACGAGGATCCGAATACATAAGTCAGTCATACAAATATTATCTGAGTACAGACATAGTTAGACAAGTTTTGCCTTAAGAAGGCTAGCACGAACAACGACTCTAGATCGAAAGGCGTTGGCCTCCTACCTGGGAGCCTCCGATCCTACTCCTGGTCGGCTGGCTCGATCCAGTAGTACATGCCGTCTGGACCCTCCTGGTAGTAAGCTCCTGAGGTGGCATCTGGCTCCTGGACTCCATCGTCTGATGTATCAACAAGGTGGGGTATGGGGAAAAGAGAAAGTAAAGCAACCGTGAGTACTCATCCGAAGTACTCAGCAAGCAAGGATCTATACTACATATGCAACATTATCAATGGAGAAAAGGCTATATATGTGGACTGGGCTGCAGAAATGCCAGAATAGAGAGAAGGCCTAATCCTATCGAAGACTAGCATCTTCACGAAGCCATCATCTTGCAGCAGTAGAAGAGAGTAGAATAGCATTTTATTTAGCAAACATGTTGAAGCAAAGCCTAGAGATCCTTCCTCGACTCCCAGCGAGAAAGCGATCCCGAAGCTTCAATTAAGTAACAAGTATCCAGTTCAAGTAGTAGATCGGAATACACAAACTGAGCGTCCTTTACCGTAGGACCGGATATCGATAGATCATTCATCCTTGCAGGGGTGCACTACTGTTTCCCAACACGCTCGATCAACTCTGGCCGGACACACTTGCTGGGTAATGCCCGGCCTCGGTAGATCAACACGAAGCAGCGCCCTACCTAGGCTCAACAGAGAGGTCAGCACGCCAGACTAACCTATGCACCCAGAGGTCTTGGGCCATCGCCCTGGGCACCCTGCGCATTGCCTGGCTGGCCAGGGTGCAGGCGCGACACTGAACTTGTCAGTGAAGTATCCAGCTCAGTCCCGGCGATCAGCCCGCACGGTGAATCGTGATGTCTGATGAGCTTTCGGGAGAAACGTACATCACAGAGGGCCCCATAACCATTATCCCGCGTGGTGGTAGTGCGTATAGGGCACGTCGACCCACGCAGATCACACACCCAAATCCGATATGCTCATTTAGTAACACGCGGAGACAATCAGAGTCTCTGAAGCTCCGCCACAGTATCACACTCGAGTGCCCTTCCGGCACACCCGACAACATAGATCCCCAGCGGGCACCCACCAGGGTGGACCCGCCTGTAACAAAGGTCAAAATAACCGTGTGTTCATAACATCAAGGGGGAAACCACGAGGAATCACCCTCGGTGGTGTCCACTCGATGAAATCATCAGGGTGAACGTATGAGGCATCATCCTCGAGGTTCACACTGAGGGGTCGCACGACAGAGTCGTATCGGAAGTGGAGAAGGAGGAATCACCCTCGATGACCACGACCGAACAGCTACACTGCGGAGTATTTATCAGGAGTGCATTACGAGGTATCACCCTCGGCACTCGATAGTAACTATGCAGAGTCGTACAACTAAGGGGGGGGGTGTGAAGTGAGGTGTCGGTCTCTGGTCGACGATCATGTTGATCGAGTCATCGATGATCAAGCAGGGGCAATAAGGGTAAGGTGGTGGGGGTCACTGATGGTTCACTACCAACCTATACTAAACAGTTTATCATAGGCAGGTAAGGTAACAATGAACAGGTTACGAAAGCAGGCTATCGAATAGGAGCATACATTACCATTAGCAAAATCTAATGCAAGAAGGAGAAATGGAATGGGCAATATCTGGATGCTCAAGGGGGGGGGGGGGGGCTTGCCTGGTTGCTCTGGCAAGAGAGAGGGATCGTCAACGGGCTGCTCGTCGGTAGCGTAGTCGAACTCAGCTGCAGCGTCGTCGGTCTTGGCGTCTATCGAGAGAGGAGGGGGAGAGAAACAATAAATTTCATGGCAATAATGCAAACAATATGCATGACATGTCTAAATGATATGCCGGGGTGTTCTACTGCCTAACTAAATGAGTTAGTTAATTTAGGAATTTAATCAAATTTATTTAATTAAAGTTGGGCACTATTCATTTATTGAAATCGGTCTAAAAGTTCCATGTTCAGGTAGTTAGGGGCATCTGACAGTAATATGAAGGGCGTATTCAGTTTCGTCTCGTTTTTCTGATCGTTTTTCATATATAAATTATTTTCATCCGACTTACGGTTTATTTTATATTGAATTTCAAAGTTTTATCAATAATCTGAAATTATTATATTTAATTAATCCGAGTTGACCAAGTCAAATTGACTAGTCAAAAGGGCAGGTGTGGCCCACATGTCACTGTTTTATTAATTTCCAAAAATATTTACCTAATCTAATTAGGTGGACCCATATGTCATTCACACATAATACTAAGTAAACAATCCAGCTGACCTAACTAATCCTAGACTAATCTAATCGAGCCGGCCTCCCTGCCAGAGGCAGCAGAGCAACAAGAGCTATGCGCGAGCAGCAGCGAATAGCAGTAGCTAGTAAGCAGCATCAGTAGGCAAGCAGCAGCGCATCAACAAAAGCAGCAGCGGTAGGAGAGCATTACGCGCCAAGAGCAGTAGCGGCACGCATGCAGGGAGGCGTTAGGCGACGAGCAGCAGGGACGGGCGGTGCGACGGCTCGCAGAGGCGGGCGCCGGCGTGGCGCGAGGCCAAGGCGCGCGGGACGCAGGCGCGGGGTGCGACAGGGGCGCACGGGCAGCCGCGCGCGTGCAGCGTGGGCGCGACCACGAGCGAGCGGCGGACGGGGGCTTCGGCAGCAGCGGCAAGCCGCAGTGTAGTAGTAGGAGGAGATGAAGTAGCAAGCAATAGCAGCAGCAGGCTACAGCACTAGCAGTGCAAGGAGCAGCAGCAACGCAGCAGCAGTACGCACACATGCGTAAGCAGGGGCTTGGGCAAGCTCCGGTCCACGGCAAACAACGACACCATATGGCACGGATCGAAAGGGGAAATGGGGGGCGTCGGCAGAGGATCTCACAGCGATGCTCGTAGACATGGTTAGGAGGTGCGGGGGTGGCCGGATGCGACGAACTCGACGATGAGATGCGTCGGCCGTGGGCGAAGACGACGACGATGGCGAGCGTATGAGGCCTCCGAGCTCGAACCGGTGCACGTAGTCGAAGGAGTCGTCCGCGCTGAAGCTCCTGGACATGCTATCAGGCGACGGGGAGGCCGGTGGCCGCGACGGCGACGATGGCCATGGCACTCACGTATCGGGCGCCGTCAAAACAAGAGGAAGAGAACGAGCGAGGGGGATTTGGTGGGCTAGGGTTTGTCCTGGGAGTTGAGGGCGTCCATATACTCCTCGGGGTGCCGACGGATGAGCGACACGATGACGTATGGCGCGTGGACGGCGTGCGCATGGCCATGCCATGGCCCCTGCCTTCTCCTGTACGTGAGGTAGTAGAAGGCCTGGTGGGCTGGGCCTATGTGCACTGTGCAACTAGAGTCCACAAGCACAGTAGTATGCTCCTTTTTTTATTCTTTTATGTCCTTATTTTCTCTCCTGTTTTGGATTAAGTTGAGTGATTAAACGACTTTTGTTGCCTATGAGATTTGGCACATAAATACTAGGTGACATTGTGGTGCAGCACAAAAAGTTTTAGGCAAATTGGAAATGTTTAATTATTTATTTATTTTGAAAAGGACATTTTATTTGTTGTTGAACCATTTATTAATTTTCTAGGAATTTATTTGCGAGTCAAATTAAGTTTGTTTCAAATTGACAATTACTTAGTGAATATTTGCAAAATTATGAAAACTTTAGTTTCACAGTTTGAAGAAATAATGATATGGCTTGTATTTGAATTTTGAATTTGAGGTAGAAATATTTCTTAACTATTTTTCTTATGGCATAATCATGATGATTTGGCATGATTAAGAGGAGATCACTGTAGTTGATACATGTGGGTGTTACAATTCTCCTCCACTACAAGAAATCTCGTCCCGAGATTTAAGTGGGGAAGTAAAGGGTAACTTCAGGAGAACTGACGCTTATAGGGTCGATTATCTGGTGGACAATTCAGGGAATGTGATAGAAGTATCTCTCGAGTTGGAACTTAAGAAAACATCGAGAGCATAGTATGAAGGTACAATAAGAAGTTTCAAGCGAATGGATCTCCGATCGATACCTGAACGGAGTGTGATAAGGGGTTCAAAGCAACGGGAATAGATCATCTCTCGGAAGGTGGCTCGTGAATCGTGATAACACACAAAGCCAAGTGCAAAGGATACTTCGGGAATCAAGGATGCACAGAAGAGTCAGGTTCCGATCCTGTGGAACTGTGGCGAATGTCGATCAAGAGTAGGGGACGGGGACATCTTACACTGTCATGACAGTAAGACATGTCAGAGGATAGCCTGTCAGTTATGTTGGCAACAACGTTGGTACCAAGGGCGAGGGATGAAGAGAACCATTTTCCTGCTCGTGAAAACGAGGCGGACCAATAGGCAAAGTTCTTGTCCATCGGTGGTTACCGAAATGTTATCAACAATAGTAACAGGGTCTTACTGACAGAGTGGTACAACGAGGTGCTTACCTAAGTAGGAGAATATTACTGCATAGTTCATATAGACCACAAGAAAGCTTAAACAAAACAATGGAAAGAAAAATGTGATTATCAAATTAAACAGAACAATGGAAAGGAACATGTGTTTAAACACATATTTCAGGGATATATCCTTCCCAAGGACAAGCAGAGCATGATATCCATGACAGGATAGAAGTAGAAGATTAGTTAGGTAAGGGAAGGGGAATTTCATGACATTACCCATACAATGGTGTTTGGATAGTTGATCAAGAAACATTTAGCATTGCGCTTCCAATGTTCTTATTGAAGATCGGAGTACCATAGACATGCTTCAAGATATCATTGACATGGTCACTGGGTAAAATCAGACTTTGGATACACAAAGGATCCATCAGGAACAACTTATAGGATAAGTCTTACAATTTCCTCATGGAAGAATGGATAACATTGCTAAGGAGGATACTATAATAATAGGTCCTCCGGTTAGGTGTGCTAGGCATGACATCACCTTACCAGGTCATATAAAGACCAATGATATAGCTCTTGGAAATATGTTCCAACCATCATATCTGACCGAGTTTCAGAACTGGTTCGTGTCAGGATACCTCAGAGTCAGGATGTCTAAGTAGAAAAGGTGCAACACAAATTGATAAGATGACATTGTAAGATTCTCGGGAAATGAACTATGGAAGCGAGTTCCGAAACAAGAGTTCATCATTAAACCAAGGAGAGGATGAGGGGGTGGCTGATGGACTCAGCGACAATCCTCGCAACATCCTTGACATAAAAGACAGTAATACTTCAAGGTAGAACATAATACAAGCTGGATAGCAAGTTGTGTCCATAACATGAATAAGTTTGTAATGAAAGGGAGGTAAGGATGTTGTCGATGGTAACTCAAATTACCAAGGGACGAGTATGGCACTTATGATCATGAGTTCGACTGATATCCTGGAAGGAGTCAAAATGTTGATGATGATCACGACAAATTTTGTCGAGAGGCTCCACGAAGAAGCAATAGAACAACGACTGCATCAAACAAAAGGACTGATGCAGTGAAAGATTATTGGATCCACGGATACGACACCAACTCAGAATCAAGCTTGTTGTTCGAGGTGGAACGATAAGACAAGGAAATCAACGTAAGCTTAGCCCAGCGTCAAAAATTGTGCTCCGAGAAGAAGGACCAGGTAGCACAGTTAAAGTTAGCATGATAATGGTGTAGCCGATCAGGCATAGGAATGACTTGAAGGATTATTAAACTCATAAGCAAAGAAGATTGCTAAGAGTTGTAGAATTTGCAGCGCGGACTCGACTTAGTTATTAGTGTTCTCAAGTGACTAACAACTAAGAACCGGTGGTAAAACTGAATTAGTGAGAAGCAATACTTGACGAAAACTCATAAGAAGTATAGCAGTTCCGTGATATTCTCGAGATACCAGAGGGTAATACTCGATGGTAAATCAAATAGAGGTTGGGCAGGCGTATTGATCTGCAGAAGGCAGTACTTTAACTTGTCCGAGAAATAGAATCAAGGAGAACAATCATGGTCAAAACCACGGTTGCAAAGGACCAAACCCCAGATATAAGATGAACTTATACCAAGGGGACAAATAAATTTTAAGAGAAGCTGCCATGATAAGATCTACATCGTGTCCATGGGCATGAACACAAGGTTCAAGGTCGACTCCCACTTCTTCAATGTATGACCATTCATTCACTGCTCTTATTAAAAATGACTTGAGTGTGAAAACCTACCTGGTGAATTACCAGAGGAGTATGACCCGTGAAAACTTTTCGGGTTAACACAGATTAAGAAGGCATAGGTTCAACCCATCGGGGTATCTTAGAAACATATACCACAAGCTTCAAGAGTAATTATCACCAGCTCGAAAGCAGAGCATGGTTGGCCAAATCAAAGAATAGGATTTACCAATGGCATTATGTATCAAGGTAAGAACTTACAAAGTGATTGAATATGAAGGACGTTGTCGGATAATAATCCAACAAAGGATCTGACGGTCCATAGCGGAGCTGATGTAAGCATCAGCACACAACCAGATGAAGAAGGAATGAAAAGGCATTGGATTATAGAACATCTGACTAATTTGATGCTTAGATAACAAAGGAATTATGAGTTCCAATACGAAGGATCAGAAGCAGACGCTCTGATCAAGGATGGGTAACTTGAATAGACCTAAGGGTACGATCGACGATAATTAGATTGGTCGAGAACCAGCTCATGTTTAAAATGACGTCTGAGCCGGAAGGACGAATTCTAGGATCTGATTGAGGATTGCAAACATCCGCAAAATATTGAATCAAGGGACTCGAAATGATAGTGACAAAGGATGCCAATAAGATTACGAGACTTATGGGATTAACCATAATGCAAGCAAGCAAGAATTTCAAGAGCATTAGGCTGCTCAGGATTTTCGGAAGACCGAATGGTATTTTGAAGACTTTTGTGAAACACATGAACAACTAGGAATGAGCAGATACTCGATAAGTGCGGGGAAGTATCTGTAGGGGTATTTCTGCGGCAAGGAACTACAAGGCAGTGGCACAAGGGATTCTTAAAAGTCGGGGAACAAATCGATGTATTCTATAATAACAAGAGCAACTGGGAGTAACTGTATGAACGACACATGTATGTCGTTATCCATATGGATATAATGGTAGTAGGGAATTGAAAAGGCAGAGGGCACAAGGGTCTCGGGAGGCATCAAAGAGTATCTTCAAAATCTTCTGGTGAAGCAGTCGATCATTTGGGCTCTCCGGCAAGAAGTGGTTACGAGAACCTAGAGTTAGAATTAGCAAAATCATTTAACCCGAATAGAAGAGAGATCAGAATCCCAGAGTATAGATCGAGGAAGAAAAGATACTAATACCACCCAGTTGGCGACGTGGGCCCGTAAGCCACACAGCCAAGTTAGTTAAATAGTTTTTCGATGTCTAGACTCAACTTCGGCCAAGGAAGTGGAAGGGGCTTCCTATAGGCAGTCGGCTCTGATACCAACTTGTGACGCCCCCGACTCAATCGTGCACTAATCATACATGCAAACATGCACGATCAAGCACAGGGACTCACGGGAAGATATTACAACACAACTCTAAACACAAATAAACAGAGATCCACAATATTACAGACCAGGGATCACGAGGATCCGAATACATAAGTCAGTCATACAAATATTATCTGAGTACAGACATAGTTAGACAAGTTTTGCCTTAAGAAGGCTAGCACAAACAATGACTCTAGATTGAAAGGCGTTGGCCTCCTGCCTGGGAGCCTCCGATCCTACTCCTGGTTGGCTGGCTCGATCCAGTAGTACGTGCCGTCTGGACCCTCCTGGTAGTAAGCTCCTGAGGTGGCATCTGGCTCCTGGACTCCATCGTCTGATGTATCAACAAGGTGGGGTATGGGGAAAAGAGAAAGTAAAGCAACCGTGAGTACTCATCCGAAGTACTCAGCAAGCAAGGATCTATACTACATATGCAACAGTATCAATGGAGAAAAGGCTATATATGTGGACTGGGCTACAGAAATGCCAGAATAGAGAGAAGGCCTAATCCTATCGAAGACTAGCATCTTCAGGAAGCCATCATCTTGCAGCAGTAGAAGAGAGTAGAATAGCATTTTATTTAGCAAACATGTTGAAGCAAAGCCTAGAGATCCTTCCTTGACTCCCAGCGAGAAAGCGATCCCGAAGCTTCAATTAAGTAACAAGTATCCAGTTCAAGTAGTAGATCGGGATACACAAACTGAGCGTCCTTTACCGTAGGACCGGCTATCGATAGATCATTCATCCCTGCAGGGGTGCACTACTGTTTCCCAACACGCTCGATCAACTCTGGCCGGACACACTTGCTGGGTAATGCCCGGCCTCGGTAGATCAACACGAAGCAGCGCCCTACCTAGGCTGAGCAGAGAGGTCAGCACGCCGGACTAACCTATGCACCCAGAGGTCTTGGGCCATCACCCTGGGCACCCTGCGCGTTGCGTGGCTGGCCAAGGTGCAGGCGCGACACTGAACTCGTCAGTGAAGTATCCAGCCTAGTCCCGGCGATCAGCCTGCACGGTGAATCATGACGTCTGATGAGCTTTCGGGAGAAACGTACACCGCAAAGGGCCCCATAACCATTATCTCGCGTGGTGGTAGTGCGTATAGGGCACGTCGACCCACTCAGAACACACACCCAAATCCGATATGCTCATTTAGTAACACGCGGAGACAATCAGAGTCTCTGAAGCTCTGCCACAGTATCACACTCGAGTGCCCTTCCGGCACACCCGACAACATAGATCCCCAGCGGGCACCCACCAGGGTGGACCCGCCTATAACAAAGGTCAAAATAACCGTGTGTTCATAACATCAAGGGGGAACCACGAGGAATCACCCTCGGTGGTGTCCACTCGATGAAATCATCAGGGTGAACGTATGAGGCATCACCCTCGAGGTTCACACTGAGGGGTCGCACGACAGAGTCGTATCGGAAGTGGAGAAGGAGGAATCACCCTCGATGACCACGACCGAACAGCTACACTGCGGAGTATTTATCAGGAGTGCATTACGAGGTATCACCCTCGGCACTCGATAGTAACTATGCAGAGTCGTACAACTAAGGGGGGGGTGTGAAGTGAGGTGTCGGTCTCTGGTCGACGATCATGTTGATCGAGTCATCGATGATCAAGCAGGGGCAATAAGGGTAAGGTGGTGGGGGTCACTGATGGTTCACTACCAACCTATACTAAACAGTTTATCATAGGCAGGTAAGGTAACAATGAACAGGTTACGAAAGCAGGCTATGCATCAGAATAGGAGCATACATTAACATTAGCAAAATCTAATGCAAGAAGGAGAAATGGAATGGGCAATATCTGGATGCTCAAGGGGGGGGGGGCTTGCCTGGTTGCTCTGGCAAGAGAAAGGGATCGTCAACGGGCTGCTCGTCGGTAGCGTAGTCGAACTCAGCTGCAGCGTCGTCGATCTCGGCGTCTATCGAGAGAGAAGGAGGGGGAGAGAAACAATAAATTTCACGGCAATAATGCAAACAATATGCATGACATATCTAAATGATATGCCGGGGTGTTCTACTGCCTAACTAAATGAGTTAGTTAATTTAGGAATTTAATCAGATTTATTTAATTAAAGTTGGGCACTATTTATTTATTGAAATCGGTCTAAAAGTTCCACGTTCAGGTAGTTAGGGGCATCTGACAGCAATACGAAGGGCGTATTCAGTTTTGTCTCATTTTTTTATCGTTTTTCATATATAAATTATTTTCATCCGACTTACGGTTTATTTTATATTGAATTTCAAAGTTTTATCAATAATCTGAAATTATTATATTTAATTAATCCGAGTTGACCAAGTCAAATTGACTAGTCAAAAGGGCAGGTGTGGCCCACATGTCACTATTTTATTAATTTCCAAAAAGATTTACCTAATCTAATTAGGTGGACCCATATGTCATTCACACATAATACTAAGTAAACAATCCAGCTGACCTAACTAATCCTAGACTAATCTAATCGAGCCGGCCTCCTGGCCAGAGGCAGCAGAGCCGCAGGAGCTATGCGCGAGCAGCAGCGATTAGCAGCAACTAGTAAGCAGCATCAGTAGGCAAGCAGCAGCGCATCAACAAAAGCAGCAGCGGTAGGAGAGCATTACGCACCTAGAGCAGTAGCAGCACGCATGCAGGGAGGCGTTAGGCGACGGGCAGCAGGGACGGGCGGTGCGACGGCTTGCAGAGGCGGGCGCCGGCGTGGCGCGAGGCCAAGGCCCGCGGGACGCATGCGCGGGGTGCGACAGGGGCGCACGGGCAGCCGCGCGCGTGCAGCGTGGGCGCGACCACGAGCGAGCGGCGGACGGGGGCTTCGGCAGCAGCGGCGAGCCGCAGTGTAGTAGTAGGAGGAGACGAAGTAGCAAGCAATAGCAGCAGCAGGCTACAGCACTAGCAGTGCAAGGAGCAGCAGCAACAGTACGCAGACATGCGTAAGCAGGGGCTCGGGCAAGCTCCGGTCCACGGCAAACAACGACACCATATGGCACGGATCGAAAGGGGAAATGGGGGGCGTCAGCAGAGGATCTCACAGCGATGCTCATAGACATGGTTAGGAGGTGCGGGGGTGGCCGGATGAGACGAACTCGACGATGAGATGCGTCGGCCGTGGGTGAAGACCACGGCGATGGCGAGCGTATGAGGCCTCCGAGCTCGAACCGGTGCACGTAGTCGGAGGAGTCGTCCGCGCTGAAGCTCCTGGACATGCTATCAGGCGACGGGGAGGCCGGTGGCCGCGACGGCGACGATGGCCATGGCACTCACGTATCGGGCGCTGTCAAAACGAGAGGAAGAGAACGAGCGAGGGGGATTTTATGGGCTAGGGTTTGTCCTGGGAGTTGAGGGCGTCCATATACTCCTTGGGGTGCCGACAGATGAGCAACACGACGACGTATGGCGCGTGGACGGCGTGCGCACGGCCACGCCATGGCCCCTGCCTTCTCCTGTACGTGAGGTAGTAGAAGGCCTGGTGGGCTGGGCCTATGTGCACTGTGCAACTAGAGTCCACAAGCACAGTAGTATGCTCCTTTTTGTTTTATTCTTTTCTGTCCTTATTTTCTCTCCTGTTTTGGATTAAGTTGAGTGGTCAAACGACTTTTGTTGCCTATGAGATTTGGCACATAAATACTAGGTGACATTGTGGTGTAGCACAAAAAGTTTTAGGCAAATTGGAAATGTTTAATTATTTATTTATTTTGAAAAGGACATTTTATTTGCTGTTGAACCATTTATTAATTTCCTAGGAATTTATTTGCGAGTCAAATTAAGTTGGTTTCAAATTGACAATTACTTAGTGAATATTTGCAAAATTATGAAAACTTTAGTTTCACAGTTTGAAGAAATAATGATATGTCTTGTATTTGAATTTTGAATTTGAGGTAGAAATATTTCTTAACTATTTTTCTTATGGCATAATCATGATGACTTGGCATGATTAAGAGGAGATCACTATAGTTGATACATGGGGGTATTACACAAAGCCCGCGATACATCAAGATCGTGACATCTCAAGAACATGAGAGAGAGAGAGAGAGAGATTAAACACATAGCTACTGGTACAAACCCTCAGCCCCGAGGGTGGACTACTCCCTCCTCATCATGGTGGCCGCCTGGATGATGAAGATGGCCACCAGTGATGATTTGACCCTCCGGCAGGGTGCCGGAACAGGGTCTTGATTGGTTTTTCGTGGCTACAGAGGCTTGCGGCGGCGGAACTTCCGATCTAGGGTTATTTCTGATGGTTTCTCTATTTATAGGATTTTTTTGGCATCGGTTTTAAATGAAGATGGGCCTTGAGGTGAGCACAACCCACCGGGGCAAGCCCGGCCCCTCACGCACGCCCTGGTGGGTTGTGCCCTCCTCGTGGCTCTTCTGGCCCTCCCACGATGCTTCGGGGGTCTCTTTTGTTCCAAAAAAATTTGTCAAAAAGTTTCAGCTCATTTGGAGAACTTTCATTTCTGCACAAAAAACAACACCACGGTAGTTCTGCTGAAAACAACGTCAGTCCGGGTTAGTTCCTTACAAATCATACCAAAACCATATAAAATTGTTGTAAACATGGCATGAATACTTCATAAATTATAGATACGTTGGAGACGTATCAACAAGGAAGACAACGTAATGAGTTATGGTTGTGTATATTTGCATAGAAGTTATATTGTTATGGATCTTCCAACATGTGGTGTTTTCTTAGTATCTTTTGCTAGTCAAAAATTCGTACTAAGTAGAGATACTACTTGTGCATCCAAAAACCCTTAAATCCAGTTTCTTGCCATGAGTGTCCACCATACCTACCTATGGATTGAATAAGATCCTTCAAGTAAGTTGTCATCGGTGCATAAAGCAATAAAAATTGCTCCTAAATATGTTTGATATTTTATTGTAAGGAAAAATAAGAGTTGTACAAACTTGTGATGGCAAAGTAATAAAAGCGACGGACTGCATAATAAAGTTTGCTATCATAAGGGGCAATATAACATGACGTTCCTTTGCATTAAGAGCTTGGGTATCCAAAAATAAAAAGCGCATGACAACCTCTGCTTTCCTCTGCGAAGGACCTATCTTTTACTTTTCAGTATTTACTTTTATGCAAGAGTCAATAGTATGCATTCTCATTTCAACCTCAATTATTCTCTAGTTGGCAAGCATCATGTGGTCGGGAAAGATCTAGGCACATATGGCCAGTCAAATATATTTGATCATGATTTATTATTGTTGACAATTATCTCTATGATAAATGAGTTGGGAGGCAAAACAATAAGCCCCTATCTTTCTCTGTGTTCGATGAATGCCATTTGTTCTAAAAATATGCTTTGAGTACTAGCAATCATAGAATACTATATGATGATTGATTATGTGGAGCTCTTACTTTGACTTTGTTGAATAAGTTGAATTGCAATTGTTTGGTGACTAAGAATATATGTTATTAAGTTTCAAGAGAAGGCATTGTTTGAACCGTAACATGTGAATTGATTGCTACTTTATCATGAAGAGTTTTATGAGAAATAGTTGCTGTTATGATGCTAGGAAAACTGATTGAAATTATCATTGATCAAACTTATGCACTATGCTAGCATTCACACTTCATAAATTATTTCTTTTATCATTTACCTACTCGAGGATGAGCAGGAATTAAGCTTGGGGATGCTGATACATCTCCAATGTATCTATAATTTATGAAGTATTCATGACATGTTTAGAACAATTCTATATGGTTTTGGTATGATTTGTATGGAACTAACCCGGACTGACGCTGTTTTCAGCAAAACTACCGTGGTGTTGTTTTTTGTGCAGAAATGAAAGTTCTCCAAATGAGCTGAAACTTTTTGACGATTTTTTTTGCAACAAAAGAGGCACAAGAAGCTTCATGGGGGCCAGAAGATGAAGGAGGTGAGCACAACCCACCAGGGCGCGCCAGGTGCCTTGCCCGTCTGCTGGTGTCTTGTGGGCCCCTCGAAGCCCATCTTCGCGTGAAACCAACGCCAAAAAATCCTATAAATATAGAAACCCCCAGAAATAACCCTAGATCAGAAGTTCCACCACCGCAAGCCTCTGTAGCCACAAAAAATCAATCGGGAGCATGTTCCGGCACCTTGCCAGAGGGGGAGACCACCATCGGAAGCCATCTTCATCATCCCTATGGTCTCCATGATGAGGAGGGAGTAGTCCACCCTCAGGGCTGAGGGTTTGTACCAATAGCTATGTGTTTAATCTCTCTCTCTCGTGTTCTTGATTTGGCATGATCTTGATGCATCGCGGGCTTTGTTAATATAGTTGGATCATATGGTGTTTCTCCCTCTCTATCTTGTTTTGATGAATTGAGCTTTCCCTTTGAGATTTCTTTATTATCGGATTGAATACTTTTATGGATTTGAGAGCACTTGATCTATGTCTTGCTATAAATACCCGTGGTGACAATAGGGTATCATATTGATTCACTTGATATATGTTTTGGCACTCAACTCGCGGATTCCCGAGGTGACATTGGGGTAATCTATGCATAGGAGTTGATGTACGTTCTCGTCTTTGTTTCTCCGGTAGAAATCTTGGGGCACTCTTTGAGGTTCTTTGTGTTGGATTAAGTATTATGAATCTGAAATTGTTTGATGCATATCGTATAATCAACTCACGGATACTCGTGGTGACATTGGAGTATCTAGGTGACATTAGAGTTGGTTGATGTGTATCATATGGTGTTATTTTAGTATGAACTATTGGATAGATCGATCGGAAAGGATAACTTGGTGTTATTTTAGTACGAACTCTTGGAAAGAGTGATCGAAAAGAATAACTTTGAGGTGGTTTCGTACCCTACAAACAATTTCTTCTTATGTTCTCCGCTAGATAGGAACTTTGGAGTGATTTTCATTGCACGTTGAGGGATTGTTATGTGATCCAACTATATTAGCATTGTTGAGAGATTGCACTAGTGAAAGTACGGACCCGAGGCCTCATTTTCAAGTATTGCAATACCGTTTGTGCTCACTTTTGTTACTTGTTACCTTGCTGTTTTTTATTGTTCTTATTACAAAAATCAATATCTACTATCCATACTACACTTGTATCACCATCTCTTCGCCGAACTAGCGCACCTATACAATTTACCATTGTATTTGGTGTGTTGGGGACACAGGAGACTTTTTATTATTTGGTTGCAGGGTTGTTTGAGAGAGACCATCTTCATCCTACTCCACCCACGGATTGATAAACCTTACGTCATCCACTTGAGGGGAAATTGCTACTGTCCTACAAAACTCTGCGCTTGGAGGTCCAACACGAGTCTACAAGAATAAGTTGTGTAGTAGACATCAGAGCGTGACACCTCCCGCATGACATGTCAGGTAAAAGGAGTGCACCTCCACAACCACGTCGACAAGATGGGCCTCTCACCTACCCGGCAAGGGCTAGACTGACATGTGTCCACACATTTAGTGCCATGTGTAACAATTACAACCTGTTATTGTGGTAACCCCTTGAGCATATAAAAGGAAGGGTTCATAGCCATGTAAGAAAGGGTTCGAAGGTTGGTCATACCACTAGAGAGCTAGAGCTAGAATACCTACATCCCTGGAACAGGTTCTTCTTCCTCCTCCGGCACATCAGAGAAAAGAACCCTAGCTCGCCATTGTACACATTCCACCATATGATCAACTAAGCAGCAGGACGTAGGGTTTACACCTTCGAGTGGCCTGAACTGGGTAAAAAAACTCGTGTCATCCTTTTTGCATCGTCATGGGTTAGAAGTAGGTCTCGAGTGTTTACACTACAAAAAAACACTTCCGTGATGATACGTGTTTGTCACAGTAGGTCATGTTTTCTGTCATGCATGTACATCCATGACAATTTTATGACAGAATCAAGATAGTCATACCTGTGATGTCGTAGAAGTGTTCCATGACAATACCAAAATTATCATCACGGAAGTGTCCACTTCCATGACGATAAATGGCGCGTCATGGAAGTGCTTTCGTCAAGGGTAACCGACATGTGGCATCCACCATAACGGGTCGCCGTTAAGCTATCGGGCTCCGGTTTGGATCCGATAACCCGTTAACAGCCGGGACCAATGGGGATTTTCCACGTGTAAAATTCTCATTGGCTATAGCAACCACGTGTCAGCTCCGCGATGGGACAAATGTCAATCGCCCAATGGACAGGAGGCGCCTATGATACGTCGACATGTGGCAAGGCCTAACAGCGGCCCATTTAGGTTAAAAAGGCTGGCCCAGTCAAAATTAGCGGGCTGGCCCATTGACGGCCTGATTGCAGACGGCCCATTCGTAGTTAAGGCCCGTACGACTAGTGTCAAATCGGCCCGTCAACGACCCGTTCTAGACTTGTCATCATTGCGGCCCATGGTCACTTCTGCCCATTAACAATCCGCAAAGTATTTGGGTCGAATTACTGCCCGGTGTGTTTCCGGCCTGTTAAAGGTCCTGCTTCATTTGGGCCCATTTATTGGCCATTGAAACTTTCGGCCCATAAACTACCGTGAAGGAATTGGGTCATATTTGGCCATGTCTGACATTCGGCCTATTAGAGGCCCACTGTAGATTGGGACCACTTCCAGCATGTTGTCTTTTTCGGCCTGTTAACGTCGGACGAAATCCAGGGCCATATGTGGCCCAATGTCACATCGGGCCTATTAACAGCCCATATAAAACTGATACTAATCAAGCCCGACCGCACTTCTGGCCTGGTAAAGGGCCGTGTAGTACGTCGGCGCATTTTTGGCCCGTCTGAATTTCGGCCTGTGAACGATCCGCATTGTAAATGGGCCACCACGAGCTAAGATACATTTCGGCCTTCTAATGACCAGTGGGTTATTTGGCACAATCAGGGCCCAATCTCACTTTTGGCCTATTAAAGGCCCATGTTATTTATGGGCTTGAGATATTTACACATGTTAACGACCTATTGTTACTGAGGGCCCAAATTATGTTTAGGCCTGTTAAAGGCCCACTGTGGGTACAGGCCTACCAAAAATAAGAAAGCTTATGCTGATTTAGGCCCAGATATTTTTAGTGGGCTACATGTAAATTACGGCCCATAATCGTTTTTAGCCCAATTGGAATTGTGGGCCCGACGAATGTTGGCACGTTGGCCTCCTACGAAGCTTTCAGCCGAATACATTACTAAGATAAACCTACACTATACAAAAATAGCTTCGTAATTTCTATAGCCTTTGGCAGCACGATAAATGTTGCATCACAACAAAATAAATTCCAGCCATGCAACAAAAGGCCTGTTGGCATAAAGTTTACAGTCCTTGTAGATAAAAGCACCATCAGATGTATAGAAGCACATATGATTTGACCTAAGTGATAATGTTTCAGGTTGTAGAATCTGATGGAGCAGCATGATCTTCCCCTTTTTTCCGCCATTGCTCTTGAACAACGAAGCAAATGTCTAATAGTCTGGTTTCAAAACCATTCATATCTTGAGGACATTTGTCAACCACTATTCTTGTTTCCGAAACGACCTCCATTAGGGATTGGACTTGTGTCTGGAGCACAGATATATCACTCTGTCTGGCTGGAAGATTTTGTTCAGTAGGCGATTTGGACGAGGTTACCTTGACAACCAACGCAGAATTATGCAGGAAGGTGCTTTTTGTACTGTTAGTTGAGAGATACTGGCGCACTGCAGCAAGAGGTGACATTGTGCATGTGGTAGCCTCGTCACCTTTAGGTGGTTGTGGCTGTTCAATCATTTGTTCCATAGCTTGCTGAAAGTTTGAACTTGTAGATTAGTGTGCCAGATAAGTTACTAATGAGACAAAAACAAACAAAGTAGGTTTCACGTTTATACATAACTTATTTTGGTGAACTAATGTAATACATTAGCATGTATTGTAGTGCCAACTACATAATAAAATCACTTTCGGAACATATGTCCATGTAGCATGCCTACAGTATTGTCTATTTCCTCACATTCGTTGACATCTAAGGATAAACAGACATGGTTTAAAATAGGATGAACATAGTATGACATCATTCATATCATGGGCAAACATATATCAAACAAATAGGCTATTGTATCATTGTGTGGGCACGTGAACATCACAACTAGATTACAAATCAAGACCAAAAGAATATCCTTCCTTTCTTTTAAACCATGTAAGGTGAAATGATACTTTAAGACAACTGTGTATAAAAGTGAATAGAGTAACCAACATTGGCTGCAAACCAAGCAGTTAAATGAACACGTCACAGTAACAAGCAGTTCAAAGGCAGGAGGAGTAAGGACTTATAATAGTGGCTTGAAATGGTGTGCTCATGCCCTTCATCTTGCTAGTGTGGCAATCCTTGAAGATTTACACTGCATTCGGTTCAGGTTCTTTTTGGTCTGCACGGGCTTTCCTCTGTATTTGGAACAAGTCAATATAGATACGATAATATGGCACAGAAAAAAGAAGGAAGTAGCAGCTATTTATAAGAGCCTCGCAGTGTCCAATATAGCTACGAGATCCTGTTGTCTGTTGGAATTTCACTTTAGAACGGTTGGTCTTGTTCTTCAAACAGTTAGCCTAGAAGAAGATACACTTGTAAGGCACATACGTAAATACGAGTTCAATATGTGATCTAATCAAATACATATACCCTACCTGATACTTAGGATCAGACCAGTGTTTAACAAGGGTTGTCTAGTCTTCATCTGTAATATATTCCAGTGGAGATGTTTGGGCGATTTCATTGTTAGCCTTGCCTTCAAAGTGAGTTTTTCTAAGGTGATACCGATACTGTCACAGAGCAGACTGAAAAACATGAGTGCATGCTTGTTTAGTTGCATCATCTTTCGGATCCCACTTGAACCTCATCTGTTGAAAAAAGAATGTGAGTCTTATTAGGAGGAAGCTAGAAAGTATGGGACAGAGCAAGACAATATTACAAATTGTGATGAATAACATTACTTACGGATAAATGGTCAAGGAAGGTGTTAAACTGGATATCGTCTTCCTCATTCCTGTACTGGATCCACGTTGGGAGGATACGTGCATGACACTTAACGGCAACGGCTGCCTCTGATACTAACTTGGCTGACTCTGTAGCATCACGTGGCCTTTTTAAACCTTCCTCAAAATGGATCTCCATTCTTCCTCCTTTAGATTTTGTTAATCTATCAAGCATTATCCCTGATGTATGTTTCCGCTTGCGCCGTGGTGCTAGTTCAACAACGAATATGGAAAGTGTTAGTGCACATCAAACTGTGAGAGTACATATAAAGGAGCATGCAACTGCAACTTGACTCGGTCAGGTACCGTCTTGGTGTTGATGCTCATGAGGTTCATCTGATCTTGCCAAGTCCTGTTGTGTCAGCAGTGCTTCAGAAGTAGTGTTAGGTGTGAAGGCAGCTTGGGAACAGGCCTGTTGAGGAGCAAACGAACGTGTAACTCTTTGAGATGCCAGTACAGTTGAAGGGGACGCTGGAGCTGGTGGAGCAGGTGGAGCAGGTGATACTGTGTTTGTAGATTTAGCCGGTGGACTTGGACCTTCTACTGCACTATAAGTACAAGCAGAATCTCGAGGGAAGATCCTTTTCCATTGCACCCGATGAGTAACACCATTCCCTACTATATTCTTTTCCTTGCTCTTTTTTGACTTTGCCATGTCAAGCCATACCCACAACACAAAAGAATAAAATCGCTCTTCAGAACTCATTGATGCATGATACAGACAAGCAATACTTTGATGTAAGACAACCGTATGAGGAGGATGGAATATGTAAGAAAAACAGGACGGCGTGACATATTCACAGCTACCATGTGTAAACTAAGCAGAAGGATTTTCAAGAAAATAGAAGTAATGCAAGCTAGACACCATATGAAAGATGCAACCAATATCACTCTACCAAGTTAAAAGTGTCTTGTCATAAGTGGCATTTCGAAAAATTAGAAGCAGTACAACCTAGAAATCAATGCAAGATGCAACCACTATCACACTGCCAAGTTAAAAGCGTCCAATCATGAGTGATTGATGCGGGATACACAACAACAGTACTTTGATGTAAGAACATGGTATGATAGATAGATGCAGTGTATTCTAGACATAGAAAGGCATGTCATATGCACATGTATAACGTATAAACACAGCAGGTGCAATTTAATCAAAATAGAAGAAATACAAGCTAGACAACATATGCAACATGAAACCAATTATCACACTGTCAACTTAGAGCAAGCACCTGCGATGGTGGAGTAGGGGAGATGAACTCATCATGTAGACTTGGGACTTCAACTGGATTAGCAGTAGCAGTGGCAAATCTAGAGAGTCTCCGTTTGCGTCGGTCCGGAGGACCACCAATATCCCCTAACTTACACTTTTCCTTCCTCTTTTTTGATATTGCCTTCTGCAGTCAAAACCACAAGAAGATGAATAAAATTAGCTCTGCATAACTGGTTGATGCATGATACAGATGAACACTACTTTGATGTAAGGCAAGCGCATGATAGGAGGATGGAATATATACAAAAAAACGACAACATTGCATATTCACACGTGCGGTAGGAGGATGGAATATGTATGAAAAACAGTAAGCAGAAGGCATTTCAACAAAATTAGAAGAAATGAAAGCTAGGCACCATATGAACATGCAACCAATATCACTCTACCAGGTAAAAAGTGTCTCATCATAAGTGACATTTCAACAAATTAGAAGTAGTACAAGCTAGAAGACAATGCAAGATGCAACCTACATCACACTCCCAAGTTAAATGTGTCTTATGGGTAAGTGATTGTTGCAGGTATAAGTTGTAAGCTACGCAGATGCAATTCAACAAAATTAGAAGCAATACAAACTAGACATCATACGGAACACGCAACCACATATAACAGTGCTAAGTTAGAGCAAGCACCTGTGATGGTGGAGTAGGGGAGATGTGCTCATCATCTACACAGCTACGTTGAATGTCCATCCTTGTGTTGTCTTGCAAATCTTGTTGAGAGGATGGCGGAGTAGAATCTGTAGAGACCCTCTGTTTGAGTTGCTCCGAAGGACCACCATCATCCACTGCCTTACTAATTTCCTTCAGTTGTATTGATTTTGCATTGTGAAGTCAAACAGATAAGAAAAAGGAATAAAATTCGCTCTTCAGAACTCATTCATGCATGATACTGACAAACACTACTCGGATGAAATGCAAACACATGATATGAGGATGGAATATGTACAAAAACAGGACGGCGTGACATATTCAGACCTATGATGTGGTAACTAAGCAGAAGGCATTTCAACAAATTAGAAGCACTGCAAGATAGACACCATATGAAAGATGCAACCAATATCACTCTGCCAAGTTCAAACTGTCTGGCATTTCAACAAATTAGAAGCAGTACATGCTAGAAATCATATGCAAGACGCAACCAATATCACAGTGGCGACATAAAGGTGCCTCATCATAAGTGACTGATGCGGGATACGCAAGAATAGTAGTCTGATGTAAGAACATGGTGTGATCAGATATAGTATGTTCTAGAAACAGGAACACATGTCATATTAACAGGTATGATGTGTAAAGTAAGCAGATGCAATACAACAAAGTTAGAAGCAATACAAGCTAGACATCATACGCAACATGCAACCACATATAATAGTGCCAAGTTAGAGCAAACACCTGTGATGGTGGAGTAGGGGAGATGTGCTCGTCATCTACACAGCTACGCTGACTGTCTAGCCTTGCGTTGTCTTGCGAATCTTGTTGGGAGGATGGCGGAGTAGAATCTGTAGAGACCCTCCATTTCAGTTGCTCGGAAGGACCACCATCTTCCAATGCCTTACCAATTTCCTTCCGCTTTATTGATTTTGCATTGTGAGGTCAAACCGACAAGAAAAAGGAATAAAATTCGCTCTTCAGAACTCATTCATGCATGATACTGACGAACACTACTCTGATGAAAGGCAAAGTCATGATACAAGGATGGAATATGTACGAAAAACTGGACGGCATGACATATTCACAACTATGATGTGGTAATTGTTGGGGAACGTAGCATGTAATTTCAAAAAAAATCTACGCTCACGCAAGATCTATCAAGGAGAAGCATAGCAACGAGAGGGGGAGAGTGTGTCCACGTACCCTCGTAGATCGAAAGCGGAAGCGTTAGCTTAACGCGGTTGATGTAGTCGAAAGTCTTCTCGATTCAACCGATCAAGCACCGAACGTACGGCACCTCCGAGTTCTGCACACGTTCAGCTCGATGACGTCCCTCGAACTCTTGATCCAGCAAAGTGTCGAGGGAGAGTTTCGTCAGCACGACGGCGTGGTGACGGTGATGGTGAAGTGATCTGCGTAGGGCTTCGCCTAAGCACTACGACAATATGACCGGAGGAGTAAACGGTGGAGGAGGGCGCCGCACACGGCTAAGAACAATTGGTGTGTACTTGGAGGCGCCCCCCGCCCCCGTATATAAAGGAGGGAGAGGGGAGTAGGCCGGCCCTAGGGGCGCCCCAAGTGGGAGGAGTCCCACTTGGGCTCCTAGTAGGATTCGGCCCCCCCTTTCCTTTTACCGGAGGGGGAAAGGGGGAAAGAGAGAGAGAGGGAGAAGGAAAGGGGGGGCGCAGCCCCCTCTTCTAATCCTATTCCGCCTCCTTCCCTGTGGGGGGTGCGCCACCCCTTTGTGGGCTAGTGTGCCTCCCTCCTATGGCCCATATGGCCCATATCTTCCCCCGGGGGGTTCCGGTAACCCCCCCGGTACTCCGATACGTACCCGATACATTCCGAAACACTTCCGATGTCCGAATACTATCGTCCAATATATCAATCTTTACCTCTTGACCATTTCGAGACTCCTCTTCATGTCCGTGATCTCATCCGGGACTCCGAACAATCTTCGGTCACCAAAACACATAACTCATAATACAAATCGGCATCGAACGTTAAGCGTGCGGACCCTACGGGTTCGAGAACTATGTAGACATGACCGAGACACATCTCCGGTCAATAACCAACAGCGGAACCTGGATGCTCATATTGGTTCCTACATATTCTATGAAGATCTTTATCGGTCAAACCGTAATGACAACATACGTCATTCCCTTTCTCATCGGTATGTTACTTACCCGAGATTCGATCGTCGGTATCTCCATACCTAGTTCAATCTCGTTACCGGCAAGTCTATTTACTCGTTCCGTAATGCATCATCCCGTAACTAACTCATTAGTCACATTGCTTGCAAGGCTTATCATGATGTGCATTACCGAGAGGGCCCAGAGATACCTCTCCGATACTCGGAGTGACAAATCCTAATCTCGATCTATGCCAACCCAATAAACACCTTCGGAGACACCTGTAGAGCATCTTTATAATCACCCAGTTACATTGTGATGTTTAATAGCACACAAGGTGTTCCTCCGGTATTCGGGAGTTGCATAATCTCATAGTCAAAGGAATATGTATAAGTCATGAAGAAAGCAATAGCAATAAAACTTAACGATCATTATGCTAAGCTAACGGATGGGTCTTGTCCATCACATCATTCTCATAATGATGTGATCCCGTTCATCAAATGACAACACATCTCTATGGTTAGGAAACTTAACCATCTTTGATCAACGAGCTAGTCTAGTAGAGGCTTACTAGGGACTCGGTGTTTTGTCTATGTATTC
This sequence comes from Thinopyrum elongatum, assembly GCA_011799875.1. NCBI lineage: Eukaryota > Viridiplantae > Streptophyta > Magnoliopsida > Poales > Poaceae > Thinopyrum > Thinopyrum elongatum. Next base: position 186,005,414 of record CM022299.1, on the reverse strand, counting down.
ACACACGTATCAAGTTTCCGGTTAATACAATTCTATCATGAATAATAAACATTTATCATCATATAAGGAAATATAAATAACAACTTTATTATTGCCTCTAGGGCATATTTCCTTCAGTAACTAAGCAGAAGGCACCTCAACAAATTAGAAGCACCGCAAGCTAGACACCATATGGAAGGTGCAACCAATATCACTCTGCCAAGTTAAAACTGTCTCGTCATAGGTGGGGTTCATCAAATTAGAAGCACTACATGCTAGAAATCATATTCAAGACGCAAACCAATATCACAGTGCCAACTTAAAGGTGTCTCATCATAAGTGACTGATGCAGGATACACAAGAAGAGTAGTTTCATGTAAGAACATGGTGTGATAGACAGATATAGTATGTACCAAAAACAGGAAGGCGTGTCATATTCACACGTATAATGTGTAAGCTAAGCAGATGCAGTTTACACTAATTGGAAGCAATTCAAGCTAGACACCATATGCAACATGCAACCAGATATCACACTGCCAAGTTAGAGCAAGCTCCTGGGATGGTGGAGTATGGGAGCGGAGACTTGGAACTTGTAATGCACTAGCAGTACGAGGAGAATCCGTACAGATGCTCCATTTACGTTGCTGCAGAGGACCACCATCATCGCCTTCCTTACTCTTTTCCTTCCTCTTTTTTTGATTTTGCCTTGTCAAGTCATACCCACAAGAAAAAGGAATAAAATTTGCTCTTCAGAACTCATTTATGCATGATACTGACGAACACTACTTTCATGTAAGGCAGCCGCATGATAGGAGGATGGAATATGTATGAAAACAGGACGGCATGACATATTGACATGTATGATGTGTAAGGTGTAAACTAAGCACAAGGTGTTTGAACTAATTAGAAGCAATGCAAGCTAGACACCATGAAAGATGAAACCAATATCACTCTGCCAAATTAAAAGGGTGGCCTCATAAATGTATTTGACCAAATTAGAAGCAATACATGGCAAGAGGTTAGAAATAATATGCAATATGCAACGAATAAAGGTGTCTCATCGTAAGTGATTGATGCAGGATACAGAAGAGCGGTAGTTTCATGTAAGAACATGGTTAACAGATAGATGTAGTATGTACCAAAAATAGGAAGGCATGTCATTTTCACAGGTATAATGTGTAAACTAAGCAGATGCAATTTACCCTAATTAGAAGTATTACAAGCTAGACACCGTGTGCAACATGCAACCACATATCACACTGCGAAGTTAGAGCAAGCACCTGCGATGGTGGTGTAGGGGAAATGCGATCTTCAATTACAGAGCTACGTTCAATATTTTCATTTAGACTTGTTGTTTCTTGAGAATCATGTGGGGAGGATGAAACTGCACTCTTTATAAGAGTAGCGCGTCTCATACTAACCCACGGGCATGACTGTCTCATCATAAGTGATAGATGCAGGATACACAAGAACAGTAGTTTGATGTAAGAACATGGTGTGATAGGCAGATTTAGTATGTACCAAAAATTGGAAGGCGTGTCATATTCACATGTATAATGTGTAAGCTAAGGCGATGCAATTAAACAAATTAGGAGCAATACAAGCTAGGCACCATATGCAACATGCAACCAGATATCACACTGCCATGTTAGAGCAAGCACCTGGGGTTGTGGAGTAGGGGAGATGAGATTTGGAACTTGCACTGCAGTAGGAGTAGCAGGAGAATCTGCAGAGATCATTTGTTTCGGTTGCTCCAGAGGACCACCATCATCCCGTGCGTTCATCCTTTTAGATTTTGCCTTGTCAAGTCAAACACACAAGAAAAAGGAATGAAATTCGCTCTTCCAAATTCGTTGATGCATGATACTGACGAACACAACTTTTATGTAAGGCAACCACATTGCAGGAGGATGGAATATGTACAAAAAACGGTAAGCAGAAGGCATTTCAACAAATTGGAAGCAATGCAAGCTAGACATCACACTGGTACATCAAGGTGCTATACAAACGGGTTTTAACCCCTTTCCGCGACGGCATTTGGAACCATCGCCAAGTGAGTGACTGCGATAGGGGGGTCCTTCCCACACGACCCAGAAACCGTCGGGGATAGGGAGCCTTGATGCATATACAGTACTCACTACTCGTTTGTACTCGCATTGCCATCGCAGTCGGTATTCTGTGGTGCTACGTTTACGATGCGCGGCCCATCACAAACGGTTCATGATTATAGAACATGTATGATAAGTAGACAATCACACACATTCGCTTTTCCCAAACCGTATGCGATAACTAATTAAGAAGATTAGCTAATCATCGTACGAGTGTCGGACAAGATTACAAAATGTCGGACCGTCGTAACATCGTCGTACACGACAACTATCGCACACGCTATTCTGTGGTGCAACGTTTACGATGCATACCACATCAGAAACAGTTCATGGTTGCGAATCGTGTACGATAAGGCAAATATCACAAACATTTAGTTTGCCCGCACCGTTTGTGATATTGTCTGACATCGCACACGCTTTGCAAATGGCAACTGTGTGCATGCTTGCACACGTTTCCTCTATATGAACCGTGTCGGATTATGGTGTATATCGCAAACGTTTGTGTTTTACCAACCGTGTGTGCCGTAACGACCTGCAGAGCGTAATTTCACCGTAATTTAATTGCTGCTATTTCAAATTGTACCGGATTTGAATTTGAATGTATGCTATAGCTTTATTCATATCCATCAGGTTCAAACAACCAATGCATTATTCGATTCATAGGTACATATGTTCAAGAATTACATAAGAACCAAATAAAGAATGATGAACCACAGTTGTATACTTGTACTATTAAAGACGGTAAAGAAAGAGGCGAAATACATTCTGGTTGCTGAACAAGGTGAAGCGGAATGCCCATATTGTGCTCTCCTCCATGCAGAAGGCACGCACGACTCTAGTCCAACCCCTTGTGATGGCCGACCGCCCATCCTTCACGGTCTTCATAAAAACATCTAGATAATCATCGTGTTCTGGTAGAAATACTTTAACCTTTACATGCCCACCAATCATGTAGTTTGAGAGGTAATTTTGAGTAAACTGCTTTGGGAACCACTGCAAAGGAAAAAGATTCAGACATTGTCATCTAACACAACTCATTATGGGCAGTAAAAAGAAGGCCGCAGAGTTCTTACTTACCATCCTGCAGTTTGCTGTTGTCTTGGATAAAGTGTAAACAAATAGTTTAATTGCCATCTTTTGACCCATTTTACTAACAAACTTTATCAGCTTCCTCACTTGATGCTGGTTCATCGATATCTCATTGCCCCATACGCAGAAAGGGTCGAAGCATGGATCTTTACCAATGACATATGTACCTAAAAGCACCAAGTTAATATTAGAAGCTAAACAGCAATTACACAATGATGTAGTAAAACACTCTTTTATAATATCTTATAACATCCAAGATACTCACATATTAGATGAATTAACATCTTATATTATGGGCCGGAAGGAGTTTATTACATTCTTACAAATTATCGGCTGATTAAGTGCTGTTGTATCCATGGGTTAGAGTTAGTTTGAGCTAGTTCGGGCTCAAATAGCCCTAAAGTATATCCAAACATGAGGGCTAGTTTGAGCTAGTTGCATGTTACCCACCCAAAAAAACTATCCAACCCAAGAGGTGCTAATTGGAGCTAGTTCTCCTAGTGCATTTATTGTCAATCTAACCCTGTCATCCAAACACCTCTTTGGATGGAGTTAGTTCAGGGTTAGTCATGAGCTAGAAACTAACTCTAACCTCTAGCTAAGTTGAGTATCCAAACATGGCTGTGTTGTTGTTGTTGTTGCTGCTGCTGCTCTTCTACGTATATCTAGACATCATCAGAACATTAAGGTAACACTCTTCCTTGTTGCTATGTAGCCTAGGATTGCATATTTAGACATTAAGTACAGTGCATGTTGCTATGTAGCCTCAGATATATTACATATGGCCCTAGTTAACCTAACGATAAATGGGTTACAGATATATTCAGTTAAAAGTCCGATTCACCGATTAGTCCCTTATCAGCCCCCGGACTATATGGTACCAGCTACCGATATCCTGAACAGTGAGTATTTATAAGCCATGGGATGAAACTAACCTCGATGGAAAACAACAGTCGTTCCCAAAATTATCCTGTGTAGGTACATCGAGAGGCATTTTAAGCACAACAGGCTAAATATCAACCAAATATATCCATGGCAGACAAAATAATCTCCAAAAGATAGCTTCAGTGTGCAGGTTTAAGCACGCTACTAAAGCAAAACAAGTGGAAAGGTGTGTTAACTGCAACAGGCCTAACATTTAACAACAAGCAAACATAGTCATTCAAGTTGGTATTGTGCCGGTCTAAGTACACTGGTTATTGTTAAATAAAAATGGAAAGGCGTGTTAACTACAAGATGCAGCAACCAAATGTAGTCATTCATAGTGGTATTGTTGAAACTGGTATTGATGAAATTGAACTGCATAGTTCATACTTGCACATATAGAACATCACGTTGTGAATAACTGGAATAAACAAGGCATACTATGAACAACCAAAGATAGCATTTGAAACTAGACATATGCTAACTACAAACAACCGAAAAATCAAAAAACTTTAAAAGAGGCATATGCTAGCTATAACAGGCTTAACAGCAAGCAAATATATGCATTCCTATCGGTATGTTTAAAACTGGATTGATGAAATGTACTGCACAGTAAATAATTGCACATATAGAGCATGTGAACAACTGAAATAAACAAGGCATACTGCAAACAACCAAATATAGCAATTAAAACTGGACATATTCTCACTACACTACAAAAGGGACTCAACAAAACAAATCATGGGTTCCCCCCTATGAAGAGGCATGGCAAAACAAATCATGGGTTTCCTCACTTGTCACAGATGGGCTCGTTCCCTTGGGAAGAGCACGGACCCTAGATGCGCTCCACGTTGTCGCAGATGGGCTCCTTCCCCTTGGAAGAGCACGGCTGTAGGGTGCCCTCCCTGATGTCGCAGACGGGCTCTTTCCCCTTGGAAGAGCAGATGGGCTCTTTCCCCTTGGAAGAGCCGGAGAGGGTGCCCTCCTCATGGTCGCCGTCGATGAGGTCTGACTTGGAAGCTGTGGATCCCAAGCCAGCGTCGCAGAATGTGTCCTTCAGAAATGACAAAAGGGGCACGATCGCGATGTAGGATGGCAAATTCTTGACAGCGAGCCAGAGGAGATCTGCATCGGGGCCATGGATGAGATCGACGGCGGTTGAACCCGAGGGGTTGGGGGTGGGCCACTTAACTTGTGACATAGCCCGCGTCAGGCCGTCGCTGTCGACGACCTCGATGTCGTAGCCGACGTCCGTGACAAACCCGCATACTCTAGCCTGCTGATTGAGTGCATGCGGCTAGTAATGGTCATTAGCTTCCTCGGCGACGTCAGGCGAAGAGACCGCGATAAACCTCTTTGGGACCAGTCGCTCCTCGAGCTCCACGGGAAGCGTAGTCGGGCTTAGGCTGCGACGCTCTGGAGTGGGAGATGGGGATGGGGATCTGTGGAAAGGGGGCGTTTGGCAGGCGTCATCTAAGAAACTCAGGGCGGCCTGGGTCTGGAGATCGGTGGGTAAGCTGCACGGGCAAACCAGCAGATGTTGACAAAGCAGGCCTTGCGGCGGCGGCGGCGGCGACCTTGCTAGGGTTTCGAGCGAGGGAGGGGGGTGTGTGTGTGCGCGCGCGCGCCCGAGGAGGTTTTGGTGTGTGTGTGTGTGTGTGTGGAGGGGGGCGGGGGGTGTGTTTGAGGAAATGACGCGGCTACTGAAAATTTTACTACGCGGGAGTCAAATGCGGGAGTGAAATACCGGGGCTATTGAAAATTTGGATGATGGTGCATCGCACATGGTCCGGAAATAACAACCGTGTGTTATGAAACAGAAAAACCCTCGAGGCGGGCAGATATTTTCGAGGGATGCAGGCGGGAGCAGGAACAAGAAACATCACACACAGTCGAAACATAATAACCGTGTGTTATCAAACAGAAAAAAGCTATAGGCGGGTAGATATTTTTGAGAGGGGAAGCCTCGTGGAGCCCAATGTACTATTCGGATGTGCGTGACAGGGGCACCGGTGTGGCACATGGTTAGTGTGAGTGAACCGTGTCTGTTGCATCATCCGACTTGTCTAATGTTCATAATTTTGGCGAAAAATGATGCCAGAGAGGGTCAGAACACGAACACACTTGCATGTGGACCAAATATATGTATGAAAAGGGTGGTTTGATATTCAAATACCAAATGCAACTTCGATGTGGCACCTATCTCGCAAAGCACACGGTATTGCTTGCCCCCCCCCCCTCGTATCGGAGGAAGGGAATCGTAAGCTATGAATGCATGCCCCCCCCCCCCCACAGAGGTTACACCTAGCAAAGTGCGAAGTAGCAGTCTCCCCCCCCCCACACACACCCACTTTCAGTCGGCGGGCCAGAGAGGCATCTCACCAAGATGGATCGTAAAACGGACCAAGAATAATCCACCTTGGTCGTACAACCTCTCTCTTGTTGTTGGTCAAAGTGATGGCCGTCCATGCGACCCCGGAGATGGGCTAGCTCTCCAATAATCACGCAAGTAGCTAGTCCCCGAAGACAACCAATGTCTGCATGTGGCCCAAACATATGTATGGAGAGGTGTGTTTGAATACACAATGGAACAACTTTGATGTGGCACCATGCTTTCGAACCAGAAATCCCTACACAGAGTGACGGTTAGTTGACGATGCATATGTATGTCACACCACACTTCAAGCCGATGACAGGGATTCATGCATGCATGCGTGCATAGTATGCGCTCAAACTTAATTAGGTCTGAATCTCACCATGACCTATACTACGATAACATGAACCAAAGGAAGAATCCGCCATGGTAACCTATCTTGTTGTCAGTCAAGGTGATCATGGATGTCCACGCGGGCCCACGAATATATGGGCTTGTCGCCGATAACCACACGAGGGAGTGTACCGTTTGAAGACAAGCACTACATGCATATGTATGGAGGTGATGCGTGCATGCATGTTTGAATACCATTTCACAACATTGATGTGGCGCGTGCGTCGAAAATCGTACAGTCCCCACACAGAGCGAGATCAGTTCATGACGTGTCGTGGTATATACTAGCCACTTCGACTCAATGGGAGGGATTCATGCGTACACATGCATGTGTGTGCTCAAACTGTATCATGTCATCCCAGAGCATGACCTATATATATACCGTATTACAAACAAAAAAATAATCCCCTCCTAAGTCAAATTAACCTCGTTGTCCGGCAAAGTAGTGATGGACCAAGCAGGCCCACAGATGGAAAACATCGATATCGCTGATAACCGCTTAAGTGGGTGCGAGAGGACAACCACCATCGCTTTGCATGTGGGCCAAACATATGTTGAATACCCAAAATGCACAACTTTGATGCGGCACATGCCTCGAAAACCGTAAAGTCCCCACACAGAGCGAGGTTCATGAAGCGTACTACATATGATGGTCCCCTTCCCCCTCTTCGACGCATACTATATGCTCCTCCCGTAATACAACCCAAAAAGAATCCTCCTTGATGGTGAAATTAATTAAACTCTCCCGATGTAGGTCAAAGTGATGCATGCATCGACGATGGCCTTGTGGGCCCACAGATGGAAGCGTCACGCGTGAGTGTCCTAGGATAACCACCACCTGCATGCATGTGGCCCAAAGAGGTGTTGTGTGATGTTTGAATAGCCAATTTCACAACTTTGATGTGGCATGTGCCTCGGAAACGGAAAAGTCCCGACACTGAGTGAGGTGTACTTGTTCACGGACGCGTACGTACAGTATATATGCTAGTCCCCTCCCACCTCTTCAACGCGTACTATATATATACTCCCACCATAACACAAACAAAAAAGATTCTACCTTGCTGGTCAAATTAACCTCACTGCCGGCTGTTCGTCAAAGTGATGGATGACGACCTCGCGGGCCCACAGAAAGCGTCACACGCGAGTATCGAGTGTCATGTAGGACAACCATCGACTACATGTGGCCAAAACATGTATGTATGAAAGGGTTGTGTAATGTTTTAAATAATGAATTCACGACTCTGATGTGGCACCTGTCTCACAAAACGGCCAACCCACACAGTGGCTCACGACTCGTAGTGTACTGCCAGCCACCCGCCACCCCCCAGGCGCGCGCGCGCACACACACACACACACACACACACACACACACACACACACACACACACACCGCGAATCCACCGCAACTACAGTGCATGTTAAATTATCCCGCGGTGAACATATGTTACCAAAGGAGGGACGTTTCAATTTTGAAAAAAAACAAAGATCATTTAGACGTTTTAGTACATTGATTGATTTTCTAGGGGTATAATGTGCAAAAATCAAATTTGAGCTACATGCACACGTGACAGTGCACCTAAATGGATTGCAAAAACACATGTGTCTCACTGGGTGCATGTTTACTCCCCGTACAAGAAATTTCAAACATTGAGAATCTTTATTTTTAAATTCTAGTACATCCAAAACTTATTTGAAATTTATGAAACTTATCGTGTTGTCATATGGACACCAATACAAAGTGGCATTGTACTTTTTTGTCAAATTTGAGACCAATTTTGATGTAATCTTTATCTTCTTATAAACGGGAGATTATTAATAATTGGGAACCAATATCCCAAACGGATTATTTATTCGAACCGTGAGCGTTAGACCAACAATGGATGCGTGCCATGCTTCGGTTAAGCAATAAAGCGGCAACATTAATCATCCAAATAGAAAAACAATATACGTGCCGCCACGCGACCCTTGTGCCGTGCGAGCAGGCGTGAGTTGACGGGACGCATGCAAGCGGTTCGCCGCGCAGGCTGACCGGGAGGCATGCGTGCAGGTGTGTGAATTGACGGGAGGCGTGCTTGCCGCGTAGTGTCATCGGGAGGCGTGTGAGTAGCTGTGTGAAACGACGGTAGGCATGCCAGCAGTCCGGTGTGCAGGCTCACCGGGAGGCGAGCCAGCGGTTTGACCGCCGCCCGCCTCTCTCCCAGCACTCCATATTAATGGCGCGCCCGAGCGGCCGCACCCCCCATCCTCGCCACACACACAATCCTCTCTCTCAGCTTGCATCTTCGACGCCGCTCTCAGTCCTCAAAGCCGTCAGTGTATGAGGATGCCGCCGAAGCGCCCCATCGGAGGGAATGTCGATGCCGGGGCTGCTGAAGCACCGGAGCATGGTGTGGAGATGGAGACAGAGGTTGCCGTCACCGCCGACGAGGTATCGCTGCACCCTGACGTCATCGACGACGTCGAGCTTCCACAGCCGGAGGCGGAGGTCCACACCGACTCCAGTGATGACTCGGGCGACGACCCCGGCGACGACTCCGACGACCACTCCGGTGACGACCCCGACGACGACGAACAACTGGTTAGTCATCTATGCCCATTTATGTGTCAAATAGATCCTAGGGTTTCTCTAGTTACTCCTGCCTCCCCCTTTTTGGAATAGAAATCCTATGGTTATGTTCTCCCAATCCATGAAATCTGAGTAAGTTCCGTTAGATCCGTGTAGTGTATTGATTGTTTGAATGGTACAAGTGATAAGTGATTACTTGTTTCATCTGTGCAAATGATTTCTGCTAGTGATCCGACTAGGGTTAGTGTTCGTGCTAATAATTCCTAGCCAGGACTTGACAATTGATTTTGAATGACCTACATATATGTTTGTGCCATTATTTTCTTCAAGATTGGTCTGTACATAGACGACTGTGCTTAAAAATCGAACCATAGTCTCTGGATATGTATAAAAAATAGCCATAAATTCCTGATCCTACTTCACGGCACGTAAACATTGATTTGATGCCCAATTTTGGCAACTGCCAAATGTTTGCTAGAGATCCATGGAGTTCCATCTCACCGTACCAGATGACTTGAGGATGCACGCGGTATGTTCAATCTCACACTAAATCGGTTGGCATGGCCTACTTTCCTGAACATATACTAAATATTGCTACATTTGGATAAAAGGTGCCACATGCACCATATACGTCAAAGGGGATTTTTTTTCCTCTTCTTTCTATATTAGGCAAATTAATGATGTATTGTTCTTTCGGTTACTCTCATATTTCCATGACATCATGTTTACCCTATCTGTTTAATTATAGATTTTTATCCTTTGATTTCAACTGTTGTACAGTTCTTTCAATCTGGGCCCATATTTGCATGTTACCATATTTTCTTTAACAATCCTACCATTTTCTACAGCGCGTCCCTTGCTATGCAACAGAATCTGTAGTGCACAATCTTTCCCTTTACATAAATCAAGACTGCACACTGGTGCAGAGACGTGCTATACAAACGGTTTTTAACCCCTTTCCGCGACGGCGTTTCGAACCGTCACCAAGTGAGTGACTGCGATAGGGGGTTCCTTCCCACACGACCCAGAAACCGTCGGGGATAGGCCCTCCTGGCACACAGGCTGGGGCAAAATGAGCTCGTGCGCGATTGGGCGAGGCATCGAAACCCAATCATTTCCGTTCGTATGTACATCCCACACGGTGAATCCCAGAAAAACATTTCCGTTCATATGTATATCACACACAGTTTTTTGTGTGGAAACGTTTGTGCAAGGTGGCCTAACACAAACAGTTCTCTGCCGAAAGCCATGTGTGATTGTTAGTTGTCGAACACGCCTACTTTCTAGGAACCGTGTGGGTTGTTTGAGTTCATCGCCCACGGTGCTGTCTTAGTAACCGTCTGCAATAGAAAACCCTAATAAGCAGGGTAATTAGCCTATTATTGATAATCCATGTAGTAATCAAATTGACATTTCTTATAAAACACATCAGATATTTCATATCCGTATAACGGCAACCAGGATTTCATAATCGAATTACATCAGATAGCTTCAGCACTCAGTTACGCCATTACACAACAGCACCAAGTTTCACATGCAACATCGAAAACCTTTGGAAAGTAGCAACATACACGGTAAATAGACAGATGAATCTCATCTGGGAAACTGCAGAAGCGGAAGGTAAATATTGAGCCTTCAGTGATGTTGAATGTCCTTGCAACTTTAGGCCAGTGGCTATGGATAATTTCCCGCCCAACCTTCGTCCTCTTCAGGAAGACTTCAATATTGTACCGTGGGTGTTGAATGAATACCTTCCTCGCCTCTTGACTATGCAGGTGGTTTGAGAGGTAATAATCAGTGAACTGCTTTGAAAAGTACTGAAAACAAAGATATGCATAAATCGTTGTTATAAATTTTGAAATGGCGCAAGGGGTAAAAATAAGGTAAAAGAGTTAGTACCATCCTATAGTTGACTGATGTCTTCTTCATTGTGCAAACAAAGATCTTGCTGTTATTCATCGCAAGTTTCTTCATCCTAACAATCTTTCTAAGTTTCTTGACTTGACTGATATTCATGGACATCTCATTTCCCCATATGCAAAATGGGTCGAACAGTGGGTCTAAGCCTCTGACAGCAGGACCTACATGTGCAAGACCAAATTATAAGAAACCTAAATATTAGAATGATTCTTGCAACTGCACAATAATGTGCTATTAGCGAAAGGACCATGCATGAGCAAACCTCAATGGTAAACCGCAGTGTCTCCCATTGTTTCCCTGCAACACACATAAGGAAGATCTTGATCAGGTTAACTGAGAGTTGCCATACTATCAGTAGAATATGTATTGAGTATAGCCAAATTCGATTTATTTCTCACATGCATAACAATACAAAATTGTACCCAGAGCAAATGAAAATCAAATTGCAGAATTGAACCAAACACTTAAATGGAAAGCAGACCAAATGAACCAAAACAGTTAACTGAGCACGACATTGCAGAATAGAAACATGTACTATAAGATAAGACAGTTAACCAAACAAAGAATGCTTGAGAACAGTACTACAAAATGTAGCAATTGTTGGACCAAACTGTTAACTGAACATTACATTTCAGAGGACCAAACTGTTAACTGAACATCAGATTTCATATTAACATTACAGAGGACAAATCACTAGAAGGCACTGGCGGTGGCCTCGATAAAACAGCACGAACTATATTTTAAAGTAGACAACCGCGTGGCGGTGTCGACGGTGGCCGTGAAGACGAGGTGCTCCTCCAAGATCTGGCGGCCGACACGCATGGCAGCCATAGCAACCTCGTGCGCGCGTGCGGCCGCGATTTGCTTCTCCGCTGCCAGATGCTACTGAGCTCCATGTTATACTATGTGCAAAATGGCTGTGGGCGGCGCTTAATTAGAGGACGGGGCCAGTGATTTCGGCGGAAGGTGTCGCGCCGTCGGTCGGGGCATGTGGGACGGGGAAGGAGGAGGATGGTGTTGGTGGGGTGTGGATTACCTAACCATATCGGCAGGGCTGCACAGCAAGAAGAAGGGTCGGCGGCGAGGAGGCCGCTCAGCAAGAAGAAGGGTCGCCGGCGAGGAGGCAGCGCTGCAAGAAGAAGGGTCGCCGGCGAGGAGGCGGCGCTGCAAGAAGAAGGGTCGCCGACGAGGAGGCTGAGCTGCCAGTAAGCAGCAGTGAAAGTTTGAACTTGGAAAGCAAGGAGGAACAGTGGAAATGGGCTTTTGGTGGGAGGGAGGGGGCGGGGAGATAGATATTTCCGCGGTGGCAGAAAAATTTCGCTCGGTGCCGCGAGAAACTGGCGCGCAAGTGTGGTTCAAGCGCGAGCGGTGGACTATAGACGACGAAGCTTCCCGAGTAAGCCAGACAAGACGGTGCGCCAAGATATTTTATATCGCATCCCACATGATTCTTGCTAGTAAACTATTGGTGGTATACCTGATTTTTTTCATTATGTTTTGAAAGACAAAATGGTGTTATGGAGGAAAAGGATGGTGTTTGAGTTGCTAGAACATTTATGTACAGTGAACATGCAACTACATGAGTGTCGTGTTTAAATTTGGAATTATTCCGGGTTCGTTTGGCATTTTTATGCATTAGTTGAGCTTCTAGGCATTTAATGTGCATAATTCAAATTTGAACTACAAGCACATGCTCCAGTGCACCAAAGTTTGTTGAAAAATCACATGTGTGTCTTTGGGTGAATTTATAGGTCCCATGTAAGAAATGGGAATGAAATTCAAACATCTGGGCGTCGTGGCTCGGCCGGGAACATTGAGAAACTTGGTTTTTAAATTCCTATAAATTCAAAACTCGCCTGAAAATCATGAAACTTGGCATGGTGTCATTTCATGGCACCAACATGTTGTGGTAAAAAAATTGGCCGCATTTGGACAAGTTTTGGTACAAGCTTCTTGCAAACCGGAGCTTCTCTCGAGAAGACTCGTGGTTCCCGAGGGGGGATGTGTCACCTTTGTGTGCGAAACGATATACGCTGCCTCCCCCCCTTGATTTTTTACAGAGGCAACATAGAACTATATGAGTGCCGTGTTAAAATTTGGAATTATTCCGGGTTTGTTTGGACTTTTTATACATTAATTGAATTTCTGGTCATTTAATGTGCAGAATTCAAATTTGAACTACAAGCACATGCTCCAGTGCACCAAAGTTGGTTGAAAAATCACATGTGTGTCCTTGGGTGAATTTATAGGTCACATGCAAGAAATGGGAATGAAATTCAAACATCTGGCCGTCATGGCTCGGTCGGAAATATTGAGAAACTTGGTTTTTTAATTCATGTAAATCCAAAACACGCCTGAAAATCATGAAACTTGGCACGGTGTCATGACATGGCACCAACATGTTGTGGTAAATTTTTTGGCCGAATTGGGACAAGCTTTGGTATAAGCTTCTTGCAAATCAGAGCTTCTCTCAAGAAGGCTCGTGGTTCCGAGAGGGAACGTGTCACCTCCGTGTGCGAAACGACATACACTGCCTTCTCCCGCCTTGATTTTTTTACACAGGCAGCTTAGACCAAATAGGAGTTTCGTGCTAAATTTTGGAATTATTTCGGGTTCGTTTGGCCTTTTTATACATTAATTGATTTTCCAGGCATTTAATGCACATAATTCAAATTTGAAGTACAAGCGCATGCTCCAGTGCGCAAAAGTTAGTTGGAAAATCATTTATGTGTACTTGGGTGAACTGCTAGGTCCCATGGAAGAAGTGGGAATGGAATTCAAACATCTGGGCGTCTTGGCTCGGCCGGAAACATTGAGAAACTTGGTTTTAAAATTCCCTTAAATCCAAAACTCGACTGAAAATCATGAAACTTGGCATGGTGTCATGACATGGCACCAACATGATGTGGTAATTTTTTGTCCGATTTGCGAAAGCGCACACATTGACAATCAACAAAGTCATTTTGGAACAAGTGTTGTCACGTTACAAATCAGAAACACAAGTATTATTGAAACCGTGGGCATTCTACTTACCATTTACGTGCCGCCACGCGTCCCCTTTTGTTATTGGCTAGGAGGTGCCGTGCGGGGTAGCTATTTGAGTATGGGAGGCGTGCGATCAGACCCCTGCGTGTGCTCATCTGGAGGAGAGCCCTTTGACCTCTATCCGCCGCCCACCTCCCTCCCAACGTCTCCATTAATGGCGCCCGAGCCCCTGTTTTATGGCATGACTATGTCTCACTCGACTAAGATTTAAGAGAGAAAAAAGAAAATCTGAAAAGAAAGTTTTGCATGGATCTTGATGTAAGATCCGACGGACCTATATAGCATCGACTGCGACTTATAGCAAGACTGATAAATATAAGGACGATGATAGTGGATAATAATTGTCTTACATATTTAGGAAGATAATTAAAAAAATCCACATGCGGCAATGCCCGAAATACACAAGGGCAAAAGAAGAAGGAAGACAACGATCTGGCTCGCTGATCTCTACTTTCTTGATGCGTTGCTGCAGGCCGCGGGAACTAGTCTCCGCAGCGAGCGGCGATGAGCTCTTTCATGTCCTCAAGACGCTGCTTGAGAGCATCCACGGATTCCTCCACCAGCCTTTGGTGCTCGATGCGGAGCATGTCATTCTCGTCCATAAGTTTCTTGACGATGACGCCGGTCCTCTTCAACAAGGCAGTGGTCTCCTCCTGCTGCTCCTCACTTCCGACGATCTTCGCCCTTAGCAGGTCACGCTCGGCCCGGAGCTTCGCATTGCCCTCACTTAGTTGCCGGATGACGCCGGTAGCCTGTTCAAACGAGGCTTTCATGTCATCCTGCAACCTCGCCCAGCCGGAGATCTGATCCATCTGGCTATGGACGATCGCATTCATGCGCCTGTAAGAGTCCTCGCCTGCCCGTGAGACATTTTCCCAGGCCGCCGCGGCACAGGAGGACATCTCTGCTGCATTCGCGGCGCGGTGGGACACCTCTGCTGCTTCTGCAGCGCGGCCGGACCAGTCTGCTGCATCGACGGTGCGGCGGGACCTCCGTGCTGCTTCGGTGGTGCGGCAGGACCTCTGTGTTGCTACGGCTGCGCAACGGGACATGTCGGCTGCTTTCGCGGTGAGGCGAGACATCTCTCGTGCTTCCGCTTCCATGCTCGCCTCTCCCTGGTGGTAATCTCTCGACCCAGAACTCACGCTGGCCATGGCAGACGCAAGGAAACGATGATGAATGACTTGTTTGTTTTTGTGGATGAGGAGTTGAGGAGGAATGTGCAGTCATCTTGGAGTAGTAGTATTTATAACCGAGTACTAATGCGCTCCTAAGTGGGAAACCATTCAGGTTTTGATCGGTGTGAACAGGTTTGCAATTAAATATAGCATGGTAGTAATTTGGAATGTGTCGGGACGCAGGCTCAAAATTTATTGACGGTTCTATAATTTCTAAGTGCTCACTATTCCCGGACGGCGTAACGTGGGCATGCTTTCTCGGCCGCGTACACGGTGTTTGCACCATAGGGTGCACCGCAATAGGCAATGTCAGCACACGTCTTGTTCCAACAACCGTGCGCGCTTGTTATTACCATCGCGCACGCTTCTTTTAATTAGAATGTGTGCCCATCTAGCGCACACACGTTGATCTGTCTAACTGTTTCTGTTTGTTGTGGCTAATCGCAAACAGTTCATCTTTGTGAACTGTATGCCGTCAATCACAGACAGTTTGATCTGGCTGACCATTTCTGTTATGTGGCCTATTCGCAAACAGTTAATCCTTCTGAAGCGTATGCCCTCAATCGCACACACCTTCATCTGGCTACCCATTTCTGTTGTTCCGCCTCATCACAAACAGTTAATCCGAGTGAACTGTATGCCGTATATCGCACACGCCTTCATCTGGCTGCCCATTTCTGTTCTTCTTCCTCATCGCAAACAGTTAATTGAACTGAACCATATGCCCCGCATTGCACACGCAACTAAAATTTGAACCGTGTTTGATGAATCCTTCATCGCAAACGTTTTGCATCTTTTTTGACGGGTTTTTTACATCACCGTTTACGATTAATGCATCGCACACAGTTTCGTCAAAGGGTCTCTGATCGTACTGTCACGTTAGCAGCATCCTGCAGTAGTCGCAGGGATGTCATACTGAACACAAACCATGGATTTACAATTGTTGCTACTGTAAGACTTGATGAACGTGGTGACTCCTATTTTGGCACTGGCCTTTGGAAAGAAATTTCTAAGTTTTATGTACTGAAAGCTGGCACTAAAATTGCACTGCACATAAAAGAGCCTGGTCATGAGATATATGCTAACTTCCCCGACGATATGATCCGTCCAGACTTTGTTCGAAGTAAGTGTTCTTTTCAAGTATCTGCATGTTGACTTACCCAGCAATATCAAATGAATTGTGTAGTATTTAAGCAACCAATTGTTATTCCATTTTCTTACTATATTCCTACCTACTAACTTCTTGTTACCAATACACTTTTCTATTGCCCTATTTTAACTAAATATTCCTTGTACTCCCACTTCTATCAGAAAGCGCCGCTAACAAGGAGACTCCGGAGGTGGAGAACGGGGCTGCCAACAAGCGGAGGCAGGGCGAGCAGGAACCGCAAGCGACTCCAGCAGGCCTAGACTTCATCAGCAGCCTCCCCGATGATATGTTGACAGTCATCATCTCCCTCCTCCCAATCAAATATGGGGCACGGACAACCGTCCTTTCCCGGCGGTGGCGCCCACTATGGAACTCCACCCCTCTCGACCACATCGACACCCACGAGCTCTGCCATGGCTATCGCAAAAGCTTGGATGCGTTCTCCAAGATCCTCGGTAGTCACCCTGGCCCAACCAGAGGCCTTAGAATGGGCAAGTTCCGTTCCAACGGCAAGGACCGAGCCAAGCTTGATGACCGGTTTCGATCCCCCGCCCTAGATCAGCTCGAGGAGCTCACTTTTGATGATGGGCATATGTGCTCGCTGCCAACGTCCGTGCTCCACTTCGCGCCCACGCTGCGCGTCACCAAGTTTAGGAACTGCCATCCCCCCCTTAATGACGCGCCCGCTCTTATTCTACAACGACTGAAGCACCTCGAGCTCGTCGCCGTCTGCCTCCCAAATGGTGACATGGAGCGCCTGCTCTGTGGCTGTACTGCACTCGAGTACCTTCGCCTTCAGGCGATCAATGGGTTGAGTAGCTTCCACATCACCTCCATGACTCTCTGGACTATTTATGTGTATTGCTGGTGCGGCAAGAAGACATCACAAGATGTGTACCACAGTATGGTCATTGAGGACACACCTTCACTTGAGAGATTACTTGTAGTTGATCAAGAAGGTCCAACAAGAATCAATGTCATTTCTGCGCCGAAATTGACAGTGGTGGGCTACTCATCTGACAAATACTCCGAACTTGTTATTGGATCCACACCCGTTCAGGTACAATAGCTGCCTTCTACCTCTCCTTCTAGAAATTAACATTATTTCTAGTTTTGAAGATGTATGTTCGTCTGTCATCCAAAAAATCATTCCGGCAAGCTTGACCCCGAAACTGCGCACAGTGAAGGTCTTGGCACTAGAATCTATCGGCCCCAACCTGGAGCAAGTTGTCAGTTTCCTGAGATACTTTCTGTGCCTGGAGAAGCTATATATCGAGGTGATGTTCCTTTCCTGTTAAATGTTAACCATAAGGGAGTTCAATTTGTGACACCTTTTTCCAAGTTTACAATGATAATGTACTACTATTTCTGAAGGATTTTTTGGAGGATTTCAGTACATACATGTTCCCCCCCCCCATATTGGTTGCTTGATCCATATGGTTACAATCCATAAGTATTTCTCCTTTGGATTCATCTGTACTAGTTTTCTTAGGGAACTTTTCATCCACTCCAACCTCTTGTGAAGAAGGCTATATTTTTCTAGATTGTAATCAAATGCCCAGGTTAATCATGTCGGATCGAAGATGGCATGTTAGTGCATTTTACAAATTCTGCAAACCAAATAGGCCTGTAGTAGTGTTCAAAACTGCATGTAGGCACTAACATGTTTTCTTCTTTTACAGATAAGATTAGGCCCAGTGGTGGATAATGTGATAAAATATAACAATCAAGTCGAATGCCTAGATTTGCATCTCTCAGAAATTACTTTGAACTCCTACCGAGGGACCTTACCGGAGATAATATTCGCCAGGTTCTTTGTTGTCAGAGCAAGGGTGCTGAAGGTAATGAGGTTTGCCCTACATTTATTTCGCAAAAACGAATGGTTTGTTGATCAGTGCCGGCGGCTACGGCAGAATGGAATAGGCTCCAAAAATGCTGAATTTCATTTTGGAACTTCAGAGGACAGAGTAATCGGAAGTCATCATGTCAACCCCATACATTACTTCTCAGTGGCTGACCCCTTTGCAAAAATTATGAGGTTTTGAAACCAGACTTAGAAGTGGTAATATTAGTTTGAACCTCTCTGATATCCATGTTTAGCGGATCAGCGCGAGCGTTTGCAATTGATGAGCTGAATTACATTTCTAATATCAGTTTGAACCTTGTAATCTTTGAATTTGAGCCATATAACTCTGGAATTTGAACCTTGTAATATTTCGAGCTTTTGTGGTACAATCATTGAAATGGCATCGTATGAGACTCGTATATTGGAGCACTATTTTTATCTTAATATGCAATGGACTTAGATTTTATTAACGATTCTCGAATCTGTTTACCTTGTCGATCTCATAGCACATGATCTGTATAGCTAACTCGACTACGATCTTTGACATTATTACACACAGTTGGTTTCTTCAACCGTGTGCCCTGTAGAGCGCAGAATTAATTATCGCACTCAAGTGTCCATCATCACCCTTCTGTGTAACTTTGACCTCATCACCCACGGGTAAACTTATGACCGAAGTCATTCCACACACTTCGTTTTTACAAAGATTTTGGCCAATAAACGCCCATGATTTGTCCCTCTTCTAGCCGATGCGTGACCAAACTAGCCGGGCAGGAAGCTTGTGCGGTAAACTGTGTGGTAGCGCGGGAACAGGCTCACCGATGATACATTTGGCACCTCTTCAAGCCCACGCGTGGTCAAACGAAACGCGTGCGGTGCGGTGTTGTCAAGCGTGCACTAGAATCCTCCTCTATGAACGCGGTGACAAGACGTGACGATTACAGGCTGGCCGGCCCCCATTTATTATAGCAGCCATTTAACCCTTGTGTCTCTTCAACCTTTCGATCGCGCCCCACCATTGCAAGAAGCATACCCACCACAACAAATTCTTAGAGGGTATCCTGCGCGGCTCCAATGGCGCTCTGAGCGGCTGCCAACGACGAGCAGCAGTTCACCATGCATGCCATGGTGGACACCCACAGAAGGTTCACGGAGCTCTCGGTGGTGTACACCAACAACCCGGTCTGGGTGGAGCACTCCATCCACATCATGGAGCGGTTGCTTGCCGAGGAGAAGTACAAGGTGGTCGGGTTCGACCTCGAGTACACCCGCGCTCGTGCCGGGTCTCGTCCCAAGGTCACCGTCGCCCAGATGTGCGTGCGCAACCACATCCTCGTCTACCACTACTGCCTGGCCACAAGGCCTTGCGAGCATTTTGCCAGGTTATTCAACAGCCCCCACAACATGTTCGCTATGGTGGACATCACCAACGATGTAAAGGTGCTCAAGAATTCAAGCATCGCCTGCCAGCTTGTCGACATCCAGGGCCAATACAAGATCTGGGGTAGCAACGAGCATGAGAAGGACTCACTAGTTCACCTCGCCGAGGCCATCATCGACCCCTACTACAGAGACATGAAGGATTCCTGCAACAAGGACAAGCGTGCCTGGCACTCGTCCTGGATGGAGAAACTCGACAAAGCTCACATCGTGTACGCGGCCAAGGAGGCGTACACGAGCTACGAGATGTACAGGCGGATCGTTGACATGAGGAAGTGCCTCCTTCCCCAAAACGGCCAGGGATCCAGCCGGAAGCAGAGCAATGGCAAGCGTCGTCGCAACAATAAGCAGATGATTAGATCCTCGTTTCTCCTAGTTTAGTATGCATGTAATTGCTTACTTTGGTGTGTGGAAATGTTATGTGTGTAGTCACTTGTGTAATTGTATGCTTAATTTGGTTTTGCAATGTTGTCTTTTTAAGTATATATGTTGATGCTCTGTAGACAGAGCAAATCACATCGCACACGGACTAAACAATGGAATCCGTCGGTGATGATTTCATCAATCACTGACAATTGTATACCAGCAATCGTTTGCTCACAACGCACATAGCTTGTTAACAGGAATCGTCTGTGTTGTTATCGTTCTTCCCACACATTTCCGATTACAGACCTGTTTGCCACGTATCACCCACATCTTGTTAAGATGAACCGTTTCTGTTCTCTTGGCTCAACGCAAATAGTTCATCCGAGTGAACTGTATGTCGTATATCGCACACACCTTCATCTGGCTGCCCGTTTCTGTTGTTCCGCCTCATCATAACCAGTTTATCCGAGTGAACTGTATGCCATATATCGCACATGCCTTCATCTGGCTGCCTGTTTCTTTTGTTCTGCCTCTTTGCAAATAGTTCATTGAACTGAACCATATGCCCTGCATCGCACACGCAACTAAAATCTAAACCGTGTTTGATGTATCCTTCATCGCAAACATTTTGCATCTTTTTTGACGGTTATTTTACATCACCGTTTGCGATTAATGCATCGCACACAGTTTTGTCAAAGGATCTCTAATCATAGTGTCGCGTTAGCAGCATCCTGCAGTAGTGTCATATGAAAGATCCAACCAAAATCACTCTACCAAGTTAGAAGTGTCTCATTATAAGTGGCATTTCAACAAATTAGAGGCAATACATGCTTGAAATGATATGCAAGATGCAACCAATATTACACTGTCAATTTGAAGGTGTCTCGTCAGAAGTGATTGATGAGGGATACACAAGAAAATTAGTTTGATGTAAGAATATGGTTAATAGAAAGACGTACTATGTACCAAAAACAGGAAGGCATGTCATATTCACAGGTATAATGTGTTAACTAAGCAGATGCAATTTACCCTAATTAGAAGCATTACAAGGTAGACACCAAATGCAACATGCAACCACATATCATATAGCCAGGTAAGATCAAGCACCTGCGATGGTGGTGTAGGGGAATTGCTTTCATCAACTACAGAGCTACGTTGACTATCTTCATTTAGCCTTGTTGCTTCTTGAGAATCATGTGGGGAGGATGACACTGCACTCTTTAAAAGAGTAGCGCGTCTCACAGTAACCCACTGGGGTGACTGTCTCATCATAAGTGATTGATGAGGGATACACAAGAGCATTAGTTTGATGTAAGAACACGGTTTATAGACAGATGTAGTATGTATCAAAAACAGGAAGGCATGTCATTATAAAAGGTATAATGTGTAAAGTAAGCAGATGCAATTTAACCAAATTGGAAGCAATACAAGCTAGACACCATATGCAACATGCAACCACATTTGACAGCGCGAAGTTAAAGCAAGCACCTGGGATGGTTGTGTGTGGCAATTGAGATCATCAACTACAGAGCTACGTTTACTGTCTCCATCTGCTGACACTAAACCGTTTAGAGCGCTGAAACGCTTAGTACTTATCCTCGAATTAAACAGGAGCGACTTCTGTCTTTTCTTTTGTGTATTCATCAACAGTGCGTCAGAGTCTGAAATACCCATGCATAAAAAAAATAGTGTGAGTATGGGTGAAGTGTGTGCACAAGTAGTACAGTGTAAAAGTAGCAGATAGCAGGTGGGTGAGAAATAAATGACGAGAGACATATGATAGCTCTACAACATGCATGGCACATGAAATTAGATTCTAGGATTTTGAAATATGAGCACATGGATGGCTGGGAAATGCAGATACTCCTCCAGCACACCACAAGGTGTGGTCCTATGAAAATAATAGTCGACTGAAAACAAATAGGTCAGTCCATTTTTTCTACACCGTACGATGTACAAAGAATGGGCAAATCGCCTTCATCTACCTCCAGCCAGTCAGTGTTGACGATCTTCCTCGAAACGCCAGCGACCACCGGCCCAGTCCCCTCCCTCCGCCCTCCCCTCGACTCACCGCACCGCCGTGCTTGGCACCGCCCCCGGCCATCCCTTCAAGCCCCGCCGACCTCCAGATCGGGCGCAAGCAGCTCCTACGCCCCACACCCCTATGATAGACACCGATGCGCCGCTTCCCCGATGAACAAGCGGACTAGGTGCTCCGCGCGCCTAAGCGGGTGCTTCTTCTTTTAATTGCGAATCAACTGACCCTGCATTGAAATCCAGGCGGGCGACTGACCTCTAGCTAAGGTGAAATAGTAAATGGGAGGAAACCTTATGCATTTAGTATCACGAAGAAGGTGCAGTAAGAAGCGCTCAACTAGTTTCTTTCATGGGATGAATACGGTTTGAGCAGAGACATAAGATTTGCACGAATAAGGGAAGAGGAGTACCTATTTCTGCTGGTAGTGTTGTGCCCTCCTTCTGTTTTTCCAATGATCTTCTTATGGTTCATTGGAAACAAGAAGTTCTGGAGGATGGTGGAGCCTTGGACGAACCCATGGCCAAGTTGTTGAGTGTGGTGCGGTGGCCGTCTGTCGGCGGCGGGGAACCAAATCCGAGGCGGCGAACGACGGTGTAGCGGGAACAGCTCCTGTGCGGTGGACAGTTGCGACAGTGGAGCGGCAGCGGTGAGGCGCAGGACGGCGTGGTCGAAGTGGTATTGGTACGGCGCACGTCGGCGTCGGTGTCGTGGAGGCAGCTCTACCTCAGCTTCAGCTGCTAAGTCCTTGAGGGCGTTGCGGTTGCGGTTGCGTTGGATGACGACGTCGGGGTACCGACTCTGGCGTGATGGAGGAGGGCGGCGGTGGATTGGGCGCAATGGGCTGGAGGACGGAGGAGGCTGGGGTTTCGCGGCTGGTGGAGAGGGCGTTTTGGCACCCACGGAGTATGAATGGGGAAATGGAGGGAGGGGGGAACTAAGGGGGAACAATGTTTCGGTTTGGGACACGCTTGTTTGAAATTTGGGGAAAGTTACAAACTTTGCCCCCATCTAAAATTTCAGACATATTGCGGATCGGGGGTAGGACAGTAATCTCAGGTGTCCCAAATAGTGGGCGGGACAGATTTCGGCCGAGTGCATGAGTGTTTAGGCGCCCACGGTGTATGAATGCTTCTCGGAGGCGGTTGACTGGCGTCTTGGTGAAGTTACAAACCTACCCCGGTTTAGACCTTTGGACATCGGCCGATAGCCTACATGGGTCAGAGTCAGGACAGTAATTTCCTACCACCAAACATTAGTCTTGCACGGTTTTGGGCGACCAGAGACTTACTTGGCGCTTCGTTCAATATTTGGGAGCAGAAGCATTAACGTTTACAGTTCTCTTGAATTGAACTTTCAGGATTTGTCAAACTTCAAAAATCTTGACTCTTGAAAATCCTAAAACTACGATTATTTTGGAATGGAGGGGGTACATTTGAATATACATTGTACATGAGTATATATTAAAAAATATGCAGCTTAGCTCAATTCATGCATGGTTCCAGATATAATCTCCTTGGTTGCAAAAAAATAGTTAGACAAGCGTATGAATATATAGCATGTTCAAACGCACAACAAAGATTGATGCCCCCTTTTAGATCTGATTTACAAATGCCATTATCTTGAATTCAAATAGATGAATGCACTTCCTATGAATTCGAATCTTCGAAACCATCTTTTTTTGCGGGGATCTTCGAAACCATCTTTATGTTGAATTGAACATGTATTCTATTTCGTAGCTAGCAAATTGGTATGTATCCATGTATGTGACAAATGTATAAAGTGCCTGACACTAACAACACGGAGTGCACTAATTAATGTTTATATATGAATTGCAAAAGCCATGCATTGTCTGTATTTCAAACCACTCTCACTCTATGGATCGATAATATGAAATAAACCCATACACATGCTCGAATTCAATAGAGTATGGGTGTCTGATAGACCAGTGTTCGTTCATACGCAAATTGCAAAATTCATGATCTCATCCAAAAAAGTTAATGCAATTTATATTTTAATTTAATGTGTATAACCGCCTTTTACACATAGATGCACTATGCCTCGGCCCATCCTCACTCACGCGCTATATATCTCTCTATCTGACGCACAAGTGCACCTACTTTATATACATCGGCATTTCTCTCTCACACATGCTCACACTATCTCACGGGGTGTCTCGCACACGCACTCTCTATATATCTCCTCCCTCTCTCTTACTACTACGTACCACTCTTTTCACTAATCTTAGTTGGAAAACACTATTTCTCTCACATGCATATATACACACGCACGGTCTCTGCTACCCCTCTATATGCACATACATGTGCCTAAGTGTCTCCCGCATGCACATTATCTTTAGGCCTCTCTCGCACACATTAGCCCCCCCCCCCCCCACACACACACCTCTCTCTTGTTGGCGGATATGATTCCATCAGATCATTCGGTAAGATATCCCTGACTGTTAGGCTGGATGATAATACGAGGCAAAGTTTTACCCAACTCTGGGCCCTTGCAGTTGAGGAAAAAGACTACTCCTGGTATTGTATATTTGTGATAGGGGTGTGTACAAAGTACACGTGAATACCAGGCATTGTGTGTGTGTATACTATCGACGAACTAGCCACCGGGCTTATATAACATACTCGGGGCCTATGGTTACAAATCATATATAGTCGGCTTATCATCCGTGGGGATAGAGTCCTCCACGACTCTGGATGCTTCGTCTTGTACGCCGAGTCCTCCATGGGCTTCATATAATGCGTCTCGGTCCAACCTATGTGGCGCAGGATGGAACCGACCCATGAGTCCTCACGTCGACCCACCACAACTAGAAATGATGTGCCCACCACACCACACACACAATCAGCCACTAAGAAAATAAGCATATACAATATTACAAAGTTATATGGAGTACATGAAAATTAATTGCATGGTGCATCCAATAATATTTGTTCCGCATTCTGAATGTTTATATCTTCTCCTAAAAAAATAGTCACGGGAAAGAGAAACGAAGGGCATATCTCTCTTTGTCTCCACCGCACACCCCCTCTCTCCACACCACTTTCACATACGCACACAAACTATCTCTCGGCCCTCTAAAACTATGCCCCTGACACATTCATGTGTGGCGGTCACTGTATTCCAAGCGAAAGCACTATAAGATCATTGGACTTCAGAATATGCTCATTACGGTCACTGTCATGGACTTAACACGGCAGATGCCCTAGCAAAAGGACTTAGGTGCGGAGCCATCACAACTAGGTTAGCTTGAAGGGGTTAAACGGGACAAAGGACACAGAGTTTACCCAGGTTCGGCCCCTCTCAACAAGGTAAAAGCCTACTCCTGCTTTAGGTTGTATTGCTTGTGTTTCGATTACCAGGGAGCGAATACGCTTGACCTAGCTCTCAATCCGTTGTTTCTTGAGTTAACCCGCCGCCGGGTCACCCATTTATATACAGGCTGATGCCCGGCGGCTTACAGAGTCCCGGCCGGCTCATACAAAACGTGTCTGGCTCGGTATCTAACTAAACTTGCCTTACAATACAAGTTAAACATATGGCGGCTCATACCCGTAGGCCTCAAGTCGTCCCCGGGTCTTGGGCCTTCAATAATCCTGCTCTATGAACCGCCATCTTCATATCTTCTTGGGCCTCTTCATCTTAAGCCGCCAGTTGCATGACCCGGCCCCTCCTGGGCGGGTCATACCCAGTAGTCATATTCCCAACATTAGGCCCCAGGTTGATTTGAACTTGTTCACATCAATCTTCAGTGCTTGATTTAGTAGAAACTTCCATCGTCAATTTTTACCAATTCACTGTAACCCGCCATGACGTCACATCTCAGAATTGTGTTAACCCGCCATGACATCATCTTGCATTAACTTCGCACGAAGCCCAGAACATCTCAACAGATCTTTATCTTTAATGGCCTTCTGAAAATCGAGGCGTCCGTGTAACCGCATAATCCTTTTTCCAGCCTCCTCGATTCCCGCGCATGCCATTTATCCATCTCCTTATAAATAGGGACAAGGGGTCCTCCTTTTCACTTTTACCTTGCCCCCTCGTCTTCATCTTCTTCCTCGCGACGCCTCTGCCATCCCGAGCTCCACCGCCGCCGTCTCTGTCCAGTGTCCTCAACTCCAGCCGCTGCATCGACCTGATCGGACCAGAGCACTGCGGCACGCCTCCGCTGTTCATCAGCATCAGTAAGTATTCCCCTTCCTCATAGCAGATCTGCATTAGGGTTTTCACCGTTCGTCGGTGTTCTTCACTGCTCCTTATTTTCTTCTCTAAATCATGTAGTTTGATCTGAATATGGTACCAAAGTTTTGCGGTAGCAGTTTAGCATCCCTTTTCAATCAAAGAAGATCCTTCCTCTGTACAAAAAATCTCATCTGAGCACACAAGTTCCTCTGCTGCCGCCACTTTAGGTTTAGAATTTATTTTATTTTCTGAGCTGCGGTAGATCCAAAATTATAGCACCAATATATGGAATCTGTTGGTCCATCACTTAGCAAAAATTCACTTTTAGATCAGTTATACTGCAAACATGCGGGCGGCTCATACCATAAGTCGTAACCCGCCATATAGCATTAGTCCCCTTGTTAAGCCACCAATATGTGTTCACAATTCGTATGACCCAGCACTGCCTTTCGGTTTAATCATGTCAACCTTTATAGCACTTACTTTTCAATCATTGGCTGGCTTAACAGCATAATCTTAAACCGGCAATATTCTCTTTTTAGGCCTTCATCCTCAAAATGACCAAAACTGTCACCTCATGCAACTGGGTCGCTTCCACTGTCACGGAAGAAATCCTTAATGAATTTGTAAACGAAGGCGTCCTGGCTAAAAAGAGTGTGATCCACTGGAGGGCCCCAGGAACCGAGACCGCCCCTGAACCAAAAGAGGGTGAAGTTGTAGTTTTCACTGATCACATGCTCCGGGGGTTCACTCCACCCGGCTCAAAATTCTTTCGTGATGTGCTGCACTTCTTTCAACTTCATCCGCAAGATATTGGGCCCAACTCTGTTTCAAACATCTGCAACTTCCAAGTTTTCTGCGAAGTATATCTTCAATAGGAACCCACTGTAGAGCTGTTCAGGGAATTCTATTACTTGAACCGCCAGACTGAGTTCACAGATGGGCCCAGCCTAGAACTAGGCGGCATTTCAATCCAGAGGCGCAAAGAAGCTACTTTCCCAGCCGCTGCACTTCCCAGTCATCCCAAGGACATGAACCAGACTTGGTTTTACTGCCAAGACACATCTCCAGAAGGTGAAAATCCCTTGCCGGGTTATCGTCAGAGCCGGCTTAGCAACAGCCACCCCCTCCCTGACCGGATCAGCACAGCAGAACGAGCCAAATATATGCCCATTTTTGGAAAAATTAGAGCCTTAATGGCCAATGGCTTAACTGGAGTTGACCTAGTTCGATGCTGGGTCGCATGGAGAATTTTACCATTAAGCCGCCGGACCGGCTTAATGTGCGAGTATACCTGTGACGTTAAAGATCCACAACGCCATAGCCGAGTGCAATTGGACGACGAGAGCCTCAACAAGATGGTTAAGACATTGCTGAACGAAAGCTTGGCCACTTGCAGCAAGACGGGGCTGAACCCCTTTTGCACCCTCAACAAGCCGCCAACTGTGAGTATTTGTGAACAGTTTTCATTAACTCATTATCTGTCAATCTGCCTTTTCATTCTTACTTGAATTTCTGCAGCCTGACTCCCCCTTCTGGAAGAAGAAGCTTCAAGATAAACCGGCCAAGAAGACCAGGACCAAGAACTTGGCTAAGAAACCTGCCAAGAAGAAATCAGAAGCAGTTGATCCATTTACTCTTGATGAAGAGTCGGAGGTAGAACTTGATTCTCTTGGCTCCTTCTTTGTTCATCTTATTGACATTGATTACTACCAGGATGACGCGGAGGCCAGCCATGCAGATGGCGAAGAGGTAACTATCCTTTCCTCCGACTCAGAATCTCTGCCAAGACAGAAAGTTCGACAAGCGAGCCGGAAAGTAAGGTTTTCTCACCCTTTAGCTTATCTGGACCCCCACTTTATTTTGAAGAAACAGCAGCATGAAGTTCGCCGCACAACCCGGAACAACGAAGGAGGGGAACTTTCCTCCGGTTTACCAAACCCACCGGCTCCTCGCAAGCGCCGAGCTGAGGTTTCACAGTTTGCCGATTTAGCTTTTCCAAAAGCGGGTCTTATTCGACAACCCCTTAACCCTTATGATTCAAACTATCAGGGCACTTCTCACTCCTCATATGGGGACTCCACTGGGACTCAGATCCCCCTTTTCAAAGTTGCCCCAAGGTAAGAATATTGAATTTCCTTGCTTTTAAGCCCTTTATCAATTATCATGCTTACATCTTTATATCTCATTGTCAGTAGTCAAGCCAAACCAAGCAAGAAGGCGAAGACCAGTAAACCGGGCGAAAATATCAATACCACTGAAGATCCCCAGGCTGCTAACCCGGAGAAGCAGACAATATCTGAATCTTTTCATCAAACCCCCGAAGCAGCCATTGATGATCCGCCGCCCGAAGAGCACAATATCATTATGGACTCCATGGACGTTGACCCGGCTCATGCTAAGCCGCCAAGTCCCATCAAACCTGCTGAAGAAAAGGCTGACGATGTCATAATCACTGGGGCCCGTTACGTTGAGCCGGACAACCCCACAATCTTAGCCAAACATAGCGCAAGGAGGAATTTTCTGCTGCCGACAAGGGTAAATGGAAACTGGATCTAGAAGGTTATGCCCAGTTCAATGCTCAGGAACTTCACGCGGGTTATTTAAACCGCCTTCACACTAGCCGTGACTTTGAAGCCAGCTTAGTCAATCTGATGAAGGAGCGTTTTGAGGTAAACACTGAAAAAACTCTTCCTGTACATATATCTGTCAGCCGCCAAGTCTACTGTATATGACAAAATTGAATATGCCGTAGACTTAAATACCATATTTGATCTCATAACCATTCCATAGCAATTTAGTAACTGCTGAATCCAAACAAGTAGCCCCCAAGGGCCGGCTTAAACTGAAAAATTAAGCTGGGACTTCAAATTGTAGCACTAAAATCCACTTATGTAGCCCCCAATGGCCGGCTTAAGCTGCATAGCTAAGCAGGGACTTACCACCATATTTATGAACAAATCCAAATATGTAGCCCCCATGAACCGGTTTTAGTTGAAGAAACTTTAACCGGGTCATCAAAGATTTGTCTTCAAAAGAGCAAATGTACATTAGCCCCCAAGTGCCAAGTAAAATACCTGTATTATGCTTGGGACTTTAAATAAGATGATTATCATAACCATATGCTGCCGATCTTTGTGTATGGCAGGCTGAATTGAACGTGAAGGAAACTCAAGTCAATGATCTGCGGCAAAACATCCAGTCCCAACAATCAGAGACTTCAAAGGCCAAAACAGAGCTGAGAACCTCCTTGGAAGAGATTGAAAAATTAAAAAGGGACTTTAGCGCTGAGAGAAACAGCTGGGAGACCGAGAAGACAGCTCTGCTGAAAAGAGCAAAAGATGCTGAAGCTGCTCTTAAGCCGGTAACTGATGAGTTGTCTGGCTTAAAACATCAAATCAATAGCCTGACAACTGCCATCTTCGGTAAACAATATAATACTTCAATGTTTCACCGTTAACATACCATGGTTATAAACCGTCTTAACAATATTTGTGTTGATGCAGGCTCCAGAAGTTCCAGGCTGGGCCAAGACATGCACGTAAGGCTTAAGGCCGTATATACCCTTGTGGAGCAACTGTACACCGGTGCGCAACGGGTTATTGTTGTTGTCTCACATAAGAAGCAACCACCTTCACTCATCAAGGAGATGCTGGAGAAACTGTCTGTGCTGCCGCAAAGAGTTGAAGAACTAAAGCGGTCAGCTGCTAGAGCCGGTGCCATCACCACGTTGAGCCGGGCGAAGGCCTGGTAGGCCGAACTTGACCCGGAAGAATTGGCCACCGGCTGCCCAAGTTTAAAAGAAGACGAGTCTCCCTTTGAAGCCACAGACTTTACCAAATGTGTAAAGGAAATGCGCCCACTGGCGAGTAAGCTAGCTGAAGAGACCGACTTGACAAAATATCAGGCGGCTTACTCAAAAGAAAACTCAAAAGTATCAGCGCCGGTTTATGAGGCCATGGACCTCATCCCGCCAACACGTAAGCACACCTTTGCCCCTGATATTGATCCATCAACCCTCATATATGATGAGGCTGTATTCAGAGCATTGACCGGGATCAACTGGGCCACAACTGACTTCCAGCAAGTGGAGGAAGAAGAAGAACTGGCGCTGGATGACCCGGAAGCTTCAACTCGCCAAGACTAGGACAACTGATTCGGAAGGCGGCTCTCAGACTGCATCATAGTGTTTGCTTGAAAAAACACTTAATCATTTGGGCTTTGAAAGCCATGTAATAGGCTAGTGAAAACCATGATCTGTCATGCCATCGTGCATGTTCTTAGCCTTTGAAACTGATGATGAACTTTTCATATGCCATGGATGAACTTTGCAAGGAGTATCATATTATTCTACAAAGCTCCTGTATAGAGTAAACAATAGATACCCTGGTGGTTTACGCCAGGGCGGGTCATAATGTCCAACATCATATATTCTGGCGACTTATAGTCCATAACCAGGGCGGGTTATCAAACCTCACATATTCATATAACAAGTAAATACATACCTGTGAGATTGGTTCATACCGCCGGCTTGTAGTGCCGTATGCAGTAAGAGTAACAGCCCAAAACTGGAAGTGCATAACTCCAAATGCACAATCAAAATATGCTGGCGACTTATTGTCCAAAGCCAATTCGGGTTATCAAAAACCCCAAATAAGCACAAGTATGAGTCATAAGGATTAAGGCTACATGGCCTGAATCGTGTTAAACCATATATCAATATGGTACAAGGGTATAAACCCGAATAATGTTCAAAGAAAATAACAAAAGAGAAAAAACAAGGCTTCCATAGGCTGCCAAGCCTCAATATCAAGTGTTGTTCACGGGCCGCACAGCCACTGAGTTAATCCTTCATTTAAACCTATAAGCCGGGCCTCACATGACCAACCGCCATTTTAACCTTGACAAGTTCAGGGTCTTTATAAGATTGACTATCAAGAGTTTGGCGGGTCATCCAGATAACCTGGGCGGAGTGGCAGACATATAGGCAGGATAACCCGGAGTTTTTGGTGTTTTTCACCTGGCATCTAAGCCGATCAAAAGGGTCAATAAAGCTATGTTCACTGAACAATAAGCCCCCAAGTGACCAATATTGAGCCTTTAAGGCAGGATACCTATGTTTGAACTGCTCATTGCAGCAAGTTCTCTTTGGTACCCGTTCAGTTTGGGTAATAAGCCTCCAAGCAATTTGCATCAAGGCGTGTAAGCCGGATCAATAGGGTAGTCATAGCTATGCTCAATGAGCAGGAAGCCCCCAAGTAATTTTTTTAAACAAGGCGTGCAAGCCGGATCAAGAGGGTAGTCACAGCTATGTTCAATGAGCAGGAAGCCCCCAAGTGATCTTATGAACTGACAATAAAGACTCAGATACTCAGAAATGAAACGACAGAGGCCCTGAATTATCAGGGATGTCGGCTTTATTATACTTGATCATAATATATACAAGGATGAAAATATATACAACACCAGAGCCAGTGGCTCAGGTATAATAAGGCCGAAGATGAGCAATATTCCACGGCCGGCGGGTCTCCTCCTCAGATGTGCGTGAGTCCTTGTGATCTCGAATATCAATGAGGTAGTATGACCCATTGTTCAAGTTCTTGCTGACCACAAAAGGCCCTTCCCAAGGTGGAGACAACTTGTGCATATCAGTTTGATCCTGGATGAGCCAGAGCACCAAATCGCCTTCTTGAAAGGTTCGAGTTTTAACCCGGCGGCTATGATAGCGATGCAGATCTTGCTGGTATATCGCCGAATGAGCTGCTGCAAGGTCATGCTCCTCATCCAAGAGATCAAGAGCATCCTGACGTGCTTTTTCATTATCAGCTTCAACATAAGCCGCCACACGGGGCGAGTCGTGACAGATGTCACTGGGGAGAACCGCCTCTGCTCCGTAAACCATGAAGAAAGGCGTATAACCCGTGGATCTGTTGGGGGTACTATTTATACTCCAAAGCACTGAGGGCAACTCCTCAACCCAACAACCCGGCGTCCTCTGCAAAGGGACCATAAGCCGGGGCTTGATACCTCTCAAGATCTCTTGATTGGCCCTTTCAGCTTGACCATTGGACTGGGGGTGAGCCACCGATGAGACGTCAAGACGAATATGCTCTCGTTGACAAAACTCTTTCATAGCACCTTTGGACAGATTAGTGCCATTATCAGTTATGATGCTATGAGGGTAGCCGAAGCGAAAAATCACCTTTTTAATGAATTGAACCGCCGTGGCCGCATCACATTTACTGACCGGCTCCGCCTCAACCCACTTTGTGAATTTGTCAACTGCCACCAACAGGTGGGTCTTTTTATCCTTGGATCGCTTAAAAGGCCCAACCATATCCAGCCCCCAGACCGCAAACGGCCATGTAATTGGAATCATCCTCAATTCTTGAGCCGGCACATGAGCTCGTTTGGAAAACTTCTGACAACCATCACACTTGCTAACCAGGTCCTCTGCATCAGCATGAGCCATCAGCCAATAAAATCCATGATGAAAAGCC
The DNA here is from genome assembly GCA_011799875.1 of Thinopyrum elongatum. NCBI lineage: Eukaryota > Viridiplantae > Streptophyta > Magnoliopsida > Poales > Poaceae > Thinopyrum > Thinopyrum elongatum. Next base: position 185,972,298 of record CM022299.1, on the reverse strand, counting down.
TTAGCTACGAGAGACTTAGAGCCAGCATGATGACCACAATCTCCTTCATGAATCTCCCTTAGAATTTCACGGCCCTCTTCAGGAGATATGCATCGCTGAAACACCCCTGTGACACTGCATCGGTGTAACTCGCCATTGACAATGGTCATTGACTTAGATCGCCGGGTTATCTGCCTGGCCAAAGTTTCATCCTCAGGTAAGTCACCCCGGGTTATATAAGCCAAATATGGCATCGTCCAATCAGGGATAACATGAAGAGCCGCCACCAGTGGTGCCTCCGGGTCAGGGATAGCAAGATCCTCTTCCGTGGGCCACCTAACTGAAGGATTATTCAGAATGTCCAGAAAAACATTAGGTGGTACCGGCTTACGCTGAGACCCCAGCCGGCTTAAAGCATCAGCCGCCTCATTTTTCCTGTGATCAACATGCTCCACTTGATAGCCTTTGAAATGACCAGCAATTGCATCAACCGCCCGACGGTAAGCCGCCATGAGCGGGTCTTTGGAATCCCAAGTTCCTGAGACTTGCTGAGCCACCAGATCTGAATCGCCAAAGCATCTGACCCGACTTAAATTCATCTCTTTAGCCATCCGAAGGCCATGGAGCAAGGCCTCATACTCAGCTGCATTGTTAGTACAAGGAAACATCAACTAAGACATAACAAAATTTATCACCTCGTGGGGAAGTCAAGATGACTCCAGCCCCCGAGCCTTCCAGCTGCCTGGATCCATCAAAATAAATAGTCCAATACGTATTATCAGGCTTCTCCTCTAGCATCTGTAACTCCGTCCAGTCATTGATGAAATCCACAAGTGCTTGAGACTTGATGGCTGTCCGGGGCATATATTTCAGACCATGAGGTCCAAGCTCGATGGCCCACTTAGCCACCTGGCCCGTGGCTTCTCTATTTTAAATAATATCGCCTAGAGGAGCAGAACTCACCACAGTGATGGGATGACCAAGGAAATATTGTTTCAATTTACGACTAGCCATGAACACTCCATAAACCAGCTTCTGCCAATGTGGGTACCTCTACTTAGATTCAATTAGCACCTCACTGACATAATAAACCGGCCTCTGAACCGGAAACTCCTTGCCTGACTCCTTCCTTTTCACAACAACCGCCACACTGACGGCTCTGTTATTAGCAGCCGCATATAAAAGCAAGGGCTCCTTGTCAATAGGGGCCGCGAGAACCGGAGGCTCGACCAACTGTTTTTTAAGTGCCTCAAACGCCTGATTAGCAGCATCACTCCAAAAGAAGTGGTCCGTTTTCTTCATCATCTGGTAGAGGGGGATAGCCTTTTCTCCCAGGCTGCTTATAAACCGGCTTAAGGCCATGATACGACCCGCCAAACGCTGGACGTCATTAATACATGCCGGCTTAGCCAAAGAAGTGATAGCCTTGATTTTCTCCGGGTTAGCTTCAATGCCTCTCTCAGAGACCAAAAAACCCAAGAGCTTGCCTGTCGGCATGCCAAATACACACTTGGCCGGGTTAAGCATCATCTTGTAGACCCGGAGGTTGTCAAAGGTCTCCTTTAAATCGTCTAACAAGGTCTCCTTCTTCCTAGATTTCACAACAATATCATCCACATAAGCATGAACATTGCGTCCAATCTGATCATGGAGGCAATTCTGAACACAACGCTGGTAAGTCGCCTGGGCACTCTTGAGCCCAAAAGGTATAGACACATAGCAGAAGGCCCCAAAGGGAGTGATAAAAGATGTCTTCTCCTGGTCCTTAACTGCCATCTTGATCTGATGATAACCAGAATAAGCATCTAAAAAACTCAGGCGCTCACAACCCGCCGTAGCATCAATAATCTGATCAATACGAGGGAGAGCGAAAGGATCAGCCGGACAAGCCTTGTTAAGGTCCGTGTAATCCACACACATACGCCAAGTGCCATTTTTCTTAAGCACCAGCACCGGGTTAGCCAACCACTCAGGATGAAAAACTTCAATGATAAACCCGGCTGCCAAGAGCCGGGCCACCTCTTCACCAATGGCATTGTGTCTCTCTTCATTAAAATGACGAAGAAATTGCTTGACCGTTTTAAACTTCGGATCAATATTGAGAGTGTGCTCAGCGAGTTCCCTCGGTACACCTAGCATGTCTGAAGGCTTCCATGCGAAGATGTCCCGGTTCTCACGGATGAACTCGATGAGCGCGCTTTCCTATTTCGGATCTAGATTGGCACTGATAATAAACTGTTGGGATGAATCGCCAGGGACAAAGTCAACCTGTTTGGTGTCATCAGCCGACTTGAACTTCAACAAGGGGTCATTCTCTGTAGTTGGCTTCTTCAAGGGACTCATATCCGCCGGGTCAACATTATCCTTGTAAAACTTCAACTCCTCTGTCGCACAAACAGACTTAGCATAAGCGGCGTTGCCTTCTTCACACTCCAGGGCTATCTTCCTGTTACCATGCACCGTGATGGTGCCCTTATGACCCGGCATTTTGAGCTGCAGATAAACATAACAAGGCCGCGCCATAAACTTGGCATAAGCCGGCCGCCCAAACAAGGCGTGATAAGGGCTCTGAATCTTGACCACCTCAAAAGTCAATGTTTCAACCCGGTAATCATGCTCATCGCCAAAAGCCACTTCCAAGGCTATCTTACCCACTCGATATGCCGACTTACCAGGCACCACTCCATGAAACACAGTAGAAGATGGCTTGAGATCTTTGTCAGTCAATTCCATACGGTGAAAAGTATCGTAATACAGAATATTGATACTGTTACCCCCATCCATAAGTACCTTTGTAAACTTGTATCCACCAACCTGTGGAGCAACCACCAATGCCAGCTGACCCGGGTTGTCAACCCGGGGCGGGTGATCCTCACGGCTCCATACGATAGGCTGCTCTGACCATCGCAAGTATCGAGGGACCGCCGGCTCAACCGTGCTCACTGCTTGTTTATGAACCTTCTGGTCTCGCTTGCATAGGTTTGTTGTGAAAACATGATACTGAACACTATTCAGCTGCTTCGGATTACTTTGATAGCCAGACTGCTGCTGCTGATTACCTTGACCGGATTGCTGATTACCACCACTTTGATTGCCTTGGCCTTGAAAACCAGAGTTTGAACCGCCACCTCCAAAACCGGGCCCGTGAGAGCCGGATCCTGACCCGCCGTTCGGGCCGTTCTGATAAAAACCAGAATTTCTATACTCCCTCATAATGAAGCAATCTTTCCATAAATGAGTGGCCGGCTTATCCTGAGTACCGTGCTTTGGACAAGGCTGATTCATTATTGCCTCAAGGTTAAACTTTGGCCCACCAAACCGGGGCATTGATGATTTCCCTTTACGGCGCTGGCTGCTATTCTGCGTGCTGGTGTTAGCCACAAAATCTGAACCACCATCGGTTTGCTTGCGCTTACCGTTGTTACCTTGACCCGCCGTATTGTGATGTTGTCCCTTTCCATTGCCGCCCTTCTTCCCCTTGCTAGCCTTCTCTTCGTCAGACACCGGGTCTTTCATACTATCTGAGTCAGCATATTTGGTTAGAGCCTCCATGAGATCTCCCATATCATTGCAGTGGTGCTTAAGCCGCCCCAGCTTCTGTTTGAGGGGAAGGAAACGACAATTTTTCTCTAAAATCAGGACAGCTGAATCGACATTAATGCTATCTGATGAATGAGTGACTTCCGAGACCCGGTGAACCCAGTGATTGGTTGACTCGTCCTCAAGCTGGACGCAAGCATCAAGGTCGATGATCGACATGGGTTGCTTACATGTATCTCTGAAATTCTGAATAAAACGCGCCTTTAACTGCGCCCACGAACTGATGGAGTTGGCAGGTAACCCTTTCAACCAGGTATGAGCCGGCCCATCCAACATCATGGTGAAATACTTGGCGCACACAGCGTCGTTGACATCTAGCATCTCCATGGTCATTTCATAACTCCCAATCCATGCTTCCAGAGGTTGATCAGCTGTGTAGTTGGGCACTTTGCAAGGGCCCTTAAAATCCTTGGGCAGACGCTCATTACGTAAGGCCGGCACTAGGCACGGCACCCCCATGGTCCTAGAAGTCATCCCAGCTTCTATAGACGAGGACGGGTTATGCTGGGGTTGCTGATAAGCCGCCAACTGAGCCGCCAGCTCCGCCTCCCGACGTGCCCTGGCCTGGCCCACTAAAGCCTAAGCATGGTTATCAGCGCGTGGCGGGTCACGCCCACGGGGCTGGTTATGGTGCTGCTCACTACTCGAAACCGCCGGTGACTCAATGCGCCGGCTGTAACTCCAGCTTGGGCGTGGGATTGAATGGATCTGCTTACGGCTATACGAATACGCCGCTTGTTGAACCAACGCGGTTTGAAGAAGCTCCATAGCCTTCCGGGTCTCAACCACCGCGGGAGACTCGCCTTCCATCGGGAGAGCCGCCAGCCGCGACGTCGTAGCAATCATGTTGTCCAAAGGGTTAGAAAAATGACCCGGCGGTGTCATCACCTGCTGAGGCGGCGTTAAATTCAAACGAGGCGGGTCTGCGACTCGCGGCTGAGCCGTCCCTCCAGTCACGGGCGCCTCAATAGCCCGGGTTACCTCAGGTGGATTGCTTGGCCTGGCCCCAGGTGTGTTAAAGAGATTCCTCGCATCGTACTCCGAAGGTAGCCGACTCATGTGCCTCCTTCGTAAAACGGTGTTAGATGCATTCTGGTCCAAGGTTAACCGAAAATTCTCTGCTTGAATCTGTTGCGTCTCCGCGTCCAGGGCGACTCGTTCTGTCGCCATCCTAGCGTTCTCAGCATTAAGCTCAATTCTGGCTTGAGCTATCTCATCTCGTAGTTTCGCCACATCCACCTTATGCTGCGCTTGAGTCTCCGGAGTAGCCTCTACCTCTAGCAGAGTTGTCAAAGCGTCCAAGAGCTCGGACAAAACTTGAGCCGGCGGGCGCACAGGACCGCTCGCGCCAGCCGTTGCTTCGGCCGTTGAACCGGAAGTCATAGCTGCCGCAGTTGACGATTGCAGCACTGGTTGCGTGCCAGCCATGAAGATCGCGACCCTGTTCGGCGGCTCATAGGGGTCCGGAATACTATCGCCATCGGAACAGCCCCCAAGCCCGCCGTCTTGAAGTTGATACATTGAATTAGTCTCACCGGTTGAGGACTCACCATCAGAGTAGATGACCATCTCTCCACCAGATGCAGATCCTTCCTCCAAACCCGCTCCATGCACAAACCCAACAAAGGTGTGCTTCACGGCGGCTTGAACCTCGGCGGGTCGCGCACGCCGAGCCGTCTCGATGATGTTGGTGCAGATGTCCGGCTCAGGCTCCGACTCGCCGATTTTGCCGATGAAGACGTGGATTCCGCCGAAGGGGACCCGGTACCCGTACTCGATTGAGTCGGCCTCGGGACCCCAGCCTGCGTCGTCGATGTAGATCTTGCCACGGCGACTCTTGGTCATCCGGCCCATGGCATATCCCTTGATCCCTGCGAAGCTGCCCTTCAAGAACTCGAAACCATGGTGGGCTGGCCCCACGGTGGGCGCCAACTGTCGTGGACTTAACACGGCAGATGCCCTAGCAAAAGGACTTAGGTGCGGAGCCATCGCAACTAGGTTAGCTTGAAGGGGTTAAACGGGACAAAGGACACAGAGTTTACCCAGGTTCGGCCCCTCTCAACGAGGTAAAAGCCTACTCCTGCTTTAGGTTGTATTGCTTGTGTTTCGATTACCAGGGAGCGAATACGCTTGACCTAGCTCTCAATCCGTTGTTTCTCGAGTTAACCCGCCGCCGGGTCACCCCTTTATATACAGGCTGATGCCCGACGGCTTACAGAGTCCCGGCCGGCTCATACAAAATGTGTCCGGCTCGGTATCTAACTAAACTTGCCTTACAATACAAGTTAAACATATGGCGGCTCATACCCATGGGCCTCAAGTCGTCCCCGGGTCTTGGGCCTTCAATAATCTTGCTCTATGAACCGCCATCTTCATATCTTCTTGGGCCTCTTCATCTTAAGCCGCCAGTTGCATGACCCGGCCCCTCCTGGGCAGGTCATACCCAGTAGTCATATTCCCAACAGTCATCGTATTCATTCTTGTGGTCATCATACGATATGTAGCTCACCATACGTCTCTGTATTTTGTTGATGACACTGACGGTCATTGTATTTGATGCGTGCTCCATATTTTGTTGATGACACTTACGGTCATTGTATTTGAAGCGAAAGCACGATATGGTCACTGGACTTCAGAATAAGCTCATTACGGTCACCATATACATTTTGTGGTGCTAACCAACCTGTGGTTGGATGGTTAGGAGGACAGTGGTATCCCCAGCCCACCAGGGTTAAAGTCTTGGTGCTCACATTTATCCTGAATTAATTTTAGTATTTCCGCCGATGTACGTTCAGTGGGAGGAGACGTTCCCCTCGACTACGAGGCGCCTATGGTTACTTCGTAAAATGTCAAGATGATATGCTGGCTCACTCTCTCGAAGATGCTCATAGTGGTAGGGTGTGCGTGTGTGCGCTTATAGTGGTGAGTGTTTGCGCGTATATATGAGCGCTTGCGTCTGTACTGTGTTAAAAAATACATGTCGTGATTATACGGTCACTGGCTCACCGTACAACTCCATAATTTGTTAATGACACGATCAATTGACCAATCAAACGTTCCACGTGGCGCAACTAGTGTTGCACCATCAGCGCACATAACCATGGGGCCCACCTATCAGCGCGTATATGAAAGAAAGAAATGGTAGCTTGCGTCTGTACTGTGTTAATAAAATACATTTTGTGGTGATCATACGTCACAGGCTCACCATACAGCTCCATAATTTGTTGATGTCACGATCAATTGGCCTGTCAAACGGTCCACGTTCATCAGTGCACATTACCGTAGGGCCCACCTGCCAGCACATACATGAAAGACAGAAATGGTAATAAATTAGTGGTCCGTGGGGATTCGAAGTCGTGAGACCTCTGATTGGCAGCCCGTGTGCCCTAACCACAGCGGACAAGGTCGCCTTGTGATGATATGCTGAGTCGGCCGTTTTAATTGCACGCACGCATGAGCCACTGTGGTGAATACAAACACATCACACATGCGCACAAACACGCCCGCAACACCCGCATGCATGCATGCAATACTCACATGTACACATGCACGCACGCAATACTCGCATGAACACACGCACGCATGCAGGCGTGCAACACTGACACGTACACATGCATGCACGAACACACGCACGCACGCACGCATGCATGCAACACTGAAACGTACACATGCACGCACGCAACACTCGCACGCCTGCATGCACACAGCACACGACACAAGACACACGCTCAACCTATACGTGCATGCACCCTTTGTTAAGGACATGGATTGTTACGAGTATTAATGAATCTTTTCTGTGATAAGCAGAACATTAATGTTTGCAGCGGTCTTTATGAATCACAACATATTGAACGGGCTATCAATGTATATATGAAAAATTTAAAATTCTCTTACATTATATAGTAGGCTTATCAACCTACATGAATTAGATGACGTCACACTCAATGAACAATCATTGGTTTATGAAATGCCCACTTCTCACCGCCCTGGCCCACCAAAAGCTCCTCTGTCGTGCGCTGCCAGCGTTGGTTCACTAACATGCAGGCCAGGTACCCAACGAGCCCACACATCAGTGGAAGAACAGCGCGGTGTCGCACGTCAGAGTCGAGGGCACCACTCGCAGCACGCCCGACTGAACACGCCTCCTTGCTGCATTCAAACGCCTCCATGAAACCCGTGTCGAAGCCGAGAAACCCACTCCGGCCACACATCCATTCATGACCGGGCCGGCATTAAATGTAACGCCGGCCGAGCTCCTCCCGTCCGTCGTCTATTTAATCTCCTATTTAAACGAGGCCAGACACCGGCCAAGAATCGCACACCTCCACCGCTCCCCTATCTCCTCCTTCACCATTTTCTCCACTCTTACAATGGCTTACGAAGAGTAGTTATCCGGCATCCAAGCCGGCTGGGTGGCCCACCGAGCCCGCCGGATACGAGCTATGTAGCTCGCTGATCCACCTCCCTTCCCTCGCCCGACAGAGCCAGTTGCCGCCCCAAGCCGGCGTGTGGTTCAGCAACTCGCCGCTCCAGGCCAGCTCGACGAGGAGCGACAAGCTACTCTAGCCGGCACGGAGGGGAGCACGGGCGTCGTCGCTACCGTCCACGACGCCGCCTCGTACCGTGCCTCCCGTGTCTGCGACCGCGTCTCTCGTGTCTGTGGCTGAGACTCCCATGCCTGCGGCCGCGCCATGCAAGCAGAGACAGAAGCCGGGTGCGCGGAGAGCGACAAGTCGGTGGCCAGCGCCTCTGCGTCCGCCGCCATCATCGAGGAGAAGTAGAACACGGGAGGCCGCCGCCGCTTGGGTCCCATGAAGGCCACCGCCGAGGCGACGCCGGCGTACACAGCAGGTGTCTTGCCAGATCCTTCTGTTGCCGACAAATGGATCCGCGAGCGACCATTTAGGCTAGGTATTATTATACCTGTGTTGTTCAGGAATAGCACCACTTAGTTGATTTAAATGTAATGAAATCCGTCATGTTTATATGAAAATCCGGTATTTTATATGAATTCCGTCATTGTTTATATGAAATATCACCGTGTTTGCATGAATTTCGTCCGGTTGGTTGAGTTGCTGTCAGAATGTGTGCGGCTATGGTTGGATGGCATAATTTGCGGGTCGCTGGTCGGTCTGCGGCCGGCTCGGGCAGCGAGGTGGGACAAAAAAAGCACAGCTCGTGCGAGCTCGTCTCCAACGCACGCGCTGGAGGATGCATGAGCACCCGAGCTCTACCTCGTTCATAGGTGGCAAAGGCACGGGTGGACAAAAAGGGTCGCCAATATTTTGGCTACCCCGGGCAAGATCCAAACAGCCCCTTCCAGCCCCACCCCTCCCAGCACATTCAAATCCCTCATTCGCCGTGAAATTTTGCCATGTGTTGTTTTCATGGATATTTTGCTGTGTGAAAATAAATTTAAATATGAATGAATAATCGGTGTTCGCGGTCTTCTGTCGGGACACAGTTGGATGGCCTCATAGTAGTAGTGTAGAGTAGTAGGAGTAGTACAGTGGTAGGAGTAGTACAGTGGTAGGAGTAGTACTACACAACAATTTCCTTGGAGTCCGTGCTACAGCAAGCTGCCCTAGGCTATGTTACTACTCCCTCCTTTCCGGTTTATAAGGCTCAATTTCAAAATCTCTCCAACCAAGTTAGACGGTGAGTGGTGGAATTAATTTCGTAGTTTGCACAAGTACTTAATTAGTACACTTGTTTTTCTCAAAAATTTATGTTTACCGATGCATTAATTACAACGAAATGCATGCATGACCACTAAATTTCCATGAACTTCTACATGCATTGGTGAGTTTTCTCTTGATATTGCTTGCATCGGGTGATTTAATGCACCTCGAAATCCAAACATGTGATGGTAAGTACTAGTAGAATTGAGACTTATAAAACGGAAAAAGGAAATTTTTTAGCTGAGCCCTATAAACCGGAAAGGAGGGAGTAGTAAGTAGTACTACCTCCATAGTGGGTACATACTCCGTAAAATCAGATTTTCCCAAAACTAAGTCGCTCAACCTTTATTTGCTTGTTTCCCTTCCTGCCTCGTTGCCTCGAACAGACTATATGCCAGACTCCCCTGCCTGCCGCGTGGGAAAAGACCCGCCCTCTCCTTTTTTAGTCCGGGTTTGTATCGATGGATCGCGCGAAGCAGCAAAAACCAAGCCGTGTCTTGTACTCCTCCGTCGTACTAAAAGAGTGGAGACGCTCGCTTTCATGAATGATGTACTTCCTCTTGCCGACATGTGGGACATATAGCAACCGGGTCGACGTGTCATGCACCAAATAACAGTGCAGAACAGCAGGGGGACGCACCCCAGTCGTAGCACCCCAGTAGTAGTAATGAGCAATGAGACGTCAAATCACAAAGCCACACCTTTCCCCCAGACGGACGAAGCAACCATTATTTCACACTTCGCTGGATCCGCTTCTCCATCATCTCCTTCAAGAAAACCACATATTGCTTCTGCCATTGTTCTGCCTCAAGAGGGACGCGCATCGCCTTGGTACATCATGACATGTGGGACCGCATGACAAGCCATGCTCCTCCACCCACCGCTCGGTAAAATCACCTCATTTTTACTAATCTGGATACTATCTTTTTAGATCAATACTAGCAAGATGCCCGTGCATTGCACGGAACATCAAGATGCATTTGTATGAGTAGTTTATCTTGTGGGAGAAAAGGATGAACGAGGGAAGACCTTATTTGCAAATGTGGAGAGGGATGTGGGTATCTTTTTGCAAAATTGCCATAGTTTCCTTCCTATCCGTCAGATATAATCGGACGGCCTATATTGCAGGATGGCAGGCACACCATCATCACCAACTCTGTTTTTATAAGAGCAGGGATAGTCGGGATTCACCAAGGAGCAAAACCAAGTGGTAGGCTGCTCCTGTCGCGTTGGCGTAGCAACTCAGCAGGGTTAGTCCGCACACGAAATGGCGACACACTGACAGGACCCCTTTGGCCGACGTGTGGCTCATCCACCGTCTTGTTCCACCGTCCAGTTCGGAGCAGCAGTTGGACTTGGAGGCACCCCGGTCATAGCGCCGCAGTAGTAGTAAATGAGCGATGAGGGGTCAAATCACAAAGCCCCACCTTTCCTGCATTAAGCTGGACGGCCGAAGCAACCATCATTTCACTCTAGGGCGCAAGAGCATAAAGAAGAAAGAAAACCAATGATGCATGCGGCAGCTACCTAGGGCGCCCTAGGGTAGGAGCCTCCGCTACAGATCCGCTTCTCCCTCGTCCTCTTGAAGAAAACCGATGATGCGTGCGGCGGGTAGGGTTTGTAGAAGTAGAATTGAGGGGCCACGCCGTAGTAAATAGGAGAGGGATTGAGTTCGAGTCGACGCCTTAATATGGGTGGGCCGCTCGGTTTTACGGGAACGAGGCAGAATTTTGGGTTCGGGGAGCAGTGGAGATATACGTACAAAAAATTGTGGACGTAGGTTCGACCGAAAGGCAATGACGCATGGGCCCCGCATTTTGATATACCCGCGGCCGCGTGAAATTTGCTACTCAAAATAATGCATAAAAGTTCCTCCAAAAACATCTATAACTAATGGGAAGTGAATGTATGCTTAAAATGAAAATGTAATACAAAGAGAAAAAATGAATTGCGGTTAAAAGAATGACATTTCTAACAAAAATGTGAATGTGAACTACATATGTGTGCACGTGACCAACACATATATTGTCAATACAAAATCTAATGCAAGAAATAACTTATGAGTAACGTGCGCGAATTGATGATGTGGTGCTTGCATGCATAGAGTACAAAAACAATGTGATTTATGACTTGCATGCATGACGTGTTCATGTGCCATAGTTGCATGTCCAGGAAAAAAGCTAGTGGGTTGTACTAGCTATTTAGGAATAGAAGATGTATATATGGAAGTTGTAGGGAAAGAGATGACATGTATCTCAATTCCTATGAGTAGGGATTGGAAAAGAGATGTCATTTGGTTCACATCATAGAAACTTTTCTATTGAATCTAGAGATGACATGTATCTCAATTCCTATGAGGAGGGATTGGAAAAGAGATGTCATTTGGTTCACATCATAGGAACTTTTCTATTGAATCTAGGCTAATGTTTATTTTCCTTTGAAATTGTGGGAGTATAGGAATCCATTCATATGAACCAAGTGGCTCTAAAGCTATAAAAATGATATCATGTTTATTTTCCTTTGAAATGTGGAGTATATGAATCTATTCCTATGAACCAATTGGCTCTAAAGGAAAAATTCCTATAAAAATCATATCATATAGAGTTCCTATGATATTCCTCCACACCAAAGGATGGTTGAAATTGCTGCAGGTGATATGACGGTCTTTCTTTGTACACTCCTCCCCCATCTTTATAGTTACCTCTCAAAGATGAATGAAATGATATATACTGGGTATTCTATATGTGCATTTTGGTATACGAAAACTCGGTAAAAGTTTGCGAGGTTTGAATTTTCAATAAAGCTATATGCACTACATTTTGGAATGGAGGGAGGAGCATACGGTAGTTGCTAACACTCACGTGGAAGATTTGTGTGTCGGAGGAGTGGTTGTTCTGTTAAATGCCATGGCAAAACGGACACCGTCGGATGCCGATCTAACGGTTCTTACGGCGTTCATCAGGAAACGGCTTGTGGCGAACGTTTGCCAGATATGATTTACGGACACATGCATAGCATTGATACGTGCCCCCTCTCTCTCACGCACAAACGCACCCTCACGAGTCACGACTCTCCCGAGTCCTCTTGCACCCACCGCCTATCTGTAGGTAGACATCACACACATATGTGCTCTTCATACCCTACCCTCAGAACTTCTAAAAAATAAAAGATGTCGCGCACCTTTTATTTTAACTCACACATCACACACTTATACTGTTACTCTTGTGGCGAACATTCTTTGGGTGTAGTATATTATACTCTCACGAAGAGAAGCGGTGCACGCACTGACTAGTTCTCTCACACCCACTTGCGGGTACACCTAAGAGCGCATTTTTTTAAGCTAGGAGCGCATTTGTTTACAAAGAGGCATCTCAATTGACATTTTGACTAGTCTAGTTTTCAACTTGATGGAGGGTCGGGGACCGCACGTGAATGATACAGTACATAGTGTGTCCTAGATGCGGTGATTTGATAGTGCGACCTGGAAGCGGTGGCACGTTATTGATCGAGTTTTATTTTTACTTGAACTTTAAATGAAAATAGTGGTTCACGCGTATTCAATTTAATAACGGTTGCTACAACAAAATCACTCCACTATATATATAAGCAGGAGCCTCGGCGCTGGCTTTACTAGGGTTCCTCTCTTTCACTCTCTCATGCTCTCCAGATCTAAGCAAGACATAGGTGGCCACACTCTCTCTCTGCTCACCGCTGGTCACAAATCCGGCCGGACCACCTCAGCCGGGGCAGGGGTGTAGGTGCATCGTTCACGCGGTCGTTGGCGGCGAGGGAGGAGACCAACAGCTGCCCACGCGTCACGATCAGCGGCCGTGTCGTTCACTCCGAGACAGCGTCGGCTCGGGAGGGCCTCCGACCCCTTCTTCCTCCCTGCGGTATTGTGGCCAAGATGCGCCCTCCCGACGCCGTGTTTGCCACATCCCGACGACCCTCAGGTATATATTCCTTCGAAACCTGCCTTGCTCTACTGCCCCAGCTCCCCACGTGGCTGCGTGTGGATCTTTTTCTACTTCCGTCGGCTGTTCCAAAGCCACCTAGACTTTTACTATTATTAGAGGTAAAGCTAGTTCACACAGTCGAATCTAAGAGTTGTTTCAAACAGGGAAGAAAGTGGGAAAGCTATAGCATGAATCTAGGACTTGGTTCTAAGAGGAAACGGGGGAAAGTAGTAGATACTGGCTACCCAACCGGTCTCTTGGTTGAAAAGGCGAAGAAAGCGGGGTGGATGGCGAAGGGTGGGGGGAAGTGGACCTGTCTCTTGGTCGAAAAAGGAAAGACAGTGAGGGGTGTTGGGGGGACAACGCAAATGAGAACGAGCAGATCTAGATTTCCTGTGCTCACATAGGAAAATGTCGCCGAGTAGATAAAAAATGGGACAAATGCAGACATGCTGCCTGAATGTTTGCCGCTCTCGGCAACCACATTTGCCTCACCACTTTATGCCCCTGCTGTCCCTATGCCCATATCGCTACCATTAATGTAAAATCACATGAAGCATTAAGCAATGCCACCTAATGTCACTATTAAGTAATGTTGTTGTCGGTCTAGTGCCTTCGATAAATTGAAGCAATGACACCACCATTTTATAAAGTGCTTCCGTCTTGCTTTATTTCCCATGAATTGTGTTTTTGCAGTTACACTTAAATCTCACACCGCTAACATTGCTTCATCCCAGTGGAACTGCACAAATTTGATTGCACATTTACTGACCATGTGCTACTCTCATGACAGTAATACTAATGCTATTGTTCTGCATGTTAATCTAGTGGCAGTGTTGATGTGATGTGATGCTACTTCTTACTTAATGGCACTTTTTCATACTGTCAATGTAGTGCCAATTATAACACAATAGATGCTGATGTTAATCATATGCCACTGCAAATAACTGTCATTGCTTAAATAACCATATTTCATATTTGCGCGAACAGGGGTGTCTGTCTCCATATCGTTTCTATTTGTGAAATCAAAAGTACACACCTCAGTTTTAGTAGAACTGCACAAAATGAGATGGCTATTCCTATCTGCCGTCGTCTAACCTCCCTTCTTCCAGGTATTCCTACAATGGTAGTAACTAGGTAGAATGACCAACGCAATCTAAAAGAAGCTGATTCGTACGTTTTACTTCCTGATTATAGTGCAGGGACGAGCGAAAACAACTGCATCCTAGTCGGGAATGCACTTTCTCCCAATTCACGGATGGACAGAGGACTAGCGGGCATGGCTGCGCGGAGGTTTTTGGGGCAGGTGCACGGATAAGAGGCATTGTCGTCTGCTTCTTTCTGCAAATAGTGGTGCTTAAATTTAGTGAAACTGCACAAGAAGTTCTGATGGTCAGTACACTACATGGTTCAGTTCAGCATTCCCACTGAGAACACAATTATAATTGGTTATTCTGGAATGAGAGAACCTAACCCTAGATGGTGGCAACAAGAAAAACCAGAGTGAACTAAAGGAAATAAGCCTACCTAGGGAGGCCCTTTGCTCAGAGAAGCCTTGCTTGATTTTTCCTGATTTGTAAACCTTCTCACAACTTTGTCTTTTGCTGTGAACTAGTAAATGTTTGTTATGTTCTATGAATCATTGAGATGTATAAATTTGTTGAACTTATGCTTTTCAAGTATTTTATGAAGCCGAGTTTAATGTGAATTTTCCACATGAACGCTGGACTAGCGTGTGAACGTTTGGAATTTACATTGTGGCCTCAGTTAACTGCATGAACCAAACAGAGTACTAGCCCCAGAGGGCTCGATAATAGGCAAGGTTCAGATAATTAGACACAATCCAAACTACTTTTAAACACTAGCTAGGCCAACTATTTCATGCCTCGATCTAATTTGGGATGGACACAAGACGGACCTTGCCATGAACATCACCGAGGACGTCCGGCAGCAGCTCAATCCTGTGAACCTTCCTGAAGATAACCTTGTTGCCTTGCCACTCATAAACTTGTTTGTGGAGGCATGCCACATCATCTTCCTGCGTAAGCTTGATAAGAACAGTATGCCTCACAAACGAAGGAGTAGCTTTGAACTTCTTGTGCTTCAGTACACCCTAGACAACACGCCTGACAATAGTGTGGCTTTAATACATCTCGACTTTGGCATAAGTGCAAATGGCTTCCAGGATCCAACAGCCTAAGAACTTTGTTGTCCTATTGCGTATATTCAGGTCATCCTCCTCATAGCGAGTGACATGTACAACCACACAATCCTTGTCTACATCAGGGATCTATTTGAAACAGAAACGAATTCTGAATTACTTTCCAATATGAAAAACACAAGTTATTTAAACCACTATGTAGAGTCAAAATTATGCATGATAGGGAAGGTAGCATGACATCGAAGCTAATAAAATTTTGCATTATTTATCACCACATACTTAGATGAAAAACCACAATCGAGATCGGTAAAGAAGAAAATCACCTTGGGCAGCTCAACGGGGGGGGGGCACATCCTCGAAGGGGGAAAATTGCTCCTGCAGGGCCACGGGGGCTGTAACCTCAAACGGGGCATTGACCATCTCAGTAGTGGCCATGAGCGTATCTGGGGTCGGATCGGTGGCGGCCTCCATCTTCTTGGATCTCTCTGTCTCATGGGGATCAGCCTCCCGCTTCTGCTCCAACATCGGCAGATCTTTGCCTGGTTCTCCTTGGTCCATCATGAAACTGACGAATAGGAGACAACTGAAAGGAAAACACAATCGCAATGACAATGAAACTAAAGAGAGAGTGAGGATCGGTTACTGCTTTGCAAAAGTTCTTTTTTTCTGAAAGAAAATATACCAACATCACGGATCCGCTTACCTTCCCTTCGTTGGGAGAGAAGAACAATGGCAGATGTGAGTGTTGGCTTTCTTGAAGACGGTGAGGGAGAAGGGGATTCAGCGAAGAGTGAAATGATGGTTGCTTCGTCCGTCAAACTTAGACTATGGGGAAGTGGGGTTTTGTGATATGATGGCTTGTTACTGCCGCGCTACGACCGGGGTGACTCTCCGCCTGCATACCGCCTTCTAATTTGATGGATGGCATTTGGGCCCGCGCGCTGCATGACCCGCATGTTGGTGAACCAAAGTAAAACAGCATTCAGTAGCGGGAGACGTTTCGATGACCTTGGAGGAGCCAGAAGCGGTAGTGTATCCACTGTACTAGTAGTAATTGTTTTTCTAGGTAGCTGTAGAGTGTCTCCACTGTCCTAGTAGTAATTGGTTCTCTGGGCCCAAGACAAAAAAGCCCATCCACCCTAGTAAATAATAAAAACAATTCAAAAGCCCATATATTCACTTAATGAGAGGCGCTACCCAGCACACCGCCCCCCAAAAAAACCTGGGTGCTCTTCTTCCTCCTAACTCCCACCCACCTCACGCCAGCTCGCTCCACTCGTACCCCCAAATTCCTCACCTCACTCCTACAGAAAACCCTAGCTCCCCTTCTTCCTCAGTACTACAATAACCCCCAGCTCCCCTTCTTCTTCACTCGCACTACAACTAGGCTCGTCATTCGTTACTCTGCTCAAATCCGTGAGCTCGACGCGACGCCATCAAGGATAATGGAGTCAACTGACCCCAGTGCCAAGAAGATGAGGCTCCCGCCAGCGGCGACGCCTGTTGTAGATCCTGCACCCGGCAGCGCGGGGAGAAGCGGCGACCCCCCCAGATCCGAGGAACCCGTAGAATCTCGGGTGGACCGCATCAGCGATCTCCTGGACGCCATCCTTGGGGAGATCATCTCGCTTCTCCCCACCAAGGATTGTTGCTGCACCCAAGTCCTCTCAACTCGGTGGTGCCCTCTATGGTGCGCCGCGCCCCTTAATCTCGACTGTCGTCAGCTATCTCTCTTCGATGATTTTGAACTCCCTGGAGCCATCATCTCCTCCCACCAGGGCTCCGTTCAAGGCCTCTGCATCCCGGCATGCTACCTGAGCATGCCTTGCATGGTGGACGCCTGGCTGAAATCCCCTGAATTCACAGAACTACAGGTGCTTGAGTTCTACTATTCCCCCAGAAATCACATACCACATACCGAACGCCATGTACTTGTGCCCTCAGCACCGATGTCCATCTCGCGGTTTTCCTCCTCTCTCCACACCACCACCTTTGCGTTGTGCAACCTACCAGACAATCTGGTACTAAACCTTTGACTCCCATTTCTCAAAAAACTTTCACTCGTGCGGGTTCATATGTCGGAGGCCTCATTGCACAACACTATCCACTCTAGTTGCCCTGCCCTGGAGTGCTTGGTACTTGTTTTCACAGTTAGAATCGGTTGTCTCCAAATAAAGTCGCCTAACCTTGTAAGAATTGGAATTTATTTTGACGGAAGGCAGCTCATCATCGAAGATGCCCCTTCACTTCAAAGGTTGATCCTTGATTCTCGTTATTCACCGTCAGAAATAATTGTCGTCTCTGCGCCTAAACTGGAGACCTTGGGTGTAATACATGATCTCTATGCTCATTTCAAGATGGTGTTTGGCTCCACAGTTCTTCAGGTACTGTATATTATCATTTATAATTGTAATCATAAGCTACATTTTAAATTTCTGCGCGTAAGTTCTATATCATCTTGGAGTACACTTTTTGTACTAATATTATGTTCTATGCTCAATGAAGAGTTTGTCCATGGATAGCCTATCAATGGTGCTGGATTCTGTCAAGATCTTATATATCCATATGAATAGTTTTGATCTGAACAAGATTATTGGCTTGCTGTAATGCTTTCCATGTCTGCAGAAGTTGTATATAAAGGTGATAATTTCACGCACATTGGAAGCCCGCATATAGTGTACTAGAATTAACCATTCAACTGTTGCTCTTTCGACACTCTTTTTTAGACCTTAATTGTTTTCAATCTTCATGTCTATTTAGGCCACAAGACGGGGTAAGAAAGTTATAAACAATCGGTGGATTCGTAAGCACCAGGATTTTCTCAGTTCTCACGACATTCGATTGAAGACAATAACGCTGGAACGATATGTAACCAACCATCCAAACACTAGATTTGTCACATTCTTCCTGCTGAATGCGAGGTTACTATTGTCCATCAGGCTTAAGTTTATCAGCAGCATGGTTTTGACGGATGGGTATGTCGAAGAGCAAAAAAAGGAGTTTTAGGTGGACAAAAGGGCTTCTGAACGTGTCGGGTTTCTATTTACAACATCTTGTGGTCATAATCCAGTAAATTTACGACCCATGATGTTCATTCTATGGACCTGACCGATCCATTTGATTGTGACTGCCGAAAACAGTGTTGGAGTTAGATGTCATTGCCCTTTTCAATATGTGTTTTGTCTAAACCTGATGAACAATTAACCCTTGTGCTTTTGTACAGTCTGTAAGCTGGAGTTAGATGTTGTTGCCCTTTTCAACTCGGTTGTGATTGTCATATTTTCTTTGAAACAAGGCAAATGGCTTGCCATTTGTTTAATTAAGAGAGAAATATTGTAACAAATCCCAACCAAGGGAAATAACATCACTCTCGTCGGCTGCTTGAGCTCACTGTGCATTACAGAAACCAAGTGATTAGCCCCCACCAGCACCCACGCAAACTTATTTTGAACTAGCACAGCAAATGGGCTGTAAATTTTCATAAGGCTGCATGGCTGTGACAGATTTGGATTCTGACATTTGGGACCCATGAGGAAAAAGCCTATCCAAGGTGGTGTCGACTTACTAGTCAACAAACGATTCTGCCTACCAGCCGTTGGATTGACATCCAACATCTGTCGTGTATCTTCTATCTCTTGTCTTCTTCCTCCAGCCGCCCAAACCAAACCACCCCGTCGGTCCTGCCTGCTCCCGCCTCCCATGGCTGGCTGCGCCTCCGCCGCCCTACCGTACCCTCAAACGTTGGCCAGTCCATCCCTCTATTCCCCACATGTCCTGTTATTCTCTGGCGACGTCAGCCCCAACACGCACCCGCACCCGAACCAGTCAACCTTCATACTCCCCTCTGCGTGCGACTAGACTGCTGCATCTTCCACAGCTCCTGTTCGTTCCCGTCTGAGGCCTCGTCGTCGTCCTCCGCCTTGGTTCACTCGCCGTGCGCGGTGCGCCGCCGTCTAGCGTTGTCAACGTGGTCAACAACCGAGAGGAATAAGGAGATGATTGTACGTGGAGAGGATGACAGTAGGGACCTACCAGGGTCATGGCAGTACGCAAGCAAGTGCCTCATCATTACAAGCCAAAAAAATGGTTCCTCCTAATGGTTGGGCATTGCCGGGGCCGGATTTCGGGGACACAAAATATCCCAGAAATTAACCCCTCGTGTCATCACCAGCCCAGGATTACTGTTACTGGTGGACACATCCTTGTTACAGACCTACCAAGCTATTACAAGAATTGGATACAAGACCATAAAGGTCTAATAATACAACAGGGATTCCGGTGGTGGATGACGGAAATGACTCGTGGTTCTCCAGCGTCGATGGGGCTCCATTCCCACAGGAACAGCTGACCCGGATAATTCCTATCCGCGTGGCTGCTATCCTAGGCTCCGCACGGTCATCGCTGTGGTACTCCACATAGAACTTCTGACCTGGCCATGTAAATAGCCAGGGACAAGCCTATGAGTACGTTGGAATGTACTCGCAAACATCATGAACAAAAGATATACCGAATGCAACAGTTAATATATGATCATGATGAACTAAACTATATGCATATGCTCATGATGCGCTCATATTTAATGCATGCTGTCAGGAATTAAATCATGGCATGATAACATATTAGCATGTACAAATAAATGAATATATAAAAATATTAATGATAAACAAGGAAAGTTAAAGGAAAATAAAATAAAAGAAATGCCGGTCGGATGTCAAGTGACACCACGGTAGGTCTTGAAGAGAAATGCCAATCGGGTGTCTACAAGAGTAGTGGCGGGACCGCCTGTAAACTCGAGAGACGCCACGAGAGGTCTTGAAGAGAAATGCCAGTCGGGTGTCAAGTGACGCCACGGTCGGACTTGAAGAGAAATGCCAATCGGGTGTCCACAAGAGTAGTGGCGTGATAAACCGCATGTTAACTCGAGAGACGCCACGAGAGGTCTTGAAAATAAAATTGAGTGCCCGGGGTAGTCTAGCCAGCCCCTGAGACACTCAGAAAATTAAAATAAGAGAAACGGGTTAGTACACAGTAATATGCATGACCACAGCAATGTTAATATGCATGACCATATCATTCATGATAACCAAAAATATTCATGATAGCATCAATGGTGACAATAATTATCCAGCAAAGTAATTCAGGCTCAATTTAATTATTTCCTCCGGAGGCCGACACTAAGACCGATACTTGACCAACCCAGTCTGTAGCCCCTAACCGCGGACACGGCTATTCGAATAGGTTTTAAAACTCTGCAGAGGGTGTACTCTTTACCCACAAGTAAAGGATTTCCTTAGTTAGCACCGAGACACTGACTAATTCCTATTGTGGTCTTTGGGTTGAAAACACACCTAACCCGCACATACCAGCTTTAACTTACCAAAGCCAGGAATCACCCAAGGCAATGATGGAGTAAAACTCTAAGTGGGAAGGCTACAACCTCCAATAGCATGGGATCACAATATTTATATCGGCGCGCAAATAGGGGTGCGACCCCTCTCCGACTACAATCGGAGACACCCATGCCCCCGGACCAAGTGGCATGCCTACCAGTGATCAATGGTATCTTCCACTATGGCCTCTCTGTACGGTGTGTGCAGGAAAGGGGTTAACAACTTACTGAACCATACCCTACCTGTGGTAGGGACATGTGGTAGCACGGATCAAGTTTGGGGGTTACCGGAACAAGACTCAATCTACGGTCGACTCAGGAGGCTCAATTATTTCCTGCAGTGGTTAGCACAACAAGTATTTTCTCAACAGTAATAACAAACAGGGTCACAACCCTTGCATGCTCCACATATATCACGTGACACCATCGTGTCAAAAATGGCCCTTGCCCACCGGCACGTCCAAGGCAGGAGCACGCTCCTGGATTCTCACAATTTCTGCAGGTCAGAACTTGAGTGGAGTGCATGCAAGAGAAAATATATACATGATCATGCATGCATGCAAAAATTGCCATATGCCAAATTTTATTAGAATTCAAATTATTCATAATTCCACTATTCATGCAAATAACCAACCATGCATTCACCATATCAAGTGTTCGAGATGCTTGCGTTAAGTGTGCAGAAGGATTTGGGGCACTCCAAAAGTTTTGAGAATTCTATCTTCCCTCCATTTCCTATTTTCAAAAATGTTTAAATTACCACATATAGCAATAACAGTGCCAAAAATTGTTTCAAATATTTTTGAAATAAGCACTAAAATAAACTAGATGAAAAATGAAAAATAACAGAAAATAAATCAATTTATTTGGAGTTAATATGAATTACTTATGGAATTTCTAAGTTGGAAATAATTAAAGAAGGGGACTATTTAATTGCTCCCAACAGAAACAAGGCATGGGAAAAAATGTTCACCTAGGCTGGAATAATAGGGCATGAATTTAGAAGCATGTAGAAATTTGAATCATCAAATTTGGACTTGAAATGTATGCTGTGGAATTATTTTGGTCTTGCTGGAAAGGAAAAAGAGAAGAGCAATAGCACGCCCTGGCGGGGTTTAACAGCAAAACACCACTGGGCCGAGCCCAGTCGATCTGCTACGCGGAAGGGCGTCCACGTCGAAGACGTATTCCTCAAAATACGTTTCTTCGCGGGGAAACGGTTCCGAGGAGAACCTGTCTCCACTTATCCACGCGGCGTGGGTCACTGACAGTGGGCCCGCCTGGCCCACTGGTCAGGTTTGACCAGCGCTCGCGCGTGTCTCCTCCGCGGCAGAACAGAGGCGGCTCTCCGGCGAGCCTCGTCGGTGAACCGCGGTGCCGTTCGGGAAGATGGGACCACCTACGTGTTCAGGAGACCGTGGCGGCTCGTCCGGTGCTCGTCACGGCAGTTGTGGTGGACGGAGTCACCGGTGATACTGATTCCGGCGGATGGCGACGTCGGGCAGAAGGGGAATTACGCCATGGTCTATCCCAAGCCAAATTGGGAGGTGGAATAGATTCGTGGATGTTCCAGGAGGCCATTGGTGGAGAGATTTTGGAGGGGGAGGGCCGGACGGCGTCGGAACCATCCGATCGGTGGCGCCATTAGTAACTGCCGGAATCGGAGAAGATGATCGTGTCCGGTCGTTCGACTGCTCGAGGTGGTTCCCAGGGAGGAGAGGAGTGATGTGTCGAGGGATTGAGCGAGCGAGGGGGTCCTTTATAGCACGGGGAAGGCGGTTCCGTGCCTTCCCGTCGAAGAAACGATGGCGGCGGCCATTGATGGCGCCGGAAGGGTGGTTGTGGCCGCTGCGGTCGGTGGCACCGGTCGGCGGGGTCGGTGGGGGCTGAAAGATAATGCTCGGGGTGCTGGCGCTCGCTGGTTGGACTAGGTGCCCGCGTGACAGCGATGTGCGGGGTCGGTGGCGGCGCTGGTCAGCGGAGGGCGGCGCCAGAGGACGAGACCAGGTGCGGGGGAGGCTCGGTCGGTGCAGGTGGAGTGCGGGGGAAGAGAGGAGTAAGCCGGGGAGGTAGTTAAGCGGCAGTAGCGTGGCGAAGGAGGACTCGTCGGGTGGCGGTGAACGGCGGCGGTGGACGGTGGTGGACGGTGCTAGTGGCCAAGGAGAGGTGTCGGCGGGGTTGCCGGTTTGTCCGCGAAGACACCTGAGGAAGCTGGTGTGCAAGAACAGCAGCCGAGGAGCAGCAGCGGTTAAAGCTAGAGCCTGCAGTCCGGGCGCTCTGCTCACGCGCTGGGCATGCACATGAGATGCTCGACAAAATGCCAGGGGTAGCTACCTTGATCCAATCAGGCTAATTTTTGGCAGGTGGAAGATTATAAGGATGTCCAGGCCTCTGGACATGCTTGTTTTGCCAGAGGAGCAAGTTGTGTGTGTAGTTTAGGAAGAGACAGTATTTCTGTCATGCTCACAACCTGCTTGAGGAAATGCTAAGACAACCTAGGCATTTTTGATGACTATGAAAATTTCCAGGGTGATGTCTCATTAGATGATAGATATGGTGGTGGGGTTTATTTGGCAATAAAAGAAACTTCTCAGTGCAAGTTTTAAAGAAATTCACTTCTGGACAGAAAATTAAGAGGAATATTTGGTGAACTAAAATGATTCCAATGGAGCTAGAATTTTGGACTTAAGGGTTTAGTTGGAAGGCCTATGAGTGGGAAAAATTTCAGGATTTTTAGAGCAATGAAAATTGGGGTTGTAGTGCAAAGTCAAAAACAGGACAGAAATGAAAAGAGGTTGGTTCACTCAAGATTTCCAAAACACCAAGAAGGGTTTTTGCATAAAAGTGACCTATAGGCATCACATGACACCTCATAATTTTTGTGGGGTTTTAAAACAATTATTTAAAGTGGTTACAGTGCAACAGAGGCATTTAAAGTATTGAAAATGCTATTAAAAGAATTGTTTAGAGGCAAATTTTATTCTGAAAATAATTCTTACTGTTGTTAAAGTAATAATGAAATGGTTTAAGAAAACTCCCCAAAGCCACACTATTATTTTCAAAATTTTCTATATGGAGGGAAGAATATTGAAAAGCAGAAACAGCAAAAAGTTCAGAAATTAATAAAAGACCTAGTAAAAATTCAAATTTTTTAATTCTGGCCAAATTTTATTTAGTAAAAACATGATTAAATTTTTGGGGTGTTACAGGCATCTGGGTCCCAAGCCATTGTCAACATACTCAATAAACGAGAGAATTACACAATGAGCGGCTGACACCAAGGACCCAAAAGGTCGCGCAGTTGTTATTTACTTTTTTTAGGAACAAGCAGTTGTTATTTAGTACTAGTTTTAGAGACGGATCAGGGTAACAACGGGGGTGTGCGGGGGCTGTGGCCCGTCTAGCCAGGGTTTTATTTTATGTTTACCACATGATGAGCCCAGTTGTGTTTTTTTCTTTCTGAAAATGGCTAGCCCAGTTCTACTTTTTTAAAGAAATACCCAACGGAGGCCTACTTGCTTTCTCAGCCCTGCTCGGCTGCAAATCTTTCAAGATGAGAGCGATGTATTCGCTTGCTCAGAAAATCAAGTAGTAAGAAACGGGATGTAAATTTTAAAAACACGGCAAACTGGCAATTAGTTTCAAATATCTTTTTTTAAGATTTCAAGATTTCGAATTTAATTGTTTTTTGCGGCGAAAATTAGGTTGGATTTTAAATTGATATAAATTTATTATTTTTAAATTAGTTTGAACGTGATTCAAAATTTTGGGATTAAAAATAGTTCGGACCGCACCGAAATATGAAATTTTGGTTGAATTTTTAACCGTGGCCAGAATATGGGCTGGAATGGTAACAAAAAGAATATGGGCTTAAAAAAATCCTTAAGAATTAGCCAATGGGTTGTACATTTATTATGTTGTTTTCCACATATTTGAGGTTGACTTGTGGGCCTACTGGGTTGACGCGTAGGCTTTCCTAAAAAAAAAGGTTGACGCGCACGCAAGGCCTTGTCTACTTAGTCAACACACGAGAGCAGTGACTGTTGGATGTCCATCCAACGGCCGTCGTGCTTCTTCAATCTCTGCTCTTCCTGCTCCAGCTGCTCAAACCAGCGCCGGCGGGACTGCCTGCTCTCTCCTCCCGTGGCCGGTTGTGCTGCCGGCAAGCCTCACCGCCCCACCCTACTCCCATCACTAGCCTGGCCATCGCTCTACTCACCCACACCTGCTGTTATTCTCCGGCGATGGCAGCCGAACCAGTAAACCCTCCTACTCCCCTCCGTGTGGGAAACAACTGCCGAGTCTTCCCTGGCTCCGTGTCATTCCCTTCCTAGGCCTCGCCATCGTCCACCACCCTGGTGCTCTCGGCGTGGCGTGGTCAACGAACGACATCCATCGGAAGAGGACTGTATGTGGAGAGGCTGACAGCTGGGTTCACGGCCGCATGTAAGGAAGTGCCTCCTTATTACGCGCAAAATAATGATTCCTCCACCTGACAGTGGGGACACACCAGAAGGGCCTCTGTATTTCGAAAAAAAATGTTCCTCCCGCTGACAGCTCAGACCCACCAGCTATATCTTCGCACGCAAGGAAGTGCCTCCTTATTACGCACAAAAAAATGAATACTCCCCCTGCTAGCTGGGACCCACCATATTTGGAGACTGACCTGTGGGCCTACTAAGTTGACACGGACGGAGGGCTTTGTCAACTTAGTCAATATAAACGATTCTAGCTGCAGTGACCGTACGATGTCCATCCAACGGTCGTCGTGCTTCTTCAACCTCTGGTCTTCTTGCTCCAGCCGCCCAAATCAGCGTCGGCCGTGCCGCTTGCTCCTGCCTCCCGTGGCCGGCTGTGCTGCTGCGCAGTCCTGACCGCCCCACCCTACTCCCATCGCTGGCCTGGCCATCCCTGTACTCACCCAGACCTCCTATTAATCTTCGGCGACAGCAGCCTAACACTGCAGCCGAACCAGTAAACCCTCGTACTCCCCTTCGCGTGGGAAACAACTGCCGGGTCTTCCCCGGCTCTGGGTCATTCCCTTCCTAGGCCTCACCGTCGTCCACCGCCTTGGTGCTCTCGCCGTGGCATGGTCAACGTGGTCAAGTAACGACTTACATCGGAAGAGGATTGTACGTGGAGAGGCTGACAGCTGGGTCCACAGCCGCAGCAAGGAAGTGCCTCCTTATTACTCGCAAAATAATGATTCCTCCACCTGACAGCGGGGACCTACCAGAAGGGCCTCTGTATTTTGCGAAAAAAACATTCCCCCCTGACACCTGGGACCCACCAGCTATATCTTCGCACGCAAGGAAGTGCCTCCTTATCCTCCCTAACAGCTGGGACCCACCCGGTCAACCGTACGTAGGGTTGTCTGTCTGGTCGCGAATGTGTACGTACATACTGGTCGATCGGTCTCTCTACAACGATGAACCATGGCCGAGCAAGCAACGGCACGTGTGGTAGTAGAGCCCCCGACATAGCAGTTCAGGCAGTCCAGTCAAAACCGTGTACACGTACGTACAGCCAGATGCCAAAAAATACGGCCACGTACGTACATACGTGCGGGGTCTCTAACGCGTACTCGCGCATACGTACGCCCAGGGCTCGTGTACATGAAGAGGCAATGGACGGCAGCAACGGCGTCCTGTTCATCGGAAGCCAACCGGCTGGGTCGGAACAGAGAAACTGCGTCATGTTCATCGGGAGGCAATGGAATGCGTCGTGTTCATCGGGAGCTAACCGGCTTGGACAGAACAGCCGAAACGGGGTCTGGCATACCGCAGAACAGAGCAAACGGCCTTCTGTTCGAGTGCCTACGGTCGAAACGGGGTGCTGTTGATCGGGAGGGGTGTGGCGTACCGCAAAACGGAGGAAACAGACTTGTGTTGGAGCGCCTACGGTCGAAACGGGGTCCTGTTCATCGGTAGGGGTGTGGTGTACCGCAAAACGGGACTCCACGGGGTACTGTTCATCCACCATCTACTGCCTCGCTCCAGCCTCCACGAGCTACTGTTCATCCACCATCGACTTCCTCCAGCCTCAACGGGCTACTGTTCATCCACCGTCGACTTCCTCCTGCCTCCACCAGCTACTGTTCACCCACGGGGATCCTGTTCATCCAGCCTCCACCGGCTACTGTTCAACCAGCCCTCCACGGGGTCCTGTTCATCCAGCCTCCACCGGCTACTGTTCAACCAGCCCTCCACGGGGTCCTGTTCATCCAGCCTCCACCGGCTACTATTCAACCAGCCCTCCACGGGGTCCTGTTCATCCACCCCAAATCGGCTCGATCAGGTGGTGTGTGGCGGCCTCCTCTCGATCGGGGTCCTGTTCATCCAGCGGCAACGGCTTCTACTACCACGGGGTCCTGTTCATCCAACCCCCACCTGGGACTGTTCATCCAACCCCCAACAACGGTCACTGTTCATCAAGAGGCAGCAGCAGGTTCGATCGGCTTCAGTTAGCAGCAGTAGTGAAGGAATCGCTCGGGTTCAGTTAACAGCCAAGGGATCGATCGCTCGGGTTCAGTAACGTAACTAGTGCAATCGCTCGGGTTCAGTAAGCGAACGCCTCGCTCAGGTTCAGTTAGAGCCCAACGCCTCGCACACATGCGCGTACGTGTACGAGAGAAACACATAAACCTCCGGGCATCACTTGGCCCCGACCACCCACCGTAACCGAGAACTCCCCGATATTTTCCTCGCCCTCGCTTCTACCATGATTTTTTCCGTCATGGATGGCCCAAAGAATGTCATGCAGGTGCGTCCCCGGCCCGCCCTGGATGAAAAGCCCATTTTCTGTCATGATTTTTTGTCATAGAAGTAGGAGCCCATCACATCTATGATGATATGTGCTTTTGTCATATTTATCGTCATAGAAGTGTCATAAGAATGACAGAAAAAGTTTTCGTTCGGGCCAAAATGTCACGGATGTGTCTTTTTTTTGTAGTGTTAGCCCCTAGCCAAACAACAAAAGGGATATGCCCATCATTCTCATTGTCGTGCTCGTCGGCACGACATCTGGCGCGCCAGGTA
This sequence comes from Thinopyrum elongatum, assembly GCA_011799875.1. Classification (NCBI taxonomy): domain Eukaryota; kingdom Viridiplantae; phylum Streptophyta; class Magnoliopsida; order Poales; family Poaceae; genus Thinopyrum; species Thinopyrum elongatum. The sequence goes on along the minus strand of CM022299.1, from coordinate 185,944,495 downwards.
GGGGGCTATGGCTCTTGATCTTCTTCGCCACCGTCTTTTTCGCTGGCGACCTCAAGCATGGCTCGGTCTAAACGGGAGATACAACACCTCCAGGAGATGTAAAATACAACACTTGGAGATACAAACACCTTTAGGAGATGTAAAATGGTCTGTCGCGCGTCAACCGCCCAACCGCCTTAATTTCGCTTTGCCCCCACCCCCCACCCGCCCGCCCGCCTTAACCGCCTCCGCACGCCCAAAATCGCCGTCGCCCGCCAATCCATCTCCGACCCGCCGCGACCCTGGCCGCCTATCCCCGCCGTCTTCCTCGCCGCCGGTTTGATCCGGAGATTCGCCGGAGTTGCGGCCATCATCATGCCGTCGATGGCGTGGTTGTAGACGCGCTGGTGCTTCTGCTAGCCGCGACCCGCCGCCGGAGCTAGGGGTGACGCGTGATGCCGCCTGGCCGTGTGTGGAGCCGCGCGACGCCGGATCCGCTCGACGTCGCCCGCGCGCGCGTGGAGCCGCCTCGCCGTGACCGGTGTTCTTTGCAGCTTCGCGGCCATCTATAGCCGCCGCCCGCACAAGCCGCCCATCTATTGCCTAACCCGGTGCCGGCTGATTGCCTCCACCTCGCCCGCAACGCCGGGATGTTTTTAAGTTTTAATTTGGGTTGTTTTTGTTTCAAATTGTGCGGATGTACAGCGGTTGTACGGTATATAAGCAGTGATTTCAAATCCAGAGGTTAATCATACTCTCGCAACTTTACGTAAGACATAATTGGGTTTCTTGGGGTTGGTAGTGGAAAAGTCGACAGATAAGTCACCCTTACTGTCCCTTTGCAGAACCGTACATGAGATTTTCACCTCATACGGCTCCTCGGTCAATTCTTTCCGCGACCGACGGCTTTTTTTTAAAGATGTGAAATGCACTTATGATGTAAATTATACAACACCTAATTTTACATCTTTAAATTTGCATCACCTACTAGAGATGCTCTTAGGCTTGATGCAGCCTACCAAACGCGTTATAGATGATGAAGTCCGCCGGTCAGTGAATTAATACTACAAGGTAATAAATAGGGATGGCAATGGGTACCCATTACCCACGTACCCTGCGGGTAAAATCCCTATTAGGATAAGGGTATGAGACAAAACATTACCCATGGGTATATAAATAGACAAATCTCAAACCCATCGGGTAGGGCAGGTACGGGTATGGGATCACATAACCCATACCCGCATACCCATGTACCTTTATAAAATCTAATGAATATTGACAAATTACCTCTACACTTTGTCGTGAGTTTGTCAACTTAAAATGTATGACTATGTGCTATTATTTATGACTATGTGTTGTTGTTTACAAGAAAGTGTTGATTTTTATAGGATGTGTTGTCGTTTATAAGTATGTATTGGTGTTATTATGTGTTGTTTTTTATAAATTATAATTATATGTTGTTGTTCATAATTATGTGATTCTCAAATTAATATTATTCAAATGTGGGTATTTTTACCCGCGGTACCCATTTACCCTATCGAGTGACGGGTATGGGAAAAAATTATACCCACTAGTAGGTATGGATACGGGTGATAAATAAGATCAAATGGGGCGGGTAAGGGTATGGGGTGGCTATACCCATACCCAAATCCTGCAAGTACCATCCCTAGTAATAAACCATGCACCCTCTGACCGTTCCGCATGGAGTACTCTGTATGTCAAAGCAAACAAGTCGGAAGACGGCGGGGTCCGGAGTAAAAAAAAACGCAAATCTTACCGGAGTGCGAGTTGGTTGGTATGGATCCTCTGACATCCCGGTCGACTCTGCCAATTCATGATTCTATACGAGCGTGTTCTTTGGGCTGATCTAGATCCGTGCCTATTTGGCATAGGAGTACCAATCATTTATAATATTCTCAGAAAAAGAAGCAGGCCTGTGGAGTAGTAGTAGTATTGTTTACCCGCACCGGTAAACATGCCCGTGCAACGCATGTTTTGACTAAAATTAATACTGAATGCGAGAATTCAAATGCATAGAAAACTAATTTGATTCTCTCTCTGCATGTATTTTTACAAGTGTACTTTTTATTCGAAAGTCAAACTTTTCTTTCTTTGACAAAATGTAACCCATTAATTTTTTTTAGGGGTGTAATCCATAAGTAATAGTGAAAATTTAAACCATGTGTGAGGACCAGATGTATTTCATTAGAAGGAACAATATGTTCGATTCAAGAGTGACCCAAAAAATGATACAACCATAAACTTTGCTTGCACTCAACTTGAAACTCCACTCTTCATAAATGAAACGATCCCTAAGAATAGGGAGGTAGACCCTTTGACTATTATCCGACATCAAGAAGCAAACACAAAACCATTAATCTTTAGATCTGCTATTTTGTCAAGGCTAAGTGTCATCGCTCACATAATGCAAGATTTGATCCCAACAAAATGCCGATGATGCAACATCTCACGTTCATCAACAACCAAAGACCAAAAGGCCAACGCAATTTATTTGGCTGCAAAAAGAAGCTTTGTAGAACCATCAAAATGTACGTGCTTACAACGCTTTTCCACATAAGAGTGGATGACTGAAAGTGTATCCAATATACAGTAATGACAAACATATAAAAAATTTCCCAATTCTCTAGCTCGCTTAACCTTGACAATGTACATAATTAGGAATCCAATGATTATACTTACACTGTAGTCCATGTTGCAAATTAAATTTGAAAACAATAATGGACACCTTGGCATTGATATCTGAATGGCTTAACCTTGTATGTAGTAATATAGATAACAAAGATGATTTTGATAGGAGCATTTTTACTTTCCCCTAGCAATGCATCTCCTGTTCCCAGCACATATTAAGGCATAATAAGCTACAAATAGATGGTCACATAATAAGCTACAAATAGACGGTAGCATTATTGCATGCAGCTGCAACACATAAGGGTGAACCACAGAGACAAGAAATGATAAAAAGAAAAGAGTACCATAATCTTTTATATTAGTTCAATAGAATTGTTGTGTTGGCTGCATAACACATGTAGAAGTCAGAAAAATGAAAAAGATTAGTAGTCAATGGAAACGAAAAATGTCATGATCTGTGAGATGCATTGTCATGAATATATAAGAAACTTTTTTCATCACTCCAAGACATCTCCATGCACAAGTTCTTGGTGCTTTTTCCAGTGGGATCTTATCCTAGTTTGGCTTGGTCAATGCAAATGGAGGCAGATCAAAATGAAGTACATAAAAAAAACTCACAGCAAAAAAAAAGTTGTAATGTCAATGTTATCGTAACTCAACAAAGGTATCCGTAAGCAAGTGTGGAAGAAAAATAATATGGAGCAGCAAACGTGAGCACGAAAAACTAATATACTTAAAACTCACATGAGCATCCATTCCAGCCCCTGCAAGTTTGTACACAAAACAAATTGAGAAAAGACAGTAGAACATAAGATAACATAACTTTTCATGACACAATTAGCCTGAATCATCCTCGTCATCTATGGTCTCGCATGCAGGAGGTTGTTCCTCAATACTTCAAACCAATGAGCTTAGCCAGCCTTCCACTCAAAATTGTAGATGAATTTGATAGGGCAACAGAACAATAGACCTGTAATTATTTAACGCTGAGAAGGCAAATGATAAAAAATAATATCCCAGCCATTTCTTCTCTAATACCGTATATGCAATCTTTAGAATGCCAATATTACAAAAATTGCAAACCAAAAGACTTTTATTGAAATTTAGCCAATCATGTCAACTGAAGAGGAATAATTATTCTACCTTTCCCAAAGATAGTAGTATTATATATGAAGAAAAGTATAAATCATAATATACAATGATTTGCTAGCTATACCATACAATGATAAATGCTGAGTTGTTTGTGACACTGCATCTTCTCCTGAACATTTCTATTTCGTTAACAAATGGATTGATCAAGGAGTTGGGGTGGTCATGTCCGTGCTGTCACTGGAACCCAGCCAAACGTTGTTATATACTCGTACGACATTATTCTGGTAAAAATGAGAGAAATTTAAAGTTTGTGCACATGGATATCCAATTTTCCATTTTAATTGATCAAACTATCTAGAGCGAGCTGAACATTTCCCTTTGGTACATCACACATATTTGGATAAATACTACACAGAATGACCAACAGGAAAGTGACCAGAGGATGACATGGACCAAACAAGCAGCATCAGAGTCTTCAAACATGCTAAAGCAAGAAGGTAAACTAATGATGTGAGAAAAAAAAGGAAGGTATGCACGGGCGTAGTTCTCACACAAACCAAAAAGACAAACAACAGATGATACCCTGAGAGAGAGCGCAGGAGCTCCGGGACGCCGTGCTAAGCAGCGCAGTCAGCCTCGTCGCAGCCACCACGCTATGCAGGCGTGCAGCGGCGACATTCCCCGCAGCACCCCAGCTCCAGCGGCACCCTACACACCACAAACCATTTCACAGATTCGGCAGCTACATGGATAGGGCTATCAACTGTGACACCTTTTGTGTTACCTGGAGATGCACGGGCTTGGCCGGCGGCGGAGCGGCCGACGGAGGGCATGGAGAGGGAGGCCGCCAAGCAGCAGGCCGAGGTGGCGGCATGGGCAGCGGCGCAAAACAGCTGAGACCTTGGCGTTGTGGGCTTGTAGCACATCGGTGAATACCGGTGGCGGAGGCGGCGGCGCCCACAGTCGCGTCGATCATAGGAGGAACGGCGGGGGCAGCTGCCTTCTCTCGCGTGCGCCAGAGGAGGATCGGCGGCTGCTCGCGTCCGTCGACAGGCAGTGTGGTGCCTGGTGCATGCGTCGTGTGCGGGTAGTTAGATTAGGATCTGATTGTGACCAGTTTTTTCCCTTCCGTGACTGTAGGACGTGAACTTCCATATTTTTCTCGGTGGAGTACGGTCACTCAATGTAAATTGCTAAATGCACATAGAAAACGGATTAGATCAAGGGAAACACTTCTTATCAGTAGATCAAGGCTAGCGGTTAGCTTGAGTTTAATGGGCCTAATCATGTGGTGGTAATGGGTTCGTGTATATTTGTGGGATGCATTTAGAGAAGTTTATGTTTGATTGTTTATTAGTAGTAGTAGACTAGTAGAGAAAAAAAAAGTAGGAGTAGTATTGTTCGTCTTACACAGGTAAAATTTCGTGTTTTGACCCTTTTGCGATACAAATTCAGGATCTGACCCCGGTTTGGAAAATTTTCGGGATTTGACCCTTTTTCTTACCGCCAGGAGTTCTGGCGGTAGGGTTAGACAGGCTACCGCCAGGTACCCTGGCGGTAGGGTGCGACGGAGGGGGACGGCGGTCGTCTGCGCGTGCTGACGTGGATTAGCACCCTACCGCCAGGGTACCTCCACGTCAGCACGCGCAGACGACCGCCGTCCCCCTCCGTCGCATCCTACCGCCAGGGTACCTGGCGGTAGCCTGTCTAACCCTACCGCCAGGACCCCTGGCGGTAGGGTCCGGGCAGTTATTTCGCCCGAGACCCCGCGCCCCTGCCCATCTCCCCACCCCTCTCCCTCCCCCCCCGTCGGTTCTTTCTCCCCCAACTCGCCCCTCTCTCCCTCTCTCATCTCCTCCACTCTCTCCCTCGGATCTTCACCGTTTCTTCATCGTTTTTGCGGATCGAGATGGCCCCGAAGAGAGAAACGTAAGCTCCTCCAATCCCTCCAATTAGTTTTTGCAAACTTGCTTCCGATTCGACGCATTATTTGCTTGAAATCCCTCATATTTTTGAACTTAGATTGGAATTTTTTTTCACCTAAGATTGTTTTAGCTTGATTGTAGTTCTAGTTCTTAGTTCTTTAGTAACTAGTGGTATTGAATATGAACTCTAATCAATAGTTCATATGTTAGTGTGAAGATGAACCCTAGTTCATAATTTTTTTTGTTAAAAAATTTATGATGTAATGCATGTGGGAGGACTTGATTGTAGTTTTATGATGCATGTTGATATGATGATATGAAGATGTTGTTTGGAGATAATACATTCAAGATGAACTCTATTTTAAAAAAAATTGTTTAAAAATATGATGATATGATGCATGTTGGAGGATTTTTTTTGATATGATTCGATCCATCATGTGTAGTAGATGTTGTTGGAGGAATATGCTTAAGATTTTATTTTGATATGATGCATGTTGATATGATTTGATTTCATTTTTTGTTCATGTATGCTGATGCTTATGATGCTTTTGTTTATGAAATTCTATTAAGGCGGCCACCTCTTGCGGACAACATCGGCCCACGGTACTCCATGCTGGACTGGGCATTCGACAAGGGTCATCGTGTCCGTTTCATAGAGAACGGAGAGGTAAGTGATATGAATGAAATATTGATCAAAGTTTTCGGATTGATGAAAATAATTTCCTAACTTTTGGCGTTCACTTTTTGACAGATGCTCCAGCCACTGCGCATGAGGGGTCACGGGGTTCATGGGCATATGAACTACGACGAGCGCTACGCGCCGTTCTTCAAGAGAGCCCGACTGTTGGGTTTCGCGTTGCAGTTCAAGCGTCAGCCGCCGACGCTTGTCCACGCAGCTCTGACATCTTTGATTGACCGGTGGCGACCGGAGACCCATTCTTTCCATCTGCCATGCGGGGAGATGACGGTGACCCTCGAGGATTGGTCGAAGATTACTGCCATGCCGATCGAGGGTCATGCACTCACCGGGCGAGTGGAGAGGACCAACTGGCAGCAGAGGGTTGCCACCCTCATCGGCGACTGCCCCGGTGCTAAGGGTAACCGTAAATCCGGTGTATCGTTGCCCTGGCTCTCGGAGCACCGGAAGACATGCCCCGAAGGCGCAAATGAGACGACTGTGGAGTGGTACGCGAGGGCCTACCTGTGGTATCTTCTCACGGAGGTCGTGTTTCCAGACAGCTCCGGGAACTTTGCCAACTGGTCGTATCTGTTCTTCCTAGCCGACTGGGATGCAGGGTACAGTTGGGGGACCGCATCTCTCGCCTACCTATACCGTTCGGTAAGAGAGTATCTAATTGCCTATCTACGAAAGTATGTCCATGACATTTTGTTATATCTGATCCTCATTTGATGTTTTGCAGCTTGACGACGCAACGCAGAGGACGGGAGACAAGTCCAATATGGGTGGCTTTGTCTGGGCCTTATCCATTTGGATGTGGGAGCGGCTGCCGGTGGGGCGTCCGGAGAAGATGCCAAGACGCCCATGGGGTGCCTATAGCGAAGACGGCGACGAGACTCGACACCCCACCGTAGCTTACGAGTGGGACGTTGTCAATCTCTACACGGGCCTAAACAAGACTTCGTACAAGACCTACACCAATGAGTTGGACGCTTTGACGCATACGCAGGTATATGAACTCGCTCAACACCTTTCTCTTTGATTCCACTTTTGACCGAGAGTAGGAACTTACCAACGTATATGTAATAGGTAAACTGGTGGCCGTATCATGACCGAGAGTGGGACTTCGATCTGAACGTGATGTGCGATGAGGACCGTGGTCTCTGGCGGTGCATCGTGCCCATGATCTGTGTGTACGCCGTCGAGTGGCACTTGCCACACCGCATGGCCACGCAGTTTGGGATGTATCAGCATACCCCACCGGGCCCGCCCACCGATACCGGCGGCCACGCGCTTCACCTGTGAGCGGTTTGTTCTCCATGCCCATGATTTCATTGCGTGGCGACTTTATTATGATGTTTCTCGTGGCCTATGCCTTGCAGGATGAGCCGGCAGAAGAATCAGTCGATCACAGACTGGGGAGAGGAGCGTAAAACTCATGTGACGGAGTGGAACCGACGGAGGTACCGGAAAGACATGGAGAGGAAAGTGACTGACGGGGATGCTTACCTGGGCCGACACATGAGGTGGTACGATGATGGCCAGAAGCACCTTCTTCGTCTCAGGCCTAGGTGGACGGCGGAAGACATCGCGGAGCTGGAGAGGGATGACCCCGAGGAAGAGGCCTACCAGACCGGCATCAGAGACATGCACAGTGGATTTAGGGAGTTTGCACTCCTCATCAACAGAGTGGTAAGTTTGAACTGACGGTTGTATTTAAATTATTTTATTCGTCATCGTGACTGACTTATGCCGTTACAGTCCGGTGAGCTGAACAGATGCATCTTTGAAGCCTCAAATGCACTAGGTGATGCCCCCGGGAGCGTACAATCTGAGAACAAAATGAGGGGGATGATGAAGGTACAATTTCAGCCTCCTCGGAACAGATGCATCTTGTTCACTTGCAATCATAAACCTGATACTTATTATGCCCTTGTTTCATTGTGAGTGCAGAAGTTCGTGAAGCGTTGTCGCAAGCTAGTAGGGCTGCTTGGGTGTGCTGGAGCTGGGTCGGTTGAAGCTTATCAACCTGTAGCCACAAAGGGTCACATCGGCTCATCAAGCCATGTTCTCTTGTCGTCTAGGTTGGTTGAGGAGGGGGAGGAGGAGGAGGAGGAGGCCACACATGAAGAAGGGGAGGATGAGGAGGATGAGAGCAACGGGGAGGAGGAGTACGATGAAGATTATGGACCTCCACCAACTCAAACATCTCAACCATCTCAGCTGCCGAAGAGGAATCCGAAGAAGAAGGATTTGCTGAGTCCGGACCCTTTCCAGAGACCGGTTACTCGACGGCCCAAGAAGAAGACTGAAGAGACTCGTTCAAAGAGTAACGACGATCGTACCTCCAAGAGGGGAAGGAGCAACTGATTCTGCTCTTTGATAGTTGGCTCTTGTAGTTGGAACTCCGTTTGTGAAACGGTGTGTTTGCTACTTGTGTGTTGGAACTCCGTTTGTAGCTTATTTGTGGAACGGTGTGTTTGCTACTTGTGTGTCTATGTGGAACTCCGTTTCCTAATTAGTTGAACTCCGTTTGCTATTTGTGGAACTATATTATCTTCAAGTTTTGTTAATGTGTATGTGATGCCCAAGTTTAATTGTTTAAGATCTGTGATATTGCTGTCATATTGAATTTGAAAAGAACCAAGCAACTGAACTTGAAACAATACAACACAGGACCCTACTGCCACGGACCCTGGAGGTAGGGTTAAACAACCTACCGCCATAACCCCTGGCGGTAGGGTGAACCTACCGCCAGGGCACTTTGATATTTCGTTACAGAAGGTGTGCACTACAAAACCCAGCCACACCCTACCGCCAGGACTCCTGGCGGTAGGGGTAGACATCCTACCGCCAGGACTCCTGGCGGTAGGGGTAGACATCCTACCGCCAGGAGACCCCTACCGCCAGGAGTCCTGGCGGTAGGGTACTTATCCACGTCAGCTCGGGCAAACGGCCGCCGTCCCCCTTCGTCGCACCCTACCGCCAGGGGACCTGGCGGTAGGCTGTCTAACCCTACCGCCAGGGCCCCTGGCGGTAGCGAAAGGGTCAAATCCCGAAAAATTTTCAAACCGGGCTCAGATCCTGAATTTGTATCGCAAAAGGGTCAAAACACGAAATTTAACCTCTTACACATGCCCCCACGGACATCAGACACAGATCTGGTAAAGCGCGTGCCAGTAGGATCTTGCGAAAAGCTGCAGAATAGTTTTTTTAGGGAAAAAGCTGCAGAATAGTTACGACGAGAATTAAGCCTCAGGAAAAACGGCATCATGTCAACACTCAAAAGGTTGCTCGGCACGCCGACAGAGCTAATAAAGGTTCTGGAGAACTCGAGAGGGGCCACTTGCTTGCTGCCCACCATCACCATTCACCGGTCCATGCGACGGAGACCAGCTGGGCAAGCGACACCATCCGAGAAAACCCAGTAAATCGTGGAAAGAAAAGGTCCGTAAAGAAGGCACGACGCCAAATCTGGTCTCGAACTGTAGGGCCTGTTTGATTCGTAGGATTTTGAAAATGTAGGAACAGGAAAAGTATTGGATTGGAGTGGCATGCCCATTTGAATCCTATAGGATTAGCAATGAGTATTTGATGGCACAAGAAAATCAAAGGAATTGTAAAAAGAGGTTGGAGTGGATGTTAGATTTCCTATGAAATGTAGTACAAAATAATCCATGAGAAAAATTTCTATGGGATTCAATCCTATGAATCAAAGGACCAACATAGGAAAAAATCCTAAGGATTTCAATCCTTCATAAATCCTATAAAATTCTTTTGAATCAAAGAAGCCCGTATTATATTATACTCGGTCGCCGTGCCGTTCACAGCTGAACTTCTCGACGGCAAGCTCCAGTTTCTTCGCCCCCACGCGCCGCTGCCGTCTGTCCCACCAGTGGATTGCTCCTCAAACCAAGCTACTACAAATCCGTAGCAGGATCGAATAGTTGCTTGCCCCAAAGCGATTGATAACAAATGAAAAATACTCCAATATGGAGCTACTAAACGATTATACTCTAATATTAGCTCACTTGTTAACGTTACTCTCTCCGTCCTATAATATAAGATATAGTATTACAGAACAGAGGGAGTACAAGTTATTGTACATCTGTTTTTCAATATAAAATACGACTTGATTTATCTCCTTGCGAGGAAAAATACGACTTGATTGGTGTACCATTGATCCAAATCGTCCATTTTGATCGATTTTTTTATAGAAGTATGCATCCAACAGTTGGAGGCAAAAATTAAACCTCCTTGTATAGTTTATGGACTTTTAATATTATTTATTGTCTCCTAATTAATGCTTTACATTATTTTGTAAAAGTGGGATTTTTTATATTTAAATGTATGCCAATATAAATACGATTTGATTAAGATTTTTCATCCAGGATATCTATTTTAAAATTTCTTATAATTATCCATCAGTGGTTGAAGCAAACGTAATATCCTCCTTAATCACTCCTACACTTATAGTTGTTGTACTGGATATTATTTGCGAAAATGTATGAACCATGTTTACACATATTATAGTGACCACATTCTAAAAACGCGAACTTAAGACAATAATCAACATACATAATAATAATAATTAATTCATCACGTGAATTGAACGCGTCTTAGAGCAAGTACAATAAGATAACGTATGCGGGTTGTAAGGCTTTAAATATTATATTTTTTATGAGTTGAAGGAGAGAGAAGGAGAAAGAAGAGAAGTGGACTACTAATTAACAGTCGGCTGCAGCACACGCTCGTAGACATGTTGTGAGAGAGTGAGATGAGCCATATATCAATAAAGTAGTAAATATTTATATGCAACAATTGTACTTGCCGGTAATAAGCTTGACTATAGATGATGTGGCAAGATCATATAGCAGCTGGCCATATTATTAACCATGCTCTTAGATGGTTAGGTTTTTTATGGTGGAACCAACCCATCCGAATTTAAATTCTAGACTTGGCACGATATACATAATTTTCTGAACTTATTTCAGAAAACTTCCGACTATGTTCGATCTCATACGAGCGTCTGCTAAAAAAGAATCTCAATTCTTGATTCATGCCGGAATAAGAGAGCTCCCAGATCGATTGGAATGGTGTCCATCTGATCGTTTTGCTGGGCGGCCAGGATTGAAGCGCTGCCACCGCCTGTAATTTCGTTCCGCCGGAGGGGCATTTCCGTCTTTTCCGGCCAGCCTATATATGCACATTCATAGCCAGGTTAACTTTTTTCCCACGCAGTGAAAACCTTAGCCGCCACACCCCGCGCTCGCACCTCCTCCTCTCCCTGCTCTCCGCCTCCGTCGATCTTTTCTCGCGCTGCAGGCAGCAGGTCTCACCTTTCCACCGCCGGCGAGGTCCAACTCCTCCGCATCCATGCTCAACGGCGCCTCCTCGACGCGCTGCTGCCTCCGGACGGTCCTCGTCCGCGACGCCAGTCTCCTCATCCACGAACCCTTGCTGGCGTTGTTCTCCTTCTCGCTGCTGGCCTCTCCTTCCTCCTCCCGACCGGCGGTTGTGGCAAAGCCGACGCCCAAGGCCCCCAGCAGCAAAGCGGTATGGTGTCGATGTTGTCTCATGCTAATTTTTCATTGTTGTTTTAGAAATAGTTGTTCCAGAATTAGTTATAGGATTGATTAATCATTGCCTTTCGGACTGATGTTTCCTTGTTAGTTCTTTGCAGAATGGGACAAGGAACTAGGGACGTTCAATATTTAGTGGGTACATCCACAAAGAGGGAGAGGTCACTACAGTTAGGGGCCTTGATTGGCTTTGTGACTTATTCCATATTGTTTTTCGACCAGATTGACTTGTGACTTGCAGACATTATGTCCTAACCTCGCATGGCCATTATGTCAGTATATGGTAACTTTTTGCTTTGTAATACTATTTTATTTCAGTTTGGGTTAGCTCAGAAAAATAATGCGGTGATCCTGGTGATTGAGTTGGAACATGAATTTATTAATGGAAAGTGGAACTCCTCTTTTCTACTCTATTAGACTATATAACCTGTTTGGAATCTTCTCTGTTGTGGTAACGCTTATAATTTGTTGTTTTGCTTTCATGGTAAAGAATTAAATTAAGTTTTTTGTTGCAGGACATTTCTTTGATTTAGCACGCTTTGCTATCAAGCTATCCGTGGAGAACCGAGACTCTTTTTCTCATGCCATCCATTTTCCCTTTAGGAGATGTTTGGAAACATGCTGTCAACTAGATGTGTGTAGTAACGGCCAACTGGTCACTAAACAAGTACTAGCAGTTTTGTTTGAAAAGAATTTGAGGCAAGCTACTCATTTAGTTGATTTTGTTTTCCTGTTTCTGTCTCATTTGAAATCATTTAGTTTTGATAGTACCGCAATGCTAAGTCTGTATTTTAATGAATACACATTAATCACCTTTATATTAAACTTATGACTTTCTCATTATTTGTTCTTTTCCTCTGTTCCATGAGGCTGCAAAGTATGCCCTATTGAGTCTATCTTCTGTTTGCTGTCGAAATAGACACTAAAATGTTTAAATTCTTCTGTATAAACATTCAGAGTTCGTCCATGATAAACTAGAGGGTTGTTGTTCTTAATGTATAAACTCTTATGTATGACCAGAATAGTTGTTTATAACACCTGCTGCTCCTTCACTGCTATGGCTTCAGTATTTTATACTCGATTTAGCATATTATTTTGCAATGCTCCTCTCTGGATTTGGTCTTTTTACATGACCTTTGATTTATAGCAGGCATATTTCGGGTTATCATGTATCACCAAATTCATTTGATCTCCTGTTCTATGCTGATTCAGAGGCTCCTGCCTGGCACTCCATTTGTTACTTGCATTATATGTAACCCATGGTAATAAAAGGTAAGCACAACAAACAAGTTAATATAAATTTTTATGGTCCCTACTTTGTGGGTGGTTGATATATAATTTTGCGAGTGATTGACTTCCAGAGTTTGTGTTATGTAGACCAGTAAATCTGCTAAGAGCTTTCTCCAAAGAACTACCACATTAAGTTGGGTGGGGATACCTACTACACACTTGATTCAATGGCAGCATTTGCAATGATGTCAAGGGTGGTTTTCTGTGTTGTTCCCTTTATTGCTTGACAGAGATAACAAATCTGGTGGTTCTCTTGTGTAGGGGGATAACTTTACATGCTACATATGTGAGGTTTTTGGCATACAAAGCTTCCATTCGTATTTGGCTGACACATCTTGGAGCACCTTCCCAAGAAGGTATTTACAAACGCCAGAATTCATGATAAATATTTTCTTAGAGGTTGAAATGTCTGTGAGCATCAACTTGAAAAGATTCTAAATACATCTCTTTCGGTTTTCATCCTGATAGTTTAGGGGAATAAATACTGCTAGAAAATAGCAGTGGCTACTATTAGAAACTTCCATGAATTTCATCCTCCAGATTCTCTAATATATATGGATGGCACTTTTTTCTTTTCTTTTTTCACTGTTTGTAGTATGATAAGGTGTAGCTTGTCTTTTCACAGTTTTTGTAGAGCACCATTTCTTTCTACAAATTGGATTGTTACTAGCTATTTTATTTGCAATGACTATTTGTAGTCCCTAATTTGACATCACATTTTTTGTAGTGACACGTAAATCTTGCATGAAACCAGGTCACGGAAACTCACGTCCATTTGTTCTTTCTTTCCCTGTGTACTAGGTACCATGGAAGCATGATAATGTCTCATAAATTAGTATGGATCAAACTGTACTTTATAAAAATCATGGAGTAAAGTGTTGTTTTGTGTATTGATTCCTTTCGTCAAGTCAATCTTTTGTCATTACTGTATAATAGCTAATTTGGTCCATACTTGCATAATGAACCCGTTTTTGCACGCAACTGGATTCTCCGTTCTTTTAATAGAGTTTAGTTGACTTCCAGATTGCTTATGAGCTTAGGCGCTACTGTATTTTTCACACTGCTTGCTATACTTCTTTTTAATATTTTTTGGAAGGATCAATATTAAATGATAAATGAAAGTACACTTACTCCTGCAGAGAAGCAAATACTGCTCGTCGACGATAATCCAAGTGTCGAAGTGATATTTGTTTTCTACCTTAAATATTTGTTTACTATCGATGCAAAGTTTTCTTCGCTGATCTTCCCGGTTCTATAGAGTTTTTTAGCTGTATGTAAAGTTTTTTTGTGTGCTTTGGGTGAACATAGAAAGATATACTCACATGTGTAAATTGGTACCTTGGATCTGCAAACCTTGCTGCTCCGCTCTACTTGAAAAGGACGTGCAAAGTTATCTAAACCTAGAGATTGCGAGCCGATGCTTGGGTGTCTGCATTTGAGGGTCGTACATGTTCTCTACAAAAAAAATTATTTGATGCAAGATAGGCGTGCATTATTTATTTGTCTGTCTAAATGATAAGATCTTTTTTTTGTTTTAAAGTAGAGAATGAAATAGTAGAATATGCGTACTTCTTTCATTTGTAGATAGTTGCTGGAACTGGAAATAAATCTTAATTTAATTGTATTGCATGTTCTCCATTGTAGGACAGAAATATGACTCTAGAGGAGGCTGGCAAGGTGTGCCACATATCTTCATTTATGTATGCATGGATGTGAGAGCATGTCTGGAGGGGATTCATCTCGCTGCGTTCTGGTAGTGACTGCCTGTTATCATTCAGGCCTTAGGATAGCAATGGGCATTGCATAGACTGGGTGCCATATTCAGAGAAATTCAAACAGATGTGAGACAAAAGAGAGAAAACTAGAGCAGCTCACGAGACGCCGGTCTTTCTCCGCCAAACAAGAGTCATTGGTATTTGGGACCTGTTTTCCCAGGCATAATAGCCCATGAAATTGACACCGATTGTTATGCCCAATTTCAAATGAATACGATGTAAAACTCTCTCTTGTCCTGTCTATGCTTCATCCTGTTTTTGTAGTTTTCCTGAATCTAGATCTATTGTTTACATAAATGTGTTGACTTATGCGACTAGGGAGACTTTCAGTTCTGTCAATGTCAGTCTCCATATTGGAAAGGCATGTTCATCTAATGTCTTTAGTTGAAAGAATAAAATACCTATAATCTATATCTATTATTTTTTCCTTCCAGAACAAAGGTCTGTTTGCCTTAGGGACTAACATACTTCATAAGAGAGATGCTTTATACCTTCTAGGATCAGTACAATTTTAATATATTGTTTTATTACAAGAGTCACGGTTTTATCTTTTAAAGTATGCACATTTTTCATTTATTGTTTTATTCCCCTGAATGTTTACCTAAGCGGATAGCATGCTATTCACCGTGTCTTTTCTCAGATGGCTTCTATCACCCTTGCTGATCTTTGTTGTGGAAGACAAAATCAAACCGTATGTGTCTGTGTGTCTTGGCTGTGGCATTTTCGTGGCGGTTCAGAGTGCAGTCCTATCAAGCTCATACACATGTCATCATCAACAAGTAGACTGTTTAGCACATAACACATGATACGTGTCCTTTTGTCCTATGATAACGATGGTTATGCAGTTGTTGGTGCTTATCTATACATATTACAAGAGGGGGTTATCTATAAACTTGGTCACTTTATGGTTTTGCCACAGACAAGCATGCTGAATTCTGTTGCAGCACCATTCATGATCACACAGTTTACAACAGTTGAACCACAGTTTCAGATACATGAATAATTTTCCAGAATGAACATATAGGCCAACTCCGCTCAGAGAATTACCTGCTCCAAATGATGGTCCTGAAGATTTCTGCACCAATAGTGAGAACAAGATGGGGCCAAAGAGGCAACATATATGAGCGGCATTAAATGCAGAAGGATAATGGTATTTATGTACCGAAGAACAGTGGCTGAGTAAGTCTCATCATCCTAGAACACTAAATAATGACATTTAAGTTTTGGGTCGGGAACTGTGGCTACAAGTGGAAAAGAAGTAACAGGTAGGTCTAGATATTGTTTTCTGTTGGTGTATATCTCGAGGAATCTCACGAGCAGTTATTCCTTGA
Source organism: Thinopyrum elongatum (assembly GCA_011799875.1). NCBI lineage: Eukaryota > Viridiplantae > Streptophyta > Magnoliopsida > Poales > Poaceae > Thinopyrum > Thinopyrum elongatum. The sequence goes on along the minus strand of CM022299.1, from coordinate 185,928,193 downwards.
TACGTCCTATTTCATCCCAAGAGATTCATTAAAGATACTTATGTATGGAAAATCTTGATGGTTAGTGTTGTTGATCTTTGTGTAAGTTCATTGTACATATATGTTGTGCCAGCCAGTTAGGCTTGACTGAAGAATAAAATAGTTTCCTTGTTATGTTCTTTACTTCACTCTTGGTAATTCCTTATCTGTAACTGTTGTTTCTTTAGTTGCATATCTCGGTGATCAGCTTTGGCAATAGACATACGATGGTTCCTTATTTTTCTTGGTAAGTCTACGTGTCGTGTAGTCCATGAAAAGAACTAAATGTACTGAATTAGTATAGCCCTTCCTATTTATACATTAATCTATGGTATCGATTATCTATGCTTTATCCTGTGCCCATGGCTTGCTCATGTCATTCTACCTTCCATGTGAAACATTTTCTGCCTGTGTAACTTGCAGTTTTTTGTTTCCATTTTCCCCTATAACAAGGCATTTTTTTAATCATTTTATCATTCAGCAACTCAAGCTTCAAGCACTCGAATACTTTTTTCCCCCGAACTGCAACGAACCGGTAGAAAATAGTTGGACATATATATAGCTGAAGCTATGAATCGAATCAGTCTTTATCTCCAGGACATGGACCACCCTTACACCAAGGTTCATGTGTTTTGTTACTTTCAAGCAGAACAAGCTGCTTATCAGCTACCACTGGTTATACTTTATTTTTGTGGTAAACCCTAGAGCTCTAATTTAATGCAAGCACAAAAATAAATAACCTAACTTATTTGAGTCCTTCATCTAACACAATGAATGAAACTATGAAGCAACGTTTGGTGAAATTGAAGTAGTGGCAGACAAACTCAAGTCAGTGGGAGGTCGCTAGAGAAAAGGCTAGCCTAGAACAGTTTTTCACAGGTGAACTATGAGCTTTTGGTTCCTGCTTATATATGCCCTGTCACCTATGCTCTTCACACGCATCCTACCCAGATCCACCCTACAGGCAAAATGAATGAAGGGCTCGACACAGAGATGGCGAGATCTTGTCTTGATTGATCTTTGTCCATGGTATTCCCATTGCTGGTGCTTTATTTTGGTCTGTTTAATCTCTAGCTATATATTTAATCAGCCATTCTAAATTTTGTTCATGCTTCCCTTATATCCTTAGTTTTTTCCCCTTTGAACTTTCACTTAGTCCCTCCAGCCATGCTGATCCCAGTCACCGTCGACTCTCCCTACCAGGTATACTCCATATTCTGCCCCTAATCTGCATCAACTGCCTGCATTTTTCTAGGGCAGGAAACGATGCCGACATAGACGCACAAAAATGATAGATTTAACTAATAATGTTCCGAGTTTTTACGGCCAAATTGTTACTGTCTTTCGATGCTCCATAGCCACTGTGAATTATTATAATATACAGAAGGAAAGATGTAGAAAACATAGTACCTTAATGAAAAATAAAAATAAAAACCATTTTTTTTACCATAGATTAATAAAACACCACATAGGGCTGCGCATGTATGTCTATAAGCACGAATGGCTAGATTACTATCTATCTGGTAATCCTAATATTTTACGTACTAAAAGTATACCTATTTCTCTTTCCCCCCAAAAAAGCATACTCTCGACCCAGCTCCATTCTATAAGGACCATTCATACCTCACCCTATTTTCTTAATTCCCTGCCCATCGACTCATCTAAATTTTAATCAGGACCTGTTCTAAGTTCACCCTACAGTGGTGCTACACTTAAAGCCATATCTATGTAATGATGACATTTTCTCTCGCTCATACCAGGTCCTTGCAATGGCTGCTGTTCCGATTTCATCTAAGATCATGTTTGGTGCTATGTTAAGACAAGGTTGGCCTTCCTGAGGCGACCTACTCACCGTGTGCAAGCCAAAATATGTGCCTGGAAGTCACTGTGAACTTCCAGCCAATCATGGGCACATTGAGTGGTCCAAAAGCTCAGAAGTATGTCGCTACTGAGGCGATTAAATATATGGAAGATTACCAGGGTGTGGTGCGACAAGACTAACTATGCTAAGCTTTTGAGACTGAAAAAGGAGAACGTGTCTCTGAACCATCACCTAAAGAAAAAAACAATGTGATCACGCTCCTAAACAATGGATGGGACAGCACACTAATCACCGATTGTGACTTTGCAACCCAACTTCAGCATCTTGCCAACAACAGGATGAGCCCAGGATCTACTCCAAAAGACTTGGAGCTTAACGATGTTGTTAATATACAAAGCATTTATGAGCATCTTCAGCATTTTACTGGCGAGGCCATGGTCAATCTCCAAAACACTGGTACCTATCGTCTAACCAAGGCCCAGAATACGATGGAGATGAAGATCTGCCAACCCCTAGCAATGAAAGCCCAGTGTATGACCCTTACATAGAATTTCACCTGATGATGATGATATCTTCGAGAGCGAAGGCTACTGTTGTGAGATCTTCGAAAGCGAAGGCTACTGCTCAGATGATTTCCGTATCCTGCCTCACAACAACTTCTGCTCTTGGAAGAGCCATAGAAGACCGCCACTATCATCGCTACCTTCTGTTGTTGCTCCCTATTAATATAGCTATCTCTATGTTGATGTAATGTGAGTAATGTCAGATCGTGGTACCATGAATCCCAACGGACCTACTTATTAGAACTTTATGGTTTGTTTGTAACTACCAACCTAATTTGTAGTTTGTATGAAGTATGTTTCGCTGGACTCTTTTATGCAAATTATGTAAGATATCGTCTCTCTGTCCTATTAACTAAATCTATTTGCATAACTAAAATGATCCTCTGCATAAATTTATATGTTTCCTTCAAAAAATTAAGACGCATGGCTGCAAAAGGATAACTTGGACCTTGTCAACATGATGGATGATGATGATTTAATAGTAAAGGGCCTTACACAGTTGCAATTAAATAATGTATGTATCTCAAAAATACTGGTGACGGCATAACATGTTAAACTAATGGGGTCTTGCCCTTTTCAATGTATTTAACTCTCTGCATACCATCAGCAGAAGATACATGCTTGAAGAGGCTATCAAAAGGATCGGTGGTGATGTTGATGAAAATACAATAATGGCATCAGTAAGATTGATCACCCACCACACAACAAAAGCATATCGGCAACTCACTAGGAATTTTATGGAGAATCTACTTAGTCGGATGTGATGCTACTGAATCAACATGTTCTGCTGCTTTAGCATATCTCCTGACTTTGAATATAGTCACCATAGATGATGCCAATGCTTCAACTCAAGAAATGCAAGAGACAACTTAAAGCCGAGCAATGCTGGTCGTCAATCCTTCGTGACCGTGCAAAATCTTAACAGAATCAGCTCACCTCTCACCACAACAGACTCTTTCTGATAATGATGAAGATACTCACCAACAGAGATGGCTTAAAGGTAAACAAGATATTATTCGTTGCTTATCTTTCAAAAGATACCACTTCATATCACCTTAGGCGCAAATGCACTCATTTCACCGTTATTGCCTATCAATCTATCTACAACATAGTGCCTTCAAAGATGCAGCCGCCTCAACATCATCGGCACAGAAACATCAAATGAGTAACGGTCAATTTTCCATACTGCTAGCTTCAACACCTTTATTCATTGAAACTGTTTGTTGTAGGCCTACTGAAAAATCAAAGTCCCAGCCCAGTGCACGTAGGACTCTATTTCTCAAAGACTAAAAACAAATGGCTTACTCTCAAAAGGCATTTTTTATATCGGCTACAAGATATGTCATAATCTAAGCGTTGTGTGACTCCCCTTTGCAGCTGCCAACTATCATTGCAATTCTTAGAAGGCGACTTCTACCTCCCTACTTAGCATAAACTATTTCAATATATGGCATCTGCTTTTGCTCAAACTGGTGTAACATATGAATTCAACTTTGATTTCGCTACTTTACTTAGACATGCGGACGTATTACTAAATTACATCATGCTTTTGGTCCGTCCTCCCGTTAAATGTAAACCTCCCTGTTGATTGATGTGTTGTTATTATCTCCTTAATTAACTTTCAACTTTGTCCCTCACAACATGATTTAAAACTATGTGCTCATGACGGCTCCTAGCACACCAAAATCAATTTGCTTTTTTCTATTGATTCTCATATCTTGTGGCCCGTTGTTCGGCGGGCAACACGCGGCAAGGCGCGCCCCCTATCTAGTATTTAATTAACCGCGACCCGTTTATCGCCACACCTACCCGCTCCTCTAGCCGGCGTGTGCGACCGTGTGCGAATCACGCCGCGAACGCGCCCCGACAAAACCACAGCTCCCTCCCGACCTGGCCTGGCCCCAACACCAGCACAGCATAATTTACCTCCCTGCTCCCTCTACCCCACGAGTGTACGTATCCCGGAATCTCCAATTAAACTCCACGAGACGAAACCAAACCGTGACACCGCAGCAGCCCAGCCCCAAATCCCCCTTTTGGGCCGGCCACGACCTCTTCCTCCACAAAATCCTCCCCGGAATTTCGCCGAGTCGCCGGTAGCCGAGGCGCCGATCGGTCGATTCGCGGGGGCGGGATGAGCTTCCAGGACCTGGAGGCCGGGAACGGCGTCCGCGGGACGCCGCGGAGGAACGGCCGGGCGGCGGGGGCCGGCGCCGGCTCGTCGCAGGCCGTCGCGTCGGGCGTCTTCCAGATCAACACGGCGGTCGCCACCTTCCAGCGCCTCGTCAACACGCTTGGCACGCCCAAGGACACCCCCGACCTCCGCGACAGGATGTGAGTCGCCGTTTTACCCTACCTACCCCCTCCCCTCGTTTCCAGGACCGTTTTGGTTCGACCGAGGGATGAATTTGGCAATCCCGGGTTGGGTGCTGTGACGATTTCGGAAGCGTGCGCTGGATTTGGAGGAGAATTCCGCGGCTCGATTTCTGATCCCTATTTAGGTTATGTTTGTTTGGTGGATGCGTGCGAACAATCACTATTGCAACCCATTTTTTTTCGCCTACTGCGCAGGGCGTCAAATTACCCACCCCTTCGCTGAACCTTCGTGCATAGGTTAATTGGGCGAATCACCGAGTGAGGCCGTATGTGCTACATGAATTGACCCATCACCAGTGACACCAAATGAAATGTTTTAGCTCTCTTTCTTCTGAAATTGATGTGATTTATATCATTTATAACTTGGTCATGCTGTGTTATAGCCCTTAATATGTTAACTTTACTAAACGTTTGATTAACCTTCTTTTGGTAGCATTTACTTTCTCGTTCAAATTGCTACGATAGGCCGTCTAACTATCAGTTCTGTTGCTTGCAGACACAAGACACGAGCACACATAACACAACTGGTGAAGAATACATCGGAGAAGCTTAAGCAAGCTAGTGAGGCGGATCATCGTCTTGAAGCCACCGTATGTGTCTATCCCTTTGATCTACTTACATATTTCTGTTTGATATTTCCTTTATTGTTAGAACTTAGAAGCATTTATGTACTGTTTTCCCTCCTTTTGTCCGAGCATGGAAATGAGTGATACCATGTAGATTTGACATTTTTTCTTAGTCATATACTTAAGCTTGGATGTTATTTTTTGTTCATTAATAATAGAAACTTAAATAAATGAATACATATTTTTCTAGCTCATTCTTACTATCTGTTCTGTTGTAATGTTGTCCCTTAAACAGAACCTGGAACTGTAATTTATTTTGCTGTTTGCACTTTGCAAGTACATAAGAAAGCAATTGTGCTTTTGGAGTTTAGTTATGGTAATTAACCTGTCCAATTCATGTATTTTGACAGGAATCCTCAAATACAATTTGGTATTCAAATATGAGTTGTCTTGTACTGATATGCTAAATTAGGCTCCTTTGGCAGATAACTAATAAGGTTTTCCTTCATTCTTAACATTTGTGGTCATGATTGTTTTTAGCATGGTGGCATACTCTCCAAGACAAAATTTGCCAGTAATTCCTGGAATCATGAATATAAAGATCAAATGTGGTAGCCAAATTTCTTATATATGGTGTTCCACTTGATATTTGTTTTACATCTTTGCATCCTCATTCCTCTGTAGCTTTATTATTTTGGATGTATTTGCTCTTTCATATGTGCTTCTGGTTATTTTTCTACACAATGTGATTCTGACCATGTTTTAAACTACAGCCTACCAAAAAGATTGCTGATGCGAAGCTAGCAAAGGATTTCCAAGCAGTCCTAAAAGAGTTTCAGAAAGCTCAACGATTAGCAGTAGAGAGAGAAGCTGCATATGCTCCCTTTATTACTCAAGCAGGTCTACCACAGAGGTAATATTCTACTCAGATGCTCTACCTTTTAGCTGTATGCATTATCTTGTTTCTTTTTTCGCTTTCAAACAATGGGGGACTTCTTATAGTTATTGACACACTTATACTCTCTTCTAGGTAGTATGTTAACCTCATATGCTAAAATAGTCTGTTCAATTCCAGTTTATATGTCATTTTTTTGTTAGATGTCTCCCTTTGCTAATAAGACAGCCTAATAAAAAAATAATGGCCATAACAATCAGACATTTAGGAAAGTGAACTGCAATTGATGCCCCTTTAGGATTTTACGGTTTGTTGTCCAACTACTGTGACATGACATTCCTTACATTTCAATATTTTTGACCATTTAGCTCTCTTCAATGCTTGTATGCCTCAGCAGAGGACTACAAATTGTATTAAAAATCATGCAACAGTAGAGGACTATACATCCATGGGGTGAACCTAAAGTTTGTTCTGGCGCATTTATAGGATGAACATGCATTCTTGATCTTATTTGCCATGCCGATGTACTGTAGCATAGGAATTGCTTTGTAGTGATGTGTCTTTCCATATCAGTTCTCTTAGCTTAACATAATAAACAACCATCTAGCAGTTTTGGTTACAACAAAGTTTCTCATCATCATATTTTTGTATGTTTGGGCTTCTATACTTCTTGAGTAATTTATAACCATTCTTAAATAGTATACATGAATTCTTTTACTATGTTTCAGTTATTCCTACTTTCTTAATGTCTGTAACTGCCCACCTGAGAATCTATGTGCGCTGCTGCATTTAGTGTGATAGCCTACTCAGCTTTTCAAATTTTGTTTTTTCTCCAGATAGAGACACCCATGTATGAATGTTTCTGTTGGAGATTGTTTTCTCTTACTAAAAATGGTACTCGAGTTCTGGAGATTGTTTTCTCCTACTAAAAATGTTACTCGAGTTCTTTCTGTATTGTTGCCACCAAAGGTTTGATCTAGGATTAATAATTCTTTGCAGCTATAACTCAACCGAGATGAATAACGGTGCTGATAAGTTGGCTGAGCAGCGCACTCAGCTTCTAGAATCAAGAAGGTGAGTTGATAATATTATTCATATATGGTGTGTTTCATCGATCTAATTAACTTGTATGCGTCTGGGCTTCGTATTATTGTTGTAAACTTGGCAGACATATCTCGGTGACTTTATGCACAAGACATGTTTTTTTATTGTCAAGAACTTGAACCTCTGTGTGTTAATAAGTTACTCTTAATCTTAATGATTCAATGTCTTGAGTAAGGCACTAACTTTAACCTTTTTATTGTACCATAGACAAGAGTTAGTCTTCTTGGATAATGAGATTGTGTTCAACGAGGCCATCATTGAGGAAAGGGACCAGGGAATACAGGAGATTCAACACCAAATCACTGAAGTAAATGAGATCTTCAAAGATCTTGCTGTGCTAGTTCATGATCAAGGAGCAATGATCGGTCTGTGATACCTTTTTTCACCTGACAGATGAGACGATACCCAATTCCATATGTTAAAGGGCAATACTGTTTACTTTCCCACCATTATCTGATTATATTATTTCTCCTTGTACTGCAGATGACATTGACACTCATATCGACAATTCTGTTGCTGCGACTTCACAAGCAAAAGGCCAGCTTTCAAAAGCTGCTAAAACCCAGAAGTCGAACTCTTCTCTGGTATATTCAGTAATCCACACTTTGTTTTAACATTCTTCATATCTGTTCTCTAACTGTGACCCCCTGATTTCCCTTTTGCAGATATGCCTGTTGATGGTTATTTTCGGGGTGGTGCTGCTCATAGTGATAATAGTCCTTGCAGCCTAGCAATTTGGATGGCACATTGTGCTCCAAAATCTGCTCATGCTTAGCGCTCGAATTCCTTCATAATTTTATTTTGCTGTGCAGTCAGTCAGGAATATATCCAGGTCTCCTCCTGGAGGGTGTGCTATGGTGGTGTATGTGGTGATGGTGTGTGTGTGTCTGGAATGCATGGTTTACATAAGTAATCGAGTATACTCGCTTCGTTTGACTCTGGTGCTGTGTTTCTTATGTGCTCGCCTTGTTGGTATCTGTGATGTAGCATGTCTCTGAGCCAGTGGTGTGAGAACGTGAAGGTTTTTGTTTTACTTTAGAAAAGACCTCGAAAGGGCATCTTAAATCTAATACTCCGTCTGTCTGAAAATACTTGTTGAACGTCTGAAAATACTTGTCGAAGAAATGTCTGTCTGAAAATACTTGTCGAACGTCTGAAAATACTTGTTGAAGAAATGGATGTACTACGATGTGGAGGAGACCCCGGCAGCGGCTAGGGTCGGGGACTGGAGCCCCTCGCGTACGGCTGTACTAGACACAGAATTGGAATTAGCTGCAACTCGAGAAAGTTGGATTTATATCATGCTTTTTGAGAGATTCTGCAAAATTGTTTGCCTTCATATATTAAGTAGAGGAGGGGTGAAAAAAATAGTAGAAGAGGGGCGAAAAAAACATGGGTGTGTGATAAAGAGATCACATTGGAAAGCTAGAAAATAAAAATGCGGCAAGCTAATTTCTCATCCTGGGTCCCCTAGTTGGGTCTCAGCGCGCCGGCTAGGCGCCAAAGCTCATTGTCGGGCATTTCTCTCCTGCCCGATTTTCCAGGTGACCACGATCAACATTGTCTTAATATGCTTTCGTTCCCGGACATGGGCCTTGGTGACACCATGCGAGCTTGGCCGGCAGAGCAGTTGGCCTCTCCCCAATCAGCAATGTTGAGGGGCTAGCAGCCCAGACATCAAGAGACCTTTCGTCATACTTTCCTTGCAACAGGACAATTCTAGAATAGGCGAATAGAGGATTCGAGGGTAGAAGTATCCACTTTCCCAGCCACTCCGTTGTAATCTATTGTTGCACCACAAACGGTCCTACATGAGTAGCCAAGTGAACATTTTCGCCTTCCCCGACGCCCAGGCCGACCAAAACAGTTGCTTGAAATTCAATGTCATCGAACCATGAAATTGCATGAGATAGGCTGATCTTGCAATATATTCACCCAATGAATAGAACTTCCAGCTGATGGAACCCGGCATGTTTGGTGAGAGGTTAATGTTTGCCGTGCAAATGGCTCTCCAGAGGGCGATGAATTCATCAACCAGATCCTCTTTTGCATGATGACGCATGTCATCAGTCCATGTGTTGTTTAGCACTGCAGACGCAATCATTTTGTTCTTTCGACAAGAGCTTTTGTACAATTTGGGGAAGAGCTTCGCAAGGGTCATCGAGCCCATCCAACAGTAGTGCCAGAAGGAAGCGGTGTTGCCACTGCCCAAAGTGACCAAAGTTGCAAAGGCAAAAACTGCTTGATCGACAGTGTCACAAGGTAGCTCCGATCCGGACCACGCCCGCTCAGAACTACTCAATGTGAACCACATCCAGCGCAGGCACATAGCTCTGCTAAATCTTTCCAGGTCGTGCACCCCCAGTCCGCCACGATCCACTGGCGTGCACATCTTACGCCAGTTCATCTTGCAGCTGCCCCCAGTAAGCCCCTTTTCTTGGGCCAAAGGAAAATGTGCCACACCTTGTCGATCTCCTTGAACAACTTCTTTGGGGCGTAGCACGGTGAGAGCGAAGGTGGGGACCACACTCTGCACGCACCGCACCAGCACCCTTCTGCCAGCAACAGACATGAGCTTGCCCTTCTATTTCGCCAGTCATGCCCTGATGTGATCAAGGATGAACTGCAACTGCAATAGGTGCATCCTAGAAAATGAAATTCGCAGCCCCATGTATTTGACTAGGAATGCGACAGTGGTGCTACCAAAATTCAGGAGGACCTCGGTCAAGTTGATTTCCTCACATCTAATTGGGTCCACTGAATATTTTGCCGGATTGACGCATAGGCCTGAGGCCTGGCCAAAGAGCTGCAAGATTTCCAAGAGGGTGGCGATCTCTTCACGGACCGGGTTGGCAAAGATGTCGACGTTGTCTGTGTACAGACTGACACGCAACTTGACATCTCTTCCTAGCAGGGGTGCCAGGATGCCCGAGTTCGCAGCCTTAGCGATGAGGCCATGTAGCGGATCAATGGCAAGAATGAACAGCAGGGACAACAGTAGGTCACTCTGCCTCGGCCCGCAGCAGTGTGCGATCTGTGCGCCAGGAGATCCATTAAGAAGGAACGCGGATGAGGAGGATGAGAACATCATGGCGATCGAACCCTGCCAGCAGGCACTAAACCCTAGCTTTTCCAGCAACTCGAGGATGTAATCCCAGGAGACCGAATCAAAAGCCCTCGTAATATCCAACTTGATTAAGAGCGTCGACTTCTTCTTGCGGTGTAACGAGCGCACACAATTTTGGATGTAGATATAATTATCATGGATGCATCTGGACTTGAGGAAGGTGATCTGGGCCGGTGATACGAGCTCGCCAATGATGCCAGAAAGTCTGGTGGATAGAACCTTTGCAATGAGCTTGGCGATGGAGTGTACAAGGCCGATCGGCCTGAAATCTGTCAGGGAGCAACACCACTCTTCTTGGGTAATAGCGCCACCATTGTCATGTTTATGTCCCCAAAATTTGATCATGCAAGCTAATGGAACAGATCAAACACCTTCATGATGTGATGAGGACATCAATACCATTGTTACACCCACAACCCCTGCTGCTATACATAATGGACCAATTACTAGAGCTTGCGCACGCCAATTAAATTAACAGGTACTTTTGTTTCTTGGTAATGATTCTAATGTTCATGAGAATAAGATGCTGCCTAAATTGGATACATTTGTCTTGCTTACAAATAAAGGGCCTAGCTTGAACAAGAAGGATGAACATTGGAGCAAGATCAAGCATGGAGATGATGACATGCGCAAGGGGAACAAGAACGGAGTTACAAGTGATGATTTCAGGACTTTGAAGCCACCATAATGAGTGCATGAAGCCTTGGACGAAATATACAAGATGTTACTTCATAAATTTCGTCCAGAAGCTATTATAGGTGTTGCGTCACCTTATTATTGGGCCAGACCCATGTAATTTCGAAATACTTGAGTATAGGCTGTTTTTAGAGTCCGTATGTTTGGGGAAACAAGAGTTATGGTTGGTTTCGGACCCCTCCTCCAAGGGCCACGAAATTCCCCCCTCTTCCTCCATATATACAGCCCTTAGGGCACCGTTTAGAATTTGGGTTTTGTTTAGATTAAAAGTTCGTCATAGCTGCAACTTCGCGTACTTCGTTTGTGTTCAACGACCAGACCAAGGCGTCACAGAACCCCACCTTGATCAATAAAGCTTTCATCTTATATTCGCAATATCCAGATTGCAATCTTAGTTTCTTGCTTGTTCTTCATTTGCTTGCAGGAAATAGACTTTCGTGGTCAGGTTGATCGTGCTCCGGCGTGGTCAATAACCTCTCGGAGTTGGTTTAGCGATTGCTAAGACGCGACGTCGTCGCACGTTCGTAGTCGGATCGTCAAAGTCTACTCCTCCGAAACGATAACCACCATCTCATCGAAAGACAGGACACCTTCGCCTCTATCAAGTGGTATCAGATTTCCAGGTTGCTCGGTGAGATTTTACAGTTTTTCATAGTTTAGATCGAGTCCGTTCTTTATACCTATGGTCCACGAAAAAGCCACAAAAAATTAGGGTTAGTCCATCATATCCGAACCAATCTGAGCCTTTGCATAATCTTTTTAGAGTTTTGCTTTGTTGAATTTTTGGTTGCATCGTCGTGTCGAGTTGCTGGTCTTAGAGTCTAGTTCCTTTAGAGTTTTGAGTTCTGGTCACAGGTCTTCACACCGCCGCCGCACCTTCGTCATCGCTGCCATATATCACCACCCCACCAGATCCATCACCGCTGCCATATACCACCATATCTCCGCCACCAATCCGAGTCCACATATACCACATATTCGCCATCAGTTTGAGTCCACATATACCACCATATATACGCCATCAATCCGAGTCAATATATACCACACCACCAATCCGAGTCCACATATATCACCGTCCTATACCATACCCAATCCGAGTTCTTTTCATATTAGGTTTGTTTTCGAGACCCATCTAATTTTCGTTCCGTGTTTCCTTGCCTAAGTAGGTTTCGAAAAAAAAGTCTGAAGACCCCCGGGCAGTTTTTAGGCCAAAATTTCAGCAGTCGAAAATATTTTTTCCCTATCTTGTTTTTAGGTCCCTGGGAGCGTTTTGAGACACTCGCCATCATAGTGATATTTTGTCGCACTTTTTCATCGTCGCTGCCCTGATTTCGAAAAAAAATAGTAAAAAAAAAATTTCGTGCCTATCCTGTTATTTTGACTTGGGAAGAGTTTTGAGACACTCACCAGTATAGTGATTTTCGCCAAAAAAAGCGCAAAAAAAACGCCAATTTTTTTTCAGAGTGTGCTTTTCCCTTGTTGACGTGTCGCGCCGTGATTTTGTTAGTATTCTAGGCTCACGTCTCTAGTACGGTCTAGCCTAGGACCAACACAGTATCGTCGTTGAGCGTTTATTCAACTTTGCATCTCTGAATTGATTATTGCTGACCTTTTTGCTACCATATTATAAGCCATCCCAGCTCCACATACACCTACATCGTACGTTTGACTCTCCCTGGTAATCGCTCTATCCAAGCTTTGAGAGTTTTAACTACAACGGTTGCCGATCACCGTCTGTTGCTTGGTAAGACTGGTAAGACTTTGAGATTCGCTTGACGGATTTATGACACCCCACCACTTTCTAGTAGTCTTTAGGATCATATTCTTGTGTGTTTCTATTGCTGCTAACCATGGTAGGATCACAAGCCGACGAGATTGACTGGGAGAACATGACGAAGAAGGAGCTTCATGATAAATTTCAGCAAATGTTGAGTCAACAGGTGGAAGACGTGATGGCCAGCTTTGAAAAGGCACTGGAGAGGATTGATGACGTTGAGAAGACAATTGACATCAAGTTGGACGCCAAGTTCGATGAAGTACTCGCGCGTCTTTCACAACCACCACCTGCATCTGCTACACCATTACAACAACAACAACCACCACCTCCACGTCGTGAAACAGCCCTCCGTCGAGCGGGCCGTGTTCCCCTTGAGCCAGGACAAACTTCCGGTGCTGCTGCTACTGCTGTTGATGCTTCTGTAGCTCCTGCTGCTACTGCAGAGGTGGAGGACTATTATGAGGATGAGGTTGATCAAAATCAGAACTACGTGCAACCACCAGCACCACCAGCATCAGGTAGACCTCATGCATATAATCGCAACGGTAGGGCTGCAGCACCACCTCAGGTACGAGATTATGACCATATTCCTAAGCTGAAATTGAATATTCCACCGTTTGAGGGTAGATACATTCCTGATGTATATCTTACTTGGGAGTTAGAAACTGAACAACGTTTCACATGCTTATAATATCCTGAGGATATACGTGTTGCTGCTGCTGTTTGTGAATTCACTAGTTTTGCTTCTGTTTGGTGGTCTGAACATTGTAGATTATATCATGATAATATCCCTACTACTTGGGCTGCTTTGAAAACTGTTATGCCTACTCGTTGGGTTCCACCATATTATCAATGTGAATTACTTCAAAAACTGCAGCGTTTGAGACAAGGAATTTTTTTTGTAGAGGAGTATTATCAGGAATTACAAACTGGCATGATTAGATGTGGTATTGTTGAGGATAATGAAGCTATGCTTGCACATTTTATGGGTGGATTAAATAAAGAGATTCAGACCATTATAGAGTATAAGGAGTATAATAATATCACTCGTTTATTCCATCTTGCTTGCAAAGCTGAACGTGAAGTGCAGGATCGACAGGCATTGGCGCGAACTAATTTTTCTGCAGGTCGATCTTCATCATGGACACCACATACATCCTCTACTCCCACACGTCCTACTGCAGCACCACTGACTTCAGCCGCCAATTCCAACCGAGATACAAGAAAACAGGCACCACCACCACCATCTGCCAGGAGTACACCTTCCGGTCCCGCACAGAGCTCTTCTTCATCCATGGCATCAACAGGGCAAACACATGAGGTTATATGCCGTCGTTGCAAGGGTGGAGGTCACTATGCGAGCAAATGTCCATCTCCGCGTGTGATGATTGTTACTGAGGATGGTGGGTATGAGTCCGCTAGTGACTATGATGAGGAGACTTTGTCTCTTATTGCAAGTGAAGAACATGGTGAAGATGATTCTGAACATGAGACGCAATACATGGCTGCTGAGGATGCTAACAGGTATGAGAGTTTAGTTGCTCAACGTGTTTTGAGTGTGCAGGTAACACAAGCTGAGCAAAATCAGAGGCATAATTTGTTCCATACAAAGGGAGTTGTGAAGGAACATTCTGTCCGCGTCATCATTGATGGAGGGAGCTGCAACAACTTGGCTAGCATGGAGATGGTGGAGAAGCCATCTCTCACCACAAGACCACATCCACATCCTTACTACATCCAATGGTTCAACAACAGCGGCAAGGTTAAGGTAACACGTACTGTTCGTGTGCATTTTAATATCTCTACATATGCTGATTATGTTGATTGTGATGTGGTACCCATGCAAGCATGTTCCTTATTACTTGGTAGACCATGGCAATTTGATAAAAATTCTGTACACCATGGTAGAAACAATCAGTATACTCTTGTTCATAAGGATAAACATATTACTTTGCTTCCTATGTCTCCTGATTCCATTCTGAAAGATGATATTAATAGAGCTAATAAAACAAAACAGGAGAAAAATAAGAGTGAAAATCAGATTGTGGCAAAAGAATTTGAGCAACAATTGAAGCCTAATAATAAACCATCTAGTGTTGTTTCTGAAATTAAATTGAAAAGTGCATGTTTATTTGCCACCAAATCTGATATTGATGATCTAGATGTCAGCAAATCTGTTGGCTATGCTTTTGTGTGCAAAGAGGCATTATTTTCATTCGAGGACGTGCCTTCCTCTTTACCTCCTGCTGTCATTAACATTTTGCAGGAGTTCGCTGACGTTTTTCCACAAGACGTGCCACCGGGATTACCACCTATTCAAGGGATTGAGCATCAGATTGACTTAATTCCCGGTGCTTCGCTGTCAAACCGTGCGCCATACCGTACCAATCCAGAGGAGACGAAGGAGATTATGCGTCAAGTACAGGAGCTGCTCGACAAAGGTTATATACACGAATCTCTTAGTCCTTGTGCTGTTCCTATTATACTAGTGCCAAAAAAGGATGGTACGTCGCATATGTGTGTTGGTTGTAGAGGCATTAATAATATTGCTATTCATTATCGTCATCCTATTCCTAGGCTAGATGATATGCTTCATGAATTGAGTGGTTCTATAATATTCTCCAAAGTTGATTTGCGTAGTGGATACCATCAAATTCGTATGAAATTGGGAGATGAATGAAAAACAGCATTTAAAACTAAGTTTGGATTATACGAGTGGTTAGTCATGCCTTTTGGGTTAACAATGCACCTAGTACTTTCATGAGATTAATGAATGAAGTTTTACGTGCTTTTATTGGATGATTTTTGGTAGTTTACTTTGATGATATATTGATTTATAGTAGATCTTTGGAGGAACATTTGGAACATTTACGTGCTGTTTTTATTGCTCTACGTGATGCACGTTTGTTTGGTAACCATGGGAAGTGCACCTTTTGCACCGACCGAGTACCTTTTCTTGGCTATGTTGTTACTCCACAGGGAATTGAAGTTGATAAAGCTAAGATTGAAGCTATTGAGAGTTGGCCGCAGCCCAAAACGGTCACACAAGTGAGGAGTTTCCTTGGCCTCGTTGGTTTCTATAGGCGTTTTGTGAGAGATTTCAGCACCATTGCTGCACCTCTCAATGAGCTTACAAAGAAGGATGTTCCTTTTGTTTTGTAACATCCCCAGATCCCCACCCTGTTGTTAAGCTCATTAAACTGCCATGTCATCATGAACATCTTCATGAAATTGCATAGGAGATAATTCAACTTGTATTCAAAATTCAAAAGACAAGTCAAATAATTTTTCCTCAAACAGCAAAACAAAAATGTTCATCTTATTCTAAATATTACTCTGAGCAAATGTCAATTCGAAACCCACCCCATAAAAATTTCCAAAAATGCCCTGGACTTTAAAACAGTAGTCCAGCAGCATTTTAATTGTCCTTTTCAATTTCTAAAAAATACCTAACCTTTTTTTCTTTTGCCTCCAAACTTTTTGTGGCAGTGCCAAAAATCACAAAGTATTTATGTGGTCTAGTCCCATATTTATCAAAAGTGTTTTGGCAGCCCTATTTATTCCTATACAGCTTCTGTTAATAAATAAAAGAAAAACAGAAAAGAAAAACAAAGAAAAGAAAAAGGCCGCAAGGCACTGTGCACTTACCCGGCCCAGGAGGCAGAGCAGCCCAACACATCTGGCCTCGCCTCCCACCTCCCGCCTCCGTGCCAGTCAGCGCGCGGCGCAGATCCGGCGACGCCGGCCGATGCATGACACCGGCGCGCTACAGGAGCCCTGGAGGGCTTCATAAGCTGGCCCCGGTCACCGTGGACAACCCTAAGCCTCACTTCTCCCTCTCCCTGCCTCGTCCCCTTCCTCTCCCGTGAGCCTGAGCGCCGCCGTGGCTGTTGACCCGTGAAGCTCGCGGCCATCGGCAACCCGGCACCACCTCGCCTTGACTAGGAGGAGCAGCATCCTCGACCACGCCCCCTCCGCCCTTCGGATCGAGCCGGGGAGCACCACGGCCGTTGCTCGCGCCGATTCCCTCCGTCGGCCACCAACGCCTCACCGTCGACAATCTCCGTCACAGGACCTCCCCGCGCCCGCAGCCCAGACCCTACGCTCTCACAGTGAGCTCCGCCTCCCTCTTCCCCTTTTCATCGCCGTCGTTTTCGACCGCTAGTGCCCGATCCCGACTCGCCCGAGCTCGCCACCGCGCGACCTCATCGCCGGCAGCCGGCCGGCGACCAAATGGTCATGCGCAGCTTCTCATCGTGCTCACCCGCGTGCGTAGGCAGCGCCTGGCCTAGCCGTTTAGTTCGAACGTGCCTGCTTCGCCGTTTTCCTCTCGCGACCGATTCCGGTCGTGCGCCGATGTGCTCGCCGCCGTCGCTACGCTGCGTCCCCGGCCTCGCCACCGCCGCCATCCGATGCGGCCCATCACCAGCTTTCCAACGCACCCGAAAACGCGGCAGATGGCCACCCGTACGCGAGATCCGGGCTCGCCGGAGTTTTCGCCGCCGTTCGACCTCGCCGGCGCACTCCGGTGGCCGGTGCTGACTCAGCGCCGATGTGGCACCGCGGGCCCCACCGCTCTGTCACTGGCACTGGGTCCCACCAGGCCCAGTTGACCGAGTCAGCGCGGCCCAGTGTCACTGACATGTGGGTCCCGCGCAATTAAACGATTTTAATTAAAAATAGATAATCTGTGAATTAATTGATTAGTTAGTTTAAACGCTAATCACTCACTGACAATGGGACCCATCCTCTAATTAATCTCTGTTAAATTTAAAACACTGATTAACCCTGCTGAGACACTGACAGGTGGGGCCGGGCACTGTTCCAGTGGATAAGCCCTGCTGAGTCAGCTGCTGACTCAGCAGGCTGGCCCCACTAGTCAGCCTCTGTGAGCTGGCCATTGACTGGTCTGTTGACCCAGTCAACGGGCCCACTGGTCAGCCTCTGTGCTGATCAGCTGGGTACATATCCGGGTACCCGTAGTAATTTAGTTTAAATGATTTTCAAAATATAGTTAAATCCAGAAAATCCAGAAAATGTTTAAATCTTTAGAAAATCATAGAAAATAAACCGTAGCTCGGATCGAAAAACTTTCTACATGAAAGTTGATCAGAACGACGAGACGAAGCTGACCGTGCTGTCTATTTCCGTGACGGGACCCTCTACGGAGGTGAACCCGTAACTTTTTGCCTGTTTCCGTTAGGTGAATAGTGCATATACACCGGCTAATAAATCCAACTTAAATCCTAAAATAACTAATATGCCTTAGACATGCTTTTAGGAAACCCTGCACTGCACGTTAGCATAGCAAGCTTTGTGTTACTTTGTCTGCCTTGTATTTATCTGTTTCCTCCCCCTCTTCTCTCTCGATAGAGCCCGGTACCGACGCAGCTCCGGAGATCGACAACCCCTGACGACCTTGCCTTTTCCGCCGAGCAACCAGTCAAGCCCCCCCTTTGATCATCCCGATATCGCCTATTCTATTATCTCATGCTTGCATTAGATTTTGCTACTGTAATTGATTGCTCCTATTCTGTTGCATAGCCTATTTTTGTAACTACTGTTGTTACCTGCATGATATCCAAACTGCTTAGTATAGGCTGGTTAGTGACCCATCAGAGCCCCCACTTTGACCCAACTGCCCCGCTGGATTATCAGAAGACCCGATCAACGGGATCGAAGACCAGGCCCCGACACTGCACATCACCCCCTTAGTTGTACGACACTACTGGGTTACTATCAAGTGCCGAGGGTGATACCTCGTCAGCACTTCTGATGTTAACCTTGTAGGTTAGTTCATCAGTTGCGGTCAACGAGGGTGATTCCTCGTTCACCACTCCCGATAACGATGATGTCGTGCAACACCTCAAGTGTGAACCCATCGAGGGTGATTCCTCCGAGTTCACCTTGACAGATACATCGAGTAGGAATCCAACGAGGGTGATACCTCGGATTCCATTGATGATATGGAACACGGATACTTGGACCTTACAACAGATACTTGGAAAGGCGGGTCGACCCTGAGGGGTACCCGCGAATGATGGGAAGTTACCCGTGAGATATTTACGAGGCGCGGCCGGGCATTCTTAGCCCTTGCAGCAAGTCCTCGAGATGGGGCGATGGGGTCACATCGATCGTGAGTCTCTGCTCGTTACCGCAAGCCCCTAGTCCTCTAACGATTTGGATATTTGATCCGAGCAGGCTTACGGCCTGATAGCACTAACCATCATGTGGGAATAGTTATGGGCACTCTGCATCGTAGCATCAGCCGAAAGCTCTGTCAGACGTCCAGTTCAGCAGTGCGTCACGGTCGGATCGTGCTGGCCATTCGAGGCGGTGCTGGTATCCACCTTGCTCGCAACGACCCGGAGTGCATAGGGCGATGGCCCAAGACCCGTGAGCTCTTAGGAGGTAGACCGGCGGGGACCTCTCTGCTGAGCTCTAGGTAGGGCTGCAGTGTGTCGTTTGGCTGAGGCCGGGCATGACCCAGAAAAGTGTGTCCGGCCGGAGTTAAGCGAACGTGGTGGGTAAGTTGGTGGACCCCTGCAGGGAAGAAAACATCTATCGATAGCCGGTCCTATGGTAAAGGACACTCGGAGTTGTATCCCGATCAATACAACTAGAACTTGTGATGATAACTGGTTATGATGGCTCCGGGATCGCTTTCTCGCAGGGAGTCGAGGAAGGATCTCTGGGCGAGGCTGTTACTTGGCACAACCACTATTGCATATTGTACTGATCTACTCTCTTCTATTGTTGCAAGACCGCTGAAGATGCTAGTCTTTGATAGGACTAGGCCTTCTCTCTATTCTGGCATTTC
This sequence comes from Thinopyrum elongatum, assembly GCA_011799875.1. NCBI lineage: Eukaryota > Viridiplantae > Streptophyta > Magnoliopsida > Poales > Poaceae > Thinopyrum > Thinopyrum elongatum. The sequence goes on along the minus strand of CM022299.1, from coordinate 185,908,429 downwards.
TGCAGCCCAGCCCACATATACAGCCTCCCTTTGGTAATGTTGCATATGTAGTGTAGATCCTTGCTTGCTGAGTACTTTGGATGAGTACTCACGGTTGCTTTGCTTTCTTTTTCCCCCATATCCATTTGATGCAACCAGATGACGGAGTCCCTGAGACAGCTGCCCCCGCCGACGACTGCTACTACTACCACCTCGAGAGTGTTTACTACTACGAGCTGGCCGACGACCAGGAGTAGGTTCGGAGGGTCCCAGGCAGGAGGCCTGCGCCTTTTCGATCGTAGTGTTTCATTTTGCCCCGCCTTTCTAAAGGCCTATCTGTTTCTCTTTTATATCTGTACTCAGATATCTGATGCTTCCGCTGACGCTTGTATGCCATCGAGCTATGTATTCGAGCCCTCGAGGCCCTTGCTTGTAATATAATGCTTGTATGCCTTTATTTATGTTTTAGAGTTGTGTTGTGATATCTTCAAGTGAGTCCTTAGGCTTGATCGTGTCCATTTGCATGTATGTTTATTGCACGATTAAGTCGGGAGCGTCACAGGTTGGTATCAGAGCCGACTGCCTCTAGGAATCCCCCTTTCCAACTCCTTGGCCGAAGTTGAGTCTAGTGGTCCAAAACTGTTTTACTAACTTGGCTGTGTGGCTTACGGGCCCACGTCGCCAATTGGGTGGTATTAGGATCTTTATTTCTCATCTATACTCTGGGACTCTGATCTCTCTTCTATTCGGGTTAAATGAATTTTATTAATGCCGACACTTAGGATCTCGTAAATCTTGCCTACCCGGAGAGCTGGATATCTCTGCTTAATTCCTTACCCTTGATCTGATTTGTCTGATAATCATTTTCCTTTCCATTGTTTTGTTTAACCTTTCTCTCCGAGTTGTATTATACCTCTCATCGTCATTTTGACAATCCTGAAATTTCCTCTATCTCAGATGGATCGTCTATTTCCCCACGCCCTACGACGCAGCTTGTGCTTCGCACTTGGGCTTGTGATGCCCCTGGTTTTCCAGCTGTCCTGATCTCCCTCTTGACCAGACTGGGCTACTGCTGGTACCCCGAGTACATGGTCTATGAGGTTTACCGCGAGTTCAACCAGGAGCAGTACCATGCTGATGTTCGAATCTATGATCAGCAGGATGACTCAGACACTGAGCTGTACCTTTTCCACGGTATCGGCGTGACGATTGATATGGCAGTCCATGATGCCGCCTACTCTGCTGTCGCACGTCTCCGAGGAGAGCACATCACTAGCTTGGATGCCTCTGAGTTTCGATACATTCCGTATTCCCACTGCTCTTGCAAGTTCCCTACTACCGATGATCACCGTGAACAGCTACACATCTTTGCCGCTTGTACCTTCATCCCCAGTTGCTCCTGTTGTTACAAGATACCCCTAGTTCTCTCTGTTGTTCCGAGAATCCTTTGTGCTTTCTGCTTTGCAGCTTCTTTTTGCACTACGGATAATTCACTTAACCGGGGTTCGTTCATCCCCAGTTGTTCTATGCTATCCAAAATAATTGGAAATGCTATCTGATCTTCCAAAAATCCTCTGCAGCCTATTGCTCTTGATTCTCCTTGCCTGCTTGCATTAGGATTAATTCCATATGTCTAGCAATATTCTTTAAAATTCTTTGTGATTGTCATTTTGTTCCTATGGATTCAACGTATGTGCGAATACTCGCAATCATCAATTAATCCTTGAAAATTTTCTTTCCGGCTCAGACATCATTCCGGATATGAGCGGGTTCTCGGCCAATCAAACTACCATCGATTGGGCCCCTAAGTCTATTCATCTTATCCATCCTTGATCAGAGCGTCTGCTTCTGATCCTTCGCTTTGGAAATCATAATTCCTTTGAATTTAAGCGTCAGATTATTCAGAAGTTTCTATAAGCCGATGCCTTTGCATCCCCTTCTTCATATGATTGATTACCGATACTCACATCAACTCTGTCGTGAATCGCCAGATCCATTGTTGGGTTGTTATCTGACAGTGTCCTTCACATCCAAAATCTTGTGAGTTTTCCCCCGATACATAATACCTTCGGTAAATTGTATCATCTGCTTTGACTTTGATACTCTGCTTTCGAACTCATATCCCTTGTTCTGGTTGATGGTTGTATAGATTCGTAAAATGTCCCGATGGGTTGTATCTAAGCTACTGTCATCTGCGAGAACCCAGAAACTTCTACGGGTCACTCACCACTGGTGTTACGCCAGATAAATTTTCAACACTACAAATCCATCGAAAGCGAGCAGTGAATGAAAGGTTATGCATTGAAGAAGTGGGAGTCGACCTTGAACCTTTGTGTTCATGCCCATGGACCCGATGTAGAACTTATCATAGAAGCTGCTCGTAAATTAATTATTTCCTTGGTACAAATTCATCTTGCGTTTGTGAATTGATACTTTGCAATCGCGGTTCCGACCATATTTTCTCCGTGACTCTATTTCCCGGACAAGTTAATGTACTTGTCTTCTGCAGATCATTTCACTGTCCAACCTCTACTTTGATCTACCTTCGAGTATTACCCTCTGGTATCTCGAGAATATCACGGAACTACGTAACTTCCTATGAGTTCTTCATCAAAATTTATTTCTCGCTGATTCAAATTTTCCACGGGTTCTGAGTTGTTGGTCACTCGAGAACACCGGTGAGTGATTCGATTCCACACTCTGGTTCAATAACTCCAAGTAATTTTCTTTCCTTATGAGTTTAATACTCTATCACATCATCCCTAGCCTAATCAGCTATATGCTTGTAGTGCTAAATTCTAACTGTGCTACCTGGTCCTTATGCCCGGAGCACAACTTCCGACGATGAGCTAAGCTTACGTCGATCTTCCTCATCTTATCATTTCACCTCGAACAACAAGCTTGATTTTGAGCTTGTGTCGTACCCGTGGTTCCCATAGCCTTTCACTTCATCCTTCCTTTTGCTTGATGTCATTGCTGATCGATTGCATCCTCTTGAAACCCCTCGACAAATGTGATGTGATCACCGTCAACACTTTGACTTCTTCCAAGTTATCAATTGAATTCGTGATGCGAAATATCATTCTTGCCCCTCGATGATCTGTGTTATCATCGACCACATCCTTGACTTCCTCCAACACTCACCTGATGATGTTTTGCTCATACATTGAGTTCCTTGTTATTCTTGAAATTATTCCTTCGTATCCCTTGTGATCTTCAGATCCAACCCTTACTTGAAACACCATATCAACGTTACCTTGAAGCATGACTGTGGTATTCTGAATATCAAAAAGAACAATGGAAGCGCAACGCTAAATGTTTCTTGATCTATTATCCAAACACTGTTGAATGGGTAATATCATGATTCTTCCCTCGCCCCTTTATCTAAATGCTTTTGATCTTGCTGGCCTATCATGTGTATCGTGCTCCGTTTTTTCTTGGGAAGGATATACTCCCAATTTTTTTTGTGTAAACACATTTCCCTTCCCATTGGTTAATTGGAATAATCAATTAATCATTTTTCCTTTCCATTGGTTTGTTTAATCTTTCTTATGATCTAGATGACATAAGCAGAAATAATTCCCTGCTTATGAATACACCTCGAGGTACAATTCGGTCAGTACGACCCTGTTACTAATGTTGAAGACATACCGGTAACCACCGATGGACGAGAACTTTGCCTATTGGTCCGCCTCGTTCAACGAGCAAGAAAATGGTTCTCTTCGTCCCTCGCCCTTGGTACCGATGTTGTTACCAACATAACTGACAGACTATTCTCTGACATACCTTGTTGTCGTGACCGGTAAGATGTCACCGTTCTCCCTACTCTCGATCGACCCTCATCACAGTTCCACAGGATCGTAACCTGACTCTCCTATACATCCTTGATTCCGAAGTATTCTATGCCCTTAGTTTTGAGTGTTATCACGAGCCACCCTCCGAGAGATGATCTATTCCCAATGCTTTGAACCCCTTTCCCTCTGCTTCAGGTATCGAACGATAGCCTACTCACTTGAAACTTCCTATTGTACCATCATACTTTGCTCTCGGTAATTCCTTAAGTTTCAACTCGAGAGATTCTTTCTGCCACCTTCCCTGAGATATCTGCCAGATAATCGACCCTGCAAAGGTCCGTTCTCCCGAAGTTATCCTTTACTTCCCCACTTAAATCTCGGGACGAGATTTCTTGTAGTGGAGGAGATTTGTAACACCCCCAGATCCCCACCCAGTTGTTAAGCTCATTAAACTGCCATGTCATCATGAACATCTTCATGAAATTGCATTAGGAGATAATTCAACTTGTATTCAAAATTCAAAAGACAAGTCAAATAATTTTTCCTCAAACAGCAAAACAAAAATGTTCATCTTATTCTAAATATTACTCTGAGCAAATGTCAAGTTGAAACCCACCCCATAAAAATTTCCAAAAATGCCCTAGACTTTAAAACAGTAGTCCAGCAGCATTTTAATTGTCCTTTTCAATTTCTAAAATATACCTAACCTTTTTTTCTTTTGCCTCCAAACTTTTTGTGGCAGTGCCAAAAATCACAAAGTATTTATGTGGTCTAGTCTCATATTTATCAAAAGTGTTTTGGCAGCCCTATTTATTCCTATACAGCTTCTGTTAATAAATAAAAGAAAAACAGAAAAGAAAAACAAAGAAAAGAAAAAGGCCGCAAGGCACTGTGCACTTACCCGACCCAGGAGGCAGAGCAGCCCAGCCCATCTGGCCTCGCCTCCCACCTCCCGTCTCCGTGTCAGTCAGCGCGCGGCGCAGATCCGGCGACGCCGGCCGATGCACGACACTGGCGCGCTACAGGACCTCTGGAGGGCTTCATAAGCTGGCCCCGGTCACTGTGGACAACCCTAAGCCTCACTTCTCCCTCTCCCTGCCTCGTCCCCTTCCTCTCCCGCGAGCCTGAGCGCCGCCGTGGCCGTTGACCCGTGAAGCTCGCGGCCATCGGCTACCCCGCACCACCTCGCCTTGACCAGGAGGAGCAGCATCCTCGACCACGTCCCCTCCGCCCTTCGGATCGAGCCGGGGAGCACCACGGCCGTCGCTCGCGTCGATTCCCTCCATCGGCCACCGTCGGCAATCTCCGTCACAGGACCTCCCCGCGCCCGCTGCCCATACCCTACGCTCTCACAGTGAGCTCCGCCTCCCTCTTCCCCTTTTCATCGCCGTCGTTTTCGACCGCTAGTGCCCGATCCTGACTCGCCCGAGCTCGCCACCGCGTGACCTCATCGCCGGCAGCCGGCCGGCGACCAAATGGTCATGCGCAGCTGCTCATCGTGCTCGCCCGCGTGCATAGGCGCCGCCTGGCCTAGCCGTTTAGTTCGAACGCGCCTGCTTCGCCGTTTTCCTCTCGCGACCGATTCCGGCCATGCGCCGATGTGCTCGCCGCCGTCGCTACACTACGTCCCCAGCCTCACCACCGCCGCCATCTGATGCGGCCCATCGCCAGCTTTCCAACGCACCCGAAAACGCGGCAGATGGCCACCCATACGCGAGATCCGGGCTCGCCAGAGTTTTCGCCGCCGTTCGACGGCGCACTCCGGTGGCCGGTGCTGACTCAACGCCGACGTGGCACCGCGGGCCCCATCGCTCTATCACTGGCACTGGGTCCCATCGGGTCCAGTTGACCGAGTCAGCGCGGCCCAGTGTCACTGACATGTGGGTCCCGCACGATTAAATGATTTTAATTAAAAATAGATAATCTGTGAATTAATTGATTAGTTAGTTTAAACGCTAATCACTCACTGACAGTGGGACCCACCCTCTAATTAATCTCTGTTAAATTTAAAACACTGATTAACCCTGCTGAGACACTAACAGGTGGGGCCAGACACTGTTCCAGTGGATAAGCCCTGCTGACTCAGCAGGCTGGCCCCACTGGTTAGCCTCTGTGAGCTAGCCGTTGACTGGTCTGTTGACCCAGTCAACGGGCCCACTGGTCAGCCTCTGTGCTGATCAGCTGGGTACATATCCGGGTACCCATAGTAATTTAGTTTAAATGATTTTCGAAATATAGTTAAATCTAGAAAATCCAGAAAATGTTTAAATCTTTAGAAAATCGTAGAAAATAAACCGTAGCTCGGATCAAAAAACTTTCCACATGAAAGTTGATCAGAACGACGAGACGACGCTGACCGTGCCGTCTATTTCTGGGACGGGACCCTCTATGGAGGTGAACCCGTAACTTTTTGGCTGTTTCCATTTGGTGAATAGTGCATATACACCGGCTAATAAATTCAACTTAAATCCTAAAATAACACATATGCCTTAGACATGCTTTTAGGCAACCCTGCACTGCACGTTAGCATAGTAAGCTCTGTGTTACTTTGTGTCAGTGCACTAAGTATTGGGCCTTTAGTACCCCGTACTTGTGCACGGACAGTTGTTGCCATACCTGCGGCAAGGCTTGTCGGGGAACAGCTGAAGATTAATCCAAGATTATCAGAGACATTCAAGCCAAGGACCAAAAGATAAGGAGAACTGGAGATCAGGGGCTCGGCCCCCGGCAAGATCTTGCCGGGATAGCCCGCGGAGCCCGGCAAGATTCGCACCCCGGCAAGGTTCCGCCACTGTGCCACCGCTCCAGCGCAGCGACCAGTCTGGCATTCTGGCCCCATCTCTGGATGCGTGGCAAGGCGCTAGTGGAGGTGAGCTTAAGCGGTGCTGATGGGATGGCCTCTTTTTCCATCCCCAAGAAAGTAGGGACACCTAAACGGACACTTCACGGTGCATTAAATGCATTTGTCCTAAACCACCAGTGGTTAGGTATGATAACCCTGTAGCTACTTTCTACCTCGCGTATGAACAGTTAGCCACTGTGGTGACCCCTTTGAGCATATAAAAGGAGACCCAAGGCAACTGCTACAGGGGGAGAACACTCTCGGCCCATTCTGCATGCGTAGCCGCTGCACGAACACACTGTTCATTGCAAGCGCTCCAAGAACTGGGACGAATATACTGATAATAAACTAAAGCAGGAGTAGGGTTTTACGCTGATCAGCGGCCCGAACCTGGGTAAAAATCCCCTCGCGCTGGTCCTCGGTTCTGCTCTTTGTGCATACCTCTCTCCCTGCCGAATCGTAAAGGGGTCTTTCGAATCCCATAGGTGTCATACGCCGACATCTTTGGCGCGCCAGGTAGGGGGATCGAGGTTGCGCGAACCTGATCCGGTGATCAACGTGTCAGTTTCTTCACCGTCTTTGTCATCATGCCGCCCAAGAAGAAGGGTGCGGCAGCGGTTGTTCCGTCTACATCCGTCTTGCCCGTGCCTACTCGGATGGGTGACGGCCTAGATGCAGGAGATGAAGGTTTAGAGCCTCCGCGGTGTTCTGGTGATCCAAGCCAGGCGAGCGGCGTCGTTCGCAGCGGCGACGGCAACCCGCACGCCGCTAGATCCAGAGATGGAGCCGTGCTGCCTACGGGCGGCGCAGCGAACTCCAGAGATCGGAGGACGCCTTCTAAGACTCTCACGCCGACGCAAGTGTTGCGGCCTTCTCAGGTCGCACGCAACGAGCAGCGCTGAGACGTTGGTGGGTCTGAACGTCCCCATGGAAAGACTTCTGCGTATCGATCCCAAGGTGCGCAGGCCCAGCATGCACGCCAAAATGCCGATGGAGGTGGCGCGCGGTCGCGTGATCGTGGTGGTGCTCCTTCTAACACTGTTAGGAGTCAGAGCACCTCACGTACCTCGCACCTGTCGCCGCCACCTACGCCAGCAGAAGCCTTGGCACGTGCATAGCTGCTCCTCGATTTCCCTCCTGCTCCGGAGAAGATGGAGGAGTGGCGATCTACTATCCAGAGCCTCATCGGCTTCATCAACAAGGATGGGCCGCAGCCTGCGGGGCCCTCGCGGTAACGGTCTATCAATCCGACGCGAGCCGATGGTGAGAAGACTGGAGGCGGTGCGACCACGGTGCACTCCCCTCCACGACAGCAGCAGCGGTCGACAACCCGGCGGACTGACGGCCGTGATGACGATTCCACGGCGTCATCCGATCCGCGGATGCGCCGCGATCAGCGCCAAGTTCTTCGGGAACGAAGCAAAGAAGACGCTCGAACTACCATCGAGCGGCGACGGGAGGCGCGTCATCAGTCCGACAAACGCGCAGGGCCTACTGTCGACAAGCCTGCGCCAGGGCACATAGGCGACTTGCCCTATGAGGTAGGTTGCCCAGCGTTTACCCGCGAGCTGCGGCGAGTCCAGTGGCCCAACTCCCGAACGTTCAAACCGGAGGTCCCGGAGAAATATGACGGCAAGACTCACCCCTCGGAGTTCTTGAGCATCTACACCATTGCGGTGCAGGCTGCCGGGGGCCGAGATGACAAGATACTTGCCAACTACTTCCCGTTGGTGCTCAAACCCAACGTCAGGTCGTAGTTGATGCATCTGCGGGAGAATTCCATTTCTTCTTGGTCAGATCTGTGCCATCAGTTTGTTGGTGCCTTTGTTGGAGGCCACCAAGCTCCTGGCCAAGAGAGTGATTTGCATCTCCTCCCTCAAAAGGAGGGCGAACCCCTGCGCAAGTTTATTCAGAGATTTAGCCGGGTGCAATACAATATTCTAGACGTTCATCATGCCGCTGTTGTTAGCACGTTTCATCAGAACGTGCGCAACCGCAAGATGCGCGAAGAGCTGGCGATGAACAAGGTCAGGAGTATTGCCGAGCTTTACGCTTTGGCCGACAAGTGCGCTCGGGCTAAAGAAGGGAGGAAACTCCCTGGCGAGGGTGTTGGCGCGGGGGGCAAATCAGAAGACGAAGATGCTGCAACCCCGCCAAAGAAAGGCCGGCGGCGGAACAAGAAGCGCAGAGGTAAGGCCGTGCTTGCTGTCGAGGAATCCGGCAACCTTGGCACCGCCAAGAAGGCCAAGGTTGACGACCCCGGCAAGGATGTTGCCGGGTGCGCCTCCTGCCAGGCCTTGGCGGCTGCCGACAAGTCGAAAAACTCCGGCAAGCAGTATTGCAAGATCCATCGCACCAAGGGCCACAATCTCCAAAACTGCCGGCAAGTTGAGCAGCTTGTCGAGAAGCAGAGAGCTGAGTACAAAAGACGAGACAAGGAGAAGGCCTAAGACAGTGCTGAGGGATCTAGCAAGAAGCATGGTGGCCAAGGAGGCCGCCGCGGCAAAGCTAAGCAACAGAAGGAGAGGCCCGCCCGAGGCCGCGACAAAGACGAGGGAGGCGATGATGACGAAGAAGACGACGAATCTAGTGAGCACGAGTTTCAGAAAGCCACAGAGGCCATGTGTATTGATGGGGGCGCCTCGTTGCATTCTTCTCATCGCCGACTTAAACAGTGGGTGCGTGAGGTTAATGCAACGGAGCCGTCGTTCAATGCACGCAAGCCTTTAAAGTGGTCCAGCACGCCTATCATTTTTGACGCCGAGGATCACCCTGATCGCACAACTGCGGTCGGGTGTTTGCCCTTGTTGGTCTCACCAACAATCCGCAACCTCAAGGTGACAAAAATGCTAGTTGACGGTGGGGCCGGGCTGAACTTAATCTCGCCGGACGTGCTCAAGAAGCTGCAAATTCCTGATGAAGATCTCGAAGAAACGGGCACGTTTCAGGGGATCAATCCAGGAAGGACCCAACCAAAAGGCAAGATCACGCTACCGGTAACATTTGGTAGCGAGCTCAACTACAGGACAGAGAAGGTAGTGTTTGATGTTGCCAAGATCCCTATGTCATACAATGGGATCCTTGGCCGCCCAGCGCTGGCTAAGTTCATGGCGGCATCACATTATGCGTACAATGTGTTGAAGATGCCCAGACCGATAAGTGTCATCACTATCTACTCTGACAAGAAGGATGCACTTATCTGCACCGACCAACTATACCGGGAAGCAGTTGCAGCACCTGCCATCAAGGCATCTGCTCCTGCCACTGGAACTCCCGGGGGGAAGAAGAAGACCGGCAAGATCTTTGGCATAAACTCCGGCAAGCGCGCCTCCTTAGAGTGCTGCGCTTCCGTTGAGGATGCACCAGAGAGTTCCACCGGCAAGAACAAGAAATCCAAGGCTGCTCCACCAGAGATCAAGAAGGTGCCCGTCAAGGAGGACGGAACGGGAGGAACTTTCACCATAAGTTCCACCCTAGATGACAAATAGGAAAGCGCGCTCATTGCCTTCCTGCAGGCGAATGTCGACGTGTTTGCATGGCAACCGTTTGACATCCCCGGTGTTCCCAGGGAGGTAATTGAGCACCACCTTGCTGTCTGTCCTCACGCGCGGCCCGTCAAGCAGAGGGTCAGGAAGCAAGCCTTGGAGCGGCAAGAATTCATTGCCGAAGAAATCAGAAAGCTAGAAGTGGCTGGCTTGGTCAGAGGAGTGCTTCACCCAATGTGGTTGGCTAATCCGGTTGTACTGCGCAAGGCGAATGGGAAGTGGAGGCTGTGTATTGATTATACAGACATCAATAAAGCCTGTCCAAAAGATCCTTTCCCCTTGCCGCGCATCGACCAGATTGTGGACTCCACTGCTGGTTGTGACCTACTGTCGTTCCTTGATGCCTACTCGGGATATCATCAGATCTTCATGGCAAAAGAAGATGAAGAAAAGACCGCATTTATCACCCCATGTGGTACGTATTGCTTTATACGGATGCCTTTCGGGTTGAAAAGTGCTGGTTCTACATTTGCGAGAGCGGTCCAAATTGGTTTTGAGCCTCAGCTACATAGAAATATGGAAGCATACATGGATGACATAGTGGTCAAAACCAAGGATAAAGCGACGCTCATACAAGATCTAGAAGAAACATTTACAAATCTGCGCAAGATCAATTTAAAGCTCAATCCTGAGAAGTGTGTGTTTGGCGTCCCTTCCGGCAAGCTTCTCGGGTTCTTTGTATCTCAGCGTGGAATCGAAGCGAATCCCAAAAAGATCAAAGCTATTGAGCAGATTGAAGCACCAAGGCGCGTCAAGGATGTACGTCGTCTTGCCGGCCGCATTGCTGCCCTAAGCAGGTTCATCTCCAAATCCGCTGAGCGCGCCCTGCCCTTTTTCAAAATTTTGAAGAAGGCAGGTCCAATGAGATGGACTCCGGAAGCGAAGGCAGCGTTGCAAGATTTGAAGAGGTACCTCTCCTCTCCGCCGACGCTAGTCGCACCTAGGCCACAAGAGCCATTGCTGTTGTATCTAGCGGCAACGAATCAGGTGGTTAGTGCTGTGTTAGTGGCGCAGAGAGAAGTTGACGAGGAGGCAACAATAGCGGCAGGACCATCAGGTGACACGTCGGGATCTTCCCCGGCAAGGTCTGGTACCGGCAAGACAGGATCCGCGCAGTCAGAGGAATCAGTTCAAAAGAGGAAGATGGTGCAGCGCCCAGTTTATTTTGTTAGCTCTCTTTTACAGGGAGCTAGGTCAAGATACTCTGGTGTGCAGAAGCTGCTCTTCGGCCTTCTCATGGTCTCAAGGAAGCTTCGCCATTATTTTCAGGCACATGAGATTACCGTCGTCACTCGCTTCCCGTTGCAGCGGATTTTGCAAAATCCAGAGGCAACCGGCAGGATTGTGGAGTGGGCGTTGGAACTATCAAGCTTTGGTATCAAGTTTGAAAGTACTTCAGCAATTTAGAGCAGAGCCTTGGCGGAGTTCATTGTGGAATGGATCCCAACGCCAGACGAAGAGATTCAAGAAACGACTCTTCCCGGCAAGGAAACAGATCAAGAATGGATTATGTACTTTGACGGGGCTTTCTCGCTGCAAGGCGCCGGTGCTGGCGTGCTGCTTGTCGCACCCACGGGAGAGCACCCCAAGTACGTAATTCAGATGCATTTTCCCCGGGAGAGCTCGACAAACAACACTGCGGAGTACGAAGGCCTGCTTGCCGGTCTCAGGATCGCGGCAGACCTTGGTATCAAGAAGCTCGTCATTAAAGGCGATTCGCAGCTTGTTGTCAGGCAAGTCAACAAAGATTATCAAAGTCCATTGATGCAAGCCTATGTGGATGAAGTGAGAAAAATGGAAGAGCGCTTTGACGGCCTGCAAACAAAGCACATTCCTCGTGCCGAAAACAGTATTGCAGATGACCTGTCAAAGCGTGCTGCCCTCAAGTTACCTGTGGAACCAGGAACTTTTGTGCTCCACTTAACTCAGCCATCTGTAACGCCATCAATGAGGCAAGAAAAGAGAAGGAAGTTGAATTCTGGCCAGTACTTTCCGGCAGAGCTCCCGGGAGCTGCCGACAAGGAAGTTGCCGGGATCAACGACAAGCCTGCCGGGGAACGACAGGCTCCAGCAGAGGCTCAGGCCCTTGCCATCGAGACAAATGTTCCCCTGGCAGAAGAGATGCCTTTAGTCCTAGTTGTCGAGCCCCAGGCTCCAGCTTGGGCATAGCTCATTGTCCATTTTCTTCAGACAGGAGAACTCCCTGAGGAGCAGGAAGAAGCAGAAAAAGTAGCCCGTCAGTCTAGCATGTACCAGTTCGTCGATGGCGTTTTATACAGGAAGAGACTGAATGGTGTGAAATTGAAGTGTATTCCTCGGGAGGATGGACTAGAGCTGTTGGCAGAGATACATGGAGGCATATGTGGCTCTCACATAGGGTCAAGAGCGCTTGTCGGAAAGGCATTCCGACAAGGTTTCTTTTGGCCCACCGCTCTCCAGGATGCAACTGCACTAGTAACCAAGTGTGAAGCGTGCCAGTTTCATTCAAAGAAATCGCATCAGCCAGCTCAAGCTCTTTAGACAATCCCTCTCTCCTGGCCATTTTCGGTCTGGGGGCTCGACATACTGGGCCCTTTTCCCCGTGCTACCGGGGGCTTTGAGTACTTGTACGTTGCAATCGACAAGTTCACAAAGTGGCCGGAGGTGGAAGCAGTGAGGAAGGTGACAGCACAATTAGCCATCAAGTTCTTTAAAGGGATAGTTTGCCGTTTCGGTGTGCCCAACAAGATCATCACCGACAACGGCACACAATTCACAAGTCGCACCTTCATGCAGTACATCCAGGATCTTGGCGGCAAAATCTGTTTTGCCTCTGTTGCTCACCCGAGAAGCAACGGCCAAGCAGAGAGGGCTAATGCTGAAGTGCTGCGCGGTCTCAGGACCAGAACTTTTGACAAGCTGAAAAAGTACGGAAGGCGCTGGATTGATGAGTTGCCGGCGGTTCTTTGGTCAATCAGAACGACACCAAATCGAGCTACTGGCCAGACATCCTTCGCTCTGGTTTACGGAGCGGAAGCAGTTCTCCCCACGAAACTCATATACGGGTCACCTCGAGTGCTCGCTTATGATGAGCTTGAGCAAGAGCAACTGCGGCAAGATGACGCTGTGCTCCTTGAGGAGGATCGTCTTCAGGCTGCTGTGCGAGCTGCATGCTACCAGCAAGCTTTGCGTCACTACCATAGCCGCAAAGTTCATGCCCGAAGTCTTGAGGAAGGCGACCTTGTTCTTCGGCGGATTTAGTCCGCCAAGAATTCAAACAAGTTGACGCCAAAGTGGGAAGGCCCTTATCGGGTAGTACGAGTCACCAGGCCCAGCGCTGTCCGCCTGGAGGCCGAGGATGGCGTTCCAGTGAGTAACTCCTAGAATATCGAACATCTTCGCAAGTTCTACCCATAAGGTGCGGTTGCCGGGGGATCCTGACAACCTCCTTTTGTACGAGTTTTGCCGGCAAGGCATATAATCCTTTGTACAAAGCCAGGCACAGACCCTATGCGCAGTTGAATAAGCTTAAGTGTTGTACATTTCTTGTTGATTTCCATGTTTATATATATGCATGCTTGTCTGAGATATTGTATGACACTCGCTCCCGGTAAGCATTAACGAACCACCAAGGTTCCATATCTTTATTTTCTCTTCTTTCTTTTTCTCAAAGGATGGAAGGTTCCTTCACGCACTAGTTTGCCGGGGGGGGGGGGAGGAAGGTATGGATACCAATGGGCAATGTTCAGAATTGATGTCTTGCCGGAAGGAGTACAGCGACAGAAAGCTAGGTTGCGAAACTTTGAACAAGTTTTTCAATTTTTACAATCAGGCCATTTTCTTCAGACAATTTCGGTCCTTGTATGGAAAACCTGCACGCGAAGGAACCCTTGTCGTAATTGGTTGCGCCCTTATTTTGTTTCGAGTCCGCTCAACAGTTTAAGTGGCTGCACCAAGAGCGCCAAGGTGTCTTGCCGGCTGCTGCACCTCCAGCAAGCTGCTGAAGTCCCGCACCCAGCGCTCGCGGCAGGTTGCGCGCCAGCAAGTTTCCAGTTAGCGTAGGGCGTATACCATACGGAAAGAAATTGGACAGGAGAAATAACATGCATGTATTCAATTATAGCAAGTTATATTACATCGATAGTTGCCACAGTTCTAACTTAAGACTAAATTGTCTTTGGCATGGAATGGTGGCGGCAAGGAAAAGTGAGACGGCTAGTCCCTGCGCTGGCCTTCGACCCTCTTGATTGAATCCACCTTCTCAAGGATGGGCGCGACAAGCTCCTCAAGTGCCTTGAGATCTACATCCTTCGGCAAGCGGTCGAGCACATTGGTGAGATCAACGCCAGGGTTCTTATTCACCACCTTGACGAGTACCTTGTGGAGGACGGCCCAGCAAAGTTTGCAGGATTCATTGGCCAGTTGGGTCGCTCGGTTGGACTGTAGCAGCTTCAGAGCGTCAATGATGCTTTCGAAGAACATGGTCAGCCTGGCGCTTGAGGATATCCTTTCTTCAGAGGAATACCTAAAGTTTTGCAGGCCATCCTGGCCCATGGTTGACAATTGTGCCGTGAGCCTCTCCGCGGTGTCGACAAGGCGATCAGTCCAGATTTTCACACCCTTCTCATAGTCAATTTGGGTGGCGGCAGCGCTCTTAAGCAAGTTCTTCTCATCCTGAAGATCTTTGCTTAGGGCCTTCTCGCGGGCCCTGCCGTCCTCAAAAGACTTTTCCAGCGTGGTTAGCTTCAGCCTCTGATCGGCAATGGCATCGTTGGCTGAAGAGAGCTGCTTGGTCTTGTCAGATATAGCAATTTGCATCTCCGCCAGGCTGTGGAGAGTTTTCTCCCTGTCGCCTTTGAGCGTCGAGAGTTCCTTGCTGTGTTCCTCAAGGTCCGCCGTCAGCTTTTTCACTTTGTTGCTCAGCTCGTTCTTGGCAGCCTCGGCGGCATCGATGGTTTCCTTGAGCTTGCTGGCGTGATCTGCAGTTGAAGCTTCGAGCGCCTCTTTGTGTTTCTGCTCCAGCTCCTGGGTCCGCTGCGCGACAAGCTTTTCAATCTCCTCGTCCTTGCCGCGAAGTTTGGCAGCAAGTGCCTGCTCGCACGCGGCAAGATCTTCTTCGTGAGCGTCAAGCCCAACCCGGCGCTCCGTCAAGAGGGCTTCCTCAGCGGCAATCCTTTGCGCATTTTCCTCTTGCGCCTTCTCTATGTCGGATTGCCTCAGGAGGAGCTCCGTCCAGCTTTGGCTCACTTGTTCCCGGCTGGCAGTCAACTCCTGAAGGGCCTCGGTGTACCAGATCTGCATCTGCTCAACGCACTTCTAGAAATCTACCTCGGCTGCTTTGACAACTGCAACTCTGGAATTTGCCTTTTCTTTCTGAGCACGGTGGAGTGCTTGGAGCTTGCGGAAATTATCGCCCATATCCTGAAGGAGCTGATCTTCTTCAGATTTGCCACTGCTGGCGCTTGGTTCATCAACGATTTTGAGCCCGGCAGCGGTGATGATTTCTTCATCAAAGGTTTCCCCTTCGGTCGGCGCTCCAATACTTGCCGTGCCCGGCAAGTTGATGAATAGGTTGTCGCCAACCTTGAGATATTTGCTCGATGAGGGAGCTTCGGATGTCGATGGTTGATCCTCGACGATCGTCTCACCGGTGGCTGGGGGCTCTATGGCCAATGTAGCACCTGGCGCTCCTGTGGCAGGAATGCCGTCAGTATGGTCATCAGTCTCCTCGCCGGCCCTCTCGGCAGATTCCTTGGCGGCTTCCTCGGCAGCAGTTTCGCTGACCTCAACAGTGGCGTCTTTGGCGGCCTCGCTAGCAGCGATCTTGTCAGCTTCGGCGGCAGCGTCTCTAGCAGTCTCCTCGATGACAATGTCGACGTCCATGTGTTCCATCACAGGGAACTCTGGAGGACGAAGGGGGGAAATAGAATAAGATCAAGATTGAAGTTCAAGAAAACAAAGAGAGAGAAAGATAAAGGAAAGAATGACAAGTGCTCTGAGGCAAGCAGTCACCTGTGTCGAGCTATTGAGGGGTGGTTTCGTCCCTCCCGGCAACATGGGTTGCCGGGGAAAGGTTGCCGGTGCCCATGTTTGCCGGCTCCTCCTCTTCCAAGGTAGGCTCTTCGGTAGGAGCTCCTGCCGGGGATGCGCTTGTGGGCGGCGTGGTTGACAGAGGCGGCATGACGGGGGCGTCCTCCAATGACTCTCCCTGTTGCTGTTCTTCTCCTGCAAGCCCAAAGATATCAGCGGCAAAGGTAGAAACCTCAGCACCCGCCAGCGGAAAATGGGTAGTGAACTCACGCTGGGGGCTGCGTTGAGAGCTAAGCTCCGGGCTGATGACGATAGTTGCTGGCACGCTCGCAAAGCTTGTCGGGGGCTCGTCACCCGTGGAAGTCTTCGCCCTTTTCGCCATCCTTTCCGCCAAAGTTTCTGCGTCACTGCAGAAACAAGACAAAGCAAGACAGTGAGATCAATCAAATTCAGAATTTGGGAGATAAAGGCTGTGACAGGATATTTACTCTTCCTCTTCCCGTTCTGGGCTGAAACCGGAGATGTCGAAATCGACCTCCGTTGCGGCGTCCGTTTGGGGAGGCGGAGGAGGGGTCCTGGGTCGCTTGGCTGCGGCAGGTGCAGGGGGTTGGCGCGACTCTGCCACCTCAACCTCTGGTGCTGTTGTGTGGGACGCCCCTGCCACCCCAGTGGTTGCCGCGGGTGTGTGTCTCGTGCGCCACACGGGTTGTTGTCAAACTCCTTGTCGCGGTGCAGCCTTGCCGACCGCCTTCTTGCCGGGAGCATCACTGCTCGAAGAAGGTTGATTTGCTGGGGCATCAGAGACGGCTTTTCGAAGGACACACTTTGCCCTCTTTGGAGCTGGGGGCTCCTCTTGTGGCTGTTCTTTGGCTGCGTCCTCATCAGACAAGTTTTCGGCGGCTGTGTCACTCTGCTCCCCGGCAGCCTTATCCTCCCCGGCAGGATCTTCTTCCAAAACGACCTCTACGTCGCTGGTTTCCCATTCCGTGAAGCCGACATCGCCGGCCTCCGCGGCAAGGTTCGCCTCTTCCACCCTAGTGGCAATATACGCCACTTCCTCATCGGTGGTGGCACGGACGAGTCCTGTTTCTTCCCGAACGGCCCTCTCCGACAAGTTGTCGAAGAACGTTTGCGCCTGCTCCTCATATGGCTCAACCCAAGTTGCGTCAAGGCCATGGGCGTTGAACATTGGCATCGTGGTGATGATCGGCCCCAGGGCAGAGTTGTTGCACAAAGGGATAATTCTCGCTGGCAACCTATGCTTGTCATCACGCTGAAATAGCTTATGGCGGAGAGTAGCAAGCTGCATGATTGTCAAGTTGTTGTTTAATCCGGGGTGCAGCCTCATGATGTCTGCCGCATTCTGGAACTCCCAAGCTGGTCTCCCCTTATTCTGCAGAGGGGCGATGCGGCGGTGAAGGAAGTCGGACCCAATCATCTCTATTGTGAGCCCGGCAGCTTTCAGACGAAGAATCCTGGTGGTGGCGATCATGAGCTTGTCGTCTTGAGCATCAAGATTACTCCAGTCCTCGCCACGGACCACTTTCTGCCGTCGGGGCAAACAGAATGGATGGGGATCTGCTTCCTTAATCCAGCACCACTCGGACCGCCATTCTTCCCACTTCTCACAGTAAACCCCATCCGGATATATCTCCTTGTTCCATGCCCTTGGGATCCAGGCGATAGAACCGGAAAGGGCGTCCCCTTTTTGGATGCGAGGAACAAAGTAATGGCGGAACAGGGTAGTGTTGGGAACTACTCCGGCAAAGTTTTCGCAAAGATGAGCAAAGATAGACATACATGTTACGACATTCAGCGTGAAATCCAGAAGACGGAAGCCGTATGTGTACATGATGTCGATAAAGAAATCGGAGAATGGAGGACAGAGCCCGCAATAAAAGTAAGCAACGAAGAAGGGATATTTATCTGGTCCGCCTTTGAAAGAAGAACCTGGGGCCACGCGAGTTGCGGGGTGAGCCTTCGTCTCCCTCGCCCACATGCACTGGTACCGGTTCTTCAAGGCTTTCGCGTCGAGCGTCGGAGCAAAGACGACGTACTTCTTCCGCATCTTCGCCAGCTCGCTCTCCAGGACATCGGCCTTCGTCTCCTTGCTCTTGCCTTTGCCCTTGCTAGCCTTGGGCGGCATGGCGATTGCGAAGGCGGAAGCTGAGGATAGAGCGGGTGCGGGGGCGGTGAGCGGATGAGGAGAAGTTCTGCTCTGGGCTCGGGGGAGAGAAGGTAATGGCGGATTCCAGATTGGAAAGAACAGGGGGTAAATGGGCGGCGCCTTTGCGGATTTCTTTTTATGGGGAAGGCGCGAGGCTGCCTCTTTTACTACCCAATGTGAACATGCCTATGTAAGCGCGCTGCGGCCGTGGCCGTTCAGCGCACGCTTCCCATGTCACGAATTCAACACGCGTAGTGGGGAAGCGCAGTAAGCGGAATAATTACAAGCAGTTAACCCCTGCCACGCGTGCCCGTGCACTGTTTGGGCCTAGCCCAACAACGCCTCGCACTCGTGTGTGGCCTAGGCCCGGGGGCTCCTATCGGTGTACTAAGTATTGGGCCTTTAGTACCCCGTACTTGTGCATGGGCAGTTGTAGCCATACCTGCGGCAAGGCTTATCGGGGAACAGCTGAAGATTAATCCAAGATTATCAGAGACATTCAAGCCAAGGACCAAAAGATAAGGAGAACTAGAGATCAGGGGCTCGGCCCCCGGCAAGATCTTGCCGGGGTAGCCTGCGGAGCCCGGCAAGATTCGCACCCCAGCAAGGTTCCGCCACTGTGTCACCGCTCCAGCGCAGCGACCAGTCTGGCATTCTGGCCCCATCTCTAGATGCGTGGCAAGGCACTAGTGGAGCTGAGCTTAAGCGGTGCTGATAGGATGGCCCCTTTTTCCATCCCCAAGAAAGTAGGGACACCTAAACAGACACTTCATGGTGCATTAAATGCATTTGTCCTAAACCGCCAGTGGTTAGGTATGATAACCCTGTAGCTACTTTCCACCTCGCGTATGAACAGTTAGCCACTGTGGTGACCCCTTTGAGCATATAAAAGGAGGCCCAAGGCAACTGCTACAGGGGGAGAACACTCTCGGCCCATTCTGCATGCGTAGCCGCTGCACGAACACACTGTTCATTGCAAGCGCTCCAAGAACTGGGACGAATATACTGATAATAAACTAAAGCAGGAGTAGGGTTTTACGCTGATCAGCGGCCCGAACCTGGGTAAAAATCCCCTCGCGCTGGTCCTCGGTTCTGCTCTTTGTGCATACCTCTCTCCCTGCCGAATCGTAAAGGGGTCTTTCGGATCCCATAGGTGTCGTACGCTGACACTTTGTCTGCCTTGTATTTATCTGTTTCCTCCCCCCTCTTCTCTCTCCATAGAGCCCGATACCGACGCAGCTCCGGAGATCGACGACCCCTGACGACCTTGTTTTTGCTGCCGAGCAACCAGGCAAGCCCCCCCTTTGATCATCCCCATATCACCCATTCTATTATCTCATGCTTGCATTAGATTTTGCTACTGTAATTGATTGCTCCTATTCTGTTGCATAGCCTGTTTTTGTAACTACTATTGATACCTGCCTGATATCCAAACTACTTAGTATAGGCTGGTTAGTGACCCATGAGAGCCCCCACTTTGACCCAACTGCCCCGCTGGATTATCAGAAGACCCGATCAACGGGATCGAAGACCAGGCCCCGACACCGCACATCACCCCCTTAGTTGTACGACACTACTGGGTTACTATTGAGTGCCGAGGGTGATACCTTGTCAGCACTTCTGATGTTAACCTTGTAGGTTAGTTCATCGGTTGTGGTCGACGAGGGTGATTCCTCGTTCACCACTCCCGATAACGACGTTGTCGTGCAACACCTCAAGTGTGAACCCATCGAGGGTGATTCCTCAGAGTTCACCTTGACAGATACATCGAGTAGGAATCCAACGAGGGTGATACCTCGGATTCCATTGATGATATGGACACACGGATACTTGGACATTATAACTGATACTTGGAAAGGCGGGTCGACCATGAGGGGTACCCGCGAATGATGGGAAGTTACTGATACGTCCATTTTGCATCATGTTTTCCTACTATTATTTATGATGTTTTTATGCAGAATAATGCTTTTTGGAGTAAGTCTAATGCCTTTTCTCTCATAATATGCAAGGTACACACAAAGAGGGAGAATTCCGGCAGCTGAAAATCTGGACCTGGAAAAGCTACGTCAGGCCACCTATTCTGCACAACTCCAAACAAGCTGAAACTTTACGGAGATTTTTTATGGATTATTTGAAGAATATTGGAGCAAATAAGTACCAGAAGGGGCCCACCAGGTGGGCACAACCCACCTGGGTGCGCCCTGGTGGGTTGTGCTCACCCAGGACCACCTCCGGTGCCCATCTTCTGGTATATAAGTCATTTTGACCTAGAAAAAATCAGGAGAGGACTTTTGGGATGGAGCGCCGCCGTCTCGAGGCGGAACTTGGGCAGGAGCACTTTTGCCCACCGACGGAGCGATTCCACCGGGGGAACTTCCCTCCCGGAGGGGGAAATCATCGTCATCATCATCACCAACAACTCTCCCATCTTGGGGAGGGCAATCTCCATCAACATCTTCAACAGCACCATCTCATCTCAAACCCTAGTTCATCTCTCACTACTGGAATCCACTTCTTTGCCGTCTGCTAATTCTTTGCCGTCCGCTTGCTGACGGCAAATAAGGTCTTTGCCGTCAGTCACAAGAAAACGGACGGCAAAGATGTGGCTGATGGCAAACAAAGTCTTTGCCATCAGCCTGTTCTTTGCCGTCTGCTGGCTGACGGCAAAGAATCTTTGCCGTCCGCTGGCAGACGGCAAAGAGGTGGGTGGGTCCAGTTATTGTTTAACCAACTCAAGCCCACCGGCCCCACCTCTTTGTCGTCCGCAAGCGGACGGCAAAGAAACTTTGCCGACCATTGGCTGACGGCAAAGAGGCGGGTACGTTAACGGCCGTCCCGCCCCCCTCTCTTCTCTCCACTCTCTCATTCCTCCCCACCCACACCCGCGACCCGCGACGCCGACCCCGTCTGCCGTAGACGGCCGACCCGCACCGCCCCACGCACCACCTTCACCTGCGCCCCCTAAAGCCTCAACATAGCTAACCACCGAGCCCCCTCTTTCACAGTCGCCGAAAAAAACCCCCCCCACCCTCCCCTCCGTCGCCATCCCCACCACACACCGGCCCGCGCGCGCGCGACGACCTCGCCGGGTAGCCGGCCGCCCCGCTCCCCGCCCCCTCCCGACCTCCACCGCGGCCCTGCGGCCTCTTCCAAGTCGGGCAGCGCGCCCGGCGGCCGTTCCCCGCCGACGTCACCGCCGGGACGTTCCCACCCGTCGCATCCCGCAGCGTCCGCCGCTGCCGTCCGGCCTCCCCCTCCACCGGGCCGCCGCCTCCTCCAGCGGCCGCCGCAGCCGTCCGGCCGCCCCTCCACCAGGTGAGCTCCTCCCCTTTTTTTTGTTTAATTAGTTTCTTTTTGTTTCTTTTAGTTTAGTTTCTGTTTTAGTTTTAGTTTAGTTTATTTTAGATTAGTTTTAGTTTTAGTTTAGTTTATTTTAGATTAGTTTTAGTTTTAGTTTATTTTAGATTAGTTTTAGTTTTAGTTTATTTTAGATTAGTTTTAGTTTTAGTTTAGAAGAAGAAGTAGAAGGAGGAGGGAGGAACAGGAGGAGGGAGAAGAAGAAAGAAGAAAAGAAGAAGAAGAGGAAAAAGGAGAAGAAGAAGAAGAAGAAGAAGAAGAAGAAGAAGAAGAAGAAGAAGAAGAAGAAGACGAAAGAAGAAGAAGGGAAGAGAGGAGGAGGAGGAGGAGGAGGAGGAGGAAGGAGGAGGAGGAGAAGAAAAAGAAGAAGAAGAAGAAGAAGAAGAAGAAAAAAGAAGAAGAAGAAGAAGAAGAAAGAGAAGTGGAGGAGAGAAAGAAGAAGAAGAAAGAGGAGAGGAGGAGAAGAAGAAGACGAAAAGAAGAAAAGGAAAAAAGATACCCCGACCCGACCCCGACACCCCGACACCTCGGCAGACCCCGACCCGACCCCTGACACCACACCCCGACCCCGACCCCCGACCAACCGACACCCTGACACCACACCCCGACCCACACCCCGACCCCGACCCGACACCCTGACACCCGACCCCGGCACGACACCCCCGGCACGACAACCCGACACCCGACACCCCGAAACCTGCACCACACCCCGACCCCGACCCCGACCACCGACACCCCGACACCTGACACCTCGACAACCCGACACCCTAACACCACACCCACCCTTACCCCCGACCCCCGAGACACCCTGACACCCCGACCCTGACACGACACCCCGACCCCGACACCCTGACACCACACCCCGACCCCATATATATTTGTGTTGGTCGGGTGTATTTTTATTATGTTCATGATTATGATACACTTAAATTATATACATATTATTATGTTCATGTCAGGTATCCAAAATTTTTATGTTGTACTAATTTCGTTTACTTTTTGTCATTGCAGGTGTTGACAGGATGGTGGGCAAGGGTCCATAGCGCCCCGAGCCTCCTGCGAGCGCTACTGGGAGGGGTGGTTGCATTATTGCAGCGCAGCCCCTCCGGAGAGCGGTGCAGGATGGTATGCAGACAGCTGCGGCGGGCGCTTCTTCTACGGCTGGGAGAGGTCGAGGGAGGACGAAGAAGGCTGGTAGAGGTGGACGTGGCAGTGGGAGAGGTAGGAAGGCTGCTACACCTACCTCGCCGCCACCCTCAGCTGATTCACCCGACCACAGGAGTGCTCCGTCTTACGTGGACCCTCGAACTCTGGTCCATGAGCCTCCGGTCGCTGATCCTTCGCCCCACCAGACTCGGGTCACCGACCCTTCGCCCCACGTGAGTCCGGTCCTAGAGTCTACGTCCCAGAAGACTCCGGTCACGGGGTCTTCGTCCCAGGTCCCGGAGTCTTCGTCCCAGAAGACTCCGATCCCGGAGTCTTCTTCCCACGAGACTCCGGAGGCTAGTGGCTCAGAGGATGGTAGCGAGGACACCTTTTCAGAAGATAGCTACAGCGACGACGAGCTGGTTGAGAAGGGCAAGAAGGTCACGTGGCAGCTACCTGTGAAACCTGGGAACACTGGCTGCCTATTTGGTCACTTTGCCGTCTGCCAGCGGACGACAAAGATTCAAATCACTTTGCCGTCTGCCAGCGAACGGCATAGCTGGCCACGTGGCAGCTTCCCAGTACTGCCTAGCTGACCTGTTTGCCGTCTGTCAGCGGACGGCAAAGAGCTTTGACTCTTTGCCGTCCGCTGGCAGACGGCAAAGAGCGCCGTTAACCCCCTAACGGCTCTCACGCCACCGCACTGTCGTCCGTTGTCTTTGCCGTCTGCTGGCCTCAGATGGCGGACGGCACAATCCTTTGCCGTCCATTTCCAGGAAGCGGACGGCAAAGAAGGCCTTTGCTGGCACGTGTTCAGCCGGAAAGTTTGCCGTCTACTGGCGGACGGCAAAGATGTTTGCCGTCCGTGATCCATGCCTTTGCCGTCCGCCATGGCGGACGGCAAAGAAGCTGATTCCAGTAGTGTCTTGTGTTCAATCTTGTTACCGGAACTATAGATTGGTGCTTGTGGGTGACTAGTAGTGTTGATTACATCTTGTAGTTGATTACTATATGGTTTATTTGGTGGAAGATCATATGTTCAGATCCAATATGCTATTTAATACCCCTCTGATCTTGAGCATGATTATCATTTGTGAGTAGTTACTTTTGTTCTTGAGGTCACGGGAGAAATCATGTTGCAAGTAATCATGTGAACTTGATATGTGTTCGATATTTTGATAGTATGTATGTTGTGATTCCCTTAGTGGTGTCATGTGAACGTCGACTACATGACACTTCACCATATTTGGGCCTAAGGGAATGCATTGTGGAGTAGTAAGTAGACGATGGGTTGCGAGAGTGACAGAAGCTTAAACCCCAGTTTATGCGCTATTCCGTAGGGGACCGATTGGATCCAAAAGTTTAATGCTATGGTTAGAATTTATTCTTAATACTTTTCTCGTAGTTGCGGATGCTTGCGAGAGGGTTAATCATAAGTAGGAGGCTTGTTCAAGTAAGAACAACACCTAAGCACCGGTCCACCCACATATCAAATTATCAAAGTAGCGAACACAAATCGAATCAACATGGTGAAAGTGACTAGATGAAATTCCCGTGTACCCTCAAGAATGCTTTGCTTATTATAGGAGACCGTTTTGGCCTGTCCTTTGCCTCAAAAGGATTGGGCTACCTTGCTGCAGTTTTGTTACTACTATCGTTACTTGCTCGTTACAAATTATCTTGCTATCAAACTACTCTGTTACTTACAATTTCAGCACTTGCAGACATTACCTTGCTGAAAACCACTTGTCATTTCCTTCTGCTCCTCGTTGGGTTCAACACTCTTACTTATCGAAAAGAGCTACAATTGATCCCCTATACTTGTGGGTCATCAAGGCTATTTTCTGGCGCCGTTGCCGGGGAGTGAAGTGCCTTTGGTAAGTGGAATTTGGTAAGGAAACATTTATATAGTGTGCTCAAATTTATTGTCACTTGTTACTATGGAAAACAATCCTTTGAGGGGTTTGTTCGGGGTATCTTCACCTCGACCGGAATCACAATTAGCTACCCCTCAACCTACTGCACCTACTGAAAACATTGAATATGAAATTCCTTTGGGTATGATAGAACAACTGCTAGCTAATCCTTATGCAGGAGATGGAACCGAACATCCCGATATGCACTTGATATATGTGGAACAAATTTGTGGATTGTTTAAGCTTGTAGGTTTACCCGGAGATGAAGTTATGAAAAAGGTTTTCCCTTTATCTTTGAAGGGAAAAGCACTGGCATGGTATAGGCTATGCGATGATATTGGATCTTGGAATTGGAATCGATTGAAATTGGAGTTCCACCAAAAAAATTATCCTATGCATCTAGTTCATCATGATCGGAATTATATATATAATTTTTGGCCTCGTGAAGGAGAAAGTATCGCTCTAGCTTGGGGGAGGCTTAAGTCAATGTTATATTCATGCCCCAACCATGAGCTCTCAAGAGAAATTATTATCCAGAACTTTTATGCTCGGCTTTCTCGTGATGATCAATCCATGCTTGATACTTCTTGTACTGGTTCTTTTATGAAGAAGACTATTGAATTCTGGTGGGATCTTCTGGAAAGAATTAAACGCAACTCTGAAGATTGGGAACTCGACGAAGGTAAAGAGTCAGGTATTAAGCTTAAGTATGATTGTGTTAAATCTTTTATGAATACCGATGCTTTTCAAAAGTTTAGCACTAAATATGGACTTGACTCTGAGATAGTAGCCTCCTGTTGTGAATCATTTGCTACTCATGTTGATCTCCCTATGGAGAAGTGGTTCAAATATCACCCACCTATTAAAGAAGAAGTTAAAGAACCGGTACCAATTAAAGAGGAAACCATAATTTATAATGTTGATCTAGTTGTTCCTACTGCTTATATTGAGAAACCACCTTTCCCTGTTAAGATAAAGGAACATGCTGAAGTTTCAACTATGGTTAACAAAAGTTATATTAGAACACCTAAACCTGATGAACAAATTAAAGAAGAACCTAGTTTTGCTATGATTAAGGATCTCCTGGAAGAAAACATAGATGGGCATGTTATTTACTTCTATGAAGAAGCTGCTAGAATTGCCAAACCTGATAAAAAGGATAATCATAGACCTGTTGTTGGCATGCCTGTTGTCTCAGTTAAAATAGGAGATCACTGTTATCATGGTCTATGTGACATAGGTGCTAGTGTGAGTGCTATTCCTTATTCCTTATATCAAGAAATTATGAATGACATAGCACCCGCAGAAATAGAAGACATAGATGTTACTATTAAACTTGCTAATAGAGACACTATATCACCAATTGGGATTGTTAGAGATGTTGAAGTCTTGTGTGGGAAAATAAAATACCCTACTGATTTCCTTGTTCTTGGTTCCCCACAAGATGACTTTTGTCCCATTATCTTTGGTAGACCTTTCTTGAATACCGTTTGAAAGAACATGCGGTGCCCCCATGTTTGGTTTTGGTAATTGATGACAATCTCTATGGACTAATGGTTGCCTTGAGTTATATTTGAAGGATTTGTCCATAGGCTTTTCTTGGAGTCCATTTGTTGGTTTCAAGGAGAGTTTGTGATGACCAAGATGCTATTCAAGGAACTACCTAAAGATTGGTCATGTGAGAGGTTGATCAAGACTAAGTCAAAGAGTGAACCAAGTTGATCAACACACAAAGCATAGAAGATGTACCGAGGGGGACCAAGCGATCCCATGGTATGGTAAGCATTGTCAATTACGCTTTGTGTACTAACCCATGGTCTTCGTGAGAGTTCTTTGTGGGGTTAGGTTGCGGTGTGCAAGTTCAAGTGGATCGTCACGAAGAGATCACATGCTTGAAGCTTGCCGTCCATTGTGGTGGCAATGGACTTGTGAAGATGAGCCAAAGAGTGGCTCACCCATAGTGGAGTATGGGGGAGCAATCAACTAGTCTTCACCGAGCCAACGGAATCAAGAAAGGTGGTCCAACTTGAGGAAGTCAAGATCGTCATCATCTAGCTCAAGTGGACTTTGTGCAAGGCAAAGGTTTGCCCTTGATAGGTTTTCTATTTTTCCGGTCTCATGGTGGTAGTTGGGAGACCGGGTTATAGGATCGATTGCCGTACTATCAAGGGGGGCTCTCGATGAGTAGCTTGATCGTATTGTTCATAGAGAGCTCAAACCATTGCATCCTTGCATCATCTTTATTGGTTCTTGTTTGGTTCTTCTCCTTGTGAGATTTGGAGCTTATGGTCATCTTGATGACAAGCTCGAGTTCATCGAAAATGGAGTTCACTTGCTCTTCTATGATGTTTTCGATGTTGGAGGTCATGCCGGTTCTTCTCTGTTGGAGGTTTCACTCCTCTATAATCTAGGCATACCTCCCCTGCCTCTTCTTACTATAACCAGTCGTTGTTTTGATGCTACTCGTTGTCTTCTTTCCAACAAGCTTGAGTTTGCTCAATTCGGAGCTCATTTGCAGAAATTATGGCAGTTCTGGTTTTATTGTATCCTTCTGTTGTCTTTAGCTACAAAATGAAGGCCTCCAAGTGCTATAGTTCTGTGGCGTGCGGTAGTACTGCTCAACGGAGCAGTAGTACCGCAGTGGCCCATGGTAGTACCGGCCAGGGAAGCGGTAGTACCGCGCTATGCGGTAGTACCGCTCCTCAGGTGCAGTAGTATCGTGGCCTCTAGCCCAGAACACTGGCATGCGCGGAAGTAGGAGCGGAAGTAATTTTTGACATCCGCGCCCTACGCGGTAGTACCGCTCTCATCGTGCGGTAGTACCGTGCCGAATTTTTGCACAGACCGAGAATCAGCGGAAGTAGCCACGGATGTAATTTTTTTAGTCCGTGCCTTCCCAGCCTAGTCGAACCCTGCCTTGCGGTAGTACCGCAAGGGCACGCGGTAGTACCGCTCCAGCGGTTCTACCGCTCGTTGTTTTAACACAACAGGGCCTCGTCTAGTCTCTGTCGCGGGAGTGGTAGTACCACATCGTAGAGTGGTAGTACCGCAAGGCCTTGAGGTAGTACCGCGGCTTGTGCGGTAGTACCGCATGTCACGGGCTGAATAAGTGGGTAACAGTTGGATTTTTCCCCACCTATAAAAGGGGGTCTTCTTCCCCAATGGATCTTATCCTTTTAGCTTGTGTTCTTCCCCCATTGTTGACCTTCTTCAAGCTTGCTATCTCTCAATCCCTCCATGGATTCTTGCTAGTTTTTGGGGGGAAAGAGAGAGGAGATCTAGATCTACGTTTCCACCAATCACTTTCTCCTCTAGGTGAGGGGAACCCTTTGGATCTAGATCTTGGAGTTCTTCGTGTTCTCTTCTTTGTTCTTCCTCTCATTTTCCTCCCTAGCATTAGTTGCTTTGGTGGGATTTGAGAGAGAAGGACTTGGGCACTCCGTGTGCCCTTGCCATTGCATTTGGTGCATCAGTTTGAGCTCTCCACGGTGATACGTGGAAGTGAAGTTGAGTAGCTTATTACTCTTGGGTGCTTGGTACCCTTGAGCTTGTTCCTCTTGGGTGCTTGGGCGCCCTAGACGGTTGGTGGTGTTCGGAGCTCAATCATTGTGGTGTAAAGCTCCGAGCAAGCGTCGGGGTCTCCAATTAGGTTGTGGAGATCGCCCCGAGCAATTTGACGGGTACCGGTGACCGCCCCCAAGGGTTGCCAAAGTGTACGGGTTCGGTGACCGCCCCCAAGGGTTGCCATTTGTCTAGGTTCGGTGACCGCCCTCAAGGGTCCCTTAGTGGAATCACGGCATCTTGCATTGTGCGAGGGCGTGAGGAGATTACGGTGGCCCTAGTGGCTTCTTGGGGAGCATTGTGCCTCCACACCGCTCCAAACGGAGATTAGCATCCGCAAGGGTGTGAACTTCGGGATACATCGTCGTCTCCACATGCCTCGGTTATCTCTTACCCGAGCCCTTTACTTTGTGATAGCCATATTGTTTCTTGTCATATATCTTGCTATCACTTAGTTGTTTATCTTGCTTAGCATAAGTTGTTGGTGCACATAGGTGAGCCTAGTTGTTGTAGGTTTTGTGCTTGACAAATTAACCGCTAGGTTTATTCCGCATTTGTTCAAGCCTAAACCATAATTATTTTAAAGCGCCTATTCACCCCCCCCCCTCTAGGCGACATCCTCGATCTTTCACCGTTAATGCTAAAATAGATTGTGAAAAACAAACTGTCGGTGTTAGCTTTGGTGATGAGTCTCATGAGTTTAATTTTTCCAAGTTTAGTAGAAAGCTTCATGAAAAAGAATTGCCTAGTAAGGATGAAATAATTGGTCTTGCTTCTATTGCTGTGCCTCCTACTGATCCTTTAGAACAATATTTGCTAGACCATGAAAATGATTTACATATGCATGAGAGAAATGAAATAGATAAGATTTTCTTTGAACAACATCCTCTGCTTAAACACAATTTGCCTATTGAAACTTTAGGAGGTCCTCCTCCACCTAAAGGTGATCCTGTGTTTGAATTAAAACAATTGCCAGACACTTTGAAATATGCTTATCTTGATGAAAAGAAGATATATCCTGTTATTATTAGCGCTAACCTTTCAGAACATGAAGAAGAAAGATTATTGAAAGTTCTAAGGAAGCACCGAGCTACTATTGGGTATACTCTTGATGATTTAAAGGGCATTAGTCCCACTCTACGTCAGCACAAGATTAATATGGAACCTGATGCTAAACCCGTTGTCGATCACCAACGTCGGTTAAATCCGAAAATGAAGGAAGTGGTAAGAACGGAAATCTTAAAACTTCTGGAAGCAGGTATAATCTATCCTATAGCTGATAGTAGATGGGTAAGTCATGTTCATTGTGTTCCTAAGAAAGGAGGTATTACTGTTGTTCCTAATGATAAGAATGAACTTATTCCACAAAGAATTGTTACAGGCTATAGAATGGTAATTGATTTCAGAAAATTAAATAAAGCAACTAGAAAAGATCATTACCCTCTGCCTTTTATTGATCAAATGCTATAAAGATTATCTAAGCACACACACTTTTGATTCCTTAATGGATATTCTGTTTTTTCACAAATACCTGTTTCTCAACCTGATCAAGAAAATACCACTTTCACTTGTCCCTTTGGAACTTATGCTTATAGACGTATGCCTTTTGGTTTATGCAATGCACCTGCTACCTCTCAAAGATGTATGACTACTATATTCTCTGACTTTTGTGAAAAGATTGTTGAGGTTTTCATGGATGACTTCTCTGTTTATGGGAAGTCTTTTGATGATTGTTTAAGCAATCTTGATCGAGTTTTGCAGAGATGCGAGCAAACAAATCTTGTCTTGAATTGGGAGAAGTGCCACTTTATGGTTAATGAAGGTATTGTTTTGGGCCATAAAATTTCTGAAAGAGGTATTGAAGTGGACAAAGCTAAGGTTGATGCAATTGAGAAAATGCCATGTCCTAAAGATATCAAAGGTATTCGTAGTTTCCTAGGTCATGCTGGTTTCTATAGGAGATTTATCAAAGACTTTTCTAAAATTTCTAGGCCTCTTACAAATCTTTTGCAAAAGGATACTCCTTTTGTTTTTTATGATGATTGTTTAGAAGCCTTCGAAACACTCAAGAAAGCCTTAATTTCTGCACCTATTGTTCAACCACCTGATTGGAACTTGCCTTTTGAAATTATGTGTGATGCTAGTGATTATGCTGTTGGTGCTGTTCTAGGACAAAGAGTTGATAAGAAACTGAATGTTATTCATTATGCTAGTAAAACTCTAGACAGTGCACAACGAAATTATACTACTACTGAAAAGGAATTTCTAGCAGTGGTGTTTGCTTGTGATAAATTTAGATCTTATATTATTGATTCAAAAGTAATTGTTCACACCGATCATGCTGCTATTAAATATGTTATGGAAAAGAAAGATGCTAAATCTAGACTTATTTGATGGGTTCTCTTGCTACAAGAATTTGATTTACATATCACTGATAGGAAAGGAGCTGAGAACCCCGTAGCTGATAACTTGTCTAGGCTTGAAAATGTGCTTGATGACCCAATACCTATTGATGATAGTTTTCCTGATGAGCAGTTAGCTGCAATAAATGTTTCTAATAACACTCCTTGGTATGCTGACTATGCTAATTATATTGTTGCTAAATATTTACCACCTAGCTTTACATACCAACAAAAGAAAAAATTCTTCTATGACTTAAGACATTACTTTTGGGATGACCCACATCTTTATAAAGAAGGAGTAGATGGTATTATTAGACGTTGTGTACCTGAGCATGAACAGGGACAAATCCTATGGAAATGTCACTCCGAAGCTTATGGAGGGCATCTTGCTGGAGACAGAACTGCTCACAAGGTATTGCAATCTGGATTTTATTGGCCTACTCTCTTCAAGGATGCCCGTAAGTTTGTCTTATCTTGTGATGAATGTCAAAGAATAGGTAATATCGGTAAGTGTCAAGAAATGCCTATGAATTATTCACTTGCTGTTGAACCATTTGATGTTTGGGGATTTGATTACATGGGACCTTTTCCTTCCTCTAATGGGTATACACATATTTTGGTTACTGTTGATTATGTTACTAAATGGGTAGAAGCTATTCCAACCAGTAGTGCTGATCACAACACCTCTATTAAAATGCTTAAGGAAGTTATTTTCCCAAGGTTTGGATTCCCTAGATATTTAATGACTGATGGTGGTTCACACTTTATACATGGTGCTTTCCTTAAAATGCTTGCCAAGTATGATGTTAACCATAGAATTGCATCACCCTATCATCCTCAGTCTAGTGGTCAAGTTGAACTTAGCAATAGAGAAATAAAATTAATTTTGCAAAAGACTGTCAATAGGTCCCGGAAGAATTGGTCTAAGAAATTAGATGATGCACTTTGGGCTTATAGAACAGCATATAAAAATCCTATGGGTATGTCTCCTTATAAAATGGTTTATGGAAAATCTTGTCATTTGCCTCTTGAGTTAGAACATAAAGCATATTGGGCAGTCAAAGAACTCAACTATGATTTCAAACTTGCCGGTGAAAAGAGGTTATTTGATATTAGCTCACTAGATGAATGGAGAACCCAAGCTTATGAAAATGCCAAATTATTTAAAGAAAAAGTTAAAAGATGGCATGATAAAAGAATCCAAAAGCGTGAGTTCAAAGTTGGAGAATATGTTCTTTTGTACAACTCTCGTTTCAGATTCTTTGCAGGAAAACTCCTCTTCAAATGGGAAGGACCCTATGTTATCGAGGAGGTTTATCGGTCTAGAGTTATCAAAATAAATAATGCCGAAGGTACTAACCCGAAGGTTGTTAATGGGCAATGAATAAAACATTATATCTCAGGTACGCCCATTAATGTTGAAAGTAATATTATCCAAACTTTGACACCGGAAGAACACATAAAAGAGTCCTTCCGGAACACTCCAGAATCGTGAAAATAAGGAGGTACGTGATACGGTACTTAAACGGACTTCAAAAAATCCGCAAAAATATTTTTTGTCAGTTTTGGAATATTTAGAAAATAAGGAAAATAAGAAACTTCCAGGAAGCGTACCCTGGTGGGCACAAGACACCAGGGCGCGCCTGGCTTGCCAGGCGCGCCCAGGTGGGTTGTGCCCACCTGGGACACCTTCCGGACTCCGTTTTTCTTCCGTTTGCTTGTTTCCCAAGATAAAAAATCTTTATATACCCCCCGAACCTGTTGACCACCGTATCGCAGAGAAATCTTCTGTTTTCTTTTCCTTGCTGTTTTCTGTCAGATCTCATCTACCATGGCCACTTCAAGCTCCTCCAAGGACAAGTTCTTCAAGAACGTCCTCAACCCATATTTGCGGGAGGTGGTGCAGCACCCTCAAGCCATCCAGATGCATGAGAGGGTGCTGCACATCTGGATGTGCAAGGACCCAAGGGGACGGGAACCATGGAGGCCAGGCTTGAAGCTATGGAGCAGGAAGTCTTCCGGTGCAAGGGGATGGTGGAGCGTGGACTCAATGCCAATCACCTCCTGATTACGGACCTTACTCGTGATCTCAAGGTGGATGGCAAGCCCATGAAGGACATCGTCTTCACCCTCAACGAGCAAATCAACTTCCTCCAAAGCCAGATCAATGATCTTCAAAACCAAGTCTTCGAATATGAGGCGAGGTTTAAAGGTATGAGTTTGGCTGCCAGTTACAGGACCCGTGAGACTCATTCTTCCTCTTACGATGGTGGACCTCTGCCATGGAAACCCGAGGACAAGATCGCATCTACTTCATCACCACCACCTTCTTCTTCATCACCAAAGGAAAATTGAGTTTCGGGTATGGGCACTCCCCTTGGCTTCCGCCAAGCTTGGGGGAGGTGCCCGGTATCGTATCATCCCCACTATCTTTTTTCCTTTACTTATTTTAGTTCGATCTTTTGCTTTAGATGAATAAAAGTTTAGTTCGATCCTTTCTTTTTGAGAGCTTGCTTAGTGGTCTATCCTTGTAATCGTGTGCAAGATATATAATAAAGTTTAGTTTGAGTTTTTGCTTTCTTACTTTCATGTTGCAATAAAAAAAGGGGGAAAGGAAATAAAAGAAAAAGATCATATGCTAATCTTATGGTAGGTGATGGCACCACATAAGGAAAAGTATGAGTAGAAAATTTTATTAGAGATTGACAAACATAGCATTGGTCAATGATGCGACTCATGAAAGAATTAATAAGGGAAGAAAAGATTCACATATAAATATACTATCCTAGAAATCTTTTGTGATTGTGAGCCCCCATCAAATTATTATATGCCAAAATTGTTGACGTTGGACAAGGAAGACAACATAATGATTTATGCTTGTTCATATTCACATAGAAGTTATATTGTCATAGATCCTTCAACATGTGGTGCTTGCCCCCTATCTTTGTTAGCCAAAAATTCCGCACTAAGTAGAGATACTACTTGTGCATCCAAAAACCCTTAAACCCAAATCTTATTTTCAAGTGTCCACCATACCTACCTAGGGATTGAGCAAGATCCCTCAAGTAAGTTGGCATCGGTGCAATAAGGCAATAAAAATTGCTTCTAAAAGTGTGAGATCATTTAGTGTAAAGGAAAATTGAGCGTTGTACGAACTTGTGATGGTGAAGAATAAAAGAGACAGACTACTTAATAAAGGTTGCCATCACAAGGGGCAATACAACGTGATGTTCTTTTGCACTAAGGGGTTGAGCATACAAACAAATAAGCGCATGTTAACCTCTGCTTCCCTCTGCGAAGGGCCTATCTTTTACTTTTATGCAAAGAGTCAAAGTTCTTCTCTCTTTTCCTTTTATTTTTATCCTTTGGCAAGCATCATGTGGTGAGGAAAGATCTAGGCACATATGTCCAGTTGAATATGGGTGGCATAAGTTATTATTGTTGACATCGCCCTTGAGGTGAATACGTTGGGAGGCGAAACTATAAGCCCCTATCTTTCTATGTGTCTGGCTGAAACGTTTTGCTCATGTGTATTCGGTGAGTGTTAGCAATCATAGAAGACTATATGATGGTTGAGTATGTGGACTTGCCTAAAGGCTCCGATACATGACCCTTCCTGAAAAGATGATGAATTGTAGTTGCAAAGTTGACTGAGAATATAGTTTGTTGGTTTCTAATAGAGTTTATGCTTTATACTTCAATTGTGTGATGAACTGCCACTTATTCATGAGAAGTTTATGATAAAAGTTCTATGATAAAAGTCTTATGTTTAAATTTGTTGCTGTTATAATAATCTACATGATGCTTCTATGTCCGTATTTTGTTTTTATCGACACCTCTCTCTCTAAGCATGTGGACATGTTTTTCGATTTCAGTTTTCGCTTGAGGACAAGCGAGGTCTAAGCTTGGGGGAGTTGATACGTCCATTTTGCACCATGTTTTCCTACTGTTATTTATGATGTTTTTATGCATAATAATGCTTTTTGGAGTAATTCTAATGCCTTTTCTCTCATAATATGCAAGGTACACACAAAGAGGGAGAATTCCGGCAGCTGGAAATCTGGACCTGGAAAAGCTACGTCAGGCCACCTATTCTGCACAACTCCAAACAAGCTGAAACTTTATGGAGATTTTTTATGGAATATTTGAAGAATATTGGAGCAAATAAGTACCAGAGGTGGCCCACCAGGTGGGCACAACCCACCTGGGCGCGCCAGGGAGCCCAGGCGCGCCCTGGTGGGTTGTGCTCACCCAGGCCCACCTCCGGTGCCCATCTTCTGGTATATATGTCATTTTGACCTAGAAAAAATCAGGAGAGGAATTTCGGGATGGAGCGCCGCCGTCTCGAGGCGGAACTTGGGCAGGAGCACTTTTACCCTCTGGCGGAGCGATTCCGTCGGGGGAACTTCCCTCCCGGAGGGAGAAATCATCGTCATCATCATCACCAACAACTCTCCCATCTTGGGGAGGGCAATCTCCATCAACATCTTCAACATCACCATCTCATCTCAAACCCTAGTTCATCTCTTGTGTTCAATCTTGTTACCGGAACTATAGATTGGTGCTTGTGGGTGACTAGTAGTGTTGATTACATCTTGTAGTTGATTACTATATGGTTTATTTGATGGAAGATTATATGTTCAGATCCAATATGCTATTTAATACCCCTCTGATCTTGAGCATGATTATCATTTGTGAGTATTTACTTTTGTTCTTGAGGTCACGGGAGAAATCATGTTGCAAGTAATCATGTGAACTTGATATGTGTTCGATATTTTGATAGTATGTATGTTGTGATTCCCTTAGTGGTGTCATGTGAACATCGACTACATGACACTTCACCATATTTGGGCCTAAGGGAATGCATTGTGGAGTAGTAAGTAGATGATGGGTTGTGAGAGTGACAGAAGCTTAAACCCCAGTTTATGCACTATTCCGTAGGGGACCGATTGGATCCAAAAGTTTAATGCTATGGTTAGAATTTATTCTTAATACTTTTCTCGTAGTTGCGGATGCTTGCGAGAGGGTTAATCATAAGTAGGAGGCTTGTTCAAGTAAGAACAACACCTAAGCACCGGTCCACCCACATATCAAATTATCAAAGTAGCGAACACAAATCGAATCAACATGGTGAAAGTGACTAGATGAAATTCCCGTGTACCCTCAAGAACGCTTTGCTTATTATAAGAGACCGTTTTGGCCTGTCCTTTGCCTCAAAAGGATTGGGCTACCTTGCTGCAGTTTTGTTACTACTATCGTTACTTGCTCGTTACAAATTATCTTGCTATCAAACTACTCTGTTACTTACAATTTCAGCACTTGCAGGCATTACCTTGCTGAAAACCACTTGTCATTTCCTTCTGCTCCTCGTTGGGTTCGACACTCTTACTTATCAAAAAGAGCTACAATTGATCCCCTATACTTGTGGGTCATCAGTTACCCGTGAGATATTTACGAGGCGCGGCCGGGCATTCTTAGCCCTTGCAGCAAGTCCTCGAGACGGGGCGACGGGGTCACATCGATCATGAGTCTCTGCTCGTTACCGCAAGCCCCTAGTCCTCTAACGATTTGGATATTTGATCCGAGCAGGCCTACGGCCTGATAGCACTAACCATCACGTGGGAATACTTATGGGCACTCTGCATCGTAGCATTAGCCGAAAGCTCTGTCAAACGTCTAGTTCAGCAGTGCGGCACGATCGGATCGTGCCGGCCATTCGAGGCGGTGCTGGTATCCACCCTGCTCGCAACGACCCGGAGTGCACAGGGCGACGGCCCAAGACCCCTGAGCACTTAGGAGGTAGACCGGCGGGGACCTCTCTGCTGAGCTCTAGGTAGGGCTGCGGTGTGTCGTTTGGCCGAGGCCGGGCATGACCCAGAAAAGTGTGTCCGGCCGGAGTTAAGCGAGCGTGGTGGGTAAGTTGGTGCACCCCTGCAGGGAAGAAAACATCTATCGATAGCCGGTCCTACGGTAAAGGACACTCGGAGTTGTATCCCGATCAATACAACTAGAACTTGTGATGATAACTGGTTATGATGGCTCCGGGATCGCTTTCTCGCAAGGAGTCGAGGAAGGATCTCTGGGCGAGGCTGTTACTTGGCACAACCACTATTGCATATTGTACTGATCTACTCTCTTCTATTGCTGCAAGACCATTGAAGATGCTAGTCTTCGATAGGACTAGGCCTTCTCTCTATTCTAGCATTTCTGCAGCCCAGTCCACATATACAGCCTCCCTTTGGTAATGTTGCATATGTAGTGTAGATCCTTGCTTGCTGAGTACTTCGGATGAGTACTCACGGTTGCTTTTCTTTCTTTTTCCCCCATATCCATTTGATGCAACCAGATGACGGAGTCCCTGAGACAGCTGCCCCCGCCGACGACTGCTACTACTACCACCTCGAGAGTGGTTACTACTATGAGTTGGCCGACGACCAGGAGTAGGTTCGGAGGGTCCCAAGCAGGAGGCCTGCGCCTTTTCGATCGTAGTGTTTCATTTTGCCCCGCCTTTCTAAAGGCCTATCTGTTTCTCTTTTATATCTGTACTCAGATATCTGATGCTTCCGCTGACGCTTGTATGCCATCGAGCTATGTATTCGAGCCCTCGAGGCCCTGGCTTGTAATATAATGCTTGTATGCCTTTATTTATGTTTTAGAGTTGTGTTGTGATATCTTCAAGTGAGTCCTTAGGCTTGATCGTGTGCATTTGCGTGTATCTTTAGTGCACGATTAAGCTGGGAGCGTCACATGTTTGGGGTACCGCACAGGAAGAAGCCTTCACGGTATTGAAAGATAAGTTGACACATGCTCCTCTAGTCCAACTTCCTGATTTTAATAAGACTTTTGAGCTTGAATGTGATGCTAGTGGAATTGGATTAGGAGGTGTGTTATTACAAGATGGTAAACCTGTTGCATACTTTTCTGAAAAATTGAGTGGGCCTAGTCTGAATTACTCTACTTATGATAAGGAATTATATGCTCTTGTTCGGACTTTGGAAACATGGCAACATTATTTATGGCCCAAAGAATTTGTTATTCATTCTGATCATGAATCTTTTAAACGTATTAAAAGTCAAGCAAAACTAAACCGTAGACATGCTAAATGGGTTGAGTTCATTGAGACTTTCCCTTATGTCATTAAACACAAGAAAGGTAAAGAAAATGTTATTGCTGATGCATTGTCTCGTCGTTATACTATGCTTTCACAACTTGACTTTAAAATATTTGGTTTAGAGACCATAAAAGATCAATATGTGCATGATCCTGAATTTAAAGATGTATTGCAGAATTGTAAAGAAGGGAGAACATGGAACAAGTTCGTCGTTAACGATGGATTTGTGTTCCGTGCTAACAAGCTATGCATTCCAGCTAGCTCTGTTCGTCTTTTGTTGTTGTAGGAGGCGCATGGAGGAGGATTAATGGGACACTTTGGCATGAAGAATACGAACGATGTACTTGCTACACATTTCTTTTGGCCAAAGATGAGACGGGATGTTGAGCGCTTTGTTGCTCGCTACACTACATGTTAAAAAGCTAAGTCATGACTCAATCCTCATGGTTTATATATGCCTTTGCCTGTACCTAGTGTTCCATGGGAGGATATATCTATGGACTTTGTTTTGGGTTTACCTCGAACAAAGAAGGGGAGGGATAGCATATTTGTTGTCGTGGATAGGTTCTCGAAAATGGCACACTTTATACCATGTCATAAAAGCGATGATGCTGCTAATGTTGCTGATTTGTTCTTTCGTGAAATTATTCGCTTGCATGGTGTGCCAAATACTATTGTTTCAGATCATGATACTAAATTTCTTAGCCACTTTTGGAGATGTTTATGGGCTAAGTTGGGGACTAAACTGCTTTTTAGTACTACTTGTCACCCCCAAACTGATGGACAAACTGAAGTAGTCAATAGAACGTTGTCTACTATGCTTAGGGCTGTTTTGAAGAATACCAAGAAAATGTGGGAAGAATGCTTGCCTCATATTGAATTTGCTTATAATCGTTCGCTGCATTCTACTACTAAGATGTGCCCTTTTGAAATTGTATATGGTTTCCTACCTCATGCACCTATTGATTTGTTGCCTCTTCCATCTTCGGAGAAGGTTAATTTTGATGCTAAACAACGTGCTGAATTGATCTTAAAAATGCATGAGTTAACTAAGGAAAACATTGAGCGTATGAATGCTAAATATAAACTTGCTGGAGATAAAGGTAGAAAACATGTTGTCTTTGCACCTGGAGAT
This sequence comes from Thinopyrum elongatum, assembly GCA_011799875.1. Classification (NCBI taxonomy): domain Eukaryota; kingdom Viridiplantae; phylum Streptophyta; class Magnoliopsida; order Poales; family Poaceae; genus Thinopyrum; species Thinopyrum elongatum. The sequence continues at coordinate 185,869,465 of CM022299.1, read as the reverse complement.
CTTGTTTGGTTACATTTGCGTAAGGATAGGTTTCCTGATTTGCGCAAATCAAAGCTAATGCCACGTGCTGATGGTCCTTTTAAGGTGTTAAAGAAAATAAATGATAATGCATATAAACTTGAGCTGCCTGCAGATTTTGGGGTTAGTCCCACTTTTAACATTGCAGATTTGAAGCCTTATTTGGGTGAGGAAGATGAGCTTCCGTCGAGGACGACTTCACTTCAAGAAGGGGAGGATGATGAGGACAACAATACCATTGTTACACCCACTGACGAAGACATGTACCTAGGGTAGGGTAATAGGCCTGACCTAGACACCCTTCCCCGAGGACACTGCTCTAAGGCCAAGGACATTCAAAGGATAGCATCATCTACCGACTGAAATCACCACAGGGTGCAACCCACTCGACCAACAGTTCACTCGGATAACCCAATTCCATTCGACCGGGGTGTACTCACTCGACCACACCAGAAACCACTCGGAAGACAGAAGTTCTAAGGTCACTCAGGATGGCAATGGTCAGGCGTTCACTCCGTAGTCTTAATGATCATTTATTTGCCTTTATTGCTGGCGTTATCAGTAACGTCCTGTCTTTATGGACATTGAACCCCTTGTAACGTGGGACGGCTGGGGTCCTGGCGCACTCTATATAAGCCACCCCCTCCACTGGCACAAGGGTTCGCACCCCCTGTAACTTCACGCATAATTCAATCGACTGAGCCTCCGGGCACCGAGACGTAGGGCTGTTACTTCCTCCGGGAAGGGCCCGAACTCGTAAATCTTGCGTGCACAACCTCATCGTAGCTAGGATCTTGCCTCCTCATACCTACCCCCTATTCTACTGTCAGACTTAGAACCACGACAGTTGGCGCCCACCGTGGGGCTGGTGTCTTAGCGACTTTCCGGTGAGGTTGCGATTTTTTCCGATTCCCATCATCATGGTTTGGGGTGGAGGTTTGGCTGAGGGCCACGAGATCCGTCTCGGCGCACTCGTCTTCATCGCCGACGACTCCGCCTGGCTCCAGGAGGCCCCCCTCGACGTCGAGACGTTCCCCGTCCGTGGGGCGACGCACTTTCGCGCGTGTGTCCGCGGCGTCCTTCTGCGGCAGCCGTCGACCCAATATCGGTCATTTCCTACGGCGTCTTCGTTCCCCGCTGTTCGCCGTCGCAAGCGATCCGGTCGATCGCGGCTTCAGCGATGGGTGAGGCATGCGGTGGCACGTCAATCGGCCACCCCTCAAGTCGCGGCAATCGAGCCCGATGAATCTCTCTACGGCCTGTTCGATCTGTCGACTGGCTCCGTCAAGACTCTGTCCGAGTGCGACAGCAGCGATCCTGTGGCGGAGGTCCTGATGGTCGACACGCCGCGTAGCCCACCTGGCATGTGTCGCAACAGAGGCAGCGACGGCGGTGGCGATCCGTCGCGTGTTCACGAGGAATACCACCCCGAAACCCTCTCTTCACAGCGGAGGGAGGAACTTCACCGCCGTAACGAGGAAGCACTCCACACGCCCATCGTCGGAGAGACCTATGAGGCTCGGGCCTTGGAGGTAGCGCGCTTGGCCACTTTGGCTGAACGCACTCGACTGGAAAATCTTCAGCATGCACTCGATGAACATGCTCGGCAGCGGATTCCTGAGTCCAGTCGACGGCGGCAATTGTTCCCTCCTGAACCTCAGGTATACCGCACTCCGATTCAGAATCTTGCAGCTGCAGCTCATATAGCAGAATCCATCCAGCCATCCCAGTCAGAAGCTGGACGAGGTTTGATGCAGATCCGGGCTCTGCTCCCGGCGGCAGGAGACCAAAACACTGCAGTATCACAGTCGCATAACAGAATCCATAGCAGATCTGTGGTGGCTGACACAGTTCAATCGGCTCACAGCCCAAGATCGCCTCCGCGGCATGAGGGGCGGGTGCGTCGCCAAGATCAGCACTTGGGTCGGATCCACGAGCAGGACGATCATCGACTCGGCCGTGATGACCACCGTCGAGCGCCTACACCCCCTCCGAGAAGCGGATCATATGTGCCCCGGCACTATGATGACAGGCGCCCGTACAGCGGAGGGCGGAGGACGCCGGTCGACCCAAGAGAGCCAGGGTTTGATGCGAGGTCAATTTTAGTGCAAGGTTTGGTCGACAGGAACCGAGCACACAGAGAGGGGCAAGGCAGGGATCGCCCGAGTGGAAGCAGGATTCATGTGTTCGGGTCCCGAGTGTTTTAGCAGAGCTATCAGAGCCGCTGAGATCCCCCCAACTTCAGGTTGGCGACCGGGGTTAGTAAGTTCACCGGTGAGTCAAAGCCTGACACTTGGCTGGAAGATTACCGAGTGGCTGTTCAGATCGGTGGTGGAAATGATGAGGTAGCTATGAAACATCTTCCTCTCATGCTGGAAGGGTCGGCCAGAGCATGGCTGAATCAGTTGGCTCCAGGCAGTATATTCAGCTGGGAGGAGTTAACCCGAGTGTTTGTCAGGACATTCGAGGGCACATGCAAATGACCTGCGGGGTTGACGGAATTGCAACATTGTGTACAGAAGCCGAATGAAACTCTGAGGAATTACATCCAAAGATGGACCACTTTACACCACACAGTAGAAAATGTATCCCAACACCAAGCAGTTTGTGCCTTCAAGGAGGGCGTTCGGTATCGACAGCTTAACTTGAAATTCAGTCGGACAGGAGATATGTCTCTGACCCGAATGATGGAAATAGCCACCCGGTACGCTAATGGTGAAGAAGAGGACCGACTCCGCAGTGGAAAGGGCAAACCAGTCGCCCAAGACACCGGAGTGGGTCGAAAGCAGAAACGCAAAGCCGAGCCAGCAGGTCCAGGTGAAGCTGCAGTTGTAACTCAAGGAAAATTCAAGGGGAAACCCAAGGGACCCTGGATCCCCAAGAAGGTGAAAGATCAGGTGGGGAATGATGTGTTGGACTTGCCATGTCACATTCACACCAAGAAGGATGAAGAGGGAAATCTGATTTACCCCAAACATACCACTCGACAATGTCGGCTCCTGATCCAGCAGTTCCGAGAGAAACAGCCCAATGAAAAGGAAAAAGAGTCTGACAAGGATGGTGTCCAGGAAGAAGATGATGACGGTTTCCCTAACGTCAATTCCACTTTGATGATTTTTGCTGACATTGAGAGTAAAAGTCGACTGAAAGTCATCAACAGAGAGGTAAACATGGTTGCTCCGGCAACGACGACATATTTGAAATGGTCAAAGACTCCCATCACATTCGACCAATCTGACCACCCACCGCACGTCTCCACCCCCGGGAGGCAAGCATTGGTGGTCGACCCGGTCGTTGGGGGCACCCGACTGACCAAAGTCTTGATGGATGGTGGCAGCGGCTTGAACATTTTGTATGCTGAGACTCTTCGTGGGATGGGCATTCCGATGTCCAAGCTCAGTGAGAGCAACATGCGGTTCCACGGTGTCATTCCAGGGAAGAAAGCTGATTCACTCGGACAGATCACTCTTGACGTGGTTTTCGGTGACTCAAAGAATTACCGTAAGGAGAAGTTGACATTTGAAGTTGTGGATTTTCACAGTGCCTATCATGCTATTCTGGGCAGAACTGCATATGCCCGTTTCATGGCTCGACCGTGTTACGTGTACCTCAAGCTGAAGATGCCTGGCCCCAGGGGCGTGATCACGGTCACTGGTAATCGGCAACGAGCAGAAGAGTGCCTCCAGAAGGGCTCTAAGATAGCCGATGAGCAGATGGCAGCGATAGAAATGGAAGAATATAAGAAGACTGCAGATCCGAGTGATTTGTTGCGTGCTAAGAAGCCTGCTTCCGAGTCTGCATTTCAGTCGTCCGGTGAAACAAATCCTGTTCACATTCACCCGACCGATCCCAGTGCTGCTCCGACTCATATCTCAACAACACTCGACAGCAAATAGGAAGAAGCACTCATCCAGTTCCTCCGTGAGAACTGGGACATCTTTGCATGGAAGCCGTCTGACATGCCGGGTGTACCCAGGGGGCTGGCTGAGCACCGTTTGCGAGTCGATCCAAAAGCAAAACCCGTGAAAGAGCACCTCCGTCGGTCCGCTGCGGAGAAGAGAAAGGCAATCGGTGAAGAGGTGGCTCGGCTTTTGGCAGCTGAGTTCATCCGCGAAATTTACCACTCCGAGTGGCTCGCCAATGTTGTCATGGTTCCCAAGAAGGACGATTCACTCCGTATGTGCATTGATTTCAAGCATATCAATCGGGCCTGCCCGAAAGATCATTTTCCTCTCCCCCGCATCGATCAGATAGTCGACTCAACTGCAGGATGTGAGCGATTGTCCTTCCTGGATGCATATTCCGGGTACCATCAGATCCGACTGTATGGACCTGATGAAATAAAAACATCTTTTATCACCCCATTCGGGTGCTTTTGTTACATCACCATGCCCTTTGGTCTCAAGAATGCTGGTGCCACATTCATGCGCATGATACAGAAGTGTCTGCTAGCTCAAATCAGTCGGAATGTGGAAGCATACATGGATGACATCGTGGTTAAGTCGCGCAAAGGTTCCGACCTGCTGACTGAACTTGCCGAAACCTTTGCCAATTTGAGAAGATATGATATCAAGCTTAATCCGTCGAAGTGTACATTCGGAGTTCCAGGTGGAAAGTTACTCGGTTTCCTCGTTTCCGAACGTGGGATCGATGCAAACCCAGAGAAAGTTGGTGCAATCCTCCGAATGAAATGCCCTGTGCATGTACACGACGTTCAGAAGCTTACTGGTTGTTTGGCTGCTTTGAGTCGATTCATTTCTCGTCTCGGCGAAAAGGCATTACCTCTTTACCGACTGATGAAGAAATCTGATACGTTCGAGTGGACTCCGGAAGCTGACGCAGCGTTTGCAGAGCTCAAAGCCCTGCTTTCCACCCAACCGGTGCTTGCTGCTCCAATCAGCAAAGAACCTTTACTGCTTTATATAGCAGCCACTGGACAGGTTGTCAGTACGGTACTCACAGTCGAGCGGGAAGAAGAAGGTAAAACCTACAAGGTTCAACGCCTAGTGTACTATATTTCTGAAGTCTTAACTCCATCCAAGCAGAGATATCCACATTATCAGAAGCTTGTCTATGGAATTTACTTGACCACAAAGAAGGTTGCATATTACTTCTCAGATCATTCGATTACAGTCGTCAGCGACGCTCCGTTGTCAGAAATTCTGAACAACAGATATGCAACTGGTCGAGTGGCAAAGTGGGCGATTGAACTCCTTCCACTGGATATCAAGTTCGAGGCAAAGAAAGCGATCAAATCTCAAGCGATAGCAGATTTCCTCGTCGAGTGGATTGAACAACAGTTACCGACCTAGATACAGTCGGAACATTGGACTATGTTCTTCGACGGGTCCAAGATGTTGAATGGTTCAGGCGCTGGAGTAGTCCTGATATCTCCATGAGGCGACAACCTCAGATATGTTCTTCAGATTCACTTTGATTCCTCCAACAATGAAGCTGAATATGAGGCACTCTTGTATGGGTTGCGTATGGCCATTTCACTCGGCGTCCGCCGCCTAATGGTTTACGGTGACTCAGATTTAGTGGTTAATCAAGTGATGAAGGAGTGGGACATCAGGAGCCAAGCTATGACTGGTTATTGCAATGCGGTGAGAAAGTTAGAAAAGAAGTTTGAAGGGCTAGAGCTCCACCATATACCCCGACTGAAGAATCAAGTAGCTGATGACTTGGCGAAAATAGGTTCCAAGCGGGAGCCTATTCCCAGCAATGTGTTTTTGGAGCATATTCACGCACCATCAGTTCAAGAAGATCCCTTCACTGAAGAGCCCCCACAGCCTAAAAGTTCCACTGATCCGACTGAAGTTGAAATCCCAGCTGTGGTCGACTTGATCATGGAAGTTTTGATCGTTATTCCCGATTGGACAATGCCGTATATCGCATATATTCTTAGGAAAGAGCTTCCAAAGGATGAAGAAGAGGCTTGCTAGATTGTCCGTCGATCCAAAGCCTTTACAGTAATGGGGGGGGGGCAACTCTATAGAGAAAGTGTCACTGGGGTCGTTCAGAAATGCATCACCCCGGAAGAAGGCCGAATGATCCTCGATGATATTCACTCGGAAACCTGTGGTCACCATGCATCTTCTCGGGCCATCGTGGCCAAAGCGTATCGAGCAGGGTTTTATTGGCCGCGGGCAAATGAGATGGCAAAGGAAATAATTGACAAATGCGAGGGCTGTTAGTTCTACTCCAACATGTCCCACAAACCTGCTTCAGCCCTGAAGACCATTCCACTCGTCTGGCCATTCACTGTTTGGGGTTTAGATATGGTAGGACCTCTGAAGACTGGCAGGAGTGGTTTCACCCATGTGCTTGTAGCAGTCGACAAGTTCACCAAATGGATCGAAGCTAAACCTGTCAAAAACCTGGATGCAAGTACTGCAGTCAGCTTCATCAGAGGGTTAACATTTAGGTACGGAGTCCCACACAGCATCATCATGGATAATTGGTCGAACTTTGATTCTGATGAGTTCCGAGCTTTCTGTGCGTCCCAAGGTACTCGGGTCGACTATGCTTCAGTCACCCACCCTCAGTCGAATGGACAAGCAGAAAGAGCGAACGGTTTAATTCTCAAAGGGCTGAAACCTCGATTGATGCGCGACCTCAAGCATGCGGCCGGCGCTTGGGTAGATGAGTTACCGTCAGTCCTTTGGGGATTAAGAACAACACCAAATCGGTCGACTGGTCGAACCCCCTTCTTCATGGTCTATGGGGCTGAGGCTGTGCTGCCGAGTGACTTGCTTCACAATGCGCCCCGAGTAGAACTTTTTTCAGAAGCCGAAGCAGAACGAGCTCGAGAAGATGCTGTTGATCTTCTGGAAGAAGAAAGAGAGATGGCCTTGATCCGATCGACCATTTATCAGCAATACCTTCGCCGATTATATGCCAGAAATGTGAAGGGTCGAGCATTTCAGGAAGGGGACCTTGTGCTCCGAGTGGACCAGCAACGGCCTCACAAACTTGCCCCCGCTTGGGAAGGTCCCTTCATCGTCACCAAGGTGCTCCACAACGGAGCGTATCACCTCTACAATGTGGAGCATAATAAAGATGAGCCACGCGCTTGGAATGCGGAACTACTCCGCCATTTTTATACTTAAGTGTTCAGACTGATGAGATGTAATAAAGAGTACCTTTCAGTTCGTTTATCAAAGACATGGTTTTACAGTCTCCTAAATGCTTGTTGTTACTAATACATGTGTCCAAAATCCCCCAGTGGGTGGCTTAGCCGCGAATCCGATTCGCCTAAGTTCAAAAAAAAAATCCTACCGAGTGTTGAGCAATCCTCTCACTCGGGGGCTTAGCCGCGAATCCGATTCGCCTAAGTTCAAAAAATCCTACCGAGTGATGAGCAGCCCTCTCACTCGGGGGCTTAGCTGCAGTCCTGTACTCGCCTAAGTTTGTAAAATCCTACCGAGTGATGAGCAATCCTCACACTCGGGGGCTTAGCTGCAGTCCTGTACTCGCCTAAGTTTGAAAAATCCTACCGAGTGATGAGCAACCCTCACACTCGGGGGCTTAGCTGTAGTCCTGTACTCGCCAAAGTTTGTAAAATCCTACCGAGTGATGAGCAATCCTCACACTCGGGGGATTAGCTGCAGTCCTGTACTCGCCTAAGTTTGTAAAATCCTACCGAGTGATGAGCAATCCTCACTCGGGGGCTTAGCTGCAGTCCTGTACTCGCCTAAGTTTGTAAAATCCTACCGAGTGATGAGCAACCCTCTCACTCGGGGGGTTAGCTGCAGTCCTGTACTTGCCTAAGTTTGTAAAATCCTACCAAGTGATGAGTAACCCTCTCACTCGAGGGCTTAGCTGCGGTCCTGTACTCACCTAAGTGTAAAACAGGCTCCATCCTGATCTGCAAGGACGACGAGGTGCAGGTTGTCCACGATCCTCTCCTCAGAACTGCATCTACTCCGAGTGAAGATACAAGTTCCACTCGGAAATAAAAACAAGCATATTTAAGGGCAAACTAAGTTCGGACGAAGGAGCTTAAAGTACTCGGGCATCAGGCCCGAACGAGTTTTACGGTTACAAAATCACTCGGCATACCGAGGCAAATTGAATCAGATCATAAAAGTTTCATTCACTCCGCAGAGGGGCTGGCAAGCTCGACAAACTCGTCCAGGTCGATTCCATCTGCGATTCGAGTAGCAGCAGCAATGAAGGTCTCCATGAAAGACTGGAAGTCAAGTTTCTTGGTGTTGGCGACCTTGATTGCCGCTAGCTTCTCTTCTCTAGCTTCCTTGCAGTGGACACGAACCAGGGACAAAGCTACGTCAGCACCGCATCGAGCAGCGGACTTCTTCCACTCCTGCACTCGACCAGGAATCTTGTTGAGTTGAGTCATCAGAGACTCGAGATCATTTCGGAGTGTTTCCCTTGGCCAGAGCGCTGTGTCGATCCGCGACACCGCAACCTTGAGTCGAGCAAGATATTCCAAGGCACTGGCAAGGCGAGACTCCAGTCGGAGCACGTTCATGGCAGCTTCATCTTTGACAGGGGAGTTGATGGGGTCCAAGTTCGTCTTGACTCACCCAGTCTCTTCCTCGAAGTCTTGACAGAATTCTGCACTCGCAGAGAAATAATGAGTCGACAGCAGTATGATGAGTCAACGAAAGCAAACCAATCGCACAGAGAAAAGTACCTTCAAGCATGAGGAATAATTTTTTGGCGAGTCCTCCCAGATAGTTCTCCAGCTCGTCCCTCCTGCGGGTGATGCCTTCTACTTTGTCGGTCAGGGTCCGTTTGTCCTTCTTCAGACGAGTCACTTCTTTGTTGGCTTCGTCAAGAGCAGCCTTCAGCTTGGTATTCTCTTCCTCCAGCTTTCCGACTGAGGCCATCTTTTGGTCGGCAAGCGCCGTTTTGTCTTCGCCGGTTTTCTTCGCAGCCGCAAGGTTAAGTTCCTTCTTCTCCAAAGCCTGTCTCATTGTTTCTAGAAAGAATAACATTCGAATCAGAAAAAGGAGGAGAAAAGATGGCAAGAGAACCGGTCGACAAGCTTTCCTTACCAGCAGCGTCATCCTTAGCCTTCTGCAAGTTGTTTTGAGCCAACTCCAGGTCAAGATTGAGCTGGATTTGCTTCTTCTCCAAGTCGGCGAACCGGGCTCCAAGATCACAAGATTTCTGTGTTCAGAAGATAGTCAGTCGGCAGACACAAAGATTGGTTGCTTCCGAGCAATAAAGTAGCAAGTTCAAATAGTTCTAAGACTACTGACGAATCAAACATTCGCCAATAGTCTCGGGGACTACACCTAGTGGGTGCACTCAGCGTGCCCCCACTGGTCCGACTTTTTCAATCGACTTGGTCCGTCCAGTCAAAAAAAAACTCAGACCATAGCCGACTGCCCGCAGTCGACTACGGTCTCGGGGACTATACCCAGTGGGTGCACTCAGCATGCCCCCACTGGTAAAGGTTCCACTCGGCATGATCTGCCCAGACCGAGTGGAAAAGCTCTGTTCAAAGACCCCCGCCGAATCAAACATTCGACGGCGGTCTCGGGGACTACACCCAGTGGGTGCACTCAGCGTGCCCCCACTGGTTCAGAGATTCAATCAGCACAACCTAGTTGACTCAAGTGGAAAAACTACTCAACAGAAATTAAAACACCCAATGGGTGTACAGACTGACAATGGGTGTGCAATTAAGGTTCCAAAACGCTCATCCACGGACGTCTTGCGGATAAAGCAGCAGTTTCTAAATATCATATCCTAACAGAACAAGCGTCAAGATGGAGTTCAGTCGGAAGTAAGCTAACCTGGACATTGGCCTGAAGTGCTGAGCTGGCATCATAGGCAGCTTGACTAGCCTCGCGCACCACCTTCATCTGCTCCATCATAATGCCAGCCTGGCGTATAGCCTCCTTGGCAGCACTCACTTGGTCTTCTGGGACGTGATGGGCAGTGGGAAGTGGAGTCGGTGTATCAGTTGCAGTAGCTTGAGAGCTTGAGGCATGAAGTTGGACAGACGAAGCAAGGGCCGGCACAGTCGATGATGAAGGACGAGCACTCGACAAGGGATTCGCAAAAGTAACGGAGGCACGGTTGAAGTCCCCGGATTGCTGGATAGCTGGTTCCGTCGCTGGCGTTGACTGAGGCGTCTTGCTAGCTGGTACCTTCTTGACCGAGGTCCTGCTCCTCCTACCCACGAGCTTCTGTGGCTCATCTTCATCATCGTCTTGAAGTTCAATAACATTTTGCGGAGCTGCAAAAGAATCGACCACAAGAGTTCAGTCGACTGTAGAATCGGCTAGCAAAGAAAAGACGAGATAACAGGGGTCATACCTGCTTTGGATGTGACTGTGTCCTCCATCTCCTCGTCACCATCATCTTGGTAAGCAGAAGTACCGGAGGTAGCAGCGCTGCAAATCTCAAGGTTCACTCGGTCAAGCAAGTGAATGGGTCGACAACTGATATAAGATTCTTGGAACAAAGGGTGAAAACAAAACACTTACGCAGAGGCGACAGGAACGTCAACCTTGATCTTGGGCAAAGCCTTCCGTGGCTTTGACGGCGCGGTCTTGAGCTGCTTCGGAGCCTTCTCAGTCGGCACCGGAGAAGATGTCCGAGTGCGCTTCGAAGTCTGTCCAGTCGGTGCTGCCACCTTGCCCCGGATACTTGCTGGGTCATGCTTATGCTTGGAACGCTTTTCCGCACGAGGTGGAGAATCGACCTCCTCATCACTGCTCGAGTTTTCGTGCTCTTCATCACTCTCGCCATCGGAGTTCCAGTCGCCGCTGTCGCCTCCACTCTCTTCTCCTTCCTGGATCTGCTCCCCGTTGGGCATCGAGTACATCTCAGTATATATCTACGAAGCAAAGAATCGAACAAGCATCAGTCGGTTCCAAAGATAGTTTACAAATTAGAGTAAAAGTCACTCGACATCGAAGGTCAGACCTTGTCTGGTTCGTTATCAGCGCTGAGTGGCGGAATTCTCCTGGACCCCCTGGGGTTGTCTTTATTTCTGGTAATGCCCTGCAGCCACTGCGCCACCGTCTCCTCGGCAACTTCCTCCGGGTGGATCCGAGCAGAATCATCGGCGCCCGAGTACATCCACATAGGATGATCGCGGGCCTGGAGCGGCTGGATGCGGCGAGTGAGAAACACCTCTAGCAAATCCATGCCGGTCACACCATCGCGGACAAGTTGGATTACGCGTTCAACCAACATAGTCACCTCCGCCTTTTCTGCTGGAGTCACTTTCAAGGGAGAGGGCTTCTCAATTCGCCCCATGGTGAAGGGAGGAAGGCCAGTCGACTGACCAGGAGTTGGTTTGTCCTTACAATAAAACCAGGTCGACTGCCACCCTCTGACCGAATCGGGAAGAGTCACAGGTGGAAAAGTGCTTTTTCCTCTCATCTGGATCCCTAGACCTCCGCACATCTGGATCACGTGCGTCCTATCATCACTCAGATTGGCCTTTTTCACAGACTGTGAGCGGCAAGTAAAGATGTGTTTGAAGAGACCCCAATGCGGTCGACAACCCAGGAAATTCTCACACATGGAGACAAACGCAGCGAGGTATGTGATGGTGTTCGGGGAAAAGTGATGAAGTTGGGCCCCAAAAAAGTTCAGAAAACCTCAGAAAAAAGGATGAGGGGGCAGAGAAAAACCACGGTCGACGTGGGTCGCGAGGAGGACGCACTCACCCTCATGCGACTGCGGCTCAGTCTCATCACCTGGCAGCCTCCAGGATCCATGAGCGATCAAGCCCCCCTCGACCAGATCCTCCAGATCCTCTTGCTGAATCATGGAGCGAATCCAGTCGCCCTGGATCCAGCCGGGCGGCAGGCCGGATCTCGACGACGATCCACCCCGACTCGTCTTCTTGCCCTTCGCTGCCGCCGTCGCTTTCTTCGCACGCTCCAGGGCCGCCGTCTTATCCTTCCCCATCACGGCAGGCTGCGCTCGGACGGGGCGGCGGCGTCGAAGGTGGCGGCGAATGTGGTGGTGAAACGGGAGAAGAAGAAGGGGATGGGGAGCACAGTGCCAGGCTCATCGGCCCCGACGCCTTATATGGGCCTGCTCCCGAGTGGCTGACTTGTGGGCCCAGGCAATCCAGTCAAATCCCGCAACAGTCACGCGCTGGATACGTGGCGAAAAAGGTGGCGCGAGAATCGAGGCGTCCCTGCCTAACCCGCTCTGTTTACTGCGGTACTCTCCGTCCCGCGCGCTTCTCCAAATTTCGAATCCCGTGAGATCCGGAAGCGGCAGTGTGACCAATCGCGCCGAAGATTTTATACTATACCAACACTCAGAGCTTATCAGCAAAAATCACTCGACGACCTCTGAATGGACCCAGGCGACTGAAAATGAAGTTGAAGTTTTTACAAAGATCACCGGCCCGGTTAAAATGCCTCTGAAGCATATAAATCGGGTCGGAACCATCTTCAACCCCTTCTCCACTCGGACCCAGATCCATTCGGGGGCTAATGACGAAGACATGTACCTAGGGTAGGGTAATAGGCCTGACCTAGACACCCTTCCCCGAGGACACTGCTCTAAGGCCAAGGACATTCAAAGGATAGCATCATCTACCGACTGAAATCACCACAGGGTGCAACCCACTCGACCAACAGTTCACTCGGATAACCCAATTCCATTCGACCGAGGTGTACTCACTCGACCACACCAGAAACCACTCGGAAGACAGAAGTTCTAAGGTCACTCAGGATGGCAATGGTCAGGCGTTCACTCCATAGTCTTAATGATCATTTATTTGCCTTTATTGCTGGCGTTATCAGTAACGTCCTGTCTTTATGGACATTGAACCCCTTGTAACGTGGGACGGCTGGGGTCCTGGCGCACTCTATATAAGCCACCCCCCTCCACTGGCACAAGGGTTCGCACCCCCTATAACTTCACGCATAATTCAATCGACCGAGCCTCCGGGCACCGAGACGTAGGGCTGTTACTTCCTCTGAGAAGGGCCCGAACTCGTAAATCTTGCGTGCACAACCTCATCGTAGCTAGGATCTTGCCTCCTCATACCTACCCCCTATTCTACTATCAGACTTAGAACCACGACACCCACCCCTGCTGCTATACATAATGGACCAATTACTAGAGCTCGCGCACGCCAATTAAATTATCAGATACTTTCGTTTCTTGGTAATGATTCTAATGTTCATGAGAATATGATGCTGCATAAATTGGATACATTTGTCTTGCTTACAAATAAAGGGCCTAGCTTGGACAAGAAGGATGAACATTGGAGCAAGATCAAGCATGGAGATGATGGCATGAGCAAGGGGAACAAGAACAGAGTTACAAGTGATGATTTCAGGACTTTGAAGCCACCATAATGAGTGCATGAAGCCTTGGACGAAATATACAAGATGTCACTTCATAAATTTCGTCCAGAAGCTATTATAGGTGCTGCGTCACCTTATTATTGGGCCAGGCCCATGTAATTTCGAAATACTTGAGTATAGACTGTTTTTAGAGTCCGTATGTTTGGGAAAACAAGAGTTATGGTTGGTTTCGGACCCCTCCTCCAAGGGCCACGAAATTCCCCCCTCTTCCTCCATATATACAGCCCTTAGGGCACCGTTTAGACTTTGGGTTTTGTTTAGATTAAAAGTTCGCCATAGCTGCAACTTCGCGTACTTTGTTTGTGTTCAACGACCAGACCAAGACGTCACAGAACCCCACCTTGATCAATAAAGGTTTCATCTTATATTTGCAATATCCAGATTGCAATCTTAGTTTCTTGCTTGTTCTTCGTTTGCTTGCAGGAAATAGACCTTCGTGGTCAGGTTGATCGTGCTCCGGCGTGGTCAATAACCTCTCGGAGTTGGTTTAGCGATTGCTAAGGCGCGATGTCATCGCACGTTTGTAGTCGGATCGTCAAAGTCTACTCCTCCGAAACGATAGCCACCATCTCATCGAAAGACGGGACACCTTCGCCTCTATCATGATGCCTGCCTTGATTATCTGCCAGCAAGATCGAAATAAAACCCCGTTGAAACCGTCTAGTCCTGACGCCTTCCCCTTGGGTGATGCCTGAACCGCAGCCTAGACCTCAGCTCAGTAGAATGGGTTGTCCAACCATTCTGCTTAGATGGACGACATCTCCAACTCGTCCCAGGTGATTGTGCAACCACAACGTTCCCTTGATCCCATGATCTTGCCAAAGCGATCATGTATGGTCACCTCCTTGTCGACATGAGCAGTTGCCACATGATCACCATTCTGCAGGGAGTGTATGAAGTTTTTCGAGCTCCTGGAGCAGATCTTTAAATTGAAAAAGGACGTGTTTGCATCCCCTGTCGGCAGCCAAGTGATCCTTGAAGATTGACATTTCCTTGCTTGCCGACAGCCGCAAGCCCGATCACACGTTGCTTTAGCATCTTCCACAGGTTGAATTCCACCGGCGAAAGGCACCTCCTCTCTTGTGCCATATCGAGGCGAGGATGATCTCATTGGCGATGTGAACTGAACTCTTGCATCGCTGAACAACGTGGAGCTCAAAATCTTGAGGTCACAGGCAACTCTGTGCATCTTGGTCTTGACTGTGACGAAAGCACAACCGCTTCCCCACCATATAGAACCGCCACATCGATCTCCAACCGTTGTGATTGGAAGCCTCAACAATAGTCGATTGACCATCTCCCGCCGCTCCTTGCTCATCGAGCTGCTATTCCTTGCTCATGGAGCCGCCACTCCTCTTCCTTGACGGTCGCCTTTGCCCAACTCATTTGTGTGGTGTGTCGTGTGTGCACGCAAATCATGGTGTGTGTGTGTGTGTGTGTGCATGGATATGGATGAGTGTGTGAATGTGATGCTGCTAAGTGTAATGGCTTGATGTTTTGCTTTTGGACATGCTGTTGCTTGATGTGTTGCGCTTCTAGATATGCTCCTTCTTCTTGCTTGAAGAACATGTGAAAAGTGAAAACTGCTAAAAGCATGCCAGGTTTAAAAAGGAGAGTTGTTCATGCTCAAAATGTCTAGAGTTAGAGATATATGCAACCTCCAAATTGTGCAATGTTTAGAATGTAATTGCATAAAAGGATTTGTGGGTATACATGTCATGTCAATTGCAACTTCCATTGATTGATGTGCTTGGTAAATGGAATCTATATCCTTTTATGATGCTCATATCGTTTTCGTGTTTATATTTACATCTAAAACAATACTCCCTCCATTTCTTTATATAAGGTGTATTTGTTTTTTCAAAAGTCAAACGAGTGCATGTTTGACCAAGTTTTTAGAAAAATATATCAATATACACAATACAAAGTTTATATCATTTGAATCATCATGAAAAGTAGTTTCATTTTGTATCTATTAGGTATTACAGATGTTATTATTTTATTCTATAATCTTGGTCAAACTTTCAAATGATTGACTTGCACGGAAATCAATACACCTTATATTCTGGAACGGTGGGAGTACAAAATAACTCGCATTGGTTAACCAACATAAACCAAGGGTCTTATAGACATTTCAGCATACAACTCATGTCACAATCTCATACTGCAATCTTTTAAAAGAACGAAACGGTGGGCAGTTTCCTGAAATCTGATTTTGGAGAATGTGGAACTGAAAAGATTCCCAAAATCTGCTTTTGGAGGGTATGAAGCCGAGAGTGGCCCTAGTTCGCACTTGGCCTCCAAATCCCAGAAGTTAACGGTCGAACGCCTCGTATTCTCTCTCACGCACACTGCCTGCGGGCCCGTGCACCCGCTCCCCTCCCCTGATTGCTGCGAAGTGCTCAAAACGCCCAGACCCTCCCGAAACTGATTTTTGAAACCTCATTCACAGGCGAGGAAAAAAAAAGAGGAAACCCTCCGATCCCCACCCTCTCCAATGGCCGCTCCGCCGCCGACGCTCACCCTGGCGGTTGAGAAGGGGCCACGGGAGGGGAAGGCCCGGCAGTGCAGCGCGGGCGCCGCCCTCCGCGTCGGTCGCGTCGTCAAGGGCAACGATCTCGCCGTGCGCGACGGGGGAGCGTCGCAGCAGCACCTCGTCATCGAGTTCCTCCCGCCGCCCGGCGCCGGGTGGGCCGTCTCCGATCTCGGGTCCTCCAACGGCACCCTCCTCAACGGCAAGCCCCTCGTGCCCTCCGTCCCCGCCCCGCTTTCCCACGGGGACCTAATCAAGGTCGGCGATTCGACCGTGCTCGCCGTCTCCATCGCGCCTGATTCGGATCCCAAGCCTGTCGCCAACCCCAGTTCCAGGCGCTCCTCGCGCCAGACGGCGGTGGTGACACCGATGGCGGCGGAGAAGCCCCTGGCGGTGACCCGCCGTGGCGCACGGAAGAAAGCGCCGCCGGCCGCCCAGCACCCCAGCACGCAGAAGGAAGATCCAGAGGCAGAGGGAGTGGCGGTGGATGAGAAGCCCCAGGTGGTTACGCGCCGGGGAGGACGGCAGAAGCTGGCTGGAGCGGAGCCCCTATTTGAGATTGAGGAGACTGTGGAGGCGCCTCGCCGTGGAGAGCAGAGGAAGCCCGTGGAGCCTTCTGCACCAGAGAATGAGGAGGTGGATAAGGAGGAGGCCACGGCGGCGACGCACCATGGCAGACGGAAGTATGCTGCGCAGGCCCCTGAACCAGAGAAGGAAAAGGAGGAGGCCACAGCGGTGACCCGCCGTGGCAGGCAGAAGAATGTTGTGGAGCCCTCTGAACCAGAGAAGGAAGAGGAGGAGGCCATGGTGGTGACACGCCGTGGCAGGCAGAAAAATGTTGCGGAGCCCTCTGAACCAGAGAAGGAAGAGGAGGCCACAGCGGTGACGCGCCGTGGCATGCTGAAGAATGTTGCGGAGCCCCCTGAACCAGAGAAGGGAAAGGAGGAGGAGGTCACAGTGGTGACGCGCCGTGGCAGACGGAAGAATGTTGCGCAGCCCCCTGAACCAGAGAAGGAAAAGGAGGAGCAGGCCACAGTGGTGACCCGCCGTGGCAGGCAGAAGAATGTTGCGCAGCCCCCTGAACCAGAGAAGGAAAAGGAGGAGGAGGCCACAGTGGTGACGCGCCGTGGCAGGCAGAAGAATGTTGTGCAGCCCCCTGAACCAGAGAAGGAAAAAGAGGAGGCCACAGTGGTGACGCGCCGTGGCAGGCAGAAGAATGTTGTGGAGCCCCCTAAACCGGAGAAGGAAGAGGAGGAGGAGGCCCCGGTGGCGACAAACTGTAGAGGGAGGAAGAAGAATGTGGTGACGGACGCCCCTCCGCAATTGCCTCCGAAGATAAGGTCCGTAAGGGGCCGTGGCAAAAAGGCTGGTGCAAGCGACATGGTTCTTGAGGATGTGGAAGAGAAGGGAGGAAATGAGTTGACTGTATCAAGAGCTCGTCCTGAGGACCTGCTCGTTTCGACGACATTGAAGGGTGTTAAGGCTCAGAAGAGGGATAAGGGGGCATCTGGGGATGGAGACGTAGAAGGGGCTGCAGTGTCATTGGAGGAGAAAGTGCCGAAGGGGAGGGCCAGTGCTCGGCTTGCCGCTTTCGATAATGGTGCCAATGCGGCTGCAGCGCCCATTGAAGAGATGGAGGAGGCTGTGGATGCAACGCTCCGAGGGAGGCAGAAGAAGGCCGTTGAACCTCATGAACCAGAGAAGGACGACGAGGAGGAGGCCATGGTAGTGACACGTCGCGGGAGGCGGAAGAAGAACATGGAACCTCATGAACCAGAGAAGGAAGAGAAGGAGGACAGAGCCCCAGTGGTGATGCACCATGGCGCAACGAAGAAGAATGAGGCGGCAGTTGCTCCTGTATCACTGCCTCCAAAGAGGAAGTCTGCAAGGGGCCGGGGCAGGCCTACAAGGGCCAGTGCAATGAACACAGTTCTTGAGGAGGAGGAGCAGGGGGGAAATAAGTTGAGTGCGTCAAGAGCACGCACAGGGAAGCCACCGACTTCGACGACGGTGAAGAAGGGGGATAAGGCAGCAGCTGTGGATGGAGAGGTCAAAAGAACTGCAAAGGCGTTGGAGGAGAAATTACCAAAGAGGAGGGCCGTTGCTAAGCTTGCTGCTAACAATATCTCTTATGCGGCTGCAGCCGAGCCCACTGAAGAGATGGAGGAGGCTACAGAAGCGTCTCACCACGGGGGGCAGAAAGCCATGGAGCACCCTGAACTAGAGAATGATGAGGATGCCACCATGGTGACACGCCGTGGGGAGAGGAAGAGGGCTGCTATGGTGAAGCGCCGTGTTGCTGGGAAAAAGGATGTGGTGGCAGTGATGAGGTCTGGAAGGGGCCGAGGAAGGGTTGGAAGGACTAGTGCAAGGAATAACGTTCCTGAGGAAGACATCATGGTGGTAGACAAGGAAAATGAATTGCCTGTGCCAAGAGAGCTGGCAGGGAATCTGCCAGTTGCGACTGCGGTGAATGGGGGTGAGGATAGAGAAGTCAAAGAAACCAAAAAAACAGTGGAGTCCGAATTGCCAAAGGGGAGGGCCAGTGCCCAGTCTTCTTCCGACAACAAGAGTGAGGAGGAACAGGGTGGTGCGAACGGTTCTTCTAGAGTTGCCAAGGGTGGAACGAATGGTTCTTCTAGAGTTGATTCAGGATCTAATGGAATCCCCAACACAACAAGCAAATACAGAGAGGTACAGTAAACATGCAAGTCAATGAGGTAATATAGTTATCGATATTCTCGAATGATGTACTTATCTTTAATTATCTGTTGCAGGATAGAAAACTGAAGCCGTACTCGACTCCCTTTGATGTCAGGCTGGATAGAGCTCTGAAGAAATACTCTGCATAAGTTACTGCTTGCTAAGTTTAAGAGTTAAAAATGTGTTATGATTGTGTGGATAGGTTCTGTTTCTACTCTGTAGGAAGAATGACTCGTAGATTTTGGAGTCTGAATCCAACTGAATTTTGTGTACATTGAAATGGAGATGCATGTTTTGTTCCTATGCCTGATACAGAAGTTCAAGAAAAATTAATGCTTGTTTGTGTTTTTACTTTGCAAATGTTTATTGGGAAGATGCTTTGGTTGTTATTCTTCTTTCCCTTTCTATGTTCTTACTTCCTATATTCGTATTTGGTATGACACTGAGGAGGGACTGAACTTGATGTGTGTGCTTACCAAGAAGGTTGTCGTCACCTTGGTTTTGCTGGGAGTTTGACTGAAGCAAAGAAGGCAAGATCAAGATAGTCGTGTCTGCTACTTCTAAAAAAAAAGATAGTCCTGTCTGCTTCCCAGTTAGGACTTGTTGTTTCATTTTGATGTATTCTTTCCTTCATCCTTTTTCCCTACTCACACTTCAAGATGCATTATATTCTTTTTTGAGGAAATTCAGCATTCTTGGCTACTTTTTCGCTCAAACTGTTCAAATATCGTTCACCTGGTTTGACCGCTTATTCAATACCTTGAGATGACTTTACTCGTTCAGTTACAGGACTGACCTAGAGGGAACAACAAAGACAGGACACCAAAGCCAAGGAAGGATGAAATTCGATATTTGACTGGATTGCTAAAGATACTATGATCCAACTTGGAGTTATTCCGCAGAATATAGGTGCGAATTTTTCAGTGTATGATAAAAAGTGGCTCTTGCACTCTTCACTGACTGTCATTGACTTCAAAGAGCTCTGAGAGGGTTCTAACAACTTTTCAGTTTATCCAATGTTCTGAGAACTTTTATCCAAGCCATGTTGCCCTAATATAGCCTTTTGTCAGATTTTCTCTTGTTTATTGTGAAGCCATATTTATGGCATGATCAAGGCAGTCCTGGCTATAATACGAGACTTGAGCTTTGTAAACTATACTGATTTACTTAGTTCTGTGTTCAAAACTCTAGGAGATTCACTTCACTTCCTGTTACACATGTGAAACTGTACACAGGGATTGTGAACTCAATTTTGGTAGAAAAGAAGAAAAATAGATTGCCCACACATTTTGTACGCATTCAAAACTCTAGAAGACTTCACTTCCTGTTAATCTTTAAATTCTGCTTGAGGTGCTGCTGCTGAAAGTTAACTGTATTGAGTTTGATGTGTGGATAGAAGTCGTTCTAATTTGTCTAGGAGCAATGTCTCGTAGATCTAGATTGTGGATCCAATTTAATTTTTTCTACATTGAATTGGAGAGGCATGTTCCTTGCCTGTGCTGTAAATAGAAATGCCAAAAAATTGCTTGCATGCGTCTGTATACAATTGCGAATAATTCCGAGGAAGATGGTTTGGCTATCGCCCTTGCTTCCATGTTTAGTACTCCCTCTGTAACCTTTTTATACCTAAGAGGTGTTATAGAAGTGTACAGAGGGAGTATGTCTTACCAATAGGGTTACTGAAGTTTATGCAAAGCGCCTACCGAGAAGTCCAGAGCCACCTTGATTTAGCCGAAAGTTGACTCAAGCAAAGATGGCATGATCAAGACAGTCCTGGTTGCTTCACAGTTAGGATTTCGTGTGCATTATGAGGTCTCATCGATTTATGCTTTCATTCCTTGCATCATATTCTTTCTGAAAGAAATTCTACATATCTGTGTTGGCTTACTGTTCGATTAAACTGGCTGAATGTTCACTTGGTTTAACTGCTCATTCAAGTTCTTGAGACAACTGCTTATTCAGTTACAGGACTATTAGAGAAAACACCAAAGGAAGGATATCAAAGGCGAAGGTTACGGTATCAAAGGTGAAGGTTACAACAGAAGGTAATATGATCTAGTTTTTTCTTGAAGCAATTTTGCAGAACATAGGTGTGACATTCTTTTCAGTTTATGATCAGAAGTGGGCTCTCATGCCCTGCCGTTGATTCCAAAGATTGGTTTGGGTGTTCTTCCAAGTCATTATAAATTGTCATCCTTGATTCCTCATTCTGCGAAGTCACTTGATTTGTACATGTACTTTTCTGTTCATTGCCAAATTATTTCACCTGCCATGCTGCAAGATATTTGTGCTTAAATAGCAAAATTGTCGCTTTACCGAAAAAGGCTTTCGCCCCGCTTTATATATAAAGCAAACCGTCCAGACCACAATATCCAACCAGAGTTACAACAAACACACACACAAACGCGAAAAGTCCGCGAATACGAATAGTACAACAAGGGTTAGTGCTGAGGGCATAGCTCAACAAGCCCAGAAAGTAAAAACAAGGACAACAAGCGAGATCCCAAGGGACGATCCAAGGGCCTGCGCCACACGGAGGGCCAAGGGCCTAGTCTGGCTCCGGGGGTGGGGGCGGAGGAGGCGGCGCCACGCGGAAGGCCATCGCGCGAAGATCTGCGAGAAGGGTGTTGATGGCGTCCCGATCCTGGGGCCGGCTAAGCGGCCGCCAAAGCTGCAAGTAACCACAAAGTTAGGCTTGTCATTCAGAAATTGTCGCTTTCACTTAAGCTCTACGAGGTTCACTTACTTCCTATCACACGTGACAACTGTACATAGGGACTATGGAATTAGTTTTGGTAGGAAAAGGAGACAGATTATTCACAAATTTTGCAATAGTACGAAAGTTGAAAGACATAATACTACAAAGAGCATAGAAACGTGCTTGTGCATCTTATGAACTTGAAGAACATGATGCTGAACCGTCGATTCATCAAACTGTTGGAAAAACCGCAGTTCAATCCTAAATTAAGTATCCACCAGACATCAGAAAGAAAAATAGAAATCTGCCACCCTTGGTTGGGCGTCCAAGACAACCCGAATTCAAAACTGAATTTGACAGCTCGAGTTGAACTGAAATATTGGTGTGTGGAATTAAACTTTGTGGGTTGAATGGCCTCCCACATCCGCTTGATTATGCAGCGTGACTACTACTCTGCTAGTCCTGTTTCTATGAATCCAGCATCCACTGTTGGCTCTCTTTCCTGCATAAACTTTCCCTAGGTTTGTATCGAACAGTATGCTTCGATGTGTTAGCTGGATTATCGGTTTTGGGCGGACCCATGACCAATTCCTGCATATGTTGAGAGTATGGCAATTCTTTCAAGCAACAACAAACATCACTTACTAATCGATTGCGTGTTTGCAAGACAAGTCTGGCACGAGATGGGAGAGATGACCGGACGCCCAGGGCTTGAGCCTCTGCAGGATGAGACCCTTAAGGAATGGTGCGTAAGGCAAGACCAAGACTCAAGGCACCGGAGGTCGACAAGAGCAAAATGTATCCTCGCCATGTGGACAATATGGAAGCACCGTAACGACATAGTTTTCAATGAAGCTACCCCCTCACTCGCAAGAGCTTTGGAACGCATAAGGGAGGAAGGAAAGCTCTGGGCAAAAGCAGGATTGTTTAAGGAAGATACTACAGGCTTCGAGGAGCTAGGTAGCAGGTGGGGCACTCAGGAGTAATCTGTCTAGATGTAGGGTGGACTAAGGTGGTGTTGGGGCATCCCCACATGTATAAGTTGTAAAAGTGGACTTTTGGGAGCCTACCTCCCCTTATTCTATAAAAAATGATACGCACACTCGTGCGTATTCGAGAAAACAACAATTTTTGCACAAAATCCTTTGTTTGTCAGAAGTTGCCATGTGTTCTGTGAATAAGTTGTCATACAAAATGCTCACAATTGCAATGTCCTACAGCGAATGTTCGCTGACTACTGTTTTTTTCCCTTACGAAAATGAGGCTAACCCTGAACTCTGCATTGATTGAGGCCAAAGAAATCAGTTTATATAAAAGAAAAACCTTAGACCATCCGTATTGGACCTTTGCTTGTGTCAGCATCTTCACAATTCTATCATGAATTCTGTAACTGTGGACCCTATAATTCACCGGTCATGCGACTTGCGCCCAAACATCAACATAAAAATGCGGACTGTCTATTTGACATTTGACTGTTTTTCAATTCAACAACATTCAAAAAACTTGACAAATGAACAGCTGACACCTGTACGACCACAAAATCAGCCGACAACACAAAAAGGACGCCAAAACGGGTCGGGCAAAACATCTAACCCGGTAACCCTGGACAACTAACCACTCCAGAAAAATCTGGGAACAACCCCTCTTGATCTCCAGGACCACAGCTTGTGCCCAGTTTGCAACACACAAAAAGGGCCAAAACCCCTCCCACAAACCAGTCGAGAGATCTCACCTAACAGCACAAAGAGCAAATCAGAAGGGGGGAGAAAAGAAGAAGGGAGAACATGGAGACGGCCATGTGCGATGGGGGAGAAGATTTTGAACCTGATGAGGAGCAACAAAGAAGAACATCATAGGGAAATCAGCATCACGATCCACAGGTCAGCAACAGTCCCAACTGCTCACCATCTTCTCTCTCCACCATTCACATGAACAAATCAGGAGGGATTTTCTTCATCTGCAAGAGATTAGATCAACATCAGCTGTAATTCTGGGAAATAACATAATTTTTGTGATCAATTACAAAGACATCATCAAGGGAAAAACATTGAAAAACTGTAGTCGTTCCAATGAAAAATACAGTACAATCCCAGTGTGAATTTCCAGTCAAAAGAAACATGAAATACAACAATTACATGGAGACATCATCAAGAAAATACTTACAGTCAAAATAAACATGGAAATACAGCAATTACGAATTTCCAGTGTGAATTACATGCTTTTTGTGTGATCATTTACAGAGACATCAGCATGGAAAAAAACAGTGTAAGTTTCAGAAAAACTTAAGTAATTTTTACATTGGAACAACCAGTGTAAATCCCAATGTAAAATCCAGTGTAAAGCCCAATGTAAGTGTAAATCCCTAGTAAAATTACAATGTAAGTAGCTGGTAATTTCCAGTATAAATCCCAGTGTAAAATACTACTGTAAGTAACTTGTAATTTCCAGTGTAAATACATGTTTTACATGTTTCCAGTGTAAGTAGATCCTAGTGTAAAAACTACTGTAAGTAACTTGTAATTTCCAGTGTAAAATACAGTTTATACACTGTAAGCAACTAGGAACTTCCAGTGTAGGCAGGTAGAAACTTATATAATTCAAACTACAGTAATAAAAAACAGAGGTAAATGCATTGAAAGTACATACTAAGTAGAGCTAGAGCAAGAAAATATATTCAGATTACAAACAAAGCAGACAGACTTTACAAACATTAACAACTATTTCTAAAAGCTTGGTTCCTGATGATTACGCTAACACTGACATTTTCTTTTCAAATGTGTCAGGAGAGGAGCATGACGAGGGCAGTAAATGAAGAGGCTAAAGTTGGGACAAAGGAAAGTAGAGAAAGCAACAATCATGAAACAAATGAAGACGTCCTCATCAGACAAGTCAACTTCAACAGATTTAAGCTTGTTGGCGAAAAAGGACACTGGAGGGATACTGGTAAGATTGAAATGAGAGAGGATAAAATCACGGCCAGCCTCAAGATCACAAACAAGTGGCTCACCATCTACTGGGAGGTCAAGGATGTCATGGATATCATACTTAGTTAAGGGGATGAATTTCCTTTTCAACTGAAACTCAGAAGCAGGAACATCAAACCTAGATGCAAAGCCACTTAACAAGCCTAAGAGGAACCTCGGTACGGACAAAATTGAGGAGACAACCCAAGCCATAATTCTGAATAACACCCTTGTACCTAGGACACATGCCATCAACAACTGTTGAGAAGAACTTTCCAGAATATCTAGTGAATGTTGAACAAACAGGGAAATCAGAAGATCGTTTCTGCCTCTACAAAAAAGGATAATAAGAACTTCATTAATAATCCAAAATACACTAAAGATACAAAGGGGAAACCCCAGCAAAAGAAACATCAAACAAGCACTAAAAGATAAGAAGAGACAGGAAACAGAAACACAAGAAGAGAAAAGAGACTTACAACATTCCTTCTACAAACAGATGATAATTTCCTCTTCAGGTACTTGACTTTCTGTACAAAACAAATACATAAACATCAAACCAACATATAAAAGAATAAAATAATCAGAAAAAGATAATCATTAAAAATAAAATTAGATCAAAAATAAAACTTACATTATTCACATTGAAATTGTAAAGGGCTTTATCAAACTCTTCATCATCACCAGAGAAATCCTGAAAAGAAAAAATTCAGACAATAAGGACAACAATTAAGAAAATGAAAAACAGAAAAAACACACAAGGAAAATGAAAAGAAGGAAAGAAGACAAAAATAACTACCAAAGACATAGCGTTCTCATCAGCAAAAACATTAGGCACGAAAAGATCTTTTGAAGAATCAGCACTCTCAACTGAAGAAACTAGCGGAACATCCTTGGGACAGACTTTCCGTAGTCTGCCCATTGAGATACTAGCTGAAAAACAAGAGAGAAAATGGGACTCGATTATAGAGACATTGGAAGTGCAAACCTGTATAAATTTACAGCAATAATCTAAGAGAAATTTACACTGCAAGAGAACAAACTACACAGTAAATATGAATAAAATTATACTGTAAAAAGGGCATCAGGTTACAGTGTAACTATAAAAATACAAAGTACAAAGTAATTATGGGTAAAATTACACTGAAAAAGGGCAACGGGTTGGAGTGTAAAATGCCATTGGATTGCAGTACAAAAATTATGGGTACAATTACACTGTAAAAGGGCATAGGATTGCAGTGCAAAAACAGTACAACCTACACGGTAATTATGGGTACAATCACACCAAAAATGGACATTCGAATTGCAGTGTAACTACAGTACAAACTACAAAGTAATTATGGGTAAAATTACAGTGTAAAAGGTCAACGGGTTACAGTGTAAAACGCCAT
The DNA here is from genome assembly GCA_011799875.1 of Thinopyrum elongatum. Classification (NCBI taxonomy): domain Eukaryota; kingdom Viridiplantae; phylum Streptophyta; class Magnoliopsida; order Poales; family Poaceae; genus Thinopyrum; species Thinopyrum elongatum. Next base: position 185,843,834 of record CM022299.1, on the reverse strand, counting down.
CAGATTGCAGTACAGAAATTATGGATACAATTACACCGTAGAAGGGCATAGGATTGCAGTGTAAAAACAGTACGACCTACAGTAATTCTGGGTACAAATACACCAGAAATGGACATTCGAATTGTAGTGTAACTACAGTACAAACTACACAGTAATTATGGGTGAAATTACTGTAAAAAAAGCATCGGGTTACAGTGTAACTACAGAGTAACTACGTGATAATTAAGGGTAAATTTACACTGTAATAAGGCATAAGACTACACTATAAAAACAGGGTTAATCTATGCAGTAATTATAGAGAAATTTACACCACTAAATTAAAGTGAAAATTACACTACAAAATTTACAAGTACGCATCGGATTACAGTGAGAGATCAAGAGAAACTACACAGGATTTAAACTGTAATTAAGTGAAAATTACACTCCAACCTACACAGAAATATACATGGGATTACAGGGGTCAAACTACACTGTAATAAGGCATCAGACTACACTATAAAAACAGGGTCAATCTAGGCAGTAATTATAGAGAAATTTGCACCACTAAATTAAAGCGAAAATTACACTACAAATTTACACTGTAAATACGCATCGGATTACAGTGAGAAATCAAGACAAACTACACAGGATTTAAACTGTAATTAAGTGAAAATTACACTCCAACCTACACAGAAATATACATGGGATTACAGTGTAATTAAGTGAAAATTACATGACAAAATACAATGTAAAATATACATGGGATTGCAGTGTAAATACATGACAACCTACACAGAAGATTAAAGGGATATAATTACACCACAAACTAGGGGGGGGGGGGGGGGGATACACTGAAAAAAGAGCACGGTTCCCCCGACTAATTACAAGACAATATACACAGAAAATAAGCTGAACAAAACACCTTGGCGCCTTCAGAAAAAGGATGGCAATGTGACCAAAGGATAGAATGTGACAAAATTAGGCGTAACTAAAGGACAAGTGTACCACACAGTAATTAGGGGGCAAGTTTCACAGTAAATACTACAAGATACACTGGGAAATAGTGCAAAAAGGGGTACAAATATAACTACAGCACAGCTACATATGGCGCATGAGGTAGCAGTGAAGCTCTACAGGACAAGTTGCAGGGAAGATATAGGGCAACTAATAGCACAGCAGAACTTCATGCACATATCTCTTCAAAACCTTGGTCTAACAAGCATGAAATTCAGGAGGGTACACAAAAAAGGAAACAGAGACATAGAGAAGTTCAGTAACCATCGGAATGAACAACATCATGGGACAAAAACGTTACAACATGCAGAAATTCAGGAGCTATAACCAGACCTCGATCTTCAGAAACAATCTACGGATCCACCACTGAAAATTAAAGCCTACTACGCCTGCCTCCACATCTACAGCAGGAGAACTTATCCTCTACGGCTACCTACACATCAACAACGAGAACCCAACCGGGAGGGAATTTGGTCTGCGTCCACAACAAAAACAGGGGACCACGGCATGGAGACTACGCATGGCGCACTGCAGCCTCCTACCAAAACTCACGCGCACAACCATGGCGGACTAGAACACCACGACAACGACATGCACATCCCGCGGACCAAAAAATCACATACCACGGATCCACGAAACCAAGAATCACCTAGATCTGGAACTACACGGCCACGAAAAGCATGGGCAAAGCTCGAGAGACAAGGACAACCAACCAGTGCAGCCCGCGGACGAAGAGAAGAAGAGGAAGAAATCAGTATCCTGCGGTGGATGAGCTCGAAATCGCCATGAACAGAAGCAATCGCCTCCCCCTCCTCCGCTGCTCGAGCTCTCTCCCTCTGCCTTATCGAAATGAGAAAGGGGAACGACCGGACACCCCGCTCCCAAATTCAAAAAAGACAAAAACCAACAGTGCCCGGCCGGGACGAGGCGGGGCCGAGGAAAACGGGCGGAAGCAGAAAACCACGCCCGATAACAAAAACCAACCCGAAAAACAGCATAAACCAACAGGACCGAGCGTGAATCTCAGCGCAAGATCGAACGGATAGAGATTTGAATTACAACGAATTGAAAAACAGTCGACTGTAAAATAGCAAATTTACCAGCCAACTTTTATGTAAAAAACTTTGGCAAGACTGCATAGGCATGAACCGACAACAAAACACACCCTCAAGGTAACACTACATCTACTTGATCTCTCGTATAGGTCTAGAGGGTTGCTGCGAGCCTGGCGACAAGCTCCTTGGTAATGGAGGGGCAACTCGTTGTCAGATGCTCGTAACCATCGCTCGCTAAGACCGCTCTCAAGTTGGCAGGCGAGCTGCAGAGGAACGCAAAGACGGCCTCCTTGAGTCGCGGGTATTGGTGCTGCTCGGCCAATGCCAGGGTCGTCGCCGCCGTGGCCGCGTCGAGGTGCCTGCACAGCTCGTCCTGGCAGACAAGCTTGAGCCTCTCCATGTCGTATCTGTCCGCCGCGACGAGCAGGTGCTGGGCCATGGCCGTCTCTTCGTTCCTGGTCGTGGTGGGCAGCTCGTCGGTGTAGATGAAGTGGAGCAGTGCCCGGAACACGGCCGCGTCCATGTCCTCGATGTGCACGCACCTCATATTGTTCTCCTTCATGGGGCCGACGAGCTCTGCCTTGAAGACTGGTGACCGAGCAGCAAGGATGCACCGGTGCGCCGCGAATGTCTCGCGGCCAACCTTGAACGACACGTCGCTCCCCTCCTGATAGGAAAGCATCTGTGAAAGGTGCCGGGGCAGGGCGGGCGGCGGCACCACTACGGCCGGCTCCGCGCGGACCTCGTTCACGAAGACGGCAAGGTCGCACCGGACGCTGAAGCAGTCATCCCTGAGATAGCTTGAGCTCTCCAGCTCGGACCTCTTGACGAATCTGTCGAAGCTGAGGGAGCTGTCGCGCTTGGTGAAAGTGCACTCGTCTTTGGTGAAAGCACACAAGGGAAAATACTCCGTGGCGTGTAAAAAGCACTTTGCGGACCGGGCAAGCTGAGCTTGACTTTTGCATGCACGACGTCGACGCCCGTGGCGACCATGGTGCATTCGAGCTGCATGGATATGTAGCCTGCGCTACCCTGGTCGCAGCCGTTGGGGTAGTACTTCATGCGCCAGGTGTGGCCTCCAACCTGGAACTCTCCGGAGGCGACATGCTGGCCCCTTTGGAGCATCATCTTCGTCCGCGAGTAGCCTTCGATCTTGAGCACGTGGTGCCCGCTCGTCTCCGAGACGACGATGGCCGAGGCGGAGGGCGTGGAGCTCGGCATCGTTGTCGACGGGAGAGAATGTTGTGGCGGTTGGCGTCGAGGGTGAAGCGAATTCACGAACTCCAAGCACGTCCCCATGAACCACCGGTGGCGGTGATGTTGCTGTCGCTGAATCACGATCGCCGTGGTTTTGTTTAGCTTGTCTTCGCAGACCAACTTTAGCCTTGCCACCTGATATCTGTCCGCCGCCGAACTTAACTGCCGTACCACGGCAGGCACGTCCTCTTGCCCGGCCATGTCCGGCAACGAGTCCGTGTATATGAAGTGGAGCAAAGCCTGGAACGCCGGAGCATCCATACCGTCGATCTTGACGCATGTATCCGCCTTGTGGCCGGATAGCTCCGCCTTGAAGACCGGAGACCGTGCCGCGAGCATGCACCTGTGTGCACCGAACGTCTCGTCGCCGACCTTGAACGCCACGTCGGCGCCGTCCTTGGTGCGAAGGAGGCGGGCGAGGTGGACGCGCAGGTCGGGCTCCGGCACATCAAGGAAAGTCTCCTCCACGCAGAGGCCCAGCTCGCTCATGACATCGACGTCGCACCGGATGGCGAAGCCGTCGTCCTTCAGGTGCGCCGAGTTCTCCAGGTCGAGTCGCTTGACGAAGCGGGGGAAGGCCCACCCCTCGTTAGGTCCCGTCGACGGGAACGTTCGTATCTCGCTGCTGCTGGTGATGTGTTCCGGCACCGGCTCGCCGCCCGTGTCAAGAAGGCTGAAGCGGAAGCGCGCCTTCACGGCTGCTGCCTTGGTGTCGGGGTCGACGAGAAGGCTGACGGAGATCCAGTCGGCATGCTCCTTGGCGGAGCCGTTGGGATAGTACTTGACGCGCCAGGTGCGGCCGCCGATGGGGAAGCCGCAGGACAGGACGTGGTCGCCGGTGGCCACCATCGCCTTCGTGTGGGAGTATCCGTCGATTCTCAGGAAGTGGTGCCCCTTCGCCTTCACCATGCCAACGATGGTCGAGGTCTTCATGGCGGCGACAATGAAGTGATCGGATCGCGGGCACAGGGTTTTCTAATCCCCTGTTACAACCGGCTGGTGATAGCTACGCGGTTTGTTTACCGGCGAATCTGATCTCCGACTCCGAGAGAGGGTAGCAGTGCAGTACTTGCCAGGAAACCGGCTTGCCTACGCGGAGTCGATGATACGAACAACGGAACAAGATTTTTTTCAACAACTCGTATCTATCCCGTACACGAGTTTTTTTTTTTTTTTTTGGAAACAAGGCAAAAGATAGATTTGCCATTTTCATTGTATATTGATTAAGGGAGAAGGTTTAGACTTATGCCCGCAACACGGGGAAGAAAACAACTACTCTTGCGTACATTACTCAAGTATTTCGCACCCGCTAGAACCCAAAGATGGGCCTCTTCCTTGATCCTCCCGACAATTAACATGGTGGGTGCGGCGGTGTTACGGAAAACTCTCGCGTTGCGTTCTATTCCAAATCTCCCAAGATACCAACATCATCAACGAAGTGAGAGCCTTCCAGTGCGGTCTTGTATTGTTCACTGTATCAGTCCACCAACCTCTCACCAAGGTGGCATTTGCCCAAGCCAAAGTAGAGAAATCCAGGAGGCCGAGCCAGTTGGTGATCTCGGTCCAAATACGGGTCGTGAAGCGGCATTGGACAAGAAGGTGCACAATGGACTTAGGAGCTTGCTTGCAAAGAGAGCAAAGACCGCAGTTTAGCCATCCACGACGACTTAGTCTATCGGCTGTCCGAATCCTGTTTTGTAAGACCAACCAGGCGAAGAACTTGCACTTTGGGGGGGGGGGGGGGGAGGACCCTTCCAAACGGTTGTCAGCATGGTCGAGATGGTAAGACCCTCAAATTGCGCCTTGTAAGCCGAGGACGCAGAGTACACGCCATCGACAAAGAGCTTCCAAGTAATTGAATCGCGAACCCCGTCCATGAGAGTGATGTCAGCGAGCCTTTCCCAAAGCATAACCACTTCCTGGATGTGTGTGAGAGAGATGCCCTGCTGGGTATTAATTTGGGTAATCTGTTGTCTGTCAACGCCTTTCTCACCGAACAAGACTTCTTGCGCGAGAGCTCAAAAATCTTGGGCGCAATATCCATCGGTCTGAGCCCCTCCAACCACGGAGATTCCCAAAACTTGACCGTGTTTCCGCCCCAACAGTTACTCTTGTGGCAGCATCAAACAAATTCAGGTCCGCGGAGAAGAAAATTGTTGCTCGGGTTGTGCCTTGGCGCAGTAGGCACCGCTCCTCGGCTGGGAAAGCGGTCCTCATCAATTCGAGCTTATCGAGTCTACCTACATTTATTATGGGCTTTTACCGTCTTTTTGCGTCTAACCATAAGGCTTCTGACAAAGACTAGGGTGCTTTTTATTGGAACTTGGCGGATAATAACAAACCCAAAAACCTTGGGGGGTTGGGATTACTAACATGTCTATCATGAACAAGTGCCTCAAAAGAAATGGTGGTGATGTATCTTTAGTGAGCCACCTGAGACTCTTTGAGTCAATATTCTGAAAGCAAAGTACTTCCCAACTTCCTCTCCGTTTTTCGCTTCCACTAGAGGTGGCTCCCAATTCTAGCGGGCTCTTGGGTTGGTCCGCGATGAATTTAGAAGCTTGGTCAAATTTGTGGTGGGTGACAACAAGTCTACCAGATTTTGGCTTGATTGGTGGGTTGGCGATGGCCCTCTAGCTAGTTATTTCCCTGTCCTCTTCTCTTATGTTGTTGATCCCTTAGGCACCATCACGGAGCTGGCTTCTCGTGACTGGGATCTAGGTTTTAGACGGGCCCTGTCTCCTGTAGAGTTGGATCTCATTGCCTGTTTCCCCGTGCTTTCGGAGACTCCCGATTCTATCACCTAGCCCCATTCCTCCTATAGCCGTTTCTTAGTTAAGTCTCTTTATTCCCGCCTCTGTGCTGGGTGTCAGGACAATCGTTTCAAGGCTATTTGGCGTTCCCGGATCCCACTGAAACTTAGGATATTCCTTTGGCAAGAGATCAAACGTAAACTTCCTGCTAGTGACCAAATCATTAAGTGGCATGGTAATGCCAATGCGGCTTGCGCTGTTTGTGGAGAGACCGAAGACATGGAACATATCGTGTTTAATTGCGTTCTGGCCAGGTTTGGTTGGAGTTGTGTTCACTCCTGGCTTAACTGTAATTGGGTCACCGGGAGCTGTGTGGATCTCTTGAATATTGCAAATTCTCTAGTTGGACGAGTGGCCCGTGTCTTCTGGTTCGCCTTTGCTGCTTTTGCTTGGGTTTGTGGACCACTAGAAACAAGTTTACTATTGAACATATTTTTTCTAACTGTTCAGTTGATTGTCTTTTCAAAATGGCTGCCCTTTTACAGCAACGGGAGCTGTTGTCTAAACTGACGGACACCAACGTGCTCACCGACTTCATTTTCAAGATCCGTGCGTCTGCCTGCAACCTTCGTCTTGCCGTCCAATTTAGCCAGCCCCCTGGAGTGTGAACCCCCTGGTTATGTTCTCTTTCTTTTCCATTAGGCCTACGTGCCTTTTGCCGTGATGGTTGTATTAAATCTTCGTGCTGATTTGCTACTACTGTTGCTACTCTGTGATTTGGCTTGTTGGGCTTTATCTATAAAGTCGGGTGATACGTCTTTTCTCTAACAAAACGTATTAGTCTATCACGAAGAATGAATTATTTAGCTGCCCAGCTACATATCTACTCACATGTAAAATTACCTGTCACAGTCGGACATCAGATAATATTACCTTTCACTCGCGAGTCTTTCATTGACGACCAACAACAATAGAGAATTACCGAACACCGCTACAATAGAAAATTGCATGTTTCAGCATCAGCATACGACGGCACATACGCTCCTTCATGGCCAATCTATGGAAAAAATGCGCGCTCACAGGGGGACACCAGCTGGAAGCGAGCCGGCCAATTCGTTCGTGGCTAGAAATCAATTTGGAGAGACCAATTTGATGATGTACTGAGCTGGTCTGATGAGTCAGATATGCAAGTCCAGTAATTCTAATGGAAGCAAGGTAATCCTTCTGTTCACTAGTGTAGTTTCTACACTAATATAGTTTCTACATTAGTGAACAGAGGTAGTACTATACTGGTTTCCGTCTAATATACAGATCTTTTCTTACACGCTCCCGGAGAGCAACGCACTCCGACCCGGACGGCTCTCCGCGCGTCTCCACTCTGACCCGGCGGCCTCGCGCGACACCCTGGCCCTCCCGGACGGCTCTCCACGCGTCTGCCGCCCGTCGCCCTGCGCCGGCCAACGCCGCCCTACTCCGACCTGGACTTCTTCATCATCCATCGCCTCCGCCGCTTCTGCCGTTTGCCTCACCGGCCCTGTCGTCGGCTGCGGCCCCGTCGCCGGCTGGGTCGGGCTTGCCGGTTGCCTCGTGCACGCCGGCTGGGTCGGGCTCGTCGGCTGCGTCGGCTCGCCGGCTGGGTCGGCCTTGTCGGCTGCCTTGGGCCGGCTGTGCCGTCGTCGCTGGCTTCATCTCGGACTCCGCCGTCACCCCGCCTCCATCGAGTGGTGTCCCCGACCTCGCGCGCGATCGGATTGATCACCCGCCCGCCCGCGATCCGCCTCATCTATGCAGTGCGACCGATCTAGCCCGTCGGTTGCGCGCGACTCCGAAGTTCCCGTGAAGACTGTCCCGAGTATAGCGCGCCCCTCCACCGATCGAGCATCTGGCTGCCGCTGCGTCACCCCGTCGGGCCGCAGCGCCGCCGCCCCGTGGTTCTCCCCGCGGCTGCACCGACTCGCTCGTCGCCGCTGTGTCGCCCCTTTGGGCCGTAGTGCCGCGATACACGGTCCACGCCGCCGCTTCGAGGCCGTCCTAGCGGTTGCACCAACTCGCGCTCCGCCGCTGTGCCGCCCCTTCGGGCCGTAGCGCCATGGCCCGCGGTCCCCGCCGCCGCCCCGAGGTCTTCCCGCCGTCGCCTCGACCCGCCTGCTGCCGCTGCGTCGCCCCTTCGGGCCGTAGCGCCGCGGCCCGTAGTCCACTCCACCGTCCCCGCTCGTCGACTTCGCGTGGTATGCGTCACGCCGCCTCCCTTGGCGCGGGAACGCCACCGTCCGCGCCGGTCTTTGTCAGGCTGTCGGGTTCCTCGTCTACTTCGAGCACCGCCGCCGCGCTCCTAACCTAGCCGTCGTCGCCGCCGTCAGGCCGCCGCCGCCGCCGCTACCCCCGTAGCCACCGCCGCCCGTCCACCCCTTCGTCGTCATCTTCCCCGACCACTTCGACTGCTCCGACCACCGTTGGTAACATCGGCCCCATGCCGCTTGGCACCGCAACCGTCGTCGAGTCCTCTTCTCTACTGGCCTCTCTGACTCCTCGACATGGCGTACAACTCGTGCAGGTCCCCTGTCTATGCATGCCCGGTGCTGGCAACACGATGTGTGCCTTTGTCCATGACGTGTCCCCGGGCCTGGCAAGCCTGGTGCGGCGCTTCGTCAACTTCGTCTTCGTCTGTCTACGCATGCCCGGTGCTGGCAACGCCGATGCGTGCCTTCGTCCACGACGTGTCCCCGGCCTTGGCAAACCCGGCGTGACGCGTCGTCAACATCGTCTTCTTCCAGGTGGACCACTTCTTCGACACCACTGCGCCCATGACTAACACGGCGCCTCCTTGCGCCCGTGACTCCACGGTGACTTCCTCGACACCGGCCACCCGAACTCGGCATCGACCACGGCGTTCTTCGCACAACTACCTCGACCACGGCTACACCACTCACGCTCTCGGCTACCTCGATAATGGCAAAAAGGGCTATCATCTTGCTTGAGCAACCTCGTTAGTTTCCACTCCAGCCACAATTTCCGCGATGCATCGACCGTTCCGACTGTGGGGGGTATCCGTCGGCTTGCCTTCGGATTCTTCTCCAGTCTCACCGTCGGCGTCGCTATCGTTGTGACTGCGGGAGGATGTTGAGTATAATGTTTATTTAGGAAACATAGGATAGCGTAGGATTTATTCCACCTTGCCTTGTACTCCAAGATGATCATGTACTCCTATATATATGCCCACGAGGCTCAAGCAATAATCAACGATTCGACCAATCTCCGCTCTATTCCCTTCTAACAATCTCAACGGCCACCACGGCGGGAACGCTGGCAAGGATGCTGTAGTAAGCGACCTTGTGGTCGCCTAGGGGGTGCTTGCTTGAGAAAATGTGTTCGTAGGGTCTTATATATGGAGGTTGAGCAACTACGGGCCGACCGTTCGTATCGTCTACCATGACTGCGACCCCCGCGTAGTGCGCGATCCCGGGCTTCGTATCGAACATCTACTATGACCGCGACCCCCGCGTTAGTGCTCGTTCCCGGCCTTCTTTAGCGCCACACCCACCATGTCCAACTTGGATTGTTGCAACGGTAATTATTTTATCTTCATAAGTTTGGAACAGGGTGCGATGGATCGAGGATGCTTCCTTTCTCGTGGGTCGATTGCATACGTATGCGCCTTCTACTTTTTAGTGAAGCGTAGGGTTTTGCACTTGCAGTCGAAGAAAGTAATATGGGTCGCAGCAGGTTTGATTTCATCACCCCCGGAAAGTCTATCACGCAAAGAAAAAAAACAGGGAAAATGGGAGTTTTTCCCATGATAACAGGGTTACAATCGAGAGACACAAGTTCTTCAATACACAGGGGTTCTCTATGCATCCATACAGCGGTAGTAGACTTTGTACGACTGTAATAAGCCAGTCGATCAACAACCCTATTTGGTTCTCTCCTAATTTTCTAGGGAACAAACTTCCTCACCTCCATGAGTGCATTGATTTCTGCAGCTAGATGTTCATATGCGAAACGAGTCAGCATATTCTCGGACAGGATATATAGTGCTTTGAAAGAGTCACACTGAATCAGGACTAGTTTGTCTGTATGTTGTATGGCCAGTGCCATACCCTGCATCATAACATGAATTTTGGACTCCAATGCTTTGTTACAATGGAACATGAAGTGATCACAAATATCACTGCCCCATCATGATTCCTCAATATCATACTATTGGGACCCTGGGACTGGGGGTACCCAGGCCTGTCTGCCTGCTGCCCAGAATGCAACGCGTGGTGTGGACCCAGTACAACCCATCTTCAAGGCTGCGTGAGCAAGATTCTCGCGAGGCCTATCGCCTTGTGAGGCGCGCTTCGCCGAGGACCTCCTGAAGCCCTCTCGTGGAGCAGCCCCTTGAAGCCCTCGCGCGTCATGGCCAGAAGCTTTAGCAGGCGGAGACCATCTTTTGTCAGGATAAGATGTACTCTTGTTCCCCTTCAAAATTGGCCGTTGTGGGCACCCTTCCCGCCTAGTGTTTTGGGGGAAGAGGACCTGGCTAGTATAAATATAGCTAGGCCAACACCTTAGGGGGAGGGACGGGTTCATCCACTCCTCAAGCCCGGAGCCACTCCTGAAGCCTCCCAAGGCGACTTGTACTCACATATTCATCCTCTCTCGTGGGGCAATCCAACCACAAAGCAGGAGTAGGGTTTTACACCGCAAGGTGGCCCGAACCTAGGTAAACGGCTGTGTCGTTCTTTCGTCCTTCTCGCTGGGATCTCGTGGGAGCTTGGCCGTTGGGTTGAGCGCAGCTGATAGGGCGAGGTGAGGAACAGTGAGCACACCCCCGAGTTTGAACCTTCCTTGGGTACGCGGAGCCCCGATTCCAACATTTGGCGTGCTAGGTAGGGGCGTGCCTCTCTTCTTCCGCTCTGCTCCGGTTTCAGCTACACCGACTCCATGGCCGATGCTCGCCGAGTCTGCGCTGAGCGCCGAGCGGCTCGGGCGCTCAGACGGAGCCCGCGGGCTGTGAGAACAGCGGCCACTCCCCCTCGGTCGCGGCCAACGCCGCCACTGACCCTGCCGCACATGAGCAGTAGGACTCCTCTCTGCACCCCTCCGTGCCGCGGGATGGCCGCACCGTCACGCCTTCGCTCACCCCGGCTATGGCTTCATCCTCCCATGCTTGCCGTGGGCCGATGAACATGCAAGCTGCCATGCTCATGGCGCGGGAACTGCTGCGCTACCGCCCAGCCAACGAGGGCTATGATGCCTGGCTTGGCCGCATCACCAAGCTCGTCAATGCCGCGGGAGAGGCTCTGGCTCCCTCTCACTCGCTCCGCCGTCTCGCTCTAGCGACGTCGCGCATGGCGCGCCTCCACCGCCTCCCCTGCGCAGCGACATCGTCGAGCCCCAGCGTGAAGCGTGGCCTCGCAACCCATCGCGCGAAGCACCCGCACCGGCCCGACATGAGGCCAGCTGCCAGATCATCCGCCGCGCGCCGCCGGACGCCCGCGTGCTCCTCGAGCAGCGTCAGCAACGCCAAGACTGAGCCATCCGGGAGGTCATGACGGGTGGGCGGCAGAACCGCCCCGCCCTCGCGCACGGGACCCCCACGTGCAATGTGGGCCGCTGAGCCTTCACGCGTGAGCTGCGCCGAGTGGTTTGGCCCGTCAAGTTCAAGCCTGACCAACCCCCGCGCTACGACGGCACTCCCGACCCTACGGAGTTCCTCCAGCTCTACGCGCTGAGCATCGAGGCGGCGAATGGCGACGACAAGGTCATGGCGAACTGGTTCCCCATGGCCCACTCCTGGTTCATGAACCTTCCCGATGAGTCCATCTCTTCGTGGGGTGAGCTGTGCGAGCTGTTCGTTGCCAACTTCAATGGCACCTACGACCGCGCCCTCACCATGAACGACCTGCGGCGAGTGAAGCAGCGCCCTGATGAAACCCTTCGCTAATACATTCAACGCTTCAGCCAGGTACGCCACAAGATTCCGCGCGCTTTGGACGAGGCCATCATCATGGCGTTCACCAATGGAGTCAAGGACGTCCACATGTGCGAGAAGCTCACCATCCACAATGACCTGAGCACTACGCTGGAGCTGTTCACCCTTGCTAACAAGTGCGCTAAGGCCGAAGAGGGCCGCCTCTTCCTCCACACCGACCCCGATGCAGCTCCCGACGACGGCAAGGCCAAGGGCAAGGAGGTCAAGTGCAAGGGCCCCGCTGTGCTGGCAGCCGAGCCCGAGCAGAAGCGCGGCCGCGACCGTGATGAACCTAAGGGGAGCAGCCGCCTGTTCCGCGTCTACCACAACGTGCGCACCCACTACACCAACGACCGCCAGGAGCTCAGGGCGCTTCGTGACGAGCTCTTGGGTCGCCGCCCCGATCGTGGCGCCAGCCGCAGCGGCTGCAGGTGGGACAACCGCAACGGCAATCAGCGCCAGCCCTGGCGTGACCAGCCTCGCGATGGTGCCTGGCGTGACCCGCCTCGCGAGGCTCATCCTCAGGACAACGCGGCCCTTCCACCACTGTCACCGCCCCCCAGGAGAAACGACAACAACCAGCAAGATGAGGGGGTTGGGGGCTATCAGGAGCCTCGCGCGATAGGCTGCATTCTCGGCGGAGCTCATGCTCCCGCGTCCAACCGCCTCTTCAAGCAGTTCTCTCGCGAGGTAAATGCAACCCTCCCGAGGCTTGAAGCAGTGAGACCCCTCAAGTGGTCGCACTACACCATCACTTTCGACTCCAAGGATCACCTCAGGTGCTCGGCCACCGCTGGTGCACTTCCCATGTTGTGCACCCCCACCATCAGCAATGTCGTAGTCACCAAGACTCTCATCGACGGTGGGGCTGGCCTCAATGTGATCTCCATCGCGACCTTCGAGACGCTTCAGGTGCCCTACTGATGCCCACCAGGCCCTTCTCCAGAGTCACGGATGGATCGACCACTCCCTTGGGGCAGGTGCGCCTCACGGTCACCTTCGGCACCCGCGACAACTACCACACCGAGCTGATTGACTTCGATGTGGCCCACATCGGCCTCCCGTACAACGCCATCTTGGGGCACCCCGCGCTCGCCAAGTTCATGGCAGCGACCCACCACGGCTACAATGTCCTCAAGATGCCTGGCTGCAGCGGCGTCATCACCATCGCTTGTGACAAGAAGGATGCGGTCTGCTCCCTCGAGCACGCTTACTGCGCCGCTGTGGCGGACAACTCTGATGGCAAGAATGTCGTCGGGCCCCCTGAAGCCACCCCTGTGAAGAAAGAGAACCTCCTCCCCAAGAGCCGCTTTCAGGCGAACAAGCAGCCGGCTGGCAGCGATGCCCAGGTCTCCGTCCCCATAGCTGGGGCGTGCCTTCCTCCTGCGTAGGAAGGCACGCCCGGCGCCTCCCTCAGGTCGGGCTCGGGGGCTTCCGTTTGGAGAGCATCTGACCTGACCAGTGCGACGAGGGAGGTGCTCGGGCACCACTTGGAGGCGTGCCTCAACGCGCGCCCCCACGAGCAAGGAGCATAGCGCCAGCCGCCAGGAGCACGAGAGTTCATCACCCAAGAGATTCGCAAGCTGCAAGAAGCGCGGGCCATGCGCGGTGAGCATCACCCCGCGCGTCCCACCGGCTCGGCTGCCGCCCCCAGAGAGGATAGTGATCTGCAGGTCTACATCGACATCGCGGGCCTCAACAGGGCCGGCTCCCAAGACATCTTCTGGCCGTCTCGCGTCGACCGGAGTGGAGGAGTCCCCACCAGCTACATCCGCATGCCTTTCAGCTTGTTGAACGTCGGCGCCACCTACCAGCGCTTCACGCACCTCGCATTGGTGGCTCGCGAGGCTTCAGCCCCTCAGGAGCTCCCAGGGCCTCAGGAGAAAACCAACCCCTGAAGGATGGCCCTCGCGGTGCGCTTCGCGACATGCTTCGTCGACAACCCCGACGCCGCTGAGCTGGTTTAATCCTGCGAAGCCTGTCAGTTCCACGCCAAGCAGGTCCATCAACCAGCGCAAGGGCTCCAAACAATCCTACTCTCATGGCCCTTTGCGGTGTGGGGGCTGGACATACTGGGCCCATTCCCTCGGGCGGCTGGTGGCTACCGTTACCTCTACGTTGCCATCGACAAGTTGACCAAGTGGGCGGAGGTGGAGCTGATACGTCTCCAATGTATCTATAATTTATGAAGTATTCATGCCATGTTTACAACAATTTTATATGGTTTTGGTATGATTTAAATGGAACTAACCCAGACTGATGCTGTTTTCAGCAGAACTACCGTGGTGTTGTTTTTTGTGCAGAAATAAAAGTTCTCCAAATGCAACGAAACTTTTTGACGATTTGTTTTCGAACAATAGAGGCACTAGAAGCTCCGTGAGAGGTCCAGAAGGTGAAGGAGGTGGCCACTACCCACCAGGGCCAGAGGCCTTGCCCGTGGGCTGGTGGGTAGTGGGCACCTCGTGGCCCATCTGGACATGAAACCGACGACAAAAATTCCTATAAATGCAAAACCCCCTAGAAATAACCCTAGATCGGAAGTTCCGCCGCCGTAAGCCTCTGTAGCCATGAAAAACCAATCTAGACCCTGTTCCAGCACCCTGCCGGAGGGGGAAATCATCACCGGAGGCCATCTTCATCATCCCTATGGCCACCATGATGAGGAGGGAGTAGTCCACCCTCGGGGTTGAGGGTTTGTACTAGTAGCTATGTGTTTGATCTCTCTCTCTCTCTCTCTCTCTCTCTCTCTCGTGTTCTTGATTTGGCACGATCTTGATGTATCGCGAGCTTTTTTAATATAGTTGGATCATATGGTGTTTCGCCCTCTCTATCTTGTTGTGATGAATTGAGTTTTCCCTTTGAGATTTCGTTATTATCGGATTGAATACTTTTATGGATTTGAGAACACTTGATGTATGTCTTGCTATGAATACTCGTGGTGACAATAGGGGTATCATATTGATTCACTTGATATGTGTTTTGGCACTCAACTCGCGGATTCCCAAGCTGACATTGGTGTAATCTATGCATAGGGGTTGATGCACGTTCTCGCCTTTGTTTCTCCGGTAGAAATCTTGGGGCACTCTTTGAGGTTCTTTATGATGGATTGAGTATTATGAATCTGAAATTGTTTGATGCATATCATATAATCAACTCACGGATACTCGTGGTGACATTGGAGTATCTAGGTGACATTAGAGTTGGTTGATGTGTATCATATGGTGTTATTTTAGTACAAACTCTTGGATAGATCGATCGGAAAGGATAACTTGGTGTTATTTTAGTACGAACTCTTGGAAAGATTAATCGGAAAGGATCACTTTGAGGTGGTTTCGCACCCTACAAACAATTTCTTCTTATGTTCTCCGCTAGATAAGAACTTTGGAGTGATTCTTCATCGCACGTTGAGGGATGGTTATATGATCCAATTATATTAGCATTTTTGAGAGATTGCACTAGTGAAAGTACGGACCCTAGGCCTCATTTTCAAGCATTGCAATACCGTTTGTGCTCACTTTTGTTACTTGCTACCTTGCTATTTTTTATTGTTACTATTACAAAAATCAATATCTACTATCCATATTACACTTGTATCACCATCCCTTCGCCGAACTAGTGCACCTATACAATTTACCATTGTATTTGGTGTGTTGGGGACACAAGAGACTTTTTATTATTTGGTTGCAGGGTAGTTTGAGAGAGACCATCTTCATCCTACGCCTCCCACGGGTTGATACCTTAGGTCATCCACTTGAGGGAAATTTGCTACTGTCCTACAAAACTCTACGCTTGGAGGCCCAACACGAGTCTACAAGAACAAGTTGTGTAGTAGACATCAAGCTCTTTTCTGGCGCCGTTGCCGGGGAGGTGAGTGCTTGAAGGTATATCTCTAGATCTTGCAATTGAATCTTTTTGTTTCTTGTTTTATCACTAGTTTGGTTTATAAAATAAAACTACAAAAAAAATGGAATTGAGGTGGCCCCATATTATTGGTCTTTATCATGTCTTTCTTGAAAATGGTGGAAAGGAAAATTGTGCTCAATTGATAGAAGAAGAATTCAATAAAATGTTTGGCACAAAATCTTTGAATGTTGAGCATGATTGCAATGTTGCTAGTATGAATTATTTGAATATCCATGATGCTAGTGATATGCAAAGCCATAAGCTTGGGGATGCTATGTTTGATGAAGATGATATTTTTTGTCCCCCAAGTTTTGATGAGAAAAAATATTATGATGATAGCATGCCTCCTATTTATGACGATTACAATGATGAAAGTGAGTTTGGAAGAGTGTCAACTCTAGGTAGTATTTATCCCACTATTTTGGAGGCTGTTGAATCTTATTGTTATAATTATGAAAGTGGATTCGGAGAGGTCGTGACTTTATTTAGTGATGAATCCACTATTTTGGAAGAGGCTTCAATTGACTATGATAAAAAAGTTGATATCTATGATGATTATGGTGATGACATGTATGCTATATTGAATAATGATAACCATGAAACTTGTCATCATGATTTTAATTTTCAATCTCATGATAGTTACTTTCTTGAGTTTGCTCCCACCAATATTGATGAGGATAAATTTGCTTATGTGGAGAGTAATAAAATTTCTATGCTTGTGGACCATGAAAAGAATGCTTTATGTGAAAGTTATATTGTTGAATTCATTCATGATGCTACTGAAAATTATTATGAGAGAGGAGCATATGCTTGTAGGTATTGCAATAATATCAAGTTTCCTCTCTATGTGTTCAAAATCTTGAAGTTATGCTTGTTTTGCCCTCCTATGCTAGTTGATTCTTGCTCCCATAAATTGTTTGCTCACAAAATCCCCATGCATAGGAAGTGGGTTAGGCTTAAATATGCTTGTCATGTGATTCATGATGCTCCCATTACGTTTCAATTCTTTACTTCTAAGTGAGCATCATTGAAATCATCATGCCTCGCTAAAAAGGCATTAAAGAAAAGCGCTTGTTGGGAGACAACCCAACATTTATACCTACTGTTTTTGTGTGTTCACATGATTAAGCTACTGTATTAATCATGTTTTATAGCTTTTGTTTCAATAAAGTGCCAAGTAAAGCCTTTGGGATAGTGTGGATGATAGTTGATTTGATTCTGTGAAAAAACAGAAACTTTTGCACCCAGTATGAGAATTATTTAAATTCACTGGAATGTGCATTTGATCTTAATTTTTTACACATGCTTGATATACCAATTTCCCACGTTTTCCTAATGTTTCAGAATTTTTAGAGCTGCATAAGTATGAGAATAATTCCAATCATTACAAACTATTCTGTTTTTGACAGATTCTGTTTTTAATGCATAGTTTGCTTGTTTTATTGTTTCTATGGATTTTATTGGTCAATATAAATTGTGGAAATGATAGAGTACAGTAGGCATTGTGTGAGAACAATTATGAATCTTGTATTGACAGTACCAAAGTGAATGATTTGCTCTTTATCATACTAACCAATCTCATGAAGTTTCGTTAAGTTTTGTGTGATTGAAGTTTTCAACTTTTGGGTGAGATATCATTATGAGGAGAATAAGGAGTGACAAGACCCTAATCTTTGGGATTACCAAGGAACCCCAAGGTAATATTCAAGAAATATCCAAGCAACTAAGCTTGGGGATGCCCCGGAAGGCATCCCCTCTTTCGTCTTCAACATTATCGGTAACCTCACTTGGAACTATATTTTTATTCGTCACATGATATGTGTTTTGCTTGGAGCATCATTTTATTTTGTTAAGATTTGCATGCTTTTATTTATAATAATGTTTTGTATCTTTTATTTCAATAAAAGTGTCAATGATAGCCTTCACCATGCTTAGTTTGCAAGTATGTGAGTTGTTGTTTCAAAACAGAAAGTTGCATGCTATTGCATAAATCTCTAGAAAAGCCAGAATGTGATAAAATGTTGATTTTTTTTGGAAAATAAGGTATGATAAATTTTCTACAGTGTGGTAAATTTTCAGAAATTTTTATGTTAAATAAGTATGGATCTTACTTCATCCTTTACAGACTGTCCTGTTTAGACAGATTGCTGTTATGATTGCATTGTTTCCATATGTTTGCTTGTTTAATGATTCTATTTGATAATAGGAGTATTAAATATGCAGAGGAATTTAGTATGCAATGTTAGATTATAATTTTAGTGATTTTTTACAGTAGGGAATGATAAGTCTTTGCATTGATTTATACTAATGTATCTCACGAGTTCTTGTTGAGTTTTGTGTGGATGAAGTTTTTAAGAATTAGGGAAACTGTGATATGAGAGGAATGAAGAAGACACAAGATCTCAAGCTTGGGGATGACCAAGGAATCCCAAGATAATATTCCAAGAAGTCTCAAGCATCTAAGCTTGGGGATGCCCCGGTAGGCATCCCACCTTTCTTCATCAACAATTATCGGTTAGTATCGGTTGAGCCTAAGTTTTTGCTTCTTCGCATGAGATGCGCTATTATTGAAATGTCATTTTATTTTGTTTTCTTTGCTGTTTGAATAAAATACTTAAGATCTGGAAAAAATTAATGAGAGAGAGTCCTCACATCGCTACCTATTTACTTAACTACTCATTTGATCTTCACTTAAATATTTTTGGAGTAGTTTGTCGAATACTCTCATGCTTCACTTATATTATTTTGAGAGTTGATAATAGTGATGACAATTTGCACAAGCTATGAAATTGGTCCCAAGTGATGGATATTCAAGAAGGATATAATAAAAACTTTCATGTAGATCTTTGGATATGATAAGTTTGATTCCTTGCAATAGTTTTGCAATATGGAGATAATAATATGTGAGTCATGTTGGTGAGTAATTGTGCTTTAGTAGGAATATTGGTGTTAAGGTTTGTGATTCCCTATGCAAGCACATAAAGTCAATATTTATGCAATGAAGTTACATCCTACTTGTAGTGCATTATTGGGTTTTAGTTATGTTTAATGCTCGTTTATGGTCGTTTTCGTTTCTTGGTTGGTCGCTTCTCAATCTATTTGCTAGCCTCCATTTGTACTAAGCGGGAATACTGCTTGTGCATCCAACTCCTTAAACCTAAAGTTGTGCCAAATGAGTCCACCATATCTACCTATATGCGGTATTTCCATGCCGTTCCAAGTAAATTTGTATGTGCCAACTCTAAGTTTCAAACTGAATTTCCTTTTTGTTTGCCCGTACCGCTCATGAAGCGGCAGGGGGTGGCCAATATTTTCCATGCTAGACATGTTATTCTCAAGATGAGTGTTTATTCACTTGTCATTGCATGAGAGTGTGGCAGGTAATAGGGATGCCCAGTCCCGAAATAAAAAAATTATGTTGTCAATAATAAATTCCTTGGAAAGTGTTGGTATGGAAGGCACTCGTGGATACAGCTAGCCATGGATTGTGAAAGAATGGTGGAAAAGGGAATAAACTTTATTTTATGTTTGGGAACCGCCTATGATTTATCTAGCATGGAAAGTATTGGGAATTCTCGGTCGTTTTCTTTGACAGGAAAAGCATGCCTCTCAAAATAATTTTATCTCTTAATTTAAGCTTTGAGCTCTATCACCTCTACAAATCTATGCTTCCCTCTATGAAGGGCCCATCTATTTACTTTATGCAATTTTAATTTTTATTGAGTCTCCATCTTCTCTTATAAAGCACCAACTAGGGAATACTATTATCATACTTGTGCATTGGGCATAGTTAATATTTGAGTGTGTTTCATGAATGGATCAATGATTGAGCATAATGGGCTAGGGCTAGATTTCTTTAGTGTTGATATTTTGAAAGACATGGTTGCTTGTTAGTATGCTTGAGTATTGATGTCTTCATGTCCAATTATAGACTATTACTTTGAATCATTCAAGTCCAAATGTCCATGCTACAAAAGGAAAGAGTATATGATGAATATGATAGGTAGCGTTCCACATCAAAAAATCCGTTTTCAATTGCTATTTTATCATGATGAGTTTTATGAGAAAGAGTTGTTGTTATAATGCTAGGAAAAGTGATTGAAATTATCATTGATCAAACTTATGCACTATGCTAGCATTCACACTTCATAGATTATTTCTTTTATCATTTACCTACTCGAGGACGAGTAGGAAATAATCTTGGGGATGCTGATACGTCTCCAACATATCTATAATTTATGAAGTATTCATGCCATGTTTATAATAATTTTATATGGTTTTGGTATGATTTAAATGGAACTAACCCGGACTGACGCTGTTTTCAGCAGAACTACCGTGGTGTTGTTTTTTGTGCAGCAATAAAAGTTCTCCAAATGCAACGAAACTTTTTGACGATTTTTTTGGAACAAAAGAGGCACTAGAAGCTTCGTGGGAGGACCAGAAGGTGAAGGAGGTGGCCACTACCCACCAGGGTGCGCCAGAGGCCTTGCCCGTCGGCTGGTGGGTAGTGGACACCTCGTGGCCCATCTGGATGTGAAACCGACGCCAAAAAATCCTATAAATGTAGAAACCCCAAGAAATAACCCTAGATCAGAAGTTCCGCCGCCGCAAGCCTTTGTAGCCATGAAAAACCAATCTAGACCCTGTTCCGGCACCCTGCCAGAGGGGGAAATCATCACCGAAGGCCATCTTCATCATCCCTATGGCCACCATGATGAGGAGGGAGTAGTCCACCCTCGGGGCTGAGGGTTTGTACTAGTAGCTATGTGTTTGATCTCTCTCTCTCTCTCTCTCTCTCTCGTGTTCTTGATTTGGCATGATCTTGATGTATCGCGAGCTTTGTTAATATAGTTGGATCATATGGTGTTTCTCCCTCTCTATCTTGTTGTGATGAATTGAGTTTTCCCTTTGAGATTTTGTTATTATCGGATTGAACATTTTTATGGATTTGAGAACACTTGATGTATGTCTTGCTATGAATACCCGTGGTGACAATGGGGTATCATATTGATTCACTTGATATGTGCTTTGGCACTCAACTCATGGATTCCCGAGGTGACATTGGGGTAATCTATGCATAGGGGTTGATGGATGTTCTCTTCTTTGTTTCTCCGGTAGAAATCTTGGGGCACTCTTTGAGGTTCTTTGTGTTGGATTGAGTATTATGAATCTAAAATTGTTTGATGCATATCGTATAATCAACTCACGGATACTCGTGGTGACATTGGAGTATCAAGGTGACATTAGAGTTGGTTGATGTGTATCATATGGTGTTATTTTAGTACGAACTCTTGGATAGATCGATCGGAAAGGATAACTTGGTGTTATTTTAGTATGAACTCTTGGAAAGATTGATCTAAAAGAATAACTTTGAGGTGGTTTCGTACCCTACAAACAATTTCTTCTTATGTTCCCCGCTAGATAAGAACTTTGGAGTGATTCTTTGTTGCACGTTGAGGGATTGTTATGTGATCCAATTATATTAGCATTGTTGAGAGATTACACTAGTGAAAGTATGAACCCTAGGCCTTGTTTCTAAGCATTGCAATACCATTTGTGCTCACTTTTGTTACCTGCTACCTTGCTGTTTTTCATTGTTCCTATTGCAAAAATCAATATGTACTATCATTACTAAACTTGTATCACCATCTCTTCGCCAAACTAGTGCACCTATACAATTTACCATTGTATTTGGTGTGTTGGGGACACAAGAGACTTTTTATTATTTGGTTGCAGGGTTGTTTGAGAGAGACCATCTTCATCCTACGCCTCCCACGGATTGATAAACCTTAGGTCATCCGCTTGAGGGAAATTTGCTACTGTCCTACAGAACTCTGCACTTGGAGGCCCAACGCGAGTCTACAAGAATAAGTTGTGTAGTAGACATCAGGAGCCCATGCACACCATCCCTGCAGGCTCGGCCGTCAAGTTCATCAAGGGCCTCGTGAGCCGATTCGGTGTTCCCAATAGTATCATCACCGACAACGGCTCCCAGTTTACGAGCAGTCTCTTCAGGTCATATTGCGCTAACCTTGGAACGCATATATGCTATGCTTCGGCGGCGCACCCGCGAAGTAATGGACAGGCCGAGTGCGCCAACGCTGAGGTCCTCAAGGGCCTCAAGACTAGGAGCTTCAAGAAGAAGCTAGAGGCCAGCAACAAGGGCGGGCTGGACGAGCTGCAGTCTCTGATGTGGTCCATTCGCACCACCACGACCAAGGCCACTGGCGAAACCTCCTTCTTCCTCGTCTACAGGGCCAAAGTGGTCCTCCCCTCAGAGCTCAAGCATGGTTCCCCGCGAGTCCTGGCATTTGATGAGACGCGCTAGGATGACTCGTGGGAGACCGATCTTGTGCTCCTCGAGGAGGTCCGCCGCAGGGCCGCCCTTCGCGCCGCGAGGTACTAGCAAGCCTTGCGGCGCTACCATAACCGCAACATCCACCCTCGCACCCTCGAGGTTGGGGACCTCGTCCTACGGCGGATCCTCTCTAGGGAAGGACTCCACAAGCTTTTGCCCATGTGGGAAGGCCCCTTTAGGGTCGTCCACATCTCCAGGCTTGGCGCTGCCCACCTGGAGACAGAGGACGGCGTTCCTGTGCAGAACGCCTGGAACATCCAGCACCTCCGCAAGTTCTACCCATGACTCTCTCCCGTAAGAATGAGGTGGGGCTGTACACGCCCCGGAGCCTCCCGGTGCACCGTCCCACAGCCCCGCGGGAGCTCCCACCCACGCCCAAGTGGAAACCCCATGTTCGCGCTCGCGGAACGGTTGAATCGCAACCATGCCCACACCCAAGTAGAAGCCCCATGCTCCACGCTGGCAGAATGGTTGAATCGCAACCATGCCCATGCCAAAGTGGAAGCCCCATGCTCCATGCTGGCAGAACGATCGAACAATGATCATGCCCACGCCCAACTAGAAGCCCCATGCTCCGCGCTGGAGGGACAATCAATCAAGATGCCGGATGCGGTAGCCGTTTTTCCTTTCTACTTGTAAACAAGTTTGCAGCTCCTCTTAATAAAGACTATTGTTTTTGGCACCTTCTCTAAAAATTTCAGTTTCCTTTGCGGCGTTTTGTCTGGATTTCATTCTTTTCCGTGAGCCACGCGCGCCCGCGACCTCTCTCATGAGGCTCGCGCGAGCGGGGGCTGGGCATGGTGCCTACGCTTGGTTCAGCCCCAGTGGCATTAAGAGCCCAAGCAGCCAGGCTCCGAGCCGCGGGCCTGCCCCCGCGTGCACCACCCCACCAAGGCCTTGGTGTCCAGTGTCCTCGCGCGACGCTCGTGAGCGAGCTGACGAGCACGCGCTGCTCCCTTCCTGGGCTTCTCACCTCAGGAGCACTTGCTGGCTAGCACCCTCACCTCCTGGCCTTGCCCAGGCATCACGACCTGGCATACCAGCGACAGTCGAGCCGCGTGCAAGGGCTGTGTTCTAACGGCAACAAGCATGAAAGCAAGCGTGAAGGAAAAAGAAGCTCCACAAGGACACAAATCTTGCTCGATTACATCATTAAGAATTCTGACAAAATGTCCCTCATGCCCCCGCGGGGTTACAGTTAAGTATCAGCTGGTAAGAGAAGAGAGGCAGCCTAAGGAGACGCGACGTTGCTACCGTCGCCACCATTGCCTTCGTGTTCCTCGGCTCCGCGCTAATCTTCGCGGCTGTCAGGGGTGAACTGTGCGCTCAGCGCGTCAACGTGATCCTCCACCCATTCCCCTAGGGCATCGCGGATCGCCTCAGGGACGGGGGCTATCACGGCCTTGAAGTCGAAGCAGGGATCGGAGTGGAAGAGATGACTGAAGATGCGCGTTGACGCCTGGGCGAGGAGGTCACGGCTTTCCTCTTCAACGAGCTTGCCCACCTTCTTCGCGCCTCCTCGAGCCGCTCCACAACCTTGGTGAAGAAGGCGAGGTAGCCGGCGTCGTCGGGCACAAGCGGGCTAGAGACGTCCTCCTTGTAGATGGAGCCCAGGGCGCGGTGAGCCCTCTGCTCGAGGTCTTGGAACATCTTGGAGCGAGTGTGCTGCAGCCCCCGAGCCCGGTTCGCTTTGTCCACTGCTCGTTCCACAAGGGACGTCACGCCCCCACCTGCTCCAGAAGCGACGCCAGTTCGGTCTCGGCGGTGGCTTGAGCTCCCAGCGCGGCTTGTAGCTGCTCGTCTGCTCCGACCAACTTCTTCTTGAGGTTGTCGATCTCGCGCCGTAGCTCCCCGCGCTGGGCACAGAAGCGGGTCTCCTGAAACTTTAACTTTCTGCGGTGCTCCTTGATGAGCGCTCGACGGACGTTTGCAATCTTCTCTTTGGCCTTCGCCTGGATCGCCGTCTCCTTGTATGCCAGGGAGGCGTTGGCTTTATCCACGCGTTGAGCCAGAGAGGCTTCAGCGGCAGCTGATAAGCCACAAGTATAGGGGATCGTTTGTAGCCTTTTTCGATAAATAAGAGTGTCGAACCCAACGAGGAGCTAAAGGTAGAACAAATATTCCCTCAAGTTTTATTGACCACCGATACAACTGTACGCACACTTTAACGTTTGCTTTACCTAGAACTAGTATGAAACTATTTTGTAGGTGATAGGATAGGTTTGCAAGAATAAAACTAGAAGTACTTAGCGGGAATAAAACTACGAATAAATTGCAAGATAATAAACTTAGTAGCTTTGTAGAAAGGTTTTTGTCATACAAGAAAGTTATTGTCCCTAGGTGATCAATAACTAAACCGGTAATCATTATTGCAATTTTATAATAGGGAGAGGCATGAGCTAACATACTTTCCGTACTTGGATCATATGCACTTATGATTGGAACTCTAGCAAGCACTGCAACTGATGCGGCTTGAAACTGCGTCGGTATTTCCTGATACAAATTAAGAGATTTTTCATCGGGTGTTAGCTTGCGTCGTTCATGTACATTGAGTAATCCTGATACAAATTAAGAGATTTTTGAAATTAGGTGCGGCTGGATGATGTCGCTTGAACTACGTCGGTATTTCCCCAAAGAGGAAGGGATGATGCAGTACAGCTACAGTAGGTATTTTCCTCAGTTATGAAACCAAGGTATCAATCCAGTAGGAGAACCAAGCAACACTATGTAAATGATATCTGCACACAAAGAACAAATCCTCGCAACCCAACGCGTAAGAGGGGTTGTCAATCCCTCCTCGGTAAAAAGATAGATCGGTTTGTATAAGTTTGGGTAAATAGAACTTGCAAAAACACAAAATAAAATAAATAAAGAAAAAGTGCAGCAAGGTATTTTTGGGTTTTTAGAATAATAGATCTGAAAACAAATACAAATAAAAACAGATCTGAAAGCAATATGATAAAAGATAGACCCGGGGCCGTAGATTTCACTAGTGGCTTCTCTCGAGAAAATAGCATACGGTGGGTAAAAAAATTACTGTTGGGCAATTGATAGAAGATCGAATAATTATGACGATATCCAAGGCAATGATCAATATATAGGCATCATGTCCAAGATTAGTAGACCGACTCCTGCCTGCATCTACTACTATTACTCCACACATCGACCGCTATCCAGCATGTATCTAGTGTATTAAGTTCATGGAGAAACGGAGTAATGCAATAAGAACGATGACATGATGTAGACAAGATCTATTCATGTAGGAATAGACCCCATCTTGTTATCCTTAATAGCAACGATACATGCGTGCCTCGCTGCCCCTTCTGTCACTGGGAGAGGACACCGCAAGATCGAACACATCACAAAGCACCTCTTCCCATGGCAACAAAAATCGATCTAGTTGGCCTAACTAAACCAAAGATTCGAAGAAGAAATACCAGGCTATAAATAATCATGCATATAAGAGATCAAAGAAGACTCAAATAATATTCATGGATATAGATCTGATCATAAACTCAAAAGTTCATTGGATCCCAACAAACACACCACAAAAAGAGTTACATCAAATAGATCTCCAAGAGACCATTGTATTGAGAATCAAAAAGAGAGAAGAAGCCATCTAGCTAATGCCTACGGACCCTTAGGTCTATGGTGGACTACTCATGCATCATCGAAGATTCACCAATGAGGATGATGAACCCCTCCGTGATGGTGTTAGATTGGATCTCGTGGTTCTGGAGCTTGCGGCAGCTGGAATTGTGTTTCGTCCGCTCTCCTAGGGTTTCTGGAATATTTGGGAATTTATAGGGCGAAGAGGTGGTGCAAGAGACCTCCATGGGACCCACAACCCATCTGGGCGCGCCTGGGCCTCCTAACACGCCTAGGTGTCTTGTGGTCCCCACGGGGATCCCCTCTGGTGCTTTCTTGGCCCCCAAGGTGTCTTGTGGTCCAAAAAAGATCTCCAAAAAGTTTCACTGTGTTTGGACTCCGTTTGGTACTGATATTCTGGGAAGTAAAAAACAAGCAAAAAATAACAACTGGCACTGGGCACTATGTCAATAGGTTAGTCCCAAAAAATGATATAAACTTGCTATAAAATGATTGTAAAACATCCAACAATGATAATATAACAACATGGAACAATAAAAAATTATAGATACGTTGGAGACGTATCAGCAACTACCAAAGATCATTAAGGTAAAACCCAACCATAGCATTAAGTATCAAGTCGTCTTTATCCCATATGCAACAACCCCCTTACTCGGGTCTGTGCTTTTGTCACTCACGCCACCCACCATAAGCGAATCATGAACGTATTGCAACACCCTACAGCGGGGATCCCTCACGTTTGCGCGACACGGAGGGCACTGTAGGACAGCACCAAAATAAAATATACAACTCAAACAAATCATGATCATCTATCAACCCATAGGACAAAACAGATCTACTCAAACATCATAGGATAACCACATATCATTGGATAATAATATATAGTGTTGAGCACCATGTTTAAGTAGAGATTACAGCAGGGAGAAGAGGTGTTACACCGCTGCATAGAGGGGGAGAAATTTGGTGTTGACGGTAGCAAGATTGTTGATGTAGATTGCCGTCACGATCCTTGCCCCGGCCGCACTCCGGCGCCACCGGGAGAGAGGGGGAGAGAGCCCCCCTCCTCCTTCTTCTTCCTTGGCCCCCCTAGATGGGAGGAGGGTTTCCCCTCTGGTCCATGGCCTCCATGGCGGCGGAGGGGCAGGAGCCCCAACGAGTTTGGATCTCTCTCTGTGTTATCTTCTGTTTCGCGTTCCTGTTTTCTGGCCGAAAACCGTTTCTTATATTCCCGGAGATCCGTAACTCCGATTACGCTGAAATTTTAACATGATTTTTTTCTCCCGGATATAAGCTTCCTTGCGCCCGAAGAAGAGCCCCAAACGACTTACGGGGTGTGAACAAGGCACCACATCGTGCCAGGGGGGAGGCCGCGCCCTGGTGTCTTGTGGAGGCCGTAGGCCTCCGTTTGCGTTGATTCCACCTCCCAAAAATCACATATATTCCAAAATAATTCTTCGTAAATTTTTATCGCATTTGGACTTTGTTTGATATGTATATTCATCGAAACAAAAAACATGCAACAAACAGGAAGTGGCACTGGGCACTAGATCAATATGTTAGTTCCAAAAAATAATATAAAATGTTGCCAAAAGTATATAAAAGTTGTATAATATTGGTATGGATCAATAAAAAATTATAGATACGACGGAGACATATCAGCATCCCTAAGCTTAATTCCTGCTCGTCCTCGAGTAGGTAAATGATAAAAAAGATAATTTTTGATGTGGAATACTACCTAGCATAATCTTGATCATATATCTAATCATGGCATGAATATTAAGACACGAGTGATTCAAAGCAATAGTCTATAATTTGACATAAAGACATGAATACTCAGGCATCCCAACAAACGATCATGTCTTTCAAAATATCAATGCTAAAGAACTCTATCCCTACAAAATCATATAGTCTTGTCATGCTCCATCTTCTTAACACAAAGTATTTATCATGCACAACCCCGATGACAAGCCGAGCAATTGGTTCATACTTTTTAATGCGCTTCAACTTTTTTAACCCCCACACAATATATGAGCGCAAGCCATGGACATAGCACTATGGGTGGAATAGAGTATGATGACAGGGGTAAATATTGAGAAGAAAAAAAGGTAAGAAAGTCTCACATTGACGCGGCTAATCAACGGGCTATGGAGATGCCCGTCAATTGATATCAATGCGAGGAGTAGGGATTGCTAAAGGTAGGGGATCGTTTGTAGTCTATTTTCGATAAATAAGAGTGTCGAACCCAACGAGGAGCTAAAGGTAGAACAAATATTCCCTCAAGTTCTATCGACCACCAATACAACTCTACGCACACTTTAATGTTTGCTTTACCTAGAACAAGTATGAAACTATTTTGTAGGTGATAGGATAGGTTTGCAAGAATAAAACTAGAAGTACTTAGCGAGAATAAGCTATGAATAAATTGCAAGATAATAAACTTAGTAGCTTAGTAGAAAGGTTTTTGTCACACAAGAAACTTATTTGTCCCTAGGTGATCGATAACTAAACTGGTAATCATTATTGCAATTTTATAAGAGTGAGAGGCATGAGCTAACATACTTTCCGTACTTGGATCATATGCACTTATGATTGGAACTCTAGCAAGCATCCGCAACTACAAAAGATCATTAAGGTAAAACCCAACCATAGCCTTAAGTATCAAGTCCTCTTTATCCCATACGCAACAACCCCCTTACTCGGGTCTGTGCTTCTGTCACTCACGCCACCCACCATAAGTGAATCATGAACGTATTGCAACACCCTACAGTGGGGATCCCTCACGTTTGCGCGACACGGAGGGCACCGTAGAACAACACCAAAATAAAATATACAACTCAAACCAATCATGATCATCTATCAACCCATAGGACAAAACAGATCTACTCAAACATCATAGGATAACCATATATCATTGGATAATAATATATAGTGTTGAGCACCATGTTTAAGTAGAGATTACAGCGGGGAGAAGAGGTGTTACACGCTGCATAGATGGGGAGAAAGTTGGTGTTGACGGTAGCAAGATTGTTGATGTAGATCACCGTCACGATCCTTGCCCCGACGGCACTCCGACGCCACTAGGAGAGAGGGGGAGAGAGCCCCCCCTCCTTCTTCTTCTTCCTTGGCCTCCCCCTAGATGGGAGGAGGGTTTCCCCTCTGGTCCATGGTCTCCATGGCGGTAGAGGGGCAGGAGCCCCTTCGAGTTTGGATCTCTCTCTCTCTCTCTGTTAACTTCTGTTTCGCGTTCCTGTTTTCTGGCCAAAAAGCGTTTCTTATATTCCCGGAGACCCGTAACTCCGATTGCGCTGAAATTTTAACACGATTATTTCCAGATATAAGCTTCCTTGCGCTCGAAGAAGAGCCCCAACCGACTTACGAGGTGCCCACAAGGCACCGCCGCGCGCCAGGGGGGAGGCCGCGCCCTGGTGTCTTCTGGAGGCCGTGGGCCTCCATTTGCGTTGATTCCACCTCCCAAAATCACATATATTCAAAAATAATTCTCTGTAAATTTTTATTGCGTTTGGACTTCGTTTGATATAGATATTCTGCGAAACAAAAAACATACAACAAACAGGAACTGGCTCTGGGCACTGGATCAATATGTCAGTCCCAAAAAATAATATAAAATGTTGCCAAAAGTATATAAAAGTTGTATAATATTGGCATGGAACAATACAAAATTATAGATACGATAGAGACATATCAGCAGCCACCTGACGGTCCAACATCTCTAGTCTTTCACGCTCCAGACTCTACTCGGACGACGTTAGTGCCAGCTCTCGCTCGAGGGACTTGAGGTCCGCCTCTTGCATCGCCAGCCCTTCCGCGGAAGCAGAGAGGGCATCTCTGCGCGCTTGGATTTGCCGCTCCAGGGCAGCGTTTGAGGCAAGGAGCTCTTGCTCACGAGCCTCCGGCGCCTCGCATCGCCGGTTCGTGGCCTCGGCCTCCTGGAGGGCACGCTCACAAGCTTTCTTGCGGCGGTGGAGGACTTCTCATCCTTTGAGCGGGTGGACTCGTGCTGGAGATGGCCGAAGTTAACGGCGACTTCAAGTTGGTGCCACCCGCGCGCCAGGTGCATGTGCTTATCCGCGAGGCGAGCATCATCGTCGGGAAGCTTCGCCTCGAGCTGGCTCAGCGTGCCCTTCGCGTTTCGTAGGAGGTCGTGCCTGACGGTGGCCCAGCCGCTCGCTAGAACCGGGGCCCGGCCTGGGCCGAGCCCCACGTCCCCGCCTGCTTCCGCGACGGGAGGAGCCCCAGCTGCACCCGCCGTGGGTCAAAAACTGGCCGACGCCTCCTTCACTCCTCTCGAGCAGGACGACGCGCCCCGCAAGCTCAGCGCCTCCTCACAGGCGGCTGTCAGCCCACGGGTGCCCTGAGTACCGATATGGGCTTGAATAGTGGCCGACGGCCCTGTTTTCGTTGGCTTTATGCATGCCCCGACGGCGAACGCCCGTGAGGCAGGGGAGCACCACGTCGAAGGCTCTGTCGGAGGAGTGGCTGTCGCCCCCACGCACGCGGGGCTGCCTGCGGAGGCTGAGGGATGTGTGGTCGCTCCGCGCCCTGTGCCCCCGGCGGGTAGCGGAGAAGCCGCCTTTCGCTCAGGCGTGATCGTGGCACCTTGGCGAGTCATGCCTTCGTTGCACCCCGCGTCCGCGGCGGGCGGCGGGGAGGCTACCGCTCGGTTCGATGACTCTTTCACTCCCTCGCCTGAGGAGGACCTGCGAGAAAGGAAAGCTTAGGGATGCTTGCCATGCAGGAGGTAAGGGGGGCGGACCGCTTACTCATCCATGGCGACCCACTTCCTCTTCTTCAGCGCCCTTGGCAGCGCGCCGGCATCTCTCTCCTGCCGGGCCCTCACCCTGGGGGTGCGCGGCCTGGGGATCATCGTTCTGGGGCTCTGCGCCCTATTCGCTGCACCTAGAGTGGTGGCCCCGCTCCAGCCAAGGTGGCGCTGCCAGTGTCCGCTGGTGCGGCAGCGTGTTGTTGGGCGGCCCGAGGAGGCGCCTTGCCACCACCCCCCATCGCTGCGGCCAAGGGCGTCGCGCCCGCGAAGCCCACCGCCGCTGGGACCACCAGGAAGGGGTTGTCCCGAGGCCCCTCCTGGCCCTCGGGGAGCAACCACCACTGATCGAAGAGCGGCATCCTCCCGGCAAAGATCTCCTTGCTGGTGTAGTTCTATAGGGGGAACCCCTGTTTGGGGACCTCGCTTGGCACTTTGCCGGTCATGGCTCGGAGTATCTCGTTTAGCATGTCGGGAGGCAGGCGGCCTGTTTGGAGCCGCATTGTGTCTTCCGGGCCGGTGAAGGCCCACATAGGGTGGGAGTGACGCTGGAGGGGGGCAATGCACCAGTGGAGGAATTCCCTCACCTCCATCGTCACTTTCACTCCCGCCGCCCACAGGTCAGCCATCCTCACCATGACCCACGGCAGCCTCAGGTCGGCAGGCCTCTCATGCCCCCATCCAGAGCTCGCCACCGCCAGGGACGATGGGATCTATAGCAAGGGGCTGAACTGGGCCGCATCCACGTACGCCCATTGCCGCCTGAACCCTATGCTCCGTGATTGATCTCCATGTCAATGCCCTCGCCCGCCATCGCGCTCATGGCCTGGAGTGACACACACCCAGAGCATTGGTGGATGGCGGTCAGCCGAAGGCAGAAAAAGTGGCGGAGCAGCGCCACCAAGGGAGCCACGCCCACAAAGGCTTCACACAGAAAGGTGAAGGCTGAAAGGAGGAGGATGGACTTCGGATCTAGGTGTAGTGCATGCACTTGATAATGCGTGAGCACGACATTGAAGAAATCAGAGAACGGAGGGAGCAAGCCGGAGAAGATCGCCGACAGATGAATGGCGACATCGGTGGCCTCCAGCTCAGTGCGGGACCATGAGGCGGGCCAAATCCTTGTCTCCCTCCACTCGTTGAAGTCCGACGCGATCATCGGGCGGACCTTGTCAAGCCCCTCAAGGTTGAGCACCGTGGATCGGCCCAGGGCTGGCTCAGGCCCCGCTCAAGCCTTCGCCGCCGCCACCTCTGCGCCCTTC
Organism: Thinopyrum elongatum; assembly: GCA_011799875.1. Taxonomy (NCBI): domain Eukaryota; kingdom Viridiplantae; phylum Streptophyta; class Magnoliopsida; order Poales; family Poaceae; genus Thinopyrum; species Thinopyrum elongatum. The sequence goes on along the minus strand of CM022299.1, from coordinate 185,811,908 downwards.
TTCCTTGCAGGGGCCATGGAGGCACAGTGGAACGAGATCGACGCGGGCCTGGCGAAGAAGGGGCAAGCTTGCTCGAGAAGGAAGGAACTGGAGGATGGGCGCGCAAGGAAGAGCAATGATAGCCCCATGCGGTGCTGCCAGGCTTTATGTCAGCCTGGGCAGTAGCCAAGGCATCGTGGGGAAGTGGGGCGTCCCGCGCCCCGTCGTGCGCCACGCGTCGCGCCTAACCTGCAGGCGGTTGGGGCCCGCACCGTTTCGCTCCTCCAACTGGTGGAACGTGCGCACCATGGGCCCGGGGGCTACTATTGGGACCCTGGGACTGGGGGTTCCCAGGCCCGTCTGCCTGTGGCCCAAGACGCGGTGCATGGTGTGGACCCAATATGGCCCATCTTCAAGGCTGTGTGAGCAAGACTCTCGTGAGGCACGCTTCGTCGAGGCCCTCCTGAAGCCCTCCCGCGGAGCAGCCCCTTGAAGCTGCCTCCCGAGGCCCCCTCGCGAGCGGATACATTGAGGTTGCCAAGCCATGCCTCGCGCTGCATGTAGATGACACGAGCCACGACGAGCGTCGCCAGGAGTCGTGCCAGCGGCCGCGGATGGTGAGGCTTTCCTCTTTGGTGCTAAAGGAGCAAGGCCAGTGCGCAGGTTCCCAAGGCAACTCCAAAGGTTGCCTCTTTGGTGCTGGCAGACCAGGACGGAGGGCTCGTCAGGACGGAGGTCATCGTTGAGCCCACCTGCACGTCATGGCCAGAAGCTTTAGCAGGCAGAGACCACCTTTTGTCAGGATAAGATGTACTCCTGTTCCCCTTCAAAATTGGCTGTTGTGGGCACCCTTCCCACCTAGTGTTTTGGGGGAAGAGGACCTGGCCAGTATAAATATAGCTAGGCCACCACCTTAGGGGGAGTAACAGATTCATCCACTCCTCAAGCCCGGAGCCGCTCCCGAAGCCTCCCGAGGCAACTTGTACTCACATATTCATCCTCTCTCATGAGGCAACCCAACCACAAAACAGGAGTAGGGTTTTACACCGCCAGGTGGCCCAAACCTAGGTAAACTGTTGTGTCCTTTGTTCTTCCTTCTCGCTGGGATCTCATGGGAGCTTGGCTGTGGGGTTGAGTGCAGCTGATAGGGCGAGGTGAGGAACCGTGAGCACACCCCCGAGTTCGAACCTTCCTTGGGTAGGTGGAGCCCCGATTCCGACACATACCTGTCATTGCACTTCCATCATCCAACGACTAAGACTTGTCGACTAAAAGTGCCACCTATCCTTGCATAGGAGGAGGCCGAGGTACTGGTTGCACCGTTGGTATTGCATGTGTTAGAGGCCTTACATCAACCTCGATCATCATCTTCCCTCTGAAAATTTCTTTAATTTCTTTCGTCGTGTAGTTCCGGGCAAGACATAAGGATTTGAAGTAACTATCAAGATAATCAACAGTCGACTCCACTGATGGTACAGTCTTGTCATGGACAATATCGAGCTTCATCTCCATAAGCGCCGGGGGAGATACTAGTCAGTAGCGACGTAGACGTCGGCCAATCCACAACATACTTCAGGCCCTTTGCAACCGTGTTTGGGTCCTCATGGCATTGCTCGCAACAAGCCACATAGCTGTGGCAGTAGTCGCCCCATGGTTTGCAGCACCGACAGTGCCCCATGAAGCACCGAGTGGTCACCCACTCCCTCCCCTTGCAGCACGCACATCTAAGTTGAAGCGCCACACCTGGCCTTGCGAATTCGTCGGAGCTATGGTGCGGCTTGCAGCAGTGCGGCACCCTTGATGAGGACATCCCTAGTCCATTGCCATCGTTTTCCACTAATAATGTTGCTGCACACGACAGGTCCAATGAAATCAGAATTGGACCAATTACAAGAGCACGTGCAAAACTTCTAGAACAACATGTAAATTCACTCTTAGTTGAATCTGACATTTGTGTTAATGAGAATTTTATACTGCTGTCTTTGCATGTTTGTATGTTCATATTTGCAGAGAAGACAAGCTTTACACATGGAGATGAAGAATTGCAGTAAGAAGAACACCTACCAATGTCTAATATCAACAAGTGCATGAGGGAGGAGAGGGAGGTAGGTGTACAACATAAAAGGAAGGAAAATCAGAACCAGTCTCGAATTGACTACCAGGAGGCCGAAAGTTGATATATGTGTAGAATCTGTGTCCGTGCTCCAAATAAGGCGTGCAAATACAATTTGAAAAGCTTGAGTCATGTGCTTTCCAAACTATATACCCGCAGCTCATGATTCACGATGACTGAGTCATAGTCGTCAAAACAATACGACAGTTGTTTCTGTCAATTTTCGAGATAGAGTTGTTTAAGTTAGGAAAGTTAGAGATATGGTTGATTTCGACCCCAACACTAGGTTGGACGTCTAGGGTTTTTTATATACCCTTGTAAGTCATGGATTTTAGGGTTAGACCACGTTTTGATTAAACCCATACCAGACTGAATTACTTTAAGCATTCCTCTGAATTCATATTCCTCTTTGCATCGATCAGGAATATTTATCTACACCAAATTTGTTTTGATAGGGTGTATTTACTACTGAAAGTCAAGTGCTATCTATCGTTCCATTGGGAATTATGAGATTGCAGAACCACTTCGTGGTCGGCGGCTACGTGTGCAAGTGTGTGGTGTTGCGAATATCCATAGGGTTGAAGATCCATCGCATTGGCAATGGGGGACAGCCGGAGAGTTTGAGAGTGTTTCACAAGTTACCCAACAAGTTCATCATCGACACCATCCGCTCACCGAGAAGATTGGTCCACCCCTTATCATCTTGGTATCAGATTTCCAGCGTTTACTCGGTGAACATCCATCAATCCCTTGGATTACTTTTGTTTTAGTCCTATAAAAAAACCATACAAAAAGATTAGGTTCAGAGTTTGCTGCCATAGCCTAGATAGCATTTGTTCCATGTTTTAGTTGCTGATCGTAGTTTTTTATTTGCGTAACTTATTTTCTGACCTGGGTCATACTAGATTATCCAGAATTTTCTTTCACAAGTCGGAGTCGGTCGGTTTCTATCAAGTCGGTTCGTTCGAGTCAATTTAGTTTGCTTCGATTAACAATCCGAATCAGATTGTGTTTCCGTTTGATAACTATAGTCAGCCTTTCTTTTTTTGCATATCACTTTCCTATTGAGACTAGCATATCCTTTGCTCTCCGGGCTGCTCACATAGGAATTTAGAGAGTGCATCATTTGTTTTGGAAATTCAGATTGGTTAATGATTGCTCAAGTTTCTGTTGAGAAAAAAGAAAGAAGAAAAAGAGAAAAAAAGAAAAAAGGCGAAAAAGAAAGCTACACGTGAAACATAATTTTGAAGAGTCTGTTCAGTTTTCCTACCACGTTCATTGCACTAGTAGATTGAGCAATCTTGTGCCCGTATAAATTGAGCGTTTTGCTAGCGTCTCTCTTGTGCATTTGCAACACGAGCGTTACTCCGACATTCCAGAATTGTGAGCTCAGTTTCTGTCAGTGATGATGTGGTGGCGGCTCGAGGCACATGGGCCACCGCGACGGCGAGGCAGGGCCGACCCGAGGTGGTGGATCAGGGCCGGCGGCTTGGAGGTACATCCGCGACGGCAATACGGCTCGAGGCCATGCAAGTCGAGGACAAGGCAGACGAGGTGACAAGCCGGCGAGGTGAGCTATTGTGGTGGGGGTGGAGGCTCAGTGAGTGGCGAAGGCAGCGGGCCGGGCCGGGCGGGTGGAGTAGCGCGGCAGTGCGAACCACGGCGGCTGGCCAGCTCACAAAGGGAGACGACGGCTCGGAGCTGGGGAGGCCCGGAACTGCAGTCGCGGCTGTAGCTTGCTGGCGGGTTGAGAGCAAGGCCGGCCCGACGCGGCCTCCGCTGAGGAAGTGAGGCGCGCAGGGGCGCGGGTCGTTAGGCGCCGAGGGCCGGGTCACAGCCAGCGGGCGGTTCAATGGCGGCCGCGGTGCGGCTCGATGACGACTTGTAGAGGAGGCTCGGAACGGGACCGCTCGCAGCAGCGAAAGCAACCCACTGTGGTTGTCTTGAAGGCGGCTAGCATCGGAGGCAACCCGTGGTGGCTCGCGGTGAGGGCGGGCCATTCTGGCGCGGGCGACGACTTGGCGGTCGGTGACTTGGCGCGCCTGCGGCTCAGGCGGCGGTGTGACACGCGGCGGTGGCTCTGGATGAGGCGAGCTAGAGAGAGAAGGCATGGCGATCTGGCGGCCGGGCGCGCTAGCTGGCGGGTCACGACAGCGACTTGGGGAGAAACCTGGGGCGGCTTGGTGACGGCGAATCCGGGCCATTGCAGGCCGACTCACGGGTGGCAGAAGTGAGTCGCAGTCATAGGGGCAGAGGCGGTGATTTGGCCACGACCATGAATGCAGGCGCCTCGTGGGCGGTTGCTCAGAGATGGCTTGGTCACGACGTTGAGGGCGGTTCAAAGCTTGCATGAGGTGCGACAGCTTAGAGGCCAGGGCATAGGCTAGTTGCGGCAAAGGACCGGCTCAAGGTGCGGTATCAGAGGCGAAACAAGGCCATGCTCGAAGGTGGATTCTGGCTGGTTGCAGCGACAGAATCAGCTGGGCGCGCCGGCAAGCCCGCAGTGGTGGTCTAGTAAGGCGACTCATAACAAAAAACATCGCCGACGGTCAACAAGGTGGGGTGGCGGCTGTCGGCGCGGGGGATAGCAGCAACACACCGGCGGGTTGATGGAGGCAGACGGAGGCAGACGGATGTGATGCCGCAGCGACTCAGCCACTTGGAGGCAAGTTGGAGGTGGACCTCGGAGGTGGCCGTGGCCGATGCGAGGCACGGAGCTGGGCATTCGGCTGCGACTCATTGAATCTGCAGTGACTCGAGGCAGCTTGGTTGCAGTGGAAGTGATTATTCGAGGCAGTGATGGCCCGAGGCCATAATGATAGCGACTTGAGGTTACTGGTGACCCGGAGAGAGGCCCAGAATGAATACGCCTTGGCGACGGGTGGCTCAACGATTTGGAGGCAAGTCCCCGGCCACAGAGGCGGTTTGACGGTGAGGCGTGTATGAGCCGGCAGCGGGTTGGAGAGATGTCGGCACGGCAGGGCTGCGACCGAGCAGCAGTAGGAGCAGAGGCGTGGGTGAATAGGGGGCAAAAATAGAGTTCGTGCCCATGTCAAGTTTTTTCTCCGGGTCCTTGCTAGTTTTACCACCCACATCCATGTATGAGCAGTAGCATGACCCTGATGCAGTTTGTACGTGGCTGATGAACCACCTCGGGACTTGATTCATTGTAAACGGTAGCTGATGTTTTGCGTAGTAGCAATCAGACCCTACCGGCGACTTGCGTCAGTGAACAGATTGTAACCCTAATTTCTTTTAAACCTCGGACGGGTATTAGATCTGACTGCTTGCCTTCGAGACAATGTAAATCCTTCCGCAACGACTCTTCTTCATCCAGAAAATTACGAACTTTTCAATCCGTGGGAGAGATCCTTCCAAGAACTCAACACCACCGTGCGTGGCCCCATGGTGGGCACCAACTGTCGTGGTTTTGTCACGGCAGTTGTCCTAGTGTGAGGACTTAGTCGTGAGGCCAACGCATCTAAGTGGTAGCTTGAACGGGGTTGAGCGGGACGAGAGACGCGAGATTTTACCCAGGTTCGGCCCCTCACGGTGGAGGTAAAAGCCTACATCTTGCTTGATTGACATTGATGATGATGACAATCTCGGTTACAAGGGCGGTGTTTCGCTACCTCTATCTCGAGAGCATCTACTTTGATCTTGTCTAAGACTTGTCTGTCTAAGCCCTGACTATTTTTAACCTGACCCTCTTGGGGTGCCCTGCCCCTCCTTATATAAGTTGAAGGGGCGGGTTACATGTAGAGTCCTAGTAGGATTCAGACCTAGCCTATTTCTGGTTTCTTCTCGTGGGCTTCTTAATGCCTGGGCTTCTCTCCGTGGGCTTCTTAACGCCTGGGCTTCTTAACCCTGGGCGGCTCATCTTCGTGGCTAAGTAGATGCCGGGCTAGAATCCGGGTTACAATCTGCCAGGTTACAACTATCTGCCGGGTTACAATCTGTCTGCAGGGTTAGAACTGTCTGCCGGGTTACAATCTGTCTGCTGGGTTAGAACTGTCTGCCGGGTTACAATCTGTCTGCCGGGTTAGAACTGTCTGCCGAGTCAGGATCTGCCGGGTCAGGACCTGCTGGGTCAGGATCTACCGGGTCAGGATCTGTCAGGTCAGGATCTGCCGGGTCAGGATCTGCCAGGTCAGGACCTGCCGGGTTAAGTCCAGAAATGACTTAACAGGGCTGCTTAAGTCCAGAGATGACTTAACGTCATGAGCCGGGTTAAACCGCGGGTAATTCCCCCGACAGTTTCAGAGTTGCATTTGCCCCGTTTATCTCCACCGTGTGTGTTTTCGTGGGTTTTTTGTCATACGATTAACACTAGGATTTGTGAATTGGTGTTGTTAGGTATTCCAACCAAGCTCCACCATATACCCTGGTTTGTTGTGTGATAGCTTCCACCCTGAGTAGTCGCTACATCACATCCGTGCACGTTCTGCCCATACAAATTGGTAAGCTTTTCTAATTCACTTTGGAATGGTAAGATGCCTTGTTTCTTTTAGTTTTGAGTGAGTTTAGAGTCTTCCACATATATCTAGATTTTTTGTCTACTAATCATGTCTACTGAGCCTGTTGATGTACAGCAGAAAAAGGATCCTAAATTTGTGGTGCATTGGAATGAATATGAAGCTCTACGTGATCATCTTCAGCGACTACTTTAGTGTGCAATGATCCTATAAATGAGAATGTGAAGAATGTGGAGTTGGACCTAAAGGATGCCACTGAAACCATCACAGCAACACAACGACAAGTTATTGAAATTCAGGCGACTCTAGTTACCTTGCAACAAGCTTTGGCTGTGTTGCAATAGTCCGTTGATCGCCAACAATATCAGCAGCGTGATGATGATGATGGTGAAGCTAGTGTTCATGGTGGTAATGGTGGTGTCGCAGTAGCTAATGCTGCCAATTTTGAAGGTGCTGCAGCTCGCCGTGCACAATTACAACAAGCTAATCATGACCGACAAGCTCCACACGAGCCGGTTGTTGCGGGCCAAGATGGTGGTCATGGTAATGGTGGCCATGCTGGTGCCATGCCCGCAGGCCGTGGATTTGCTTCTCTTGGTGCATGCAGTCGATTTGATGATGATGCTTGCCAACCATGATGATGATTGGCTGGGCAAACCAAAGTTCTCCATCCCCAAGTTTGTTGGTTCTACTGATGTTGAAGAGTACCTCAATTGGGAGCTAAAGGTGGAATAATTATGGCGCGTGCATGAGTACACCAAGGACAGAAAAATAAAACTTGCATCTTCTGAATTTGATGATTATGCTTTGGTTTGGTGGGATAATATTGTACAGTCCAGAATTGAAGATGGTGAATGTCCCATTGTTACATGGAGATCTAGGAAGGAAGAGATGCATGCTCGCTTTGTTCCACGCAATTATATTCGTTCTCTCTATGACAGATTGCAGAATTTGAGGCAAGGTATTTCTTCTGTAGATGAATATTTTCAGGAGATGGAGCTTATTATGTAGCATGCTGGAGTGCATGAAGAGCCTGAACAAACAATGTAGCAATTTCTCTCTGGTCTGAATTATAATGTCAAGCGTATCGTTCGGCTTCACCAATATTATGACATGACAAATTTGTTACACCAAGCATGTGAGGTTGAATTACAAGTGGCCGAGGATGCTAAGTTTACATCTCGCACAACATCGAGTAGAGGTTGTTTTACAACACAAATAGCACCTAGTGTGGAGCCTACTTCTAGTTCCACTTCTGGTTTCCGTGGTAATGCTTCTTCCAAATCAGATTCGGTGATATCTAATGCGAAGAAATAGGCGCAACCTGCTACTAGTGCTGCTAGTTCTACTAATTCTATAGCAAGAAACAGGGACATGAGATGTCATACATGTGGTGGAAGGGGTCATTTTAAGAGAGATTGTCCCAATAAAAAGGTTATGTTGATTAACGAGGATACAACAGAATATGAAAGCGGTGATGATGCTAACCCAGATTCTGAAATTTGGGAGGAAGATGAAGATGGTTCAATAGATGCTTATGCTACACACTATCCTACAATTGTCTGCTCGCCCAAAGTGCTAAGTGTTACTCCTAGTCCTGTAGAACAGCGGTGCAATTTGTTTCAAACAAGGGCTGTTGTTGGTCCTGGTAAGGCATGCAAGGTTATAATTGATGGTGGTAGTTGTCACAATTTGGCTAGTAAGGAGTTATGCCAAAAGCTGAAACTGAAATATTTACCGCACCCCAATCCATGAAGATCAACCACATGGTGCGTGTGGAATTTCAGATCGGACCATACAAAGACACCATTGAGTGTGATGTGGTTCCTATGACCGTGTGTCACTTGTTGTTGGGCCGCCCATGGCAGTATGATAGAGATGTTCGTCACAATGGGAGAGCCAACACATATCATTTGAATTGGCGTGGCAAGGAGGTTACTTTGAGGCCTATGACATGGTAGCAAATTGTAAGTGAATCTCGTCAAAAAAATTGAAGTGAATCTTGAAAAAGAGAGCGAGAGATTAGATAGGCGAGAGACTACACTTCCGGTGAATGACAGCCACAAGCCAAATCTGAGCAGTAAAAATAAAAGTGAGGGGGTGGATTCCTTAGTTGTGTTAGCCACCAAATCTGATTTGAGAGAATTTTGTAAGGATCCCACTATTGTACCACTTGTGCTGATGTGTAAGGGTCAAATTTTGGTTTCTAACGACATGACCCCTCTCTCTATTGGTGTATCTAATGTATTACATGAATTTAGCGATGTGTTTCCGAAGGAGGTACCCGCTGGTTTACCACCATTGCGAGGTATAGAGCATCAAACTGATTTGATACCAGGAGCATCACTGCCCAATCGAGCACCATACCGCACCAACCCCGAGTAAATAAAGGAAATTCAGAAACAAGTACAAGAGCTTCTCGACCAAGGTTATATTCGTGTGAGCTTAAGTCCTTGTGTTGTTCTTGTAATTTTAGTTCCTAAGAAAGATGGTTCATGGCGCTTGTGCGTAGATTGTAGAGCTATAAATAACATCACTATTCGATATTGTCATCCTATTCCACGTTTAGAAGATATGTTAGATGAATTGAGTGGTGCTGCTGTTTTCTCTAAAATTGATTTGCATAGTGGCTATCATCAAATTAGGATGAAAGAAGAGGATGAATGGAAGACAACCTTTAAAACAAAGTTTGGTTTATATGAGTGGTTAGTCATGCCTTTTGGGTTAACTAATGCACCTAGTACTTTTATGAGGTTAATGAACCATGTTTTGAGGCATTTCATTGGTAAATTTGTGGTTGTATATTTTGATGATATACTTATTACAGCCGCAATGAATCTAAACATAGTGATCATATTCGACAAGTTTTGCAGGTGTTGCGTGATGCTCAACTATATGGTAATCTTGATAAGTGCACATTTTGCAAAGATAAGGTCATATTTCTAGGATATGTTGTTTCTAAGCATGGAGTTGGGGTAGATGAATAAAAAATTAAAGCTATAAAAAAATTGCCTACTCCTCTGAATGTTAGTCAAGTAAAAAATCTTTCACGGTCTTGCTGGTTTCTGTAAACGTTTTTTGAAATATTTCAGTACCATTGCTGCACTTTTAAATGAGCTTACTAAAAAGGGTGTTGATTTATGAGGGGCACAACCCAAGATAATGCATTTGATGAGCTAAAACGTCATTTGACTATTGCACCTTTGCTTGTACTTCCTGATTTCACTAAACAATTTGAGATTGAATGTGATGCTAGTGGAATTGGTATTGGAGGTGTGTTGATGCAAGAGGGTAAACCTATTGCATATTTTTCTGAAAAACTGAAAGGTGCACAATTGAACTATCTTGTTTATGATAAATAATTGTATGCTCTAGTTCGTGTCCTTGAGGTTTGGCAACATTATTTGTGGCCAAATGAATTTATCATACATTCTGATCATGAGGCCCTGAAATATTTGAAAAGCCAATCCAATTTGAATAAACGTCATGCTAAATGGGTTGAATTTATCGAATCTTTCCCATACATCATTAAATATAAAAAGGTAAAGATAATGTTGTTGCTGATGCTCTTTCTAGGAAAAAACATGTTGTTGACACAATTGGATGTTCAAGTTCCTGGTTTAGAGAGTTTACATGATTTATATGCTACTGATCCTGATTTTTCAGCACCATATAAATTGTGTTCTGATGTAAAAGCATGGAAAAATATCACGTACATGATGGCTATTTGTTTAGAGCTAACAAACTATGTGTTCCAGAATCGTCTGTGCGTTTGCTATTGTTGCAGGAATCACATTCCGGCGATTTGATGGGTCACTTTGGACGTGAGAAGACTTTGCTTATGCCCTCTTATCATTTTTATTGGCCTAAGATGATGCGTGATGTGGACAGGGTTGTGAAGCGTTGCATTACTTGTATTAAGGCGAAGTCCAAGCTGAGACCTCATGCTTTGTATACTCCTCTCCCTGCTCCTACTACACCATGGGAAGACATAAGCATGGATTTTGTGTTAGGATTTCCTAGGACGAGGAGAGGACATGATTCAATTTTTGTGGTAGTCAATTGTTTTTCTAAGATGGCACATTTTATTGCCTGCCACAAAAGTGACGATGCATCGCACAGTTCTGATTGTGACATGAAGTTTATGAGCTACTTATGGAAGACACTTTAGGGAAAGCTAGGGACAAAGTTACTATTCAGCATGACTTGTCATCCCCAAACAGATGGTCAAACAGAGGTGGTAAATTGCACACTCTTCACGTTGTTGTGAACCATGATAAAGAGGAACCTGCGTGTATGGGAGGAGTGTTTGCCGCATGTGGAGTTTGCATATTACAGGGTGGTACATTCCACAACTCAGTTATGTCCATTTGAGGTGGTCTATGGTTTTAAACCCATTACACCACTTTATTTTGCTGCCCCTTCCAATTCAAGAGAGAGTGAACATGGAGGCATCCAAGAGAGCATATTTTGTGAGGAAAATACACTAGAAGACTAAAGAAGCAATTGAAAAGAAGGGCAAGTACATTGCTGATCGTGTTAATAAGAAGAGAAAGGAGGTGTTGTTTCAGCCGGGCGACATGGTTTGGGTACACTTTTGCAAAAACAGATTTCCTGAACGTCACAAGTCCAAGTTGAAGCCAGGATGTGATGGACCATATAAAGTGCTTGCTAAGATTAATGATAATGCATACAAAAGTGATCTTCCCACTGAAGAGTTTGGTGTGAGTAATACATTCAACGTTGCTGACTTGGTGCCATATAATGGAGATGACCTTGGCACGTTGGGGTCGACGCCTTTTCAAGGGGGGGTGATGAAGACATCCCTAGTCCATTGCTATCATTTTCCACTAATGATGTTGCTGCACACGATAGGTCCAATGAAATCAGAATTGGACCAATCACAAGAGGACATGCGAAACTTCTAGAACAACAGGTGAATTCACTCTTAGTTGAATCTGACATTTGTGTTAATGAGAATTTTATACTTCCTAAGTCTTTGCATGTTTGTCTGATCAGATTTGAAGAGAAGATAAGCTTGGCACATGGAGATGAAGAATTGCGGCAAGAAGAACGCCTACCAGTGTCTAATATCAGCAAGTGCACGAGGGAGGATAGGGAGGCAGTTGCACAACATAAAAGGAAGGAAAATCAGAACCAGACTCGAATTGATTGCGAGGAGGCCCGAAATTGATATACGTGCAGAATCCATGTCCGTGCTCCAAATACATTGTGCAAATACAATTTGAAAAGCTTGAGTCGTGTGCTTTCCAAACTGTATACCCGCAGCCCGCGATTCGCGGTGACCGAGTCGAAGTTGTCAAAACAATACGACAATTGTTTTTGTCTGTTTTCCAGATAGAGTCGTTGAAGTTAGGAAAGTTAGAGATATGGTTGATTTCGACCCCAACACTAGGTTGGACATCCATGGGTCTTTATATACCCTTGTAAGTCATGGCTTTTAGGATTAGACCATGTTTTGATTAAACCCATACGAGACTAAATTACTTTAAGCATTCTTCTGAATTCATATTCCTCTTTGCATCGATCAGGAATATTTATCTACACCAAATTCGTTTCAATAGGGTGTATTTAATACTAAAAGTTTAGTGCTATTTGTCATTCCATTGGGAATTGTGAGATTGCAGAACCGCTTCGTGGTCGGCGGCTATGTGCGTAAGTGTGTGGTGTTGCGAATATCCATAGGGTTGAAGACCTGTCGCATTGGCAATGGGGGAATAGCCAAAGAGTTCGAGAGGGTCTAACAAGTTATCCAGCAAGTTCATCATCGACACCATCCGCTCACTGAGAAGATCGGGCCACCCCTTATCAACCCTGGACCTGCTGCTTCGCTGGAGTTGTGATGCCAGCTTATGGAAACGCGCCACACATGTTTGATCTCGAGGCAGAGGAAGACGGGATTATAAATAGATTGTAGCATTGTGCTCTGGTCCCTTGAGCACGACGACTAGAGTTCACCGAAGTTGCGATGGTGACTTTGCAGTAGCGGCGCGAGTGCTCGATGTAAAGATAAAAAAGGGAGATGGGAGAGAGACATAGAGAGGAGATGAAGACGATGCAGGTGCGAGTGATGCTTGTTCAGAGGGGATGTCGCGCATGGGGCTCGATGTAGAGATGACAAAGGGTACCCATTATGACATGGAGTGGGGCCGATCTTTGACGATTTGGAGGGAATTCCCGAAGAACGCAATGAACACACGAAGAACACAAGAGGGGAAATGAGAGGAAACACTCAAATTGACTTGATCCAATCACACATCTGCTTGATCCACTGTAACACCCCCAGTGTCATGCTACAGTTATCACACACTAATGGTGGCATGTCATCGCAATTAATTTGCTAAACCGCAATTTGGTCCAAACCAAGTTCAAATTCAAATTTTAAAATAAAGTCAAAAATAATATTTCTTCAAACGGCAAAACAAAAGTGTTCATAATATTGCAAAAATTCCCAAGGCTATTATAAAAATAAAACCAACATTTTTTTAAACTCCAAAAATGCCCCTAGCTATTTTTGAATGACCCGGCATCATCCATCCATCACATTTAAATTCAAAACAAAAAATCAAATGAATTCAAATGAGGTTCAAACTTTTATGACAATGCTAAATATTGCATAATAATTTTAGAGACAAGTTACTCATTTTACAAAAGTTATTTGGTGCTCCAATAAAAGCAAACCAATAAATAATAAAAGAAATAGAAAAAAGAGAAAGAGAAAAGAAAGAGAAGCAGGGGCACTATGCTCCCGGCCCAGCGCGCACTGTACCAGGCCCGACCCATCGCCCCGGCCTTTCATCCTCCTCCTGCCATGCGAGCACAGTGCACGAGCGCCATGGCCGCACACGTCGCGGATCGGCACGCGTCGGCCATCCGGTGCCTCCCTGCAACCTACAAGGTTCCCCCTCGTCCCCTGGAACCCTAGCCTCACTCTTTTTCCCTCTCGCTCTCTCCCTCGTCGTCTCAGCACACAACCGCGTCGTCGTCGCCATGGATCCCTCTGTCCCAGCGCTCACCGTTGCCTCCGCCGCCTGAGGACGTGTCCGACCGCCCCACCGTCGTCCCCTTCATCAGCTGCTACCCTCCGTTCGAGCTGGGAGCGCCTACATCGAGCCTGGCGATGTCATCTTCTTCCTTCGGTCACCGACCTCCACCGCCTCGATTCGCTGCCGTCGAGCCCTCCTCCGAGCCCGCTGAGCTACTCCTTTGAATCGCTGTGAGCCCCTGCGCAATTCCCCTCTCTCACCCTGTCAACCTCGTGCTCTTGCGCCATTGCCCGCAACCGCCATGTTCCGGCTGCTGCACGAACCGTCGCGTGCGCGCACCGACGCCGTGCCCGAAGCCCGCTCCTGCCGCGCCCCGCGCCGTTGTGCCCGTGCCCTGCCTCGTCCAGGCTGCGTGCTGACCGTGCCCTGTGCGCCGCTACCTGCGCCCGCGCCGCCCGCTGCTGTTGCTCACCCACGGCGCTGCTGTTGCCTGGCTCCACTCGCCTGCGCCACTGCCGCCGCTAGCCCGCGCCGCCCATGCGTGCCTCTATGGCCGCTGGAGCCCGCGCCCTCTCGCCCCCTTCCTCGCACGCCTGCGCCCCGCATAGCCCCCTCGGGCCACTGGCTAGTAGGTCCCGCTGACCCAGTTGACTGGTCAACTGGTCAACGTTGACCTGCTGACTCAATAGCCCCGGGGGCCACTGTCAGCCCTCCTATGCACTGCTGGGTGCACTGCACCGGGTGCACCCAGCCTTTTCTGCTGAATTATTTTTCATTTATTAATAATCTAGTAAATTCGAGAGAATGATTAAACTTAGAAAATTAATAGAAAATAATATGTAAGTCAGATGAAAATGAGTTATATATGAAAAACGATCAGAAAAATATAACGAATCCGAATATGCTATCCGTTCATCTCTCACATGACTCTAGCATGATGAACATGGATCCTTCCCCTCCGTCTATCCGAAAAATGCCAAACACTGGGGAAAAATTCCCAAATATTTTCCCGCTTCGTCTGTATCGTGTAGCACTATGTTAGGTCACCCCTAGCTCTGCATATTGCCATGTCATGCATCGTGATGCACTTGTTTTATTTATATTTATTGTTTCTTCCCCCTCTTCTCTCGGTAGGCACCGAGACTGACGCTCCTGCCGTGAACGACTACGCCCCTGACGTCCAGCCACTTGTAGCAGAGCTTCCAAGCAAGCAAACCCCCTTGATCATTCTGATATCGCCCATTTCTTTCTCTCTCATGCTTGCATTAGAATTGCTACTGTATTTGATTGCTCCTATTCTGATGCATAGCCTGATTTTGTAACCTGCTATTGTTACCTACCTGTTTATACTATATGCTTAGTATAGGTTGAGTAGTGATCCACCAGTGACCCCTCACCTTGTCCCTGTTGCCCCCGCTTTATGATCGATGACTCGATCAACATGAGGGACGTCCAGAGCCCGACACATCACCTCACTCCCACCCTAGTTGTACGACTCTGCAGAGCTACTATCGAGTGCCGAGGGTGATACCTCGTATAGCACTTCTGATGAGATCTCTGTAGTGTAGTTAATCGATCGTGGTCTACGGAGGGTGATTGCTCCTTCACCACTCCTGATAACGACTCCGTCATGCAACACCTCAAGAGTGAACACTCGAGGGTGATTCCTCCAAGTTCACCTTGATGGTTACATCAAGTGGAATCTATCAAGGGTGATTCCTCGGATTCCCCCCTTGGTGTTATTGACACACGGTTACTTTGACTTTACCCCCAGAACCATGTTAAAGATGGGTCAGCCCCGAGGGATACCCATGAGAGTTACTGTTTCTGCGGGACTGGAGGGACAGGTGGTACCACCCCGGTAGAGGTGGACCTGAGTTCCCGACAGTCTCTTGTGAGTCAGGTTGACCATGAGGTACCCATGAGTGATGTGGAGTCGAGTTGACCTGGAGGATACCCACGAGATAACTACACGGCACGGCCGGGCATTCTTAGCCCTTGCCGTAAGTCCGTGAGACGAGGCGACGGGACCACAGGTCATGGATCATTGATCGTCTCCGCGCGCTCCCAAGACACTATCCGTTTGGATATGTGATCCGAGTAGGCCTCTGGCCTTGTCGCACTAACCACCATGCGGGAATAAGTGTGGGCACTCGACATCGTACGATTCTCTGAAAGCTCTTCGGACGTTAGCGATTGAGCGGCACGCACCCAGGTGGTCCGCGTAAGCACCTGCTTTGCATAAAGATGTAGCCAGGATTGATCCAGGTCATCCTTGCAACATGCAGGAGAGCAAAGGGCGATGGGCCCAAGACCCCTGAGCACTTAGGGTGCAGACTGGCATGATGGCCTCTCAATTGAGCCTAGGTAGGACTACGGTCTATCGATCAGCCGAGGCCGGGTATGATCTGATGGTGTGCCCGGCCGGAGATAATCGAGCGGGTTGGGTAAGTTTGTGCACCCCTGCAGGGAAGTTAATCTATTCGAATAGCCGTGTCCACGGTAACGGATGCTCGAAGTTGTATCCCGATCTATACAACTAGAACTAGATACTGGAGATGTGAAATGGATATGATGGCTTCGGGATTGCTTTCTCGCAGGGAGTCAAGAAAGGATCTCTAGGTGTTAAAACCATATACTTGCTACTTATAATATGCTAATCTGCACTCTTCTAATGTTGCAAGATGCTTTAAGATGCTAGTCTTCGATAGGCTAGGCCTTTCCCTCTATTCTAGCATTTCTACAGTTCAATCCAAAGATATAGCCCCATTCCTTTGATACTGATGCATACTTAGTATAGATCTGATGTAAGTCTTGCGAGTACTTTGGATGAGTACTCACGGTTGCTTTGCTACCTCTTTTCCCCTATACCCGATTACTGCGATCAGATGACGGATCCCAGGAGCCAGCTGACACCGCCGATGACTACTACTACCCCGACGGAGCCTACTACTACATGGAGACCGCCGATGACCAGGAGTAGTTAGGAGGCTCCCAGGCAAGAGGCCTTGCCTTATAGATCATTGTTGATGTTTCTGCTAGCCTTCTTAAGGCGGGCTTGTTCACTTATGTCTGTACTCATATATTGTTGCTTCCGCTCACTCGTTTGTATTCGACTTTATGTATTCGAGCCCTCGAGGCCCCTGGCTTGTAATACAAAGCTTGTATGACTTAAATTTGTGTTTAGAGTTGTGTTGTGATATCTTCCAGTGAGTCTCTGATCTTGATCGTGCGCATTTGCGTGTATGATTAGTGCATGATTGAATCGGGGGCGTCACAAGTTGGTATCATAGCCGACTGCCTGTAGGTAGCCCCCTTTCCAACTCCTTGGCCGAAGTTGAGTCTAGTCTTTGGAAAACTTTTACTAACATTGTTGTGTGGCTTACGGGCCCACATCATAAATTGGTGGTATTAGGATCTTTTATTCCTCGTCACTCTGGGACTCTGATCTCTCTTCTATTTGGGTTAAATGATTTTGCTAACTCTAACTCTAGGTTTCCGTAACCACTTCCTCCCGGAGAGCCCTGCATTCCAGATGATCGCTTGGTACACCAGAAGATTCCGAAGATACTCTCCGATGTTCTCTCGAGAACATGTCCTCATTGCTTTTGCAATTCCCTTCCATCGTGAACCCCTATGGATACCTACATACACCTATCATTCATATTTCCATTCCCAGTTGCTCTTGTTATTACAAGATACATCGAATTATTCTCCGACTTTTAAGAATCCCTTGTGCCACTGCCTTGCAATTTCTTGCCGCATGAATACCCCTATGAATAATTCTTCACACATATCGATGAATTGTTCATTACTAGTTGTTCATATGATTCACAAGATACATTGTAATACTATCCGATCTTTCGGTGATGCTCTGCCAACTATTGCTTTGCAAATACTTGTCTGCTTGCATTATGGTTGCATTCATATGTCTAGCAATATTCATTAGCATCCTTTGTCATCATCATATTGAGCATTTGATTAGATATGTTTGTGAATGCTCTCAATCATCAGTCGCAATTTGAATTCTTCCTTTTAGCTTAGACGTCACTCCGGACATGAGCTGGTGTTCGGCAAATCAAACCTTGATTGATTGTCATTCTGATTCTATTCAACTTACATATCTTTTGATCAGAGCATCCTCTTCTAATCCCCCGATTTGAAAATCTTAATTACTTTGTATTTAAGCCTCGAATTATTCAGATAATTCAATAATATGATGCCTTTGCATTCTTTCTTCTTCTGGTTGAGTACCGTTACTAACATCGGATCCTTTGTGGTCCGCTAGATCCTTTGGCGGATTATTATCCGAAAGTTCCGCATATTCAAAATCCTTGCGAGTTCTTCCCCTGTTACAAATACCTTCGGCAATGTGATATCATTTAATTCTTGCCGTCTGTATTCTACTTTGAGATGTTATCTGTTGCTTCTATAAGTGTGTGGTATAGATCCGTAAAATGTACCTACGGGTTTTGTCTATGCCTTTGCTATATGTGTGAACCCAAAAGTCTTCGTGGGTCATACCCTTCTGGTATTCCACCAGTTAAACTTTCGAACTCAAACATTTTAACAAAGGGCAGTAAATGAGAAGTTGTGTATTGGAAAAGTGGGAGCCAACCTTGAACTTTGCGTTCATGCCCATGGACATGATGCAGATCTTATCATAGAAACTTCTCTTAAAAATAATTATCCCCTTGGTATAAGTTCATCTTATATCTGGGATTTGGTCTTTTGCAATCGTGGTTCCGACCCTATTGATCTTCTTTGGTCCCATTTCTCGGACAAGTTAAAGTACTTGTCTTCTACAGATCAATACACCAGTCCAAGCTTTAATTCTGCTCTACCTTCGGGTATTACCCTCTGGTATCTTGATAATATCATAGAACCATGTTGCTTATTATGAGTCTTCATCAAGTATTATTTCTCACCGATTTCAATTTTTCATGGGTTCTGAGTTGTTAGTCACTCGAGGACACCCATAACTAAATCGAGTCCGCTGCGACTCAACAACTCTTAGCAATCTTCCTTGCTTACGAGTTTGTACTCGGCCAGATCATTCCCAGCCGGTTGGCTATATCATCATCGTCTTGCTAAAGCTAGACTGTGCTACCTATGTTCTTCATCCACGGAACACAATCCCGACAGTGCACTAAGCTACATCGAGCTTTCAACATCATATTGTTCGTCTTGAAAGGCAATTTTGATTCTGAGCTTGCAATCCTATCTGTGATTCCGATAACCTTTCACTTCACCATTCCTTTTGCTTGATGTCATCACTGATCGATTACATCTTCATGAAACCTCTCGACAAATGAGTCATGATCATCATCGAGATTCTGAACTCTTCCAGGATATCAATTGAAATCATGATGAGAAATACCATCCTTGCCCCTCGATGATTAGTGTTATCATCGACAACATTATTGCCTTCCCTCCAACACAAACTTGTTCATGTTTTGTGTTGTACCTTAAGTTCCTTGCTATCTAGCTTATGATGTGTTCTACCTTGGAGTATTACCATCTCTTAAGTCAAGAATTTCGTGAAAATTGCTCCGCCTCTTAAGAATTCTTGATATAGTGATACTTCTCGCCATATCCATTCATTTCTTGGTCCCCGTGTTGTTTCTAACCGGAATACCTACAAATGAACTATGATGTGTGAACTCAAAACTTCTAGCAACCCTATTACTTGAAGTTAATGGTCGATAGTTTCATTCTTAGTCTATTGGTTATTGAATCACCATTCTAACATCGATCATGCTACTTAGTCCATTTTTCTAGGTGCATGTTTCGATCAATGTTTACTTGTGG
Source organism: Thinopyrum elongatum (assembly GCA_011799875.1). Classification (NCBI taxonomy): domain Eukaryota; kingdom Viridiplantae; phylum Streptophyta; class Magnoliopsida; order Poales; family Poaceae; genus Thinopyrum; species Thinopyrum elongatum. The sequence goes on along the minus strand of CM022299.1, from coordinate 185,792,523 downwards.
ATGTTCTCCTCAAACATACTTCATTATATACTTCGGTATGTCCAATATTATCACCTTGTTCACTTAATTGTGGAAATCCATGTTTATGGAAATCTCGATGAGTTGTTGCTGAGCCCATCGGCCACATCCTCATCTTTTCCGTGATGAAATTGTACGAGTTGTTCTAGCAGTTCCTGCTGGATCCTTGCGTTTCCGAAGTCTGGCCTTTACCTGCTGACCATGTCGATGCTATCTCGAAGCATGACTGTGGTATTCCGATCATCAAAAGGAACATTGGAAGCGCAATGCTAACTATTTCTTGTTCAATTATCCAAGCACCGTTGTATGGGTAAACCTCATGTTTTCCATTGCCCCTTTATCTAAATGGTTATGTATTGAATGTCCTGTCATGTATACCATACTATTCTTGTCCTTGGGAAAGGATATACTCCCGATATTTGGGTTTAAACACATTTTCCTTTCCATTGTTTTGATTAATCTAATAACCACCTTTTCCTTTCCATTGTTTTGTTTAACCTTTCTTGTGATTTATGTGATCTAAGTAGTAATAATTCCCTGCTTATGTAAACACCTCGGTGTACAACTCTGTCAGTAAGACGCTGTTACTATTGTTGATGACATTCTGCTAACCACCGATGGACGAGAACTTTGCCTATTGGTCCGCCTCATGTCAACGAGTAGGAAAATGGTTTCTTCGTCCCTCGCCCTTGGTACCAACAATGTTGCCATCATAACTGACAGGCTATCCTCTGACATGCCTTACTATCATGACCGTGCAAGATGTCAACGCCCTTCCTACTTTAACCCACATGGTGTGCCCATAGCCCACAGTTCCACAGGATCGAAACCTAACTCTCCTGTACATCCCTGTTTCCAAAGTTATTCCTCACGCTTGGCTTCGTATGTAAATCACGAGCCACCTTCCTAGGGATGATCTATTCTAGTATCAGGCGCAATATTTTTTGTTGCTCTGAACCCCTTCATGCTCTATTTCAGGCATCGAACGATTGTTTACCCACTTGAAACTTCTTATTGTACCTTATTATGTTGCTCTCGATGGTCTCTTAAGTTCAGTTCGAGAGATACTTTCTACCACATTCCCTGAGCTATCTACCAGATAATAAACCTTGTAAGGTCCGTTCTTCCGAAGTTACCCCTTGTCCATTCATAAGTACGGTGAAGATCCGGAAGGAAGAATGAACAACTTCATCATGATGCATTGATGCAGAGAAATGGAGACACCAACGTAATGGATCGACCTCTTCGAGAAGAGCAACCAAGACCGAGAAGATCCGTTAGAATTTCGTAACCAGAACTTTCCCCCTTACTCCACCTCTTAAATCTCAGGACAAGATTTCTTGTAGTGGAGGAGATTTGTAACACCCCCAGTGTCATGCTACAGTGATCACACACTAATGGTGCCATGTCATCACAATTAATTTGCTAAACCGCACTTTGGTCCAAACCGAGTTCAAATTCAAAGTTTAAAATAAAGTCAAAATAATATTTCTTCAAACTGCAAAACGAAAGTGTTCATAATATTGCAAAAATTCCCAAGGCTATTATAAAAATAAAACCAACATTTTTTGAAACTCCAAAAATGCCCCTAGCTATTTTTGAATGACCCAGCAGCATCCATCCATCACATTTAAATTCAAAACAAACAATCAAATGAATTCAAATGAGGTTCAAAAAATTTATGACAATGCTAAATATTGCATAATAATTTTGTAGACAAGTCACCCATTTTACAAAAGTCATTTGGTGCTCCAATTAAAAGCAAAACAATAAGTAATAAAAGAAACAGAAAAAAGAGAAAGAGAAAAGAAAAAGAAGCAGGGGAACTGTGCTCTCGGCCCAGCGCGCACTATACCAGGCTCGACCCATCGCCCCGGCCTTTCGTCCTCCTCCCGCCGCGCGAGCACAGTGTGCGAGCGCCATGGCCGCACACATCACGTATCGGCACGCGTCGGCCATCTGGTGCCTCCCCTGCGACCTACAAGGTTCCCCCTCGTCCCCTGGAACCCTAGCCTCACTCTTTTTCCCCCTCGCTCTCTCCCTCTTCGTCTCAGCACACAACCGCGCCGCTGTCGCCATGGTTCCCTCTGTCCCCGCGCTCACCATCGCCTCCGCCGCCTGAGGACATGTCCGACCGCCCCGCCGTCATCCCCTTCATCACCTGCTGCCCTCCGTTTGAGTAGGGAGCACCAACATCGAGCCCAGCGATGTCATCTTCTTCCTTCAGTCACCGACCTCCACCTCCTCGATTCGCTGCCGTCGAGCCCTCCCCCGAGCCCACTAAGATGCTCCTTCGAATCGTCTCTCGCCCCTGAACATTTCCACTCTCTCGCCCTAGTCAATCTCGTGCTCTAGCGTCGTTGCCCGCAACCGCCAAGTTCCGGCCGCCGCACGAACCGTCACGCGCGCGCTGACGCCGTGCCCGGAGCCCGCTCCTGTCGCGCCCCACGCCGCTCTGCCCGTGCCCTGCCTCGTCCAGGCCGTGTGCTGACCGTGCCCTGTGTGCCGCTGCTTCCGCCCACGGCGCCTGCTGCCGCTTCTCACCCGCGGCGCTGCTGCCCGCTGCGGCCTGGCTCCATTCGCCTGCGCTGCTGGCTCCGCTCGCCTGCACCACTGCCGTCGCTCGCCCGCGCCGCCCGTGCGTGCCTCTGTGGCCGCCGACACCTGCGCCCTCGCTCCCCCTCCCTCTCACGCCGGTGCCATTGACGTGGCGGGGCATAGCCCCCCGAGCCACTCGCCAGTGGGTCCCGCTAACCCAGTTGATTGGTCAACTGGTCAGCGTTGACCTGCTGACTCAGTAGCCCCGGGGCCCACTGTCAACCCCCCCTGTGCATTGCTGGGTGCATTGCACCGGGTACACCCATCCTTTTCTGCTTAATGTTTATTTATTTATTAATAATCCAGTAAATTCAGAAAATGATTAAGCTTAGAAAATTAATAGAAAATAATCCGTAAGTCAGATGAAAATGAGTTATATATGAAAAATGATCAGAAAAATATAACGAATCCGAATATGTTATCGGTTCATCTGTCATATGCCTCTAGCAGGATGAACATGGATCATTCGCCTCCGTTTCATCTATTCAAAAAATGCCAAATGCTGGGAAAACATTCACACACGATTTCCCGCTTCGTCTATATCGTGTAGCATAACGTTAGGTCACCCCTAGCTCTGTATATTGCCATGTCATGCATCATGATGCACTTGTTTGCTTTATATTTATTGTTTCTTCCCCCTCTTCTCTCCGGTAGACACCGAGACTGACGCTGCTGCCATGTACGACTACGCCCCTGACGTCCAGCCACTTGCAACAGAACTTCCAGGCAAGCAAACCCCCTTGATCATTCTAATATCGCCCATTTCTTTCTCTCTCATGTTTGCATTAGAATTTCTACTGTATTTGATTGCTCCTATTCTGATGCATAGCCTGATTTTGTAACCTGCTAGTGTTACCTACCTGTTTGTTCTATATGCTTAGTATAGGTTGAGTAGTGATCCACCAGTGACCCCTCACCTTGTCCCTGTTGCCCCCTCTTTATGATCGATGACTCGATCAACGTGATCGACGTCCAGAGGCCGACACATCTCCTCACCCCCCCTAGTTGTACGACTCTACAGAGCTACTATCGAGTGCCGAGGGTGATACCTCATATAGCACTTCAGATGAGATCTCTGTAGTGTAGTTAATCAGTCGTGGTCTACAGAGAGTGATTCCTCCTTCACCACTCCCGATAACGACTCCATCGTGTAACACCTCAAGAGTGAACCCTCGAGGGTGATTCCTCCAAGTTCACCTTGACGGTTACATCAAGTGGAATCCATCGAGGGTGATTCCTCGGATTCCCCCTTGGTGTTATGGACACACGGTTACTTTGACTTTACCCCCAGAATCATGTTAAAGACGGGTCAGCCCCGAGGGGTACCCGCAAGAGTAACTGTTTCTGCAGGACTTGAGGGGCAGGCGGTACCACCCCGATAGTGGTGGACCTGAGTTCCCGACAGTCTCTTGCGACTCGGGTTGACCGTGAAGGTACCCGTGAGAGATGTGGAGTCGGGTTGACCTGGAGGGTACCCGCGAGATAACTACGCGGCACGGCTGGGCATTCTTAGCCCTTGCCGTAAGTCCGTGAGATGGGGTGATGGTACCACAGATCGTGGATCATTGATCGTCTCTGCGCGCTCCCAAGACACTAACGGTTTGGATATGTGATCCGAGTAGGCCTCTGGCCTTCTCGCACTAACCACCACGCGGGAATAAGTATGGGCACTCGGCATCGTACGATTCTCCGAAAGCTCTTCGGACGTCTATGATTGAGAGGCACGCGCCCGGGTGGTCCGCGTCAGCACCTGCTTTGTATAAAGAGGTAGCCAGGACTGATCCCGGCCATCCTCGCAACATGCAGGAGTGCAAAGGGCAATGGGCCCAAGGCCCCTGAGCACTTAGGGTATAGACCGGTGTGCTGGCCTCTCTGTTGAGACTAGGTAGGACTACAGTGTGTCGATCAGCCGAGGCAGGGTATGATCTGATGGTGTTCCCGGCCGGAGTTAATCGAGCATGTTGGGTAAGTTTGTGCACCCCTACAGGGAAGTTAATCTATTCGAATAGTCGTGTCCACAGTAACGGACGCTCGGAGTTGTATCCCGATCTATACAACTAGAAATGGATATGATGGCTCCGGGATTACTTTCTCGTAGGGAGTCGAGAAAGGATCTCTAGGCGCTAAAACCATATACTTTCTACTTATAATATGCTAATCTGCACTCTTATAATGCTGCAAGATACTTCAAGATGCTAGTCTTCGATAGGCTAGACCTTTCCCTCTATTTTGGCATTTCTGTAGTTCAGTCCAAAGATCTAGCCCCATTCCTTTGATACTGATGCATACTTAGTATAGATCTGATGTAAGTGTTGCGAGTACTTTGGATGAGTTCTCACGGTTCCTTTGCTACCTCTTTTCCCCTATACCCGATTGCTGCGATCAGATAACAGATCCCAGGAGACAGCTGACACTGCCGATGACTAGTACTACCCCGACGGAGCCTGCTACTACATGGAGACCGCCGACAACCAGGAGTAGTTAGGAGGCTCCCAGGCAGGAGGCCTTGCCTTTTTGATCATTGTTGATGTTTGTGCTAGCCTAGGCAGACTTGTTCACTTATGTCTATACTCATATATTGTTGCTTCCGCTGACTTGTTTGTATTCGAGCTTATCTATTCTATCCCTCGAGGCCGCTGGTTTGTAATATAAAGCTTGTATAACTTAAATTTGTGTTTAGAGTTGTGTTGTGATATCTTCCAGTGAGTCTCTGATACGTCTCCAACGTATCTATAATTTTTGCTTGTTCCATGCTATTATATTGTCATTCTTGGATGTTTTACAATCATTTTATAGCAACTTTATATCATTTTTTGGGACTAACTTATTGATAGAGTGCCTAGTGCCAGTTGCTATTTTTTGCTTGTTTTTTACTTCGCAGAAAATCAATACCAAACGGAGTCCAAATACAGCGAAACTTTTTGGAGATTTTTTTTGGACTAGAAGACATCCAATGGGCCAAAGGAGTACCAGAGGGGAGCCCCGAGGGGGGCACAACCCACCAGGGCGCGCCTGGAGGCCCAGGCGCGACCAGGTGGGTTGTGCCCACCTCGTTGGCCTCCCGCACCGCCTCTTCGCCCTATAAATTCCCAAATATTCCAAAAACCCTAGGGAAGTCGATAAATCCGAAGTTCCACCGCCGCAAGCCTCTGTAGCCACGAAAAACCAATCTAGACCCCGTTCCGGCACCCTGCCGGAGGAGGAAATCATCACCGGTGGCCATCTTCATCATCCCGTCGGCCACCATGATGAGGAGGGAGTAGTCCACCCTCGGGGCTGAGGGTTTGTACCAGTAGCTATGTGTTTAATCTCTCTCTCTCGTGTTCTTAATGGCACAATCTTGATGTATCATGGGCTTTGTTATTATAGTTGGATCATATGGTGTTTTCCCCTCTCTATCTTGTTGTGAATTGAGTTTTCCCTTTGAGATTTCGTTCTATATCGGATTGAATACTTTTATGGATTTGAGAACACTTGATGTATGTCTTGCTATGAATACCCGTGGTGACAATGGGGTATCATATTGATTCACTTGATGTGTGTTTTGGCACTCAACTCGCGGATTCCCGAGGTGACATTGGGGTAATCTATGCATAGGGGTTGATGCATGTTCTCGTCTTTGTTTCTCCGGTAGAAATCTTGGGGCACTCTTTGAGGTTCTTTGTATTGGATTGAATATTATGAATTTGAAATTGTTTGATGCATACCGTATAATCAACTCATGGATACTCGCGGTGACATTGGAGTATCTAGGTGACATTAGAGTTGGTTGATGTGTATCATATGGTGTTATTTTAGTACGAACTCTTGGTTAGATCGATCGGAAAGAATAGCTTGGTGTTATTTTAGTACGAACTCTAGGATAGATTGATCGGAAAGAATAGATTTGAGGTGGTTTCGTACCCTACAAACAATTTCTTCTTATGTGCTCTGCTAGATAAGAACTTTGGAGTGATTCTTCGTTGCACGTTGAGGGATGGTTATGTGATCCAATTATATTAGCATTGTTGAGAGATTGCACTAGTGAAAGTACGGACCCTAGGCCTCATTTTCAAGCATTGCAATACCGTTTGTGCTCCGGTTTATCAATTGCTACCTTGCTGTTTTTTATTGTTCTTATTACAAAAACCTATATCTAAGGAAGAGTACCCCGTTATGCAATGGTAAAGGAAGTAATGCAGATAAGGTTCAAGATAGTGAGACATCCCTGTTGGTCTCCAAGAAAGCTGATAAAAACTATCTTGACGACAGTGAGACAACCCCAAAGTCCTGACTTGATGTAGTGTTCGAGTTACTGGCCACTACTGCTGGCACAAGCTCTTCGAACTCGCTGCCTGAATCAGTTCATCTTCTTGAGTCTCAACTTCAAGTTGAAAGACATCGATCAGATGTGCTGCGACATGAAGACGAAGGACTAAGGAAGTCCCTGCAGAATTCAGATGCATACTTTCTGGTGCAACAGCAAGCGCTGGAGGATTTAAGCGCCAAACAAGAGAAAGTTAATAAGCTTGCTAAGCATCTTGCCAACATGCTGGGTACCCAGGATTTTGTTTCTTGAGCTCTTCTGAAGTGGTTTCAGTTCTGGACTTGTTTTGCTGCGGCGTTTATTTGCACTGGTCGCCAACTTTGACAACCAGTGTATGTGATATGATACTTTGTTCCCTATATTTGCATTGGTGGCAAACTTTGATGCCCAGTGGATGTAATATGTGTAATAGCCGTAATAGCTGAGCATTAGTTGCTTGCTTATTTATTTCCTTATTGTCTTGTTTATTTGTTTGCTTGTAGTCACTGCAGTTCTTTTTCCGCGTTTTTCTAGTGGCCACAATAACCTATTTTTTATAACTAGGCCACAATAACCATGGGCAACATACAGACCGTTGTAATCATGGTCCTGCTACCTCCTGTAGTGACCATGGGCCCCCTACGGGCCGTAGGATCCATGGGCCCTCGACGGGCCGTATAATCAATGGGCCTTCTACAGGTCGTATGATCGATTGGCTAAACATGGGCCATACTATTCGTGGACCAATAACGGTCCGCAAAATGGGTCGTAAACGGGCTAGAGTGGAAATTGTGTGTTTATGGCCCGACCATAACGGGCCGTTAATAGGCCAAAATGTATAACGGGCTTAATTCTATCGACAGGCGTCACGGGTCGTTAATGGGCCGTATTTGATGACGCTATGAAAACAACCCAACGGGTTAACGGGCCACAAACTGGCCGACTGTAACCACAGGCTGAATTTGCCACACAAGCGGAACAGGCCAGTAACGGACCGTAAGTAACCGAATGCTGGAAATGAGCACAAGAATAAATGGGCCCTTAGAAGGCCGAAAGGCAACACGGGCTGGAAACGGCCCAACGGAATAATGGGTCATTAATCCGTGTAAAGCGTTACACTATTCATTCTGGGCAGTTTCACCACGAGCCTTTAATGGGCCCAGAGTTACAAAGGGCCTCGTATGGGCCGAAAGACATCATAGGCCATACATGGGCCAGAAGTTACAACAGGCTGGAATCATATTGGACGGCCCAGATGACGCTACTGGGCCCAATTCGGATAGGCCATAACGGGCCGTGAGTTAGTGGGATGTAAATGGGCTATATGCGAACGGGCCGTTAACAGGCTTTCCATGGGTCGGCCCGCTACCTTTTGACCAAGTCAAATGGGCCGGCCTTTTCACCTGAATGGGCCTCTGTTGGGCCATGCCATGTGTCGACGTATCATAGGCGCCTCCCGTCCAATGAGTGGATGACATCTGTCCCAACGCTGAGCCGACACGTGGTTCCTCTGGCCATTGAGAATTTACACGTGGAAAATCCCCATTGGTCCGGGCTGTTAACGGGTTATCGGATCCAAACCAGAACCTGATAGCTTAACGGCGACCCGTTATGGTGGATGCCACGTGTCGGTTACCTTTGATGAAAGCACTTCCATGACGCGCCATTTATCGTCATGGAAGTGTACACTTCCGTGATGATAATTTTGGTATTGTCATGGAACACTTCTACGACAACACAGGTATGACTATCTTGATTCTGTCATAAAATCGTCATGGATGTACATGCATGACAGAAAACGTAACCTACTATGACAAACACGTATCATCATGGAAGTGTATTTTTTTGTAGTGAAGCTTATGACACAAGGGATGATAGTATGATGCCAAGTTGATATGTGTATGCGATGATCTAATGTGCACAAGTAACGTTGCCGGCAATACTCAATGAGGCAAAAGTGACGCAAAATGGGCTAGGGGTTAACAATGTAATGGCAAGGATAATGCACAATGATGTCATTGAGGTTACCGTCCTTGCTTACGGTGGAGGTGTCAAAATGTTGAAGTGGTCGATGTCGATGACGAAGATGAGTGGCGGTGATGTCGGTGTTGAACCGTCCCTAAGTAGCCGAAACACGTTAGGAAACAGAAACCGCAACTCAAGTTCTCAAAGAACAAAACGTGTCCAAATAGTCGGAGGTGGTAGCAGGTAAGCGATGGTGGTTGCGGAAAGCGGTGGTGGTATGCGGTAGTAATGGTGTAAACCCGGTCAAAATTGGTGAAAGTTAGGCGGAAAAAGGAGTGGTGGAAGAGGTCACTTGTGCAAAGACGTCCTATACAAACGGTTTTTACCCCCTTAAACCGTTGCCTTGTCAGTGTGTGCGATAGGGGGGTCCTTCCCACACGACCCAGAAACCGTCGGGGATAGGCCCTCCGGTCACACACGCTGCGCAAAATGAGCTGGTGTGCGATCGGGCGAGGCATCGGAGACCAATCATTTCCGTTCGTATGTACATCCTACACAGTGAATCCCAGAAAAACATTTCCGTTCGTATGTATATCAACATGATTTTTTATGTGGAAACATTTGTGCAAGGTGGCCTAACGCAAACAGTTCACTGGCCAAAGTCGTGTGTGATTCTTCATTGATCCAACACGCCTACTTTCTAGAAACCGTGTGGGTTGTTTGAGTCCATCGCCCACGGTGTTGTCTGAGAAACCATCTGCAATAGAAAACCCAAATAAACAGGGTAATTGGCCTATTATTGATAATCTCTACTCAACAGTTCGTACGTCATTTCGTTCATTCGTTACTCCTCTCCCATCGATCGAAGAAACAACCCCTCCCCCGATATGGTTTTTCTTCCACCGATTTTTTACCATACAAAACCACCAGTTTTGTAGCACACGATCTCTTCCAAAAAATAAGGAGGCCATCGGGAGGATTCTGTGATTTATTAGCATAGAAGGAAAGTTCCTTCACCTGCCGTTTATGATTTTCTCTCTATCAAATAAGACTCCTGATCGAGGGCTAGGTCTCATGCTCGCAAGCATGTCGTCGCCATGATCCTTCCGCTCGAGAGCCCCATATTCTCACGGTCTCACCCACGCCCGACCCCGGCTCTGATTTTCCTCGTACCCAGTCACCGGCGACCGGAGTCGCTTCCCTCCTCTCGCCGGTGGATCGGCTCCACCCTCCCACGAATCCCCACTCCCTTTGCCGCCGGATACTCCAACACCGATGCCATCATGCCGCCGCCTCCTGGTCGGCCTGCACGCCCACACGCCCAGCAGCTACCAAGGCCGGTGATGGAGTAGCCCCCGGGACCCTCCTTGTGTTGCAGTGGGAGCAGCAAAGGCAAGGATGGAGATGGTTCTGCAGGTGAGGGCGGCTCTAGCGGGCCTCTGGTTCGGCGGCTGTGGTGCTAGGTGAAGCGGGATGGAAAGGAAGACCCTGAGGCGACAGGTATGACCTCTGGGTCGAGACTACTGCCCTTAGTGCATCCCCCTGCATGGGTATGGTAGAGTTCGGTTCGTCTGTCGCCTCCCAGAGTCTTGGTCCATCAGGCATGCAATGAGAGAGCGGAGCAGATGACAAGGGCGCGCGGCCGACCTTCTGTCCACGCTAGGCGGTCTGGGGGCACGACTCCGCAGCCTGTAGGTGGTAAGGATGGAGAGGGGTTTGCTCTAGGGATGGGAAGCTGTGTTGCGGCGCTACAGCTTGTGCTCTACTCTTAGGGGATGCATAGAGGTTGATGCTGGGTGGAGGAAGCGTGTTGTGCTATGCTCTGTGGTTCAGAGAAGTTCTCTCTCTCTCTATGTGTTAAATTCCTCCCTTGCGAATATCTCTTCCTGTACATAGATGGAAACCAGAATAGCAAGGCTGTAATATGTACGAGCAGGAGAACTCCCATAATCTCTCTGTAATAGTATTAGTGTTGGTTTATGCTTTTTACAAAGAGACAATAATGCATTCTGCAACGTTCCTTTCTGTTAAATAAATGAACTATGCATTCTGTTAAATCATGAATTGTAACCATGACCACCTCTCATGAGAATCTCGAAGGATTTTTCTCGAATACTTTTCAGAAGGATGATCACCGTTGCCTTATGTTTGCTTCATTCTGGCTCCCTATGACTACTGACCATGGTCACGTTATTCCTACATAATATGATATTGGCGATTGACAACTGTTGTCTTGCTTGTATACAGGATCTGGTTTGGAGACACCCTGGAATTCCTAATCTCTGGAAGCTTAAGGTATGATATTTGTTGTGACTATCGGATATACTATCAACGTTGCTTCATTGTTTGGAAACGGGCTTGCACAAGATATGTCATTGCTTACTATGATCTGTATGCTATATGATGCAGTTTTATCTAGTTTTGGTAAGGATCTGGAGGTGGAGAGCAGTATCGACGACTATGATATAGTTTCAAGAAGCTATCGGGTGTTGGCACAAGATTTATGTGCCTCACGCAATTCAGACGGCTCTTACGATCCCAAGTTTTTTCTTGATATCCTCTTACGATCCCCAAGTTAGATGTATGGGTTGCCAAATTTAGATCTTATAAACTGTAGTACTGTATTATCCCAGATGGTTGCAATTACTACAATTATAATTAGTAAATATAAAATTACTGTAGGGGTTTCCCTTACTATTAACTCGAGGGTAAAAATGATAATTTAGTATATTCATGTCATAGTTATTATGTGAGGGTAAAAAAGATATTATAGTGTTACTCTTAGTGACATTGACGTGGACAACAATAGTTTTTGTTGTATGTTTGATGCACTGCTCAATTGATTGCCTCATTTTTCATTGCTTCGTTTCCATGGTGATAGACATAATATGCATCTCATATACCTTTTTTCAAATGTTGAATGTGAGTACTCCACGTTGCTATGTTAAAATACTTCATGTGAACATCTCAAAGGCACTCTTGAAAAACAATTTGAGAGACTTCTACTTCTATACCTTGCTTTTGCTTTTGCTTTTTGAACAAGCCTTTCCATAAAATCGTAGTGACTAGATTGTAACAACTACATGCATGTTGATTGATTTGCAGGTTGCCATATCTATGGTTACATCTTTCTGTCACAGGTGGACTGTCGTTGAGGGGGCAAACAAGGCATACATGGGCAAAGAGGGAGCCGGCGGCTGAGGGAATCAGCGGCCTTGGCGGCAAGGATGGTGCCATTCACGTATGAACATCTACTAGGGAAGTGGCCGCTCGGGGACATCACCTTCGGGGTCAGCCACTACATGCACCTCTGGGTGATCACTAGACCCAAAATATTTTGATCTACTGGAATGGTCGCATTGCCATTTGTGCTTGCCCATCATAAAGTGAGGAAAAACACGTGCCAAGGCAAAGATATTTTATCACTGTAAGTAGTATTTAAGATCGTCTTGGTACACATTCCATGTTTCTCCACTCGTGCAAGAGAATAACTTGGATCACTAAGGATAAGATGCTCTGTGCTAAATTTCTCCTATGTTCTGGACCAAGGAGATGATTTTTCTTGCGACATCAACTACGTTTGTACCAACAACTGAAAGCTTGTTGCTTGGTCGATCTTACAATTGGAGGTACAATCTTATCTCCATATTTTTGTTATTAGTTGAAAGCTACATAACATCCATGAACAGATGCACTTATAGTGGATTTGTGGTTGCCATTAAAGCTAAACTTTACAATTACCTGGCATATGTCATCTTATTTATGATCTGAGTATCCGTTCTCACTGCTCCGTGACAACTTCAACTTCGTATTCTTTAGACTGTAGGTGGATATTTGATCTTATTTGGTTGTCTATGCTAGAAGAAAAGTAGAAACAACAAAAATGATATTATTTTATTGTTTCAGTCTTTTATGTACGTTAGTATTTTCTTTTAACGTATTCTGTTTTTTTAGTGGTCACATCCAAAGTTACATGGTCCTTCTCTACTTTGAGGGTGCCATTTTAGCTTTTACGTACAAACAAAAATCTAAAAACATTGAGAGACGATGAAAGAAATCATGTCCCATTCGGGAAGGCATAATACTATCATCATGTCGTGCACAAGCAGGGGTGGAGAGCAGAGGCTTGTTGTCTAAAACAGTGCAAGCAGTGTATGACCATTGAAATATGTCAGTGATATGTATACAAGTTTCAACAAAAACAAGCTAATTCACCCATTAGGAGTCACCTCAGCTTGAGAATCTTTTCGATACCAAGGAGAAATTCGAAGCCGGGAGAAAAGGATCCCTCCATTGAATAAGATGTATGCTTTCATTTTTCGCAATGATATCTGCATTTTAGAATTTACTTACTGTAACGAACTGACAACACATTTCTCTGTACACAGATGCATTTTTTTATTTCACTAAGCATGTGATGATGTATTTTTATTTCACTTAATCAATGTATTTTCTTGAAGTGCCCAATAAATAAATAAGAACGAAATGAGACAGGGTTATTCCGGAAAATTAGCTGATCAATCTTGCTAACAAAATGTGATATCCTTTGGCAGCATACCTATGCAGCTTGCATGTGAACAAACTTATTTGTCACCTCAATTGTGAATCTTTTGAATACCACGGAGAAAGTGGAAGCTAGGAGAAAAGGAGCCCTCTACTGCATAAGATACTTCTAATGATATATGTATTTAAGAATTTACTTATTGTGATGAACTGACGACACACAACCAATGTAACCTAGAACTGATGACATATTTCTGTAATGATATCTATTGTTGTCGTCTTCACCCAGTTCTTGTTTTGGTGCCTTGAAAAAATGATCTTAATCAGATACTAATATCACTTATTCAAGAGTCATGTTTGGATATTAAAAGAAATGGTTTTCAGAATGGAAACTCTTGTTCCTTTTAAATTACCAGTGGTTTTCGAATATGGAGAACAAAAAAATATAAGAGAATATATCTGATAAACAAATTTGTCCTTGTTGAGCCGGCGTTCAAAGCACCAGGCCTACAAGTAGGGAATGATGGACTCTGGATATACATATTCTTAGATATCAGTGTAGTACTAGGTTGTATAGTACATGACTGAGCTGTTCCACCTATCCAGGTAATTTGATTCATAGCCTAGGCACTTACAACATGGCCATTACCACAAAAAGTGGCATCGTCCTTTAATCTGATGCAGTTCTCCCTTTGCAATGCTTTCTTGTATGCCAAAGTATTTTTTAGCTATTTAATAGATAATGTGCACTTACAATATTTGGTTTTGTTCGCTCATTTGCCTCCCCTTCATCTATCTATCGATTTTCTCAAAAAAAAAAAATCTATCGATCTAGCCTCCCTCCCGCTAGAGATGTCATATAACACATGGAAACAAACCCTCCTATTAATAATTACCCTGATTACATACCAGACGTCAGGCACAAGATATGGAAAATAATTGTCTGTTATTATGGAGATATTTGGTTGCTAAATAAAAATTGACAATTCCCTCAAATGTCTCTGTCATATGGAGATAATTGCCCTGATTGATATGGAAAAGAATCCTCAATTATCATAGGTATATTTTGTTGCCAAACAAAATTGATAACTCCCTCAAATATCTTTGTCATATGAAGATTGTTATTTAAGTATGATTTGTTATAGGGTTGGTCATTCATGGACACCCCTAGCTCACGTGCTCTCCATCAAGCACAGATGACAGATCACTAGGAGATCGTCAGACAAGTCAGTCACCTCGAGGTCACATGAGTTTACCATCAACAAACTACACAGTCTCACTTTCATCGCCCGAAGGTGAGTTCACGTTTCACACCGGCACTGCCGTCCCCTTTCTGTCAAAGCAATCTGATTCCCCGATGTCGTGGTGTTGTCCCTAACTGATCTTCACAGTCCTGGTACAGGCAGGTAAATTAAAAGCTTAGATATGTCGTTATTCATATATATTCAGTTTGCAAAATATAACTCATGCTGAACCACTACTAAAAAGACGTCATAATTTCTGCAATTCATAGGCTAGATAAGTTCTAATTACATAAAAGCTCTTATTAATTAATATACTATGCCATGTCTTTAATTTGAATCAACTTAAAGAATGAAATACAACAAAATAGGCAAATCTTAACTTGTTAAGAGTCACCTACATGACAACTGGTGGTCTCCCTCCACCCGGAACGTTCAACATGGACAATAAGAAATGCAACCTTGCCAGCAAATCTCAAAAATTTCAAAAATGTAGTCGTTCATGTATGACTGGAGGAGATAATAATGTGCACATGGATCATCAACAATATAAGTAGGTAATTCTTTTTCTTTGTTTATGAACTGCGGTGCTGAAGGTTCAAAGGCCGTTAATCACTATCCCTGCACCATTTACTACTAAGGTGTTTTATTTGTTGTTTTGGTCTGAATTCTTCGCTATGAAATATTTATTGCCTGAAATGGTGGTAATTTTTTGTTTGTTTATGATAGTGTTCAAAGGTCATTAATCATTATCCATGCGGCATTTCCTTATAAGGGCAAAATACCACACTTTTTTCTATCAAAATGTGTATAGATAGTACCTTAATTGACAATCTGTATCTGAGCTTGCAATAATCTTAATAGTTTTTTTTTTTGAAAAACTATAATTTGGTATGTCCATATGTGAACCATCCACCCAATTAGCTACAAGGCATCCCACAACCAGTACCCTCATAGAATTGTATCCAAGAGAGCATGTAGAAACATTAAATTGTATCACCCTTTCACATGACATTTTTTCCAATGGAGTATGGTTATCTATTGATTTATATTCATCGAGTCTAACCCTGCATTGGGCATATTGCTTCAAATATGGGTCTTGGGTTTAACAGTTTACGCACTGGCCATGCAGAAAAGCCAACAACACCTCAAGGAACACCAAGTGGTGGTGAACATATTGCTTCCAATGCAAGTTTTACACAAGACAAAAATCAACAAACGTGGAACCGTGATAAAGCATGGCGAGATAGGCTAACACACGGGTAGAGAGAGGAAATAAGCGCACGTCGAAGAGCAGCTAGAGAAAATAAAACTTATGAAGAGAGGAATGCGAGCCAAAGGGCGACAAGGCAAAATCTGACAACTAAGGAGAGGCGAGAGATGCATGGACGCCTGCAGAAGGGAAGCCACTAAAAATAAACCAATTGAACAGAGGCAAGAGATGAATGCCCGCCAAAGAGGACGCAGACATAACCTACCACGTGACGAGAGGCACGCGTTGCAGACTCAACACAATGCGGACCTCACAGCTAAGCGAAAGATCCCATTGCGCCGAATCCATTGCAATGCCTCGCCTAGATGCACATCTCTTATGAATCACCATGTTATGTTACTGAGATTTTAATATGTCCACTTTATATTTTCAGTTACTTGTTAACTCACTTGAATGATTTAAACGCACCAAGTAGATCTTATTTTATAAGAGATAATTATCTGGATCATTATTGTCTATGAACACATCGTTTTGTTGGATATTCTTATCGACTTACAGCGCAAGTTAAGTGGATTTCAATTACTTCTCCATTGCTATGGGCTATCATTTCTATACATGCAAAATTTTACATGCATTGTATTCATATGTGCAATTGGTATCCATGGCCCGTGGCAACGCACGGGCATTCTACTAGTCCATGTAGTAATCAAATTGGCATTTCATATAAAACACACATATATTTCATATCCGTATAATGGCAACCAGGATTTCATAATCGAATTATATCACATAGCTTCAGCACTCAGTTACACCATATAGGGATATAGCTAGCTACGCCATTACACAGCAGCACCAAGTTTCACATGCAACATCGAAAACCTTTGGAAAGTAGCATCATACACGGTAAATTGACAGATGAATCTCATCTGGGAAACTGCAGAAGCGGAAGGCGAATATTGAGCCTTCAGTGATGTTGAATGTCCTTGCAACTTTAGGCCAGTGGCTATGGATAATTGCCCGCCCAACCTTCATCCTCTTGAGGAAGACTTCAATATTGTACCGTGGGTCTTGAATGAATACCTTCCTTGCCTCTTGACCATGCAGGTGGTTTGAGAGGTAATCATCGGTGAACTGCTTTGGAAAGTACCAAAAAGAAAGATATGCATTAATCGCTGTTATAAATTTTGAAATGGCATAAGGGGAAAAAATAAGGTAAAAGAGTTAGTACCATCCTATAGTTGACTAATGTCTTCTTCATTGTGCAAACAAAGATCTTGTTGTTATTCGTCGCAAGTTTCTTTATCCTAACAATTTTTCTGAGTTTCTTGACTTGACTGATATTCATGGACATCTCATTTCCCCATATGCAAAATGGGTCAAACAATGGGTCTAAGCCTATGACAGCAGAACCTACATGTGCAAGACCAAATTGTAAGAAACCTAAATATTAGATTGATTCCTGCAACTGCACAATAATGTGTTATTAGTGAAAGGATCATGCATGAGCAAACCTCGATGGTAAACCACAGTGCCTCCCATTGTTTCCCTGCAACACATATAAGGAAGATCTTGATCAGGTAAACTGAGAGTTCCCATACTATCAGTAGAATATGTTAATAAAAAATAAACAAATTGCAGATCCAACAGATTAACTCGAGACGCATGGAAAAGCCAGCTAACCTAACCAAGCATGCTAAACAACTTGGAAATAGAGCAATTATATATGTTTCTCGTGTATTGAGTACAACCAAATTCAATTTATTTCTCATATGCATAACAATACAAAATTGTACTCACAAAAAATGAAAATCAAATTGCAGAATTGAACCAAACAGTTAATTGGACAGCAGAACAAATGAACCAAAATAGTTAACTGAGCACGACATTGCAGAATAGAACATATACTAGAAGATAAGACAGTTAACGAAACCAAGAATGCTTGAGAACTACTATGAAATGTAGCAATTATTGGACCAAACTATTAACTGAACATTACATTTCAGAATATCAGATTACATATTAACATTACAGAGTACAAATCACTAGAAGGCATTGGCGGTGGCCTCGAGAAAACAGCACGAACTATATTTTAAAGTAGACAACCGTGTGGCGGTGTCGATGGTGGCCTCGATGACGAGGTGCTCCTCCAAGATCTGGCGGTCGGCACACATGGCAGCCATCGCGACCTCATCCGTGCGTGTGGCCGCGATTTGCTTCTCCGCTGCCAGATGCTACTGAGCTCCACGCTATACTGCGTGCAAAATGGCTGTGGGCGGCGCTTAATTAGAGGATGGGGCAGTGATTTGGGCGGAAGGTGTTGCGCCGTCAGTCAGGGCATGTGCGATGGGGAAGGAGGAGGATGATGTGGGTGGGGTGTGGATTACCTTACCATATCGACGAGGCCGCGCAGCAAGAAGAAGGGTCGCCGACGAGGAGGCGTCGCTGCAAGAAGAAGGGGTGCCGGCGAGGAGGCAGCGTTGCCAGTAAGCAACAGTGAAGGTTTGTGCAAGGAGGAATAGTAGAAATGTGGCTTTTGGTGGGGGGGGGGCGGGGAGATAGATATTTTCGCGGTGGCAGAAATTTTTTCGCTTGATGTCGCGAGAAACTGGCGCGCAAGTGTGGTTCAAGCGCAGGCTGTGGACTGTAGACGATGAAGCTTTCTGCGTAAGCCAGACAAGACGGTGCGCCAAGATATTTTATATCGCATCCCACACGATTCTTGCTAGTAAACTGTTTGTGGTATACCTGATTTTTTTCATTCTGTTTTGAAAGACAAAATGGTGTTTGAATTGCTAGAACATTTATCTGCAGTGAACATGCAACTATATGAGTGTCGTGTTAAAATTTGGAATTATTCCGGGTTCGTTTGGCCTTTTTATGCATTAATTGAGTTTCTAGGCATTTAATGTGCATAATTCAAATTTGAACTGCAAGCACATGCTCCAGTGCACCAAAGTTTGTTGAAAAATCACATGTGTGTCTTTGGGTGAATTTATAGGTCCCTTGTAAGAAATGGGAATGAAATTCAAACATCTGGGCGTCGTGGCTCGACCGAAAACATTGAGAAACTTGATTTTTAAATTCATGTAAATCCAAAACTTGCCTGAAAATCATGAAACTTGGCATGGTGTCATGTCATGGCAGCAACATGCTATGCTAAATTTTTTGGCTGAATTGGGACAAGTTTTGGTATAAACTTCTTGCAAACCGGAGCTTCTCTCAAGAAGGCTCGTGGTTTCGAGAGGGAACGTATCACCTTTGTGTGCGAAACGACATACGCTGCCCCCCTCTTGATTTTTTTATAGAGCCAACATATAACTATATGAGTGTCATGTTAAAATATGGATTTATTCTGGGTTCGTTTGGCCTTTTTATACATTAATTGAGTTTCTAGGCATTTAATGTGCATAATTGAAATTTGAACTACAAGCACATGCTCTAGTGCACCAAAGTTGGTTGAAAAATCGCATGTGTGTCCCTAGGTGAATTTCTAGGTCCCATGCAAGAAATGGGAATGAAATTCAAACATCTGGGCGTCGTGGCTCGGTCGAAAACATTGAGAAACTTCATTTTTAAATTCCTGTCAATCCAAAACACGCATGAAAATCATGAAACTTGGCATGGTGTCATGGCATGGCACCAACATGCTGTGGTAAATTTTTTGGCCGAATTGGGACAAGTTTTGGTATAAGCTTCTTGCAAACCGGAGCTTCTCTCAAGAAGGCCCGTGGTTCCGAGAGGGAACGAGTCATCTTTGTGTGCGAAACGACATACACTGCCCCCCTCTTGATTTTTTTTACAGAGCCAACATAGAACTATATGAGTGTCGTGTTAAAATTTGGAATTATTCCGGGTTCATTTGGCCTTTTTATACATTAATTGAGTATCTGGGCATTTAATGTACATAACTGAAATTTGAACTACAAGCACATGCTCCAGTGCACCAAAGTTGGTTGAAAAATCACACGTGTGTCCTTGGGTGAATTTCTAGGTCCCATGCAAGAAATGGTAATGAAATTCAAACATCTGGGCGTCGTGCTCGGCCAGAAACATTGAGAAACTTACTTTTAAAATTCTTGTAAATCCAAAACATGCATGAAAATCATGAAACTTGGCATGGTGTCATGTCATGGCACCAACATGCCGTGGTAAATTTTTTGGCCAAATTGCGACAAGTTTTGGTATAAGCTTTTTGCAAACCGGAGCTTCTCTAACCGGAGCTTCTCTCAAGAAGGCTCGTGGTTCCGAGAGGGAACGAGCCACCTTTGTGTGCGAAACGACATACGCTGCCCCCCCCCCCTCTTGATTTTTTTACAGAGCCAACATAGAACTATATGAGTGTCGTGTTAAAATTTGGAATTATTCCGGGTTCATTTGGCCTTTTTATACATCAATTGAGTTTTTGGGCATTTAATGCGCATAATTCAAATTTGAACTACAAGCACATGCTCCAGTGCACCAAAGTTGGTTGAAAAATCATTTATGTGTACTTGGGTGAATTTCTAGGTCCCATGCAAGAAATGGGAATGAAATTCAAACATCTGGGCGTCGTGGCTCGGCCGGAAACATCGAGAAATTTGGTTTTTAAATTCCCGTAAATCCAAAACTCGCCTGAAAATCATGAAACTTGGCATCGTGTCATGACATGGCACCAACATGCTGTGGTAATTTTTTGTCCGATTTGTGAAGGCACACATTAACAACCAACAAAGTCATTTTGGAACAAGTGCTGTCATGGTACAATCGGAAACACAAGTATTATTGAAACCATGGGCGTTCTACTTACCATTTACGTGCCACCACGCGTCCCCTTTTTTTATTGGCTAGGAGGCGCTGTGTGGGGTAGCTATTTGAGTACGGGAGGCGTGCGATCAGACCCCTGCGCGTGCTTATCAGGAGGAGAGCCCTCTGACCCCCATCCGCAGCCCACCTCTCTCCCAATGTCTCCATTAATGGCGCCCGAGCCCCTGTTTTATGGTGTGGCTATGTCTCACTCGACTGAGATTTAAGAAAAAAAAGAAAATGTAAAAAAAAATTGCACGGATATTGATGTAAGATCTGATGGACATATATAGCATCGACTTCGACTTATAGCAAGACTGATATGAATATATTGAAGGAAATATGCCCTAGAGGCAATAATAAAGTTGTTATTTTATATTTCCTTACATCATGATAAATGTTTATTATTCATGCTAGAATTGTATTAACCGGAAACTTGATACATGTGTGGATACATAGACAAAACACTGTGTCCCTAGTAAGCCTCTACTAGACTAGCTCGTTAATCAAAGATGGTTAAGTTTCCTAACCATAGACATGTGTTGTCATTTCATGAACGGGATCACATCATTAGGAGAATGATGTGATGGACAAGACCCATCCGTTAGCTTAGCATAATGATCGTTCAGTTTTATTGCTACTGTTTTTTTTCATATCAAATACATATTCCTTCGACTATGAGATTATGCAACTCCCGGATACCGGAGGAATGCCTTGTGTGCTATCAAACGTCACAACGTAACTGGGTGATTATAAATATGCTCTACAGGTATCTCCGAAGGTGTCTGTTGGGTTGGCATAGATCGAGATTAGGATTTGTCACTCCGAGTATCGGAGAGGTATCTCTGGGCCCTCTCGGTAATGCACATCATAAGAAGCCTTGCAAGAAAAGTGACTTAGTCACAGGATGATGTATTACGAAACGAGTAAAGAGACTTGCCGGTAACAAGATTGAACTAGGTATAAAGATACCGACGATCGAATCTCGGGCAAGTAACATACCGACGGACAAAGGGAATAACGTATGTTGTCATAACGGTTCGACCGATAAAGATTTTCGTAGAATATGTGGGAGCTAATATGAGCATCCAGGTTCCTCTATTGGTTATTGACTGGAGAGGTGTCTCGGTCATGTCTACATAGTTCTCGAACCCGTAGGGTCCGCACGCTTAACGTTCGATGACGATTTTGTATTATATGAGTTATGTGATTTGGTGACCGAATATTGTTCAGAGTCCCGGATGAGATCATGGACATGATGAGGAGTCTCGAAATGGTCGAGAGGTAAAGATTCATATATAGGACGATGATATTCGGACACCGGAAGTGTTTCGGGGGTACCGGGTACATATCGGGTCACCGAAAAGGTGTTCCGGGCACCCCCAGCAAAGATATGGGCCTAATGGGCCAAGAGGGGAAACGCAGCAGCCAGCAGGGGCTGCTGCGCCCCCCATATGGGCCGCACCTTAGGAGGAAGGAAAGGGGGGAAGAGAGAAGGAAGGGGAGGGATTCGGCATCCCCCTTCCTTCCCTCCTCCCTCCTCTTTCCTTTCCCTTCCAGTGGATATGGTAAGGGGGGAGGCCGAATTGGGAGGCGCCCAAGTAGGATTCCTCCTACTTGGGGCGCCCCCTTGGCTGCCTCTCCTCCTCTCCCACCTATATATATGTGGGGGGAGGGGCACCGCTAGAACACACAACATTGATTCCTAGCCGTGTGCGGCGCCCCCCTCCATAGTTTACGCCTCCGGTCATATTCACGTAGTGCTTAGGCGAAGCCCTGCGCGGATCACTTCAACATCACCGCCACCACACCGTCGTGCTGACGGAACTCTCCCTCGACACTTTGCTTGATCAAGAGTTTGAGGGACGTCATCGAGCTGAACGTGTGCAGAACTCGGAGGTGCCGTACGTTTTGGTGCTTGATCGGTCGGAACGAGAAGAAGTTCGACTACATCAACCGCATTGTCAAACGCTTCCGCTTTCGGTCTACGAGGGTACGTGGACACACTCTCCCCCTCTCGTTGCTATGCATCTCCTAGATAGATCTTGCGTGAGCGTAAGAATTTTTTTGAAATTGCATGCTACGTTTCCCAACAGTGGCATCCGAGCCAGGTCTATGCGTAGATGATATGCACGAGTAGAACACAAAGAGTTGTGGGCAGTGATAGTCATACTGCTTACCACCAACGTCTTATTTTGATTCAGCGGTATTGTTGGATGAAGCGGCCCGGACCAACCTTACATGACCACGTTCATGAGACCGGTTCCACCGACAGACATGCAACTAGTTTTGCATAAAGGTGGCTGGCGCGTGTATGTTTCTCCAACTTTAGTTGAATCAAATTTGACTACGTCCGGTCCTTGTTGAAGGTTAAAACAGCAAACTTGACGAAACACCGTTGTGGTTTTGATGCGTAGGTAAGAACGGTTCTTACTAGAAGCCCGTAGCAGCCACGTAAAACTTGCAACAACAAAATAGAGGACATCTAACTTGTTTTTGCAGGGCATGTTGTGATGTGATATGGTCAAGACATGATGTGATATACGTTGTTGTATGAGATGATCATGTTTTGTAAAAGTTATCGGCAACTGGCAGGAGCCTTATGGTTGTCACTTTATTGTATGAAATGCAAACGCCATGTAATTGCTTTACTTTATCACTATGCGTTAGCGATAGTTGTAGAAGCAATAGTTGGCGAGACGACCACGACGCTACGATGGAGATCAAGGTGTCAAGCTGGTGATGATGGAGATCATGACGGTGCTTTGGAGATGGAGATCAAAGGCACAAGATGATGATGGCCATATCATGTCACATATTTTGATTGCATGTGATGTTTATCTTTTATATGCATCTTATTTTGCTTAGTACGGCGGTAGCATTATAAGATGATCCCTTACTAAAATTTCAAGGTATAAGTGTTCTCCCTGAGTATGCACCATTGCGACAGTTCGTCGTGCTGAGACACCACGTGATGATCGGGTGTGATAGGCTCTACGTTCACATACAATGGGTGCAAGACAGTTTTGCACATGCGGAATAGTCGGGTTAAACTTGACGAGCCTAGCATGTACAGACATGGCCTCGGAACACTGGAGACCGAAAGGTCGAACGTGAATCATATAGTAGATATGATCAACATAGAGATGTTCACCATTGAAGACTACTCCATCTCACGTGATGATCGGACATGGTTTGGTTGATTTGGATCACATATCACTTAGATGACTTGAGGGATGTCTATTTAAGTGGGAGTTCATTAGTAATTTGATTAATTGAACTTTAATTTATCATGAACTTAGTCCTGATAGAATTTGCAAATTATGTTGTAGATAGCTCGTGTTGTAGCTCCCCTATGTTTTTGATATGTTCCTAGAGAAAATAAGTTGAAAGATGACAGTAGCAATGATGCGGACTGGGTCCGTGATCTGAGGATTATCCTCAATGCTGCACAGAAGAATTATTTTGTTGATGCACCGCTAGGTGACAGACCTATTGCAGGAGCTAATGCAAACGTTATGAACGTTTAGCAAGCTCAATATGATGACTACTTGATAGTTTAGTGTGCCATGCTTTACGGCTTAGAACCGGGACTTCAAAAATGTTTTGAACGCCATGGAGCATGTGAGATGTTCCAAGAGCTGAAATTGGTATTTCAGACTCATGCCCGTGTCGAGAGATATTAGACCTCTGACAAGTACTTTGCCTACCAGATGGAGGAGAATAGCTCAACCAGTGAGCATATGCTCAGAATGTCTGGGTACTACAATCGCTTGAATCAAGTGGGAGTTAATCTTCCAGATAAGATAGTGATTGACAAAATTCTCTAGTCACTATCACTAAGCTACTAGAACTTCGTGATGAACTATAATATGCAAGGGATGATGAAAACGATTCCCAAGCTCTTTGCGATGCTAAAATCGGCAAAGGTAGAAATCAAGAAAGAGCATCAAGTGTTGATGGTTAACAAGACCACTAGTTTCAAGAAAAAAGGCAAGGGAAAGAAAGGGGAACTTCAAGAAGAATGGCAAGCAAGTTGTCACTCCCGTGAAGAAGCCCAAAGCTGGACCTAAGCCTGAAACTGAGTGCTTCTACTACAAAGGAAATGGTCACTGGAAGCGGAACTGCCCCAAATACTTGGCGGATAAGTAGGATGGCAAAGTGAACAAAGTTATATTTGATATACATGTTATTGATGTGTATTTTACTAGTGTTCATAGTAGCCCCTGGGTATTTGATACCGGTTCAGTTGCTGACATTAGTAACTCGAAATAGGAGTTGCAAAATGAACAGAGACTAGTTAATGATGAGGTAACGATGTGTGTTGGAAGTAATTCCAAGGTTGATAAGATCACCATCGCACACTCCCTCTACCTTCGGGATTAGTGTGGACCTAAATAAATAAATGTTATTTGGTGTTTGTGTTGAGCATGAATATGATTGGATCATGTTTATTGCGATACGGTTATTCATTTAAGTAAGAGAATAATTGTTGTTCTATTTACATGAATAAAACCTTCTATGGTCATACACTCAATGTAAATGGTTTATTGAATCTCGACCGTAGTGATACACATATTCATAATATTGATGCCAAAAGATGCAAAGTTGATAATGATAGTGCAACATATTTGTGGCACTGCCGTTTAGGTCATATTGGTGTAAAGCGCATGAAGAAACTCCATGCAGATGGGCTTTTGGAATCGCTTGATTATGAATCATTTGATACTTGTGAACCATGCCTCATGGGCAAGATGACTAAATCTCCGTTCTCCGGAACAATGGAGCGAGCTAATGACTTATTGGAAATAATACATACCGATGTATGCGGTCCGATGAGTGTTGAGGCACGCGGCGGGTATCGTTATTTTCTGACCTTCACAGATGATTTGAGCAGATATGGGTATATCTACTTGATGAAACATAAGTCTGAAACATTTGAAAAGTTCAAAGAATTTCAGAGTGAAGTGGAGAATCATCGTAACAAGAAAATAAAGTTTCTACGATCTGATCGCGAAGGCGAATATTTGAGTTACGAGTTTGGCCTTCATTTAAAACAATGTGGAATAGTTTCACAACTCACGCCACCTGGAACACCACAGCGTAATGGTGTGTCTGAACGTCATAACCGTACTTTATTAGATATAGTGCGATCTATGATGTCTCTTACCGATTTACCACTATCATTTTGGGGTTATGCATTAGAGACAGCTGCATTCACATTAAATAGGGCACCATCTAAATCCGTTGAGATGACACCGTATGAACTGTGGTTTGGCAAGAAACCTAAGCTGTCGTTTCTTAAAAGTTTGGGGTTGCGACACTTATGTCAAAAGGCTTCAGCCTGATAAGCTCGAACCCAAATTGGAGAAGTGCGTCTTCATAGGATACCCAAAGGAAACAATTGGGTACACCTTCTACCACAGATCTGAAGGCAAGATCTTTGTTGCCAAGAATGGAACCTTTCTAGAGAAGGAGTTTCTCTCGAAAGAAGTGAGTGGGAGGAAAGTAGAACTTGATGAGGTAATCGTACCTTCTCTCGAATTGGAAAGTAGTTCATCAGAGAAAACCGCTCCCGTGATGCCTACACCAACTAGAGAGGAAGCTAATGATGATGATCATGAAACTTTAGATCAAGTTACTACAGAACCTCGTAGGTCAACCAGAACACGATCCGCACCAGAGTGGTACGGGAATCCTGTACTGGAAGTCATGTTACTAGACCAAGGCGAACCTACGAACTATGAAGGAGATATGATGAGCCCAGATTCCGACTGATGGCTTGAGGCCATGAAATCTGAGATAGGATCCATGTATGAGAACAAAGTGTGGACTTTGGTGGACTTGCCCGATTATCGGCAAGCCATTGAGAATAAATGGATCTTCAAGAGGAAGACGGACGCTGATGGTAATGTTACTATCTACAAAGCTTGACTTGTCGCAAAAGGTTTTCGACAAAGTTCAAGGTGTTGACTACGATGAGATTTTCTCACTCGTAGCGATGCTTAAGTCTGTCCGAATCATGTTAGCAATTGCCGCATTTTATGAAATCTGGCAAATGGATGTCAAAACTGCATTCCTTAATGGATTTCTTAAAGAAGAGTTGTATATGATGCAACCAAAAGGTTTTGTCAATCCTAAAGGTGCTAACAAAGTATGCAAGCTTCAGCGATCCATCTATGGACTGGTGCAAGCATCTCAGAGTTGGAATATACGCTTTGATAAGGTGATCAAAGCATATGGTTTTATACAGACTTATGGTGAAGCCTGTATTTACAAGAAAGTGAGTGGGAGCTCTGTAGCATTTCTGATATTATATGTGGATGACATATTGCTGATTGGAAATGATATAGAATTTCTAGATAGCATAAAAGGATACTTGAATACGAATTTTTCAATGAAAGACCTCGGTGAAGCTGCTTACATATTGGGCATCAAGATCTATAGAGATAGATCAAGACGCTTGATAAGATTTTCAATGAGTACATACCTTGACAAGATTTTGAAGGAGTTCAAAATGGATCAGTCAAAGAAGGAGTTCTAGCCTATATTGTAAGGTGTGAAGTTGAGTAAGACTCAAAGCCCGACCACGGCAGAAGATAGAGAGGGAATGAAAGTCATTCCCTATGCCTCAGCCATAGGTTCTATAAAGTATGACATGATGTGTACCAAACCTGTTGTATACCTTGCCATGAGTTTGTCAAGGGGGTACAATAGTGATCCAGGAGTAGATCACTAGACAGCGATCAAAATTATCCTTAGAGGACTAAGGAAATGTTTCTCGGTTATGGAGGTAACAAAGAGTTCGTCGTAAAGGGTTACGTCGATGCAAGCTTTGACACTGATCTAGATGACTCTAAGTCTCAATCTAGATACATATTGAACGTGGGAGCAATTAGCTAGAGTAGCTCCATGCAGAGTATTGTAGACATAGAAATTTCCAAAATACATACGGATCTGAATGTGGCAGACCCGTTGACTAAACTTCTCTCACAAGCAAAACATGATCACACCTTAGTACTCTTTGGGTGTTAATCACATAGCGATGTAAACTAGATTATTGACTCTAGTAAACGCTTTGGGTGTTGGTCACATGGCGATATGAACTATGGGTGTTAATCACATAAAGATGTGAACTATTGGTGTTAAATGACATGGCGATGTGAACTAGATTATTGACTCTAGTGCAAGTGGGAGACTGAAGGAAATATGCCCTAGAGGCAATAATAAAGTTGTTATTTTATATTTCCTTACATCATGATAAATGTTTATTATTCATGCTAGAATTGTATTAACCGGAAACTTGATACATGTGTGGATACATAGACAAAACACTGTGTCCCTAGTAAGCCTCTACTAGACTAGCTCGTTAATCAAAGATGGTTAAGTTTCCTAACCATAGACATGTGTTGTCATTTGATGAACGGGTTCACATCATTAGGAGAATGATGTGATGGATAAGACCCATCCGTTAGCTTAGCATAATGATCGTTCAGTTTTATTGCTACTGCTTTCTTCATGTCAAATACATATTCCTTCGACTATGAGATTATGCAACTCCCGGATACCGGAGGAATGCCTTGTGTGCTATCAAACGACACAACGTAACTAGGTGATTATAAATATGCTCTACAGGTATCTCCGAAGGTGTCTGTTGGGTTGGCATAGATCGAGATTAGGATTTGTCACTCCGAGTATCGGAGAGGTATCTCTGGCCCCTCTCGGTAATGCACATCATAAGAAGCCTTGCAAGCAAAGTGACTTAGTCATAGGATGATGTATTATGGAACGAGTAAAGAGACTTGCCGGTAACGAGATTGAACTAGGTATAAAGATACCGATGATCGAATCTCGTGCAAGTAACATACCGATGGACAAAGGGAATAACGTATGTTGTCATAACGGTTTGACCGATAAAGATTTTTGTAGAATATGTGGGAGCCAATATGAGAATCTAGGTTCCTCTCTTGGTTATTGACCGGAGAGGTGTCTCGGTCATGTCTACATAGTTCTCGAACCCGTAGGGTCTGCACGCTTAACGTTCGATGACGATTTTGT
The DNA here is from genome assembly GCA_011799875.1 of Thinopyrum elongatum. Taxonomy (NCBI): domain Eukaryota; kingdom Viridiplantae; phylum Streptophyta; class Magnoliopsida; order Poales; family Poaceae; genus Thinopyrum; species Thinopyrum elongatum. Next base: position 185,763,860 of record CM022299.1, on the reverse strand, counting down.
ATTATATGAGTTATGTGATTTGGTGACCGAATGTTGTTCGGAGTCCCAGATGAGATCACGGACATGACGAGGAGTATCGAAATGGTCGAGAGGTAAAGATTCATATATAGGACGATGATATTTGGACACCGGAAGTGTTCCGGGGGTACCGGGTACATATCGGGTCACCGGAAAGGGGTTCCGGGCACCCCCGGCAAAGATATGGGCCTAATGGGCCAAGAGGGGAAACGCAGCAGCCAGCAGGGGCTGCTGCGCCCCCCATATGGGCCGCACCTTAGGAGGAAGGAAAGGGGGAAAGAGAGAAGGAAGGGGAGGGATTCGGCCTTCCCCTTCCTTCCCTCCTCCCTCCTCTTTCCTTTCCCCTCCGGTGGATATGGTAAGGGGGGAGGCCGAATTGGGAGGCGCCCAAGGAGGATTCCTCCTACTTGGGGCGCCCCCTTGGCTGCCTCTCCTCCTCTCCCACGTATATATATGTGGGGGGGGGGCACCGCTAGAACACACAACATTGATTCCTAGCCGTGTGCGGCGCCCCCCTCCATAGTTTACGCCTCCGGTCATATTCACGTAGTGCTTAGGCGAAGCCCTGCGCGGATCACTTCACCATCACCGTCACCACGCCGTCGTGCTGAAGGAACTCTCCCTCGACACTTTGCTGGATCAAGAGTTCGAGGGACGTCATCGAGCTGAACGTGTGCAGAACTCGGAGGTGCCGTACGTTTCTGTGCTTGATCGGTCGGAATGAGAAGAAGTTCAACTACATCAACCGCGTTGTCAAACGCTTCCGCTTTCGGTCTACGAGGGTACGTGGACACACTCTCCCCCTCTCGTTGCTATGCATCTCCTAGATAGATCTTGCGTGAGCGTAGGATTTTTTTTGAAATTGCATGCTACGTTTCCCAACATATATAAGGACGATGATAGTGGATAATAATTTTCTTACATATTTAGGAAGATAATTAAAAATGCCACATGCGGCAATGCCCGAAATACACAAGGGCAAAAGAAGAAGGAAGACGTAGACAATGATCTGGCTCGTTGATCTCTACTTTCTTGATGCGTTGCCGCCCTCGCAGAGACTAGTTCTTGCGGCGAGCGGCGATGAACTCTTCTGTGTCCTCAATGCGCTGCTTGAGAGCATCCACAGATTCCTCCACCAACCTTTCGCGCTCGATGCGGAGCATGGCATTCTTGTCGATAAGTTTCTTGACGATGACGCCCGCCCTCTTCAACAAGGCAGTGGTCTCCTCGTGCTGCTTCCTCCTTCCGGCGATCTTTGCCCTCAGCAGGTCGCACTCGGTGCGGAGCTTCGCCTTGTCCTCCCCTAGTCGCTAGATGAGGCCGGTAGCATTTTCAAACGAGGCATTCATCTCATCCTGCAGCTTCATCCAGCCGGAGATCCGATCCATCAGGTCATCGAGCATAGCGCGCACGCGCCTGTGAGAATCCTCGCCTGCCCGCGAGACATTTTCCCAGGCCGCCGCGGCGCGGGAGGACCTCTCTGCTGCATTCACGGAGCGTCGGGACATCTCTGCTGCTTCCGTGGCGCGGCCGGACCAGTCTGCTGCATCGACGGCGCGGCGGGACCTCGGTGTTGCTTCGGCTGCACGGCAGGACCTCTGTGCTGCTACGGCGGTGCGGCGGGACATGTCGGCTGCTTTCGCGGTGAGGCGGGACATCTCTCGTGCTTCCGCTTCCATGCTCGCCTCTCCCTGGTAGTAATCTCTCGACCCAGAACTCATGCGGGCCATGGCAGACGGAAGGGAACGACGATGAAAGATTTGTTTGTTTTTGTGGGTGAGGAGTTGAGGAGCAATGTGCAGTCATCTTGGAGTAGATAGTATTTATAACCGAGTACTAATACGCTCCTAAGTGGGAAATCGTTTATGTTTTGATCGGTGTGAACAGGTGTGATCGGAGTAGTAATTTGGAATGTGACGGGGCGCAATCTCAAAATTTATTGATGGTTCTAGTTTCAAAGTGTGGCACTATTCCTGGATGGCGTAACGTGGGCACGCGTTCTCGGCCGTGTACGTGGCGTTTGCACCATAGGGTGCACCGCAATAGGCGATGTCAGCACATGTCTTGTTTCATCAACCGTGCGCGCTCGTTATTACCATCGCGCACGCTTCTTTTAATTAGAACATGTGCCTATCTAGCGCACACACCTTGATCTTTCTAACTGTTTCTGTTTGTTGTGGCTAATAGCAAACAGTTCATCCGTGTGAAGTGTATGCCGTCAATCGCAGACACCTTGATCTGGCTGACGTTTCTGTTATGTTGCCTAATCGCATACAGTTCATCCGAGTGAACCGTATGCCATCAATCGCGCACACACCTTGATCTACCCGACCGTTTCTCTTGTGTTGCCTAATCACAAACAGTTCATTCGGGCGAACGGTATGCCATATATCGCACACACCTTCATCTGGCCGCCTGTTTCTGTTGTTAAGCTCATCGCAAACAATTCATTCGAGTGAACTGTATGCCACGCATCGCACACGCAACTATAATCTGAAACGTGTTTGTTGTCTCCTCCATCACAAACGTTTTGTATTTTTTTGACGGTTTTATTACATCATCGTTTGTGATTAATGCATCGCACACAGTTTCATCGAAGGGTCTCTGATTGTAGTGTCGCGTTAGCAGCATCCTGCAGTAGTGGGTGTTGTTGCGGGAGGCCGGATGTCCGGGCTTGCGGGCCGGATGTCCGAGGGGTCGGATGTCCGGGAGACACGGGCCGGATGTCCGGGCTCCAAAATCCTGGACGAACTCGAAGAACAAGGTGGGGAAACGAAAAATTCAGGGAAAAATTCGTGGATGGAATTGGGGAAAAAGTTAGGGGAAGCTAGATCTACGAGTAACGCATCAAATCCATGGATCAAATTCAACAAAACATCATAAAACAAACAAAATCACAAAAAAAATTGGGGGGCTATTTTTGGTGAGGATTTTCAAAATTGGGAGAGAATCAAAGCAAAATCAGGCTAGAAAACTATGGGGGAGACTCCAAAATCGTGATCAACGTGGCTCATGATACCAAGATGATGTGGAGTGGGGCCGGTCTTTCACGATTTGGAGGGAATTCCCAAAGAACACGATGAACACACGAAGAACACAAGAGGGAAAACGAGAGGAAACACTCAAATTGACTTGATCCAATCACACATGTGCTAGATCCACATACACAAAGAGTCAACAAAGATCCAAAGACAACAAGGAGGATACAAAAGTAACTAATTCATCCCAATCCGTGAGGAAAGATGTCTTGAATCCACTAGGGGATCTTCCCACAAGAGGGGGTCTTGAATCCACTTGGGGGATCTTCTCCTAGGAGGCCTTGGTCTCCAATGGATGAGCAAGGCTCTATCTCCAAAATGAGCTATCACAATGCTAACCCTAAAACATAGGTGGCGGAGGAGTATATATAGTCTAGGGGGGCGAAGGGGTACATGGGCTTCGACACGTTACTGCGCGCAGACAAGGGGGGGGGTGGCGGATGTCCGGGCTTTCGAGGGGGGCCGGATGTCCGGGCCATGGGGGGCGGATGTCCGGGGCCAGTCTTCGGGCGGCTCGGTGGCGTTCTGTGATGGACGGGGGGCGGATTTCTGGGCCGGGGGCCGGATGTCCGGCGGCTCATGTCGGGCCGGATGTCCAGGGTCGGGGCCGATTCCAGTTGCTCTCTGGATAGGGTGAAGCCAGATTTTCGGGGGTCGGGCTGGATGTCCGGTGCCTGTAGGTGCTTCTCGGCTGGGCTGCTGCTGTGGCTGGCATCTTCAGGGGCCGGATGTCCGGGTCCTGGGAGCTTTCTCCGGTTCATTTCGTCGGTCCTCTTCATTCATGTACTTGGGGACTTGTTCATCTTCACGTGCATCTCCGAGAGGGTCTTGTCCACACCTAATCACACATAGCATTCCGGCTTTAGGTAGTAGCCATGTCTCACGTGGGTCATACGAGATATCACAAAGGAGAGATGTCACCTCGGTCTAGAAAGCTCTTGCACGTGCTCATGTCGTTGGTCCGGTAGGCACTTGAGGAGACGTAGGTAGGTCCATGGGGATGACCGTCGGATGCTTCGCATCACATTACCCATGTATCCGACAGGTAAAAACCCTATTAGGGTAAGGGTATTGGAGAGAAAGTTACCCATGGGTATATAAATAGGGAATACTCAAACCCATCGGGTAGAGCGGGTACGGGTATGTGATCGTATAACCCACACCTGTATAACCATGTACCCATATAAAATCTCACAAGTATGACCAAGTTACCTTCTACACTTTGTCATCAGTTTTATATGAACTTGAAATGTATGACTACATGTTGTTGTTTATTGTTGTGTTGTTGTTTTGATATGTTTTTGTGTATGAGAAAGTCATGTTGTTTATTGGAATGTGTTGTTGTTTATGATGTGACATTTTTTATAAGTATATGCTCCTTTTATGATGTATTGGTGTGTGTAAATTATGATTATACGTTGTTGTTTATGACTAAGTGTTGCTCAAATTGATGATTTGCAAACATGGGTATTTTTACCCGTGGGTATCCATTTACCCTGTCGGGTGGCAGGTATGGAATAAATTGTACCTTGACGGGTATGGGTGCGGGTGATGGGTAAGTTGCAGGAGGACGGGTAAGGGTATGGGGTGGCTGCAACCATATCACGACCCGATCGAGCGTGCACATGATCAATCGGTTGCGTTTAATTATTAATTTCTCCACATTTTTCTCCTTTTTTGAGGGAATTTCCAATTTTTTTATGAAATCCAATTTTTTAAATTTTGGTTTTAATCTGGCTTGGGCCAAAAACTGAGCCCGGGCTGCCCATACCCCCGACGGTGTCGACCCAACTAAAATGTTCGGCCTGTCTCAGAAAAAGAGCTAAAATGTTCGGCCTAGTGGGCCTGGAAAACTTTCTTCAGTGGCAGTTTCGTAGTTTTTTGCGGTTGTGGAAAAAACTCCAAAAGCTCAAACCCCTCTCTCCTTCCCCCACGAAATTCGAAATTTCCCCACTTTCACTCCCCCAAGCCCCCAAATGGCCGCTCCGCCGCCGGTGCTCACCCTGGCGGTGGAGAAGGGTCCGCGCAAGGGAGAGATCTGCCAGTGCAGCGCTGGATCCCTGCTCCGTGTCGGGCGCGTCATCAAAGGCAACCACTTTGCCGTGCGCGATAAGGGCGCGTCGCAGCAACATCTCTCCATCGAGTTCCTCCCGCCGCCCGCCGCCGGATGGGTCGTCTCCGATCTGGGATCCTCCAACGGCTCCTTCATCAACGACGCGCCCCTCGCGCCCTTTGTTCCCACCCCGCTTTCCCATGGGAACCTGATCAAGATCGGCGAGTCCACCGTGCTCGCCGTGTCCATCCCCTCCCATTCGGATCTGAGCACCGCCACCGCTGCCGACCCCGGAACTAGGCGCTCCTCGCGCTATGCGGCAGAGACGGCGGCGGTGGAGGAGGAGAAGCCCCCTGCGGCGACCCGCCGGGGCACACGGAAGAAGGCAGCGGTGGCGGCGATCCCCGAAGTGGAGAATGAAGTGCCGGACGCGGCGGTGTTGGTAGTGGAGGAGGAGAAGCCCCGCCGGGGCGGACGTAGGAAGGTGGCTGCAGTGGCTCCCCCTGAACAGACGGAAGAGGGGGAGAAGGAGGCCCCGGTGGGGAGGCGCCGTGGAGGACGGAAGAAGGCTGCGGAGCCCTCTGAACCGGAGAAGGAGGAGGCCCCGCTGGCGCCGCCTGTTGGCGGGCGGAAGAAGACCATAGCAGCTGCTGAGTTGGAGAAAGGAGATGAGGAGGAGGAAGAGGGGGAGAAGGAGGCCCCGGCGGGGAGGCGCCGTGGAGGACGGAAGAAGGCCGCGGAGCCCTCTGAACCGGAGAAGGAGGAGGCCCCGCTGGCGCCGCGTGCTGGCGGGCGGAAGAAGATCACATCAGCTGCTGAGTCGGAGAAAGGAGATGATGAGGAGGAAGCCCTGCTGGTGACGCGGAAGGAGGACACGGAGCCTCCTGAACTGGAGAAGGAAGACGATGTGGAGGCCCAGATGATTACACGCCGTGGGAGGAAGAAGAATGCTCCGACGGTCGCCCCTCCACCACAGCCTCTGAAGACGGGGTCCAGAGGGGGCCAGGGAAGGTTCACAAGAGCGGCTAGTACAAGGAAGGCCGTTCTAGAGGACGGGGAAGAGGAGGAACATGAGGCGGCTGTGCCAAGAGATCGGCCTGGCAATATGTCGACTTCGACAGTGGTAAAGGATGGTGAAGAGGAGGACGAGGAGGAGAAGGGGGATAAGGTGGCAGCTGGGGATGGAGAAATCGAGGTGGCTGCAAAGGCATTGGAGGAGGAAGTCCCCAAGGGGAGGGCTTCTGCTCAGTGTGCTGCTTCTGACAATGAGGGTGATGGGGAAAGGGGTGGCGGAGAAGAGGAAGATGATGGCAATGGGGATTTGCTTGGAAGTAGAGGAGAGGCTTCTGCTCAGTGTGCTGCTTCTGACAACGAGGGTGATGGGGAAAGGGGTGGCGGAGAAGAGGAAGATGATGGCAATGGGGATTTGCTTGGCAGTAGAGGAGATGTAGGAGATGGGGCGAAGGTGGAGGAATGTGCTGTTAGAAGCAGTCTTGAGACCATGACATTGCAGGAATGGTTCGACCGGATGGAAAAGTACCTCCCAAGGATGATCAACGAGGCTGCTGATCAGATGATCGTGGAGTTGGAGGAGAAACAAAAGCGAGTCCATGAGTACATTTCAACGCTCAGTAAGAGCTCTGACCCTTCCTGAAAATTATGTCTTAGATGCTGGAGATTGACTAGAAAATAAACTAGAGTCGCTCCTGTGGTGATAATCTTCACTTGCTGTAGAAGAATTGATGGTGGCGTTTGTCCTTTTGGGTAATATGGGTAGTTCACTATCTGGTAGTAGTTTGATATGTTGACGTTTGCTCGTTGGCTTGTAATTAGCTTAGCATTTTGGTATGCACTGATGTGTCTGTGGGTTTCAGGAAGGTTTATTATAATGTTGAATACTCCCTCCGTTTTGGAACACACAGTTTCACTAATGAAACTGAGAGCTTGTCCCCTTGAGAAAAATCATAGTTTTATTTTGTTGCGGTTGGGTACTAGAATGGGTAAGATAGCATTTTTCTCTTATTGTAACTCACTGAACTAACACCGTTGAAGCAACATCTTGTCAGAGTGCTATTCTTTGTATGTTTCTATGTCTTCCAGCAGGATTAAAAGCAACTAGGTTACAGTTTTGCTCATAAATATTGCCACGTTGTAATAATTGTGAGCCCTCTAAGTTTCAATATGAAAAGTTGTCCTTTTTTTTTTGTGGGTGATGAAAAGTTGTCCTATAACTGTTCCTACTTTGGTTTATAGAGCAGATTCTTGGACTACCGTATGCCATGTTTACATACTCTTATCTTGCTCCCACACTCCATGTGCAAGTTTTATTATTTAGTTATTATCAGTTAAGCAATATCATCTTCAATGACGCCTCTCCCAATGCTTGGTTCGCCCATTGTTGTGAAGGAAATGCATACATTTCAAGACACCCAAATGGCTTTTCAGATCCTTGATTTTCTTACGTAGTTATATATTCCTCTTGTAACTCTTGGGGGATGATTGGTTTATTGTAGTCTTACTCCTTAAATGAAGCGATACCTGAAGAGGGAAGACTGGCAAACTTGTTTTCATTTTTCATGCAGTGCTTTCGTAGCCACACCAAATTCAAGAGCAAACATCTTTTATTTGTGTGTATGCGATATCATAGCCTTCTAAAACTTTTGTACCTTTGCTATTAATTACATTAACATAGAGTTCTCAAGATATCTTTGCAGAAAATGAATTTAACGACATGACTTTTTTAATTTAAAGGTTTGTTGGCAAGAAAATTTATTTCTTACTCTATAGCACCTACTGTACCACCTCCTCTAGTAATATGGTTTACTCAAGTTATGACCCTTCTCTATGCAATAATGTCTATTTGCAGTATAAACCTTAACAAGCAGTAATCAAATAGCATGAAACTCTAGTCAGATGTAATTATCTCTCAGTATTATACATGTGATATTCTAGTAACAAAAATATATCTGCATTGTCGTCTGATTGTTTGGTATTGAATACATTGTTAGTTTTGATATAACTGTATACTATTGTTTTATCACTTCGCAAATAAAACTGACTAAAGGATGTGACTGGCTCATATTGTTTTCTAAATCTAGGATGTCCTAAAGTTTGTCAGTGACTGAATGATGCTATTGTTAATCAGCAAGGATGTAATGTATGACACAGTATATTTCAGTAAACATCAGCATCTCTTTTAGGATGGATACTACAATAAACTGTTGTCATGCTGCAACGTTATGCATGATTAATCAAATAATGCCTAGACGGACTGAAATCTTAGTAGCTCTTAAAGTATATTGATTATGTTGGAAAAATGTTTTAGATTTGAGATAGATTTATGTTGTAACATTTGCTAGTAATTCATGTTTCTATGGATTGTTAACTTAACTATTCTGTTTTTTTTTTGCACTAAAGCATTTTTTTTGTAATTATTGCTATAAGATTTCATGTGATATGATCCCATATTTTCCATGACATTCCGGCGCATAAAATAGAAGATATAAGGGTTCTGTATTTTAGAGGTGGACTATCCCTTGGATTCTCAAAAACCTCGTGAGTTTTATGCTTGAGTTAGACTTGAGTTTTCTGTAGCGGAGGCCTTGAGGGAAATGCTGAAGCTGAAGTGATTTCCTCGGCAGTCCCCACAGCTCCTTGAGGATGTAGAGCGTGTGAAAGCTTTATTCCCACGTCTTAGAATGTGCATTCTTACTCAGCCAAAGTTGCTGGATTTTCAACTTTATGCTGCTAAATTTGAACTCTAGTTTAGCGTTGGTTACTTGGCTTACCTTCTCTCACTACTTTGGGCAGTCAACAATCCAGTAGGCTGTCAGTTGGTGTTCACAAGGTACATAGCAGTATGTGTTCTTTACTTAGCTAACGTATCTAATGGAAAAACCGTGGCGCAGGGTTCAGTATCCAAACGGAAAAGATGCAAACGTTCCCATTATTTGTTTTCTTTGCTGAGAAATAAGACGTTTTAGATAAAAGTAGTGTTCTAAAACATCTTATATTAGTTACAGAGGGAGTACTTACTACAGAAGAAGATCGATACAAACTCCGGTTCCTTTGTTGAAAGGGAAACACACCAAACTGTATCAGGTATTCAGGTTATAGTGGGAGAGAGAGCTCGTCTTGTTTGTTGGATAATGGGCAACTAACTTTTTTTTTTTGAGATGGAACACTTCCGATTCCATAAATCACACCGGCTCAGCTACACTGCTGGCCATCCGGACGTTTACATCGTCAGGCAGGTCCTCGAGCCAAATCTGCCACCTCGCATCACAGCGTGCACCAAAGGCAGCTATAGAGTGTGCTAATTTATTACACGCCCTCGGGGCAAATGAAAAAGAAACGCTAGTGAAGTTTAACCGGGCAAACCCCCTGATGTCCCTGAAGATTACTCCTTCAACTGCTCGGTCGGACGCCTTTCCCTGGATTGCATTAATGAGAACCTGGCAGTCAGATTCCACATCCACATTTGTCATGCCCCAGTCACTTGCTGCTTGAAGGCCCGCAGCACACCTCAGCACGAGTCGCTGTTGCAACATTAGGCAGCCGACCTGCACCTGAACCTCGGACATCTCCATTGCTGTCTCGTTGTCTCGTATCACGAATCCCCAGCCGCCCGTGCCTGCAGTCGCATCAAAAGCCCCATCACAGTTCAGTTTCATCCGATCGCCCAAAGGCTTCTGCCAGATATTTTTCGTCGGAAGAGACCACCTGCCGACACGTGGCACCTGCCGCCACGCGCGGAGGCGGCAGCACTGTTCACGTGGACTGTTCGCGCGGGGGACGGTTTTCGCACAGCAACACGGAAACGGTCGAGCGAACAGTACAGGCCGCCTCACGCCGTGGCGGCAGCACTGTTTATGTGTGGGATGAATAGTAATTTTGAAAAAAATAAAAATAAAAAGCAGAAAAATTCAAAAAATGCTGGATTTTTTTTTGCAGCAAAGACGATCGAGTGTTCTAACTGGGTGCAAAATTTCAGTTTTTTTGAATTTTTCTGCTATTTTTTTTCAAAAATCACTGTTCATCTGCATGAACAGTGCTGCCGCCACGGCCTGAGGCGGCATGTACTGTTCGCTCAACCGTTTCCGTTTCCTGTGCGAAAACCGTCCCCCGCGCGAACAGTCCATGTGAACAGTGCTGCCGCCTCCGCGCGGGGCGGCAGGTGCCACGTGTCGGTTGGCGCGCCTGCCGCCACGGCGAGGGTGGTCTCTTTTGTCAATCTGATTCGGAGGTGGTCTTTTTTGTCATTTCGATCGGGCAGGTGGTCTCTTTTGACGAAAAATCTCTGCCAGACCATCTCCTGTTTTGTCGTCCTCTCTGTCCGAGTGTTCCCACACATATTCAGATAGTCCGTTGCAAGGTGACTAATTTTCACAGAGGGCCAAGGGCCAATACATGTGCATGTGTAGTAAAGTGCATGAAGCCCCTTATACAATGGGGATATACAGAAAAGGGGACTATACACATCTAACACCCCCTCAAACTCATGGTGGGTCAACAACACTGAGTTTGGAAAGAAAGAACCCATGCTGCGCTTGATTCTGTGCCTTCGTGAAGAAGTTCGCCAACTGTAAATCAGAGGGCACATAGTGAAGAGCGAGAATCTGATCATGCACATCAGCACGCACAAAGGAGACATCCACACAGATGTGCTTGGTGATCTCATGCTTCACCGGGTCACGCGCAATACTGATGGCACATGTACAGTTCGACAATAAGGGAGCCGATGTAGTAGCAGACACACCAAAATCCTCAAGTAACCATCGTAATCAGATCACCTCAGCCCTCAACATAGCCATTGCTCGCAACTCAGCCTCTGTGCTCGAGCGAGAAACGATAGTCTGTTTCTTTGTCTTCCAGGCAATGAGAGAGCCGCCAAGAAAGACACAGTAAGCAGACAACGAGCGTCGATCGGAAGGATCACTAACCCACGTAGCATCAGAGTAGGCTTGGAGCTGGAGAGAGCTGGAGCGGGGAAAGAAAAGGCGGTGAGAGATCGTGCCACGAAGATATCGTAGAACACGGAGGAGGTGACTATAGTGGACAGAGGTGGGGGCTGAAACGAACTGACTGAGAATGTGGACCGGATAGGATATGTCAAGACGAGTAACATCGAGATAGACTAGGCTCCCAATGAGGTGGCGATAGCGAGTGGGATTAGGAAGAGGATCACCGTCAGACGCACACAGCTAAATGTTGAGCTCCATAGGAGTCACAACTGTGCGCTCATCACCAAGAGCGGCTTGAGTAAGAAGATCCTGAATATATTTTTCCTGGGAGATGAAGAAGCCATCAGAGGTCGAAGAAACCTCAATTCCAAGAAAATGGCGAAGGGGACCAAGATCAGACATCAGAAACTGGTCGCGAAGGCGGGCCTTAACAAAGGCAATGTAGTCAGAGTCATTGCCGGTGATGATCATGTCATCTACATATAGAAGGAGAAGAGTCCGACCACGAGGAGATGTGTGAACAAACAAAGCGGAATCATGGTCACTAGGGGAGAAGCCCGCGACAGTCATGACAGAGGCAGAACGCTCGAACCAGGCACGAGGGGAGGGGCCTTTTTAAGACCATAGAGGGAGCGTCGAAGTCGGCAAACCATACCATCAGGAACAGAGTACCCCGGTTGTGGCTGCACATAAACCTCCTCACGCAACTCACCATTGAGAAAAGCGTTCTGATAGTCAAGCTGAGACACAGACCAATGACGAACAGAAGCCATAATAAGGAGAGTGCGGACAGTGGTCATGTGGGCCACATGAGCGAATGTCTCATCATAATCGCGTCCCCGCTCCTGCTGAAAGCCACGAGCCACAAGACGAGCTTTGTAACGCTCAACATAACCATCGGAGCGAGTCTTAATCTTATAGACCCACTTGCACGTGATGGGACGAACACCGGAAGGAAGGGAAACCAGATCCCACGTGCCAGAGCGCTCAAGGGCAGCAATCTTCTCGACCATCGCAAGCTGCCATTCAGGCTGAGTCATGGCAGGCCGATAGGAAGTCGGCTCAGCAACAACAGAAAGACCATACCGATCAGGAGAATAGCGATCAGGTGGGGGGGGGGGCAGGTCGAGCACGGAGATTATGAACCGATGGAGGCGTGAAGGGATGCGCTTCGGAAGTGGAAGGCGCGTCAGGAGAACCATCCTCAGCACGAGGGCGGCAAGTGTAGTGGAGAGGAAAAAGGAGAGAGAGGCCGACATGCCGGAGAGGAGGATGGAGGGGAAGGTGGTGTCGATGGTGTAGGAGGAAGAGTGAGACGTGCCGGAGGAAGGGGGGAGACATGAGGCACTGATACGTCCATTTTGCATCATGTTTTCCTACTGTTATTTATAAAGTTTTTATGCATAATAATGCTTTTGGGAGTAATTCTAATGCCTTTTCTCTCATAATATGCAAGGTTTACACAAAGAGGGAGAATGCCGGCAGCTGGAATTCTGGACCTGAAAAAGCTACGTCAGAGTTATCTATTCTGCACATCTCCAAATGAGCTGAAAATTTACAGAGAATTGTTTTACAATATATGAAGAACATTGGAGCAAATAACTACCAGAGGGGGCCCACCAGGTGGGCACAACCCACCTAGACGCGCCAGGGAGCCCAGGCGCGCCCTGGTGGGTTGTGCCCTCCTCAGCCCACCTCCGGTGCCCCTCTTCTGGTATATAAGTCATTTTGACCTAAAAAAAATAAGAAGACGACTTTCGCGACGAAGCGCCGCCGTCTCGAGGCGGAACTTGGGCAGGAGCACTTTTTCCCTCCGGCGGAGCGATTCCGCCGGGGAAACTTCCCTCCCGGAGGGGGAAATCATCGTCATCGTCATCACCAACAACTCTCCCATCTTTGGGAGGGCTATCGCCATCAACATCTTCAACAGCACCATCTCCTCTCAAACCCTAGTTCATCTCTTGTGTTCAATCTTTGTACCGGAACCTTAGATTGGTGCTTGTGGGTGACTAGTAGTGTTGATTACATCTTGTAGTTGATTACTATATGGTTTATTTGGTGGAAGATTATATGTTCAGATCCATTATGCTATTTAATACCCCTCTGATCTTGAGCATCATTATTATTTGTGAGTAGTTACTTTTGTTCTTGAGGTCACGGGAGAAGTCATGTTGCAAGTAATCATGTGAACTTGATATGTGTTCGATATTTTGATGATATGTATGTTGTGATTCCCTTAGTGGTGTCATGTGAACGTTGACTACATGACACTTCACCATATTCGGGACTAAGGGAATGCATTATGGAGTAGTTATTAGATGATGGGTTGCTAGAGTGACAGAAGCTTAAACCCTAGTTTATGCGCTACTTCGTAAGGGACCAATTTGGATCCAAAAGTTTAATGCTATGGTTAGATTTTATCTTAATACTTTTCTCATAGTTGCGGATGCTTGCGAGGGGTTTAATCATAAGTAGGAGGTTTGTTCAAGTAAGAACAACACCTAAGCACCGGTCCACCCACATATCAAATTATCAAAGTAGCGAACACGAATCAAACCAACATGATGAAAGTGATATGATGAAATTCCCGTGTACCCTTAAGAACGCTTTGCTTATCATAAGAGACCGTTCTGGCCTGTCCTTTGCCACAAAAGGATTGGGCTACCTCGCTGCACTATATTTACCATTACCGTTACTTGCTCGTTACAAATTATCTTGTTATCAAAATATCTGTTACCGACTATTTCAGTGCTTGCAGAAAATACCTTGCTGAGAACCACTTGTCATTTCCTTCTGCTCCTCGTTGGGTTCGACACTCTTACTTATCGAAAGGACTACGATTGATCCCCTATACTTGTGGGTCATCAAGGCTCTTTTCTGGCGCCGTTGCCGGGGAGTGAAGTGCTCTTGGTAAGTGGAAATTGGTAAGGAAAAATTATTACTACGTGCTGAAATTTATTGTCACTTGTTACTATGGAGAATCATCCTTTGAGGGGTTTGTTCGGGGTATCTTCACCTCGACCGGAACCACAATTAGTTGCCCCTCAACCTACTGCACCTACTGAAAATATTGGTTATGAAATTCCTTCGGGTATGATAGAACAACTGCTAGCTAATCCTTATGCAGGAGATGGAACCGAACATCCTGATATGCACTTGATATATGTGGATGAAATTTGTGGATTATTTAAGCTTGCAGGTTTGCCCGGAGATGAAGCTAAGAAGAAGGTTTTCCCTTTATCTTTGAAGGAAAAAGCATTGGCATGGTATAGGCTATGCGATGATATTGGATCTTGGAACTGGAATCAATTGAAATTGGAATTTCACCAAAAAAAGTATCCTATGCATCTAGTTCATCGTGATCGGAATTATATATATAATTTTTGGCCTCGTGAAGGAGAAAGTATCGCTCTAGCTTGGGGGAGGCTTAAGTCAATGTTATATTCATGCCCCAATCATGAGCTCTCAAGAGAAATTATCATTCAGAATTTTTATGCTCGACTTTCTCGTGATGATCAATCCATGCTCGATACTTCTTGTACTTGTTCTTTTATGAAGAAGACTATCGAATTCAGGTGGGATCTTTTAGAAAGAATTAAACGCAACTCTGAAGATTGGGAACTCGACGAAGGTAAAGAGTCAGGTATTAAGCTTGAATTTGATTGTGTTAAATCTTTTATGAATACCGATGCTTTTCAGAAATTTAGCACTAAATATGGACTTGACTCTAAGATAGTAGCCTCTTTCTAAAATTTATCACTCATGTTGATCTCCCTAAGGAGAAGTGGTTTAAATATCACCCACCTATTAAAGAAGAAATTAAAGAACCCGACATAGCTAAAGATGAAACTATTATTTATAATGTTGATCCAGTTGTGCCTACTGCTTATATTGAAAAACCACCCTGTTAGGATAAAGGAACACGCTAAGGTTTCAACTGTGGTTCGCAAAAGTAATATTAGAGCACCTAAACCTGCTAAACAATTTAAAGTAGAACCTAGTGTTGCTATGGTTAAAGATCTCCTAGTAGAAAATAATGATGGGCATGTTATTTACTTTTGTGATGAAGCTGCTAGAATTGCCAAACCCGATGAAAAAGATAAACATAGACCCATTGTTGGCATGCCTGTTGTCTCAGTTAAAATAGGAGATCATTGTTATCATGGTTTATGTGACTTAGGTGCTAGTGTGAGTGCTATTCCCTTTACCTTATACCAAGAAATTATGAATGACATAGCACCCGCTGAAATAGAAGACATAGATGTTACTATTAAACTTGCTAATAGAGACACCATCACACCACTTGGGATTGTTAGAGATGTTGAAGTCTTGTGTGGGAAAATAAAATACCCTACTGATTTTCTAGTTCTTGGTTCCCCACAAGATGACTTCTGTCCCATTATCTTTGGTAGACCTTTCTTGAACACTATCAATGCTAAAATAGATTGTGAAAAACAAACTGTCGGTGTTCGCTTTGGTGATGAGTCTCATGAGTTTAATTTTTTCAAGTTTAATAGACAACCTTACAAGAAAGAATTACCTAGTAAGGATGAAATAATTGGTCTTGCTTCAATTGTCGTGCCTCCTACTGACCCACTAGAACAATATTTGCTAGACCATGAAAATGATATGCATATGCATGAAAGAAATGAGATAGATAAAATTTTCTTTGAACAACGACCTCTGCTCAAACACAATTTGCCTATTGAAACTCTAGGAGGTCCTCCTCCACCCAAGGGTGATCCTGTGTTTGAATTAAAACAATTGCCTGACACTTTGAAATATGCTTATCTTGATGAGAAAAAGATATATCCTATTATTATTAGTGCTAACCTTTCAGAACACGAAGAAGAAAGATTATTAAAAATTCTGAAGAAGCACCGTGCTGCTATTGGATATACTCTTGACGATCTTAAGGGCATTAGTCCCACTCTCTGTCAGCACAAGATTAATATGGAACCTGATGCTAAACCCGTTGTTGATCATCAACGAAGTTTGAATCCTCACATGAAAGAAGTGGTAACACTGAAATATTAAAACTTCTGGAAGCAGGTATAATCTATCCCATAGCTGATAGTAGATGGGTAAGTCCCGTTCATTGTGTCCCTAAGAAGGGACGTATTACCGTTGTTCCTAATGATAAAAATGAACTCATTCCACAAAGAATTGTTACTTGTGATACGCCCATTTTGCATCATGCTTTTATGTTGATATTTATTGCATTATGGGCTGTTATTACACATTATGGTACAATACTTATGCCTTTTCTCTCTTATTTTACAAGGTTTACACAAAGAGGGAGAATGCCGGCAGCTGGAATTCTGGACCGGAAAGGAGCAAATCTAAGAGACCTATTGTGCACAACTCCAAAAGTCCTGAAAATTTACGGAGAATTATTTTGGAATATATAAAAAATATTGGGCGAAGAAAATACCAGAGGGGACCCACCAGGTGGCCATAAGCCTGGGTGGCGTGCCCTACCCCCATGGGCGCGCCCCTAGGGCTTGTGGCCCCCCTGGCAGGTCTCCGGTGCCCATCTTCTGCTATATGGAGGGTTTTGACCTGGAAAAAAAAATCAGAAGGAAGCTTTCGGGATGAAGCGCCGCCGTCTCGAGGCGGAACCTGGGCAGAAGCAATCTAGGGCTCCGACGGAGCTGTTCTGCCGGGGAAACTTCCCTCCGGGAGGGGGAAATCGAAGCCATCGTCATCACCAATGATCCTCTCATCGAGAGGGGGTCAATCTCTATCAACATCTTCACTAGCACCATCTCCTCTCAAACCCTAGTTCATCTCTTGTATCCGATCTTTGTCTCAAAACCTCAGATTGGTACCTGTGGGTTGCTAGTAGTGTTGATTACTCCTTGTAGTTGATGCTAGTTGGTTTATTTGGTGGAAGATCATATGTTCAGATCCTCAATGATATTTATTACCCCTCTGATTATGAACATGAATATGCTTCGTGAGTAGTTACGTTTGTTCCCGAGGACATGGGAGAAGTCTTGTTATAAGTAATCATGTGAATTTGGTATTCGTTCGATATTTTGATGAGATGTATGTTTTTTTTCTCTAGTGGTGTTATGTGAACGTCGACTACATGACACTTCACCATGATTTGGGCCTAGGGGAAGGCATTGGGAAGTAATAAGTAGATGATGGGTTGCTAGAGTGACTGAAGCTTAAACCCTAGTTTATGCGTTGCTTCGTAAGGGGCTGATTTGGATCCATATGTTTCATGCTATGGTTAGATTTATCTTAATTCTTCTTTCGTAGTTGCGGATGCTTGCGAAAGTGGTTAATCATAAGTGGGAGGCTTGTCCAAGTAAGGACAGCACCCAAGCACTAGTCCACCCACATATCAAATTATCCAAGTAACGAACGCTAATCATATGAGCATGATGAAAACTAACTTGACAATAATTCCCATGTGTCCTCGGGAGCGCTTTGCTTTATATAAGAGTTCGTCTAGGCTTGTCCTTTGCTACAACAAGGATTGGGCCACCTTGCTGCACCTTTGTTACACTTGTTACTTGTTACCCGTTACGAATTATCTTATCACAAAACTATCTGTTACCGATAATTTCAGTGCTTGCAGAGAATACCTTGCTGAAAACCGCTTGTCATTTCCTTCTGCTCCTCGTTGGGTTCGACACTCTTACTTATCGAAAGGACTATGATAGATCCCCTATACTTGTGGGTCATGAAGACTCTTTTCTGGCACCGTTGCCGGGGAGTGAAGCGCCTTTGGTAAGGAAACATTTATATTACGTGCTGAAATTTACTGTCACTTGTCACTATGGAAAATCATCCTTTGAGGGATTTGTTCGGGGTATCTTCACCCCGACCGGAAGAGCAAAGAGTTGACCCTCAACCTGCTGAACCTACTGAAAATATTTATTATGAAATTCCTTCGGGTATGATAGAGAAACTGCTAGCTAATCCTTATGCAGGAGATGGAACATTACATCCTGATATGCATCTAATCTATGTGGATGAAGTTTGTGGATTATTTAAGCTTGCAGGTTTGCCCGAGGATGAAGTCAAGAAGAAGGTCTTCCCTTTATCTTTGAAGGAGAAGGCATTGACATGGTATAGGCTATGCGATGATATTGGGACTTGGAATTACAACCGATTGAAATGGGAATTTCATCAGAAGTTTTATTCTATGCATCTAGTTCATCGTGATCGGAATTATATATATAATTTTTGGCCACGTGAAGGAGAAAGTATAGCTCAAGCTTGGGGGAGGCTTAAGTCAATGTTATATTCATGCCCCAATCATGAGCTCTCAAGAGAAATTATTATTCAAAACTTTTATGCTCGGCTTTCTTGTAATGATCAATCCATGCTCGATACTTCTTGTACTGGTTCTTTTATGAAGAAGACTATTGAATTCAAATGGGATTTATTGGAAAGAATTAAATGCAACTCTGAAGATTGGGAACTCGGCGAAGGTAAGGAGTCAGGTATAAACCTTAAGTTTGATTGTGTTAAATCTTTTATGGATACCGATGCTTTTCGTGAATTTAGCACTAAATATGGACTTGACTCTGAGATAGTAGCTTCTTTCTGTGAATCATTTACTCATGTTGGTCTCCCTAAGGAGAAGTGGTTTAAATATCATCCTCCCATTGAAATTAAAATAGTAGAACCTATTAGAGCTGAAGAGGAAACTATTACTTATAATGTTGATCCTATTGTTCCTACTGCTTATATTGAGAAACCACCTTTCCATGTTAGAATAAAGGAGCATGCTAAAGCTTCAGCTGTGGTTCGTAGGAGTTATACTAGAACACCTACACCCCCTGAATAAATTAAAGTTGAATCTAGTATTGCTATGGTTAAAGATCTCTTGGTCTATAATATTGATGGGCATGTTATTTATTTCTGTGATGAAGCTGCTAGAATTGCTAGACCCGATGACAAAGATAAACATAGACTTGTTGTTGGCATGCCTGTTGTTTCTGTTAAAATAGGAGATCATTGTTATCATGGATTATGTGATTTGGGTGCTAGTGTGAGTGTCATTCCCTTTACTTTATATCAAGAAATTATGAATGATATTGCACCTGCTGAAATAGAAGATATAGATGTCACTATTAAGCTTGCCAATAGAGATACTATATCACCAATTGGGATTGTTAGAGATGATGAAGTCTTGTGTGGGAAAATAAAATACCCTACTGATTTTCTAGTTCTTGGTTCCCCACAAGATGATTTTTTTCCCATTATATTTGGTAGACCTTTCTTGAACACTGTTAATGCCAAAATAGATTGTGAAAAAGAAACTGTAAGTGTAAGTTTTGGGGATGTGTCTCATGAGTTTAATTTCTCCAAATTTCGTAGACAACCCCATGATAAAGAATTGCCTAGTAAAGATGAAATTATTGGTCTTGCTTCTATTGCCGTGCCTCCTACTGATCCTTTAGAACAATATTTGCTAGACCATGAAAATGATATGTTCATGAATGAAAGAAAGGAATTAGATGAGATTTTCTTTAAATAGATGCCTGTTTTGAAGCACAATTTGCCTGTTGAAACTCTTGGAGATCCTTTACCACCCAAGAGTGATCCTGTGTCCGATCTTAAACAATTACCTGATACTTTGAAGTATGCTTATCTTGATGAGAAAAATATATATCCTGTTATTATTAGTGTAACCTTTCAGAGCATGAAGAAAATAAATTATTGAAAACTCTGAAGAAGCACCGTGCAGCTATTGTATATACTTTGGATGATCTTAAGGGCATTAGTCCCACTCTATGTCAGCACAAAATTAATATGGAACCTGATGCTAAACCAGTCATTGATCACCAGCGACGGTTGAATCCAAAAATGAAGAAGTGGTAAGAAATGAAATACTAAAGCTTCTGGAAGCAGGTATAATTTATCATGTTGATGATAGTAGATGGGTAAGTCATGTTCATTGTGTCCCTAATAAGGGAGGTATTACCGTTGTTCCTAATGATAAAAATGAATTGATTCCGCAAAGAATTGTCACAGGTTATAGAATGGTTATTGATTTTAGAAAGTTGAACAAAGCTACTAGGCAAGATCATTATTCTCTACCTTTTATTGATCAAATGCTAGAAAGACTATCAAAACATACACACTTTTGCTTTCTAGATGGTTATTCTGGTTTTTCCCAAATACCTGTGTCACAAGAGGATCAACAGAAAACTACTTTTACTTGCCCTTTTGGTACCTTTGCTTATAGACGTATGCCTTTTGGTTTATGTAATGCACCTGCTACCTTTCAAAGATGTATGACTGCAATATTCTCTGACTTTTGTGAAAATATTGTTGAGGTTTTCATGGATGATTTCTCCATTTATGGAACTTCTTTTGATAATTGCTTAAGCAACCTTGATCGAGTTTTGCAGAGATGTGAAGAAACTAATCTTGTCTTGAATTGGGAGAAGTGCCACTTTATGGTTAATGAAGGTATTGTCTTGGGGCATAAAATCTCCAAAAGAGGTATTGAAGTTGATAAAGCTAAAGTTGATGCTATTGAAAAAATGCCGTGTCCTAAAGATATCAAAGGTATAAGAAGTTTCCTTGGTCATGCTGGTTTCTATAGGAGGTTTATTAAAGACTTCTCAAAAATTTCTAGGCCTCTCACTAATCTCTTGCAAAAAGATGTTCCATTTGTTTTTGATGATGATTGTGTAGAAGCATTTGAAATACTTAAGAAAGCCTTAATTTCTGCACCTATTGTTCAACTACCTGATTGGAACCTACCCTTTGAAATTATGTGTGATGCTAGTGATTATGCTGTTGGTGCTGTTTGCTACTTCTTGAGCTTGCGTTGGTTTTTCCCTTGAAGAGGAATGGGTGATGCAGCAAAGTAGAGATAAGTATTTCCCTCAGTTTGAGAACCAATGTATCAATCCAGTAGGAGACAACGCACAAATCACCGAATACCTGCACAAACAATCAAACAACTTGCACCCAACGTGATAAAGGGGTTGTCAATCCCTTCACGGTTATTTGCAAAAGTGAGATCTGATAGAGATAGGTAAAACTAAACAAAAGATAAAGTAAATATTTTTGGGTTTTTTGGTTTATAGATCTGAAAATAAAAGATTGCAAAATAGTAGATCGGAAAGTAATATGATGGAAAATAGACCCGGGGGCCATAGGTTTCACTAGAGGCTTCTCTCAAGATAGAAAATAATACGGTGGGTGAACAAATTACTGCTGAGCAATTGATAGAAAAGCGCAAAGTTATGACGATATCTAAGGCAATGATCATGAATATAGGCATCACATCCATGTCCAGTAGACCGAAACGATTCTGCATCTACTACTATTACTCCACACATCGACCGCTATCCAGCATGCATCTAGAGTATTAAGTTCATAAAGAACGGAGTAACGCATTAAGCAAGATGACATGATGTAGAGGAATTAACTCAAGCAATATGATGAAAACCCCATCTTTTTATCCTCGATGGTAACAATACAATACGTGCCTTGCTGCCCCTACTGTCATTGGGAAAGGACACCGCAAGATTGAACCCAAAGCTAAGCACTTCTCCCATTGCAAGAAAAACCAATCTAGTTGGCCAAACCAAACCGATAGTTCGAAGAGAATTACAAAGATATCAAATCATGCATATAAGAATTCAGAGAAGATTCAAATAATATTCATAGATAAGCTGATCATAAATCCACAATTCATTGGATCTCGGCAAATACACCGCAAAAAAGTATTACATCAAATAGATCTCCAAGAACATCGAGGAGAACATGGTATTGAGAATAAAAGAGAGAGAAGAAGCCATCTAGCTACTAGCTATGGACCCGTAGGTCAGAGGTAAACTACTCACGCTTCATCGGAAGGGCAATGGTGTTGATGTAGAAGCCCTCCGTGATCGAATCCCCCTCTGACAGGACGCCGGAAAAGGCCTCTAGATGGGATCTCACGGGTACAGAAGGTTGCGGCGGTGGAAAAGTCTTTTCGTGGATGCCTCTGGTGGTTTGGGCATATAAGAGTATATATAGGCGAAAGAATTAGGTCAGCAGGTGCACGAGGGGCCCACAAGGGTGGGGGGCGCGCCTTACCCCCCTGGGCGCGCCCTCCGTCCTTGTGGCCGCCTCGTGGCTCCTCCGACTTCATCTCCAAGTCTCCTGGTTTCCTTCTGGTCCAAGAAAGATCATCGCGAAAGTTTTATTCCGTTTGGACTCCGTTTGGTATTCCTTTTCTGTGAAACTCAAAAACAAGGAAAAAACAGAAACTGGCACTGGGCTCTAGGTTAATAGGTTAGTCCCAAAAATAATATAAAATAGCATATTAATGCATATAAAACATCCAAAACAGATAATATAATAGCATGGAACAATCAAAAATTATAGATACGTTGGAGACGTATCAAGCATCCCCAAGCTTAATTCCTGCTCGTCCTCGAGTAGGTAAATGATAAAAACAGAATTTTTGATGTGGAATGCTACCTAACATATTTATCCATGTAATTTTCTTTATTGTGGCATGAATGTTCAGATCCATAAGATTCAAAACAAAAGTTTAATATTTACATAAAAACAATAATACTTCAAGCATACTAACAAGGCAATTATGTCTTCTCAAAATAACATGGCCAAAGAAAGCTTATCCCTACAAAATCATATAGTCTGGCTATGCTCCATCTTCATCACACAAAATATTCAAATCATGCACAACCCCGATGACAAGCCAAGCAATTGTTTCATACTTTTAGTGTTCTCAAACCTTTTCAACTTTCACGCAATACATGAGCGTGAGCCATGGACATAGCACTATAGGTGGAATAGAATATGGTGGTTGTGGAGAAGACAAAAAAAGAAGGCGATAGTCTCACATCAACGAGGCGTATCAACGGGCTATGGAGATGCCCATCAATAGATATCAATGTGAGTGAGTAGAGATTGCCATGCAACGGATGCACTAGAGCTATAAGTTTATGAAAGCTCAAAAAATAAACTAAGTGGGTGTGCATCCAACTCGCTTGCTCACGAAGACCTAGGGCAATTTGAGGAAGCCCATCATTGGAATATACAAGCCAAGTTCTATAATGAAAAATCCCACTAGTATATGAAAGTGACAACATAGGAGACTCTCTATCATGAAGATCATGGTGCTACTTTGAAGCACAAGTGTGGTAAAAGGATAGTAACATTGCCCCTTCTATCTTTTCTCTCATTTTTTTTCTTTTTCTCTTTTTTTTTATTTGGGCCTTCTCTCATTTTTTTGGGCCTCTTTTTTTTCGTCCGGAGTCTCATCCCAACTTGTGGGGAATCATAGTCTCCATCATACTTTTCCTCACATGGGACAATGCTCTAATAATGAAGATCATCACACTTTTATTTACTTACAACTCAAGAATTACAACTCAATACTTAGAACAAAATATGACTCTATATGAATGCCTCCGACGGTGTACCGGGATGTGCAATGAATCAAGAGTGACATGTATGAAAGAATTATGAACGGTGGCTTTGCCACAAATATGATGTCAACTACATGATCATGCAAAGCAACATGACAATGATGGAACGTGTCATAATAAACGGAACGGTGGAGAGTTGCATGGCAATATATCTCGGAATGGCTATGAAAATGCCATAATAGGTAGGTATGGTGGCTGTTTTGAGGAAGGTATATGGTGGGTGTATGGTACCGGCGAAAGTTGCGCGACACTAGAGAGGCTAGCAATGGTGGAAGGGTGAGAGTACGTATAATCCATGGACTCAACTTTAGTCATAAAGAACTCACATACTTATTGCAAAAATCTATTAGTTATCGAAACGAAGTATTACGCGCATGCTCCTAGGGGGATAGATTTGTAGGAAAAGACCATCGCTCGTCCCCGACCGCCACTCATAAGGAAGACAATCAATAAATAAATCATGCTCCGACTTCATCACATAACGGTTCACCATACGTGCATGCTACGGGAATCACAAACCTTAACACAAGTATTTCTCAAATCCACAATTACTCACTAGCATGACTCTAATATCACCATCTTTATATCTCAAAACAATCATAAGGAATCAAACTTCTCATAGTATTCAATGCACTTTATATGAAAGTTTTTATTATATCCCTCTTGGATGCCTATCATATTAGGACTAAATTTATAACCAAAGCAAATTACCATGTTGTTTAAAGACTCTAAAAATAATATAAGTGAAGCATGAGAGTTCATCAATTTCTATAAAATAAAACCACCACTGTGCTCTAAAAAGATATAAGTGAAGCACTAGAGCAAAATTGCCTAGCTCAAAAGATATAAGTGAAGCACATAGAGTAGTCTAATAAATCACGATTCATGCGTGTCCCTCTCAAAAGGTGTGTACAGCAAGGATGATTGTGGCAAACTAAAAAGCAAAGACTCAAATCATACAAGACGCTCCAAGTAAAACACATATCATGTGGTGAATAAAAATATAGCCTCAAGTAAAGTTACCGATAGACGAAGACGAAAGAGGGGATGCCTTCTAGGGCATCCCCAAGCTTAGGCTCTTGGTTGTCCTTGAATATTACCTTGGGGTGCCTTGGGCATCCCCAAGCTTAGGCTCTTGGCACTCCTTATTCCATAGTCCATCAAATCCTTACCCAAAACTTGAAAACTTCACAACACAAAACTCAACAGAAAATAAGCTCCGTTAGTATAAGAAAATAAATCACCACTTTGGTACTGTTGTGAACTCATTCTTTATTTATATTGGTGTAATATCTACTGTATTTCAACTTTTCCATGGTTCATACCCCCCGATACTACCCATAGATTCATCAAAATAAGCAAACAACACAAAGAAAACAGAATCTGTCAAAAACAGAACAGTCTGGGAAGATCCGAATTGTTATAATACTTATATAACTCCAAAAATTCTGAAAAATTGGGACAATAGAGGCAATTTGTATATCAATCTCGTATAAAAAATTCAGGGTTTTTCACTGTAACACCCCATGTCATTAGCCACAGTGATCACCTTTGATAATGACATGTCAGCAAGTTTAACAGTGCCAAATCATCATTTGCATCATATTGCATTTCAACTCCTAACTCAAATTCAAATTAAAATTAAAGTGGAAAATAAAAGTTGTTCAAACACAGAAACTAAAATGTTCAACAAATAGCAAATATTCTAGAGGAAATTCTAAAATTGTAACCAACATTTAATAAGTTAATTAAGTGACTCAAACCTCCTCTAACAGTGGCTGAAAACAATATTAAATAGCCTTTTATTTAATCTAACTTAAATATGAAGTTATGTTTTGCCCAAACTAGTTTTTGGTGTTAGGATATAGTGCACTGTGATTTATGGACTAGGTCACACTTTTTACAAAATTCATTTGAGGCCACACAATTTTGCAAAACAAAAAAGAAAAGAAAACAGAAAAAGAGAAAATTAGAAAAAGGCCTAAAGCTCTACTGTGCACTCGAGCCTACTGCTACAGTGCCTGCCCAGCCCACCTGGCGCTGTCCCCCACCTCCCGCACTGCTCCTCGCCCTCGCTGTCGAACGCGCACGCGCACGCGCACCGGCCCCCCCTCGTCCCCGATCGACAGCGGCCACCCGCGCGCCGCGGACGCCTATAAGCGCCCGTCCCCAACCCCGCGGACGAACCCTAGCTACTCCACTCGCCCTCTCCCTCGCTCCCCCGTCACAGCCGAACGCCGCCGCCGCCATGGACGCCGGCTAGCTGCGGCCACAGCCCACCTCTCGCCTCCGTAGCCTGTCCAGAAGCTCCGCCACGACGAGCCCGTCCTCCTCGACCACAAGCCCGAGCCCCGGGAGCTCTGCATCGCCGGCCTGCTTCGCCTTCTTCCCCTACGGCTGCCGATGATCGCCGCTTCGATTCGCGCCGCCCCGAGCTCCTCCGTTCTTCCCCGGGCCTTCTCTGCAACGCCGGTGAGCCCCTGCGCCGAACGCGCCCTCCCCTGCCCCCTCTAGCCGCCCGTAGCGCTCGCTCCACCGTAGCCCGAGCCCACCGCCACGGACCTCGTCGCCGGCGTCATTCCGGCGACCTTTTGGATATTTGCTCGCACCCGTCTTGCTCGCGCGTGCACGTAGGCCTCGCCCCGCTCTCTGGATTGCCCGAACTCGCACCGTAGCCCCGTCTTCGTCGCACGCCCGAACCACCCCCCCGCCAGCGAGCTCGTGCCGCTCGACTCCGGCCTCCTCAGCCCCCCGCACCGCCACCGTTCGACGCGCGACGCCGAGCCGCGTCGAACACAAGCAACCGCGCCGCGAATAGCCCACTGTGTGCAAAACCCGAGCCGAGCCTGACGCGCGCCGCCGCGTTTGGCTCGCCGGAGCTAACTCCGGCGCGTCGTCGGCCAGCGCTGACCTGGCCTGGGTGGGCCCCGCCCAGTGCCACTGACCCCTGGGCCCCAATTGACCTGTTGACCAGGTCAACTGCTGACGTGGCCGCCCCTGTCTCACTAACATGCAGGCGCCAGCTAATAAACGAATTTAAATAAATAAATAAACTACTAATTAGTTAATTAAGTTAATTAGTTAAACTAACAAACACTGACTACTGGGGCCCACCCACTAATTAACCCAATTAGTTAATTTTAACCCCTCTGTTAAGGCCACTGTGTATGACATGTGGGCCCCACATGTCAGGTTTGACCCTGGTCAGCCCCTGTTGACCTGCTGACATCACACCTAGGTCATGCTGACGTCATCATTCACTATTCTGGATAATTCAAATTTAAATAAATAATTAAATTTAGAAAATCTTTTAAACTTTAGAAAATAATATAAAATAAACTGTAACTCCGATGAAAATAATTTATATATGAAAGTTGCTCAGAATTTTGATACGAACCCGAATACGCCCTCCGTATTCCTGTCAGATGCCACTAGCTAGATGAACATGGAACTTTTAGACTGATTTCGATAAATGAATAGTGCCCAACTTTAATTAAATAAATCCGGATACATTCCTAAATTAACTAACTCATTTAGTTAGGCAGTAGAACACCCCGGCAAATCATTTAGGAATGTCATACATATTGTTTGCATTATTGCTGTGAATTTATTGTTTCTCTCCCCCTCCTTCTCTCTTGATGGACGCCGAGACCGATGACGTTGCAGCCGGGTACGACTACGCTCCAGACGAGCAGCCCGTTGACGATCCCTCTCTCTTGCTAGAGCAACCAGGCAAGCCCCCCCCCCCTTGAGCATCCAGATATCACCCATTCCATTTCTCCTGCTTGCATTAGATTTTGCTACTGTTAATGTTTGCTCCTATTCTGATGCATAGCCTGCTTTTGTAACCTGTTTATTGTTACCTTACCTGCCTATGTTAAACTGTTTAGTATAGGTTGATAGTGAACCATCAGTGACCCCCACCACCTTACCCCTGTTGCCCCTGCTTGATCATCGACTACTCGATCAGTGTGATCATCGACCAGAGACCGACACATCACCTCACCCCCTTAGCTGTACGACTCTTCATAGTTACTATCGAGTGCCGAGGGTGATACCTCGTAACGTACTCCTGATGAACACTCTGCAGTGTAGCTGTTCGGTCGTGGTCATCGAGGGTGATTCCTCCTTCTCCACTTCCGCTACGACTCTGTCGTGCAACCCCTCAGTGTGAACCTCGAGGGTGATACCTCATACGTTCACCCTGATGATTTTGTCGAGTGGAATCCGCCGAGGGTGATTCCTCGGGTTTCCCCTTGATGTTATGACCACACGGTTACTTTGACCTTTGTTACAGGCGGGTCGACCCTGATGGGTACCCGCAGGGGATCTATGATGTCAGGTGTGCCGGAAGGGCACTCGAGTGTGATATTGTGGTGGAGCTTCAGAAACCCTGATCGTCTCCGCGTGTTACTAAATGAGCCTATTGGATTTGGGTGTTTGATCTGAGTGGGTCGACGTGCCCTATACGCACTACCACCACGCGGGATTATGGTTTATGGGGCCCTCTACGTCGTACGTTTCTCCCGAAAGCTCTTCAGACGTCACGGTTCACCGTGCGGGCTGATCGCCGGGAATGGGCTGGATACTTCACTAACGAGTTCAGTGTCGCGCCTGCACCCCGGCCAGCCACGCAACGCGCAGGGTGCCCAGGGCGATGGCCCAAGACCTCTGGGTGCATAGGTTAGTCCGGCGTGCTGACCTCTCTGCTGAGCCTAGGTAGGGTGCTGCTTCGTGTTGATCTACCGAGGCCGGGCATTACCCAGCAAGTGTGTCCGGCCAGAGTTGATCGAGCGTGTTGGGTAACAGTAGTGCACCCCTGCAGGGATGAATAATCTATCGATAGCCGGTCCTACGGTAAAGGATGCTCAATTTGTATATCCTGATCTACTACTTGAACTGGATACTTGTTACTTAATTGAAGCTTCGGGATCGCTTTCTCGCTGGGAGTCGAGGAAGGATCTCTAGGCTTGCTTCAACATGTTTGCTTAATAAAATGCTATTCTACTCTCTTCTATTGCTGCAAGATGGTGGCTTCGTGAAGATGCTAGTCTTCGATAGGACTAGGCCTTCTCTCTATTCTGGCATTTTTGCAGCCCAGTCCACATATACAGCTTTTTCTCCTTTGATAATGTTGCATATGTAGTATAGATCCTTTCTTGCTGAGTACTTCGGATGAGTACTCACGGTTGCTTTGTTACTTAT
The DNA here is from genome assembly GCA_011799875.1 of Thinopyrum elongatum. Lineage (NCBI taxonomy): Eukaryota > Viridiplantae > Streptophyta > Magnoliopsida > Poales > Poaceae > Thinopyrum > Thinopyrum elongatum. Next base: position 185,735,158 of record CM022299.1, on the reverse strand, counting down.
TTTCCCCATACCCCACTTGGATAATACATCAGACGATGGAGCCCCGGAGCCAGATGCCACCACAGGAGCTTACTACCAGGAGGGTCCAGAGGGCACGTACTATTGGATTGAGCCAGCCGACCAGGAGTAGGATCGGAGGCTCCCAGGCAGGAGGCCTACGCCTTTCGATCTAGAGTCGTTGTTTGTGCTAGCCTTCTTAAGGCAAAACTTGTCTAACTATGTCTGTACTCAGATAATATTTGTATGTCTGACTTATGTATTCGGATCTTCGCGATCCCTGGTCTGTAATATTGTGGATCTCCGTTTATTTGTGTTAGAGTTGTGTTGTGATATCTTCCCGTGAGTCCCTGTGCTTGATCATGCCTGTTTGCGTGTATGATTAATGCACGATTGGGGCGTCACATTCACCTCTCCAGTGAATTATTAAAATTCTGAGACTGGACGCAAAAGTTTCTGTTTTTCAGCAAGATCAAATCAACTATCACCGTAAGCCATCCCAAAGGTCTTACTCGGCACAAACACTAATTAAAACATAAAACCACATCTAACCAGAGGCTAGATGAATTATTCAAAGCAAAACAGGAACAAAAAGCAAAATAAAAAATAAAATTGGGTTGCCTCCCAACAAGCGCTTTTCTGTAAAGCCTTTTAGCTAGGCATTGATAATTTTGATGATGCTCATATGAAAGAAAAGAATTGAGGCACAAAGAGAGCATCATAAAACATGTAAAAAACACATCTAAGTCTAACATACTTCCTATGCATAGGCATTTTATAGGAAAACAGATTAGCAAGACAAGCAAGATCTAGCATGTGCAAGGAAGAAGAAAGAAACAATAGCAATCTCAACATAACGAGAGGTAATTTAGTAACATGAAAATTTCTACGACCATATTTTCCTCTCTCATAATAATTACATGTAGGATCATAATAAAATTCAACAATATAACTATCACATAAAATATTCTCTTCATGATCCACATGCATACAAAGTTGACACTCTTCCAAAATAGTGGGATTATCATTAAATAAAGTCATGACCTCTCCAAGCCCACTTTTATCAAAATTTTCATAAGATTGAACATTCTCCAAAGTAGTGGGATCATTATTACCTAGAGTTGACACTCTTCCAAACCCACTTTCAATATTATTGCAAACATATTCATCATGAGGCTTAAATAAATTTTCAAGACCATAAGAAAAATCACCCCAATCATGATCATTGCAACAAGTAGTGGATCTAGCAAAACTAGCATCCCCAAGCTTAGGGTTTTGCATATTATTAGCACAATTGACATCAATAGAATTTATAGTAAAACCATTGCAATCATGCTTTTTATTCAAGGAGCTATCATGAATCACTTTATAATTTTCTTCTTTCAACACTTCACCATAATTTTCAGATTCACGAATTTCAAGCAAAACTTCATAAACATAATCTAGTGCACTCAACTCACTAGCAATAGGTTCATCATAATTGGATCTCTTAAAAAGATTAGCAAGTGGATGAGGATCCATAAACTTTTAGCAAGCAAAGATGCAAGCAAAAGGAAGGCACATGGTAACAGAAGCAAAGAAGAGATCTAGCGAGAAAAAGGCAAATGAAAAAGTGGTCGAATAAAAAGGCAATTTTTTTTAAAAATCATTTTAGAAGTGGGGGAGAGGAAAACGAGAGGAAAATGGCGAATAATGTAATGTAAGAGATGAGAGTTTTATGATGGGTACTTGGTATGTCTTGACTTAGCGTAGATCTCCCCGGCAACGGCGCCAGAAATTCTTCCAGCTACTTCTTGAGCTTGCGTTGGTTTTTCCCTTGAAAAGGAAAGGGTGATGCAGCAAAGTAGAGATAAGTATTTCCCTCAGTTTGAGAACCAAGGTATCAATCTAGTAGGAGACAATGCATAAATCACCGAATACTTGCACAAACAATCAAACAACTTGTACCCAACGCGATAAAGGGGTTGTCAATCCCTTCACGGTTATTTGCAAAAGTGAGATCTGATAGAGATAGGTAAAACTAAACAAAAGATAAAGTAAATATTTTTGGGTTTTTTGGTTTATAGATCTGAAAATAAAAGATTGCAAAATAGTAGATCGGAAAGTAATATGATGGAAAATAGACCCGGGGGCCATAGGTTTCACTAGAGGCTTCTCTCAAGATAGAAAATAATACGGTGGGTGAACAAATTACTGCCAAGCAATTGATAGAAAAGCGCAAAGTTATGACGGTATCTAAGGCAATGATCATGAATATAGGCATCACGTCCGTGTCAAGTAGACCGAAACGATTCTGTATCTACTACTATTACTCCACACATCGACCGCTATCCAGCATGCATCTAGAGTATTAAGTTCATAAAGAACGGAGTAACGCATTAAGCAAGATGACATGATGTAGAGGAGTTAACTCAAGCAATATGATGAAAACCCCATCTTTTTATCCCCGATGGCAACAATACAATACGTGCCTTGCTGCCCCTACTGTCACTGGGAAAGGACACCGCAAGATTGAACCCAAAGCTAAGAACTTCTCCCATTGCAAGAAAAACCAATCTAGTTGGCCAAACCAAACCGATAGTTCAAAGAGAATTACAAAGATATCAAATCATGCATATAAGAATTCAGAGAAGATTCAAATAATATTCATAGATAAGCTGATCATAAATCGACAATTCATCGGATCTCGGCAAACACACCGCAAAAAAGTATTACATCAAATAGATCTCCAAGAACATCGAGGAGAACATGGTATTGAGAATCAAAGAGAGAGAAGAAGCCATCTAGCTACTAGCTATGGACCCGTAGGTCAGAGGTAAACTACTCACGCTTCATCGGAAGGGCAATGGTGTTGATTTAGAAGCCCTCAATGATCGAATCCCCCTCCGGCAAGACGCCGGAAAAGGCCCCTAGATGGGATCTCACGGGTACAGAAGGTTGCGGCGGTGGAAAAGTCTTTTCGTGGATGCCTCTGGTGGTTTGGGCATATAAGAGTATATATAAGCGAAAGAATTAGGTCAGGAGGTGCATGAGGGGCCCACAAGGGTGGGGGGCACACCCTACCCCCTGGGCATGCCCTCCGTCCTTGTGGCCACCTCGTGGCTCCTCCAACTTCATCTCCAAGTCTCCTGGTTTCCTTCTGGTCCAAGAAAGATCATCTCGAAAGTTTTATTCCGTTTGGACTCCGTTTGGTATTCCTTTTCTGTGAAACTCAATAACAAGGAAAAAACAGAAACTGGCACTGGGCTCTAAGTTAATAGGTTAGTCCCAAAAATAATATAAAATAGCATATTAATGCATATAAAACATCCAAAACAGATAATATAATAGCATGGAACAATAAAAAATTATAGATACGTTGGAGACGTATCATTGTTCTAGGACAAAGAGTTGATAAGAAATTAAATGTTATCCATTATGCTAGTAAAACTCTAAACAATGCTCAAAGAAACTATGCTACTACCGAAAAAGAATTTTTAGCAGTTGTATTTGCTTGTGACAAGTTCAAATCTTATATTGTTGATTCCAAAGTAACTGTTCACACCGATCATGCTACTATTAAATATCTTATGGAAAAGAAGGATGCTAAACCTAGACTTATTAGATGGGTTCTCTTGCTGCAAGAATTTGATTTGCATATTATTGATAGAAAGGGAGCTGAGAACCCCGTAGCAGACAACTTGTCTAGGTTAGAAAATATTCTTGATGACCCACTACCTATTGATGATAGCTTTTCTGATGAACAATTAGCTGTCATAAATGCTTCTCGTAGTACTCCTTGGTATGCGGATTATGCCAATTATATTGTTGCTAAATTTATACCACCTAGCTTCACATACCAACAAATGAAAAAGTTTTTCTATGATTTAAGACATTACTTCTGGGATGACCCACACCTTTATAAAGAAGGAGTAGATGGTGTTATTTGACGTTGTGTACCTGAGCATGAACAGGAACAGATCCTACGCAAGTGTCACTCTGAGGCCTACGGAGGACACCATGCTGGAGATAGAACTGCACACAAGGTATTACAATCTGGTTTGTATTGGCCTACTCTTTTCAAGGATGTTCGTAAGTTTGTCTTGTCTTGTGATGAATGTCAAAGAATTGGTAATATTAGTAGACATCAGGAAATTCCTATGAATTATTCACTTGTTATTGAACGATTTGATGTTTGGGGATTTTATTATATGGGACCTTTTCCTTCCTCTAATGGGTATACACATATTTTGGTTGCTGTTGATTATGTTACTAAGTGGGTAGAAGCTATTCCAACTAGTAGTGCTGATTATAACACCTCCATTAAAATGCTTAAAGAAGTTATTTTCCCGAGGTTTGGAGTCCCTAGATATTTAATGACTGATGGTGGTTCACACTTTATTCATGGTGCTTTCCGTAAATTGCTTGCTAAGTATGATGTTAACCATAGAATTGCATCTCCATATCATCCTCAGTCTAGTGGTCAAGTAGAATTGAGAAATCAAGAAATAAAGTTGATTTTGCAAAAGACTGTTAATAGATCCAGAAAGAATTGGTCTAAGAAACTTGATGATGCATTATGATCTTATAGAACTGCTTATAAGAACCCTATGGGTATGTCCCCATATAAAATGGTTTATGGAAAAGCATGTTACTTACCTCTTGAACTAGAACATAAAGCTTATTGGGCAATTAAAGAGCTCAACTATGATTTCAAACTTGCCGGTGAGAAGAGGTTATTCAACATTAGCTCACTTGATGAATGGAGAACCCAAGCCTATGAGAATGCCAAATTGTTTAAAGAGAAAATTAAAAGATGGCATGATAAAAGGATACAAAAGCGTGAATTTACTGTAGGTGACCATGTCTTGCTATAAAATTCTCATTTAAGAATTTCTGCAGGAAAACTTCTCTCTAAATGGGAAGGCCCTTACATTATCGAGGAAGTTTATCGTTCCGGTGCCATCAGGATCAACAACGCCGAAGGCACTAATCCGAAGTTGGTAAACAGGCAAAGAATCAAACATTATATCTCAGGTACTCCCATAAATGTTGAAACCAATATCATTAATACCATAACACCGGAGGAGTACATAAGGGAGACCTTCCAGAATGTTCCAGACTCCGAAAAGGAATAGGTATGTGATACGGTAAGTAAACCGACTCCAAAACATTTGCAATGGCAATTTTACTCCATTTTTGAATATTTAAAAAAAATTGAATATAAAAAGTAGTCTGAGAAGTGCATGAGGAGGCGACAAGCCGTGGGGGTCCGCCCTACCCCCCTGGGCGCGCCTCCCAGGCTTGTGGCCACCTCGTGTGCCTTCCGGACTCCGTTTTCATGTAGTACACTCCTTTTGGTCGGTAAAAATTCATTATATAATATCCCGAAGGTTTTGACCACCGGACCACGACAATATCTCCTGTTTTTGTTTTGAGCTGTTTTTTGCCAGAGTTTTCATGGCCAGGCATCATGTCTTCCACCTCCTCCAACAAGGTGGACGACGATGCTTGGCTGATGCAGAGGGAACTTAGGAGGGCGGAGGCCGATGAAGTCACGATGGAAGAAGTTCAATGGGATTCGCTTGAGGTCCACCCTCCGGCTTCGGAGAGAGGCACCCTGGCTGGCATCTCCACTATTCCCAATCCCCATCAAGCAGTAGGGACTACAAGCAACCATGAAGGCCAACAGATACAAGAAGGGCTTCCCCCTAGGAGGCCCTTACACAGGTTACATCAGAACAACTTTCAGAATTTGGTTCATAATTATGGAGTGGAGAATACTCCTCGCACACACATACCCTCCAATTGGGATATATCCCGTCCAAGTGAAAGTGGTGCCGGGAAAAGCTCATGGTGGCCAGAAAACAAGCATCTTTTAGAGGAGATTCAGAAGAATGAAATTATGCTTCAACGTGTACTCCGAGAATTGCAGGATCTGAAGGGTAGCTTAATCAAGCTAACAGAAATTCCATCATCACGACCTCCGAAGAAAGAGACCTAAATACATGGGTATGGGCACTCCCCTTGGCAACTGCCAAGCTTGGGGGAGGTGCCCCGGTATCGTATCACCATCACATCTTTACCTTTATAATTTTCTTAGTTTGATCCTTTTGGTTATATCTCGGTTTAGTAGAATAAAGTTTTAGTATGATCTAGCTTTGAGTTTTGCTTTGTGTTCCCTCTATGTAATTGAGTCTGAGAGTTATATAATAAAGATTGGTTTTGAGTTGAGGGCTTTGCTTTCTTGCTATGATCTTGAGAAAAAGAAATAAAAAAGATTATATAATGATCTTATGGGAAGTGACGACTTCACATATAAGAAGTATGTCGCATGAAATTTGTTGGGAGTTGACAAACATAGTTTTGGTCATTGTTGCAATTAATAGGAAGTAATAAAGAAAGAGAGGTCTCACATATAAATATACTATCTTGGACATCTTTTGTGATTGTGAGCACTCATTAAAATATTATATGCTAAAAGGTTGATGTTGGACAAGGAAGACAACATAATGGGTTATGTTTCTTTATATCCGAATAGAAGTTATATTGTCATGGATCCTCCAACATGTTGAGCTTTCTTCTCATCCTATGCTAGCCAAATCTTTTGCACCAAGTAGATATACTACTTATGCATCCAAACAATCCTTCAATCTAGTTTTTCCTTGAGAGTCCACCATACCTACCTATGGATTGAGTAAGATCCTTCAAGTAAGTTGTCATCGGTGCAAGCAATAAAAATTGCTCTCTAAATATGTATGATATTTTAGTGTGAGGAAAATAAGCTTTATACAAACTTGTGATATGGAAGAAATAAAAGCGACAGACTGCATAATAAAGTTCTTTATCACAAGCGGCAATATAAAGTGACGTCCTTTCACATTAACATTTTGTACATCCAACCATAAAAGCGCATGACAACCTATGCTTCCCTCTGCGAAGGGCCTATATTTTATTTACCTTCTACCTTAATGCAAGAGTCATAGTGATCATCACCTATTCTTTTTACTCTTTTTGTTTTTGGCAAGCACTATATGTTGGGGAAGATCCAGATATATATATCCACTCGGATGTAGATATTCATAAACTATTATTGTTGATGTTACCCTTGAGGTAAAAGGTTGGGAGGTGAAGTTATAAGCCCCTATCTTTCTATGTGTCCGATTGAAAGTTTGATCTCATAAGTATTGCATGAGTATTAGCCATTATGAAAGACTAAATGATAGTTGAGTATGTGAAACTTGCTATATGAAAGCTCTTACATTGACTCTTTCCGATGATATGATAAATTGCAATTGTCTCAATGACCAAGATCATAATTTGTTGGTTTTCAATAAAGTTCTTGATTCATACTTTACCTTGTGAACAAATTGTTACTTTAGCATAAGAAATTATATGACAACATATATTGTTGTTCTAAAGATGATCATGATGCCTTCATGTCAGTATTTTATTTTATCGACACCTCTATCTCTAAACATGTGGACATGATTATCGATTACGGTTTCCGCTTGAGGACAAGCGAGGTCTAAGCTTGGGGGAGTTGATATGTCCATTTTGCATCATGCTTTTATGTTGATATTTATTGCATTATGGGCTGTTATTACACATTATGGTACAATACTTATGCCTTTTCTCTCTTATTTTACAAGGTTTACACAAAGAGGGAGAATGCCGGCAGCTGGAATTCTGGACCGGAAAGGAGCAAATCTGAGAGACCTATTCTGCACAACTCCAAAAGTCCTGAAAATTTACGGAGAATTATTTTGAAATATATAAAAAATATTGGGCGAAGAAAATACCAAACGAGACCCACCAGGTGGCCACAAGCCTGGGGGCGCGCCCTACCCCCCTGGGCGCGCCCCTAGGGCTTGTGGACCCCTGGAAGGTCTTCGGTGCCCATCTTCTGCTATATGGAGGGTTTTGACCTGGAAAAAATCAGAAGGAATCTTTCGGGACGAAGCGCCGCCATCTCGAGGCGGAACCTGGGCAGAAGCAATCTAGGGCCCCGGCGGAGCTGTTCTGCCGGGGAAACTTCCCTCAGGGAGGGGGAAATCGAAGCCTTCGTCATCACCAATGATCCTATCATCGAGAGGGGGTCAATCTCCATCAACATCTTCACCAGCACCATCTCCTCTCAAACCCTAGTTCATCTCGTGTATCTGATCTTTGTCTCAAAACCTTAGATTGGTACCTGTGGGTTGCTAGTAGTGTTGATTACTCCTTGTAGTTGATGCTAGTTGGTTTATTCGGTGGAAGATCATATGTTCAGATCCTCAATGATATTTATTACCCCTCTAATTATGAACATGAATATGCTTTGTGAGTAGTTACGTTTGTTCCTGAGGACATGGGAGAAGTCTTGTTATAAGTAATCATGTGAATTTGGTATTCGTTCGATATTTTGATGAGATGTATGTTGTCTTTCCTCTAGTGGTGTTATGTGAACGTCGACTACATGACACTTCACCATGATTTGGGCCTAGGGGAAGGCATTGGGAAGTAATAAGTAGATGATGGGTTGCTAGAGTGACAGAAGCTTAAACCCTAGTTTAGGCATTGCTTCGTAAGGGGTTGATTTGGATCCATATGTTTCATGTTATGGTTAGATTTATCTTAATTCTTCTTTCGTAGTTGCGGATGCTTGCGAGAGTGGTTAATAATAGGTGGGAGGCTTGTCCAAGTAAGGACAACACCCAAGCACTGGTCCACCCACATATCAAATTATCAAAGTAACGAACGCGAATCATATGAGCATGATGAAAACTAACTTGACAATAATTCCCATGTGTCCTCGGGAGCGCTTTGCTTTATATAAGAGTTCGTCCAGGCTTTTCCTTTGCTATAAAAAGGATTGGGCCACCTTGCTGCACCTTTGTTACACTTGTTACTTGTTACCCGTTACGAATTATCTTATCACAAAACTATCTGTTACCGATAATTTCAGTGCTTGCAGAGAATACCTTGCTGAAAACCGCTTGTCATTTCCTTCTGCTCCTCGTTGGGTTCGACACTCTTACTTATCAAAAGGACTATGATAGATCCCCTATACTTGTGGGTCATCAACTGGCTATAGAATGGTAATTGATTTTAGGAAATTAAGTAAAGCTACAAGAAAAGATCATTACCCTTTGCCTTTTATTGATCAAATGCTAGAAAGATTATCAAAGCACACACACTTTTGCTTCCTAGATGGATATTCTGGTTTTTCTCAAATACCCGTCTCACAGCCTGAACAAGAGAAAACCACTTTTACTTGCCCTTTCGGAACTTATGCTTATAGACATATGCCTTTTGGTTTATGCAATGCACCTGCTACCTTTCAAAGATGTATGACTGCTATATTCTCAGACTTTTGTGAAAAGATTGTTGAGGTTTTCATGGATGATTTTTCTGTATATGAAACTTCTTTTGATGATTGTTTGAGCAACCTTGATCGAGTTTTGCAGAGATGTGAGCAAACTAATCTTGTCTTGAATTGGGAGAAGTGCCACTTTATGGTTAATGAAGGTATTGTTTTGGGGCATAAAATTTCTGAACGAGGTATTGAAGTGGACCAAGCTAAAGTTGATGCAATTGAGAAAATGCCATGTCCTAGAGATATTAAAGGTATTCGTAGTTTTCTCGTTCATGCTGGTTTCTATAGGAGGTTTATTAAAGACTTCTCTAAAATTTCTAGGCCTCTTACAAATCTTTTACAAAAGGATGTTCCATTTGTTTTTTATGATGATTGTGTAGAAGCCTTTGAAACACTTAAGAAAGCCTTAACTTCTGCACCTATTGTTCAACCACCTGATTGGAACTTGCCTTTTGAAATTATGTGTGATGCTAGTGATTATGCTGTTGGTGCTATTCTAGGACAAAGAGTTGATAAGAAACTAAATGTTATTCATTATGCTAGCAAAACTCTAGACAGTGCCCAAAGAAATTATGCTACCACTGAAAAAGAATTTTTAGCAGTTGTGTTTGCTTGTGATAAATTCAGATCCTACATTGTTGATTCTAAAGTTATTGTTCACACCGATCATGCTGCTATTAAATATCTTATGGAAAAGAAAGATGCTAAACCTAGACTCATTAGGTGTGTTCTCTTGCTTCAAGAATTTGATTTACATATCACTGATAGAAAAGGAGCTGAGAACCCCGTAGTTGATAACTTATCTAGGTTAGAGAATATCCTTGATGACCCACTACCTATTGATGATAGCTTTCCTGATGAGCAACTAGCTGCAATAAATGTTTCTCATAACACTCCTTGGTATGCTGACTATGCTAATTATATTGTTGCTAAATACATACCACCTAGTTTCACATACCAACAAAAGAAAAAATTCTTGTATGATTTAAGACATTACTTTTGGGATGACCCGCATCTTTATAAAGAAGGAGTAGATGGTATTATTAGACGTTGTGTACCTGAGCATGAACAGAAACAAATCCTATGAAAATGTCACTCCGAAGCCTACGGAGGACATCATGCGGGAGATAGAACTGCTCACAAGGTATTGCAATATGGTTTTTATTGGCCTACTCTCTTCAAGGATGCCCGTAAGTTTGTTTTATCTTGTGATGAATGTCAACGAATAGGTAATATTGGTAAGCGTCAGGAAATGCCTTTGAATTATTCACTTGCTGTTGAACCATTTAGTGTTTGGGGTTTTGATTATATGGGACCTTTTCCTTCCTCTAATGGGTATACACATATTTTGGTTACTGTTGATTACGTTACTAAGTGGGTAGAAGCTATTCCAACTAGTAGTGCTGATCATAACACTTCCATTAAAATGCTTAAAGAAGTTATTTTCCCGAGGTTTGGAGTCCCTAGATATTTAATGACTGATGGTGGTTCACACTTTATTCATGGTGCTTTCCGTAAAATGCTTGCTAAATATGATGTTAACCATAGAATTGCATCACCCTATCATCCTCAATCTAGTGTTCAACTTGAACTTAGCAATAGAGAAATAAAACTAATATTACAGAAAACCGTTAATAGGTCCCGAAAGAATTGGTCTAAGAAATTAGATGATGCACTTTGGGCCTACAAAATAGCATATAAAAATCCTATGGGTATGTCTCCTTATAAAATGGTTTATGGAAAAGCTTGTCATTTGCCTCTAGAGTTAGAACACAAAGCATATTGGGCAATTAAAGAACTCAACTATGATTTCAAACTTGCGGGTGAAAAGAGGTTATTTGATATTACCTCACTAGATGAATGGAGAACCCAAGCTTATGAAAATGCCAAGTTATTTAAAGAAAAGGTTAAAAGATGGCACGACAAAAGAATCCAAAAGCGGGAATTCAAAATTAGAGAATATGTTCTTTTGTACAACTCTCGTTTTAGATACTTTGCAGGAAAACTTCTCTCTAAATGGGAAGGACCATATATCATCGAGGAGGTTTACCGCTCTGGAGCTATTAAAATAAATAATGTTGAAGGTACTAACCCGAAGGTGGTCAATGGGCAAAGAATTAAACACTATATCTCATGTATGCTTATTAATGTTGAAAGCAATATTATTCAAACCATGACACCGGAGGAACACATAAAAGAGACCTTACGGAACACTCCAGAATACTAAAAAATAGGAGGTACATGATACAGTAAGTAAACGGACTCCGAAAAATCCGCAAAAATATTTTTTTTTAGTTTTGGAATATTTTAAAAATTAGGAAATAAGAAACAATCAGGAAGGCACCCGAGGAGGGCACAAGACACCAGGGCGCGCCTGGGCCCCCTGGCGCACCCAGGTGGGTTGTGCCCACCTCGGGAACCTTCCCGACTACGTTTTCCTCCCGTTTGATTGTTTCCCAAGATAAAAAAAATCTTTATATACCCCCTGAACATATTGACCACCATATCACGGAGAAATCTTCTGTTCTTGTTTCTTGCCGTTTTCTGATAGATCTAGATCGCCATGGCCGCTTCGAGCTCCTCCAAGGACAAATTCTTTGAGAACGTCGTCAACCCGTATTTGCGGGAGGTGATGCAGCACCCTGAAGCCATTGAGATGCGTGAGGGGTGGTCCACATCCGGGACGTCCAGGGTCCCAAGGGGACGGGGACCGTGGATGCCAGGCTTGAAGCTATGGAGCAGGAGGTCTTCAAGTGCAAGGGGATGGTGGAACGTGGACTCAATGCCAACCACCTCATGATCGTGGATTACACCTGTGATCTTAAGGTGGATGGCAAATCCATGAAGGACATCGTCTTCACCTTCAACGAGCAAATCAACTTTCTGCAAAGCCAAATCTATGATCTCCAAAACCAAGTCTTTGAATATGAGGCAAGGTTTAAAGGTATGAGTTTGGCTGCCAGTTGCAGGACTCGCGAGACTCGCTCCTCCTCTTATGATAGTGAGCCATTGCCATGGAAACCGGAAGATAAGATCGCTACTACCTCATCACCACCACCACCTTCTTCATCACCAAAGGAGACTTGAGTTCATGGTATGGACACTCCCCTTGGCTTGTGCCAAGCTTGGGGGAGGTGTCTCGGTATCGTATCACCACCACTATCTCGTTTTTATCTATTTTAGTTCGATTTTTAGTTTTCCTATGATTTAGTTGAATAAAAGTTTAGTTTGATCCTTTCTTTTCAAGTGTTTGCTTAGTGATCTATCTATCTATCTATCTATGTAATCATGTGCGAGATATATAATAAAGAGTAGTTTGAGTTATGCTTCTTCACTTTAATGTTTCAATAAAAAGAAAGGAAAATAAATGAATAAAATCATATGCTAATCTTATGGTAAGTAATGACATTACATAAGGAAAAGTATAAGTGGTAAAATTTATTGGAGATTGACAAACATAGCATTGGTCAATGATGCAATTCATGAAAGAATTAATAAGGGAAGAGAAGATTCACATGCAAATACACTATCTTGGACATCTTATATGATTGTGAGCCCCCATTAAATATTTTGTGTCAAAATAGTTGACGTTGGACAAGGAAGACAACGTAATGATTTATGTTTGTTCATATTCACATAGAAGTTATATTGTCATAGATCCTTTAACATGTGGTGCTTGCTCAATATCTTTTCTAGCCAAAAAGTCAGCTCTAAGTAGAGATACTACTTGTGCATCCAATAACCCTTAACCCAAATCTTATTTTGAGAGTCCACCATACCTACCTATGGATTGAGTAAGATCCTTCAAGTAAGTTGTCATCAGTGCAATAAGGCAATAAAAATTGCTTCTAAATGTGTTTGATCATTTAGTGTAAGAGAAAATTGAGCGTTGTACGAACTTGTGATGGCAAAGTAATAAAAGCGACGGACTGCATAATAAAGGTTGCTATCATAAGGGGCAATATAACGTGACGTTCTTTTGCATTAAGGGATTTGGCATACAAACAAATAAGCGCATGACAACCTATGCTTCCCTCTGCGAAGGGCCTATCTTTTACTTTTATGTAAAAGTCAAAAGTTTTCTTCCCTATTCCTTTTTATTTTCTCTTTTTGCAAGCATCATGTGGTGAGGAAAGATCTAGGCACATATATCCAGTTGGATATGAGTAGGCATGAGTTATTATTATTGACATCACCCTTGAGGTGAATACGTTAGGAGGCAAAACTATAAGCCCCTATCTTTCTATGTGTCCGGTTGAAACTTTTTGTTCATGGGTATGCTGTGAGTGTTAACAACCATAGAAGATTAAATGATGGTTGAGTATGTGGAGTTGCCTAAAGGCTCCGATACATGACCCTTCCTGAAAATATGATGAATTGTAGTTGCAAAGTTGACTAAGAACATAGTTTGTCGGTTTTCAATAAGGTTTATGCTTTATACTTCAATGTTGTGATGAATTGTCACTTGTCCATGAGAAGTTATATGATAAAAGTTGTTTGATAAAGTTTTATGTTAAAGTTCTTTGCTGTTATAATAATATGCATGATGCTTCTATGTCCATATTTTGTTTTTATCGACACCTTTCTCTCTAAGCATGTGGACATGTTTTTCGATTTCGGTTTTCGCTTGAGGACAAGCGAGGTCTAAGCTTGGGGGAGTTGATACGTCCATTTTGCATCATGTTTTCCTACTGTTATTTATAATTTTTTTATGCATAATAATGCTTTTGGGAGTAATTCTAATGCCTTTTCTCTCATAATATGCAAGGTTTACACAAAGAGGGAGAATGCCGGCAGCTGGAATTCTGGACCTGAAAAAGCTACGTCAGAGTTACCTATTCTGCACATCTCCAAATGAGATGAAAATTTACGGAGAATTGTTTTGCAATGTATGAAGAATATTGGAGCAAATAACTACCAGAGGGGGCCCACCAGGTGGGCATAACCCACCTGGGCGCGCCCTGGTGGGTTGTGCCCTCCTCGGCCCACCTCCGGTGCCCCTCTTCTGGTATATAAGTCATTTTGACCTAGAAAAAAAAAATAAGGAGAGGACTTTCGGGATGAAGCGCCGCCGTCTCGAGGCAGAACTTGGGCAGGAGCACTTTTGCCCTCTGGCTGAGCGATTCCGCCGGGGGAACTTCCCTCCGGGAGGGGGAAATCATCGTCATCGTCATCACCAACAACTCTCCCATCTTTGGGAGGTCCATCTCCATCAACATCTTCAACAGCACCATCTCCTCTCAAACCCTAGTTCATCTCTTGTGTTCAATCTTTGTACCGGAACCTTAGATTGGTGCTTGTGGGTGACTAGTAGTGTTGATTACATCTTGTAGTTGATTACTATATGGTTTATTTGGTGGAAGATTATATGTTCAGATCCATTATGCTATTTAATACCCCTCTGATCGTGAGCATCATTATTATTTGTGAGTAGTTACTTTTGTTCTTGAGGTCACGGGAGAAGTCATGTTGCAAGTAATCATGTGAACTTGATATGTGTTCGATATTTTGATGATATGTATGTTGTGATTCCCTTAGTGGTGTCATGTGAATGTCGACTACATGGCACTTCACCATATTTGGGCCTAAGGGAATGCATTGTGGAGTAGTTATTAGATGATGGGTTGCTAGAGTGACAGAAGCTTAAACCCTAGCTAGTTTATGCGCTACTTCGTAAGGGACCGATTTGGATCCAAAAGTTTAATGCTATGGTTAGATTTTATCTTAATACTTTTCTCATAGTTGCGGATGCTTGCGAGGAGGTTAATCATAAGTAGGAGGTTTGTTCAAGTAAGAACAACACCTAAGCACCAGTCCACCCACATATCAAATTATCAAAGTAGTGAACACAAATCAAACCAACATGTTGAAAGTGATATGATGAAATTCCCGTGTACCCTCAAGAACGCTTTGCTTATCATAAGAGACCATTTTGGCCTGTCCTTTGCCACAAAAGGATTGGGCTACCTTGCTGCACTTTATTTATCGTTACCGTTACTTGCTCGTTACAAATTATCTTGTTATCAAACTATCTGTTACCGACTATTTCAGTGCTTGCAAAAAATACCTTGTTGAGAACCACTTGTCATTTCCTTCTGCTCCTCATTGGGTTCGACACTTTTACTTATCGAAAGGACTATGATTGATCCCCTATACTTGTGGGTCATCAGGCACATAGGAGGGTGTATCAGGAAGGAGAAGGAAATAAATATCGTCCATAGAAAAGCTCAAGGAGGAAGGGCGGGGGTAGTAAGAACGAGACTCATAGAAAGTCACATCACGTGAAATGCGCAGCCGACGACCAACAGGATCCCAACATTGATAGCCCTTGTGCTCATCACTGTAGCCAAGAAAAACACACTCAACCGACTAAGCAGCAATTTGGTGCGTTCTCGCGGGCAAGAAGAACATATCACACACATCCAAACATACGAAGAGCTGAGTAGTCAGGAGAGCGACCAGTGAGACATTCCATAGGAATACCACCCTGCTAGGCAGCCGATGGCTGAATGTTGATGAGATAGGTGGATGCATAAACGGCCTCAGCCCAAAAGTGGGGTGGAAGAGAGGCGGCGATCATCAGCGCATGAGCCGCCTCAAGCAAATGACAGTGCTTATGTTCCGCAACGCCATTCTGAGCATGGGCACCAGGACATGAGAAGTGGGAAAGAGTACCCTATTCCACAAGAAAACCACGCAATATCTGGGAGATATACTCTCCAGCGGAGTCAGCATGAAAAGTACGAATAGGCGTGGAAAACTGGGTGTGAACCATGGAAGAAAATCATTTGTATATAGAGAGAGCCTCGCTGCGAGATTTCATAAAGTAGAGCCAAGTGTAGCGAGAGAAATCATCAATAAACAGAACATAGTAGCTGTGACCACCTTTCGAATCAAAGGGAGCACGATCCCAAACATCATAATGAACTAAGTCAAAAGGACGTTGAGATACCGACTCACTGGTAGGATAAAGTAACTAGGTCTGTTTACCAAGTCTACAACCATCACAATGTAAACAAACATCTCCAGAGACAGACCCTAAGACACCATGACGCACCAACGATGACAAGCGGGAGACACATATGTGACTAAGTCGATGATGCGACTGCTGGAAGGACGCAGAAGAGGAGGCAACAAGAGCATGAGAACTGGCAGAAGTGGTGGCAGTGGAAGGAACACGAAGCCAGTCAACCTCCCAAAGGCCCTCTGACTCATGGCGCCGAGGGCCAACACCAACCAGAGCCTTGGTGTGATGATCCTGAATAGAACAAGAGTCGGTATCAAGAATGACACGACATCCGGAATCAGTAAGCTGGGTAGCGGAAAAGAGATTCATGATAAGACGGGGAACATGAGAAACACTAGGAACAGAAAAAGGCGGAGTAGAAAGAGTGCCACGACTAGCAACAGGAAGGGGTGTGCCATCGACAGTGAGAACATTAATAGGAGAATCAAGAGGTCGAATAGAAGACACCGCGAAAGAATCAGAAGACATATGAAAAGAAGCTCCAGAATCCAAAACCCATGAAGATGTACCTGACTGTGTAGGTGTCGACGGTGATGGAGAGGTGGAAGCAGTCACAGCGGCAGCAGAACCCATCGATGAAGAGCCGGAGAAAGCCAGTATGCGCTTGAGACGCACAATGTCCTGGTCAGTGAGTGAAGGAGTCGAGGAACACACATGAGTCCCACTGGAAGAAGAGCGCATCTGGTCGCGCTGCTTCTGGCGACAGTCAGACTCTGGGTGACTTGGCCGGGATCAGTAGCCACAGAAGGTGTCACGGCGCGACCAACCCTTCTCTACATAAGGAGGGCGACCCACCCCCTGAAGGTGTGGGCAGGAGCGGGAGAGCGGTGAGGCAAGCAGACGACATAGGAGCGCGGGCAACCAACACAGAGGGAACCATAAGCAACCCAACAGAACGAAGGTGGGTCTCCTCAGCACGAAGTTCAGCAAGCACCTCTGAGATAGGAACACAGCCACAAGCAAGCAAGTGAGCACGTCGAGGCTCAAACTCGGAACGGAGGCGAGATAAGAACTCATGGACACGCTGAAACTGCAAGTCGGACTGCATGGTCTGGGAGCAACGGCAAGCTCCACAAACAACTGCCCGAAGAGAGTCAAGCTGGCGCCAGATGGCAGAACTCTGTGTGTAGAACTCATCAACAGAAGAGTCACCCTGTTGAAGAGCGTGCTCCTGACGCACCACCGATAAGTAGAGAGCATCACCAGAGGGCTGATAGCGCTGACAGAGATAAGACCACATCGCTGCAACAGTGCCGAGACCCATGAACTCCAAAGCAAACTGAGGGAGAACATTCACAGTGAGAACAACAGCAGCTCGAACATCATCATTGCACCACTGAGTGTAAGCAGACAGATCATCTCGGTGGACAGAAAGAGCATCTGAATAAGCTGATACCTGCTGATCATAAGCATCAACCGCAGCGTCATCAAGAGCCTTGGCTGCACCCCGATTGGTCTGAGAAGCATCAACAGCAAGAACAGGCGGCACCGGCGGGGTAGGAGCCATGGGAGCAATAGGGCATGGCGGACAGGGGACCTCGCCAGAGAGAACGCCCCACAGGAGAAGACCGCACATATGAATACACATGAAACCCACAAACTCAGCATAGTTGGTGCCAACGAAGATCACCGAGCACCGATGAACGACGACATAGCCCGAAGAAGACATGATGAGCTCTCTGTTTTTTTATAGTCAACGGACGCAGAAGACCCGATTGGATCGGGCAGAGACTCGCTGGAGGCAGGAACTCGAGCGGAGACCAGCCTGGTCGTCCGCGGCCGGAACCAGCCGGCCGGGCAGGCATGAGGCGGCGACGGCCGGACGGGTAGGGGGCGGCGGCCGGAGAGTGGGCGTGGCCGGACGAGGAGGAAGCAGCCGGCGCAAGAGGAGTCTGGCAGCGGGGGCGGCGAATCCGGTCGGGGCCGAGCAGGAGATGACCAATGACAGGCGGAGACGGCCGGCGATGAGCGGAGACGAGCAGGGGCGGCCGGAACCGAGTAGGAGAGAGCCGGAGATGAGGCAGACTAGGTACGGGGCCTAGCAGCGGCGGCGGCTAGGGTGGAGCACGCACGGAGTTGCATCGTACGGCTAACCTAGCATCTGATATCATGTTGGATAATGAGCAACTAACTTTCACAGAGAGTCAAGGGCCAATACATGTACTTGTGTAGTAAAGTGCAAGAAGCCCCTTATACAATAGGGATATACAGAAAAAATGACTATACACATCTACATTGTTCACCTTTTTGGTTGATTTTTACATTGTTTAGCTGCACCAGTTAAATAGTTTGCGGCTTTGCACTGCATTTTTGCCCTCTTTCAATCTATCTCTCCCGCCATTTGGTAGTGCAGCAAAAGAAATAACCACAGGGAAGTTCTTACCGAATCAAACTCACGAGAAGCGTGGTAGGGCGCATATGTTTTGCTTCCCTTAATTGCTTTGGCAGTACACGATTGAGGAATTGACATTTTTTTGTCAACATTTTTTTGCTTAATCGCTCTCTATGTCCCAAATTGACTGACTTAAATTTGTCTAGATGCGGATGTATCTAGGCACGAACACTCGTATCTCGACAAATCTGATTCAATTAATTCGGGACGGAGGTGTTACAATTTTGATAGTTTGAGGCGTGTCGCGAATTGAACCATCTGAACTGAAAATCGCGACGACTGCGAATTTTGTAGTGTTCTTCCGCAGATGGCAAGAAGCGGCGTTAAGCAAACACCCTCGCTGAAGATTCAGAATCAGCGCATGCAGGGAGTGGGAGCGAATCTAGAAGCCTGCGTCGCCAAGCAAAACGCACGAATCCACCACCTTTGAGTGTCCGTGCCCCAGGCCCAGGTGCCCGCTGCCGGTGCGCTCATGATCGGTGTTGGAAAATTAGGCAAGTTCATGATTAATTCTAGTAAATAATTCATGACTAGAACAGATACTAGCATGCAACAATCTAGCAAACTAGAAGAACAACAAGACATGCATAACAGCAGCGAACATGAAACAATAGCTGTAGAGACAGACATGAACAGATGATGTTGGACGTATTGTTCGTTAGCTATTGTGGGTGCGACGGTGTTGATGACAATGTTGGCGACGATCTGCTGCTGACGGCGATGAAGACGACGATGAGTAGCACCGCCCGACTTGGAAGAAAGACGACCCGTGATGACGAATTTGAGCAGTCGCGCAGAGCGCTTCCCAAAAACCTAATTCGTCCTCTCCCGGTGCAGGATCGCAAGGACGAACGATTCCAGAGACCTGCTCTCCCACGCGCCGATGCACGCCGGCGTTTGGGATGAAGTAGACTACGACGGCGGCGCAAGTTGCGAGATGAGGCAAAACCCTAGGTGTTTTTCGGTGTGTCTTTGGCCGCAGCCGGTAGCTGTATATATATTAGGACCAGAGGCGGTATTGTGTCGCGATCACAATCCCAAACCGACTCGGTTTCTAATTCGTATACTTACCGGACAAGAAATCAAAAACTTGTCTGCCAAGCCATAAAAAATAAAACGGCAAAAGGAAGCTGCGCCCCTGCATGGAGACGGATCGGATTTCGGCGGACCATTCACGCTCATGTCGCACGTACGCGCCACCTCGCCTCGCCACGCCACGGCACGCCATGGCCCGGCCTGGCCAGGCGAGGCGAGGCGAGCGAGCGCGCGCGTGTGGTCTTTTCTTTCTCTTCTCACACACCACTTAGAGTGGTGGAGAGAACCCACTATATAAAGAGGTCCAACTCTTCTTCAACTTCCGGGGTGGGACTAAACTTTAGCACCACCACTTGCCATTTTACACATGGGCTTTGAGATTTCAGAAATTGCTATGGGCCTAGCCCATTAATTCTAACAATCCCCCACCAGATCTCAAATACCCATTTAGAGATTTGCCTTCTCTCACCACTTGTTTAATATACCAGTGTTTCAGCAGAGACTGTTAAGTTGAACTTCTGCCTAGAACTTTATGCTACATCCATTCACAACTTGGCAATGGACTATGCCTTGAATTGCTAGTTTTGTGTGAACAGGTTTCACTCAAAGTCTTAACCAGTACCTGACCGCCAGTAGGCTACCCCGCGGTTTGGAGCTTATACGTCATACTCCCTGGTCTCTTCGTGAGCTTACTAGAGATCACCCAAATCTCATAGACTGCGACGTTTACAGTCAGAACTCATATAGGTGTGTTCTTTCAAGACTGCTCTGTAGGACAGCATCTTTGCTAATTATAGCCAATAGAACCACATTAAGGCATGTTGCCAACCTGCCTTAGAGCTCTGAGCCTTACAGCTCTGAGAGTTTTGCATCTTCACTTAGAGACGGTCATTAGTTATTACTCTCCTCAGTTAACCAATAGCTTGTTCTTCCCAGATTCTAATTCACGGGATCTCCGATCACAAAGGTTGGGTTACTACTATGGTGTAACATCTATGGTCTCATACCCATCTCCCTCGATGCAATGTCTATCACATTTCATGATAGTCCCTTTGTAAAGGGATCTGCCAGGTTTTTGTCTGTTTGAATATACGTAACAGTTATTACTCCGGAGTTTCTCAACTTCCTGACAGACTTCAAACGTCTCTTCACGTGTCTTGATGATTTCGCATTATCTTTAGAATTGTTTACTTTAGCGATAACCGTTTGGTTGTCATAATTCAGAAGAATAGCCGGTACAGGTTTTCAACCATAGGCAAGTCCATCAAGAGCTCACGCAGCCATTCTGCCTCAATAGTAGCTGTGTCTAAAGCAGTTAATTCTGCTTCCATAGTTGACCTCGTCAATATGGTTTGCTTGCAAGACCTCCATGACACTGCGCCACCTCCATGAGTAAATACATACCCACTTGTTGCGTAGAGTACATCAACATCGGAGATCCAGTTTGAATCACTATATCCTTCTAGCACAGCAGGATGCCCTGAATAAGTAATTCCGAAACTCATAGTACCTCTTAGATAGCGCAAGACCCTTTCTAGTGCATGCCAATGATCATCACCCGGGTTGGACATGAACCTACTCAGTTTGCTCACAGCAAAAGAGATATCTGGTCTTGTAGCGCTAGCTAAGTACATGAGTGAACCGACAATTTGAGAGTATCTTAATTGATCTCTTGTTTCTTTCTTATTCTTTCTGAGTGTCACACTAGAATCATAAGGTGTTGGAGAAGGCTTGCTATCCATAAATCCGAACCGGCTCAAGACCTTCTCAACATAGTGAGATTGCGTTAGAGTAATCCCACTCTCATCCTTAATAAGTTTGATGTTTAGAATTACATCAGCTTCTCCCAGATCTTTCATGTCAAAACTTTTTGATAGAAAAGACTTGACCTCATTGATCGCATTAATGTTTGTACCAAAGATCAGTATGTCATCCACATACAAACATAATATGACACTATTGCCCCCACCATGGCGATAGTAAACACACCTATTAGCCTCGTTAATGACAAATCCTGCAGAAGTCAGAGTTCTTTCAAACTTCTCATGCCATTGCTTAGGTGCCTGTTTTAGGCCATACAAAGATTTTAACAACTTGCACACTTTTCTCTCTTCACCCTTTACCACAAACCCATCAGGCTGATCCATATAGATTTCCTCTTCCAACTCTCCATTGAGGAAAGCTGTCTTTACATCCATTTGATGAATGATAAGACCATAAGAGGCAGCCAAGGAAAGTAACACTCGAATGGTGGTCATTCTAGCAACGGGTGAATAAGTGTCAAAGTAATCTTCGCCTTCTTTCTGAGTGTAGCCCTTCGCCACTAGCCACGCCTTGTACTTATCAATAGTACCATCAGGCTTTAGCTTCTTTTTGAACACCCACTTACATCCCACAGGTTTACAACCATATGGTCTATCAGTTAGTTCCCAAGTTCCATTAGAAAGAATTGAGTCCATCTCATTATGAACAGCTTCTTTCCAATCATCTACATCCGGAGATGCATATGCCTTTGCAATCGTCTTGGGTGTGTCGTCCACAAGGTATACAATGAAATCATCACCAAAGGATTTTGCAATCCTTTGTCTCTTGTTCCTTATAGGAACTTCATTGTTATCCTTCTCAAGGACTTCCTCATGTGATTGTTCGAAATATTCATCAGTTGTACTAGATTCAGGAATTATCTCAGAAGAAAATCTAGCAATGCTATGCATATCTTTCATAGGAAATATGTTCTCAAAAAATGTTGCATCACGAGATTCCATTATAGTATCAACATGCATATCAGGTACTTCAGATTTTACCACTAAAAATCTATAAGCAATGCTCCGTTGAGCATACCCTAGAAAGACACAATCCACTGTCTTTGGTCCAAGTTTGCGTTTCTTAGGAATAGGAATATTGACCTTTGCCAAACATCCCCAAGTGCGCAAATAAGAAAGTGATGGTTTTCTCCCAACCCACTCCTCATAAGGGGTTTTCTCCTTATTATTATTAGGAACTCTATTCAGGACATGACATGAAGTCAATAGAGCCTCCCCCCACCATGCCTTAGATAAACCAGCAGTGTCTAACATGGCATTCACCAAGTCAGTCAATGTGCAGTTTTTCCTCTCGGCAACTCCATTTGATTGAGGTGAATAGGGAGGCGTCCTCTCATGAATAATACCATGTTCCTCACAAAATTCATCAAATACTTTGGGAAAATACTCTCCACCACGATCGGACCTAAGACGCTTGATCTTTCTCTCTAGTTGATTTTCAACTTCAGCTTTATAGATTTTAAAGTAGTCTAATGCTTCATCTTTAGTTTGCAACAAATAAACATAGCAAAATCTAGTCGCATCATCAATCAAAGTCATGAAATATCTCTTTCCACCTTTTGTCAACACATCATTCATCTCACAAAGATCAGAATGTATGAGTTCTAGAGGTGCCAAGTTTCTCTCCTCGGCAGCCTTATGAGGCTTTCGATGTTGCTTCGATTGCACACAACTATGGCACTTAGAACCTTTGGCAACAGTGAAATTCGGAATTAAACTCATACTGGATAGCCGAGACATTAAACCAAAATTAATATGACATAAACGAGAGTGCCAAATACTTGCATCATCATTAACACTAGCACAAATTTGGTTTACTGACTTATTGCAAAAATCTGAAAGGGAAAAGCGGAACAAGCCTCCGCACTCATAGCCTTTGCCTATAAATTGTCCAAATCTTGACACGATTAATTTATTCGACTCTAAAACTACCTTAAACCCATCTCGACATAGAAGGGAGCCGCTAACTAGATTCTTGTTCATAGTAGGGACATGCTGCATGTTCCTTAATTGCACGATCTTTCCCGAAGTAAATTTCAGATCCACCGTGCCATTGCCATGAACAGAAGCATGTGACCCATTCCCCATTAGGACGGAAGAATCCCTTGCGACCTGATAAGAAGTAAACAGGGAGACGTCAGCACACACATGAACGTTAGCACCCGAATCAATCCACCATGAAGATGATTGAAATACTGAAAGCACAATAGGTAAATTACCATACACATCAGTATTGCTAGCGGTCACCATGTTGACAGTCTTGGAGCTCGTTTTCCCTCTGCGGTCTGCACATTCAGGGCATTCCTTGGAAAAGTGTCCGGGCTTCCCACAGGCGTAGCACTCTAACTCAGCCTTGTTGAACTTCTTCTTCTTGAAGGTACTAGTCTTGGTAGGCTTGTTGAAAACAGGTTTGTTTTTCCCTTTGTTCTTGTTCTGTAGGTACCTCTGCACCATATTGGTGGTAGGCTGAACCTCACCTCCTTTCTCAGTAGTGTCTTTAGCCCGAGCTTTTTCTTCAACATCAAGAGATGCAATCAGATTTTTAACTGATATCTCCTGTCTCTTATGTTTCAGAGTTGTGGCAAAATTCCTCCATGAAGGAGGCAACTTTGCAATCATGCACCCAGCCACGAATTTGTCGGGTAGAACACACTTAAGGAGTTCAAGTTCTTTCACAATGCACTGTATCTCATGAGCTTGTTCAACCACAGAACGGTTATTCACCATCTTGTAGTCATGAAAACTCTCCATGATGTACAGTTCACTGCCTGCATCTGTTGCACCGAATTTTGCATTCAGTGCATCCCACAGAGTCTTTCCGTCATCTATGTGCATATACACATCACACAGACGGTCAGCAAGAACACTTAGAATGCATCCCACAAACATAGTATTGGCTTCCTGTAAATTTTCTCTGATCTTCGTCAGACATTCCCTCTGGAGCACCAACACTAACGTGGAAAACTTTCAGAGCAGTAAGCCAGAGCGTGGTCTTCACCTGCCACCTCTTAAAGTGCACACCGGTAAATTTATCCGGCCTCAGTGCATCAGCGAATCCAGCCATAGTTAACTCAGGAAATTGCCTACAATTAGGTTTTTGGATTGTTGGAAAATTAGGCAAGTTCATGATTAATTCCAGTAAATAATTAATGACTAGAACAGATACTAGCATGCAACAATCTAGCAAACTAGAAGAACAACAAGACATGCATAACAGCAGCGAACACGAAACAATAGCTGTAGAGACAGACATGAACAGATGATGTTGGACGTACTGTTCGTTAGCTATTGTGGGTGTGACGGTGTTGATGACGATGTTGGCGACGATATGCTGCTGACGGCGATGAAGACGACGATGAGTAGCACCGCCCGACTTGGACGGAAGACGACCCGTGATGACGAATTTGAGCAGTCGCGCAGAGCGCTTCTCAAAAACCTAATTCGTCCTCTCCCGGTGCAGGATCGCAAGGACGAACGGTTCCGGAGACCTGCTCTCCCACGCGCCGATGCACGCCGGCGTTTGGGATGAAGTAGACTACAACGGCGACGCAAGTTGCGAGATGAGGCAAAACCCTAGGTGTTTTTCGGTGTGTCTTTGGCCGCAGCCGGTAGCTGTATATATATTAGGACCAGAGGCGATATTGTGTCGCGATCACAAGACAAGAAATCAAAAACTTGTCTGCCAAGACATAAAAAATAAAACGGCAAAAGGAAGCTGCGCCCCTGCAAGGTACGCCCCGGCCAGGCAAGGCGAGCGAGCGCGCGCGTGTGGTCTTTCCTTTCTCTTCTCACACATCACTGAGAGTGGTGGAGAGAACCCACTATATAAAGAGGTCCAACTCTTCTTCAACTTCCGAAGTGGGACTAAACTTTAGCAACACCACTTGCTATTTTATACATGGGTTTGACATTTCAGAAATTGCTATGGGCCTAGCCTATTAATTCTAACAATCGGACTGCCCGGTTCGCTGTGTAAATTGCGCTAGAAGCATGGCACAATCTGCATGCATGCATGCCCGAATCGTCCCCATCGGGACACGTTCTCGCGTTGCTACCTTTGCTCCAAGTATCGACCGACACTGCCGGCGACACCCAGCGTAATCGAGATCTTGCGATCGCCTGAAACCTCCGCTGCACGTGCCAGTCCTGTCACTCACTTATGTTGTAGTACTAGCGAATAGTGAAAGAAAATGAAATGCACTGGAAGATAGTTTACTTCTTGCAATCGGACCAATCATTCGACTCAAAACTGACTTTGTCCTCAAAGCGGAAAAGAGGAGTTGATAAAGACCTGCATGCCATGCTATATTTGCGCACCTTTCTTCCACGACAAACTATACCTTGCCTCCCTTTGCGCCAAGGCAGATTACTTACCTTCGTCAGCAATGCCTTCACAATATATACGCACGCACGCTCGTGTCCCATGGTCATGCCCATACACTCCTCGCGGCAATGGCGTCGACATGGATGACACGTGGCCTGCAGGTGCTCCTGCTTTTGTTGGCGCTTCTGCTCGTCCCCAGCGGCGGCGATGGCGCCGCGGTGTTCTCCGGGTACACGTTCAAGGGGCAGGGCGAGGCCGAGGCCTTCGAGGAGGCGCTGCTGCGCCAGGCGTGCTTCAACGTCTCCTCTTCCTCCTCCGGGGACGGGCGCGGCAAGGGTGACTGCGTCTCGCGCATCGACACGGCGCGCGGCGGGCCCAGCAGCGGGCCCGTCCCCGTCCTCCGCGCCGCGCTCCGCGACACGCTCGGCGAGGCCGTCAGCGCCGTTGGGTCCGTCGCCGGCCTGGCGTCCCTGTCCAAGCACGCGCGCGAGGAGATGGCCGTCCGCGACTGCATCGAACTGCTGGGGTACTCCGTCGACGAGCTCGGGTGGTCGCTCAACGCCATGGCCGAGCCCCTCGACGGCGCGGAGCTGGAGAAGGAGGCCGAGCACGGCGCTGACTCCGGGAGCGTCCGCAGCGGCACGCGTGCCGAGGACGACCTGCACGCCTGGCTCAGCGCCGCGCTGGGCAACCAGGACACCTGCACGGAGGGCTTCCGCGGCACCGACGGCCGCCTGCTGCGTCGCGTCGAGGCGTCTGTGGCGCAGCTGACGCAGCTGGTGAGCAACCTCCTCGCCATGCACAAGCGTCTGCGCAGCATCTTGCCGCTGCGCCAGCGCGGCAAGAACGACACGGCGGCGTCCCGCGCCGGTTCGGAGCTGCCGCCGTGGGTGATGGACGTCGCCGGCGGCGTCGAGGAGGAGCTCGCGCGCGCCCGGGGCCGGTCGGGAGGGAAGAAGGCGATGCGCGTGGACGTTGTGGTGGGGGACGGGAGCGGGAGGTACCGGTCTGTCGGCGAGGCTGTGGCACGCGCGCCCAACCACAGCAGGAGGAAGTACGTCATCTACGTGAAGCGAGGGGTGTACTACGAGAACGTGGACGTGAAGAAGAAGAAGACCAACATCGTGCTCGTCGGCGAGGGCATGGGCGAGACGGTGATCACCGGCAGCCGGAGCTTCTCGAGCGGCTGGACCACGTTCCGGAGCGCCACCGTTGGTAAACTCAAAGGGCAAATTCTGTCTCGTTTAACCAATTACGTTTCCTGACCGTGCACAAAAGCTAAAGATGCTGCTGCTTTGCGTGCACGTAGCCGTGTCCGGCGCGGGGTTCATCGCGCGGGACCTGACGATCCGCAACACGGCGGGGCCGGCGGCGCACCAGGCGGTGGCCCTGCGCGTGGACTCGGACCGCTCGGCCTTCTTCCGCGTGGCCATCGAGGGGCACCAGGACACGCTCTACGCGCACTCGCTCCGGCAGTTCTACCGCGACTGCCGCGTGTCCGGCACCGTGGACTTCGTCTTCGGCAACGGCATCGCCGTGATCCAGCGCACCACCCTCGCCACGCTGCCGCTGGCGCCGGGGCAGACGGGGAGCGTCACGGCGCAGGGCCGCAAGGACCCGAACTAGAACACGGGGTTCTCCATCCACAACTGCGTCGTGGAGGCCAAGTACCCGACCTACCTCGGCCGACCGTGGAAGCCATTCTCGCGGGTGGTGGTCATGGAGTCGTACCTGGGCACCGGCGTGCGCGCGCGCGGGTGGCTCGAGTGGGCAGGGGACGCCGGCCTCGCCACCCTCTTCTACGGGGAGTACAGAAACTTTGGGCCCGGCGCGGGGGTCGCCGGGCGGGTGAAGTGGCCGGGGTACCACGTGATCATGGACCCGGCATGGGCCAGCCACTTCACCGTAAGGCGGTTCATCGACGGCCTCACATGGCTGCCGTCCGCCGGCGTCACCTTCACGGCCGACTTGATCAAGAAATGACACACTAGCAAGTGATCAATTTGGGGATGGAGGATGGCCGGAATCGATGTATTCCCTTACATATATTAGAAGATAAAATTTAGTAGGGTGCTTACAAATGTTTGCCGGGTATGCAATTAGAATGGACTTTTTTTAGGGGAAGAATGTACCTTGGTGAAACGTAACACGTAGATTGTTTAGATCTTAATAACAACAACAGGGCGCATGAATTGTACTAGTGATTTGTTTTGACAATTAAAACATGACTGCACCAAGGGTTACCTTTGAGCCCTTATATTTTTGCTCCGGCGATGGATGAGGTCACAAGAAATACACAAGTTAGTGTATGCTATTTGTGTATGATGTGGTACTAGTCGACGATAGTAGGATGTGATTCAATAGAAAGTTAGAACTGTGAAGGCCGGCTTTGAAATCAAAAGGTTTTTAATTCATTTTACAACTAAACCGAATACATGAGGTGCGGTTTCAGTACTACTATGCACAAAGAGGAGGGCATTGGCATTGATGGACACGTGGTACCTCAAAAGACATCTTTCGATATTTGAGCTCAATGTTGCACAAGGAAGGTGATATTGATGAAGGTGTGAGACATCAAGTCGTGATTGGATGGGTAAAGTAGCGTCAAGCTTTTAACGTCCTATGTAACAAGAGAGTGCCACAAAGCCTAAAAAGGTTATGTAGGACAGCGATTCGATCTGTGATGTTGTATGGCTGAATTTTGGTCAATAAAAAGATGACATGTCCAAAGTTAGGTGTAGCAGAGATGCGTTTGTTGAGATGGATATGTGTCCACACAAGAGACGATCGGGTCCGAATATACGTGGATAAAGTTGGGGTATCATCGATTATAGAGAAGGTTGTCCAACATCGTCTGGGATGGATTTGAGCATATACAACGCAGGCTGCCAGCAGCGTCGGTGCGTATTGGACGGTTAAAGCATGTTGTTAATATATAAAGGTCGATAGACCAAATTTGATATGGGAGGAGTCCATAAAAAGAAATCTAAATGACTGGAATATCACCGAAGAACTAGCCATGAACAAAGGTGTGAATATCACCCTAATTGTAAACTGTTTGTTATGTTATTTTTGCATCATGCTCATCTCACAAGCATTGCATCAACATCATATTGCCTTTCATTAAGGAGGAATTTAGTTATTTTAATAAATCCTAAGTACTATTTTATTTTGCCATTTTGTCAAATAGTGAATATGAACCATTCTCCCTTTTGGTGTTCACCTCCACACTTTAGAATATCCTTTTTGTGACATTTTGGAGCTACCCAAATTATTTCATAATTTTAGTACTCCCTCTGTCTGAAAATATAAAATGGTTTATTTGTCTAAATCTTGACTAGAAAACGTCTTATATTTTGAGACAGAGGAAGTACAGGGCTCCTACTTCTAGTTCAAACCGTGATTATGCCATATCCCACTTTATTTTTCCCAATAAATGTTGAAACTCATCCTTCTTTTGTGGGAAAATGTTGAAACTCATCCAAATGGTCTGAATATTTTATGTGAACTTATTGTATATTATCAAGGCCACAATTAAAATTTCAACCCATTTGGATTTGAATTGGCCCTCCAAATAATTTCTAATCTCAACATATTCCATTTTCTGTAAAAAGAAAGTAGAAATCCCTACACTAAATAGTGTAGCCGGCCCCATTCCTATTCGACCCGCAGGACCCAACCCCTCTTAGCTTTGCAGGCCAGCACGAGATGGGAAGTGCATGGATGAACCCGGGTACATATGAACCCACTTTGAAAAACACATTTCTAAATGCTAAAAAAAATCTGAAAAAGGTTGCACCGGTACGACTTCATGTTCTATGTGCGTGCATAACGTTTTGCGGAAAAATAACTTTTTTTGTGGCCTGTGCAAAACAGACAAAACATTGTGTCGTGGAACGCTATTTAGAAGCACTGAAATTTGTCTTTTTGCGGAGACAAAACAAAAAGACATTTTTCACAAAACTTTGTGCCGCGCACAAACATTTGTGGACATGTATGCATGAAATTTTCTTTTGAATTTTTTGAGATTTCAAAACATGCTTAAAATGCATTTTTTGAAAAGTGGTTGCAGATGCCCCTGGGTTCAGGACGTGCCCACTCAGCACGAGATCACTAATTAAAAGGGTACTCCTGGTCACTCTCACCTTCTCAGGTTGCGACAAGTGACGCACTGCACATGCGTCACATGTCGCAACCTGGGATTTTTTTCCTTTTTTTGTAGATTCATTTAGTTAAAACATTTTATCTATTAAGCCGTGCATTCAAATCGTGAACCGTTTTTGCCATTCGATTTCTCGTGTCGAGATATTTGAAACTAGATCCCAAGTTAATAGGTTTTGACGAACTTTTTTTTCACCAAAACAATCGTAAAAACCGAAAGAAAAAACCCAAGCCGGAAGCATGATTTTTGCCCCACTTTTTTCTCGCAGAAGCAAATATGTGCCTCTCGAGAAAAAAAATGTGTTTTTTCTTTTTCCTCGACGATTTTTTTTCTTGTTCCCAAGCCAAGGGCGGCAACGGCCTAAGATCGCGTATGCCCACCCATAAAATCCCAGTCTCCACCGTGTATATAAGGGGAGGCTAGGGGGCCCTCAATCCTATCTTCTCTTAGATAGAAACTTTCGATAGCAATCTCATACACCATTGTAAACTCCTCGCATGAGGTATCGCTCCACCATGAACAGAAACAAGCTGGACGTAGGGTATTACTCTCCGAAGGCCCGAACCCGGGTAAAACCCTCGTCTGACATTTGATTTTTGACTTCCGGCTGCACTTGGACCCCTACCGAGGGATCTGACATATTTCTGCACCGTCATTGCCCGTCGTGGGGCTTTGGATGGGCCGAGTTTGTCGAAGTCCTATGTGGCAAATGTTTGGACTCCAGCGAACCTCCCTGATACATCTCAAACATATCTATAATTTTTTATTGTTAAATGCTATTATTTTATCGTTCTGACATATTTTGGCCATAATTTTATATTATTTCTTGGACTAACATATTAATCTATTACCCAGTTGTTGGGGAACGTTGCATGGGAAACAAAAAAAATTATACGCTCACCAAGATCAATCTAGGAGATGAACATCTACGAGAGGAGAGATTGCATCTACATACCCTTGTAGATCGCTAAGCGGAAGCGTTAAGAAACGCGGTTGATGTAGTCGAACATCTACGCGATCCAATCATGATCCGTCCCGCGAACTCCTGATCCAAGTGCCGAACGGACGGCACCTCCGCGTTCAACACACGTACGGCTTGATGACGCCTTCACCTCCTCGATCCAGCGAGCGATGGTGAAGTAGTAGCTCGAGTCGTCCGGCAGCACGACGGCGTGGTGGCAGAATCTCAGCAGAGCTTCGCTAACCGCTATGGAGAGGAAGAAGGCTACGAGGGAGAAGAGGGGCAGCACCGTGGCGTATGAGGGTGCGGCTATCCTCTCTCTACCTCTCTATATATAGGGGGAAGGGGGGAGGAGGGGGCACCCTAGATCCCATCTAGGGGGGGGGCACAAGGGGGAAACCCTAGATGGGTATTGGCCCCCCCACCCCTTAGGAGCCTTGGCCCCCAAGGCAAGGGGGGCGGCTGCCGTAGGGAGGGCGCCCCACCTCTCCTGGTTACGTGAGAAGGGGTGAGAGGGGCGCACAACCCCTTAGTGGGCTGGTGTGCCCCCTACCCTTGGCCCATGAGGGCCCCCAACACTTGCCGGGGCCCCCCGAAACCCCTTTCGGTCATCCTGGCCATAACCCGGTGCCCCTGGAACACTTCCGGACTCCGATACCCTTCGTCCAATATATCAATCTTCACCTCCGGACCATTCCGGAGTTTCTCATTACGTCCAGGATCTCATCCGAGACTCCGAACAACCTTCGGTAACCACCAGAATGACTCAACTATACTTATATCGTCACCGAACGTTAAGTGTGTAGACCCTGCGGGTTCGAGAACTATGCAGACATGACCGAGACACCTCCACGGTCAATAACCAATAGCGGGACCTAGATGCCCATATTGATTCCTACATATTCTACGAAGATCTTTATTGGTCGAACCTCGATGTCAAGGATTCAGCTAATCCCGCATGTAGTTCCCTTTGTCTATCGGTATGTTACTTGCCCGAGATTCGATCGTCGGTATCTCCATACCTAGTTCAATCTCGTTGCCGGCAAGTCTCTTTACTCGTTCCGTAATACAAGATCCCGTGGCTAACTCTTTAGTCACATTACTTGCAAGCTTATTGTGATGTTGTATTACCGAGTGGGCCCTGAGATACCTCTCCGTCATACGGAGTGACAAATCCCAGTCTTGATCCATGCCAACTCAACAGACACCCTCGGAGATGCCTGTAGAGCACCTTTATAGTCACCCAGCTACGTTGCGATGTTTGGTACACACAAGGAATTCCTCCGGTGTCAGTGAGTTGCATGATCTCATGGTCATAGGAACATATACTTGACATGCAGAAAACGATAGCAATAAACATGACACGATCATATGCTACGTTCATAGTTTGGGTCTTGTCCATCACATCATTGTCCTAATGATATGATCCCGTTATCAAATGACAACTCATGTCTATGGCTAGGAAACCATAGCCATCTTTGATCAATGAGCTACTCCTGTAGAGGCTCACTAGGGACATGTCGTTGTCTATGTATCCACACATGTATTTGAGTTTCCAATCAATACAATTATAGCACGGACAATAAACGATTATCATGAACAAGGAAATATAATAATAACCACTTTATTATTGCCTCTAGGGCATATTTCCAACAGTCTCCTACTTTCACTAGAGTCAATAATTTAGTATTACATGGTAATGAATCTAACACCCATAGAGTTCTGGTGTTGATCATGTTTTGCCGTGGAAGAGGTTTAGTCAACGGATCTGCAACATTCAGATCCGTATGTACTTTGCAAATTTTTATGTCCTCCTCCTTGACCCAGTCGCGGATGGAATTGAAGCGTCGCTTTATGTGTCTGGTCCTCTTGTGAAACCTTGGTTCCTTGGCCAGAGCAATGGCACCAGTGTTGTCACAGAGCAGAGTCATTGGGTCCAGTGCACTTGGCACAACTCCAAGATCTGTCATGAACTGCTTCATCCAGACACCTTCCTTTGCTGCCTCCGAGGCAGCTATGTACTATGCTTCACATGTAGAATCAACTACCACGCTTTGCTTAGAACTGCACCAGCTTACCGCTCCCCCATTTAGAATATATACGTAGCCGGTTTGAGACTTAGAGTCATCCGGATCAGTGTTAAAGCTTGCATCGACGTAACCCTTTACGACGAGCTCTTGATCACCTCCATAAACGAGAAACATTTCCTTAGTCCTTTTCAGGTACTTAAGGATATTCTTCACCGCTGTCCAGTGATCCATTCCTGGATTACTTTGAAACCTTCCGGCCATACTTATGGCAAGGCTGACATCCGGTCTTGTGCACAACATCACATACATGATAGAGCCTATGGCAGAAGCATAGGGGATGACACTCATCTTTTCTCTATCCTCTGTAGTCGCTGGGCATTGAGTCTGACTCAACTTCACACCTTGCAAAACAGGCAAGAACCCCTTCTTGGACTGATCCATTTTGAACTTCTTCAAAATCCTATCAAGGTATGTGCTTTGTGAAAGTCCTATCAAGCGTCTCGATCTATCTCTATAGATCTTGATGCCTAATATGAAAGCAGCTTCTCCTAGGTCCTTCATTGAAAAACTCTTGTTCAAATATTCCTTCACGTTTTCCAAAAGTTCTATATTGTTTCCAATCAGCAATATGTCATCAACACATAATATTAAAACACTATAGGGCTCCCACTCACTTTCTTGTAAATACAAGATTCTCCGAAAACTTGTATAAACCCAAACGCTTTGATCACCTCATCAAAGCGAAGATTCCAACTCCGAGATGCTTGCACCAGTCCATAAATGGATCGCTGGAGTTTGCATACTTTGTCAGCATTCTGTGGATCGACAAAACCTTCTAGTTGCATCATATACAACTCTTCCTTAAGGAAACCGTTAAGGAACGCTGTTTTGACATCCATCTGCTAGATTTCATAATCGAAAAATGCAGCTATTGCTAACATGATTCTGATGGAATTAAGCATCGCTACGGGTGAGAAAGTCTCATCGTAGTCAACTCCTTGAACTTGTGAAAACCCCTTTGCCACAAGTCGAGCTTTATAGACGGTGACATTACCGTCCGCGTTCGTCTTCTTCTTGAAGATCCATTTATTCGGAATGGCCTTTCGCCCTTCAGGTAATACTTCCAAAGTCCATACTTTGTTTTCATACATGGATCCCATCTCGGATTTCATGGCCTCTAACCATTTGTCGGAATCCGGGCCCACCATCGCTTCTTCATAGCTCGTAAGTTCACCGTTGTCCAACAACATGACCTCTAAGACAGGGTTACCGCACCACTCAGGAGCTGTACGTACCCTTGTCGACCTACGAGGTTTGATAGTAACTTGATTCGAAGCTTCATGATCATCATCATTAGCTTCCTCTTCAACTGACGTAGGTGTCATAGAAACATGTTTCTGTACTGCGCTACTCTCTGGTTGAAGTAAAGGTTCAACAACCTCATCAAGTTCTATTTTCCTCCCACTTAATTCTTTCGAGAGAAACTCTTTCTCGAGAAAGGACCCATTCTTAGCGACAAACACTTTGCCTTCGGATCTGAGATAGAAGGTATACCCAACCGTCTCTCTTGGGTATCCTATGAAGACGCTTTTGTCCGCTTTGGGTTCGAGCTTTTTCGGCTGAAGCCTTTTGACATAAGCATTGCAGCCCCAAACCTTAAGAAACGACAACTTAGGTTTCTTGCCAAACCACAGTTCATACGGTGTCGTCTCCACGGACTTAGATGGTGCCCTATTTAAAGTGAATGCAGCTGTCTCTAACGCATAACCCCAAAATGATAGTGGCAAATCGGCAAGAGACATCATAGAACGCACCATATCCAATAAGGTACGATTACGACGTTCGGACACACCATTACGCTGTGGTGTTCTAGGTGGCGTCAACTGTGAAACAATTCCACATTGTCTTAAGTGATTGCCAAACTCATAACTCAGATATTCTCCCCCTTGATCGGATCGTAGGAATTTAATCTTCTTGTCACAATGATTCTCAACTTCACTCTGAAATTGCTTGAACTTTTCAAACGTTTCAGACTTATGCTTCATTAAATAAATATACCCATATCTACTCAAGTCATCGATGAAGGTGAGAAAGTAATGATATCCACCGCGCGTCAACGCTCATTGGACCGCACACATCAGTATGTATGATTTCCAACAAGTCACTTGCCCGTTCCATTGTTCCGGAAAACGGGGTTTTGGTCATCTTGCCCATGAGGCATGGTTCGCATGTGTCAAGTGATTCAAAATCAAGTGACTCCAAAAGTCCATCAGCATGGAGTTTCTTCATGCGTTTTACACCAATATGACCTAAGCGGCAGTGCCACAAGAAAGTGGTACTATCATTATCAACTCTACATCTTTTGGCATCAATGTTATGAACATGTGTATCATCACTATCGAGATTCAATAAGAATAAACCCCTCACAATGGGTGCATGACCATAAAAGATATTACCCATATAAATAGAACAACCATTATTCTCTGATTTAAATGAGTAACCGTCTCGCATTAACAAGATACAGATATAATGTTTATGCTCAACGCAGGCACTAAATAACAATTATTCAGGTTGATCACTAATCCCGATGGTAATCGAAGAGCGAGCGTGCCGACGACGATCACATCAACCTTGGAACCATTTCCCACGCGCTTCATCACTTCGTCCTTCGCCATCCTCCGTCTATTCCTTAGTTCCTACTTTGCGTTGCAAATGTGAGCAACCGAACCGGTATCAAATACCCAGGCACTACAACGAGAGTTGGTAAGGTACACATCAATAGCATGTATATCATATATACCTTTGTTGACGTTGGCCCCCTTCTTGTCAGCCAGATACTTGGGGCAGTTCCGCTTCAAGTGGCCAGTTCCCTTGCAATAGAAGCACTCAGTCTCCGGCTTGGGTCCAGCCTTGGGTTTCTTCACGGGAGGAGCAACTGCTTTGCCACCTTTCTTGAAGTTTCCCTTCTTTCCCTTGCCTTTCTTGAAACTAGTGGTTTTATTCACCATCAACACTTGATGCTCCTTCTGGATGTCTGACTCAGCGACTTTCAGCATCGCGAACAGCTCGGAGACTGACTTGTTCATCCCTTGCATGTTATAGTTCAACACAAAGCTCCTGTAGCTAGGTGGTAGCAATTGAAGAACTCTGTCAGTGACAGCCTCTGGCGGGAGCTCAACTCCCAACTCAGCCAGACAGTTGTAGTACCCAGACATTCTGAGTATGTGCTCACTGACAGACCCGTTCTCCTCCATCTTGCAAGCATAGAACTTATCGGAGGTCTCATACCTCTCGATCTAGGCATTCTTCTCAAAGATAAACTTCAACTCCTAGAACATCTCATATGCTCCGTGACGTTCAAAATGCCTTTGAAGTCCCGGCTCTAAGCTATACAACATGGCGCACTGAACTATTGAGTAGTCATCAACACGCGACTGCCAGGCGTTCACAACGTCCACAGTCGCTGGAGGGGGTGGCGCACCAAGCGGTGCATCAAGGACATAAGCCTTTTGGGCAGTCGTGAGGATAATCCTCAGATTACGGGCCCAGTCTACAAAGTTACTTCCATCATCTTTTAGCTTAACTTTCTCTAGGAATGCATTGAAATTCAGGGGAGCTACTGCGTGAGCCATTGATTTACAACATAAATTTGCAAAGGCAACTTTAGACTATTGTTCATGATAATGAGTTCAATTAATCATATTACCTAAGAACTCCCACTCAAATCGACATCCCTCCGGTCGTCCGAGTGTAACATGATCCAAATTCACCAACCCAAGTCCGATCATCACGTGAGACGAGGTGGTTTCAATGGTGAACATCTCCATGTTGATCATATCTACTATATGACTCGTGTTCGACCTTTCGGTCTCTTGTGTTCCGAGGCCATGTCTATACATGCTAGGCTCGCCAAGTTTAACCCAAGTGATCCGCATGTGCAACACTGGCTTGCACACGTTGTATGTGAACGTAGAGTCTATCACACCCGATCATCACGTGGTGCTTCGAAACGACGAACTTTCGCAACGGTGCACACTTGGGGAGAACACAATTTTATCTTGAAATTTTAGTGAGGGATCACCTTATAATGCTACCGTCGTCCTAAGCAAAATAAGATGCATAAAAGGATTAACATCACATGCAAATCATAAGTGACATGATATGGCCATCAACTTGTGCTTTTGATGTCCATCTCCAAAGCACCGACATGATCTCCATTGTCACCGGCATGACACCATGCTATCCATCATCATGATCTCCATCATCATGTCGCCATCGGGGTTGTCACGCCAACCATGCTTCTACTACTATTGCTACTGCTTAGCGATAAAGTAAAGCATTACATAGCGCTTAATGATTGACACGCAAGTCATACAATAATTAAAGACAATCCTATGGCTCCTGCCGGTTGCTGAATGCATCGACATGCAAGTCGATATAAACTATTAAAAACATGATCATCTCATACATCAAATATATTTCATCATGTCCTTGGCCATATCATATCACAACATACCCCGCAAAAACAAGTTAGACGTCCTCTAATTGTTGTTGCATGTTTTACGTGGCTGCTATGGGTATCTAGCAAGAACGATTCTTACCTACGCAAAGCCACAACAGTGATATGCAAGTTGCTATTTAACCTTCTACAAGGACCTCCTTTGTCGAATCCGATTCAACTAAGGTGGGAGAGACAGACACCCGCCAGCCATCTTTATGCAAAAAAGTCACATGTCTATCGATGGAACCAGTCTCATGTACGTGGACATGTAAAGTTGGTCCGGTCCGCTTCATCCCACAATACCGCCGAATCAAGAAAAGACCAAGGAAGGAAGCAATCTGAATATCAACGCCCACAAACTCCTTTGTGTTCTACTCGTGATGTCATCTACGCATAGACCTAGCTCATGAAGCCACTGTTGGGGAATGTTGCATGGGAAACAAAAAATTTTCCTACGCTCACCAAGATCAATCTAGGAGATGAACATCTACGAGAGGAGAGATTGCATCTACATACCCTTGTAGATCGCTAAGCGGAAGCGTTAAGAAATGCGGTTGATGTAGTCAAACGTCTTCGCGATCCAATCATGATCCGTCCCGCGAACTCCCGATCCAAGTGCCGAACGGACGGCACCTCCGCGTTCAACACACGTACGGCTTGATGACGCCTTCACGTCCTTGATCCAGCAAGCGATGGTGAAGTAGTAGCTCGAGTCCTCCGACAGAACGACGGCGTGGTGGCGGTGGTGGTAGCGGAATCTCACCAGAGCTTCACTAAGCGCTACGGAGAGGAAGAAGGCTACAAGGGAGAAGAGGGGCAGCGCCGTGGCGTATGAGGGTGCGGCTGCCCTCTCTCTACCTCTCTATATATAGGGGGAAGGGGGGAGGAGGGGGGCACCCTAGATCCCATCTAGGGGGGCGGCGGCCACAAGGGGGAAACCCTAGATGGGTTTTGGCCCCCCCACCCCTTAGGAGCATTGGCCCCCAAGGCAAAGGGGGCGGCTGCCCTAGGGAGGTCGCCCCACCTCTCCTGGTTACATGAGAAGGGGTGAGAGGGGCGCACAACCCCTTAGTGGGCTGGTGTGCCCCCTCCCCTTGGCCCATGAGGCCCCCCAACACTTGCCGGGCCCCCCCGAAACCCCTTTCGGTCATCCTGGCCATAACTCGGTGCCCCTGGAACACTTCTGGACTCCGATACCCTTCGTCCAATATATCATTCTTCACCTCCGGACCATTCCGGAGTTCCTCATTACATTCGGGATCTCATCCGAGACTCCGAACAACCTTCGGTAACCACCAGAATGACTCAACTATACTTATATCGTCACCAAACATTAAGTGTGTAGACCCTGCGGGTTCGAGAACTATGCAGACATGACCGAGACACCTCCACGGTCAATAACCAATAGCGGGACCTGTATGCCCATATTGATTCCTACATATTCTACGAAGATCTTTATCGGTCGAACCTCGATGTCAAGGATTCAGCTAATCCCGTATGTAGTTCCCTTTGTCTATCGGTATGTTACTTGCCCGAGATTCGATCGTCGGTATCTCCATACCTGGTTCAATCTTGTTACCGGCAAGTCTCTTTACTTGTTCCGTAATACAAGATCCCGTGGCTAACTCTTTAGTCACAATGCTTGCAAGCTTATTGTGATGTTGTATTACCGAGTGGGCCCTGAGATACCTCTCCGTCATACGGAGTGACAAATCCCAGTCTTGATCCATGCCAACTCAACAGACACCCTCGGAGATGCCTATAGAGCACCTTTATAGTCACCCAGTTACGTTGCGATGTTTGGGACACACAAGGTATTCCTCCGGTGTCAGTGAGTTGCATGATCTCATGGTCATAGGAACATATACTTGACATGCAGAAAACGATAGCAATAAACATGACACGATCATATGCTACGTTCATAGTTTGGGTCTTGTCCATCACATCATTCTCCTAATGATGTGATCCCGTTATCAAATGACAACTCATGTCTATGGCTAGGAAACCATAGCCATCTTTGATCAACGAGCTAGTCCTGTAGAGGCTCACTAGGGACATGTCGTTGTCTATGTATCCACACATGTATTTGAGTTTCCAATCAATACAATTATAGCACGGACAATAAACGATTATCATGAAAAAGGAAATATAATAATAACCACTTTATTATTGCCTCTAGGGCATATTTCCAACACCAATTCCACTTGCTGTTTTCTCCTTGTTTTTGGTTGTACAGAAGATAGATACCTACGAAGGTCCAAACACGATGAAACTTTTTGATGATTTTTTTGGAACATAAGAGACCCTAGAAGCTTCGAGGGAGGACCAGAAGACCCAAGAGGAGGCCACAAGCGGGGGGCGTGCCCTAGGGGGTAGGGTGCGCCACCCCTGGCTTTT
The DNA here is from genome assembly GCA_011799875.1 of Thinopyrum elongatum. NCBI lineage: Eukaryota > Viridiplantae > Streptophyta > Magnoliopsida > Poales > Poaceae > Thinopyrum > Thinopyrum elongatum. The sequence goes on along the minus strand of CM022299.1, from coordinate 185,695,172 downwards.
GGGCCTCTCGTAGCTCCGTTTGCCATAATTTCTGGTCTATAATTCACATATATTCCAAAACCCTCGGAGCGAGACCCGAAACAATTTTATCGCTGCGACAAGCCTCTGTTCCAACACGATCCCATATGGAGCCATGTTCTGGCACTCTGCTGGAGGGGTGAATCATTGGGGAGGCCATCTTCATCAACCTTGCTGCCTCCATGATGATGTGTGAGTAGTTCTTTCAGGACCTACGGGTCCATAGTAGTTGCTAGATGACTCTCTCTCTCTCTATCTCACTTCAATACAATGATCTCTTTGGAGATCCATCTAACGTAATTTTTGTGGCATGTTTGTTGGGATCCGATGAACTGTGGTTTTATGATCAGATTATTCATTGAATTTATGTGAACCTCTTGAAGTTTCTTCAATGTGTAATTTTATAGCTACGTATGCTTTATGATCTATGAGTCTTCTTTGGACAAGATAGATGAGTAGTTCTTCAGAGGAAGTGGTGCATAGTAGTGGGAACAATCTTGCAGTAATCTTGTCCGGTGACAGAATGGACAAAGTCACGTATTGTGTTGTAGCCACTAAGCATAAAGCGATGGGTTATCTTATTGCTAGGTTTTCTTCTTCTACATTATGTCATCTTGTGTTACTCTGTTTCTTGTGAACTTAATACTTTGAGATGCATGCTGGATAGCGGTCTTGGGGTGGAGTAATAGTAGTAGATGCAGTTGGATTAACGGTCAACTTATCACAGACGTAATGTCTATGTGAGATTATGCCATGAATGATCATAGTTATAATTTGCGCTATTATGTCAATTTCCCAAATGTAATTTGTCTACCATGCCATTACATGCCTTTGAGAGAGATGACTCTAGTGAACTTATGGCCCTGGGTCTATTTTCCATCAATACAAAAACTCCTACAATTGCTTTTTTACTTTCTTGCCGCTTTGCCCTATCACTATTTGCTTTTAATCTCGTCGCTAACAAGAACAAGGGGATTGACGACCCCCTTGCCTTTATTGGGTGCAAGAAAATTATTTGTTTGTGTGCAGGTAGTGCCAAATTTGTTAGCTTGGTGACTCCTACTGGTTCGATAAACCTTTGTTCTTAACTAAGGAAAATACTTTATGCTATTGTGCTACATCGCCCTCCCTCTTTGGGGAAATCCAACAACTCCATCGTGAGTAGCACCCCCCAACTTTGCATCCGGTTTGCGGAAATTTGGACACACAGACGAGTCCATGGAAATATGCGCCACCGTGTTGGATGGGAAAAAGGTCCTGACACATTGGCCATAATTTTTTTGTTTCGCGACATGACATTGGAGCCTTAGGGCATCTCTAACGCAGACCATAAAATAGACACCGCATCCTTCCGCAGACCCCGGGGGGGGGGGGGGAGTCTGTGGACACGGACGTGGGAGGCGACCATCCAAAGCTACCTGCATATGTCTAGTTGCATTTCGCACAAAATTTAATGAAATTGATCAAATTTTATGCAAACTTAAACAAACTGGATGATGTTCATTTAAACTAGGATAACTTTTACATAAAACCGGACTATATTTCATCCGGTGAATTAAAAACCTTAAAAATAACCTAACCCTTTACTTGACGGTGACCTCGTAGGCCATGTTGGCCTGGCCGGCGGCTCCTCCATGATCGTCACCATTGCCGTTTTTGGAATCGTCACATTAGGCTTCAGGCAGCGGAAGGGCGTCGTGTCACAATAGGGCTTCCCGGTAGCCGCCTAGCGCTAACGGATTATCCTCTCTACTTGCTCCTGCGCCGTGCATAGTGCGATCGCGGACATCGATGACGTGGGTAGGCGGAGAGGAAGACGGGCCTTGTGATAGAGGCGAAGGTGTCTCGATGGTTCGATGAGATGGTGGCTATCGTTTTTGGTGGAGTAGACTTTGACGATCCGACTACGAACGTACGAGGATGTCACGCCTTAACAATCGCTAAACCAACTCCGAGAGGTTATTGACCATGCCGGAGCACGATCAACCTGACCACGAGGGTCTACTTCCTGCACGCAAATGAAGAACAAGCAAGAAACTGAAATTGCAATCTGGATACTGCGAATATAAGAGGAAAGCTTTATTAATGAAGGTAGGGTTTTGTGACGTCTTGGTCTGGTCGTTGAACACAAACGAAGTACGCGAAGTTGCATCTATGGCAAACTTGTACTCTAAACAAAACCCAAATTCTAAACGACGCCCTAAGGGCTGTATATATGGAGGAAGAGGAGGGGGGGGGGGATTTCGTGACCCCTTGGAGGAGGGGTCCGAAACCAACCCTAACTCTTGTTTCCCCACACATACGGACTAAAAACAACCTATACTCAAGTATTTTGAAATTACATGGCCAGGCCCAAAAATAAGGTGGCGCATCACCTATTATAAGCTATGGACGAAATTTACGACAGGCCATCTTGTATATTTTGTCCATGTCCTTGTATGTCATCAAGGAGGCTTCAAAGTGCTGAAATCTGCACTAGAAACATCGTTCTGGTTCCCTTCGCGCGCACCTTCATCTCCATGCTTGATCCTGCTCTAGTGTTCATCCCTCTTGTCCATGCTAGGCCCTTCATTAGTAATCAACACAAATGTATCCAATTTAGGCAGCATCATATTCTCATGAACATTAGAATTGTTACCAAGAAACGAAAGTACCTAGTAATTCAATTGGCGTGCGCGAGCTCTAGTGATTGGTCCAGTATGTATAGCAGCAGGGGCTGTGGGTGTAGCAATGGTATTGATGTCCTCATCATCCTCCCCTTCTTGAAATGAAGTCGTCCTCGACGGAAGTTCATCTTCCTCACCCAAATAAGGCTTCAAATCTGCAAAGTTAAAAGTGGGACTAACCCCAAAATCTGCAGGCAGCTCAAGTTTATATGCATTATCATTTATTTTCTCTAACACCTTAAAAGGACCATCAGCACGTGGCATTAACTTTGATTTGCGCAAATCAGGAAATCTATCCTTACGCAAATGTAGCCAAACAAGATCTCCAGGTGCAAACACAACATGTTTTCTACCCTTATCTCCAGCAAGTTTATATTTAGCATTCATACGCTCAATGTTCTCCTTAGTTAACTCATGCATTTTTAAGATCAATTCAGCACGTTGTTTAGCATCAAAATTAACTGTCTCCGAAGATGGAAGAGGCAACAAATCAATAGGTGCACAAGGTAGGAAACCATACACAACTTCGAAAGGGCATATCTTAGTAGTAGAATGCAGCGAACGATTATAAGCAAATTCAATATGAGGCAAGCATTCTTCCCACATTTTCCTGTTATTCTTCAAAACAGCCCAAAAGCATAGTAGGCAATGTTCTATTGACTACTTCAGTTTGTCCATCAGTTTGGGGGTGACATGTAGTACTAAAAAGCAATTTAGTCCCCAACTTAGCCCATAAACATCTCCAAAAGTGGCTAAGAAACTTAGTATCACGATCTGAAACAATTGTATTTGGCACACCATGCAAGCGAATAATTTCACGAAAGAATAAACCAGCAACATTAGCAGCAGCATCGCTTTTATGACATGGTATAAAGTGTGCCATTTTCGAGAATCTATCCACGACAACAAATATGTTATCCCTCCCCTTATTTGTTCGAGGTAAACCTTAAAAAAGTCCATAGATATATCCTCCCCAGGAACACTAGGTACAGGCAAAGGCATATATAAACCATGAGGATTGAGTCATGACTTAGCTTTTTGACATGTAGTGCAGCGAGCAACAAAACGCTCAACATCCTGTCTCATCTTTGGCCAAAATAAATGTGTAGCGAGTACATCCTCCGTCTTCTTCACACCAAAGTGTCCCATTAATCCTCCTCCATATGCCTCCTGCAACAACAAAAGACGAACGGAGCTAGCTGGAATGCATAGCTTGTTAGCACGAAACACAAATCCATCGTTAATGACGAACTTGTTCCATGTTCTTCCTTCTTTACAATTCTACAATCCATCTTTAAATTCAGCATCATGCACATATCGACCTTTGATGGCCTCCAAACCAAATATTTTAAAGTCAAGTTGTGAAAGCATAGTATAATGACGAGATAATGCATCAGCAATAACATTTTCTTTACCCTTCTTGTGTTTAATGACATAAGGAAAAGTCTCAATGAATTCAACCCATTTAGTATGTCTATGGTTCGGTTTTGCTTGACTTTTAATGTGTTTCAAAGATTCATGATCAGAATGTATAACAAATTCTTTGGGCCATAAATAATGTTGCCATGTTTCTAAGGTCCGAACAAGAGCATATAATTCTTTATCATAAGTAGAATAGTTCAGACTAGGCCCACTCAATTTTTCAGAAAAGTATGCAACAGTTTTGCCATCTTGTAATAACACACCTCCTAATCCAATTCCACTAGCATCACATTCAAGCTCAAAAGTCTTATTAAAATCAGGAAGTTGGAGTAATGGAGCATGTGTCAACTTATCTTTCGATACCGTGAAGCCTTCTTCTTGTGGGGTACCCCAAACAAAAGGCACATCCTTCTTTGTAAGCTTATTGAGAGGTGCAGCAATGGCGCTGAAATCTCTCACAAAACACCTATAGAAACTAGCCAGGCCAAGAAAACTCCCCACTTGTGTGATCATTTTGGGCTAAGGCCAACCCTAAATAGTTGCAGTCTTGGCTTTATCAACTTCAATTGCCTGTGGAGTAACAACATAGCCAAGAAAAGATACTCAGTCGATGCAAAAGGTTCACTTCCCAAGGTTACCAAACAAACATGCATCACGTAGAGCAATAAAAACATCATGTAAATGTTCCAAATGTTCCTCCAAAGATCTGCTATATATATATATATATCAATATATCATCAAAATAGAACCACAAATCGTCCAATGAAAGCACGTAAAACTTCGTTCATTAATATCATGAAAGTACTAGGTGCATTAGTTAACCCAAAAGGCATGACTAACCACTCATATAAGTCAAACTTAGTTTTAAATGCTGTTTTCCATTCATCTCCCAATTTCATACGAATTTGATGATATCCACTACGCAAATCAACTTGGGAGAATATTGTAGATCCACTCAATTCATCAAGCATATCATCTAGCCTAGGAATTGATGTGGACATAGCCATTATAGATACGTCTACAAATATTACACAATATATTTTTCAGGTAATTTCCATTGATAATTGTATGATATTATATTTTATTATCAGGGGCAAAAATACTACACATTTTTATGCTTTATGCAGAAATATTGGAAACACGTATATGATACGTATTAAAAGACAAGATTATACTGAAGATTCTAAAGCACAAGAGTATGTAAATCTTATAAGCCAGTGCTACATCAAAAACTACCCAAGGAGCTGCCACGGACATGCACCAAGGACCTGGGCTATTGTTGGTCAATTCTATAAAGAAGAAGGTGGGGCCCATACTAGTCAAAGCCATCATGCATGCATGCATTACATGCATGTGCACGCACGGGCTTGGCCCATGAGAAGCACGTCTTGTGCTCAAGGCATGGGCTGCCTATATTTCGTTCGAGAGCCAGACTCCGAAGACACCATGAGACATCCGGCCGTCGTCTTTGTAGTTAATAAATAGCAGTCCATCAATTAGGGTTAGACTTGGGTTTTGTTTAGAGAAATTTAGCTATTGCTACTTTTATTTGTCTTCGCTCGTAGCGGCTAGTGCGACCATCAATACATCCTATCGGAACCCCATCTTGTGAGATTTATTCCATCTAGCATATTAGCAATTTTGAGATTGCTTGGATATTATTTTCTTGCATGTTCTTTGATTTGCTTGCAGGAAAAATCCTTCGTGGATAGGTCGATCGCGCCATTGGCTCGGTCGATAACGCCATGGATTTGGTTCAGCGATTGTCGTGGATAAAAAACAGTGCAAAGTTCAGACCACATAGGAACTTTTGGGCATTCTTCATGTTCACGACTTCACCTTTATTCACCTAGTGGCACTTACTGGACATTTTGATTCACTATATACTCGCTTGCTCCTAACTTATATTTAGCTATTTTGAACTACTGCGTATTGTTCCTCCATCCGAGTTTTTATTCAGTATCTGGGCATAGATTGTTTTGTCTCTTACTAGTCGACTGCCAGCACTAGTTAGGAGTTTGAGCAATTATTCAACTTGCATTGCTTTTTGCTAAATTGTGCCATTAATATTGTGAGTTGAGAAGCCTTTGCCAAGCTACACTTTTTACTACCAATAAGTACATGTCCTGGCTCTACTGATTCCTGCTTATCTCTCCATCCAATCTTCATCGGTAGCTTGAAGCCAACACCAACGCACCAATCACCACCTATTGCATTGGTAAGAACAAGTAAGAATTTGATACTAAGCTTGAGTGTGAGCGAATTTTCTCCACCACGTCCTACTAGTTGATAGGGATTATAGACTGTGTTTTTTTCTCTTTCGCTAGCAATGGCACAGGATCAACCCACACTTGAGGGCCTCACCACGGATGTGAAAGTCACCAGCGAGCGTCTCGTCCAACTTGAGGGTGCTCAGATTGCGATCGAAGAGAGGCTCAAGGCCATAGAGGATGCACAGGCTGTTGCGAACACACAGCTAAAGGACATCTTGCCACGTCTGGACGAGTTGCGGACTGCACCCCCCATCAACAACAACGTTGATCCTCACAACTCCACGGGTGGCGCCGCTATTTCACGAGCTCGGCATGTGCCAATGGGTCATCGACAACACCCAGCTACTGCCACTGATGCCGCCACCATAAACCAGCAACAACAAATTCCTCCCCGCGTCACCGAGGAACATGGGGAAAACTATCAGGATTATTCTGGTGACACCGAAGACGACCAAATGGTCAACCACCACAATGGCCGTGCTCATCGACAACTATGTTTCAACCGTCAAGGTATGGCATGAGGTCCACATAGGTATGCTGTTCGAGATTACGACCACTCCCGTGCTAAAATTAAATTTACTATGCCTGCTTTTAATGGTAATATAATCCAGATGTTTATGTTGATTGGGAATTTTCAGTTGAACAAAAATTTGCATGTCATGATATTCCTGAGAACCAAAGAGTTAGGGAAGCCACTAGTGAATTTACAAACTTTGCTTCTATTTGGTGGAGTGGGTATTGTCGTGTTAATGAGAACAATATACCTACTACTTGGGATGCTTTAAAACGAGCTACGCGACAATGTTATGTTCCTTCATATTATGTTCGTGATAAACTTAATGAATTGCAATGCTTAAAACAAGGTAGTAGTTCTGTAGAGGATTATTATCAAGAATAGCAAACAGGTTTAATGCGATGTGGATTAGTCGAAACCGAAGATGCTATGGTGGCTAGATTTTTAGGTGGTTTGAATCGTGATATTCAAGATATCTTGGACTATAAGGAGTACAATTCTATTACTCATTTGTTTCATTTTGCTTGCAAAGCTGAAAAGGAAGTACAGGGCCGACACAACAAGGGACGAGGTAATTTTTCTGCAGGTCGTCGCTCATCATGGACACCCTCTCCCATTGTTCCGTCCACTACCGGGGCAACACCACCTATGTTGAACAATGGTGCACATCCATCAAGTTCAAAATCAGCTCCACAATCATCCGAGGCTTCGAAAGCAATGTCTATAGCACCCACCACTTCATTTGGACGCACAAGGGACATGCAGTGTCATATATGCAAAGGTGGCGGGTACTTGAAGAAGGACTGCCCAAATAAACGTACATTCTTTGTGTGGGAAGATGGTGAGTACTCCTCTGCTAGTGATTTGGATGAATAGACACAAGCCATGCTTGTTGCTAATCATGCAGGTGACACGGAGGAGCATGAGGAGATACACATTAATGTTGATATGGCAGATAAATACCCAAGCCTTGTAACCATGCGAGTACTTAGTGCACAGGTGGGGCATGCTGAGTTGCATCAACACCACAATCTATTTGAAACTAAGTTTGTTGTCAAAGGACATTCATCTCGTGTGATCATTGATGGTGGAAGCTGCAATAATTTGGCAAGTGTGGAGATGGTAGAGAAACTTTGCCTCACCACTACAAGACACCCCCATCCATATTGCATCCAATGGTTCAACGACTGTGGTAAGTTGAAGGTAACACGTCATGTGAGGGTTCATTTTACACTTGGCTCATATCATGAGTATGTTGACTGTGATGTTGTACCTATGCAAGCTTGTTCTTTATTGTTAGGTCGACCTTGGCAATATGATAATAGTGTTACCCATCATGGTAGAACAAATTCGTATACTCTTATGTTTGAAGGAGAAACTATTAACTTGCTACCCATGACTCCAGATGAGATTATAAAAGATGAGAACTCTAGAACTCAAATGTGCAATGACAGAAATAATAATTTTCAGCAAGCATCTAGTAGTAATCAAGGTGATGTTCTGCATGCATTGCTCACTTATAATTCTAGTTTTTATGATTTGTGTATGCCAACCAGTGATATATCTAGTGGATCCACCACCATGTTGGATTGTTTACAGAAGAACATTGTTGATATAAGTGCCCATGATATTCATGCTATTTCATTTCCTATACATGTTGCACCGATGGACCACTATTACAAATCATTTTATCAGGGGATATGGTTCGCTTCTATTTGCACATCTAGTAGCTTGTTTTACCCTGCTTGGTTTGCTCGGTTTTCAAGAAAGGGAGGAGGATGTGGACATAGCCATTATAGATACGTCTACAAATATTACACAATATATTTTTCAGGTAATTTCTATTGGTAATTGTATGATATTATATTTTATTATCAGGGGCAAAAATACTACACATTTTTATGCTTTATGTAGAAATATTGGAAACACGTATATGCTACGTATTAAAAGACAAGATTATACTGAAGATTCTGAAGCACAAGAGTATGTAAATCTTATAAGCCAGTGTTACATCAAAAACTATCCAAGGAGCTGCCACGGACATGCGCCAAGGACTCGGGCTATTGTTGGTCAACTCTATAAAGAAGAAGGTGGGGCCCATACTAGTCAAAGCCATCATGCATGCATGCATTACATGCATGTGCATGCACGGGCTTGGCCCATGAGAAGCACGTCTCGTGCGCAAGGCATGGGCTGCCTAGATTTCGTTCGAGAGCCGGACTCCGAAGACAGCACGAGACATCTGGCCGTCGTCTCTGTAGTTAATAAATGCAGCCCATCAATTAGGGTTAGACTCGAGTTTTATTTAGAGAAGTTTAGTTGTAGTTACTTTTATTTGTCTTCGCTCTTAGCGGCTAGTGTGACCGTAAAGATGTGACGCCCCCGGCTCAATCGTGCACTAATCATACACGCAAATGCACACGATCAAGCCTAAGGACTCACGAGAAGATATCACAGCACAACTCTAAAACATAAATAAAGTCATACAAGCTTTATATTACAAGCCAGGGGCCTCGAGGGCTCGAATACATAAGCTTGCGTACAAGCGTCAGCGGAAGCATCAGATATCTGAGTATAGATATTAAAAGAGAAACAGAAAGGCCTTTAGAAAGGCAGGGAAAAATAAAACACTACGATCGAAAGGCGTAGGCCTCCTGCCTGGGACCCTCCGATCCTACTCCTGGTCGTCAGTCAACTCGTAGTAGTATCCATCCTCGGGGTCGAAGTAGTAGTCGATCGACAGGGCATCTGTCTCAGGGGGCTCCGTCATCTTGGTCACGACAAACTGATATGGGGAGAAAAGGAAAACAAAGCAACCGTGAGTACTCAGAAGTACTCAGCAAGCAAGGATCTATACTACATATGCAACATTTTCAAGGGGAGGCTGTATATGTGGACTGGGCTACAGAAATGCCAGAATAGAGAGAAGGCCTAGTCCTATCGAAGACTAGCATCTTCAGCGATCTTGCAGAAATAGAAGAGGGTAGAACAGTACAATATAATGTAGCAGTATCATTAAGTCTCATCCTCACCCAGAGATCCTTTCTCGACTCCCTGCGAGAAAGCAATCCCAGAGCCATACAGTCATCAACCTCGTCCGGAGATCCCTTCTCGACTCCCTGCGAGAAGCAATCCCAGAGCCTCATATCCAAGTATCCAGTTCTAAAATTGTATCAATCAGGATACAACTCCGAGTGTCCTTTACCGTAGGACAGGCTATCGATAGAAGTTTTCTTCCCTGCAGGGGTGCACCAACTTACCCAACACGCTCGATTAACTCCGGCCGGACACACTTTCCTGGGTCATGCCCGGCCTCGGACAAACGACACATCGCAACCCTACCTACAGCTCAGCAGAGAGGTCCCCGCCGGTCTACATCCTAAGCGCAAGGGGGTCTTGGCCATCGCCCCTCACCCTCCGGGTCGTTGCGCACATGGCTCAGATCCAAGCACCACCGAAATGGCGCCAATCACTCCATGCCGCACTGCTGAACTGGACGTCTGACAGAGCTTTCGGCTGATGCATACGATGCAGAACGCCCATACTATGCCCACGTGATGGTTAGTGCTATCAGACCAGAGGCCTGCTCGGATCAAATATCCAAATCGTTAGGACTAGGGGCTTGCGGTAACGAGCAGAGACTCACGAAAGATGTGACCCCGTCGCCCCGTCTCGAGGACTTGCTGCAAGGGTTAAGAATGCCCGGCCGCGCCTCGTATTCAGCACTCGGGCACCATACAGGCACCCGTCTTCACAACACTCGCCTCTCAGGCGCACGCGGGTACCCCTCAGGGTCGACCCGCCTATCCAAGTAACAGTGTAAAGTCCAAGTATCCGTGTGTCCATAACATCAGGGGAATCCGAGGTATCACCCTCGTTGGATTCCTACTCGATGTCTCCGTCAAGGTGAACTCGGAGGAATCACCCTCACTGGGTCCACACTTGAGGTGTTGTACGACAGCGTCGTTATCGGAAGCGGTGAAGGAGGAATCACCCTCGATGACCACGACCGAATAGCTACTCTACAGAGTTAACATCAGAAGTGCTACACGAGGTATCACCCTCGGCACTCGGTGGTAACGCTGCAGTGTCGTTACAACTAAGGGGGTTGAGGTGCGGTGTCGGGGCCTGGTCTTCAATTCCCGTTGATCGGGTCTTCAGATAATCCAGCGGGGCAATCGGGATAAGTGGGGTCACTGATAGGTCTCTACCCAGCCTAAACTAAGCAGTTTAGGATATGCAGGTAATTATCAACAGCAGGTTACAATAAACAGGCTATGCATCAGAATAGGTAAAGCAGCAGCAGCAACAATTCTAATGCAAGCATGAGAAATAGAATGGGCGATATCGAGATGATCAAAGGGACGGGGGGCTTGCCTGGTTGCTCGGCGGCAAGGGCAAGGTTGTCAATACTGTCTTCGGGCTCCGGAGCTGCATCGGTCTCGGGGACGACGTCGAGGTCGGGGGCTATCGAGAGAGAAGAGGGGAAGGAAACAGTATAAATATAGAGCAAACATAAGCAACATGGAGCAGGCCATGCTAACGTGCAGTGCAGGGTTGCCTGAAGACATGTCCAAGTCATTTAGTTATTTTAGGAATTTGTTTGGAATTATTTTATTAAGGTCATACACTATTCATTTATCTGAAACAGGCAAAAAGTTGCATGTTCAGATAGTTAGAGGCATCTAACAGGTATGTGGGTAGCGTATTCGGATCCGTCTCATTTTCCTGATCATTTTTCATATATAAATTTTTTTCATCGGAGTTACGGATTAAAAGATATGATTTTCTAAAGTGTTATTGATTTTCTGAAATTTATTTAATTATTTAAATCAACATTATCCGAAACAGTAGCAGGGTGACGTCACTGTGACGTAATGCTGATGTCAGCAGTCAACGGTCGGCTGACCAGGGTCAAACCTGACCAGTGGGGCCCACATGTCAGCCTCTGATTAGTCTAAACAGAGTTTATTTTTAACTAATCAACTAATTAGGCTACTAGGCCCACATGTCAGTGTGTAATTAGGTTAAACTAATTAACTTAATCAAAATAATTAATTAACAGGCGGTGGGGCCCGTGTGTCAGTGACACGGGCTGCCCAGTCAGCAGTTGACCTGGTCAACAGGTCAATTGGGGCCCAGGGGTCAGCGGCACTGGTCGGGGCCCACTAGGGCCAGGTCAGCGACGGCCGGTGACTCGCCGGAATCACGCCGGCGAGTGCGTTCGCGGCGGCGCAGCGTCAGGATCGGTTTGGGATTCGCCCACAGGGGGTCCCAGGGGCTGTGGCTAGGCGCGTTCGACGCGGCTCGACGCTGCACGTCGAACGGTGGCGGTGCGAGGGGCTGAGGTGGCCGGAGCTGAGTGGCAGGAGCTCATCGGCGGCGAGGCGTATCGGGCGTGCGACGAAATCGGGGCTACGGTGCGCAACCAAACGAGGCGAGGTGCTAAGGAGGTCCCACGGGCTGCGGTGAGCAAAATGGGCAGTAGTACGGGGCCTAATGGTCGCCGGATGGTCGCCAGCGACGAGGTCCGCGGCGGTGGGTTCGGCCAAACACGGAGCGGGCGTTACAGGCGACTAGAGGAGGCAGGGGAGGGCGCGTCACGCGCAGAAGCTCACCGGGCGAGCGTGGGGACTGGGCAGTGGGCTCGGGATGGTCCGGTGGCGTAGATCGATGGCGAGGTCGATGCGGCAGCCGAGGCGGGGGCGAGGAAGAATGCGGCGACGTGAGGGGCTCCGGGGCTCGATCCGGCAGCGTAGACGAAGCAGAGGAGCGAGGCAGAGCTGCTGGACTTGTCGGGGCGGCGAACGGGCGACGGTGGCCGCGCAGCTCAGCCGCGGCCGTCCATGGCGGCGTCGGGTGAGGTGAGAGGAGAGCAAGGGAGAACAGGGGAACTGGGCTAGGGTTCGCCAGGGGGAAGCGCGGGGTTGCCCTTTAACCACCGCGCGGCGCGGCGCGTTGTCGATCGCTCGGAGGGGGGGGGGCCTGGTGCGCGCGCTCCAGGTGCTCGACAGCAGCGGCGTGAGCAGTGCGCGAGGTGGGGGATAGCGCGGGGGTGGGCTGGGCCGCGGCTGTAGCGAGTAGGCCGAGTGCACAATAGATCCTTTAGGCCTTTTTCTTTTTCTCCTTTTCTGTTTCTTTTTCTTTTCTTTTCTGTTATTTGTTTAGGCCCCAAATGGTTTTTGTAAAAAGGGAGACCTAGTTCATAAATACCAGTGCTTTATTCCCTAACACCTAAAATTAGTTTGGGCAAAACATTATTTCATATTTGTGTTAAATAAATTAAAAAGGTTACTAAATATTATTTTCAGCCACTGTTTGAGGTGGTTTGAGTCACTTACCCAATTTAGTAAATGTTGGTTACAATTTTAGAATGGTCTCTGCAATATTTGTTATTTATCGAACATTTTAGTTTCTATGTTGCACCACTTTTATATTTCACTTTCATTTAAATTTGGATTTTGACTTAGGAGTTGAAATGCAATATAATGCTAATGATGATCATGCACTGTTAAACATGATGACATGTCATAATCAAAAGGGTGGTTACTGTAGTTAACCACTGGGGGTGTTACAAATCTCCTCTACTAACAAGAATTCTCGTCCCGAGAATTAAGAGGTAGAAGGAAAAAGTTTGGGGTATTCCGCACGAAGATTATCCTCGCGTTCCCAAGTGGCTTCATCTTCAGTATGATTTGACCACTGTACTTTGAGGAACTTGGTAACCTTTTGACGGGTCCGACGTTCAGCTTCATCGAGAATGCGGATCGGATGCTCCTTATATGAAAGATCACCATGCAATTCAAGCATTTCGTGAACCACAGCTCGGTGCGGAGATTCCTTGAAGCATTTACGAAGTTGCGACACATGGAAGACGTCGCGGATATGAGAGAACTGCGGCGGCAACTCCAATTTATATGGGATTGAAGGCATAAGAGTATCTCTCGAGTTGAACAAATGAAAAACATCGAGAGCAAAGTAGGAAGGGACAATAAGAAGTTTCAAACAGATAGATAATCGTTCGATGTCTGAACAAGGTGTGAAAGGGGTCCAGAGCAATGAGAATAAGTATTGTGTCTGGTACCAGAATAGATCACGAGGATGGTGGCCCGTGAATTACATACGAGGCCACGCGCGAGGAATAACTTTGGGAACAGGGGGTGTACAGGAGAGTCAGGTTTCGATCATGTGGAACTGTGGGTTATGGCCCACCATGTGGGTTGAAAGTAGGAAGGGCGGTGACGTCTCGCACGATCACGTAAGCAAGGCATGTCAGAGGATAGTCTGTCGGTTATGTCGGCAACAACATCGGTACCAAGGGCGAGGGACGAAGAGAACCATTTTCCTGCTCGTTGAACGAGGCGGACCAATAGGCAAAGTTCTCGTCCATCGGTGGTTTCCGGAATGTCATCAACAGTAGTAACAGAGTCTCACTGAGAAGGTTGTACATCGGGGTGTTATGTAAGCAGGGAATTATTTCTGCTTAGATCATATAAATCAAGATAAGGTTAAACAAACCAATGGAAAGGAAAATGTGTTTACACACAAGAATTGGGAGTACATCATGCTCAAGGAAAAGTGGAGCAGGATATACATGATAGGACAACAAGTTCAAAAGTATGTAGAAAAAGGGGCGAGGAAAGTTTCATGATATTACCCATACAACGGTGTTTGGACAATTGATGATGAAGCATTTAGCATTGCGCTTTCAATGTTCTCGATGATATTCGGAATACCATAGTCATGCTTCGAGGTAGCAGTAACATGGTGTTTCAAGCAAAGATTGCATTTGAAGATCACAAGAAATATTCAAGAAACAGTTCCATGGATAACAAGGAACTCAAGGTATGACCAACACATGATCAAGTCTGTGTTGAGAGGAAGTCAAGGATGTTGTAGATGGTATCGCAATTCAACGAGGGCAAGGATGGTATTTTTAGCCATGAGTTTAATTGACATCTTTGAAGAAGCCAAAGTGTTGACGGTGATCACGACAAATTTTGTCGAGAGACTCTATGAAGATGCCATCGAGCAGCGACGACATCAAGTAAAAGGAAGGATGAAGTGAAAGGCTATGAGAACCGCGGATTCGTCACAAGCTCGAAGTCAAGCTTGTTCGAGGTGAAATGATAAGATGAGAAGAACGACGTAAGCTTCGCTCATCGTCGAGAAGTTGCTCCGGGCACAAGGACCAGGTAGCATAATTAAAAATCTACACGATAATGATATAGCCGATCGGGCTAGTAATGATGTGATGGAGTATCATTCCAATAAGAATTCATGAGAGGTAGTGCAATGACACGATAATCATGAGATAACATGGGGCAATACTTGAAGGTAGATCAGAATTAGAGGTTGGACAGGTGAAATGATCTACAAAAGACAAGTAATTTTTAACTTGTCTAAGAAATGGGATCAAAGAAGAAATTGGGGCATCTTAGGACCGTATACCATGAACGTCAGGAGTAAATAACTCAAGCTCGAGAGCGGAGCAAGGTTGGCAAAGCAGAGAATACAATTTACCAAAGGCAATATGTATCAGGGGAAAACTCACAAGTCTTTGGATGTTAAGGACACTATCGGATGATAACTCATCAAAGGATCTGACGGTCCATAACGGAGCTGACGTGAGCATAGGCACACAACCAGAAGAAGAATCAATGCAAAGGCATTAATTTAAAGCTCAAATGCAAAGGAGTTATGATTTCCAAAGCAAGGGATCAGAAGCAATCGCTCTGATTAAGGATGGTTAATTGAATAGACTTAGGGGTACAAGCGACGGCAAATAGATTGGTCGAGAATCCAGCTCATGTTCGGGACGATGTTTGAGCCGGAAAGAAAATTTCTAAGGATTAAGTGATGATTGCGATTATTCGCACACACATTGAATCAAGGACTCAAAATGGTAATGACAAGAGGCGTCAACGGAGATTACTAGACATATGGAATTAACCATAATGTCAGCAAGTAAGAATTCCCAGAGCAACATGCTACAGAGGATTTTCGGAAGATCGAGTAGCACTTCGATGTGTTCTGAAAAGCACTTGAATAACTGGGGATGAACGGATCCCCGGTAATGTGAGGAATTATTCGTAAGTGTATTCAGGCGGAAAGGAACCGCAAGGCAGTAGGTTCAGAGAATTCTCGAAATGTCGAATAGTATTTCGATATGTCGGATAGAACCCGAGAGTAACTGGAACGAACATATGAACGACAGTTGTAAGTAGTTATCCATTGGAGTTTATCGGTGGTCAGGAACTGCAAAGCAGTGGGCACAGGGTTTCGAGGAACATCGAGGAGTATTCGTATAATCTTCTGGCGAAGCAAGCGATCATCGGTAATGTCGGGGCTCTCCGGCAGGAAGTATTTACGAGAACCTAGAGTTAGAGTTACTAAAATCATTTAACCCGAATAGAAGAGAGATCAGAGTCCCAGATTAAAGACGAGGAATAAAAGATACTAATACCACCCAATTGGCGACGTGGGCCCGTAAGCCACACAGCCAAGTTAGCAAAACAGTTTTGGTCCACTAGACTCAACTTCGGCCAAGGAGTTGGAAAGGGGGTTCCTACAGGCAGTTGGCTCTGATACCAACTTGTGACGCCCCCGGCTCAATCGTGCACTAATCATACACGCAAATGCACACGATCAAGCCTAAGGACTCACGAGAAGATATCACAGCACAACTCTAAAACATAAATAAAGTCATACAAGCTTTATATTACAAGCCAGGGGCCTCGAGGGCTCGAATACATAAGCTTGCGTACAAGCGTCAGCGGAAGCATCAGATATCTGAGTATAGATATTAAAAGAGAAACAGAAAGGCCTTTAGAAAGGCGGGGCAAAATAAAACACTATGATCGAAAGGCGTAGGCCTCCTGCCTGGGACCCTCCGATCCTACTCCTGGTCGTCAGTCAACTCGTAGTAGTATCCATCCTCGGGGTCGAAGTAGTAGTCGATCGACGGGGCATCTGTCTCAGGGGGCTCCGTCATCTTGGTCACGACAAACTGATATGGGGAGAAAAGGAAAACAAAGCAACCATGAGTACTCAGAAGTACTCAGCAAGCAAGGATCTATACTACATATGCAACATTTTCAAGGGGAGGCTGTATATGTGGACTGGGCTGCAGAAATGCCAGAATAGAGAGAAGGCCTAGTCCTATCGAAGACTAGCATCTTCAACGGTCTTGCAGAAATATAAGAGGGTAGAACAGTACAATATAATGTAGCAGTATCATTAAGTCTCATCCTCACCCAGAGATCCTTTCTCGACTCCCTGCGAGAAAGCAATCCCAGAGCCATACAGTCATCAACCTCGTCCGGAGATCCCTTCCCGACTACCTGCGAGAAGCAATCCCAGAGCCTCATATCCAGGTATCCAGTTCTAAAATTGTATCAATCAGGATACAACTCCGAGTGTCCTTTACCGTAGGACAGGCTATCGATAGAAGTTTTCTTCCCTGCAGGGGTGCACCAACTTACCCAACACGCTCGATTAACTCCGGCCGGACACACTTTCCTGGGTCATGCCCGGCCTCGGCCAAACGACACATCGCAACCCTACCTACAGCTCAGCAGAGAGGTCCCCGCCGGTCTACATCCTAAGCGCAAGGGGGTCTTGGCCATCGCCCCTCACCCTCCGGGTCGTTGCGCACATGGCTCAGATCCAAGCACCACCGAAATGGCGCCAATCACTCCATGCCGCACTGCTGAACTGGATGTCTGACAGAGCTTTTGGCTGATGCATACGATGCAGAACGCCCATACTATGCCCACATGATGGTTAGTGCTATCAGACCAGAGGCCTGCTCGGATCAAATATCCAAATCGTTAGGACTAGGGGCTTGCGGGAACGAGCAGAGACTCACGAAAGATGTGACCCCGTCGCCCCGTCTCGAGGACTTGCTGCAAGGGTTAAGAATGCCCGGCCGTGCCTCGTATTCAGCACTCGGGCACCATACAGGCACCCGTCTTCACAACACTCGCCTCTCAGGCGCACGCGGGTACCCCTCAGGGTCGACCCGCCTATCCAAGTAACAGTGTAAAGTCCAAGTATCCGTGTGTCCATAACATCAGGGGAATCCGAGGTATCACCCTCGTTGGATTCCTACTCGATGTCTCCGTCAAGGTGAACTCGGAGGAATCACCCTCACTGGGTCCACACTTGAGGTGTTGTACGACAGCGTCGGTATCGGAAGCGGTGAAGGAGGAATCACCCTCGATGACCACAACCGAATAGCTACTCTACAGAGTTAACATCAGAAGTGCTACACGAGGTATCACCATCGGCACTCGGTGGTAACGCTGCAGTGTCGTTACAACTAAGGGGGTTGAGGTGCGGTGTCGGGGCCTGGTCTTCAATTCCCGTTGATCGGGTCTTCAGATAATCCAGCGGGGCAATCGGGATAAGTGGGGTCACTGATAGGTCTCTACCCAGCCTAAACTAAGCAGTTTAGGATATGCAGGTAATTATCAACAGCAGGTTACAATAAACAGGCTATGCATCAGAATAGGTAAAGCAGCAGCAGCAGCAATTCTAATGCAAGCATGAGAAATAGAATGGGCGATATCGGGATGATCAAAGGGGGGGGGCTTGCCTGGTTGCTCGGCGGCAAGGGCAAGGTTGTCAATGCTGTCTTCGGGCTCCGGAGCTGCGTCGGTCTCGGGGACGACGTCGAGGTCGGGGGCTATCGAGAGAGAAGAGGGGGAGGAAACAGTATAAATATAGAGCAAACATAAGCAACACGGAGCAGGCCATGCTAACGTGCAGTGCAGGGTTGCATGAAGACATGTCCAAGTCATTTAGTTATTTTAGGAATTTGTTTGGAATTATTTTATTAAGGTCATACACTATTCATTTATCTGAAACAGGCAAAAAGTTGCATGTTCAGATAGTTAGAGGCATCTAACAGGTATGTGGGTAGCGTATTCGGATCCGTCTCATTTTTCTGATCATTTTTCATATATAAATTATTTTCATCGGAGTTACGGATTAAAAGATATGATTTTCTAAAGTTTTATTGATTTTCTGGAATTTACTTAATTATTTAAATCAATATTATTGAAAGTGCGTTATATCGACTAGAGGGGGGGTGAACAGGCGATTTTTACAAATTCATCACTGAGGAATTTCAAGGTGAGGAAATTCCTAAGCGATGAACTACTTAGCAGCGGAATGAGTACTCAGATGCAAGCATAACAGAGCAGTAGCACAGTCATCATGATGAAATGAAAACAAGCACAGAGTACGAGTAGCGTAAACACAGGATAAGCAGGCTGAAGACAAACTGACTGAAGAATTTGAACTGAGGAAATTGAGAAAGTCTTCAGACAAAGTCTTCAAACAGTAATGATCAAATACATAGCAAGTATGCGAGGAAATGAAAGGGTTGAGGAAATAGAACCAGTAGCTCGGTGAAGACACTGATTTGGTAGACCAGTTCCAACTGCTGTGACAGTTGTACGTCTGGTTGGAGCGGCTAGGTATTTAAACCTGAGGACACACAGTCCCGGACACCCAGTCCTGAACACACAGTCCAGGACACCTAGTCCTCACAGTATTCTCCTTGAGCTAAGGTCACACAGACCTCGCCCAACCACTCGTGGTAAGTCTTCAGGTGACTTCCAAACCTTCACATACTCGGTCACTCGGCAATCCACAATTTCCTCTTGGATGCTCTAGACCATGACGCCTAACCGTCTGGAGGATGCACAGTCCTCAAAGGTAACAAGCGTCGGTTCCACACAGGAACAATCTCTTCAGTGATGCTCAATCACTTTGGGTTTGTAGGTGTTTGGGTTTTTGGGTTTTTCCTCACTTGATGATTTTCGCTCAAAGTCCTCGGAGGATGGGATGCTCTAAATGACAAGTGTCAATCTATCTCTCGGAGCAGCCAACCAGCTAGTGGTTGAAGGGGGCGGCTATTTATAGCCTAGGGAGCAGCCCGACATGATAAGACATAAATGCCCTTCAATGATATGACCGTTAGGTGGGTAGATATTTTGGGACAGCTGGCACGTAGCACAGCAACGGTCGGAAATTTGAGTATCAAATTCCTCAGGGCTATCATGATCCTCACTTGTAGGCAATCCGCACTGGCAAATTCCTAACTCCTCAGTCAGAACAAATTCCTTAGAGAATAGAAGAACTTCGTCTCTGTCACTGAAGAACTTGACTAAACTATATGAGATTTCCAATGGCTTCACTCGAAAGGATTGGGTAGGTGTAGGATTTTGAGTTGAGCATCACTTGGAAATTTTTCCTTAGTTTTACCTCGACCCCCTTTAACAGTACGGTGTTTCCAATGACTCAAGAAGAAGAAAATGAAACTACGAAAACAAAAGTCTTCACGCTTCATAGTCCTCGCATGAATATCAAGTCTTCAGGGTCACACCAATTTCTTCACTTTCAAAGTCTTCAAGAAAACCAAAGTCTTCAGTTGAAGACATTCATTTTTAGGGGTCGACATTCATCGTAAATAACAAACTCCTCATAGACTTATAGACCTGTGTACACTCACAAACACATTAGACCCTTAACCTATAAGTCTTCAATACACCAAAATCACTAAGGGGCACTAGATGCACTTACAATCTCCCCCTTTTTGGTGATTGATGACAATATAGGTTAAGTTTTCAACGGGGATAAACATATGAAGTATAAATAGTAATATTGAGGAATTTGATTGCAAGATATAGAGGAACTCCCCCTGAAGATGTGCATATTTGAAGAATTTGCTTTGAAATAGCAAATGCACATTGTTGAGTAATACCATGGAGATCTCCTCCTATATCTTGAAATTCATACACGCATTTGTATGATATGAAGAATTTGAAATGCATGATGAAATATGGTGTCTGACGGAATTCAGCATGCGTGCATTAAGGTACTTGAGGAAATAAGCATGCAGAAAGCAGTTCAAAAGTATCAGACCACCATAGGACTTAAGTTTACAACTCATCAGAGCAAACACCTCAGAAGAGCAAGAGTTGAAACTTAACAGAAATATAGCCCATATATAAGACCCGCTTGAAGACTAAACTCAAATTTCTCCCCCTTTGTCATCGAATGACCAAAAGGGACGAAAAATGAGGACTAACGCCCCTGAAGAATATCATCATGATGTCGATGGAGGAGCGCCAGCATTGTTGGGGTCGTCTGTTGAGGTAGGGCCTGCCGCAGTGTCGTTCAAGTCTTCAGCTTCATCCGTCTCGCGCGATGAAGAATATGAACTGGCAACAAGCTGAGGAACTTTGACTTTCTTGAATTTCTTCGAAGGTGGCTGGGACCAGTCAAAGTCCTGTTGGAAGCCCATCTCCTTGAGTTCTTCAGCACTATGAAGATTAGATAGAATCGCCCAAGTGCGGTCAAAGACTTCATGCAAGTAGTAGTGATTCTTCTTCACAGTATTTTGAGTGACTGTCATGTTCTGAAGAATTGCACCAAACTGACGCTTGACCCACTTGTGATTTCGATCAACTTTTTGATGAAGACTAAGGAGAAGTTCACGATCAGTCATCACACGCGGAGCTGTGGCTTGAGGATGATGTTCTGAAGCTTTGGCGGCAGAATCTTGAGTTGCAGAGTCATCATTGGTGGAATAGGAAGTAGCTTTGCGAAACTGTCCATCCAATGGACGAGTACCTTCATCAATAACAGCAGCCTTGCCCTTCTCGTCAGCTGAGGAAATAGTCCGTTTGAGGACTTCAATAGGGGGCAAATAGCTGAGATGATTTTGAAAGTCAGCCATGTAATGAATTGAAGACCTTGATCTGATGAATCTCATGATCCAGGGAGCATAAGGCTTCAACTCAAAAGGTGACAGTGCAACATTGGCCAAAGTCCTCATGAAGAAATCGTGGTAGTTGATAGGAATACCGTGAATGATATTGAACAGTAGATTCTTCATAATGCCAACAACTTCTTCATCATCAGAGTTGTGGCCCTTGATTGGACTGAGGGTTTTGGTCAATATGCGATAGACTGTCCTTGGCACATAGAGCAATTCCTTGACGAGGAATTTGGTCCTTGGAGCTTGGCCTGGCTTCAAAGGCTTCATCAGCACTTGCATCAGATGATCAGACAGTTCAGGTTCAACATAGAGAAGCCTAGCACCTTCAGTGGGAGGACTGACTGGGACGGCATGAAGCAATTCAGAGGCCGGTGCTTTGAAATGAGTATTATCGGTCATCCAGTCCAATACCCATGAATTGACATCATCAACATTTCCAGTGATGTGCAGCGTGGCGAAGAATTGAAGAATGAGTTCTTCATTCCAATCACAGATGTCGGTGCAGAAATTGAGTAACCCAGCGTCATGAAGAACACTGAGGACTGGGGTGAAGCAGGGTAGTGATTCCATATCTACATGAGGAATTTGCTCATGTTCAAAGATCTTATCCTTATCAACCAACAATGAGGAGTAGAAGTTCATCTGGCTTGCAGTCCAGAAACGCTTGCGACGAAGACGAGCAGAGTCATAGGGATTGTAGTCAGTGAAGAATATGTGCTCGTTGAAGAAATCCTTAGCATTAAACTTCTGCTTCTTGGAGTGAGGGTTCTGTGGCTTGGGCTGAAGATTTATAGTTGAAGTCTTCACAGCCTCTTGAGGTATAGCCACTGGAGCCACTGGCTGAGGAATTTCAGCAGCAGCCTTGGCCTTCATTTCTTCAGACATATGTACATCAGCGCTAGTGACTGGAACTTCTTCAGGTATAGAGTGAAGTGAAGCTTGACGTTCATCAGAGCCCGTATGAATTTCTTCAGTTTATACAGGAGACTGAGGAACATGATGTAGAGGGGTTGTCAGAGGTGAATTGGGGTGATGACTTTCCCAAAAGTCATCATTCAGAATAGGTGTTGTAGACCCAATATCCACATCCTCATCTTCTTCAGTTCCTTCGACGCCTGCCTCTTCAGCTGTGAACTGAGGCATGGGCGATGATACCAGTGGGGTTGAAGGGGAAGTATCCATTTCAATTTCTTCATCCATCTGCTCTGTCGAAGCAGCAAAAGGAATTTCTTTATCAGATTTACTTGGAATTTCATATTCCTCACCAAAGGGAATGATCTCCTTTAATGGCATGCTTGATATTGGAATAGCATCAATTGGGTTTTCAGATGAACTCGTCAAAGTCTTCAATTTCTTGGGAGCTGAAGACTCTGAAGATGCAGATGCTTTCCTTTTCTTCACAGCTGCTCGCTCCGCAGCCTTGGTTTTCTTCGCTTCTGATGCAGAAGGAAGGTTGATGCTTGTCATCGGTGCAGGAGGAGCAGAGGAAATTGGTTGAATTTCTTCAGGCACAACTGATGCAGTTGCCCTGGCTTGTTCAGATTCCTCAGGCACAGTAGCAGATGCTTCAACTGGCCTGGATTGCTCTTCAGGCGCAATATTGGAGGTTACCCTGGCATTTTCTTCAGAGACTGGAATTTCTTCATCAGCTCTGGCGCTTTCATTTTCTTCAGCAGACTGAACAGATGTTCCAGTCTGAGGAAATTTGGGTTGCGATGAAGCTGCAACACTTGGAGTAAATCCTTTTGCCATTCTGACGAATCTGACTTTGGCACCTAGCCAATCTGCATGGAATGCATGAAATTCATCACTGAGTGCTTTGATCTCAGCCTGCATAGTCACAAGTTCTTCAGGAGGCATTTTCACAACATTGTTCTTCAGAAAACGCTCCTTCTTGTACTGAGCCTTCTTCACCTGCCTGGCCTTTTCAAATTTCCATTTTTCTTCATTTATGAAGGCCGTCAACATGTGACTTTGACCAGGAGTGAGGTTTAATTCAGGCAAAGGTGTGTTAGGGTTCTTGTGCCATAGATCAATAAAATCAAGGATCTTCCTTGGATCCAGCATGAGGGGCACAGCACTGCCTTTGGCTCTAGTGGCCCTTTGTTGTCGATCTCTGATGAGCTCAGCTAATTCTTCATCATCAGCTTCGTCTTCGCTTGACGGAACCTGAAAGGCGACTTGCTTCTTGTGAGGACTTGGCCTTGTGCCTCGTCCAGCAGTGGCCTTTTTCTTCAGCAAGGTCAGAGTTGTTGAAGACTGAGGTGGAGCTGAAGAACTTGCAGAGACTCCTGAAGCAATTGAGATTCCAGTAGTCCTTTGGCATGTGGCAAGATGCACAGGTGCTGAGGACTTTGCAGGAGCAGCTGAGGATTTTGCAACCGAGGGAGTTGGAGCTGCTTTTGAGGAATTTGCTTGAGGAACAGGCCGTGAGGGCATTGCAGCTGAGGAACTTGTCTTAACAGCTGATTTCTTCAGCATAGCCTTCTTAGGCTTGATAGCAGAGGCCTCAGCAGCGGCAGCAACAGAATCTTCATTGAATTTCTTTACTGCCTCTTTAGCCACTTTGGCCAGCTTGGCTTGACGCTTAGCCCACTCCTGAGGAAATTCCTCACCTCTTCTGATGCTAGTGGGATCAGCTTCTTGGCCAGGAGCCAATGGAGGTCTTGGACATGGAGGGTTAACAGCAAATTTCTTCATGTACTTGGGAGTGACATAGCGATATTCCCTCCATTCTCTTGCCCATCTCCTCTCAATCTTCTGAATGCGCACTTTGCGCTGATTTTTGTTCTCCTTGCCATGAGTTGCTTCATCAGGAGTACAATATTCATCATAGATGTCATCAGGGATCTCAAAAGCAGTATTTGTTTCTGGCCTCTTTCCTCCCTTCTGAGGTCTTTTACCATCAGCCATTTTCTTCACTTGAGGGTTTTGAACAATTGAATTTTCTGATGAGGTGTGCAATTTTTCTTCAAGGAACGCTGCAAATGAGTTAAGTTGATGAGAACCTAGAGATTCAGTAGCGGACATGTGTACCTGTGAACAGAATATAGGTGCGAAGAGTTTTGGAGAGGTCATATGCGTTCTCATAAGATTTTCAAAAGTATCAAGTTTGAGGAAGATGACCAGGGGTGTCTTGAGGAATTTCACTAAGCATTTTGACTTAGGTTCCAGAGTTGTGTAGATTGAAAATCCACACAATTGAGGAATCTTGAAGAAAAACGTTGCTTAGAGAAACTGATCAAGGACAGAAGCAAGTTGGTGTTTAAGAACATGAAAGTTGAAGAATAAACACCTTTTGAAGATTTTGTGGAAATCATCAGAATCAACAAGGGCAGTAAAAATAAATTTTATTTACCCTTGACGAAGAACACGATGAACTGAGAGTGGCAGTGGAGATGTTCGTCCGTTCAGATCTTCCACGCCCTAACTTGGCGATGGAAAATAGCTACGGCGGCGGCGGAGTGAGGATTTCCGCGGCCGGCGTGAGTACGACGGCGACGAGGTCGAGGCAGTGAAGCTCTTCCTCACCGGCGACGATGGAGTGTAGCGGCGGCGCTAGGTCTGAGAGCTCGAGCGAGGGAGTAAGATCGAGCGGGGTAAATGAGCTCTGAGGAGGGTGAGACGTATTTATAGCAAAGGTGAAAAACCGCTCGTTCGAAGAAAATGGACAAACGAGCCCCAGACCCTTCTCATCCTAGCGACATGTGTCACCCACGAACTGTGAAGTGGAGATCGTGTTGGATCGAGGGTGAATAGATAAATCTTATCGAGGGATAAGGAACGGTTTGAACGGCAAAAGCCGAAAATTCAGATAAGAATATTTTAATGTTTCGTTCGCAAATTCTTCAGCTGTCAAGGACACAGTGAAGACTTTGAACGGGTTTCAAATAGAACGCACATGAAGAATTTGTGAACGGACTGGATTGAGTTTAGCATTGAGGGGGAACGGGTCCGATCACATTCACTTAGAAGAAACACAACTTGAAGAATTAGCAATAAGTGAATGCTGTAGAGGACAGAAAACTCAAATATATATATATATAGTCAATGAAGAACATAGACGGAAAGAGTGAAGATTTTGCAAAGTTGAAGAATTTGCACAATGATGAAAAACTCAAATTTTGAAGATTTTCAACTTTTTGTGGTGGCGTGACCCACCGTGTAAGAATGATGATTTCAGACACCGCGTACAATTGTCGTAGGGCTCTGAGAATCAAATTCTTCATTAATTTCTTCACACTTAGAGGGTTAGTCTTCATTGATTGAAGAAAAACGTTTCTTCGTGTGTTGCATATCTAAGTCATCAATTTGCATAAGTGTTAGGATGTGTGTCCTTTTCAAAGGACATTCGAAGATTCTAAGATATTTAGCTCACACCGCAACTTGCTAAATCTCTTCTCATCCAAGGGCTTTGTGAAGATATCCGCTAGCTGTTCTTCGGACTTCACGGGATCAATAGAGATGTCACCCTTCAACACATGATCTCGAAGAAAATGATGACGAATCTCGATGTGCTTTGTCTTCGAGTGCTGAACTGGGTTATGAGCAATTTTGATGGCACTCTCGTCGTCGCAGTAGAGTGGCACATTCTTCACATTGATGCCGTAGTCCTTGAGGGTTTGCTTCATCCATAGCAATTGAGCACAGCAAGAACCAGCAGCAATATACTCAGCTTCAGCAGTAGAGAGTGATACGCAGTTCTGCTTCTTCGAGGACCAACATACTAAGGATCGTCCGAGGAAATGGCATGTGCCTGAAGTTGACTTGCGGTCCACACGATCACCGGCATAGTCAGAGTCAGAATATCCAATGAGATCAAAAATTGAGCCCTTGGGATACCATAATCCAAGTGTTGGAGTGTGAGCTAGATATCGAAGAATATGTTTCACAGCCTTATGGTGTGATTCCTTCGGTGTAGCTTGAAAACGGGCACACATGCAAACACTAAGCATAATATCCGGCCTAGATGCACATAGGTACAATAAAGAACCAATCATGGAGCGGTATACCTTTTGATCGAAGTCTATTCCATTTTCATCAGTGCATAGATGGCCATTTGTGGGCATAGGGATTTTGACGCCTCTGCATTCTTGCATACCGAATTTTCTCAGAACGTCCTTGAGGTATTTCTCTTGAGAAATGAAAATGCCATTATGTTGTTGACGAATTTGAAGACCTAAGAAGAATTTCAATTCTCCCATCATGGACATTTGATATTCCTCACTCATCATGTAAGCAAATTCTTCACTGTAATGTTGGTTAGTACAGCCAAAGATAATATCATCAACATATATTTGGCACACGAATAATTCATCATCATAGGTTTTGGTGAAAAGAGTTGGGTCGAGTGAACCGGGTTTGAAGCCTTTCTTCATGAGGAATTCCTTCAGAGTATCATACCACGCCCGAGGGGCCTGCTTGAGGCCATAGAGGGCCTTATTGAGTCTGAAGACTTTGTCAGGATGTTTAGGATCTTCAAAACCTGGGGGTTGAGCAACATATACTTCTTCCTCAAGCTTACCATTGAGGAATGCACTTTTCACATCCATTTGATATAAGATGATATTATGATGGTTAGCATAAGCAAGCAATATGCGAATAGCCTCAAGTCTAGCAACAGGTGCAAAAGTCTCATCGAAAGCAATTCCTTCAACCTGTGTGTAGCCTTGAGCTACAAGACGAGCCTTGTTCCTCACCACTAGGCCATTTTCATCTTGCTTGTTGCGGTAGATCCATTTGGTACCGATGATATTGTGCTTGCATGGGTCCGGTCGCTTGACAAGCTCCCACACATTGTTCAACTTGAATTGATGTAATTCCTCTTGCATTGCTTGAATCCATTCAGGCTCCAGAAATGCCTCATCAACTTTAGTGGGCTCTGTGATAGAGACGAAAGCAAAATGCCCACAAAAGTTAGATAAATGTGAAGCTTTTGAGCGAGTCAGAGGACCTGGTGCGTTGATGTCGTTGATGATTCTCTCAATCTGTACTTCATTTGCAACGCGGGGATGAGCAGGTTGACGACTTTGATTTGGCTCAGCATTTTCTTCAGAGCCATTTTCTTCAGATGCGCCAGCATGCTATTCTTCATGTTCTGGAATGATTTCTTCAGCAGATTCTTTGGTAGGAATGACATCCTCAGTAGCTTTGAACTTGATGGTTCCCTCAGGCGTCTTTTCATCTAGCACAGGAGGTAGGTGCTCTCTTTGCGAGCCGTTAGTTTCATCGAACCGCACATCTACAGTTTCAACAACCTTGTTGTGATAGGCATTGAAGACCCTGTAGGTGTGCGAGTCCTTTCCGTAACCAAGCATAAAACCTTCATGTGCTTTCGGTGCAAATTTAGAATTGTGATGTGGATCTCTAATCCAACATTTAGCACCGAAGACTTTGAAATAACTCACATTGGGTTTCTTGTCAGTGAGGAGTTCATATGAGGTCTTCTTGAAGAATTTGTGAAGATATACCCTGTTGATGATGTGGCATCCAGTATCAATTGCCTCAGGCCAGAAGTGACGAGGTGTCTTGTATTCATCAAGCATGGTGCGAGCCATCTCAACAAGAGTCCTGTTCTTGCGCTCCACAACGCCATTCTGCTGAGGAGTGTATGGGGCAGATAGTTCATGAGTAATACCAAGTTCATCGAGATAGTCATCAAGACCAGTATTCTTGAACTCAGTCCCATTGTCACTACGTATATGCTTGATCTTCACGCCGAAATTCATCGAAGCCCTTGAGGAAAATCGTCTGAAGACTTCCTGCACTTCAGTCTTGTAAGTAATGACATGCACCCATGTGTAACGAGAATAGTCATCAACAATGACAAAGCCATATAGAGATGCTGCATTTGTTAGTGTGGCATAATGAGTAGGGCCAAAGAGATCCATATGAAGCAATTCAAAAGGATGAGAAGTAGTCATGATAGTCTTCAAGGGGTGCTTGGCTCTGGTCATCTTTCCAGCCTCACAAGCCCCACAAAGATGATCTTTGAGGAATTTGACACCCTCGATGCCAATGACGTGCTTTTTCTTCACGAGCGTGTGTAAGTTCCTCATGCCAGCATGACCCAGTCGTCGATGCCATAGCCAGCCTTCTGAAGCTTTAGCAAGTAGACAAGTGGCAGGCTGTGGTCCTGCAGACAAATCAACAATATACAAGTCTCCTCTCCTAAAGCCTTCGAAGACTTTGGAATTGTCAGATTCCATGATCACTAAGCAACGATATTTGCCAAAGACAACAACCATATCAAGATCACAAAGCATTGAGACAGACATGAGGTTGAATCCGAGGGACTCGACAAGCATGACTTTATCCATGTGTCGATCCTTTAAGATTGCAACCCTACCTAGACCCAATACCTTGCTTTTGCCTTTGTCAGCGTAGGTGATATGCTTCAAGTGTGATGAAGATAAAGGAGTGTACATCAGTAAGCTCTTGTCACCGGTCATGTGATTTGTACATCCACTATCGAGGACCCACTCAGTAGCTTTGGGTAAATCATCCTTGGCACCTTTTGCCATGAAGCAATAGGTAGGAGCATAGTCATCGTTGCCGTCATCAGCAGTGTTGGGGAAGCCATTTTCCTCAGTGTTGAAGATGGACTTGCTAACGTAAGCAGTAGCGAGGGCTAGGCTCGCCACACCAGAGTCTGACTCCTCAGATGCCTCCTCTTCCTCATGTTCCTCAGATTCAGCTTCAGAGTCCATTTCCTTGCCAATGAATGCCCGAGCTTTCTTTGAGCTGCTCTTCTTGTGAGATGAAGACTTTGAAGATCTTGACGATGAGGACTTTGAAGATTTCTTCTTCCTCTTAGAGTCATCTGAACTATCATCCTTGTATTTCTTCTTCTTTGATTCCTTCTCCCACTTAGGATAATCAGTAATGTAGTGACCAGGTTTCTTGCATTTATGGCAAGTTCTCTTCTTGTAATCACGGGATGAGGAATCTGATTTCATGTCATCACCTCTTGAGGATTTTCCAAATCGGCCACGTCTAGAGAACTTCTGGAATTTCCTCACGAGCATTGCTAGCTCCTGACTCAGTTCTTCAGGATCACCAAGGCTGCTACCAGAATCTTCATCTTCAGATTCAGAGACTGCCTTGGCTTTCAGTGCACGAGATCTACCATAGCTCGGTCCGTAGAGATCTCTCTTCTCAGCTAGTTGGAATTCATGAGTATTTAGCCTCTCGAGGATATCAGCAGGATCAAGTGACTTGTAGTCACCACGTTCTTGAATCATCAGTGCCAATGTATCGAATGAAGAATCGAGTGACCTCAGCAATTTCTTCACCACCTCATGGTCGGTGATGTCAGTGGCACCCAGTGCTTGAAGCTCGTTTTAAATGTCAGTGAGGCGATCAAAGGTTTGCTGAACATTTTCGTTGTCGAGTCTTTTGAAGCGGTTGAAGAGATTGCGAAGAACGTCAACTCGAGAGTCACGTTGAGTTGAGACTCCTTCGTTGACCTTGGACAGCCTATCCCAGATAAGCTTAGCTGTCTCCAAAGCACTCACTCTGCCATACTGCCCTTTGCTCAGATGGCCACATATGATATTCTTCGCTTGAGAGTCGAGTTGCTTGAATCTCTTCACATCAGCAGCGTTTACGGAAGGAGTGACAGAGGGAACACCCTTTTCCACAACATACCAGAGGTCGTTGTCAATTGCCTCAAGATGCATGCGCATCTTGTTCTTCCAGTAGGGGTAGTCCGTCCCATCGAAGGTAGGACACCCAGCTGAGACCTTGATCATGCCTGCAGTCGACATAACTAAAACTCCAGGTGGTTAAACCAAAATCACACAGAACAAGGGAGTACCTTGCTCTGATACCAATTGAAAGTGCGTTATATCGACTAGAGGGGGGTGAATAGGCGATTTTTACAAATTCGTCACTGAGGAATTTCAAGGTGAGGAAATTCCTAAGCGACGAACTACTTAGCAGTGGAATGAGTACTCAGATGCAAGCATAACAGAGCAGTAGCACAGTCATCATGATGAAATGAAAACAAGCACAGAGTACGAGTAGCATAAACACAGGATAAGCAGGCTGAAGACAAACTGACTGAAGAATTTGAACTGAGGAAATTGAGAAAGTCTTCAGACAAAGTCTTCAAACAGTAATGATCAAATACATAGCAAGTATGCGAGGAAATGAAAGGGTTGAGGAAATAGAACCAGTAGCTCGGTGAAGACACTGATTTGGTAGACCAGTTCCAACTGCTGTGACAGTTGTACGTCTGGTTGGAGCGGCTAGGTATTTAAACCTGAGGACACACAGTCCCGGACACCGAGTCCTGAACACACAGTCCAGGACACCTAGTCCTCACCGTATTCTCCTTGAGCTAAGATCACACAGACCTCGCCCAACCACTCGTGGTAAGTCTTCAGGTGACTTCCAAACCTTCACATACTCGGTCACTCGGCAATCCACAATTTCCTCTTGGATGCTCTAGACCATGACGCCTAACCGTCTGGAGGATGCACAGTCCTCAAAGGTAACAAGCGTCGGTTCCACACAGGAACAATCTCTTCAGTGATGCTCAATCACTTTGGGTTTGTAGGTGTTTGGGTTTTTGGGTTTTTCCTCACTTGATGATTTTCGCTCAAAGTCCTCGGAGGATGGGATGCTCTAAATGACAGGTGTCAATCTATCTCTCGGAGCAGCCAACCAGCTAGTGGTTGAAGGGGGCGGCTATTTATAGCCTAGGGAGCAGCCCGACATGATAAGACATAAATGCCCTTCAATGATATGACCGTTAGGTGGGTAGATATTTTGGGACAGCTGGCACGTAGCATAGCAACGGTCGGAAATTTGAGTATCAAATTCCTCAGGGCTATCATGATCCTCACTTGTAGGCAATCTGCACTGGCGAATTCCTAACTCCTCAGTCAGAACAAATTCCTCAGAGAACAGAAGAACTTCGTCTCTGTCACTGAAGAACTTGACTAAACTGTATGAGATTTCCAATGGCTTCACTCGAAAGGATTGGGTAGGTGTAGGATTTTGAGTTGAGCATCACTTGGAAATTTTTCCTTAGTTTTACCTCGACCCCCTTTAACAGTACGGTGTTTCCAATGACTCAAGAAGAAGAAAATGAAACTACGAAAACAAAAGTCTTCACGCTTCATAGTCTTCGCATGAATATCAAGTCTTCAGGGTCACACCAATTTCTTCACTTTCAAAGTCTTCAAGAAAACCAAAGTCTTCAGTTTAAGACATTCATTTTTAGGGGTCGACATTCATCGTAAATAACAAACTCCTCATAGACTTATAGACCTGTGTACACTCACAAACACATTAGACCCTTAACCTATAAGTCTTCAATACACCAAAATCACTAAGGGGCACTAGATGCACTTACAATTATCCGAAACAGTAGCAGGGTGACGTCACTGTGACGTAATGCTGACGTCAGCAGTCAACGGTCGGCTGACCAGGGTCAAACCTGACCAGTGGGGCCCACATGTCAGCCTCTGATTAGTCTAAACAGAGTTTATTTTTAACTAATCAACTAATTAGGCTACTGGGCCCACATGTCAGTGTGTAATTAGGTTAAACTAATTAACTTAATCAAAATAATTAATTAACAGGCGGTGGGGCCCGTGTGTCAGTGACACGGGCTGCCCAGTCAGCAGTTGACCTGGTCAACAGGTCAACTGGGGCCCAGGGGTCAGCGGCACTGGGCGGGGCCCACTAGGGCCAGGTCAGCGACGGCCGGTGACTCGCCGGAATCATGCCGGCGAGCGCGTTCGCGGCGGCGCAGCGTCGGGATGGGTTCGGGATTCGCCCACAGGGGGTCCCAGGGGCTGTGGCTAGGCGCGTCCGACGCGGCTCGACAATGCGCGTCGAACGGTGGCGGTGCGAGGGGCTGAGGTGGCCGGAGCTGAGCAGCAGGAGCTCATCGGCGGCGAGGCGTATCGGGCGTGCGGCGAAATCGGGGCTACGGTGCGCAACCAAACGAGGCGAGGTGCTAAGGAGGTCCCACGGGCTACGGTGAGCAAAATGGGCAGTAGTACGGGGCCTAATGGTCGCCGGACGGTCGCCAGCGACGAGGTCCGCGGCGGTGGGTTCGGCCGAACGCGGAGCGGGCGTTACAGGCGACTAGAGGAGGCAGGGGAGGGCGCGTCACGCGCAGAAGCTCACCGGGCGAGCGTGGGGACTGGGCAGTGGGCTCGGGGTGGTCCGGTGGCATAGATCGACGGCGAGGTCGATGCGGTGGCCGAGGCGGGGGCGAGGAAGAATGCGGCGACATGAGGGGCTCCGGGGCTCGATCCGGCAGCGTAGACGAAGCAGAGGAGCGAGGCGGAGCTGCTGGACTTGTCGGGGCGGCGAACGGGCGACGGTGGCCGCGCAGCTCAGCCGCGGCCGTCCATGGCGGCGTCGGGTGAGGTGAGAGGAGAGCGAGGGAGAACAGGGGAACTGGGCTAGGGTTCGCCAGGGGGAAGCGCGGGGTTGCCCTTTAACCACCGCGCGGCGCGGCGCGTTGTCAATCGCTCGGAGGGGGGGGGGGCCTGGCGCGCGCGCTCCAGGTGCTCGACAGCAGCGGCGTGAGCAGTGCGCGAGGTGGGGGATAGCGCGGGGGTGGGCTGGGCCGTGACTGTAGCGAGTAGGCCGAGTGCACAGTAGATCCTTTAGGCCTTTTTCTTTTTCTCCTTTTCTGTTTCTTTTTCTTTTCTGTTCTGTTATTTGTTTAGGCCCCAAATGGTTTTTGTAAAAAGGGAGACCTAGTTCATAAATACCAGTGCTTTATTCCCTAACACCTAAAATTAGTTTGGGCAAAACATTATTTCATATTTGTGTTAAATAAATTAAAAAGGTTACTAAATATTATTTTTAGCCACTGTTTGAGGTGGTTTGAGTCACTTACCCAATTTAGTAAATGTTGGTTACAATTTTAGAATGGTCTCTGCAATATTTGTTATTTATCGAACATTTTAGTTTCTATGTTGCACCACTTTTATATTTCACTTTCATTTAAATTTGGATTTTGACTTAGGAGTTGAAATGCAATATAATGCTAATGATGATCATGCACTGTTAAACATGATGACATGGCATAATCAAAAGGGTGGTTACTGTAGTTAACCACTGGGGGTGTTACAAAAGACATCCTATCGGAACCCCATCTTGTGAGATTTATTCCATCTAGCATATTCACAGTTTTGAGATTGCTTGGCTATTATTTTCTTGCATGTTCTTTGATTTGCTTGCAGGAAAAATCCTTCATGGATAGGTCGATCATGCCGTTGGCTTGGTCGATAACGCCATGGAGTTGGTTTAGCGATTGCCGTGGATATCAGTCGTGTACGGTTCTTCTTATATGGTTGGTAGCCGGATCGTCAGGGTCAAGTCCCACCCAAAATCGTAGTTATCTCTCTCTCATCGAAAGATTGGGCCCCAGTTCACATCAGGAATAGGATGACGATAATGAATAGTAATATTATTAATGACTCTACAATCAACACACATACGCGATGTACCATCCTTTTTCGGCACTAGAATAATAGGAACAACACAAGGACTAAGGGATTCACGTACATAACCTTTGTCGAGCAGCTCCTGTACTTGATGCATAATCTCCTTCGTCTCCTCAAGATTGGTACGGTATGGTGCATGGTTGGGTAGCGATGCACCAGGAATTAAGTCAATCTGATGCTCAATCCCTCGAATAGGTGGTAATCCCGGTGGCACGTCTTGTGGAAAGATGTCAACGAACTCCTGCAAAATGTTAGTGACAACAGGAGGCAAAGAGGAATGCACATCCTCAAATGAAAATAATGCCTCTTTGCACACGAAAGCATAGCAAACAGATTTGCTGAAATCTAGATCATCAATATCAGATTTGTTGGCAAGTAAACATCCACTTTTCAATTTAATTTCAGAAGCAACACTTAATGGTTTATTATTAGGTTTCATTTGTTGCTCAAATTCTTTTGCCACTATCTGATTTTTACTCTTATTGTGCTCCTGTTTTGCTTTACTAGCTCTATTAATATCATCTTTCAAAATGGAATCAGGAGACATAGGAAGCAAAGTAATATGTTTATCCTTATGAACAAGAGTATACTGATTGTTTCTACCATGGTGTACATAATTTTTATCAAATTGCCATGCTCTACCAAGTAATAAAGAACATGCTTGCATGGGTACCACATCACAGTCAATATAATCAGCATATGTAGCGATATTAAAATGCACACGAACATTACATGTTTCCTTAACCTTTCTGTTGTTGTTGAACCATTGGATGTAGTAAGCATACGGATGTGGTCT
The DNA here is from genome assembly GCA_011799875.1 of Thinopyrum elongatum. Taxonomy (NCBI): domain Eukaryota; kingdom Viridiplantae; phylum Streptophyta; class Magnoliopsida; order Poales; family Poaceae; genus Thinopyrum; species Thinopyrum elongatum. The sequence goes on along the minus strand of CM022299.1, from coordinate 185,660,210 downwards.
TGTGGTGAGAGATGATACGTCTCCAACGTATCTATAATTTTTTATTGTTCCACGCTATTATATTATCTATTTTGGATGTTTTATATGCATTAATATGCTATTTTATATTATTTTTGGGACTAAATTATTAACCTAGAGCCCAGTGCCAGTTTCTATTTTTTTCTTGTTTTTGAGTTTTACAGAAAAGGAATATCAAACGGAGTCCAAACATAATAAAATTTTACGATGATTTTTCTTGGACCAGAAGACATCCACAGAGCTTGGAGAGGGGGCCAGAAGAGTCCCGAGGGCACGACAAGCCCTCAGGCCGCGCCCTAGGGGGGGCCACCCTTTCTTGTGGGCCCCACGGAAGTCCTCCAACCCTAATTCTTGCGCTATAAATTCCCAAATATTCCCAAACTAACAGAAGCGTCCACCAAAATACTTTTCCGCCGCCACAAGCCTCTGTTCCCGTGAGATCCCATCTTGGGGCCATTTTCGGCACCCTGCCGGAGGGGGATTCGATCACGGAGGGCATGTACATCAACCTTGCTGCCCTTCCAATGAAGTGTGAGTAGTTTACCACAGACCTACGGGTTCATAGCTAGTAGCTAGATGGCTTCTTCTCTCTCTCTGATCTTCAATACAATGTTCTCCTCGATGTTCTTGGAGATCTATTCGATGTAATATTCTTTTGTGGTGTGTTTGTCGAGATCTGATGAATTGTGGATTTATGATCAGATTATCTATGAATATTATTTGAGTCTTCTCTGAACTCTTTTATGCATGATTTAATATCTTTGTATTTCTCTTCGAATTATCGGTTTAGTTTGGCCAACTAGATTGGTTTTTCTTGCAATGGGAGAGGTGCTTAGTTTTGGGTTCAATCTTGCGGTGTCCTCACCCAGTGACATAATAGGGGTAGTGAGGCATGTATTGTATTGTTGCCATCAAGGTTAAAAAGATGGGGTTTTCATCATATTGCTTGAGTTTATCCCTCTACATCATGTCATCTTACATAAAGTGTTGCTCTGTTCTTATGAACTTAATACTCTAGATGCAGGCAGGAGTCGGTCAATGTGTGGAGTAATAGTAGTAGATGCAGAATTGTTTCGGTCTACTTGACACGGACGTGATGCCTATATTCATAATCATTGCCTTGGATATTGTCATAACTTTGCGCTTTTCTATCAATTGCTCGACAGTGATTTGTTCACCCACCGTATTATTTTCTTTCAAGAGAGAAGCCTCTAGTGAAACCTATGGCCCTCGGGTCTATTTTCCATCATATATTTTCAGATCTATAAACCAAAAAACCCAAAAATACCTTGCTGCAATTTATTTATTTTTACTTTGTTTTATGTTTTAGTAATCTTTTATACCTATCTCTATTAGATCTCACTCTTGTTCGAGACCGTGAAGGGATTGACAACCCCTTTTTCGCGTTGAGTGCAAGTGTTTGTTAGTTTGTGCAGGTGCATAGATTGGAGACTTGCTTGTGCCTCCTACTAGATTGATACCTTGGTTCTTAACTGAGGGAAATACTTATGTCTACTTTGCTGCATCACCCTTTCTTCTTCAAGGGAAAAATCAACGCAAGCTCAAGAAGTAGCAGGAAGAATTTCTAGCGCCGTTGCCGGGGAGGTTCTACATCAAGCCTATCAAGTACCCACCATAAACTCTCATCTCTTGCATTACATTATTTGCCATTTGCCTCTCATTTTCCTCTCCCCCACTTCTAAAACGTTTTCAGAAAAACACAAAAATATTTGCCTTTTTATTTGCCTCCTTTTCGTTTGCCTTTTATGTCTTACTTGGTTTGTTTGCTTGTTCGCTTGGAATAATTGTGTATTTATTGAAAATCAGAAAGAAAAAAGTTTATGAATCCTCATCCACTTGCTAATCTTTTTAAGATATCCAATTATGATGAACCAATTGCTAGTGAGTTGCGTGCACTAGATTATCTTTATGAAGTTTTGCTTGAAATTCGTGAATCTAAAAATTGTGATGAAATTTATGAAGTGATTCATGATAGCTCCTTGAATGAAAAGCATGATTGCAATGATGTTATCATAAATTCTATTAATGCCAATTGTGCTAATAATATGCAAAACCCCAAGCTTGGGGATGCTAATTTTCCTATATCCACTACTTGTTGCAGTGATCATGATTGGGGTGATAATGCTTCTTATGATCTTGAAAATTTATTTAAGCCTCATGATAATAATGTTTGCAATAATATTGAAAGTGGGTTTGGAAGAGTGTCAACTCTAGGTAATAATGATCCCACTGCTTTGGAGTATGATCAATCTTATGAAATTTTTGATAAAAGTGGGCTTGGAGAAGTCATGACTTTATTTTATGTTAATCCCACTATTTTGGAAGAGTGTCGACTTTGCATGCATGTGGATCATGAAGAGAAAATTTTATGTGATAGCTATATTGTTGAATTTGATTATGATCCTACATGTAATTATTATGAGAGAGGGAAATATGGTTGTAGAAATTTTCATGTTACTAAATTACCTCTCGTTACGTTGAGATTGCTATTGTTTCTTTCTTCTTCCTTGCATATGCTAGTTTTTGCTTGTCTTGATAATTTGTTTACTTATAAAATTCCTATGCATAGGAAGTATGTTAGACTTAAACTAGTTTTTCACATGCTACATGATGCTCTCTTCGTGTTTCAATTGCTATCTTTCATGCGAGCATCATTAAATTATCAATGCCTAGCTAAAAGGCTTTAAAGAAAAGCGCTTGTTGGGAGACAACCCAATATTTTCATTTTCTGTTTTTATGAAAATACACATTATTACCTCTGTATAATTATGTTTTGGTGTTTTAATTAGTGTTTGAGCCAAGCAAGACCTTTGGGATGGTCTACGGTGATAGTTGATTTGATCTTGCTGAAAAACAGAAACTTTTGTGCTCATTGCCGAAAATTCAATAAATCACAGAAGCGTGCTTTTGCTCTGAATTTTTTACACAAGATTGATATACAAATTTCCCAGGTTGTACTAAGTTTTCAGAAGTTTTGGAGTTACATAAGTATAGGTAATTTCCAGATTACTACAGACTATTTTGTTTTTGACAGATTCTGTTTTCTATGTGTTCTTTGCTTATTTTGATGAACCTATGGGTAGTATCGGGGGGGGGGGGGGGTGGGGTAGAACAGGAGAAGTTGGAATACAGTAGATATTACACCAATATAAATAAAGAATGAGTTCACAACAGTACCTAAAGTGGTGATTTATTTTATTATACTAACGGATATTATGAGTTTTTTCTGTTGAGTTTTGTGTTGTGAAGTTTTCAAGTTTTGGGTAAAGATTTGATGGACTATGGAATAAGGAGTTGCAAGAGCCTAATCTTGGGTATTCCCAAGGCACCCCAAGGTAATATTCAAGGACAACCAAGCATCTAAGCTTGGGGATGCCCCGGATGGCATCCCCTCTTTTGTCTTCGTCCATCGGTAAATTTACTTGAGGCTATATTTTTATTCACCCCATGATATGTGTTTTGCTTGGAGCGTCTTGTATGATACGAGTCTTTGCTTTTTAGTTTACCACAATCATCCTTTCTTTACACATATTTTGAGAGGGACACACATGAATCATGAATTTATTAGAATACTCTATGTGCTTCACTTATATCTTTTGAGCTAGGCAGTTTGCTCTAGTGCTTCACTTATATCTTTTTAGAGCACGGCGGTGGCTTTATTTTATAGAAATTGTTGAACTCTCATGCTTCACTTATATTATTTTGAGAGTCTATAAACAGCATGGTAATTTTTTTAGGTTATGAATTTAGTCCTAATATGATGGGCATCCAAGAGGGATATAATAAAAACTTTCATATAAAGAGCGTTGAATAAGATGAGAAGTTTGATTCCTTGCATTTGTTTTGAGATATAAAGATGGTGATATTAGAGTCATGCTAGTGAGTGATTGTGGATTGGTAGAAATACTTGTTTTAAAGTTTGTGATTCCCGTAGCATGCACGGTTGGTGAACCGTTATGTGATGAAGTCGGAGCATGATTTATTTTTTGATTGTCTTCCTTATGAGTGGCGGTCGGGGACGAGCGATGGTCTTTTCCTACCAATCTATCCCCCTAGGAGCATGTGTGCAATATTTTGTTTCAATAGCTAATAAATTTTTGCAATAAGTATGTGAGTTCTTTATGACTAATGTTGAGCACATGGATTATACACACTCTCACCCTTCCACCATTGCTAGCCTCTCTAGTACCGCGCAACTTTCGCCGGTGCATTAAACCCACCATATACCTTCCTCAAAACAGCCACCATACCTACCTATTATGACATTTCCATAGCCATTCCAAGATATATTGCCATGCAACTTCCACCGTTCCATTTTATTATGACACGCACCATCATTGTCATATTGCTTTGCATGATCATGTAGTTGGCATAGTATTTCTGGCAAGGCCACCGTTCATAATTTTCATACATGACACTCTTGATCATTGCACATCCCGATACACCGCCAGAGGTATTCATATAGAGTCATATCTTGTTCTAGCATCGAGTTGTAATTCTTGAGTTGTAAGTAAATAAAAGTGTGATGATCATCATTATTAGAGCATTGTCCCATGTGAGGAAAGGATGATGGAAGCTATGATTCCCTCACAGGTTGGGATGAGTCTCCGGACTTTACAAAAAATAAAAGAGGCCAAAAGAAGCCCAAATAAAAAATAAAATAAAAGATAAAAAAATGAGAGAAAAGAGAGAAGGGACAATGTTACTATCCTTTTTCCACACTTGTGCTTCAAAGTAGCATCATGATCTTCATGATAGAGAGTCTCCTATTTTGTCACTTTCATATACTAGTGGGAATTTTTGATTATAGAACTTGGCTTGTATATTCCAATGATGGGCTTCCTCAAATTGCCCTAGGTCTTCGTGAGCAAGCAAGTTGGATGCACACCCACTTATTTTCTTTTTGAGCTTTCATACACTTATAGCTCTAGCGCATCCGTTGCATGGCAATCCCTACTCACTCACATTGATATCTATTGATGGGCATCTCCGTAGCCCGTTAATACGCCTAGTTGATGTGAGACTTTCTCTTTCTTTTTGTCTTCTCCACAACCACCATATTCTATTCCACCTATAGTGATATATCCATGGCTCACGCTCATGTATTGCGTGAAAGTTGAAAAAGTTTGAGAACACCAAAAGTATGAAACAATTGCTTGGCCTGTCATCGGGGTTGTGCATGATAAAATATTTTGTGTGATGAAGATGGAGCATAGCCAGACTATATGATTTTGTAGGGATAACTTTCTTTGGCCATGTTATTTTGAGAAGACATGATTACTTTATTAGTATGCTTGAAGTATTATTGTTTTTATGTCAATATTAAATTTTTGTCTTGAATCTTATGGATCTGAATATTCATGCCACAATAAAGAAAATTACATGGATAAATATGTTAGATAGCATTCCACATCAAAAATTCTGTTTTTATCATTTACCTACTCGAGGACGAGTAGGAATTAAGCTTGGGGATGCTTGATACGTCTCCAACGTATCTATAATTTTTTATTGTTCCATGCTATTATATTATCTGTTTTGGATGTTTTATATGCATTAATATGCTATTTTATATTATTTTTGGGACTAACTTATTAACCTAGAGCCCAATGCCAGCTTCTGTTTTTTCCTTGTTTTTGAGTTTTACAGAAAAGGAATATCAAACGGAGTCCAAACGGAATAAAACTTTATGATGATTTTTCTTGGACCAGAAGACATCCACGGAGCTTGGAGAGGGGGCCAGAAGAGTCCCGAGGGCACCACAATCCCTCATGCTGCGCCCTAGGGGGGCACGCCTCCCTGTCTTGTGGGCCCCTCGGGAGTCCTCCAACCCTAATTCTTGCGCTATAAATTCCCAAACCAACAGAAGCATCCACCAAAATACTTTTCCGCCGCCGCGAGCCTCTGTTCCTATGAGATCCCATCTTGCGGCCTTTTCCGGCACCCTGCCGGAGGGGGATTCGATCACGGAGGGCCTCTACATCAACCTTGCTGCCCTTCCGATGAAGCGTGAGTAGTTTACCACAGACCTATGGGTCCATTGCTAGTAGCTAGATGGCTTCTTCTCTCTCTTTGATCTTCAGTACAATGTTCTCCTCGATGTTCATGGCGATCTATCCGATGTAATATTCTTTTGCGGTGTGTTTGTCGAGATCCGATGAATTGTGGATTTATGATCAGATTATCTATGGATATTATCTGAGTCTTCTCTGAATTCTTTTATGCATGATTTAATATCTTTGTATTTCTCTTTGAATTATCAGTTTGGTTTGGCCAACTAGATTGGTTTTTCTTGCAATGGGAGATGTGCTTAGTTTTGGGTTCAATCTTGCAGTGTCCTCACCCAGTGACATAGTAGGGGTAGCGAGGCACGTATTGTATTGTTGCCATCAAGGTTAAAAAGATGGGGTTTTCATCATATTGCTTGAGTTTATCCCTCTACATCATGTCATCTTACTTAAAGCGTTGCTCTATTCTTATGAACTTAATACTCTAGATGCAGGCAGGAGTCGGTCGATGTGTGGAGTAATAGTAGTAGATGCAGAATCATTTCGGTCTACTTGACACGAACGTGATTCCTATATTCATAATCATTGCCTTGGATATCGTCATAACTTTGCGCTTTTCTATCAATTGCTCGACAGTAATTTGTTCACCCACCGTATTATTTTCTTTCAAGAGAGAAGCCTCTAGTGAAACCTATGGCCCCCGGGTCTATTTTCCATCATATATTTTCAGATCTATAAACCAAAAAACCCAAAAATACCTTGCTGCAATTTATTTGTTTTTACTTTGTTTTATGTTTTAGTAATCTTTTATACATATCTCTATTAGATCTCACTCTTGTTCGAGACTGTGAAGGGATTGACAACCCCTTTTTCGCGTTGAGTGTAAGTGTTTGTTAGTTTGTGCAGGTGCATAGATTGGAGACTTGCTTGTGCCTCCTACTGGATTGATACCTTGGTTATTAACTAAGGGAAATACTTATCTCTACTTTGCTGCATCACCCTTTCCTCTTCAAGGGAAAAATCAACACAAGTTCAAGAAGTAGCAAGAGACAGTTTCTCCACCATCTCCATGCTAGCCAAATTGTTGCAGCTCCCTCCATCTATAATGACGCGAATAGAACGTTCCTCCACAACTCCCTTTGTATGGAACAAATTGTGCCTGTGATTTTGCTCGGCTTGTGTGACCTGCACACTCAAAACACATTGAGCAACTAAACATTCATACATGTCAGCATATTCAGCAGCCATGTATTGCGTCTCTTGTTCAGAATCATCTCCACCATGTTCTTCACTTGTAATAAGAGCCAAAGTCTACTCGTCATAGTCACTAGCGGACTCATACCCACCATCCTCAGTAGCAATCATCACACGCTGAGATGGGCAGTCTCTCACATAATGACCTCGACCCTTGCAACGATGACAAATAATATCATGTGTTTGCCTTGTTGTTGCCATGGATGAAGAAGAGCTCTATGCAGGCCCGACAGTTGTGCTCTTGGCAGATAGTGGTGGCTGCGCCTGCTTTCTTGTATCACAGTTGGAGGTGGCGGCGGACGGAGGTGCTGGTGTAGCAGAACGTGTGGAAGTAGGGGATGCACGCGGTGTCCATGATGAAGTTCGACCTGCAGGAAAGTTAGTCCGCGCCAATGCCCGTCGATCCTACACTTCACATTCAGCTTTGCAAGCAAGATGGAATAAACAAGTGATATTATTATACTCCTTATACTCTAAAATGGTCTGAATCTCTCTATTTAACCCACCCATAAAACGTGCAAGCATAGCTTCGTTATCCTCAACAATACCACATCTAATCATGCCAGTTTGTCTTAAATGCTGCAATTTTTGAAGTAATTCACGTTGATAATATGGTGGAACCCAACGAGTACGCATAGCAGTTTTCAAAGTAGCCCAAGTAGCTAGAATAGGATATAATCTACAATGTCCAGACCACCAAACACAAGCAAAACTAGTGAAAGCACAAACAGCAGCAGCAACAACACATCTCTCGTTGGGATATTGTAAACATGTGAAACATTGTTTAGTTTCTAACTCCCAAGTAAGATATATACCAGGAACATATCTACCCTCAAATGGTGGAATATTCAATTTTAGTTTAGGAAGATGGTCATGATCTCGTACCTGAGGTGGTGGTGCAGCCCTAACATTGTGATTATTTGCATGTGGACGACCTGATGGTGGCGCTGGTGGTTGCACGTAGTTCTGATTTTGGTCAACCACATCCTCGTAATCACCTACATAATTGTCCTCCTCCTCAGTAGTAGCAGGAGCCACAAAAGCATCAATAGTAGCGGCATCAGAAGTTTGTCCAGGCTCAAGAGGAACACGCTTCGCTCGTCCTTCTAGATCGCGACGTGGAGGTGGTTGTTGATGTTGTTGCAATGGTGCAGCAGAGGCGGCTGGTGGTTGTGGTAGACGCGCAAGTACTTCATCGAACTTGGCATCCAACTTGGTGTCAATTGTCTTCTCAATGTCATCAATCCTCTCCAGCGCCTTTCCAAAGCTGGCAATCACGTCTTGCACCTGTTCACCCAACATTTGTTGAAATTTATCATGTAGTTCCTTCTTTGTCATGTTCTCCAAGTCCAGATTTTGCGCTTGTGATCCTGTCATGGTTAGTAGCAATAGAAACACACAAGAATATGATCCTACAGACTACTAGAAAGTGGTGGCGGTGGGGTGTTACAAATCCGCCAAGCAAATCTCAAATTCTTACCAGTTCTTACCCAGCAGCAGGTGGTGATCGGCAACCGTTGTAGGCAAAACACTCAAAGCTTGGACAGAGCGATTGCCAGGTGGTGTCAAACGCACGATGTAGATGTATTTGGAGCTGGGAAGTCTTATGATATGGTAGCAAAAATGTCAGCAATAATCAATTCAAAGATGCAAAGTTGAATAAACGCTGAACGACAGTACTGTGCTGGTCCTAGGCTAGACCGTGCTAGAGACGCGAGCCTAGAACACTAACAAAATCACGGCGCTGTACGAAAACAAGGGAAAAGCACACTCTGAATATTTTTTTTGTTGGCGCTTTTTTTTTGCACTCTTTTCTTTTTACGGAAAATCACTATAATGGCGAGTGTCTCAAAACTCTTCCCAAGTCAAAATAACAGGATAGGCAATAAATTTTCTCTCCTAAATTTTTTTTCGCCTGCCCGGACCAAAAAACTGGAAACTGCTCAAAAGAAACTTTCTATAATGGCTACTGTCTCAAAACACTCGGGGACACCTAAAAATAGGATAGCCAAATTTTTTTTTGACAAGTGCGTTTTGGAAAATTTTGGGCCTAAACGGGGGGTGGTTTCCGGACTCTTTTTTTTGGAAACCAACCTCTTCTACGGACAGAAAAAGATTGATGGAATCCGAAACATACTCACACAAGGAAAGACAAATATGACTACAGATGGATCTCGAAAGCAAACCGAATGTGGGATGGACTTGGATTGGTGATGGACAGGCGGTGGTATATGTGGACTCGGATTGGTGGCGTGGTATACATGGACTTAGATCTGTAGTGGATATGCAGTGGTAGGATATGGCAGCCGTGGTAGGATATGGCAGCGGTGGTAGGATATGGCAGCAGTGGTGGTATATGGCAGCGGCGTTGAGGATGGTGCAGTGACGACGTGACAACTTGTGAACAGGACCCGGAACTCTAAAGGACTAGACCCGAAGACCAGCAACTAGACATGACGATGCAACCGCAAATTCAACCAAGCAAAATACTGAAAAGATTATGCAAAGGCTCAGATGGTTCGGATATGATTAACTAACCCTAATTTTTTTGTGGCTTTTTCGTGGAATGTAGGTATGAAGAACAGAATCGATCTAAACTACGAAAAACTGGAAAATCTCACCGAGCAACCTGGAACTCTGATACCACTTGATAGAGGCGAAGGTGTCCCGATGTTTCGATGAGATGGTGGCTATCGTTTTTGGTGGAGTAGACTTTGACGATCCGACTATGAACGTACGAGGACGTCGCACCTTAGCAATCGCTAAACCAACTTCGAGAGGTTATTGACCATGCCGGAGCATGATCAACCTGATTATGAGGGTCTGTATCCTGCACGCAAACAAAGAACAAGCAAGAAACTAAAATTGCAATCTGGATACTGCGAATATAAGACGAAAGCTTTATTAATGAAGGTGGGGTTCTATGACGTCTTGGTCTAGTCCCTAAGGGCTATATATATGGAGGAAGAGGTGGGAATTTTGTGACCCCTTGAACGAGGGGTCCGAAACCAACCCTAACTCTTGTTTCCCCACACATACGAACTCTAAAAACAGCCTATACTCAAGTAATTCGAAATTACATGGGCCTGGCCCAAAAATAAGGTGGCGCGACACCTACTATAAGCTATGGACAAATTTATGAAAGGCCATATTGTATATTTCGTCCATGTCCTTGTATGTCATCAAGGAGGCTTCAAAGTGCTGAAATCTGCACTAGAAACGCCGTTCTGATTCCCTTCGCGCGCACCTTCATCTCCATGCTTGATCCTGCTCCAGTGTTCATCCCTCTTGTCCATGCTAGGCCCTTCATTAGTAATCAACACAAATGTATCCAATTTAGGCAGCATCATATTCTCATGAACATTAGAATTGTTACCAAGAAACGAAAGTACCTGGTAATGCAATTAGTGTGCACGAGCTCTAGGGATTGGTCCAGTATGTATAGCAGCAGGGGCTATGGGTGTAACAATGGTATTGATGTCCTCATCACCTTGGAGGAGGCGACAGACTTGCAGAAGGACCACTCCTGGTCGTAATTGCCATCTCCTCATCGAGGTGGCGGAGACGACGCTTGCTGGTCTCCGTCGTCATCTTGGAACAGTTCAGGGCCCAGGCCATGGACTGCACCGGGTGTGCCGTGATGTGTGGCGGCGGGATGTCAGAGTCTGCAAGCTCTAAACGGCGTGCCGGGTTGCCGATGTCTCATCGGTGCCGCTTCCTTTCGGCGTAATCCTCCGCCGTTCGGGCGCTCCAGGAGGACGAGCTGCTACCACCGTCGAGGTAGTGGAGAATGCGACCACGCGCCTTCATGGTGATCGCATGGGGGCATTCCACCAGGAGCTTGATGGGGCGGCGGAGAGCGCCACTCCTCCTTCACACTGCTGGGCACCAGAGAGAATTGCTCCACTTTGATGCGCCAGGGCGACGGCAAGCACTGCTCCTCCTTCATGCGCCGGGGCGGCAGCGGCAATGGCAGCGAGTGCTGCTCCTCCTTGACATGGCGCCCGATTTGGACATTGTGGCTGTATAGGGGAAAACAGGGAGGGGACGCGGGCTCCGGCTTGACATGGAGGAGCGTCTCCGATGGCGCCGCCGAGTCATTGATGTGGAGGAGGTAGCAACGGAGCTTGACCTCCATTTGTTGCTCTTACTCCTCGGCAATCGCGGTGTACACTGTGTCCCATGTTGCCGGCTGCTACTGCGGCGGCTGGTCCTCCTCGTCACCAGAGGAGATGATCATCTCCTCCTTCGTCGAGGAGCTGACCATTGATGAGGATGACGGTGTGACGCCCCCGGCTTAATCGTGCACTAATCATACACGCAAATGCACACGATCAAGCTTAAGGACTCACTTGAAGGAATCACAACACAACTCTAAAACATAAATAAAGTCATACAAGCTTTATATTACAAGCCAGGGGCCTCGAGGGCTCAAATACATAAGCTCGCATACAAGCGTCAGCGGAAGCATCAGATATCTGAGTATAGATATGAAACAGAAACAGATAAGCCTTTAGAAAGGCGGGGTAAAACAAAAGTTACGATCGAAAGGCGCAGGCCTTCTGCCTGGGACCCTCCGATCCTACTCCTGGTCGTCGGCAAGCTCGTAGTAGTAACCACCCTCGGGGTGGTAGTAGTAGTCGTCAGCGGGGGCAGCTGTCTCCTGGGCTCCGTCATCTGGTTGCATCAAACGGATATGGGGGAAAAGAGAAAGCAAAGCAACCGTGAGTACTCATCCGAAGTACTCAGCAAGCAAGGATCTACAGTACATATGCAACATTATCAAAGAAAGGTTGTTTATGTGGACTGGGCTGCAGAAATGCCAGAATAGAGAGAAGGCCTAGTCCTATCAAAGACTAGCATCTTCAGTGGTCTTGCAGCATTAGAAGAGTGTAGATTAGTACAGTATAAAGTAGCAGCAGTATTAAGAATCAACCTCGCCCAGAGATCCTTTCTCGACTCCCTGCGAGAAAGCAATCCCAGAGCCCTAGTATCCATTTCTCATCACAAGTATCCAGTTCTAGTTGTATCGATCGGGATACAACTCCGAGCGTCTATTACCGAGGATCCGGCTATGCATAGATTAGTTCTTCCCAGCAGGGGTGCACCAACTTACCCACCATGCTCGCTTAACTCCGGCCGGACACACTTTTCTGGGTCATGCTCGGCCTCGGCCAAACGACACACCGCAGCCCTACCTAGAGCTCAGCAGAGAGGTCCCCGCCGGTCTACATCCTAAGCACTCCGGGGTATGGGGCCCATCGCCCGTTGCACTTCGGGTCGTTGTGCGCAGGGTGGATACCAGTACCGCCTCGGAAGGCCGGCATGATCCGACCGTGCCACAATGCTGAACTGGACGTCTGATAGAGCTTTCGGCTGATACCATGATGCAGAGTGCCCATAACTGTTCCCACGTGATGGTTAGTGCTATCGGGCCAGAGGCCCACTCAGATCACATATCCAAATCGTTAGGGTATTGGTAGTGTGGTAACGAGTAGAGACTCGTGATCGATGTGACCCCGTCGCCCTGTCTCGAGGACTTGCGGCAAGGGCTAAGAATGCCCGGCCACGCCTCGTATTCAACTCTCGGGTACCCTCCAGGTCAACCCGTCTCCATGTCACTCGCCACTTAGGCTCACGCGGGTACCCCTCAGAGTCGACCCGCCTTTCCAACTAACAGTTGTAAAGTCCAAGTATCCGTGTGTCCATAACATCAAGGGAATCCGAGGTATCACCCTCGTTGGATTCCTACTCGATGTAACCGTCAAGGTGAACTCAGAGGAATCACCCTCGATGGGTTCACACTTGAGGGGTTGCACGACAGCGTCGTTACCCGAAGTAGTGAAGGAGGTATCACCCTCGATGACCACGACCGAGTAACTACTCCACAGAGTTAACATCTGAAGTGCTTACAAGGTATCTCCCTCGGCACTCGATAGTAACGCTGCAGTTTCGTACAGATAAAAGGGACGTGATGTGCGGTGCTGGGGCCTGGTCGTCGAGTCTTCCGATGATCCAGCGGGGCAACCGGGACAAGTGGGGTCACTGGGGTCTCTATCCAGCCTATACTAAGCAGTTTAGGATAAGCAGGTAGGTATCAACAGTTGTTACAAAAACAGGCTATGCATCATAATAGGATAAACAGTAGCAGCATCAATTCTAATGCAAGCATAAGAGAGAAGAATAGGCGATATAGGCATGCTCAAGGGGGGTGCTTGCCTGGTTGCTCGGCGGCAAAGGCAAGGTCGTCAACGGTGTCGTCGGGCTCCTGAGCTGCGTCGGTCTCGGGAACTGCAACTGTACCAGGGTCTACCGAGAGAGAAGAGGGGAAGGAAACAGATAAATACACGGCAAACATATGCAACACAGAGCATGCTATGCTAACATGCTGTGCAGGGTTGCCTAAAGACATATCTAAATCATTTTAGTTATTTTCGGACTAAAGTTGGAATTATTAACCGGTGTATATGCACTGTTCATCTACCGGAAACAGGCTAAAAGTTGCGGGTCCACCTCCGTAGAGGGTCCCGACACGGAAACAGACGGCACGGTTGGATTCGTCTCGTCGTTCTGAGCAACTTTCATGTATAAAGTTTCTCGATCTGAGCTACGGTTTAATTTCTATGAATTTTAAAAGATTAAATCATTTTTTGGAATTTATTTAATTAATCTAAATCAACATTATCCAGAACAGTGTCTGATGACATCAGCATGAGGTAAAGGTGACGTCAGCGGTCAACAGCCGGCTGACCAGAGTCAAACTGACATGTGGGACCCCACTGTCATAGACTCGGTCTTAATTCAGTGTTTAAATTTAAACTTAACTAATTAAGCAGAGGGGGCCCCACCGGTCATAGGGTGTTTAGTTAACAAATTAATTTAATTAACTTAATTAATCATCAGATTAATTAGAGCGGGGTGGGACCCACCTGTCAGCACAGTTGACCAAGTCAACTGGTCAACAGGTTCCCCTGGGCCTACTGGTCAGCGACCCAGTGGGGTGGCCCCAGGGTGCGCCACATAGGTGGCCACCGGAGAGAGCTCTGGCAAGCCACTCCCGCGGCGGTTCATCGCCGGAGTTGGCCGGAAATCGCCCATAGGGGGTCGTTCGGCCCGCGCGTAGTCTTGTTCGAACGAGCGCCGAGCCGCGCATCCGACTGGGCAGACGGCAGTGGCAGGGGAGGTCTAGAACGACGGCGGCGATGACCGCGGCGGATGGCCAGAATTGGGCAAGGACGGAGCCGGGACTAGGGCACACGGCTACCGGCGCTGAGTGGTTCGACGGCTTCCTGGGAGAACCAGGAGCACGTTGGAGTGCTCAGACGCGAGCTGCGGGGCTTGTGGCTACGGCAGCGCTGCTACAGACGGTGGCGTGCTTGCGGGCTCGGCGGCGGGGCTAGCCGCGACAGCAAAATGGAGGGGGGGCAAAGGAGAGCGTGCGCGTGTGCTCACAGCGTTGACTAGGAGGCCCGGGGACACCGGAGGAGCACGAGGAGGCGCGGATTGACGCGGTGGCTGCCGGAGCCCGAGGAGGAAGTCGAGGTTGGGGTGGCGTCACGGGGCCGTCTGGCGCCGTGTGGCTCGACGTAGATGATGAGGATGATGCTACGGTGCTCCTGGACTCGTCGGCGAGGCAAGGGGTGGACGGTGATCGCGGGCTTCACCGGAGCGAGCCCATGGCGGCGTCGGGCGAGGTGGGGAACGAGGGGGAGGGGGCGAACGGGGCGGCTAGGGTTTGTCCGAGGGGTCGGGGAGGGGTCTTTGTAGCCCTCTGCGGCGCGCGTTCTCGACAGAGGGGAGGGGGCCAGGCGCGCGCACGCATGCTGCGTGCTCGACAGCGGGCGAGGGTGAGCAGTGCGGGAGGTGGGGTAAGAGGCTAGGCGGGCTGGGCCGGCACTATGGCCACTTAGGCCCAGTAGCACGGGTCGTTTTCCTTTTTCTTCCTTTCTTTTCTGTTTTCATTTATTCTTTTCTGTTGCATTTTCTTTTAGCTAGCAATTGTATTTTGTAAAATATGGGACTGGCCAAATCTAATACTAGGTAATGACTGGCACTGCCACAAAAATTTTGGAGGCAAAAAGAAAAGGTTAGGTATTATTAGAAATTGGAAAGACCAGTTTAATTGCTGTTGGACCTCTGAATTAATTTCCAGGGGCAATTTGGGAATTTTCTTAATGTTGGTTTTATTTTTATAATTGCCTTAGGAATATTTGCTACATGATGAACTATTTTGTTTTGGCAGTTTGAAGAAATAATTATCTGACTTTATTTTAAAATTTGAACTTGAGGTAGAAATATTTCTTAATGTTTTTCTTATGGCATAATGATGATGACTTGGCATGATTAAGAGGAGATCACTGTTGTTGAAACAGGGGGGTGTTACAAATCTCCGCCACTACAAGAAATCTCGTCCTGAGATTTAAGTGGGGAAGTGAAGAGTAACTTCGGGAGAACTGACCCTTATAGGGATAATTATCTGGTGAACAATGGAGGGAGTGTGGCAGAAGTATCTCTCGAGTTGAAACTTCAGAAAACATCGAGAGCAAGGTATGAAGGTACAATAGGAAGTTTCAAGCGAATGGACGAACGATCGATACCTGAACAGAGTGTGAGAAGGGGGTTCAGAGCATCGAGAATAGATCATCTCTCGGAGGGTGGCTTGGGTTAACACACAAAGCCAAGAGCAAAGGATACTTCGGAATCAAGGATGTACAGTAGAGTTAGGTTACGATCCTGTGGAACTGTGGGGGTGTCGATCAAAAGTAGGGAAAACGGTGGCATCTTACCGGTCACGATAACAAGGTATGTCGGAGGATAGCCTGTCAGTTATGTCGGCGACAACATCGGTACCAAGGACGAGGGATGAAGGGAACCATTTTCCTGCTCGTTGAACGAGGCGGACCACTAAGGCAAAGTTCTTGTCCGTCGGGGGTTACCGGATTGTCATCAACAATAGTAACAGGGTCACACTAACAAGGTTGTGCATCGAGGTGTTTTCATAAGTAGGGAATTATTTCTGCTTATATCATATAGATCACAAGAAAGGTTAAACAAACCAATGGAAAGGAAAAAATGATTAATTGATTATTCAAATTACTCAATGGGAAGGAAGATGTGTTCACACACAAGAATTAGGAGTGTAACTTTTCCCAAGGAAAAGTAGAGCATGATATACAGGTCGGATCAACAAGTACATCACCATTTGGATAAAGGGGCAAGGGAATTCATGATGTTATCCATACAACAGTGTTTGGATAATTGATCAAGAAACATTTAGCGTTGCGCTTCCAATGTTCTTTTTGATATTCGGGATGCCACAATCATGCTTCAAGGTAGCGATGATATGGTGTTTCAAGAAAAGGTTGGATCTGAAGGCCACAAGAATACACAGGGAATAACTTCAGTAATAGAAAGAAAACAAGGTATGAGCAAAACATAACCAAGTCTGTGTTGGCAGGGATACAAGGAGGTTGTCAATGATATCACAAATCATCGAGGGACAGGGATGGTATTTCTAGCCATGAGTTCAATTGACATCTCTGAAGAAGCCAAAGTGTTGACGGTGATCACGACAAATTTTGTCGAGAGACTCTATGAAGATGCCATCGAGCAGCGACGACATCAAGTAAAAGGAAGGATGAAGTGAAAGGCTATGAGAACCACGGGTTCGACACCAGCTCGATGTCAAGCTTGATGTTCGAGGTGAAATGATAAGATGAGGAAAAATCATCGTAAGCTTAGCTCATCGTCGGAAGTTGCTCTGGGCATAAGGACCAGGTAGCACAGTTAAAAGTTGGCACGATAAAGATATAGCCGATCAGGCTAGGAATGATGTGATGCGGTATTAAACTTCCCAGTAACAAGTACTAGGGGTAATACCGGAAGGTAAATCGGAGTAGAGGTTGGACGGGTGAAATGATCTGCAGAGGACAAGTATTTTAACTTCTCTGGGAAATGGAATCAAGGAGGAATTATGGTCGGAACCACGATTGCGAAGGATCAATTCATAGATACAAGATGAACTTGTACCAAGGAAATAATTATTTTTACGAGCAGCTTCCATGATAAGTTCTACATCGGGTCCATGGGCATGAACACAAGGGTTCAAGTTCGACTCCCACTTCTTCAATGCATAACCTTTCATTTACTCCTCGTTTTCGAAGAAATTGTAGTGCGGAAGATTTATCTGGCGAAGTACTAGAAGTGTATGACTCGCATAACTTTCGAGTTCACACGGATTAGGGAAAACATAGGTTCAACCCATTGGGGCATCTTAGGAACATATACCACGAACTTCAGGAGTAAATATCTAAAGCTCGAGAGCAGAGCAAGGTTGACAAAGCAGAGAATACAATTTACCAAAGGCAATATGTATCAGGGGAAGAGCGCACAAAATTTTGAATATGAAGGACACTGCCGGATAATAATCCAACAAAGGATTCAGTGGTGCTCAATGGATCTGATGTGAGTATCAGTACTCAATCAGAAGAAGGAAAGAATGCAAAGGCATCAGATTATAGAAACAGCTGAATAATTCGGCATTCAAGTTGAAGGGAACTAGATGGATAATCAATTGCAACATGATTGGCCGAGATATAACTCATGTCCAATATGACGTCTGAGCCGGTAGGACGAATTCTGGGAAAGAACTGATGATTGCGAGTATTCGCACACAAGTTGAATCAATGAGGCCAGAATGATAGTGACAAGGGATATCAACAATGATTACTTGTCATATGGAACTAACCATAATGCAATCAGGCAAGAATTTCAAGAGCAATAGGGTGCAGAGGATTTTCGAAAGATCGATTAACAATGGGAAGAATGTTGCGAAGCACATGATCAACTAGGGATGAATGAATCCCTGATAAGTGTGAGGAATTATCCGCAGTGCGAAAGAAGCTGCACGATAGTAGGCTCAAAGGATTCCCGGATTAATGAGGAGTATTACGGGGTATCTCGTGCATAAAGGAGTAACTGGGAATGAAGATACAAATGGCAAAGATGTATAGCTGTTTACGGTGATCATCGGTAGTAGGGAACTTGCAAAAGTAGTGGGCATAATGGTCTCGGGAAACTTCGAGGAGTATCTTCGGAGTCTTCTGATGAACCAAGCGATCATCTCGCATGCGGGGCTCTCCGGGAGGAAGCGGTTACGAGAACCTAGTGTTAGAGTTAGCAAAATCTTTAACCCGAATAAAAGAGAGATCAGAGTCCCAGAGTAAAGAAGATGAATAAAAGATCCTAATACCACCCATTCGGCGATGTGGGCCCGTAAGCCACACAGCCAAGTTAGTAAAATAGTTTTGGACCACTAGACTCAACTTCGCCAAGGAGTTGGAAAGGGGGATTCCTACAGGCAGTCGGCTCTGATACCAACCTGTGACGCCCCCGGCTTAATCGTGAACTAATCATACACGCAAATGCACACGATCAAGCCTAAGGACTCACTTGAAGGAATCACAACACAACTCTAAAACATAAATAAAGTCATACAAGCTTTATATTACAAGCCAGGGGCCTCGAGGGCTCGAATACATAAGCTCGTGTACAAGCGTCAACGGAAGCATTAGATATCTGAGTACAGATATGAAACAGAAACAGATAAGCCTTTAGAAAGGCGGGGTAAAACAAAAGCTACGATCGAAAGGCGCAGGCCTCCTGCCTGGGACCCTTCGATCCTACTCCTGGTCATCGGCAAGCTCGTAGTAGTAACCACCCTCGGGGTGGTAGTAGTAGTCGTCGGCGGGGGCAGCTGTCTCCTGGGCTCCGTCATCTGGTTGCATCAAATGGATATGGGGGAAAAGAGAAAGCAAAGCAACCGTGAGTACTCATCCGAAGTACTCAGCAAGCAAGGATCTACACTACATATGCAACATTATCAAAGAAAGGTTGTTTATGTGGATTGGGCTGCAGAAATGCCAGAATAGAGAGAAGGCCTAGTCCTATCGAAGACTAGCATCTTCAGTGGTCTTGCAGCATTAGAAGAGTGTAGATTAGTACAGTATAAAGTAGCAGTAGTATTAAGTATCAACCTCGCCCAGAGATCCTTTCTCTACTCCCTACGAGAAAGCAATCCCAGAGCCCTAGTATCCATTTCTCATCACAAGTATCCAGTTCTAGTTGTATCGATCGGGATACAACTCCGAGCGTCCGTTATCGAGGATCCGGCTATGCATAGATTAGTTCTTCCATGCAGGGGTGCACCAACTTACCAACCACGCTCGCTTAACTCCGGCCGGACACACTTTTCTGGGTCATGCTCGGCCTCGGCCAAACGACACACCGCAGCCCTACCTAGAGCTCAGCAGAGAGGTCCCCGCCGGTCTACATCCTAAGCACTCGGGGTCTTGGGCCCATCGACCGTTGCACTCCGGGTCATTGTGCGCAGGGTGGATACCAGCACCGCCTCGGATGGCCGGCACGATCCGACCGTGCCACAATGCTGAACTGGACGTCTGACAGAGCTTTCGGCTGATACCACGATGCAGAGTGCCCATAACTATTCCCGCGTGATGGTTAGTGCTATCGGGCCGGAGGCCCACTCAGATCACATATCCAAATCGTCAGGGTACTGGTAGTGCAGTAACGAGCAGAGACTCATGATTGATGTGACCCCGTCGCCCCATCTCGAGGACTTGCGGCTAGGGCTAAGAATGCCCAGCCACGCCTCGTATTCAACTCTCGGGTACCCTCCAGGTCAACCCGTCTCCATGTCACTCGCCACTTAGGCTCACGCGGGTACCCCTCAGGGTTGTCGTGGGAACAATTCCGACAATAGAGAGGGGGTAGTGTAGGGGAGCATGATCTATCGAGATGCATATGGGTGACACGGCGCTTTTAGCGAGTTCGGGCCTCTCGCGGTGGAGATAATGACCCTATGTCTCGTGCTCTGAAGAGGCTTTCTTTATCTGTCTTGAACACGGAGTTACATTGTGTATTTGAGAGAGAGAGGGGAGAACGGATCTCCATCCCTGAGCTAAGTCCGGAGACTAGAGAGAGAGAGGTAGAAGAAAGAGCCCCCCATGTCTAGTGGTGGGGGTGGCTTATATAGAGTGCGCCACCCCCTCACCTCTTATGTTACAAAGTGGGGGCGTTAATGCCATAACTCAGCCTACTACTAAGATGATGCTTCGAGTGCCTTGTCGACTGTTGGTCTTCGCATATCCGAGTGAGATCAGGTACTCCGAGTGGAATGAGTTCGTCGAGTGGAGTGCTATGCTCCGAGTGGTTGTTCCTGTCCGAGTGACTTGATATTCATCCGAGTGGATGGTTTGTCGATTGTCCGAATGATGCTCTGGATCCATCTGATATGTGGACCCCGTGCTTTATGATTTTTGCCCCTTCATGGGCCTACCTATTATGTATGTCCCCAACATTAGCCCCCGAATCGGTTGTGATTTTGCAGAACGAGTTTGTGAAAGACACAATTTGGCCCGAGTAATTACGGAAATACTCGGTACCCATCATCGTGCTTTCAGACAACCAAGGTTTGAACAAAATCTCAATGGATTCTGGCACTGCGCTTCCCGACTGATCTGGGATAAGTGCCCGCGAGGAGCAACTTGGTGATATTCGTTCTTCTCTCGCAAGAGGTTAACTCGTGATCAGAGTATGGGTGTGTCATTAAATCCGGGCAACAAGATTGACGCATGGAGTACTCTTTCGGAGAGATGCCATTCTTATCCTGGAGGAACGTCAATACGAGTCGGTTCTAGATCCAAACTTATGAGTTTCACGCTTTGAGTCCTAGAAGAAGGCTCAAAACAGGTCCACGGAGGAGCGTTAAACTCACCTTATAAGAATTTTTTTTGGTAGTCGACGGGAGCCTTAGAACTTATTTGTTTGTTGTTCGTCACTCGGACCGGTCAGGCCGTACCGAGTGGAGATTACTCCAGTGGGGGCACGCTGAGTGCACCCAGTGGGTGTAGTCCCCGAGACCGCCGTCGACTGCGGACAGTCGGCGGGGGTCTGAGAGAACTAAAAATCTTCTTAGCTGGTACTGATCGAACTTGTTCCTCTCCGACTCGGAGGTCGAGTAATACTTGAGGATCTGCTATTGGTCTAGCTTGTTTCTCCTTGACTCAGAAGTCGAGTAGTCTATAGGGTTTGTTGTACTTGAATGTTGGTGTTGGACTTGACCGAGCAAAATGTTTCTTTCTGAGTTCTCTTCCAGTGGGGGCACGCTAAGTGCACCCACTGGGTGTAGTCCCCGAGCCTCTGTCGGACTAGATGAGTCTGGCAGAGGGTTTAAGTCTCCTGGTAGACCTCCATGCAGTCGACATGGCAAATATCTTTTAGTCTGAAATTGAGTCAATCAGATGGTGCGCCGGTTTCACCCTTTTGCATGAAAGGGGTATTTGTCCGAGTGGACGTGCTTCCCGACTGATCGGGGTATGTTGAGCGCGAGGAAAAACTTGGTGGCACTCGTATGTATCCCGGAGGAGATAGACTAGTGGCCCGATGGGGACGCGCCATGAAACCCGAGCGGCGAGGCTAGCGCGTGGACCGACTCTCCGGAGAGAGGCCACTCATTATCCCGGGGGAACACTAGCACAGGCCATCCTCGAGTCCAAGTTTGCGAAACTGACGCCTTGGAACCTAGAAGAAGGACCAAGTGTATCCGCATAGGAGTGCCGATTTTACCCTTTTGCATGAAAGGGGTATTTGTCCGAGTGGACGTGTTTCCCGACTGATCGGGGTATGTTGACTGCGAGGAAAAACTTGGTGGCACTCGTATGTCTCCCGGAGGAGATAGACTAGTGGTCCGATGTGGACATGCCATGAAACCCGAGTGGCGAGGCTAGTACGTGGACTGACTCTCCGGAGAGAGGCCACTCATTATCCCGGGGGAACACCAGCACATGACATCTTCAAGTCCAAGTTTGTGAAACTGACGCCTTGGAGCCTAGAAGAAGGCCCAAGTGTATCCGTAGAGGAGCGTATTTTTCACCCTTTTGCAGTCCTGAAGATGACTCCATGTAATGATTTGGGCGATCGTCCGAGTGGACGGTGCTACCCTCATAGATCTTCGGCGGACCGAGCATGTATGGTCAGAAAAATATTCCTGATGTGATCAACAGATTGATCAAATGGGCGTAACCCCTGAGGGTGGCATGGCCCACGGCTGTGCGGAGCCCCCGAGTGATGCTCGAAAGAGGTATGCTTGCTACAGAGTGCGATATGAGGTTTGATCATATGAGTAACTTAGTCGCTCCCGTGTTGGGGGTGTAGTGGTGAAGACATGTCCAACTGATGGTGACGCGCGGGGCGGCCGAGAGGCGAGGATGTGTACAACCGAGTGGCGACGCGCGTGGCGGCCGAGTGGTGAAGACGTGCACAACCGAGTGGCGATGCGCGGGGCGGCCGAGTGGTGAAGACGTGCACAGCCGAGTGGCGACGAGCGGGGCGGCCAAGTGATGAAGACGTGCACAGCTGAGTGGCGACGCGCGAGGCGGCCGAGTGGTGAAGACGTGCACAACCGAGTGGCGACGCGCGGGGCGGCCGAGTGGTGAAGACATGCACAGCTGAGTGGCGACGCGCGGGGCGACCGAGTGGTGAAGACATGCACAGCCGAGTGGCGACGCGCCGGGCGGCTGAGTGGTGAAGACGTGCAAAGCCGAGTGGCGACGTGCAGGGCGGCCGAGTGGTGAAGACGTGCACACCCGAGTGGTGACGTGCAGGGCGGCCGAGTGGTGAAGACGTGCACAACCGAGTGGCGACACGCGGGGCGGTCGAGTGGTGAAGACGTGCACACCCGAGTGGCGACACGCGGGGCGGCCGAGTGGTGAAGACGTGCACATCCGAGTGGCAACGCGCGGGGCGGCCGAGTGGTGAAGACGTGCACAACCGAGTGGCGACGCACGGGGCGGCCGAGTGAAGGACTACGTGTCCAGCCAAGTGACAAAAATGGCCCGCGAAGATATTAGCCAGATGCTTCCGAAGATGATGTAGCGATGAGGTCGGTGTAGTGTGGTTGCGACGCAACAAGACCGGCGTGGCAACTGAGTCTGAGTAGGAACGAAGATGGCGCGCAGAGCGTCTGAGTGATTATGCAACTTTTCAAAGTGGCGGATCCGAATGCACTCGTTGAAGTGAAGGATCTGACTAGTGATGAAGTACTCAACCACTCAGGAGAGTGTGATTTCGAATGAGTCGCAGCCCCCGAGTGCGGCGTAGCCCCCGAGCGCACTACAGGCTTTGACGGTGAACTTGTCGGAACCCGGGAAATATAGTTTTGATTGGATAAATTGTAATTTATTGAGTCGGACTCGGGTAAAGGTGAGAAGCAGCTTCCGAGTGATGCTCAAAAGAGGCAAACTCGCAAAGGAGTGATGTATGCAGTTAAAAAGGGACTTATCTGTCTCATGCCCAATGAGACAACAAGGTCTATGCCGTCGACACGATGAAGATGACTCCACGGAAGAGTTGGCCGGATGTGTTTGAAATCAACAGAGCGGCAAGGTCGGTGTTGCGGTGCGCTAGGATCGAAACGGTGACCGAGTCCGAGTAGCGATGAAGTTGGCGCATAGGGCCGTCGAGTGATCGCGTAACTTGTGTAAGAAAAATAGCAAGAGGAAATTTGATGTGTGCTGAAATGATTTGTGTAAATAACACCCATAGACACCCGCTGGGTGTGCAAGGGGCTTGCTGGTTCAGAACCAGCAAGAGTCTAAAAGAGTGAAGGATCTGATCGAACTTGACGAAGTGAATGATCCAACTTGATGTGTTAGAGCGCCAGACTCAAATAAAAGGTAGTGTAGTGTTCCGACTGAGTTGCAGCCCCCGAGGACCGATGCAAACTCGAAATAAAGAACATATGGTGTTTGTGAATGACGTATGCGTTAAAATGGAAGTTGGACTCGGGAGTCAAATAACCAGTACTAAGCAAGTTTGTGAAAATAAGCAACCGAGCGTAGAGGCACACTCGGTGGCGTGGCCTCTGAGTGAACATGATTTGTGAATTACGGGATACTCAGGAACACGGAAATAACAGAATGTAGTGCATGTAGAATGACTTAGCTGTCTGAAGGCTCGCGAGTGGCCGAGTGGTGATGAGGTGACCAACCGAGAGGCGACGCGCGGGGCGGCCGAGTGGTGATGAGGTGACCAACCGAATGGCGACGCGCGGGGCGGCCGAGTGGTGATGAGGTGACCAACCAAGTGGCGACGCGCGGGGCGGCCGAGTGGTGATGAGGTGACCAACCAAGTGGCCACGCGCGAGGCGGCCGAGTGGTGATGAGGTGACCAACCAACTGGCGACGCGCGAGGCGGCCGAGTGGTGATGAGGTGACCAACCGAGTGGCGACACGTGGGGCGGCCGAGTGGTGATGAGGTGACCAACCGAGTGGCGACGCGCGGGGCGGCCGAGTGGTGATGAGGTGACCAACCGAATGGCGATGCGCGGGGCGGCCGAGTGGTGATGAGGTGACCAACCGAATGGCGACGCGCGGGGCAGCCGAGTGGTGATGAGGTGACCGACCCAATGGTGACGCGCGGGGCGGCTGAGTGGTGATGAGGTGACCAACCGAGTGGCGACGCACAGGGCGGCCGAGTGGTGATGAGGTGACCAACCGAATGGTGACGCGTGGGGCGGCCGAGTGGTGATGAGGTGACCAACCCAATGGTGAGGCGCGGGGTGGCCGAGTGGTGAAGACGTGCACAGCCGAGTGGCGATGCGCGGGACGTCCGAGAGAAGTAGACGCTTCCCGCGGAGTGACGATGCGCGGTGCGTCCGAGTGAAGTGGACGCGTCCCGCGGAGTGATGATGCGCGGGGCGTCCGAGTGATGAAGTCGCGGTAGACGCGTCCCGCGGAGTGACGATGCGCGGGGCGTCCAAGTGAAGTAGACGCTTCCCACGGAGTGACGATGCGCGGGGCGTCCGAGTGAAGTAGACGCGTCCCTTGGAGTGACGATGCACGTGGCGTCCGAGAGAAGTAGACGCTTCCCGCGGAGTGACGACGCGCGGGGCGTCCGAGTGAAGTGGACGCGTCCCGCGGAGTGATGATGCGCGGGGCGTCCGAGTGATGAAGTCGCAGTAGACGCATCCCGCGGAGTGACGATGCGCGGGGCGTCCGAGTGAAGTGGACGCGTCCCGCGGAGTGATGATGCGCGGGGCGTCCGAGTGATGAAGTCGCAGTAGACACGTCCCGCGGAGTGACGATGCGCGGGGCGTCCGAGTGAAGTAGACGCGTCCCGCGGAGTGGCGACGCTCGGGGCGTCCGAGTGAAGTAGACACGTCCCGCGGAGTGACGATGCGCGGGGCGTCCCAGTGAAGTGGACGCGTCCCACAGAGTGATGATGCGCGGGGCGTCCGAGTGATGAAGTCGCAGTAGACGCGTCCCGCGGAGTGACGATGCGCGGGGCGTCTGAGTGAAGTAGACGCTTCCCGCGGAGTGACGACGCTAGGAGCGTCCGAGTGAAGTAGACGTGTCCCGCGGAGTGACGATGCGCGGGGCGTCCGAGTGAAGTAAATGCGTCCCGCGGAGTGGCGACGCGTGGGGCGTCCGAATGATGAAGACGCATCCAACGGAGTGACGATGCACGGGGCGTCCGAGTGATGAAGTCTCAGTAGACGCGTCCCACGGAGTGATGATGCGTGGGGCGTCCGAGTGATGAAGTCGCAGTAGACGCGTCCCGCGGAGTGACGATGCGCGGGGCATCCAAGTGACGGGTAGCCGAATGTCCTTGATCTTTTCTTCCGATTGGTTGTGGATGACGTTTCCTTTGATTTCATATCTGTCTGAGTGCCGAATCTTTTCTCCCGAGTGGCTGTGGATGCCGTTTCCTTTGCTTTCATCTCTGTCGAGTGCCGAGGAGGGAGAGCGGAGCCACTCGGTGCTGGGGCCACGAAGATGCTTTTTGCTGCTGGATCGAAACGCCCCAATGCCTTGATGTAGGAGTTACACACATCCAGAATCATGGCTCATTCACGGCATGCAATAACCCTAGCTCAATTAACGCCAACGCCTGCTGCATGCAATGGCAGTTTGCTTCTGTTGCCCGGCACTAATTGTCATTGATTTGTCAATCAAAGTAATTTCCTTTCTTCTCCTTCTGTAACGTGCATGCAAGTGGGATATGCGATTAGAGGAGTCTGCATGCATGCGTGCCAAACGCAAGCCCAGCCGCCGAGCGATTGACGCCGGCGAGAAGAGGTGGCCATGCGTGGGGGCGTTGTAGACGAGGCCGGGGACGACGCAGCGGACCGCGCCGGAGGGCATTTGTACGAGCTCACCAACGGCGCCGTAGACGAGGCCGGAGACGACGTGGCGGACCACGCCGGAGGGCGTTTGTACGAGCTCGCCGACGGCGTCGTAGACGGGGCCAGAGACGAAGCAGCGGACCGCGCCGGAGGGCGTTTGTACGAGCTCGCCGACGGCGTCGTAGACAAGGCCGGAGACGACGGGACGGACCGCTCGCCGGTGGTCGTTTGTGGTGGTTGCCATTGATGATGATCCTGTGAGAAGGCACGAAATATGGGGAACGACTTGTCCTTTTCTCTTCTTCTCTGCTTCATGATCGATCATGCATGGGTGTGTCTGATCCTACAGGAGCAAAAGACAAACTCATTGTTAGACGATTTATTGTAAAAAGATTAGATCGAATGGATACTTCCCTGATCCTTTTGTTTGTACGAATGGCGCAATGGCCAGACATCCAGCGGCCAATTTCTCTGGCGATGGTCGTTGATCCGCTGCCGAAGACTGAAGAAAAAACCATTTGCATCATGGCTCAATAGACACCACGCCCCACGGTGGGCGCCAACTGTCGTGGGAACGATTCTGACAATAGAGAGGGGGTAGTGTAAGGGAGCATGATCTATCGAGATGCATATGGGTGACACGGTGCTTTTAGCGAGTTCGGGCCTCTCGCGGTGGAGATAATGACCCTACGTCTCGTGCTCCGGAGAGGCTTTCTTTATATGTCATGAACACGGAGTTACATGGTGTATTTGAGAGAGAGAGGGGGGAGAACGGATCTCCATCCCTGAGCTAAGTCCAGAGACTAGAGAGAGAGAGAGAGAGAGGTAGAAGAAAGAGCCCCCCATGTCTAGTGGTGGGGGTGGCTTATATAGAGTGCGCCACCCCCTCACCTCTTATGTTACAAAGTGGGGGCATTAATGCCATAACTCAGCCTACTACTAAGATGATGCTTCGAGTGCCTTGTCGACTGTTGGTCTTCGCATATCCGAGTGAGATCAGGTACTCCGAGTGGAATGAGTTCGTCGAGTGGAGTGCTATGCTCCGAGTGGTTGTTGCTGTCCGAGTGACTTGATATTCATCCGAGTGGATGGTTTATCGATTGTCCGAATGATGCTCTGGATCCATCTGATATGTGGACCCCGTGCTTTATGATCTTTGACCCTTCGTGGGCCTACCTGTTATGTATGTCCCCAACAAGGGTCGACCCGCCTTTCCAAGTAACAGTTGTAAAGTCCAAGTATCCGTGTGTCCATAACATCAGGGGAATCCGAGGTATCACCCTCGTTGGATTCCTACTCGATGTAACCGTCAAGGTGAACTCGGAGGAATCACCCTCGATGGGTTCACACTTGAGGGGTTGCACGACAGCGTCGTTACCTGAAGTAGTGAAGGAGGAATCACCCTCGATGACCACGACCGAGTAACTACTCCATAGAGTTAACATCGGAAGTGCTTACGAGGTATCACCCTCGGCACTCGATAGTAACGCTGCAGTGTCGTACAGATAAAAGGGATGTGATGTGCGGTGTTGGGGCCTGGTCGTCGAGTCTTCCGATGATCCAGCAGGGCAACCGGGACAAGTGGGGTCACTGGGGTCTCTATCCAGCCTATACTAAGCAGTTTAGGATAAGCAGGTAGGTATCAACAGCAGTTACAAAAATAGGCTATGCATCAGAATAGGATAAACAGTAGCAACATCAATTCTAATGCAAGCATAAGAGAGAAGAATAGGCGATATAGGCATGCTCAAGGGGGGGTGCTTGCCTGGTTGCTCGGCGGCATAGGCAAGGTCGTCAACGGTGTCGTCAGGCTCCTGAGCTGCGTCGGTCTCGGGAACTGCGTCTGTACCGGGGTCTACCGAGAGAGAAGAGGGGGAGGAAACATATAAATACACGGCAAACATATGCAACACAGAGCATGCTATGCTAACGTGCAGTGCAGGGTTGCCTAAAGACATATCTAAATCATTTTAGTTATTTTAGGACTAAAGTTGGAATTATTAACCGGTGTATATGCACTATTTATCTACCGGAAACAGGTTAAAAGTTGCGGGTCCACCTCCGTAGAGGGTCCCGGCACGGAAACAGACGGCACGGTTGGATTGGTCTCGTCGTTCTGAGCAACTTTCATGTATAAAGTTTTTCGATCTGAGCTACGGTTTAATTTGTATGAATTTTAAAAGATTAAATCATTTTCTAGAATTTAATCAATTAATCTAAATCAACATTATCCAGAACAGTGTTTGATGATGTCAGCATGAGGTAAAGGTGACGTCAGCGGTCAACAGTCGGCTGACCAGAGTCAAACTGACATGTGGGACCCCACTGTCATAGACTCAGTCTTAATTCAGTGTTTAAATTTAAACTTAACTAATTAAACAGAGGGGGGGCCCACCGGTCATAGGGTGTTTAGTTAACAAATTAATTTAATTAACTTAATTAATCATCAGATTAATTAGAGAGGGGTGGGACCCACCTGTCAGCACAGTTGACCAAGTCAACTGGTCAACAGGTTCCCCTGGGCCCACTGGTCAGCGACCCAGTGGGGTGGCCCCAGGGTGCGCCACGTAGGCGGCCACCGGAGAGAGCTCCGGCGAGCCACTCCCGTGGCGGTTCATCGCCGGAGTTGGCCGGAAATCGCCCACAGGGGGCCGTTCGGCCCGCGCGTAGTCTTGTTCGAACGAGCGCCGAGCCGCGCATCCGACTGGGTAGACGGCAGCGGCAGGGGAGGTCTAGAACGACGGCGGTGATGACCGCGGCGGATGGCCGGAATCGGGCAAGGACGGAGCCGGGGCTAGGGCGCATGGCTAGCGGCGCTGAGGGGCTCGACGGCTTCCTGGGAGAACCAGGAGCACGTTGGAGTGCTCGGACACGAGTTGCGGGGCTTGTGGCTACGGCAGCGCTGCTACAGACGGCGGCGAGCTTGCGGGCGCGGCGGCGGGGCTAGCCGCGACAGCAAAATGGAGGGGGGGCAGAGGGGAGCGTGCACGTGTGCTCACAGCGTTGACGAGGAGGCCCGGGGACGCCGGAGGAGCTCGAGGTGGCGCGGATCGACCTGGTGGCCGCCGGAGCCCGAGGAGGAAGTCGAGGTTGGGGTGGCGTCATGGGGCCGTCCGGCGCCGTGTGGCTCGACGTAGATGATGAGGACGATGCTACGGTGCTCCTGGACTCGTCGGCGAGGCAAGGGGTGGACGGTGACCGCGGGCTTCACCGGAGCGAGCCCATGGCGGTGTCGAGCGAGGTGGGGAACGAGGGAGAGGGGGCGAACGGGGCGGCTAGGGTTTGTCCGAGGGGTCGGGGAGGGGTCTTTCTAGCCCTATACGGCGCGCGTTGTCGACCAGAGGGGAGGGGGGCCAGGCGCGCGCACGCTCGCTGCGTGCTCGACAGCGGGCGAGGGTGAGCAGTGCGGGAGGTGCGGGAAGAGGCTAGGCGTGCTGGGCCGGCACTGTGGCCACTTAGGCCCAGTAGCACGGGCCGTTTTCCTTTTTCTTCCTTTCTTTTTTGTTTTCATTTATTCTTTTATGTTGCATTTTCTTTTAGCTAGCAATTGTATTTTGTAAAATATGGGACTGGCCAAATCTAATACTAGGCAATGACTGGCACTGTCACAAAAAGTTTGGAGGCAAAAAGAAAAGGTTAGGTATTATTAGAAATTGGAAAGACCAGTTTAATTGCTGTTGGAGCTATGAATTAATTTCTAGGGGCAATTTAGGAATTTTCTTAATGTTGGTTTTATTTTTATAATTGCCTTAGGAATATTTGCCACATGATGAACTATTTTGTTTTGGCAGTTGGAAGAAATAATTATCTGACTTTATTTTAAATTTTGAACTTGAGGTAGAAATATTTCTTAATGGTTTTTCTTATGGCATAATGATGACGACTGTAACACCCCCGGTGATTAGCAACAATAATCACTTTTGATAATGACATGTTAGCATGATCAACAGTGCATAATCATCATTAGCATCACATTGCATTTCAACTCCTAAGTCAAATTCAAAATTTAAATGAAAGTGGAATATGAAAGTTGTCCAACATAGGAGCTAAAATGTCAGATAAATAACAAATATTCCAGAGGCTATTCTAAAATTGAAACCAACATCATTGGAATTGGATAAGTGACTCGAACAACCTCAAACAGTGGATAAAGATAATATTTAATAACCATTTATTAAATCTGAAATAAATATGGAATTATGTTTTGTCCAAACTAGTTTTAGGTGTTAGGGAATGATACACTGGTATTTATGAAATAGGTCACACTTTTTACAAAAGCCATTTGGGGCCTAAACATTTAACAGTAGAGAAAAGAGATAAAGAAAGAAAAAAAAGAGAAACAGAAAAGGATAAAGGGCACCCCCCCCCCCGACTGGGCCTCGGCCCAGCAAGCCACCGGGCCGCCAGCCGGCCCAGCCGGCGCCTACATAGCCACCCCCCCCCCATCTGGATCGGGATCTCCCGATCCCGTCCGCCCGCGCTCGCCGACGCCGTCCCGTCGCCGCCTCCCCTCGTCAGCCCACACTCCCGATCCAGATCGGATCGGGATCGCGGGAACGGCCCCGTCGCCGACGCCGCTCGCCGTCGCCGTTGGACGCCGCCGCCGGAGCCCGCGCCTCCCCGCCGGCCTGCACCTCGTCTCCGTCGCCGTCGTCCCCGTCGACCGCCCGACCCCCCCGCTGCCCCGTCCTACGAGCACGGTGAGGCCTCGGGCCTCTTCCCCCCTCTCTGCTCCGCACCTCGCCGCGCGCACCGCGCAACCGTGCGCGTCGCCGCGTCCGCAGGGTACCGGACAAAGCGCCCCGCGCGCACCGCAGCCTCGCCGCGCTCTGCCGCATGCGCGCGCGCGCCGCCCACTGCCCTCGCTCGCGCGCCCGCGTCGCTCCTCGCCGCCGACCGCCCGCGCGCCACCCGCCCGCTCCGGCCGTACCCCTCCACGGCCCCGGCGTCTCCCTCCGGTGGCCGCCCGCATCGCCGCGGCCCCGCCCCGCCGTGGCCTCGCCGGCGCCCGCGCCCGCCGACTGCCCCGCGCCGCCCAGTCGGGTGCGCACCCGCGGGCCAGCGCCCGTTCGGGCTGCGCCCGTCGCCCCGACCCGTTAGGCCCCCCCTGGGCCACTGCCCAGTGGGGCCCGAACCCCCTGTGACGCTGACGAATGGGGCCCACGGCCCAGAAACGATTTTAAGAAAATAAAAATAAAAATAAATAAAATAATAAATAAAATAATTAATTAGTTAATTAATTAGTTAATTAATCCTGATTAGGTTAATCTAATTAACTAATTAGTGTTAATTAATCAGTAATTAAATTAATTAAACCTAATTAACCTAACAGCCTATGACAGGTGGGACCCACCCTGTCAGGTGGCTGCTGACGTCAGCATGATGTCATGCTGACGTCATCAATCACTGTTTCGGATAATGTTGAATTAAATAATTAATTAAATTTCAGAAATTAATAAAAACTTTAGAAAATCATATCTTTTAAACCGTATCTCCGATGAAAATATTTTATACATGAAACTTGCTCAGAACGACGATACGAGCCCGGATACGCCCTCCGTATTCCCGTCAGACGCCCGCAGCTATAAGAACATTGAACTTTTAGACCGATTTCAGTAAATGAATAGTGCCCAACTTTAATTAAATAAATCCAAATAAATTCCTAAATTAACTAACTCGTTTAGTTAGGCAGTAGAACACCCCGGCATATCATTTAGGCATGTCATACATATTGTTTGCATTATTGCCGTGAATTTATTGTTTCTCTCCCCCTCCTTCTCTCTCGATAGACGCCGAGACCGACAACGCTGCACCAGGTTACGACTACTCTACCGACGAGCAGCCCGTTGACGACCTCCCTCTCTTGCCAGAGCAACCAGGCAAGCCCCCCCCCCCCTTGAGCATTCCAGATATCGCCCATTCTATTCTCCTGCTTGCATTAGATTTCGCTACTGTTAATGTATGCTCCTATTCTGATGCATAGCCTGCTGTTGTAACCTGTTCATTGCTATCTTACCTGCCTATGATAAACTGTTTAGTATAGGTTGGTATGACCCATCTGTGACCCCACCACCTTACTTTGTCGCCCCTGCTTGTTCATCAACGACTCGATCAACGTGATCGTCGATCAGAGACAGACGCCTCACTTCGCACCCCCCTTAGTTGTACGACTCTGCGTAGTAACTATCGAGTGCCGAGGGTGATACCTCGTAACGCACTCCTGATGAATACTCTGCAGCATAGCTGTACGGTCGTGGTCATCGAGGGTGATTCCTCCTTCTCCATGTCCGATACGACTCTGTCGTGCAACCCCTCAGTGTGAACCTCGAGGGTGATACCTCTTACGTTCACCCTGATGATTATGACCACACGGTTACTTGACCTTTTTCACAGGCGGGTCCACCCTGGTGGGTACCCGCTGGGGATCTATGATTTCGGGTGTGCCGGAAGGGCACTCGAGTGTGACATTGTGGCGGAGCATCAGAGACTCTGATTGTCTCCGCTTGATACTAATTGGGCCTATTGGATTTGGGTGTGTGATCTGAGTGGGTCGACGTGCCCTATACGCACTGCCACCACGCGGGATAATGGTTATGGGGCCCTCTGCGATGTACGTTTCGCCGAAAGCTTATCAGACGTCACGATTCACCGTGCGGGCTGATCGTCGGGATTGGGCTGGATACTTCACTGGCGAGTTCAGTGTCGCGCCTGCACCCCGGCCAGCCACGCAACGCGCAGGGTGCCCAGGGCGATGGCCCGAGACCCCTGGGTGCATAGGTTAGTCCGGCGTGCTGACCTCTCTGCTGAGCCTAGGTAGAGCGCTACTTCGTGTTGATCTTCCGAGGACGGGCATTACCCAGCAAGTATGTCCGGCCAGAGTTGATCGAGCGTGTTGGGTAACAGTAGTGCACCCCTGCAGGGATGAATCTTCTATCGATAGCCGGTCCTACGGTAAAGGACGCTCAGTTTGTGTATCCCGATCTACTACTTAAACTGGATACTTGTTACTTAATTGAAGCTTCGGGATTACTTTCTCGCTGGGAGTCGAGGAAGGATCTTTGAGCTGTACTTCAACATGTTTGTTAAATAAAATGCTATTCTACTCTCTTCTACTGCTGCAAGATGATGGCTTTGAGAAGATGTTTGAAGATGCTAGTCTTCGATAGGACTAGGCCTTTCTCTCTATTCTGGCATTTCTGCAGCCCAGTCCACATATACAGCCTTTTCTCCATTGATAATGTTGCATATGTAGCATAGATCCTTGCTTGCTGAGTACTTCGGATGAGTACTCACGGTTGCTTTATTTTCTCTTTTCCCCCATATACCCCACCTTGATGATACACCAGACGATGGAGTCCAGGAGCCAGACGCCACCACCGGAGCCTACTACCAGGCGGGTCCAGAGGGCACGTACTACTGGATCGAGCCATCTGACCAGGAGTAGGATCGGAGGCTCCCAGGCAGGAGGCCAACGCCTTTCGATCTAGTGTCGCTGTTTGTGCTAGCCTTCTTAAGGCAGAACTTGTCTAACTATGTCTGTACCCAGATATTATTTGTATGACTGACTCATGTATTCGGATCTTCGGATCCCTGGTCTGTAATATTGTGGACCTCCGTTTATTTGTGTTTAGAGTTGTGTTGTGATATCTTCCCGTGAGTCCCTGGGTTTGATCGTACACGTTTGCGTGTATGATTAGTGTACGATTGAACCGGGGGCGTCACAATGACTTGGCATGATTAAGAGGAGATCACTGTGGTTGAAACAGGGGGGGTGTTACAGACAGCCTCAGAGTGCGAGGGCGCGACACCATAAACCACCGGAGCCCATTTCGGAGCCGCCACTGAGGCCCCGAACTTGTCCATCATCAAAGTTGTAGAGGAAGAGGGGAGGAGAGGACGATGGTATGGAGCGATGCAGTGAGTGCGATGTGGACCGCACCGGAGTGCGACTTATATAGCCTCGACCAGGCCAAGCGAACGGACGTTCAGCCGCTTCAATGCGGCGCAGCGGTCAGAGTTGATTCCTCAGGAAGCTGCGTTTGCATTAAAGCGACGACTCTCAAGTGGTCACGTCTGTCAGTGTCACCCTCCCGTCCGGTCAGATCACACGGCATCAATGTCGGGCGCTGCGTGCTCTGGGCCGACATTGATGCAGCGCGGGAAGCGACGCGTGCATCGGACGGAAAGTACGGCATATGCGGGTGGGATTGTTTGGTGGGCCAGGTTAGTCAGACGTGGGCGTGGAGCGGTCCAGACGCTCGCAAATCCCCCCAGTTTGTCTCCCGGTTATGGAAAAGGTGCGTTCGGGCCGTAGAATAGACCGATGCAGGATCGCATTGGATAGCAAAACACGTCCGGACCGTCCGGACTATTGCAAGCGGTTTTCACGTCAAAAAAATAAGGGCGCTCCTACGCGCGGGCCGATGAATCTTTTTAAAAATTCCGCCACCTCGCGAGCCTTCGGATCTGATGGATTGATTGGTCGAGCGTCACATTCTGCCATTGCAACACAGGTTGTGTTACACGAAATATCTGCAACACTGGTCATGTTGCAGAATTTTTTGCAACATAGGTCAAGTTGCAGATTTGTTTTGCAACAAAGGTCTTGTTATAGTTTTTTTGCAACAGAGGTCTTGTTATTTTTTTCTAAGATAGGTCTTGTTGCAATATATTTTTTGCAATAGAGGTCTCGTTACAATTTTTTTTTTGCAACAAAGGTATTATTACATCGAAAGTACCCTTCTACTCCCTAGCTCATTTGAGCTCGGGATAAATAGTAAATTCAGAAAAAGGTGAAAAAATCTGAATTTTTTTGGTGCAAACTTTCACAAATGTTCTCAGTGCATGAAAATTTTCAGCCCGAAACAACATTAGTGGAAGGCATGGCAAAAAAAAATCAGCACTCCAAAATGCTTTCAAAAATAGCATTTTTGGAGGATCGATTTTGTTTCTTTTTACCATGACTTCCAGGAATGTTGTTTTATGATAAATTTTTGCATGCACATAAAACATTTCTCATAGTTTGCACCAAAAAAATTCAGATTTTTTAATTCTTTTTACTATTTTTTTTGATTTTGCTGTTCATCAGAGTGCATTTGAGCTCGGGTGTAGATACTCCGCGTCCTTATTACAACTTTTTTTTGCAACAAAGGCATTTCTTTAGCCGAGACTAAAAAGTCTGTGTCAACCAATGCCTGCTCTAGGAAGCATTAAAATTAAATTACAGATTCTGTTCTATCCAGGAATGGATCTTTTCAGCCTTGACTGGTCTTGCTCTTATTTCAGTTGCTTGCAAACCCTCTTTCAAATAATGCTTCCATGTGTCCGTAGTTGGTGTTGCCATTCTGAAGATATTATCATTCCTACTCATCCATATGCTCCAGCATCCCATGATAATGATATCCGTTGCAATTGCCGACGGGAGTTTGTTCAAAGTTAGATGAATTTCGTCATATACCGAAATGCCTCTTTGCTTACTAGGAGTGATCGAATGCCAGCACATCAATGCAAATTGACAATCCCAGAAGAGGTGTGTTATAGTTTCCTTAGTGGCATCTGTACACAGGGCACAATTATAATCCTCCAGATGCATACTTTTTTTGTGAAACAAATTCCTTGTGCTTATTCTATCATGAAGTAGTAACCAGAAAAAGATCTTATGTCTGAGTCTACATGTTGTTTTCCAAAGATGCTTAAAGATATTGTGTGTTGTGCTTTCCCCATTGATGGCCTTGTACATTTTCATGGAAGAGTACTTAGGAGCGGACCATGCATAAGTCCAGATGTCTTTATCTTCTGTTGCAGTTCTGTTGTTTAAGAAGTCTTGTAATGTATTGAATTGGACAAATGCTTGCTGTGACAGTGGTCTATGGAATAGCTGACTGATGTCTGTGTGTTCCAGAACTTTGTGTAGAGATATATCTTGGTTAATTGCAAATGAGTGTAGTTCTGGATATTTGCCACTAAGTTGTAATACATGCGAGTTATCTGACCAGAAGAGAATAGTATCTTCTCTACCTACTTTGCATGCAGCATGATGCTTGAATGATGGAAGCAGTTTCAGTATTGCCCTCCACCAGAATGATCCCACCTTGCTATCCCCTGGTAATCTGTCATGGTAGTGCTTCTCCCAAATAATGTTTACTCGTGGAGTATCAATCTTATTGAAAAACTTGTGGAGGAACTTAATGAGCAATGCTTGATTGTGGACATGCATGTCCAACACTCCCAACCCACCATGATCTTTAGGTCTGCAAACTTTATCCCAAGAAATAAGAACAACCCCTCTATCTTGAGTACCATATTTTCTCCAGAAGCAGTTTATGAGGCAGGAGTTGATTTGTTTGAGTACTGTCTTGGGAATCATCAGTGTGCACATAAAAAGGTAGGCATGTTGGTGAATACTGACTTGATCAGGGTTAATTTATCTCCAGTAGATAGCATGGTTGAGCAACAGAGGCATTGCTGCAGAAATCCACTGACAGCGAGCAGCAATCAGCTACACGCGTTACACGGAGAAGGCAGATGCTCGCATTCAAGCCGCCAGTTGAAGGCAAGCGTTCTAAAAAAAAACTCAAAGAATCGACCAGTTGAATAGGGGAGCTCTGAACAACGTGAAAATGGACGAAACTAGTCCTTTTCCAAACTTCAACACGAAATGGCCTAAGGTCATTTTGTGTCGAAGATTCAAGGCCAGTTTCATCGATTTTCGCACAACGCGCAGGCAGGAGTAGGACTCGCTATGAGCGAAATGGACGATACTGAACCAGTGGTGAGGCGATAAAGGCCCACCCGTCAGGAACGTTTTGTCGTAGCATGCTTGCCTGGCATTCCTGTACCTGCCCTGCCCTGCCCTGCTTTCCTCTTTCCATCCTGAATTTCTGATTTGATTCGAGTCTAGACATTGTTTTGGTTTTAGGTTGCTTGCCACATTTGGCAGCACATAGCAGGGCCGTGTTTTCGCACCACGCGTCCACGCCATGGCTCCTCCCCGCTTCCTGGTCTGCCTTGCCATCGTCGTGGCTCTCGTCACCGCCTCCACCGCCGCCAAGCCATCCGTGCTCGAGCTCATCACCCTCGCTGGCCGGGCGCTGCAGGATCGGCTCGCTTGGATGCAGCCCGAGACCATATCGGAGTCTCCGACTTCCAGGGCTACCACTACCGCCCCAACGGCGACCTCGCGCTCGCCACCTCCGCCGCACGCCGAGTCCGGGCCCGCCTCCGCGTCTGCAACACCTGCCACCTCATCGGCGACCTCGGGCTCGCCACCTCCGCCGCGCTCCGAGTCCCTGCCCGCATCGGTGTCTGCAACCGAGGCCACCCCTACCACCGCATCGGCGACCTCTGACTCTCCACCCCCGGCGGAGGAACGCACGTCCACCTCTTCCCGCGACACCCACGCGTCCAAGGCGAAGCCCGAGCCCTCACCAGCGCCTCCAACCTCCAGGGGCACGCCAACCGCCCTACCGGCGACCCCGGGGTCGCCATCTCCACCATCAGCGCACCCGTGCTCCTCCACCCGCGCCGCGCTGCAACTCCCGTCCTCTGCCATCAAGGATGGTCCACCAGTACGTGCCGATTCCCACGACCACCACAGGACAGCTGGGGCACCATCCGCGCCACCGGTGAACCAGATGGATGTCCACCCGCGGCGCCTAACCACCGCGCCCACGTGCAAGCTCGTCTCGTACATAGGGGGCAGCGGCACCGACGCGTCCGATGTCTTCCGTGGCGATGATGGCCTGTTGCTCGTCATCCGCCAGGGCTGTGCCGCCTGCGGGACCTCCACGGCGTCCGACGAGGCCATCAACGACGACCATGCACTGGAGTCATCAGAGGACGACTCTGATTCCGACTCCAACGATGGCTGGGAATCCGACGAAGAGGGCTTCTTCTCGGAGGCAATGTCGAAGTTGTGCGAGGGTCTCACCTCTTTCGGCGGTGCTCTGGAGATGATGTTGTGACCGCCGCAATTTTCACACACGAAACTGTGTGCGCAATGTTCTTTGATCTCATTATTCTACATCAGGTTCTTTATTAGCCATCTTGGAAGAACTCATGCTCAGAGTTTTTATGTGATTGGTGTAGTGTTTTCAACTGAAAATCCTTGCATCATGTTGCTGTTTGACGATGACGATTGGTCTCAAAATTTTGCCGATGGACAAAGTTTATTACCCCCAGTTTTGCTGCTGGTTGGTAGTTTGTTACCCATAGTACTAGTAGTAGCCTATGAAACTTTGGTTTTCACTTCGTTGGTTGCTTGTGGAATTTTGCCAAAATTTTGGCCAATAAAAGGTCAAGGAATCTCTTTGCCAGTTTTTTGACTCAGCGCGCTTATGTGTGTGTCCTTGACATCGTTCTTTTCTTTTTCGCTATGATGAACAAAGCCACAGAGATGAAAATAAACCATATTGGCTCTTGAGGCAAATCCAAATTGACAGCCCAATACAACGCAGCCTTGAGGCAAACTGTTGGAATGCTTGGTGCAATTTGCTGACCATATATACAATTGCGAATTACACTGACAACAAATGTAATCAATCTCAAAAAATTCGATGTATCACTAGAGTGTATGAGCTCACTCAGCATGCCCTTTCCAATAAAATATTAAATCCATCTCGATGGGTAAAAATGAACATCATAGACCATGGCAGCAATGTAGCTACTTAGCTCTCTATCAACAGAACTATGCAGGCAAAAGGACCAGAATTAGTAGTTGTCACCAAAAACAATTAATCTGATGGAAAACAAGTAAAACCAGCATGGTCATTAGCATCATCCTTCCATCTCAAAAAGCAATTTAGCAACAAACAAATTCACTCTGACCACACTTCATGAAAACTTCATTGCAACCTAATTGATATTCTCATGGGTACCAAATCGAAAAGTAATACATCACTCCAAAATTTTCCAACAAAGCTGCAGCAGCAACAGCAAAATCCCAACATATGACTGTCATCGCACCCTGGCCCTCCAATTCCTAAATGCAGCAATTGTTTCCACATGTTGCAAGAGAAACTTCAAACATGATCTGCACGGAAAGGCCAGGAACATGTTTGGTAATTAGCATGATGACAAGGATATCTTAGTAATATTGGATGCAATAGATACAACAACAGACAAATTACAAAGAGAACACTGGGCCATAGTCGTGCAATTTGATATCCAAGGTATTCCAATTTCTAAAGTAAATGCACACCAAGATAACTATCTTCTAAGTGCAGAATCATAATTACGGCATGTCATAAAGATACCAATAAGCAGTGGATTTTCGCCATTGGAGTTGTTACCTAGTATCAGATTAACTCTGCTCCTTATTACAATCTGCAATTCTGCATCTAACTATCCCCCACGGCATGCATAACAAACCATGCAAAACTACAAACATATTGTTTGCACATGATAATATACTATGTGCATTACAAGACCCTAGTACATGCTAGATTTGTGACTGATTGCTATAAATGGGGCCAAAACACAGGGCAAACAAACTAAATATTATTGTCCCTCGTCAAATATTCTGAACTTCAATTGGTTGTACTCCAATAAGCAGACGGTGAGTTTCAAAAGTAGTTACTCCAGAGTGGAAAGTAAGCACTATAAGCAGTGTGTACATGATTAGGGCTGTTGCAGTTTTGCAAGTATTAACTTCAATTTGAATTGCAAATATCACTATTTGAACGAGCAGCAAACTACAACCAATATTCTTTTGCACAACGTAAGTACATGCTTAACTCACAGAATTACTTATCACTATTTGCAGTAATTAATAGA
This sequence comes from Thinopyrum elongatum, assembly GCA_011799875.1. NCBI lineage: Eukaryota > Viridiplantae > Streptophyta > Magnoliopsida > Poales > Poaceae > Thinopyrum > Thinopyrum elongatum. The sequence continues at coordinate 185,619,935 of CM022299.1, read as the reverse complement.
ACAGCAAACTACCAGCAATAGTTTTTGCACAACTTAGTACATGCTTTAACTCACAGAATTACTGCATGTAAAACATTGTTATGACAGAGGACCAGAACAGACACCTACTACTATGTGATAAGAATAAACAGTCAACAAAATTCACTCATTTGCCATGCAACTAACAAACAGGTAAAAGAAATTGAGAAAACAAAACAAAAAAGACATATACCAAACATATTAAGTCGGCGGACTGAGCTTCTTCTCGTCGTCCTCAGCGGGTGTACAGCATCGCTGAATCACCAAAGGAGCGTGGGATTTCTTCTTCTTTGATGCCCTCTCAATCTTCTTGACCCTTCGGCGAAGCCTCTTATATTTATCCATTAGTATCTGCTCCCTCTTCTTCTATTTTGATTTGGACTTCTTCTTCTCCCAAGTTTTGCAGGCCGTTCCAGTTGCTTTGATCAGAAACTTCAAATATGATTTAGGGCCGAATCTTCGACCAGGCGCGGGAGCGGGAGCGGGAGCTGGTGCCGGCGCTGGTGCGGGAGCCGGTGCGGGAGCTGGATCGTGGGCGAGAGTGGGAGCGGAGGCGGGCGCGGCCGAAGGCCCGTCGCAGGAATCTGAAGGAGAAGGGCCGTTGTGCGGCGCACTTGGCGAGCGTGGCGTCGAGTCTCCCTGTTGGGGTGGCGGTACCGGAGACAGAGAAGGTGCAGGGCCAAGGGTAGCCGAAGTGGCAGAAGCCGCCTTCTTCGGTACGATGACTGGCCGATGCTTGGGGCGGTGTGATGCGCGTGGTCGCGTAGAGGATCTAGGCTTCCTCGGCGCAGCGACTGGAGTGCCATCCCAGAGAAGCCACGGTCTCGAGATTGGCTCCCGCTTAGACCTCCCCATGGCAAGAAACGAGTTCTTTACCTCTGCCTCCGGATCGCCGAGAAAGGTCCGCGTTGCCCCGACGTGAGCCAAACCGAGGCCTGTAGGTATCCTGGGGAATGCGGTCTGGTTGTAGATGGTGAAAGTGGCGTTGCTATAGATGAATATGGGCGTGGATCCGACTGAAGGGAGGAAGGATGCGATGAACAGGAGGGTGGCGGCGGCGGCGGCGGCGGCGGCGACAGGAGTCGCCATGCCCGGCGTACAGGCCGAGGTGTGTGTGTCCGTGGAATTGCAGGGGGTGGGAGGGTAAAGCAAGTGTTTTGTTTGGAGCATAGCGGGTGAGATGGCCCGTGGGGATATTTGCCTTCCTCCAGAAGCTTCTGCCTCGCTCACAGACAACTGGGCCAGCGGTACCAATCCCCAAGGGCGGCTGAGCTCTCTTCCATGCCTCTGCTCCCATGCCTGCTCCGCATCGTTCGCTTTTCGCTATTTTTTTTAATAATATATTTTTTTATTAATTTTCATAAATATTACGCTGGACAAATAATTTGCAAAAATAATACACCGTCGGTCCGCTGCAGGCTGACTGGGCCTAGTCTGCCCACCGCAGGCCGACTGGGCTTAGTCGGCTCACCACAGGCCGACAGCTGAGCAGGCCAGGCAGGAGAGGGGCTGTCGGCGCGCCCGTGCCCCTGTCGGCCCGCTGCTGGCCGACAGGGTGCGGGGCCCCCAGCGGCTGGCTCCTCCCTCCTCTCTCCTTCTCCTTTCTCCTTTCTCCTTCATTTCTCCCACTCCTCACGGCTAGCTACAGCTCCTTTCTTTCTCCTCTTTCTTGCAAGAAATGCCTCAAATTTATACACCAAAATGAGGCGGTTTTTTACGGATTGAGCACCGTGAATGGGTTCTACGTAGTTAGGGGAGCCAAGGGACAACTCGATCTACTGATGGGGTAGCTCGTGGTGGTCGTGGTGAGCATTTTTTTTGGAGCTTTTTTTAGCACATTGGAGGAGGTTGTGGCGGCGGTGGAGGTGGAGGTGGTGGTGCTGAAGCTGGGGCAGTGTGGTGGAGGTGGTGGAGGTGAAGCTCCGGCAGTTTGGTGGAGTTTCCGGCTCCGGTGATTGAAGGCCGCCGTTCGTCGTTCGCTCGCACGCTTGGAGGGTATATTTCAACACATATTTTATTTTTCGTAGTTGATCCGGTAGTATTCGTTAATATGTTCCGATGTGAAATAAATTAGGTGTGTGATTATTGTTATTTGCTCCGGTAGTATCCGTAAATATATTTAGATGTCAACTATTTAGTTGTGTGAAAATTTGAAGTTGCTTCGGTAATATTCCGTACTATATGTGGATGTCAAATATTTAGGTGTGTCAGTATTTGGAGTTGCTCCGGCAAGTATTTGTAATATATTTGTAGGTGTGTGAATTTTTTTAGTTGCTCCGTTAATATTCCGTAATATATATACATGTCAAATATTTAGTAGTGCGGATATTTAAAGTTGTTGCTTAATACTTGTCTGTCGTTGTTGAAAAAAAAATTAGGTGAGCCGAGATGTCTGATGTAGTGAAGTTCAAATTTTACTACGGTCTTGGTACTGTCCAAACAACTGACATGGGAGCTGATCTGAGTGAATTTACTCACATAGAGGTGCCAATGAGCACACCTCAAACATGGTCAGTCAGTTAGTTGAAAGAATGGATTACAGGAAGTTTAGGGCTTGATACAGAAACACACACCGTCGGTGTTCATGCATTATGGACACGGTCAAGTTCAATAATTTATTTTTATTTGAGGCCAATAGAGCGAGACTCCGAGTGGGTGCGGTGGTTACAAGGTTGTGAACGCAGGGGATGCAATCCTATTGCCTTAGTGCTTCCCGTCGTGAAGGAGGTCACTGCACATGAAGGCGAGGGTGGCTACGATCCTGGGCAGAGTAGTGGAGGGAGGCAGTTATCTATGTCAAATGCTGGAGATGATGGTTACGAACCAGGGCAGAGTAGTCAGGTAGAAGGAGAAAATGCCGATGGTGATTATAGTGGCGAGGTGGATGCTGACGAGGTAGATGGGCACATGAATGGAAGAAGAAGACACCGATGTTGATAGGGGTCATGCCGATGATTCTGACGAGCCGGATGAAGAAGAAAATACAGAGGAGGTCCCGAATCCTGCATCATGGAATCATGACTTCTCATCTGCAATGATGGTGAACGATGGACATGATTCTGCCTGGCAATATCACCAGAACAATATTGCGACGGGTGCTATGTATCCCAACAAGCAAGCTCTTAAGGATGCAATAACAAATTGGGCAATGTCAACGCAAAGGGTTTTCACAGCTCAGGTGTCAAGTCAGAAATACCTGACAATGGTATGCAAGAATGCAGATTGTCCCGCCAGGGTGCACGGCTATCTCCCTAAGTATGGCACAAGTTGGGTGATCAGCGACTTAGTGAATCACACTTGTCTTATTCCCTGCATCCCTCAAGATCATGCCAACCTTTCATCGACGCTTATTGCTCGGTTGTTTTACGATGAGATAGTGGAGGGCAAAGCTATGGAAGTGAAGGTAATCCAGACAAAAGTCTTCGCCAGGTTGAAGTACAGAATATCTTATGGCAAGGCTTGGAGGGCTAAGCATGCGGCGCTTGAGAGGAGATTTGGTTCTTATTTTGATGCATATGACTCTGTTGTCCAGCTCCTCCACACACTGCAGCAGCGGAATCCAGGCACCTATATCGATATCCAATACCTCTTCATGCCAGAGTTCCCAACTGTGAGGGTGCTGCATCGTCTCTTCTTCTCTTTCGGTGTATGCATCGAAGCTTTCAGGCATTGCCGACTGGTGATATGTGTAGATGGTACTTTTCTCACTGGCAAGTACAAGGGTCAGATCCTAACAGCCATAGGTCAAGACGGCCAAAATCAAGTTGTCCCACTCGCATTTGCTTTTGTGGAGAGTGAGAACATTGAAAGTTGGACATGGTTCTTCAGGCAGTTGAAAATATCAGTTGTGAAGGAGAAGCCCAATGTGTGCATCCTTCATGACAGGCATGCAGGTATACTCAGTGCGATAAGGACACTAACAAACCCAGGCCCTGAGGAACAAACTCCATGGCAGGACTTGCAGAGCCGTTGGTGCATGCGCCATCTGGGGGCTAATTTCTTCTCGCAGTTCAGAAATAAGAGCCTGATGAATCTGTTCAAAAAACTCTGCAAGCAGAACCAGTTATGGAAGTACAATTTGATACGTGACAGACTTAATGTGTGCATGCAGAGACACGTTAGGGACAGGAAAGCTGCAAGAGATGCAGCGGTGAGGGCACATGTTGAAGCAGTAGCTGCACAGTTGGCAACAGGATCAGCGGCCGTGGAGGAGGAGCCTGTTGGGCTATGTGACCTGCCAGGCTTTGACCCACCTGGTACTAGGAGAAGGCTCGGAAGGTCGATTAAAACCTTCCAGCAGTGGATAGAGCATGAGCCTCTGGAGAGGTGGTCTTTGCTACATGACACACATGGAGCAAGGTACAGTGTCATGACAACCAACCTCGCGGAAACATACAACTTTGTCCTCAAAGGAAACCGGGCATTGCCACTTACAGCCATCGTTGAGGGTATTTTCTATGGCACCGTGAAGTATTTCAGAGATAGACGTCAAAAAGCAGAGCAGCATATCTTGAACAACCCGAATACACGTTACTGTGAAAGAGTGACGAAGTACATGGACAACAAGATGAAAAAAGCTAGGTCACACACTGTAGTCGCCATCGGTAATCAAGAGAGAAGGTTTGAGGTCCACTTAGTCAACAACAAATTCGCATGTGCAAATGAGTTGAGGACGCATGAGGTGAAAATTGGAAATGAAGCCTGGCCAATGTGTGAGTGCACATGCAACAAACCGAAATTGTTTCACCTACCTTGCTCACATGTACTTGCTGCTTGCGGGCAGCTTGGAATGGACGCAATATCGTTTGTGTCTCCATTTTTTCTGAAAGAGTCTGTCCTCAATACCTGGACAGGTGAGCTGATGGGTTTTCGATCAATGGGTAACTTCAACAACGTCAACCCCGCTGAAAGGCGTTACATTTCAAACCCAGAGCATATGCGTACAAGTAGAGGTAGACGGCAGTGTCAGCGCATCCGGAATGATATGGATGAATCTGAAGCAGGAGGTCTGACTAGGCAATGCATTCTATGCAATGAATTTGGCCATATGGACACTAATTGTCCCACTTTCGTCAGTGCCAGTGGTACTGGTCGTGGACGAGGCAACCGGGGACGAAGAGGAGGTAGAGGAGGTAGAGGAGTAAGAGGGAGAGGAAGAAGCTAAGCAAGCAGTACTATGTTATAAATTTGTATTAGTGTGGCACCATGTTCTGAATTTGTATTAAGTGTGGCACTATGTTCTGAATTTGTATTAAGTGTGGCACTATGTTCTGAATTTGTATTAAGTGTGGCAACTATGTTTGAAATTTGTATTAAGTGTGACACTATGTTCTGAATTTGTATTAAGTGTGACACTATGTTCTGAATTTGTATTAAGTGTGGCACTATGTTCTACATTTGTATTAAGTGTGGCAACTATGTTTGAAATTGGTATGTGCAGGAATGGCAGGAATGTGGTTGCTGAATGGGGAAATTGATAGGGGTCATCGTGCTGCGATATGGTATGAGCAAAAGCGCAAGCCTCTGGTCACTAGCACTCCTCTGGAGAACTAGATGATACACCCAGGATGGGTTCAGCGGTATGTGCTTTATTAATTTGCACACTGACATGAATATTAATGGGAGACACTAACTGAAATATTCTGTCATGAAGGTTGAAATGGGCCGGCCTTTTACCTTTCGCGCGTCTGGTTGAGTCTATCCCAGGCTGCAAACGCCTCGCCATCGAATCCTCCTTGTTGAGCTACTTAGTGGACCGTTGGAGGCCAGAGACCCACACGTTTCACTTCCGGTGGGGAGAGATGGCTCCTACTCTAGAGGATGTGTCACTTTTGCTAGGACTACCATTGGCAGGTCATGCCATAGGGCCGTTGGACGCACCGGCTGGTTGGGAGCTCGGTCTTACACAATGTTTTCATGGTGTTTTTCCGGATGCTCCGGATCCGGTATGGGAGGATCACGGACCTAAGTATGATTGGTTGCTCAATTTCCAGGTTAGTTCCCCTACCTATTATCTTCAAGTTATCATGCAAATGGTTTTACAGAAGATACCTGTGGCTTACTAAATATTTGTCTTTGCTTAATGCAGATCCAGAAGTTCCCAGCGCCGTTGAGTGCGGAACAAATCACTCGGAGCCTGGAGGCCTACTTAATGTGGCTTTTCGGCAAGGTGATGTTCACAAAGAACCATGTCACCACTATTAGCGCGCTCTACATCCCTATGGCACTCGAGATAGCGAGCGCTGAGACGGCGGATCAGATCAGACAGAGGAATTGGGGTTCGGCGGTCTTAGAGGCTACATACCGAGGTATGTGCAACGGCTGCCAGCTTTCATCGACAAAGCCAGTCCTTCTTGGATGCCCTCTATTCCTACAGCTGTGGTCGTGGGAGAGGTTCTCTATAGGGCGACCAGATGTACGTGTTCATCAGCCTATAGACGCCATGTTCGATGCTGACGGCATCGACTTGCCTACTTTCTGTCTGTGTTGGACATGTCGCGAGGTATGTATCGTGTTACAGTTTAATGCAACTTTTTTGTGCACAAGAGATAGTTCAATGCTAGCGGCTACTAACTTTTGTTTTCTGCAGAGACGCTTTGCTAGTGATCAGACCAGGAAGGCATACACGACATTGAACAAGCAGTTCGATACGTACACTGGGGTCATCTGGCAGCCCTACACGGAAGCAGCCATACATGCAAGATACCCCGGTGGTATGTCTGTGCTATGCACAAGGGACCGAGATTACTGGATGACGAAATCGAAGATCATCTTTGATATCTTTGTTGAGGAGATGGCACAATAGAGGGTTATGAGGCAATTTGGTCTTCTGCAGTTGGAGCTGCCTCCCCCTACAGAGAACCCGGTGCCAGCACACATCCACAGGTATTAACTAGTTTTTCAATGTTGCATTATCTTTGACAGTAATCCATTCGAAGCATTACGTAATTGTTGAACACACACCACAATTTTAGGATGACGAGGAAGGGCATGAATAGGACAACTGTTGACTGGCTAGTTAGACTAGAGTCGTATGTTACAGAATGGGAGACAACAAACACACATCTATGGCACGAGAATCACAATTTTGATCTCAATGAATTCAATCTCTATTTGTGGCGTTACATGACCGGAACACGGTTACGCATCATTGAGCACTCTCACCCAGACGAGATACCTGACCCTACTCCGTCAGATATGTACCCGAGCTATGATACTTCGGGCTCTAGGCAGTACGCGGTAAGATATATTTTCTTTAAGTAAAGTTGTGACATACTTTGACGTGCATGCATACTTAATAATCGTCATGAAATTTTCCAGGCTCGCTTGACACACGAACTATACGACGATGTGACCACCTTTGGATGATCACTATCGTCTGGACCTCTTCTTCAAAACCGGCCTGTGCTACAGCCCTTCTTGGAACGCATGCAGAACAAGATACGGGCTGTCTACGAGGCTATCACGTGCACCCGGAGAAGCGACGTTGTTCAGCACCACCACCACCAGCAGCAGCAGCCACATCACTCCACGCACCGACAGCAGCTACGTCCACGTCTAGCACATCAGCCGACGACCAGGCCACCCCCTCCTGACCAACCTGGCAGTTCGACGTGGCAGCACCCACAACACTATGGTCCCACGTCAAGGTTCGTGTTTTCTCCACAGCAGCAGGGTCCCTCGTCGAGCTTCGTGTTTTCTCCATAGCAGTAGGGTCCCTCGTCGAGCTTTGTGTTTCAGCCAGAGCAGCCGTCATAGCCAGCAGGTATGTCTCTTCATATTTATTGTTTTCAATATTAGTTGAGGCGATCTCATTCTTCATGACTTAACGTTCATCGTGCAGGAGCCTACGGATATCATGTGTCTATGTCGGCATCACATGATACGTGGGGGAGTGATCAACATCCTGAGGACAACATACAGGCTCAGATGTCGCAGCACACCGAGTGGATGAACATGTTCTCGACTCCTCCACCTGGCCCCACACAGGATACACAGTATGACCAGGGTGAGTCTGAGATTCCTCCTCGCCAGGTTAGGGCACCCAATAGGTTGGGATGGACGCCGCCTCAAGATCAGCCTCTGCGCCAGGGCAGACATCGTCAATGACGCTTCTATCTATCAGTAGAGACATGACCATCTACTTCTGTATGAGACTTACGTCTATTCTATGTATGAGACAAATGACTATGTACTTATGTATGAGACATATGCCTACTCTATTTAGTACTCTGTTATCCGAACTACAACATCATATTTAGATAGAACATAATGCTCCTACAATAAGACACTACAAACAACTAGATAGAACTACATCTAAATTAAACGGTACATATGACTTAACTTACAACATACAACATAAAAACTACATGAAGTCATCATCGTCATCCTTCATCGATGCAGAACTCTTGCCCTTCGCCCATGAAGAACTCTTGCCCTTCGACGATGAAGAACTCTTGCCCTTTGACGATGAAGAACTCTTGCCCTTCGACGATGCAGAACACTTGCCCTTCGATGATGAAGAACTTTTGCCCTTTGACGATGAAGAACTCTTGCCCTTCGAATATGCAGAACTCGGAAGCGGCGGCATGAAGATATCATCTTCATCCTTGCTGTCGTCAGTCCATAAAAAAGTATGTTTTGCTGCAAACTTTAGGTATGCTTCACCCTTAGATTGTTGCTTCATCCATCTTCCCTGCAACCTCAGAAGATCTTCCCGTATCTCCTTAAAGGTCCTGGAAGGCCACCCGCACCTACTTAATGCGTGAGCCAGCTCATTCAGTAGGGTGTCAGTGCTGATGAGTTTGTCCCACGGAACTAATATGTTGTCTACCCTAAAATCGGTGGCTAAATCCAGAAGACATTTGGACATACTAGGGTGAAAACTACGATCAAAAGGATATCCAGACATCTTGGCGAGAACTAGAGAGCGGGAATATATGGTGAGAACGAGCAAAGTGGGAAAATATGGCGACAATACGAGACTACGCTAGACTGCTTACCCACGTTACTGCCGAGGGTGTTTTATATGTTGAGAGCACAAAGAAAGGCGGGAGGGAGCCACTGGCGGGAACTAGAGAGCGAGAAAAAATGGCGGGAACTAAGAAAGCGGGAAAAATGTGGCGGGAACTACCAAAGCGGGAAAATATGGCGGGAAGTAGAGAGCGGGAAAATATGGCGGGAACTACCGAAGCGGGAAAATATGGCGGGAAGTAGAGAGCGGGAAAATATGGCGGGAGATGGCGGCCCGAGAAAATATGGCGGGAAATAAGGAAAAAACGCGCGAGGGTAGAGGGCACCTGTCGGCCCACAGCGAGCCAATTAGCTCCAATCGGGCCACAGTAGGCTGAAAGGACCCAATCAGCCCACAGTGGGCCGATAGGCCGGGAGGCCAGCTGTAGGCCGAGTAGACCCAGTCATCAACCACCTTCTTGTTGGAATATTAGGCAACTTCATGATTAATTCCAGTAAATAATTCATGACTAACACAGAGAATAACATGCAAAAATCTAGCATACTAGGTGAAAAGGAAAACATGCACATCAGCATCACACAATAATAGTTATAGATAGAGACATGAACAGATCACGATGGACATACTGTTCGTTAGCTACTATAGGAGTGACGGTGTTGATGACGATGTTGGTGATGATCTGTTGTTGACGGCGATGGATACAACGATGAGTACCACCGCTCGACTTGGACGAAAGACAACCAGTGATGACAACCTTGAGCAGTCGCGCAGAGCGCTCCTAAAAACCTAATTTATCCTCTCCCGGCGCAGGATCACAAGGACGAGCGGTTTCGGAGACCTGCTCTCCCGCACGCCGATACACGATGGTGTTCGGGACGGTGGTTGCACAAGTTGCAAGATGAGGCAAAATCCTAAGTGTTTTCGCTGTATCTTTGGTCGTGGCTGGTAGCAGTACATATAATAGGACCAGAGGCGGTATCGTGTCACGATCACAATCTCAAACTGACTTAGTTTCTAAGTCGTATACTTACTAGAAAAGAAATAATTAACTTGTCTGCCAAGACATAAAAAAATAAAACGACAGAAGGAAGTTGCGCCCTTGCAAGGCAACATACCCGATTTCGACAGACCCTTCACGCGCATGTCGCGTACACGCGCCGTCCAGGCCCGAGCCCGTGCCCGGCCAGGCGAGGCAAGCGAGCACGCACGTGTGGTTTCCTATTTCTCTCATCAACACATCACGTAGAGTGGTGGAGAGAATGCACTATATAAAGAGGTCCAACTCTTCCTCAACTAGCAGTATGGGACAAAACTTTAGCACCACACCACCACTTGCCATTTTTCTCATGGGTTCATTTGAGATTTCAGAATTTGTTAATGGGCCAAGCCCATTTATTTCTAACAATCCCCCACAAGATTTCAAATACTCATTTAGAGATTTGCGTTTTCTCACCACTTGTTTAATATACAATTGTTTCAGCAAAGACTGTTAAGTTGAACTTCTGCCTAGAACTTTAAGCTACATCCATCCATAACTTCACAATGGACTATGCCTTAAATTGCTAGTTTTGTGTGAACAGGTTTCACTCAAAGTCTTGACCGGTACCTGGCTGCTAGTAGGCTACCCCGCGGTTTGGAGCATATACATCGTACTCCCTGGTCTCTTCATGAGCTTACTAGAGATCACCCAAGTGTCATAGACTGTGACATTTACAATCGGAGCTCATATAGGCGTGTTCTTACAACACTAATTTGTTGGACACCATCTTTGCTAATCATAGCCAATAGAACCACATTAAGGAATATTGTCAACCTGCCTTACCACTAGCGTAGCTACCCGCTATACAAACGTTTTTTACCCCCTTTCCGTGATAGAGTTTTAAACCATCGCCTTGCCTATGTGTACGATAGGGGGGGGGGGGGGGGGGGGGGGTCCTGCCCACACGACTGAAACCGTTGGCGATAGGTCCTCTGGTCACACAAGCGGGGCAAAACGAGCTCATGTGCGATCGTGCGAGCCATCACAGACAATTATACAAGCCCAATCATTTCTGTTCATATGTAGATCCCACACAGTGAATCCCAGACAAACATTTCCGTTCATATGTACATCCCACATAGTGAATCCCAGACAAACATTTCCGTTCGTATGTACATCCCACACAGAGAATCCCAGACAAATGTTTTCATTCATATGTACATCACACACAATTTTCCGCATCACATCGTCTGTGATGGCGTTGCCATTGCAAACGATATTTATAATTTTATCATTTGCGTTATTGAATCCATCACACATGGTGCCTAGAGGAAACTGTGTGGCATAGGCTCTCCATCACATACACTTTTTATAGGAAAAACGTTTGTGCAAGGTGGCCTAACGCAAATAGTTGTCCAGAGGAAGTCGTCAGTGATTGTTCATTGATCCAACACGTTTACTTGCTAGAAACTGTGTGGGTTGTCTGAGGTCATCGCCCACGGTGTTGTCTCAATAACCATCTGCAATATGAAAACCCATTAAGCAGGATAATTGGCCTATTATTTTTAATCCATTTAGTAATCAAATTGACAATTCATATTAAACACACAATATATTTCATTTTTGTATTATGGCAACCAGGATTTCATAATTGAAATACATCAGAGTACAATATCATATAGCTTCAGCACTCACTTACACCATATAGGCATATAGCTAGCTACCCCATTACACAAAAGCATCAAGTTTCACATGCAAAATCTAAAAAACCTTTGGAAATTAGCATCATAGGCGGTAGATAGACAGATGAATCTCATCTGGAAAACTGCTGAAGTGGAAGACGAATATTGAGCCTTCAATGATATTGAAGGTCCTTAAAACTTTAGGCCAGTGCCTGTGGATGATTAACCGCCCATCCTTCGTCCTCTTGAGGAAGACTTCAATATTATACCGTGGGTGTTGTATGAACACCTTCCTCGCCTCTTGACCATATAGGTAGTTTGAGAGGTAATCATCAGTGAACTGCTTTGGAAAGGCCTGAAAACAAATATATGCATAAATATCTTCTCTAAATTTTGAAATGGCACAAAGTAATAAAAAAAAGGTATAAGAGTTAGTACCATCCTGTAGTTCATTGATGTCCTCTTCATTGTACAGACAAAGATCTTGTTGGTTTTCGTCGCTAGTTTCTTTATCCTAACAATCTTTATGAGTTTCTTGACTTGAATGATATTCATTGACATCTCATTTCCCTGTATGCAAAATGGGTCAAACAGTAGGTCAAAACATCTAACAGTAGGACCTACATGTGCAAGACCAAATTGTTAAAAACCTAAATATTAGAATGGTTCCTACAATTGCACAATAATGTGCTATTAGCTAAAGGACCATGCATATGCAAACCTCGATGGTAAACCTCAGTGCCTCCCATTGTTTCCCTACAACACATATAAGTTAGTTATTGATCAGGTTAAGTGAGGGTTGGCATACTATCAGTAAAATATGTTGATAAAAAATAAACACATTGCAGATTCAACAGATTAATTCGAGCCACATGGAAAAGCGAGTCATCCAAACCAAGCATGCTTAAGAACTAGGAAATATAGCAATTGCATATGTTTGTCATGTATTTAGTACAACAAAATTCGATTTATTTCTCACATGCATAACAATACAAAACTGTACCCACAACAATTGAACATCGCATTGTAGAATTGAACAAAACAGTTAACTAAACACCACAATAAATGAACCAAACAGTTAACTGAGCACCAAATTGCATAGTAGAACGTACTAGAAGATCAGATAGTTAACCAAACCAAGCATGCTTAACAACTTGGAAATATAGCAATTGTATATGTTTCTCATGTATTTAGTACATCCAAATTCAATTTATTTCTCACAAGCATAACAATACAAAATTGCACCCACAACAATTGAACATCACATTGTAGAATTGAACCAAACAGTTAACTAAACATGACAACAAATTAACTAAACAGTTAACTGAGCACCACATTGCACAATATATAGAACATATATACTAGAGGATAAGATTGCATAGTAACATTACATAAGACAATTCACTAGAATTTGTAAAGGGAAGGCAGGAGCAACACATGCAACAGGTAAACCGAACATGCTTGACTGGCATAGCTAGCTAGCTGAACGTAGGTCCTTATAGTAAGCTAAAAAGACAAGCTACTCCTCATCGTTAGAGATATTGATGATGATGGGCTCCTTAGACTTGGAAGAGGGCGAGGCCTCCACATCGTGGGTGCCCTCCTCGTAGTGGTGAGTCGCCTGACCCGCTCTGGGCACCAACCTGCTAGCTCTGGAGTTGAGGTAAGCACGGGCACGCTGAGAAAACATCTCGTGGTCTTCATCGAAGGCACCGACGATGGCCTCCAGAAAACACCACAAACTATCATTTAAAGCAGCCAACCGTGTGGCAGCATCCGCGCGAGGCATCGACGGTGGCCTCAATGGCGAGGTGCTCCTCCAAGATCTAGGGGTCGGCATGCATGGCAGCCATCGCGACCTCATCTGCGCGTGCGACCGCGATTTGCTTCTCCACTGCAAAATGTTCCTACTGCATGCACCATGGCTTAGGGCGGTGCTTATTTGGAGGATGGGACAGTGATTTGGGTGAAAGGTATCGTGCCGGTGGTCGAGGCTTGTGGGATGTAAAAGGCGGAGGAGGATGGGGTTCGGATGTGGATTACCTGACTAGATCGACGAGGCCGAGCAGCGGGAAGGAGTGTCGTCGGTGAGGAGGCGGCGCTGCAAGCAAGCAGTGAAGGTATGAACGTGGAAAGGAAGGCGGAAATAGGGGAAATGTGGCTATTGGTCAGGAGGAGGGGGAGGTAGATAGTTCCGTGGATGACGAAAGTTTTCGCTCAGTGCAGCGAAAAACTGGCGCGCAAAGTGTCATTAGACACGGTCCCTTATTCAACACAGTGTATGATGTGTGAACATTACAAACGATTCATCTAGCTTACCCCGTGTGTGATGAGTTTGAACATGCAAATTTTGGTTTGAATTTCCCTAGTTATAGTGGTCATCCACGTCATTGCATAATTTGGGACACAGAATTGTCTGCAGCACACCCACACTTCTTAATCGAGCAAGTTCAGCAATTAAACAGAGCTAGCTGACCTAAACATTACTCTAACAAAAGACCGATGCTCTAAACAAAGAATACTACTCCTCCTGGTACTCATCGATCTCCTCCACCTCCTCAATGTCCAGCTCGCGCTCGACGATCTCTTGGGGAAGGGATTCTGTGGCATCCATCGCAACATACTCGACAAGCATCTCACCGTCTGCATCCTCCATCTCTATGGAAAAGGCCGCCATGAGCTAGGCATGGGCGGCTGCGGTCTGGGCATGGGTGGCCTCGGTACCGACAAGGGTTGCCGAAGATGAACTGACGGTTGCTCGAACGCTCTGGGCGATTGCCAACTCTTCAGACGTGGGTTGCCCGACCGTTGTCAGAGAAGCTTCATCTGATTTGTGTGGTGACCGCCATGAGCTGGGTATGGGCGGCCTCGACATGGGCGTGGGCGGCCTCCATTAGGGCTAAGGCGGCCGCCATGGAATGGACAGCTGTTGTGCAGCTCTCGCCATTTGCTATCCCGAGTCATAGATGTTGCTGCCGCCATCTAAGCTGCAGCAACTGCCTTTTTGGCTGCCGCAGCCACCAGGTCGCAGATTGCGGCCACGCTCATGCAGGTTGTGAGCGCGCTCATGGAGGCTTCGACTGTGCTCTAGCCGGAGTGGGCCGTCGAAGTTGCCCTCACGACACGGGTCCATGTCCCCATCTTTGACTGACGACGATTGAACAGTAAAATGATATTGGGAGTTAGTGTGCTTGAGGCTCCGGCTATGGACTATAGCCGATGAACCTTCTCGCGTAAGCCTTATATGACATGCTCCAAGATATTTTGTACTGCATCTCACACAGTTGGTGATAATAAAATGTCTGTGATATACTTGATTTTTCGTTTTGCTTTGAAAAACAGAATGGGGTCACAGCGGCAAAGGGCGGTGTTTGAATTGCTAGAAATTTTATCTGTAGTGAACATGCAACTATAGGAGTGTTGTGATTTTTTTTGGAATTATTCAGGGTTCGTTTGGACATTTTTATACATTAACTGAATTTTGTAGACATTTAAGGTGCATAATTCAAATTTGAACTACAGGCACATGCTTCGGTGCACCAAAATGGGTTGTAAAATCATATATGTTTCCATGGGTGCGTGCTTAGGTCTCATGCAAGAAATGGTAATGAATTTCAAACACCTCGGCAACGTGGCTTGACCGCAAACATTGAGATAGTTGGTTTTGAAATTCTAGTAAATCCAAAACTTGTTTGAAATTCATGAAACTTGGCATGCTATCATAATATGGCACCAACATGGCGTGGTAAATTTTTTGTCCCATTTGGAACTGGTTTTGGTATAAGCTTCTCACAAACCAGAGGTTCTCATAAGAAACCTCGTGGTTCCAGTAGGGAACTTGTCACCTTTGTGGACAAAATGACATTCGTTGCCTCTTCTCGCCTTGAATTTTTTTCTAGAGGCAACATAGACCAATAGGAGTGTCTTGTTGAATTTTGGAATAATTTAGGGTTCGTTTGGACATTTTTCTACATTAACTGAGTTTTCTAGGCATTTTATGTGCATAATTCAAATTTGAACAACATGCACATGCTCCAGTGCACCAAAATGGGTTGAAAAATCATTTGTGTGTCCTTGTGTGCATGCTTAGGTCCCATGCAAGAAATGAGAATGAATTTCAAACACCTCGGGTTTGGCTCAGCCGCAAACATTGATAAACTTGGTTTTTAAATTCCTGTAAATCCAAAACTCGTCTGAAATTCGTGAAACTTGGCATGGTATCATGAAATGGCACCAACATGCTGTGGTAAATATTTTGTCCCATTTGGGGCAGGTTTTGGTATAAGCTTCACACAAACCAGAGCTTCTCACAGCAAGCCTCGTAGTTTCGGTAGGGAACGTGTCACCTTTGTGGACGAAACGACATTCGCTACATCTTCTCGCCTTGATTTTTTTTCTAGAGGCAACATAGACCAATAGGAGTGTCATGTTAAATTTTGGAATTATTCAGGGTTAGTTTGGACATTTTTATACATTAACTGAGTTTTCTAGGCATTTTATGTCCATAATTCAAATTTGAACTACATGGACATGCTCCAGTGCACCAAAATGGGCTTAAAAAATCATATATGTTTCCTTGTGTGCATGTTTAGGTCCCATGCAAGAAATGAGAATGAATTTCAAACACCTCGGCTTCGGCTTGGCCGCAAACATTGAGAAACTTCTTTTTTAAATTCCTATAAATCCAAAACTCATGCAAAATTCATGAATCTTGTCATGGTATCATGAAATGGCACCAACATGTTGTGGTATTTTTTTTGTCCCATTTGGGCCAGCTTTCGGTATAATCTTCACACAAACCAGAGCTTCTCGCAAGAAGCCTCGTGGTTCCGGCATGGAACATGTCACCTTTGTGGACAAAACAACATTCATTGCCTCTTCTCGCCTTGAATTTTTTTCTAGAGGCAACATTGACCAATAGGAGTGTCGTGTTAAATTTTGGCCTTTGAACATGTTTATACATTAACTCAGTTTTCTAGTAATTTTATGTGCATAATTTAAGTTTAAACTACAGGCACCTGCTCCTGTACACCAAAATGGCTTAAAAATCATATATGCGTGCTTGTTTTCATGTTTAGGTCCCATGCAAGAAATATGAATGAATTTCAAACACCTCGGCTTTGTTGCTCGGCCGCAAACATTGAGAAACATGGTATTAAATTCATGTAAATCCAAAACTCGTCTGAAATTCATGAAACTTGGCATGGTATCACTAAATGGCACCAACATGCTATGGTAATTTCTTTGTCTCATTTTGGGGTATGTTTTGGTATAAGGTTCACACAAGCGAGAGCTTCTCGCAAAAAGCCTCGTGGTTCCGGTAGGGAACGTGTCACCTTTGTGGATGAAATGACATTCATTGCCTCTTCTCGCTTTGAATTTTTTTCTAGAGACAACATAGACCAATAGGAGTGTCAAGTTAAATTTTGGAATTATTCAGGGGTCATTTGGACATTTTTATACATTAACTGAGTTTTCTAGGCATTTTATGTGCATAATTCAAATTTGAACTATGGGCACATGCGCCAGTGCACCAAAATGGGTAAAAAAAATCATATATGTGTACTTGTGTGCATGCTTAGGTCCCATGCAAGAAATGGGAATGAATTTCAAACACCTCAGCTTTGTGGCTCGGCCGCAAACATTGATAAACTTGGTTTTTAAATTCATCCAAAACTCGTCTAGAATTTATGAAACTTGGCATGCTATAATGAAATGGCATCAACATGCTGTGGTAATTTTTTTTGTCTCATTTGGGGAAGGTTTTGGTATAAGGTTCACACAAACCAGAGCTTCTCAAAACAAGCCTTGTAGTTCCGATAGGGAACGTGTCACCTTTGTGGACAAAACGACATTCGTTGTCTCTTCTCGCCTTGATTTTTTTTCTAGAGGCAACATAGACAAATAGGTGTGCCGTGTTAAATTTTGGAATTATTCAGGGTTTGCTTGGACATTTTATACATTAACTGAGTTTTCTAGGCATTTTATGTCCATAATTCAAATTTATAGCACATGCACATGCTCCAGTGCACCAAAATGGGTTAAAAAATCATATGTGTGTCCTTGTGTGCATGTTTAGGTCCCATGCAAGAAATGAGAATGAATTTCAAACACCTCGGCTTCGTGGCTCGGCCGAAAACATTGACAAACATGGTTTTTAAATTGCTGTAAATTCAAAACTTGTCCAAAATTCATGAAACCTGGCGTGGTATCATGAAATGGCACCAACATGCAGTGGTAATTTTTTTGCCCATTTGGGGCAGGTTTTGGTATAAGCTTTGAAGGAAATATGCCCTAGAGGCAATAATAAAGTTGTTATTTTATATTTCCATATTCATGATAAAGGTTTATTATTCATGCTAGAATTGTATTGATCGGAAACTTAAATACATGTGTGAATACATAAACAAATAGCGTGTCCCTAGTATGCCTCTACTAGACTAGCTCATTGATCAAAGATGGTTAAGGTTTCCTAACCATAGACATGTGTTGTCATTTGATAACGGGATCACATCATTAGGAGAATGATGTGATGGACAAGACCCACCCGTTAGCTTAGCATAATGATCGTTCAGTTTATTGCTATTGCTTTCTTCATGTCAAATACATATTCCTTCGACTATGAGATTATGCAACTCCCGGATACCGGAGGAGTACATTGTGTGCTATCAAATGTCACAACGTAACTGGGTGATCACAAAGATGCTCTATAGGTATCTCCGAAGGTGTTTGTTGAGTTGGCATAGATCAAGATTAGGATTTGTCACTTCAAGTTTCAGAGAGGTATCTTTGGGCCCTCTCGGTAATACACACCATAAGCTTGCAAGCAAATGACTAAGGAGTTAGTCATGAGATGATGTATTACGGAACGAGTAAAGAGACTTGCCGGTAACGAGATTGAACTAGGTATGAAGATACCGACGATCGAATCTCGGGCAAGTAACATACCGATGGACAAAGGGAATTACGTATGTTGTCATAACGGTTCGACCGATAAAGATCTTCGTAGAATATGTAGGAGCCAATATGGGCATCCAAGTTCCTCTATTGGTTATTGACCGGAGAAGTGTCTCGGTCATGTCTACATAGTTCTCGAACCCGTAGGGTCCGCACGCTTAACGTTCGATGACGATATAGTATTATATGAGTTATGTGATTTGGTGACCGAATGTTGTTCGGAGTCCCGGATGAGATCACGGACATGACGAGGAATCTAGAAATGGTCAAGAGGTAAAGATTGATATATAGGACGATGGTATTCGGACACCGGAAGTGTTTCGGGGGTCACCGGGTACTTAACGGGTCACCGAAAGGGGTTCCGAGCACCCCCGGCAAAAGATATGGGCCTTATGGGTCAAGAGGGGAAACACAGCAGCCACAAGGGGCTGGTGGGCCGGCAGGCCTAGGAGGAGAAGGAAAGAGGGGAAGCGAAAGGAAAGAGTGGAATAGGATTCCCTCTTCCTTCCCTTTCCCCCCCTCTTTCCTTCCCCCTCGGATAAATATGGCAGGGGGGCGCCACTTGGGAGGATCCCAAGTAGGATTCGGCCTACTTGGGGCGCCTCCTGGCAGCCTCGCCTCTTCCTCCCACCTATATATATGAGGACGGGGGGGGGGGGGGCTAGCACACCCCAGACAATTGCCTAGCCGTGTGCGGCGCCCCCCTCCACCGTTTACACCCCCGGTCATATTTTTGCTTAGGCGAAGCCCTGCGGAGATCACTTCACCATCACCGTCACCACACCGTCGTGTTGACGGAACTCATCTACTACCTCGACGTCTTGCTGGATCAAGAAGGCGAGGGACGTCACCGAGCTGAACGTGTGCAGAACGCGGAGGTGCCGTGCGTTCGGTACTTGATCGGTTGAAGCGTGAAGAAGTTCGACTACATCAACCGCGTTGTGAAACGCTTCCGCTTACGGTCTACGAGGGTACGTAGACACACTCTCCCCCTTGTTGCTATGCATCTCCATGGATAGATCATTGCGTGTGTGTAGAAATTTTTTTGTTTTCCATGCAACGTTTCCCAACAGTGGCATCATGAGCCAGGTCTATGCGTTGATGATATGCACGAGTAGAACACAAAGAAGTTGTGGGCGGTGATGTTCATACTGCTTACCACCAACGTATTATTTTGATTCGGCAGCATTGTGGGATGAAGCGGCCCGGACCAACCTTACATGTCCACGTACATGAGACCGGTTCCACCGACTGACATGCAACTAGTTTTGCATAAAGGTGGCTGGCGGGTGTCTGTTTCTCCTACTTTAGTTGAATCGAATTATCTATGGCCGGTCCTTGAAGAAGGTTAAAACAGCAAACTTGATAATTCACCGTTGTGGTTTTTGTCGTAGGTAAGAACGGTTCTTGCTGGAAACCCGTAGCAGCCACGTAAAAATTGCAACAACAAAATAGAGGACGTCTAACTTGTTTTTGCAGGGTATGTTGTGATGTGATATGGTCAAGACATGATGTGATATACGTTATTGTATGAGATGATCATGTTTTGTAAGATATCTGGCAAATGGCAGGAGCCTTATGGTTGTCTCTTTATTGTATGAAATGCATACGCCATGTAATTGCTTTACTTTATCACTATGCGTTAGCGATAGTTGTAGAATCAATAGTTGGCGAGACGACCACGATGTAACGATGGAGATCAAGGTGTCGAGCCGGTGACGATGGAGATCATGACGATGCTTTGAAGATGGAGATCAAAAGCATGAGATGCTGATGGCCATATCATGTCACATATTTTGATTGCATGTGATATTTATGTTTTATGCATCTTATTTTGCTTAGTACGGCGGTAGCATTATAAGATGATCCCTTCACTTAATTTCAAGGTAAAAGTGTTCTCCCTGAGTATGCACCGTTGCTATAGTTCGTCGTGTTGAGACACCACGTGATGATCGGGTGTGATAAACTCTACGTTCACATACAATGGGTGCAAGACAGTTTTGCACATGCGGAATAGTTGGGTTAAACTTGACGAGCCTAGCATGTACAGACATGGCCTCGGTGTCGGTGTACTAAGTATTGGGCCATTAGTACACCGTACTTTTGCACGGGTAGTTGTAGCCATACTCGCGGCCAGGCTTGTCGGGGAACAGTTCGAGGTTAATTCAAGTTATCGAAGAAACACCCAAGTCAAGGATCTGAGGATCAACAGATAAGAAGAGCTGAAGACTGAAAGCCAGCCTCCCCGGCAAGATCTTGCCGGGGTGGCCTGCGAAGCCCGGCAAGATTCGGCGCCCGGCAAGATTCTGCCACTGTGCCCCGCTTCGGCACAGCAACAAGCCTGACATTCTGGGTCCTTCTCTGGATGCGTGGCAACGCGCCAGTGGAGGAGAGCTTAAGCGGTGCTGATGGGATGGCCCCTTTTTCCATCCCCAAGAAAGTGAGGACACCTAAACGGACACCTCATGGTGCATTAAATGCATTCATCATAATCCGTCAGTGGTTAGGTATGATGACCCTGTAGCTACTTTACACCTCAATGTATTTACATTTTGCCACTGTGGTGACCCCTTTGAGCGTATAAAAGGAGGCCCAAGGCAACTCCTACAGGGGAAGAGGATCTTCTGGCCCATTCTACATGCGTAGCTGCTCTTTGAACGTACTGTTCATTGCAAGCGCTCCTGGAGCCTGGGCTCAAGAACACTCATAATAAAACAAAGGCAGGAGTAGGGTTTTACGCTGATTAGCGGCCCGAACCTGGGTAAAATCGCCTCGCGTCGATCGTTGGTTCTGCTCTTTGTGCATATCTCTCTCCCTGCCGAACTGTAAAGGGGTCCTTTAGGATCCCATAGGTGTCGTACGCCGACATCTTTGGCGCGCCAGGTAGGGGGATCGAGGTTGTGCGAACCTGATCCAGTGATCGGCGCCTTAGTTTCTTCATCATCTTCATCATCATGCCACCCAAGAAGAAGAGTGCCGCAACGGCGCAACCATCCACGTCCGTTTTGCCTGTGCCCTCGCGTACGAGTGATGGCGCGGATGCAGAAGGAAGAGGTCTAGAGCCTCCACGACGTTCCGGTGATCCAAGCCAGGCGAGCGGCGTCGTTCGCAGTGGCAGCAGCAACCCGCACGCCGCTGGATCCAGAGATGGAGCTGTGCTGCCTACGGGCGGTGCAACGAACTCCAGAGATCGAAGGACGCCTTCTAGGGCTCCCGTGCCAGCGCAAGCGTCACGGCCTTCCCAGGTCGCGTACGATGAGCAACGTCATGGTGCTGGTGGTTCAGGGCGTCCCCATGAAAAGACTTCTGCGCATCGATCCCAAGGTGCGCAGGCCCAGCATGCACGCCAAACTGCTGGCAGAAGTGGTGCGCGGTCGCGTGATCATGACGGTGCTCCTTCTAACATTGTTAGGAGTCAGAGCACCTCACGTACCTCACACCTGTCGCCGCCGCCTACACCAGCGAAAGCTTTGGCACGTGCGCAGCTGCTCCTCGATTTCCCTCCTGCTCCGGAGAAGATGGAGGAGTGGCGAGCTACTATCCAGAGCCTCATTGGCTTCGCCAACAAAGATGGGCCGCAGGAGGTAGGGCCCTCGCAACGGCAGTCCATCGATCCGGCGTGGGCCGATGTGGAGAAATTCGGAGGTGGTGCGACCATGGTGCACTCCCCTCCATGACACCAGCAGCGGTCGACAACCCGGCGGACTGATGGCCGTGATGATGATTCCACGGCGTCGTCCGATCCACGAATGCGCCGCGACCAGCGTCAAGTTCTCCAGGAACGAAGCAAAGAGGACGCTCGAACTACCATCGAGCGGCGACGGGAAGCGCGCTATCAATCTGATAAGCGCGTAGGGCCCGCTGTCGATGAGCCTGCGCTAGGGGACGCAAGCGACTTGCCTTACGAGGTAGGTACTCCAGCGTTTACCCATGAGCTGCGGCAAGTCTAGTGGCCCAATTCCCGAACCTTCAAGCCAGAGGTCCCGGAGAAATATGACGGCAAGACTCACCCCTCGGAGTTCTTGAGCATCTACACCATTGCGGTGCAGGCTGCCGGGGGCCGAGACGACAAGATACTTGCCAACTACTTCCCGTTGGTGCTCAAACCCAACGTCAGGTCGTGGTTGATGCATCTGCCAGAGAATTCTATTTCTTCTTGGTCAGATTTGTGCCATCAGTTTGTTGGCGCGTTTGTTGGAGGCCACCAAGCTCCTGGCCAAGAGAGTGATTTGCATATCATCCCTCAGAAGGATGGCGAATCCCTGCGCAAGTTTATCCAGAGATTTAGCCGGGTGCAGTACAATATTCCTGACGTTCACCCTGCCGCTGTCGTTAGCGCGTTTCATCAGAACGTGCGTAACCGCAAAATGCGTGAAGAGCTGGCGATGAACAAAGTCAGGAGTATTGCCGAGCTTTACGCTTTGGCCGACAAGTGCGCTCGGGCTCAAGAAGGGAGGAAACTCCCTGGTGAGGCTGTTGGTGCAGGGGGCGAATCAGAAGATGAAGACGCTGCAACCCCGCCAAGGAAAGGCCGGCGGCGGAACAAGAAGCGCAGAGGCAAGGCCGTGCTTGCTGTCGAGGAATCCGGCAACCCCGGCACCGCCAAGAAGGCCAAGGTTAACGACCCCGGCAAGGAACTTGCCGGGTGCGCCTCCTGCCAGGCCTTGGCGGCTGCCGACAAGTTGGAAAGCTCCGGCAAGCAGTATTGCAAGATCGATCGCACCAAGGGCCACGATCTCCAAAACTGCCGGCAAGTTGAGCAGCTTGTCGAGAAGCAGAGAGCTGAGTATGAAAGGCGAGACAAGGAGAAGGCCCAAGACGGTGCTGAGGGGTCCGGCAAGAAGCGCGGTGGCCGAGGGGGTCGCCGCGGCAAGGCCAAGCAACAGAGGGAGAGGCCCGCTCGAGGCCATGACAAAGAAGAGGGTGATGATGATGATGGAGAAGATGATGAGTCCAGTGAGCAAGAATTTTAGAAAGCTACAGAGGCCATGTGTATCGACGGAGGCGCCTCGTTGCATTCTTCCCACCGTCGACTTAAATAGTGGGTGCGAGAAGTTAATGCAACGGAGCCATCGTTCGATGCATGTAAGCCCCTGAAGTGGTCCAACACGCCTATCATTTTTTACGCCAAGGATCACCCTAATCGTACAACCGCGGTCGGGTGCTTGCCATTGTTGGTCTCACCGACAATCTGCAACCTCAAGGTGACGAAAATGCTAGTTGACGGTGGGGCCGGACTGAACCTAATCTCGCCGGACGTGCTCAAGAGGCTCCAAATTCTTGATGAAGATCTCGAGGAAACGGGCACGTTTCAAGGGGTCAATCTAGGAAGGACCCAGCCAAAAGGCAAGATTACGCTACCGGTGACATTTGGTAGCGAGCTCAACTACAGGACAGAGAAGGTGGTGTTTGATGTCACCAAGATTCCTATGTCATACAATGGGATCCTTGGCCGCCCCGCGCTGGCTAAGTTTATGGCGGCATCACACTACGCGTATAATGTGTTGAAGATGCCCGGGCCATTGAGTGTCATCACTATCCACTCCGACAAAAAGGATGCGCTCATCTGTGCCGACCAACTCTACCGGGAAGCAGTTGCAGCACCTGCCGTCAAGGCATCTGCTCCTGCCGCTGAACTCCCGGGGGGAAGAAGAAGACCGGCAAGAATCTTGGCGCGAACTCTGGCAAGCGCACCTCCTCGGAGTGCTGCACTTCCGTTGAGGACGCACCAGAGAGTTCCACCGGCAAGAACAAGAAATCCAAGGCTGCTCCACCAGAGACCAAGAAGGTGCCCGTCAGGGAGGACGGAACAGGAGGAACTTTCACCATAAGTTCCACCCTAGATGACAAATAGGAAAGCGCGCTCATTGCCTTCTTGCGGGCGAATGCTGACGTGTTTGCATGGCAACCGTCTGACATCCCCGGTGTTCCCAGGGAGGTAATTGAGCACCACCTTGATGTCTGTCCTCACGCGCGGCCCGTCAAGCAGAGGGTCAGGAAGCAAGCCTTGGAGCGGCAAGAATTCATTGCCGAAGAAATCAGGAAGCTAGAAGCGGCAGGATTGGTCAGAGGAGTGCTTCACCCAACCTGGTTGGCCAATCCGGTTGTAGTGCGCAGGGCGAATGGGAAATGGAGGCTATGTATTGATTATACAGATATCAATAAAGCCTGTCCAAAAGATCCCTTTCCCTTGCCGCGCATCGACCAGATTGTGGACTCCACTGCTGGTTGTGACCTACTGTCGTTCCTTGATGCCTATTCAGGGTATCATCCGATCTTCATGGCAAAAGAAGATGAAGAAAAGACCGCATTTATCACCCCATGTGGTACATATTGTTTTATACGAATGCCTTTCGGGTTGAAAAGTGCTGGTTCTACATTTGCGAAAGCGGTCCAAATTGGTTTTGAGCCCCAGCTCCATAGAAATATGGAGGCATACATGGATGACATAGTGGTCAAAACCAAGGACAAAGCGACGCTCATACAAGATCTAGAAGAAACATTTGCAAATCTGCGCAAGATCAACTTAAAGCTCAATCCTGAGAAGTGCGTGTTTGGTGTTCCTTCCGGCAAGCTTCTCGGATTCTTTGTATCTCAACGAGGGATCGAAGCGAACCCCGACAAGATCAAAGCTATTGAGCAGATTGAAGCGCCAAGACGCGTCAAGGATGTACGTCGTCTTGCCGGCTGTGTTGCTGCCCTAAGCAGGTTTATTTCCAAATCTGTTGAGCGCGCCCTGCCCTTTTTCAAAATTTTGAAGAAGGCGGGCCCAATGAAATGGACTCCGGAAGCGGAGGCTGCGCTGCAAGATTTGAAGAAATACCTTTCTTCTCCGCCGACACTAGTCGCGCCTAAACCACAAGAGCCGTTGCTGCTGTATCTGGCAGTGACAAATCAAGTGGTTAGTGCTGCGTTAGTGGTGCAGAGAGAAGCTGATGAGGAGGCAACATCAGCGGTAGGACCGCCAAGCGACGCGGCAGGATCTTCCCCGGCAAGGGTTGATCCCGACAAGACAGGATCTGCGCAGTCAGAAGAACCAGTGCAAAAGAAAAAGGTGGTGCAACGCCCAGTTTATTTTGTTAGCTCTCTTTTGCAAGGAGCTAGGTCAAGATATTCTGGCGTGCAGAAGTTGCTCTTCGGCCTCCTTATGTCCTCGAGGAAGCCGTGCCATTATTTTCAAGCACATGAAATTACCGTCGTCACTCGCTTTCCGTTGCAACGGATTTTGCGAAATCCAGAAGCAACCGGCAGGATTGTGGAGTGGGCGTTGGAGTTGTCGAGCTTTGGTCTCAAGTTTGAAAGCACTTCGACAATTCAGAGCAGGGCCTTGGCAGAGTTCATTGCGGAATGGACCCCAATGCCAGACGAAGAGGTTCGAGAAACGACTCTCCCCGGCAAGGAAATTGATCAGGAATGGGTTATGTACTTTGACGGGGCTTTTTTGCTGCAAGGTGCCGGTGCTAGCGTGCTGCTTGTCACACCCACCGAAGAGCAACTCAAGTATGTAATCCAGATGCATTTTCCCTGGGAGAGTTCGACAAACAACACTGCGGAGTACGAGGGCCTGCTTGCCGGTCTCAGTATCGCGGCAGACCTTGGTATCAAGAAGCTCGTCATCAGAGGCGATTCGTAGCTTGTTGTCAGGCAAGTTAACAAGAATTATCAGAGTCCATTGATGCAAGCTTACGTGGATGTTGTGAGAAAAATGGAAGAGTGCTTTGACGGTCTGCAAATGAAGCACATTCCTCGTGCCGAAAACAGTATTACTGACGACCTGTCAAAGCGCGCTGCCCTCAAGTTGCCTGTGGAACCAGGAACTTTTGTGCTCCATTTGACTCAACCATCTGTGGTGCCATCAATGCAGCAAGAAAAGAGAAGAAAGTTGAATTCTGGACAGTACCTTTCGGCAGAGCTCCCTGGAGCCGCCGGCAAGGAACTTGCCGGGATCAGCGACAAGCCTGCCGGGGAACGACAGGCTCCGGCGAAACCTCACGCTTTCGCTGTCGAGACAAATGTTCCCCTGGCGGAAGAGATGCCTTTAGTCCTAGCTGTCGAGCCCCAGTCTCCAGCATGGGCACAACACATTGTCCATTTCCTTCAGACAGGAGAACTCCCTGAGGAACAAGAAGAGGCGGAAAAAGTAGCCCGTCGGTCTGTTATGTACAAGTTCGTCGATGATGTCCTTTACAGAAAGAGACCAAACGGTGTGAAATTGAAGTGTATTCCTCGGGAGGATGGACTGGAGCTGTTGGCAGAGATACATGGAGGCATATGTGGCTCTCACATAGGATCAAGAGCACTTGGCGGGAAAGCATTCCGGCAAGGTTTCTTTTGGCCCACCGCTCTCCAGGATGCAACTACACTAGTAACCAAGTGTGAAGCATGCCAGTTTCATTCGAAGAAATCACATCAGCCAGCTCAAGCTCTTTAGATGATCCCTCTCTCCTGGCCATTTTCGGTTTGGGGGCTCGACATACTAGGCCCCTTCCCCCATGCTACCGGGGGCTTTGAGTACTTGTACGTTGTGATCGATAAGTTCACAAAGTGGCCGGAGGTGGAAGCAGTGAGGAAGGTGACAGCACAATTAGCCGTCAAGTTCTTTAAAGGGATAGTTTGCCATTTCGGTGTGCTCAACAGGATTATCACCGAGAACGGCATGCAATTCACAAGTCGCATCTTCATGCAGTACGTCCAAGACCTTGGCGGCAAAATTTGCTTTGCCTCTGTTGCTCACCCGAGAAGCAACGGCCAAGCGGAGAGGGCTAATGCTGAAGTGCTGCGCGGTCTCAGGACCAGAACTTTTGACAGGCTGAGAAAGTGCGGAAGACGCTGGATTGATGAGTTGCCGGCGGTTCTTTGGTCAATAAGAACGACACCAAATCGAGCCACCGGCCAGACACCCTTAGCTCTGGTCTACGGAGCGGAAGCAGTTCTCCCCATGAAACTCATATACGGATCACCTCGAGTGCTCGCTTATGATGAGCTTGAGCAAGAGCAACTGCGGCAAGATGACGCTGTGCTCCTTGAGGAGAATCGTCTTCAGGCTGCTGTGCGAGCTGCACGCTACCAGCAAGCTTTGCGCCGCTACCATAGCCGCAAAGTTCATGCCCGAAGCCTTGAGGAAGGCGACCTTGTTCTTCAACGGATTCAGTCCGCCAAGAATTCAAACAAGTTGACGCAAAGTGGGAAGGCCCTTATCGGGTAGTATGAGTCACCAGGCCCGGCGCTGTCCGCCTAGAGACCGAAGATGGCGTTCTAGTGAGCAACTCCTGGAATATCGAACATCTTCGCAAGTTCTACCCATAAGGCGCGGTTGCCGAGAGCCCCCGACAACCACCTTTTTGTACAAGTCTTGTCGGCAAGGCATGTAATCCTTTGTACAAAGCCAGGCGCAGACCCTGAGCCTAGATGAATAAGTTTAAGTGTTGTGCATTTCCTTATCGATTTCCATGTTCATATATATATGCATGTTTGTCTAAGATGTTGTATGACACTTGTTCCCGGTAAGTTTTAACGAACCGCCAAGGATCCATATCTTTATTTTCTCTTCTTTCTTTTTCTCAAAAGACAGAAGGATTCCTCGCGTGCACATTTGCCGCGGGGGGGGGGGGGGAGGAAGATATGGGTACCAGTTGGCGACGTTCAGAATTGGCACCTTACCGGAGGAAGAACAGCGACAGAAAGCTAAGTTCTAAAACTTAAAGCAAGATTCTTTTATTACAAAGTTATTTTCCTTAGATGATTTCGACTTTTGTATAAAAAACCTGCACGCGAAGGAACCATTGTCGTAATCGGTTGCGCCCTTATTTTGTTTCGAGTCCGCTCAACAATTTAAGTGGCTGCACTGAGAACGCCAAGGTGCTTTGCCGGCCGCTGCACCTCCAGCAGGCTGCTGAAGTCCCGCACCCAGCGCTCGTGGCAGGTTGCGCGCCGGCAAGTTTTCAGTAAGCGTAGGGTGTGCTCCGTACATAAAGAAATCAGACAAGGGAAATGACATGCATATACTCAAACATACGCAACTTATAAATCATCGCAGTTCTAACATAAGACTTGATTGTCTTTTGGCATGGAATGGTGGCAACAAGGAAAAATGAGGCGGCTAGTCCCTGCGTCGGCCCTCGATCCTCTTGATTGAATCTACCTTCTCGAGGATGGGCGCGACAAGCTCCTCAAGTGCCCTGAGATCTACATCCTTCGGCAAGTGGTCGAGCACGTTGGTGAGATCAACGCCAGGGTTATTATACACCACCTTGACGAGTACCTTGCGGAGGACGGCCCGGCAAAGTTTACAGGATTCGTTGGCCAGTTGGGTCGCTCGATTAGACTGTAGCAGCTTCAAAGCATCAATGATGCTTTCGAAGAACATGGTCAACCTGGCGCTCGAAGATATCCTTTCTTCGGAGGAATACCTGAAGTTTTGCAGGCCGTCCTGGCCCATGGTTGACAACTGTGCAGTAAGCCTCTCCGCGGCATCGACAAGGCGATCAGTCCAGATTTTCACCCCCTTTTCATAGTCAATTTGGGCAGCGGCAGCGCTCTTAAGCAAGTTCCTCTCTTCCTGAAGATCTTTGCTTAGGGCCTTCTCGCGGGCCCTGCCATCCTTGAGGGACTTCTCCAGTGTGGTCAGCTTTATCTTCAGATCAGCAATGGCGTCGTTGGCTGAAGTGAGCTGTTTGGTCTTGTCGGACATGGCAACTTGCATCTCCGCCAGGCTGTGAAGAGTTTTCTCCCTGTCCCCTTTGAGCGTCGAGAGCTCCTTGCCGTGTTCTTCAAGATCCATTTCCAGCTTCTTCACTTTGTCGCTCAGCTCCTTCTTGGTGGCCTCTGCAGCCTCGGCAGCATCGACGGCCTCCTTGAGCTTGCCGGCATGATCTACAGTTAGAGCTTCGAGCGCCTCCTTGTGCTTTTGCTCCAGCTCCTGGATCCACTGCGCGACAAGTTTATCGATCTCCTCATCTTTGCCGCGAAGCTTGGCGGTGAGCGCCTGCTCACGCGCGACAAGATCTTCCTCATGAGCGTCAAGCGCAATGTGATGCTCCGTCAGGAGAGCATCTTCAATGGCAGTTCTTTGTGCAGCTTCCTCTTGTGCTTTCTCCGGGTCAGATTGTTTCAAGAGGAGCTCCGTCCAGTTTTGGCTCACTTGTTCCCGGCCAGCAGTCAACTCTTGAAGGGCCTCGACGTACCAGATTTGCATCTGCTCGATGCGCTTCTGAAAATCTGCTTTGGCCGCTTCAACAACTGCCATTCTGGAATCTGCTTTCTCTTTCTGAGCATGGTGGAGTGCTTGGAGCTTGCGGAAATTTTCACCCATAGCCTGGAGGAGCTGATCCTCTTCAAATTTGCCACTGCTGGCGCTTGGGTCACCAACAACTTCAAGCCCGGCAGCGGCGATGATTTCTTCATCAAAGGTTTCCCCTTCAGTCGATGTTTCAATATTTGCCGTGCCTGGCAAGTTGATGAATAAGTTGTCGCCGACCTTGAGATATTTGCTTGATGAGGGAGCTTCGGATGTCGATGGTTGGTCCTCGACGTTCGTCTCGCCGGTGGCTGGGGGCTCTGTGGCCGATGTAGCGCCTGGCGCTCCTGCGGCAGGAATGCCGTCAGTGTGGTCATCAATCTCCTCGCCGGCCCTCTCGGCAGGATCCTTGCGGTTTCTTCGGCAACAATTTCACCGGCCTTGACAGTGGTATCTTTGGCGGCCTCACTAGCGGCGATCTTGTCAGCTTCAGCGGCGGCGTCTCTGGCGGTCTCCTCGATGACAACGTCGACGTCCATGTGTTCCATCACAGGGAATTCTGGAGGACGAAGGAAGGAAACAAAATAAGATCAAGGCTGAAGTTTGAGAAGACAAAAAGAAAGAAAGATAAAGAAAAGGATAACAGGCGCTCTAAGGCAAACGGTTACCTGCGTCGAGTTGTTGAGAGGTGGCCTTGCCCCTCCCGGCAATGTTGGTTGCCGGGGAAATGTTACCGGTATCCATGCGTACCGGCTCCTCCTCAACCAAGATAGGCTCGTCGGTGGTAGCTCTTGCCGGGGATGCACCTGTGGGCGGCGCGGTAGACGAAGGCGGCACGACAGGGGCGTTTTCCACCTCTCCCTGTTGCTGTTCTTCTCCTGCAAGCCCAAAGATATCAGCGGCAAGGGTAAAAACCTCAGCGCCCGTCAGCGGAAAACGAGTAGAGAACTCACGCTGGGGGCTGCGTTGAGGGCTGAGCTCCGGACTGACGACGACAATTTTCGGCGTGCCCGTAGAGTCAGTCGAGGGCTCGTCGCCCGTGGAAGTTCTCAGCCTCTTCGCCGCCCTTTCCGCCAAGGTTTCTGCATCACTGCAGAGACAAGATAAAGCAAGGCTATGAGATTACTCCGAAACTTGGAAGATAAAGGCAATGACAGGAAAGTTACTCTTCCTCTTCTTGTTCTGGACTGAAGCCGGAGATGTCGAAATCGACCTCCGCTGCAGTGTCTGTGTGGGGAGGCGGAGGAGGGGTCCTGGGTCGCTTGGTTGTAGCAGGCACAGGGGGTTGGCGTGATTCTGCCACCTCAGCCTCCGGTGCGGTTGTGCGAGACGCCCCTGCCGCCTCAGCAGTTGCCGCAGGTGCGGGTCTCGCGCGTCGCGCAGGTTGCTATCGAACTCCTTGCCGCGACGCAGTCTTGCCGGCCACCTTCTTGCCGGGAGCCTCACTGCTCGAAGAGGGTTGGCTCGTCGGGATGCCTGAAGCAGCCTTTCGAAGGACGCGCTTGGTTTTCTTCGGAGCTGGGGGCTCCTCCTGCGGCTCTTCTTCGGCCACGTCCTCGTCGGACAAGCCCTCGGCGGCCGCGCTGCTCTGTTCCCCGGCAGCCTCAGCCTCCCCGGCAGGATTATTCTCCATCACAACCTCTGCGTCCCTGGTTTCCCATTCTGTGAAACCGACGCTGCCGGCCTCCGCGGCAAGATTCGCTTCCTCCACCCTAGAGGCAATATACGCCACTTCTTCGTCAGTGGTGGCGCGAATGAGGCCCGTCTCTTCCCGGACGGCCCTCTCCGACAAGTTGTCGAAGAACTTTTGTGCTTCCTCCTCAGTTGGCTCGGCCCAAGTCGCGTCAAGACCGTGGGCGTTGAACATTGGCATGAAGGCGATGATTGACCCCAGGGCGGAGTTGTTGCACAAAGGAACAATTCTTGCCGGCAATCGATGTTTGTCATCGCGCTGGAATAGCTTGTGGCGGAGAGCGCCGAGCTGCATGGTCGTCAGATTGTTGTTCAATCCAGGGCGCAGCCTCATGATGTTCGCTGTGTTCCGGTACTCCGAAGCTGGTCTTCCCCTGCTCTGTAGGGGGGCGATGCGGCGGCGGAGGAAATCGAAGCCGATCATCTCCATTGTAAGCCCGGCAGCTTTCAGGCGAAGGATCCTGGTGGTGGCGATTGTGAGCCTCTCGTCCTCCGCGGCGAGATCGCTCCAATCACTACCCTGGACCACCTTCTGCCATCGAGGTGAACAGAACGGATGGGGATCTGCATCCTTGATCCAGCACCACTCAGACCGCCATTCATCCCACTTCTCGCGGTAAACTCCATCTGGGTATATCTCCTTATTCCAAGCCCGTGGAATCCAGGCGATAGAACCGGAAAGGGCCTCCCCCTTTTGGATGCGAGGAATAAAGTAATGACGGAAGAGGGCGGTACTGGGAACTACTCTGGCAAAAATTTCGCAAAGATGAGCGAAGACAGACATGCACATTACGGCGTTCGGCGTGAAATCAAGAAGGTGGAAGCCGTATGTGTACATAATATCGTTGAAGAAATCGGAGAAAGGAGGACAGAGTCCGCAATAGAAATAAGCAACAAAGAAGTGATATCTGTCAGGACCGCTCTTGGAACAAGAACCTGGAATCACGCGAGTCGCGGGGTGAGCTTGTGTCTCCTTCGCCCACATGCACTGGTACCGGTTCTTCAAGGCCCTCGCATCGAGCGTCGGGGCGAAGACGACGAACTTCTGCCGCATCTTCACCAGCTCGCTCTCCGGGACATCGGCCTTCGTCTCCTTGCTTGCTAGCCTTGGGCGGCATGGCGATCGCGAAGGCGGAGGCTAAGGATAGAGCGGGTGCAGAAGCAAAGAGTGGATGAGGAGAAGTCTGGCTTTGAGCTCGAGAGGGGAAAGCAATGGCGGAGTCCGGATTGAGGAGAAGAGGGGGAGTAAATAGGCTGCACCTCTGCGGTTTCCCTTTTTATGGGGAAGGAGCAAGGCCGCCTCGTTTACTCCCCAATGTGAATACGCCTCTGCAGGCACGCTGCAGCTGCAGCCTTTCAGCACACGCTTCCCACGTCGCGCGTTTAGCGCGCGTAGTGGGGGGCACAGTAAGCGGGATATTTATGAGCAGTTAATCCCCTGCCACGTGTGCCCATGCACTGTTTGGGCCTAGCCCGGGGGCTCCTGTCGGTGTACTAAGTATTGGGCCATTAGTACCCCGTACTTGTGCACGGGTAGTTGTAGCCATACTCGCGGCCAGGCTTGTCGGGGAACAGTTCGAGGTTAATTCAAGTTATCGAAGAAACACCCAAGTCAAGGATATGAGGATCAACAGATAAGAAGAGCTGAAGACCGAAAGCCAGCCTCCCCGGCAAGATCTTGTCGGGGTGTCCTGCGAAGCCCGGCAAGATTTCGCGCCTGGCAAAATTCGGCGCCCGGCAAGATTCTGCCACTGTGCCACCGCTTCGGCACAGCAACAAGCCTGACATTCTGGGTCCTTCTCTGGATGCGTGGCAACGCGCCAGTGGAGGAGAGCTTAAGCGGTGCTGATGGGATGGCCCCTTTTTCCATCCCCAAGAAAGTGAGGACACCTAAACGGACACCTCACGGTGCATTAAATGCATCCGTCCTAATCCGTCAGTGGTTAGGTATGATGACCCTGTAGCTACTTTACACCTCAATGTATGTACATTTTGCCACTGTGGTGACCCCTTTGAGCGTATAAAAGGAGGCCCAAGGCAACTGCTACAGGGGAAGAGGATCTTCTGGCCCATTCTGCATGCGTAGCTGCTCTTTGAACGTACTGTTCATTGCAAGCGCTCCTAGAGCCTGGGCTCAAGAACACTCATAATAAAACAAGGCAAGAGTAGGGTTTTACGCTGATTAGCGGCCCGAACCTGGGTAAAATCGCCCCGCGTCGATCGTTGGTTCTGCTCTTTGTGCATATCTCTCTCCCTGCCGAACCGTAAAGGGGTCCTTTAGGATCCCATAGGTGTCGTACACCGACACTCGGAACACTGGAGATCGAAAGATCGAACATGAATCATATAGTAGATATGATCAACATAGAGATGTTCACCATTGATGACTACCCCATCTCACGTGATGATCGGACATGGGTTAGTTGATTTGGATCACGTATCACTTAGATAACTTGAGGGATGTTTATTTAAGTGGGAGTTCATTAGTAATTTGATTAATTGAACTTAATTTATCATGAACTTAGTCCTGATAGTATTTGCATATCTATGTTGTAGATCAATAGCTCGCGTATAGCTCCCCTGTTTTATTTTGATACGTTCCTAGAGAAAACTAAGTTGAAAGATGATAGTAGCAATGATGCAGACTGGGTCCATGATCTGAGGATTATCCTCATTACTGCACAGAAGAATTATGTCCTTGATGCACCGCTAGGTGACAGACCTATTGCAGGAGCAGATGCAGACGTTATGAACGTTTGGCAAACTCGATATGATGACTACTTAATAGTTTAGTGCGCCATGCTTTACGGCTTAGAACCAGGACTACAAAAACATTTTGAACGCCACGGAGCATATGAGATGTTCCAAGAGCTGAAATTGGTATTTCAGACTCATGCCCGCATCGAGAGGTATGAGACCTCTGACAAGTACTTTGCCTACAAGATGGAGGAGAATAGCTCAACCAGTGAGCATGTGCTCAGAATGTGTGGGTACTACAATCGCTTGAATCAAGAGGGAGTTAATCTTCCAGATAAGATAGTGATTGACAAAGTTCTCTAGTCACTATCACCAAGCTACTAGAACTTCATGATGAACTATAATATGCGAGGGATGATGAAAATGATTCCCGAGCTCTTCGTGATGCTGAAATCGGCGATGGTAGAAATCAAGAAAGAGCATCAAGTGTTGATGGTTAACAAAACCACTAGTTCCAAGAAAAAGGGCAAGGGAAAGAAAGGGAACTTCAAGATGAATGGCAAGCAAGTTGTTGCTCCCATGAAGAAACCCAAAGCTAGACCCAAGCCTAAAACTGAGTGCTTCTACTGCAAAGGAAATGGTCACTGGAAGCGGAACTGCCCCAAATACTTGGCGGATAAGAAGGATGGTAAAGTGAACAAAGGTATATTTGATATACATGTTATTGATGTGTACTTTACTAGTGTTCATAGTAGCCCTTGGGTATTTGATACCGGTTTAGTTGCTAAGATTAGTAACTCGAAACAGGAGTTGCAAAATGAACAGAGACTAGTTAATGGCGAGGTGATGATGTGTGTTGGAAGTGATTCCAAGATTGATAAGATCACCATCGCACACTCCCTCTACCTTCGGGATTAGTGTTGGACATAAATAAATGTTATTTGGTGTTTGCGTTGAGCATGAATATGATTGGATCATGTTTATTGCGATACGGTTATTCATTTAAGTCAGAGAATAATTTTGTTTACATGAATAAAACCTTCTATGGTCATACACCCAATGTAAATGGTTTATTGAATCTCGATCGTAGTGATACACATATTCATAATATTGATGCCAAAAGATGCAAAGTTGATAATGATAGTGCAACATACTTGTGGCACTGCCGTTTAGGTCGTATTGGTGTAAAGCGCATGAAGAAACTCCATGCGGATGGACTTTTGGAATCACTTGATTATGAATCATTTGATACTTGCGAACCATGCCTCATGGGCAAGATGACTAAAACCCCATTCTCCGGAACAATGGAGTGAGCCAATGACTTATTGGAAATAATACATACCGATGTATGCGGTCCAATGAGTGTTGAAGCACGCGGCGGGTATCGTTATTTTCTGACCTTCACAGATGATTTGAGTAGGTATGGGTATATCTACTTGATGAAACACAAGTCTGAAACATTTGAAAAGTTCAAAGAATTTCAGAGTGAAGTGGAGAATCATCGTAACAAGAAAATAAAGTTTCTACGATCTGATCATGGAGGCGAATATTTGAGTTACGAGTTTGGCCTTATTTAAAACAATGTGGAATAGTTTCACAACTCACGCCACCTGGAACACCACAGCGTAATTGTGTGTACGAACATCGTAACCATACTTTATTAGATATGGTGGGATCTATGATGTCTCTTACCGATTTACCACTATCATTTTGGGGTTATGCATTAGAGACAGCTGCATTCACGTTAAATAGGGCACCATCTAAATCCGTTGAGATGACACCGTATGAACTGTGGTTTTGCACGAAAACTAAGCTGTCATTTCTTAAAGTTTGGGTATGCGATGCTTATGTCAAAAGGCTTCAGCCAGATAAGCTCGAACCCAAATCGGAGAAGTACGTCTTCATATGATACCCTAAAGAAACTATTGGGTACACCTTCTACCACATATCCGAAGGCAAGGTCTTTATTACTAAGTTTGGGTCCTTTCTAGAGAAGGAGTTTCTCTCGAAAGAAGTGAGTGGGAGGAAAGTAGAACTTGATGAGGTAATTGTACCTTTTCTCGAATTGGAGAGTAGCACATCAGAGAAAACTATTCCCGTGATGCCTACACCAACCAGAGAGGAAGCTAATGATGATGATCATGAAACTTCAGATCAAGTTACTACAGAACCTCATAGGTCAACCAGAACACGATCCGCACCAGAGTGGTACGGGAATCCTGTACTAGAAGTCATGTTACAAGACCAAGGCGAACCTATGAACTATGAAGAAGCTATGATGAGCCCAGATTCTAACAGATGGCTTGAGGCCATGAAATCTAAGATAGGATCCATGTATGAGAACAAAGTGTGGACTTTGGTGGATTTGCCCGATGATCGGCAAGCCATAGAAAATAAATGGATCTTCAAGAAGAAGACTGACACTGATGGTAATGTTACTGTCTACAAAGCTCGACTTGTCGCAAAAGGTTTTCGACAAGTTCAAGGGGTTGACTACGATGAGACTTTCTCAACCGTAGCGATGCTTAAAGTCGGTCCGAATCATGTTAGCAATTGCCACATTTTATGAAATCTGGCAAATGAACGTCAAAACTACATTCCTTAATGGATTTCTTGAAGAAGAGTTGTATATGATGCAACCAGAAGGTTTTGTCGATCCTAAAGGTGCTAACAAAGTGTGCGAGCTCCAGTGATCCATCTATGGACTGGTGCAAGCATCTCAGAGTTGGAATATGCGCTTTGATGAGGTGATCAAAGCATATGGTTTTATACAGACTTACGGTGAAGCCTGTATTTACAAGAAAGTGAGTGGGAGCTCTGTAGCATTTCTGATATTATATGTGGATGACATATTATTGATTGGAAATGATATAGAATTTCTGGATAGCATAAAAGGTACTTGAATAAGAATTTTTCAATGAAAGACCTCGGTGAAGCTCCTTACATATAGGGCATCAAGATCTATAGAGATAGATCAAGACGCTTGATAAGACTTCCAATGAGTACATACCTTGACAAGATTTTGAAGGAGTTCAAAATGGATCAGCCAAAGAAGGAGTTCTAGCCTGTATTTTAAGGTGTGAAGTTGAGTAAGACTCAAAGCCCGACCACGGCAGAGGATAGAAAGAGAATGAAAGTCATTCCCTATGCCTCAACCATAGGTTCTATAAAGTATGCCATGCTGTGTAACAGACCTGTTGTGTGCCATGCCATGAGTTTGGCAAGGGGGTACAATGGTGATCCAGGAGTAGATCACTGGACAGCGGTCAAAATTATCCATAGTTACCTAAGAGGACTAAGGAAATGTTTCTCGGTTATGGAAGTGATAAAGAGTTCGTCGTAAAGGGTTACATCGATGCAAGCTTTAACACCGATTCGGATGACCCTGAGTCTCAATCTGGATACGTATTGAAAGTGGGAGCAATTAGCTAGAGTAGCTCCATGCAGAGCATTGTAGACATAGAAATTTGCAAAATACATACGGATCTGAATGTGGAAGACCCGTTGACTAAACTTCTCTCACAAGCAAAACATGATCACACCTTAGTGCTCTTTGGGTATAAATCACATGGCGATGTGAACTAGATTATTGACTATAGTAAACTCTTTGGGTGTTGGTCACATGGCGATGTGAACTATGGGTGTTAAATCACATGGTGATGTGAACTAGATTATTGACTCTAGTGCAAGTGGGAGCCTGAAGGAAATATTCCCTAGAGGCAATAATAAATTGTTATTTTATATTTCCTTATTCATGATAAAGGTTTATTATTCATGCTAGAATTGTATTGATCGGAAACTTAAATTCATGTGTGAATACATAAACAAATATTGTGTCCCTAGTATGCCTCTACTAGACTAGCTCGTTGATCAAAGATGGTTAAGGTTTCCTAACCATAGACATGTGTTGTCATTTGATAACGGGATCACATCATTAGGAGAATGATATGATGGACAAGACCCACCCGTTAGCTTAGCATAATGATCATTCAGTTTATTGCTATTGCTTTCTTCATGTCAAATACATATTCCTTCGACTATGAGATTATGCAACTCCCGGATACCGGAGGAGTACCTTGTGTGCTATCAAACATCACAACATAACTGGGTGATCATAAATATGCTCTACAAGTATCTCCGAAGGTGTTTGTTGAGTTGGCATAGATCAAGATTAGGATTTGTCACTCCGAGTTTCGAAGAGGTATCTCTGGGCCCTCTCGGTAATACACATCATAAGCTTGGAAGAAAATGACTAAGGAGTTAGTCATGAGATGATGTATTACGAAACGAGTAAAGAGACTTGCCGGTAACGAGATTGAACTAGGTATGAAGATACCGACGATCGAATCTCGGGCAAGTAACATACCGATGGATAAAGGGAATTACGTATGTTGTCATAATGGTTCGACCGATAAAGATCTTCGTAGAATATGTAGGAGCCAATATGGGCATCCAGATTCTGCTATTGGTTATTGACCGGTGAAGTGTCTCGGTCATGTCTACATAGTTCTCGAACCCGTAGGGTCCGCACGCTTAACGTTCGATAATGATATAGTATTATATGAGTTATGTGATTTGGTGACCGAATGTTGTTCGGAGTCCCGGATGAGATCACGAACATGATGAGGAGTCTTGAAATGGTCGAGAGGTAAAGATTGATATATAGGACGATGGTATTCGGACGCCGGAAGTGTTTCGGGGGTCACCGGGTACTTATCGGGTCACCGGAAGGGGTTCTGAGCACCCCCGGCAAAAGATATGGGCCTTATGGGCCAAGAGGGGAAACACACCAGTCACAAGGGGCTGGTACGCCCCCCATATGGGCCGGCCTAGGAGGATAAGGAAAGAGGGGAAGGGAAAGGAAATAGTGGAATAGGATTCCCCCTTCCTTCCCTCTCCCCCCCTCTTTCCTTCCCCCTCGGATAAATATGGCAGGGGGGCGCCACATGGGAGGACCCCAAGTAGGATTCGGCCTACTTGGGGCACCTCCTGGCAGCCTCCCCTCTCCCTCCCACCTATATATATGAGGACGGGGGGGGGGGGGGCTAGCACACCCCAGACAATTGCCTAGCCGTGTGCGGCGCCCCCCTCCACCGTTTAGACCCCCGGTCATATTTTCGTAGTGCTTAGGCGAAGCCCTGCGGAGATCACTTCACCATCACCGTCACCACACCGTCGTGCTGACGGAACTCATCTACTACCTCAACGTCTTGCTGGATCAAGAAGGCGAGGGACGTCACCGAGCTGAACATGTGCAGAACGCGGAGGTGTCGTGCGTTCGGTACTTGATTGGTTGAAGCGCGAAGAAGTTCGACTACATCAACCGCGTTGTGAAACACTTCCGCTTATGGTCTACGAGGGTACGTAGACACACTCTCCCCCTCGTTGCTATGCATCTCCATGGATAGATCATTGCGTGTGCGTAGAATTTTTTTTGTTTTCCATGCAACGTTTCCCAACAGTGGCATCATGAGCCAGGTCTATGCGTAGATGATATGCATGAGTAGAACACAAAGAAGTTGTGGGCGGTGATGTTCATACTGCTTACCACCAACTTCTTATTTTGATTCGGCAGCATTATGGGATGAAGCGGCCCGGACCAACCTTACATGTCCACGTACCTGAGACCAGTTCCACCGACTGACATGCAACTAGTTTTGCATAAAGGTGGCTGGCGGGTGTCTGTTTCTCCTACTTTAGTTGAAGCGAATTTGACTGCGGCTGGTCCTTGAAGAAGGTTAAAACAGCAAACTTGATAATTCACCGTTGTGGTTTTTGCTGTAGGTAAGAACGGTTCTCATTGGAAACCCGTAGCAGCCACGTAAAAATTGCAACAACAAAGTAGAGGACGTCTAACTTGTTTTTGCAGGGTATGTTGTGATGTGATATGGTCAATACATGATGTGATATACGTTATTGTATGAGATGATCATGTTTTGTAAGATATCTGGCAACTGGCAGGAGCCTTATGGTTGTCTCTTTATTGTATGAAATGCATACGTCATGTAATTGCTTTACTTTATCACTATGCGTTAGCGATAGTTGTAGAAGCAATAGTTGGCGACACGACCACGACGCAACAATGGAGATCAAGGTGTCGAGTGCTACTTCTTGAGCTTGCGTTGGTTTTTCCCTTGAAGAGGAAAGGGTGATGAAGCAAAGTAGAGATAAGTATTTCCCTCAGTTTGAGAACCAAGGTATCAATCCAGTAGGAGACAACGCACAAATCACCGAATACCTGCACAAACAATCAAACAACTTGCACCCAACGCGATAAAGGGGTTGTCAATCCCTTCACGGTTATTTGCAAAAGTGAGATCTGATAAAGATTGGTAAAACTAAACAAAAGGTAAAGTAAATATTTTTGGGTTTTTTGGTTTATAGATCTGAAAATAAAAGATTGCAAAATAGTAGATCAGAAAGTAATATGATGGGAAATAGACCCGGGGTAAATTTCACTAGAGGCTTCTCTCAAGATAGAAAATATTACGGTGGGTGAACAAATTACTGCCGAGCAATTGATAGAAAAGCGCAAAGTTATGACGATATCTAAGGCAATGATCATGAATATAGGCATCACGTCCGTGTCAAGTAGACCGAAATGATTCTGCATCTACTACTATTACTCCACACATCGACCGCTATCCAGCATGCATCTAGAGTATTAAGTTCATAAAGAACGGAGTAATGCATTAAGTAAGATGACATGATGTAGAGGAATTAACTCAAGAAATATGATGAAAACCCCATCTTTTTATCCTCGATGGCAACAATACAATACGTGCCTTGCTGCCCCTACTGTCACTGGGAAAGGACACCGCAAGATTGAACCCAAAGCTAAGCACTTCTCCCATTGCAAGAAAAACCAATCTAGTTGGCCAAACCAAACCGATAGTTTGAAGAGAATTACAAAGATATCAAATCATGCATAAAAGAATTCAGAGAAGATTCAAATAATATTCATAGGTAAGCTGATCATAAATCCACAATTCATCGGATCTCGGCAAACACACCGCACAAAAGTATTACATCGAATATATCTCCAAGAACATCGAGGAGAACATGGTATTGAGAATCAAAGAGAGAGAAGAAGCCATCTAGCTACTAGCTATGGACCCGTAGGTCTGAGGTAAACTACTCACGCTTCATCGGAAGGGCAATGGTGTTGATGTAGAAGCCCTCCGTGATCGAATCCCCCTCCGTCAGGACGCCGGAAAAGGCCCCTAGATGGGATCTCACGGGTACAGAAGGTTCCGGTGGTGGAAAAGTATTTTCGTGGATGCCTCTGGTGGTTTGGGCATATAAGAGTATATATAGGCGAAAGAATTAGGTCAGGAGGTGCACGTGGGGCCCACAAGGGTGGGGGGCGCGCCGTACCCCCCTGGGCGCACCCTCCGTCCTTGTGGCCACCTCGTGGCTCCTCCGACTTCATCTCCAAGTCTCCTGGTTTCCTTCTGGTCCAAGAAAGATCATCGCGAAAGTTTTATTCCGTTTGGACTCCGTTTGGTATTCCTTTTCTGCGAAACTCAAAAACAAGGAAAAACAGAAACTGGCACTGGGCTCTAGGTTAATAGGTTAGTCCCAAAAATAATATAAAATAGCATATTAATGCATATAAAACATCCAAAACAGATAATACAATAGCATGGAACAATAAAAAATTATAGATATGTTGGAGACGTATCATCGATGTCGGGGATATCGTGCGACATATGCCAGGGGGTGGCTTATCGTGGATGGGGACAAAAGTACGTCGCCGGGCTCTAGAAGCGGGAGTGAGCGAGACCGCGTACGCTTGCGAATCTTACCCAGGTTCGGGGCTCTCCTAGAAGATAACACCCCTAGTCCTGCTCTGCGGGGTCTCCGCATGATCACTACTTCACAGGTAGCTACAAGCTTGCTCCTCGAGCTGTTTGGCTAGAGGAGGAAGAAGGGCAAGGCTAGCTCTACTCCACTCTCTCTGCGTGTGTGTGTGCGTGTGGGTGCTCGACAGGGCGTCTGCCAAGGTGCCAACTGCCAACCCCTTGCATGGGGTGACCTAGGGGGTTTATATAGGCCTACCCTCTCAGGGATACAATTGGCAATCCGGCCGGGCGTAGGACCCGGCCGTCAGTGTCTCTGGTCGCCGGCTTCTCCGCCGACTGCAGGGGCCCGCCGCCTGGTGGGTCCCCCCGGCGGTCTCGTACTCGGCCGACAAGCTGGGCCCGCCGCTTGCGGGTCCTGTCGGCTGCGCAGCACTGTAGCCGTGCCACTGATGACGCATGCTTGGTCGGGGAGAGCGTGGGTACAGTTCCGCCGCCTGGCGGGCGTTTCACTGTAACCACTCCCCGTCTCTTCTGGTTAATGGCGCACAAACTTCAAGGAAGGGGGAGGGCAACCTGCCATGAGCTGACCTCCCACTGAGCTGACTGGTCTGGGCTCGCCGCCTTCTGACTTGTCACGGACAGGCAGGGCCCGCCGCCTGCGGGCCATACTGGCCGCCCGTCGCGGGAGCATGGCTTCCTCTACCATGGGTGATGTCATGAGCGGCATGGCACTAGTCCTGCGCTGGGCGCAGGATGCCTGCTTGGTATGCCGTACTGTGGCCACGTTCTGCCCTAGATTCGGGGGTGGCAGGCCTATACTGTAGCCATGCCCTGTCTCATCATGTTTATGTTGGCGCTGACTTTGAGGGCGCGAGGGGCCGCCTGCTAGGACCCGGCTTCCCCGGAGGCCGCCTGCTAGGAGTCGGCCCACTTCATGGCCGTCTTGTGGACTCCGCTGCCTCCTCGCAACCGGCTGCCTGGACCAGCCGGCCTCAAGAAGGCAGCCTTTTGTCCTTGATGTTTGAGGGGTGCAGCCTACCCCGATGTCTTGAAATACCAAAAGGAGCTGATGGGGCTACCCATGGTCATTTACTCCGACAGTAGTCCCCGAAGCTGATGAGGCGCTGCGGCTGAAGGGGCGAGAAGCCTCAGCAGCTTCATATTCCGGGTCGCCTGGTGTTCTGCTCTGTCCGTCTTCCGAGGTGCCGACTGGTAGGTGTCGGCCATGACCAGGCAGGCCGCCTGGCGATTTCGAAACATCATGGTGGGGACCAGGTGGCATGCCAGCCAGACGTTAGGCTTGCCGCCCGCGTAGGTCGGCCACGTGGCGTCATCAGGTCAAGCCGGCCTGCTAGCCCATGTGCATGACGGGACGGCGCCGCAGGCCGGGGCCCGCCACTACAGTGCCTCGGCACGCGTGTGGATCCTCTGCGGCCGAGGTGGACGGTTGGGCTCCTGCGGTAGTTAATTCGCGCCTTTACTGGCGCCGCAATCGTGGGAACGTGGGGGAGTGGGCGTAGTTAATCCCACGATTCCCCATGCCCCTGCCCCCTCAGCTTCGCCGCCTGGGGCTATAAGTAGGGGGAGGAGGGGGGCGGTAGATGCACGCGCGCCCTCCTCTCCCTTCGCCGTTCTTCATCTTCTCCGCTGCCGCCGCGCCCTTTCCTCCCGTCGAAGTGCTGCCGCAGCCCACCGTCATCGAGCGTCCTCTCGCTGCGGCTTCCTCGCTCCGCCGCAGCCTTGCCCGCTCGCCATCGCGCCGTGCCTGTGACGAGCTCCTTCATCCATGGCGCGCTCACGAGCCGGCGACTGGGACGGCTCCAACGTCCATGATGATCACCTCTCCTTCCTCCGTCAAACACGGCGGCTGCCCCGGGAGGCGAATGTGCAGGTGCGCGTTCCCCCCGAAGCAGAAATCTCGCCGGTGCCAGAGGACAATGAACGCATCGTCTTCCGGTCCCATTTCCTTCGCGGCTTCCTCCGCTCCTTCCTCGACTTCTACCGAGTCCAGCCGCACCACCTCACGCCAAACACGGTGGTGCTGCTGGCCGCCTTCGTCACCATGTGCGAAGGGTACCTCGGCACTCTCCCCACCCTCGAACTCTGGGGGGAGTGCTTCTACCTCAAACTTGGCACCGCCTCCAAGG
This sequence comes from Thinopyrum elongatum, assembly GCA_011799875.1. Classification (NCBI taxonomy): domain Eukaryota; kingdom Viridiplantae; phylum Streptophyta; class Magnoliopsida; order Poales; family Poaceae; genus Thinopyrum; species Thinopyrum elongatum. The sequence continues at coordinate 185,575,748 of CM022299.1, read as the reverse complement.
GCCAGGCGGCTCAATGCGGAGCCTATGCGGCGGTGCGGCGCTCGGGCACCGGGAACCGCCTCCCGCCCATCTCCCTGCTGCAGTCGGCCAAGCTGTGGCAGAAATCCTATTTCTTCGTCAAGAGCATCCACCCGACAAGCGACTACGTCAACTTGCCGGCCTACGCAGCCGGCCCGCCAGCCAAGCCGCGCGCCAACTGGCAGTACAAGCCGAGTTCCCTGTCGGCCACCTCCTCCGCCGCCCTTGCCCGACTTCAGGCAATGACGGAGTCAGAGGACCTGAAGGGCTCGGACTTGCTGGCTGCCTTCGTGACGCGCCTGGTGCTCCCCCTCCAAGCTCGGCCTCACATCATCAGCTACATGAGTGGGCACTGGGACCCGTGCCGAATGTGCACACGGGACCTGCCAGACATGGAGGTGGTCTGGCTGGTCAACTATATCTCCAACTGCAAGCTGCCGGAGGCGGACTAGCGGTTCGGCATGCGGCCGTACGACCGCGCACATCCGCCGCCTGCGGTGAGTCTTGTAATTCTTTTCTCTATGCTGGTCCGAGTTCTTGTTTTGCCGCCTGACCAGTCGGCCATGGTGCAGGTCCTCCCGACCCAGTCGGCCGCCGGTGCTCTGGATCCAGGCCAGAAGTATATGCCGGACCGAACGAGGAGCGACGTGGAAGACCCTGACTTGGGGGCGGCCGCCATGGAGGAGGACAACGCCACAGGTGGCGGCGGTGGAGCAGGCGGCTCCGGGGGAGGAGGCGGCCTTGAGGACTGGCCGGATGATGATGAGGAGGAGAACGAGCCGCGCCGCCCGCACGGCACCGACAGGGCGGGCGCGAGCTCCTCAGCCGCGCCGACCGCACTAGGCGGCCCACAAAAGCGCCGAGCCGGCTCGTTGCTGTTTGGCAGCCGGCCGAAGAAGTCCAAGAACGCGGCCGCTGCTACCAGGTGGCAAGAGGCCGCCGCAAGAGCGGCCTAGTTCCAGAGGGCCCTGAAGCAGCCCCCGATGGTGTCCGCGTAAGTGCTTGGTTGTGTTTTCCTTTCTTCTTCCTTGCAAACTTTTTCTGAGTTTTCTCTTGTCTTGCTTGAATCAGGGCCCCACTCACTCTTGAGCGGTCTGCCGCTGCTTCCGTGATCGGGGAGGTGGAGGGCTCCGCCAATACCCGCCGTGTGGACCCGCTCGCCGACCTCCGGGCGGCGACGGAGAGGAACGCGTGGGAGGTGCGCGAGGAGCGGGAGGAGGCGGAAAGGCAGGAGGCGGAGGCGGCCGAGGCAGCGCGGGCGGACGTGGACGCGGCGGCCAAGGCTCAAGCGGATGCCGCCGCCAAGGCTCAGGCGGACGCGGCCGCTAGGGCGCAAGCGGAAGAAACCGTGCGCGGCCGGACCTCGCGACTTGTCATTCCGTTGCGCGCGGCACCGCCAGCGCCAGAGATCCTAGTGCCAACTGGAGAGCCGGCGATGACTAGCCGGTCGTGGAGAGGAGAGGAGGCGACGCCATCGTCTCGGAGGCGGAGGTGCCCCCGCAAGCGCCGACTGCCGGGGCCCGAGGCAATCGGCCTGACGTGCCACCGGCGCTGCCGGTCAGTGCCGAGTTGGTGGTGGGGGCGACTCCCGTGGTCCGCCCTTTGGTGCGCCGGCGTGCGACGAAGGCGGCCTCGGCGCCGCGGGCGCAGGAGATCGGGGCCGTGAGCTCATTGGCCCCAGACGCAGAGGCCACCAGTGCCGCCCCACCAGGATGGACGCCTGGGGGCGGGACGGGCGTGCTGAACAAGGCCGCGCAGGACGTTCAGGCCCAGCTCCAGGCCCAAGGCGCCGCCCTCCAGCAATGTACGAAGGCGTTCTTGGCGACGCGGATGGCCGTTCGGGTATGCTTCTTTGCCTTGTTTTTTGATTCTTGCAGTCTTCCGTGGGGGCGCGCCAGCGCACCCACTGGGTGTAGCCCCCGAGTTCTGGGCTGGCTGCTGAGCAGGCGGCTCCGAACTTTAAGGTAGGTTCCGAGTGCTAACTTGTTTTCTCTTCTTTTGTCTTTGTTGCAGGACTACCACAACATCCGCGTAGCCGCCTTCAACTCCCAGGTCCAGGAGTTGGCTAAGCGGACCACCGACCTCACCGAAAGCCGGCGTAAGCATTCTGCCTACTTCCTCGCGGGTGCGCGTTAGCGCACCCGCTGGGTGTAGCCCCCGAGATTCGGGCCAACTGCTGAGCAGTCGGGCCGGATCTTCTGGCAACCACTTTTCTTTTTTGGTCATCTTTGATGATTGTCCTCTCTTTCTCATTTTGCAGGAGCCAACGCCACATTGCAGCAGCATCTGGGCGAAGTCCAGACCGAGCTACGCGTCAAGGAGGAGGACCGCCGTAAGGCGGCCCTAGAGCGCGATCGTCTGGCCAAGAAGTTGGCAAACCAGGTGGACCAGCACAAGGCGGAGCTCCAGGAGCTCAAGGAGGCGGAAGGCGCCCTTCAGGCCGAGTTTGAGGTCGAACGCTCAAAGTGGGCCGAGAAGGAGGCGATCCTCACCGCTGGCTACGGCGAGATTGAGGACATGATCGACGGTAAACTTCTTTCTTTGGAATAGCTGCCGACTGCATCGGGAGTCGGCTTCTGATCTTTGTTTTTCTTTTGCGTAGACTTCTTTCCTGGCCACGCCGTCGCCGTCAGCCAGGCCATCGAGGCGCGGCGCGACCAGCGTAGGAGGGAAGGAGTGGAGATCCCGCCTGACGCGCCTCGGAACATGAACGAGCAGCTCCTGGCCGTCAGGACGCGTTTGCAGCCGATACACCGTCTGCTCCGCCGCCTTCAGCGTGCCGGGTCTCAGCTGGTTTCCGCCCTCTAGCCAGGCGGCCAAGCTCCACGCACCCCCAGTCGGACCACCGACTGGTTGGAGGCGGCAATCGGCCGCTTCGAGGCTTGGAGGGGCTCCTCCGCTCGGGCAGGCGCCCGAAGAGCCTTGGAGTTCGTCAAGGCGTGGTATCCTGGGCTGAACCTAGCCCAGTTGGCCACGTTCCGGCAGGAGGCCATGGAAGAGTTGGTGGCAGCGAGGCCTGCGCTCACCCATCGTGCGGTGGCGATCGCCGAGTACACCGACACCAGCGTCTTCTTCCCCGAGCTGGACGAGGAGGGTGCCGAGGTGCTGATGAACTGGTTCGGGCTGAACCCAGATGACGGCGAGGACTCGGCGGTAGAAATCACCTCAAGCGACAAAGGCGAGGACGAGGAAGATTAGGATGGTGAAGGCGACACACGGGAGGGCGGAGCAGACGCCCAGCCTCAGCTTGATCAGGCCTCAAGCAACGAGCCGCGTGCGAGTGCACCGACTGCTGCTGAAGGCGACCAAGCCGAGACTCGCCAAACGGCCACTCCACCAGCTGGCGCCGCCGACTCCACCAACCTGCCAGACTCGCCTGTTGCTCCTTTGGCCTAGGCTGCCAACTTATCTTTATCTTTTCCTGCTTTGGTAATCTTTAGAACAACTTTGTTAAATTCATGTAGTTCCACCCGCTGGGGGTGTATTCAAACTTTGTTGAATGCTGGCCGAGGGCCTCTTGCTATGTGACTTAATTCTCGCACAAGATGTGCTTCGCTGAGCTCTGACTTGTCTTGCTTTCTGTTCTTTTGGCTTTTTCCTTTGCCGCTTTCCCTTGGCTGCCGCCTTGCCGGCCAGACAGCCATTCTTCGGTCTGCTGGCCGGGTCAAGTACTTGGCCATTTAAGGAAGACAAGTACTTTGGCCGCTTAGAACATAGCAATTTAAGTGAGAAGCCGGCCGGCCGGCTGCTCAGCAACCGGACGGCTAGGCGAGGAGCCGACTTGGCCTATGTGGGTGCTTTCGTCCTTAGCCATTTTTCATGTGAGCACCATTTCCTGCCTTTGACCCTTGTCTACCAGACAGTCGCTCTGCGAGCTGCGGCTTATGGCAAGGGTGGGCTTAGATGCCGGCACACTACTTGTTCGACTGCAGGTAGAGCCAACATAGTACAAGGCGGCAAGCCCCCGGGCCGACTGGTCGTACCCGGTGCCGGGCGGAGGAATGAAAAAACATACTCACAGGCATGAAACTTATCATACAGATAAGAAAGGTAGCCCCCGAGTGCTCCTCGAGGGACCCGGTGCATTTGCCCTTAGTACAAAAGGTAGCGTGGTACATACTGCATTTAACTGTAAAATCTTCGGAGGAGATTTGCGTTCCATGGGCGCTGTGTTTCCTTGCCGGAATCGTCCCTCTTGCGCGCCCTGGGCTTCTGCGCGTCGATGAGGTAATAGGAGTCATTGCCCAAGGCTTTGCTGATGATGAAGGGGCCTTCCCAAGGGGCCGAGAGCTTGTGCTGGCCGGCTGTTCGCTGGATCAGCCGGAGCACAAGGTCCCCCTCTTGGAAGGATCGTGGCTTGACCTTCCGACTGTAGTAGCGGCGTAGGCTCTGCTGGTAGATGGCGGACCGGCTGAGTGCTAACAGCCGGCCTTCTTCTAGCAGATCGATGCCGTCTTCTCGTGCTTCCTTCGCCTCCGCCTCCGTGTACATGGTGACGCGAGGCGAGTCGAACTAGATGTCAGTTGGGATGACGGCCTCGGCCCCGTACACGAGGAAGAAGGGAGTGAAACCGGTTGATCTGTTCGGAGTGGTGCGGAGGCTCCAGAGGACGGCCGACAACTCGTCGATCCAGCAGCCGGCCGAGCACTCCAGTGGCTCGACCAGTCGGGGTTTGATGCCGGATAAGATGAGGCCATTTGCTCGTTCTACTTGGCCGTTTGACTGTGGATGGGCAACGGACACTAAGTCCAGTCGGATGCCCTGCGTTGCGAAGAAACGGGCCAAGGCGCCTTTGGCAAAGTTAGTGCCATTGTCGGTGATGATGCTGTGTGGTACACCATACCGGACGGTGATATCTGCAATGAAGGTCACAATAGTCGGACCATTTAGTTTCTTGATTGGTTTTGCTTCAATCCACTTGGTGAATTTGTCCACGGCGACAAGCAGATGGGTCATGCCACCGCGTGCTGTCTTGAATGGGCCCGCCATGTCCAACCCCCAGACGACAAAGGGCCAGGTAAGGGGGATGGTCTTGAGTGCAGAAGCCGGCAGATGTTGCTTGGAGCTGAATTTTTGGCACCCCTTGCATTTCTTGACCAGATCCTTGGCGTCCTCCAAAGCAGTCGGCCAGAAAAAACCATGGCGGAAAGCTTTGGCGACAAGGGATCTGGAGGCCGCGTGGTGGCCGCACTCGCCTTGGTGTATGTCTCTGAGGATTGCCTTGCCTTTCTCTGGTTCGACGCAGCGTTGGAAAACGTCAGTCACGCTGCGCCTGACAAGCTCTCTGTTTACTATCGTGTAAGCTCCTGCCCGGCGTTGCACCTGCCGGGCCGAGATCTCATCAACTGGCAGCTCTCCGCTTACCAGAAAGTTGAGGATGGGCTGCGCCCATGATGGTGCTTCGACTTCATCCATTGTCATTACGGCCACTGAAACTAGGGCGGTTGGGTTGGGAGGTGGCGGGGTGGGGCGGCCGCGTCTTGCTGCGTTGTTGGAGTCCCTGGGATGGCCGCTGCAGCCCCCGGGCCGGGTTGAAGAACCCCTGGGCCGGGTGCGACTGCCGCAGTCTCCGAGCCGCTTGGTGAAGTCCTCGAGCCGGCTGCCGCAGCCCCTGGGCCAGGTTGCGAAGTCCCCGGGCCGGGTGCGACTACTGTAGTCCCCGTGCTGCTTGCCGAAGTCCCCGGGCCGGCTGCTGCAGCCCTTGAGCCGGATCCGACTGCTTCGGGAGCAGCCGGCACGAAGACGGATTCTGATTCCGGGGAAGGCTTGATAGATGGCTTGCGGAGGCACTGAAGGGACACGCCGGCTGGTATGGCTTGCCTGGTGGAGCCGACCCGTGCCAGGGCGTCTGCTTGCTCGTTGTCGGCCCGTGGCACGTGTAGGAACTCGCACCCATCAAAATATCCACTGATCTGCTGGACGAGGAGGCGGTAGCTCACCATGTTTGCATCTTGGCGTCCCAGTCGCCAGACGACTGTTGGACCACCAAGTCCGAGTCGCCATAGCACAGAATCCAGCGGATGCCAACCTCCTTGGCCAGCCGGAGTCCGTGTACTAGCGCCTCATACTCGGCCACGTTGTTGGAGGCGGCAAAGTGGATTTGCAATGTGTATCTGAGCTTGTCGCCTTTGGGAGAGGCGAGGACGACGCCGGCTCCCAAACCGGTGCGCATCTTCGAGCCATCAAAGTGCATCCGCCAATGAGTGGAGTCTGGAGCTGGCGGCAGGTACTGGGTCTCGGCCCAGTCGACAAGGAAGTCGGCCAGTGCTGGGACTTGATGGCGGTGCGAGGCTGGTAGAAGATGGTGTAGGGGGCCAGCTCGATGGCCCACTTGGCCACTTGGCCCGATGCGTCTCTGCCGCCTATGATCTCCGCAAGTGGGGCGGTGCAGACGACTGTGATGGGATGCTCTTGAAAGTATGGCTTGAGCTTCTTGGCGGCAAAATGCACGCCGTAGCACAACTTTTGGTAGTGGGGGTAGTTCTGCTTGGAAGCTGACAGCACCTCACTCAAGTAGTATACGGGCCTCTGGACCGGCTGTGCCTTGCCGTCCTCTCGGCGCTCTACCACCATAACTGTACTGACCACCCGGCTGGTGGCGGCGATGTAGAGAAGCATGGGCTCCTTGGCAGCCGGAGCGGCCAGGATGGGCGGCGTGGTCAACATCTTCTTGAGTTGGAGGAAAGCCTCGTCCGCCTTGTCGTTCCACTCGAAATGAGTGATTTTCTTCATCAAATGGTACAGTGGAAGAGCCTTCTCGCCTAGCCGACTGATGAAGCGGCTGATGGATGCCAAGCAGCCGGTGAACTTCTGAATGTCTCGCAGTCGGGTGGACCTCTCCATCCTCTCGATGGCCTTGATCTTGACAGGGTTGCACTCTATGCCGCGCTCTGAGACAAGGAAGCCGAGGAGCTGGCCGGCTGGTACTCCAAAGGCACCCTTTTCTGGGTTGAGCTTTATTTGAAAACGGCATAGGTTATCAAAGGTTTCCTTGAGATCTTCCAGGAGGGTACCGCGCTTCTCCGTATTCACCACAATATCGTCCACATAAACATGGGCATTTCTGTCGAGTTGCTTGAGGAGGCAATTCTGCATGCAACGCTGAAACGTGGCGCTGGCGTTTCTCAAGCCGAACGTCATGGTCAGGTAGCAAAAGGCTCTGAATGGTGTGATGAAGGCGGTCTTCAGGCGGTCGGCCGGGCTTAACTTGATCTGGTGGTACCCCGAGTAGGCATCCAAAAAACTCAACAGCTCGCATCCGGCTGTGGAGTCTATCACTTGGTCAATCCGAGGCAAGGCGAACGGATCTTTCGGGCAAGCTTTGTTGAGGCTGGTGTAGTCAATACTCATGCGCCATTTGTTGTTCTTCTTTAGTACAAGGACTGGGTTGGCAAGCCACTCTAGGAAGAATACTTCCATAATGAAGCCGGCTGCTTGAAGCCGGGCTATCTCTTCACCAACAATTCCTCTCTTCTCCTCCGACAGGCGGCGGAGGGGTTGCCTGACTGGTTTTGCATCTGCTCTGACATGTAGCTTGTGCTCGGTGAAATCCGTCGGTACACCCGGCATGTCCTTTGGAGACCACGCAAAGATGTCCCGATTCTCACGGAGGAAATCGACGAGCTCGCTTTCCTATTTGCTGTCGAGGTGAGCTCCTATGACAGCGAACCTCTCCGGGTGCTCCGGGTCCAAGGGTATCTTCTTGGTTTCTTTGGCCGGTTGGAAAGAGCCCTGAGCTTCTGACCCCTTGGGATCTGGCGACAGGTTCGGCTGCTCGCCGGCCATGGCCACAACCCGGTCAAGGAGCCATTTCTCGGCAGCAATCACAAGGGACTCGGCCAGCCGACTGTCGGCAGTGGCACAGGCGGCAGACTTCTGGTAGTCGCCGGCTATGGTGATAATGCCCTTGGTGCCCGGCATCTTCATCTTGAGGTAGGCGTAGTGGAGGACCGCCATGAACTTGGCCAGAGCAGGCCGGCCAAGCAACGTGTGGTAGGGGCTCTCAAGGTCGACCACCTCGAACCAGATTGGCTCTCGGCGGAAGTGATCCTTGTCTCCGAAGAGGACATCTATCTTGATCTTGCCGATTGGTGAGCAGGATAGGCCAGGCACAATGCCATGGAAGACAGTCCGGCTGGGCTGGAGCTGTTTCTCTTTGATGCACAACTTCTCCATGGTGTCGCGGTAGAGGATGTTGATGCTGCTACCACCGTCTATCAGAATTCGGGAGAAACGAGTAGCTCACCTCTCTGTTGCAAAGGTGGCATCCAGCACCAGGGCATAGGAACCCGGAGAAGGCATCACCTCCGTCTGGTCAGCTCGGCTCCAACTGATCGGCTTCTCCGACCAGTGCATGAACTCTGGGGCTTCAGAGGTGACAGTATTCACTTCTTGGCACTGTTGACGCTGGCTGTGCCTGTCGTCAGTCACGCTGGTGAAGATGACGTAAGCTCCATGCTCTTTAGGAAACTCATCTTGGATCGCGCCGACTGGTCGGACCGCCGGCTGCTGGGGAGGCGGAGGTGGCGGGCCAGTAGGCGGCGGAGGCAGTCCTTCGCCTCTGGCGATGCGGGTGAGCCAGTGGCACTTTCGGGTGGTGTGGTTGGATGGCTTCGCACCGCTGTGGAACTTGCAGGGAGCATCGAGGGTTTGCTCAAACGAGAAGGCGGGCAACCAGGCAGGCTTGCCGCCCTTCTGGCGTTTGGGGCCGGGCTGCTCCTCTGGCTGCTGGTCTTCGACTGTCGCCACCTGCCGGCTGGTAGTAGCCGGCTGCGGGGTCTTGCGCTTATTGTCGTTTGACTGTTGGCGCCGACTGGAATCACTAGCCGGTGTCTGAGGGGCCGGAGGGAGCATCTTCCCTGATGCGTCCACTCGGAGCTCCGACTTCATGGAGGAGTCAGCAGTGGCGTACTTGTCCGCTATGATTAGCAGCTCGTCGAGGGTGGCCGGCTCGTCGCAGAGGAGTCGGTGCTTGAGTAGGGTGCCCTCCCGGCACCCAGCAGTGAAGTATTCTATGGCTTGCACCTCATGCACCCCTTCGCAGGAGTTGCGCAGCTCGGCCCACCGCGTTAAGTATTCACGGGTGGACTCGATCGGGCCTTGGATGCACAGGGAGAGCTGGCGAGGCTTGGGCGGCCGCTTGTAGGTGCTGGTGAAGTTGCGGATGAAAACTTCGGTGAAATCTAGCCAGCTATTGACGCTGTAGGGCTTGAGGCTGTTCAGCCATGTCCGGGCCATGCCCTGGAGCATGAGCGGAACATACTTCACGGCGACACGCTTGTTGCCGTTCGCTATGTTGACGGCGGTGGAGTAGTCGACCAGCAAATCTTTCGGCTTCATAGAGCCGTTGTACTTAGGAGTGTCCTGAGGGAGCGAGAACCCTTTGGGGAAGGGCTCGTCGCGAATGCGGGGGCCGAAACAAGGCGGGCCGATTGCGTCTTCTTCTTCTAATGCCAGGGATCGAGCCAAGCGGTCGATCCGGTGGCGGGAGTCATTCTCTCCGACTCCTTCACGGGGGCCCAGCCGGCCTCCGAGAGTCGGATGCTCAACAGGCGGCGGGGAGGCGCGCCTCTCCCTGCGCGGGAGAGGCGGACGACCGTCCCACCGTTCCACTGCCCGTGGGCGGCCATCTTGGTCGCGCTCGATGGAAATGCGGGTGCGGCTGCGGCTAGCAGCCGGCTCTTGGTCGCGGGCGCCGGCTGTCAGCGTCCGGGAGGTCGCACTGTGCTCTCGGCGAGGGGGATGGTTCCCAGCCTGTAGGCCGGGTTCCACCATGCGGCGGCCAGCTTCTTGCTGCGCGGCGGCCGCGTCGATGAGCTGCTGGACGCGCTCCGTCATGCAGCAGCACTCATCGCCCTCCAGGCGGTCCAGCTCGTCTGACGCTGCCTGGGCGGTGCGCAAGTTCTCCATGGGCGTGGCATAGACCGGGCGGTCGTCCCCCAACATGCTGGCGATGGCGGCGCCGCGCTGCCGGACCGTGCCCACGCGGCTGGGTTCGCCAGCAGCCGGTGTGCCGCAGACGGAGTGGTCGATCTCGCGGTGGTAAGCCTCGGTGAGGCGTCTCATGGCCGCCAACTTGTTGGCGCTGTCGAGAAGTGCGATACGGCATGCTTCCAGTGTTTCACCGCTCGCACCGGGCGCTACGGGAGCGGACAGTCCCGCATTGCCGCCTGCAACGGGTCCCGGCCGGCCTGGTCGGAGGTTCCGTCATGGCTGATGACCAGCACCTCAGTGACGGTGCGGGTGCTGGCGCTGCCGTCCGCAGTGGGAAGTGGGTCGTCAAAGATCACCACGTCACCGGGGAAGGCATCAGGAAGCGCGACATTGGCGTCGGTGACCATGTCGAAGAGCAGGTCGGTGGAGCCAACGGACTCCGGGTCGGAGACCGGCTCATCGGCGATGTGAAGCTTGCCGAGGAGATCGACGAGGTAGCTCTCGGAGCTAGCTGCGCCCGCGTCGAGGGCGGGCTCGTCGGAGAGGCGGATCCCGCTGACGAAATCAGCGAGGCTGCTTGCGGTGCAAACAACTTCCACGCCGTGCAGCGTGTCGGCGCAAACGCCATCGGGCGTGCCGGGCTGGCTGCGCTCGCCAGGGAGGAAGAGGGTTCCCGTCCAGAACATGTTTCCGGACGACGGTGCACCTAGCCCCACGGTGGGCGCCAAATGTCGGGGATATCGTGCGACATAAGCCAGGGGGTGGCTTATCATGGATGGGGACAAAAGTACGTCGCCGGGCTCTAGAAGCGGGAGTGAGCGAGACCGCGTACGCTTGCGAATCTTACCCGGGTTCGGGGCTCTCCTAGGAGATAACACCCCTAGTTCTACTCTGCGGGGTCTCCGCATGATCACTACTTCACAGGTAGCTACAAGCTTGCTCCTCGAGCTGTTTGGCTAGAGGAGGAAGAAGGGCAAGGCTAGCTCTACTCCACTCTCTCTGCGTGTGTGTGTGCGTGTGGGTGCTCGACGGGGCGTCTGCCAAGGTGCCAACCGCCAACCCCTTGCATGGGGTGACCTGGGGGGTTTATATAGGCCTACCCCCTAGGGATACAATGGTAATCCGGCCGGGCGTAGGACCCGACCGTCAGTGTCTCTGGTCGCCGGCTTCTCCGCCGACTACAGGGGCCCGCCGCCTGGTGGGTCCCCCCGGCGGTCTCGTACTCAGCCGACAAGCTGGGCCAGCCGCTTGCGGGTCCTATCGGCTGCGCAGCACTATAGTCGTGCCACTGATGACGCATGCTTGGTCGGGGAGAGCATGGGTACAGTTCCGCCGCCTGGCGGGCGTTTCACTATAGCCACTCCCCGTCTCTTCTGGTTAATGGCGCACAAACTTCAAGGAAGGGGGAGGGCCACCTGCCAGGAGCCGACCTCCCACTGAGCACACTGGTCTGGGCTCACCGCCTTCTGGCTTGTCACGGACAGGCAGGGCCCACCGCCTGCGGGCCGTACTCGCCGCCCGTCGGGGGAGCATGGCTTCCTCTGCCATGGGTGATGTCATGAGCGGCATGGCAACAGTCCTGCGCTGGGCGCATGATGCCTGCTTGGTACGCCGTACTGTGGCCATGTTCTGCCCTGGATTCGGGGGTGGCAGGCCTGTACTGTAGCCATGCCCTGTCTCATCATGTTTATGTTGGCGCTGACTTTGAGGGCGCGAGGGGCCGCCTGCTAGGACCCGGCTTCCCTGGAGGCCGCCTGCTAGGAGTCGGCCCACTTCATGGCCGTCTTGTGGACTCCGCCGCCTCCTCGCAACCGGCTGCCTAGACCAGCCGGCCTCAAGAAGGCGGCCCTTTGTCCTTGATGTTTGAGGGGCGCAGCCTGCCCCGATGGCTTGAAATACCAAAAGGAGCTGATGGGGCTACCCGTGGTCATTTACTTCGACAATCGAGCCAGTGACGATGGAGATCATGACGATGCTTTGGAGAGGGAGATCAAAAGCATGAGATGATGAAGGCCATATCATGTCACATATTTTAATTGCATGTGATGTTTATGTTTTATGCATCTTATTTTGCTTAGTACGGCGGTAGCATTATAAGATGATCCCTTCACTAAATTTCAAAGTAAAAGTGTTCTCCCTGAGTAAGTGAGTATGCACCATATCTACAGTTCGTCGTGTTGAGACACCACGTGATGATCGGGTATGATAAACTCTACGTTCACATACAACGGGTGCAAGAAAGTTTTGCACATGCGGAATACTTGGGTTAAACTTGACGAGCCTAGCATGTACAGACTTGGCCTCGGAACACTGGAGATTGAAAGATCGAACGTGAATCATATAGTAGATATGATCAACATAGAGATGTTCACCTTTGATGACTACCCCATCTCACATGATGATCGGACATGAGTTACTTGATTTGGATCACGTATCCCTTAGATAACTTGAGGGATGTTTATTTAAGTGGGAGTTCATTAGTAATTTGATTAGTTGAACTTAATTTATCATGAACTTAGTCCTGATAGTATTTGCATATCTATGTTGTAGATCAATAGCTCGCGTATAGCTCCCCTGTTTTATTTTGATATGTTCCTAGAGAAAACTAAGTTGAAAGATGATAGTAGCAATGATGCGGAATGGGTCCGTGATCTGAGGATTATCTTCATTGCTGCACAGAAGAATTATGTCCTTGATGCACCGCTAGGTGACAGACCTATTGCAGGAGCAGATGCACACGTTATGAATGTTTGGCAAACTCGATATGATGACTACTTAATAGTTTAGTGCGCCATGCTTTACGGCTTAGAACCAGGACTTCAAAAACATTTTGAACGCCACGGAGCATATGAGATGTTCCAAGAGCTGAAATTGGTATTTCAGACTCATGCCCGTGTCGAGAGGTATGAGACCTCTGACAAGTACTTTGCCTACAAGATGGAGGAGAATAGCTCAACCAGTGAGCATGTGCTTAGAATGTTTGGGTACTACAATCGCTTGAATCAAGAGGGGGTTAATCTTCCAGATAAGATAGTGATTGACAAAGTTCTCTAGTCACTATCACCAAGCTACTAGAACTTCATGATGAACTAAAATATGCGAGGGATGACGAAAATGATTCCCGAGCTCTTCGTGATGCTGAAATCGGCGATGGTAGAAATCAAGAAAGAGCATCAAGTGTTGATGGTTAACAAAACCACTAGTTTCAAGAAAAAGGGCAAGGGAAAGGAAGGGAACTTCAAGATGAATGGCAAGCAAGTTGCCGCTCCCATGAAGAAACCCAAAGCTAGACCCAAGCCTGAAACTGAGTGCTTCTACTGCAAAGGAAATGGTCACTGGAAGCGGAACTGCCCCAAATACTTGGCGGATAAGAAGGATGGCAAAGTAAACAAAGGTATATTCGATATACATGTTATTGATGTGTACTTTACTAGTGTTCATAGTAGCCCCTGGGTATTTGATACCGGTTTAGTTGCTAAGATTAGTAACTCGAAACAGGAGTTGCAAAATGAACAGAGACTAGTTAATGGCGAGGTAACGATGTGTGTTGGAAGTGATTCCAAGATTGATAAGATCACCATTACACACTCCCTCTACCTTCGAGATTAGTGTTGGACCTAAATAAATGTTATTTGGTGTTTGCGTTGAGCATGAATATGATTGGATCATGTTTATTGCGATACGGTTATTCATTTAAGTCAGAGAATAATTCTGTTTACATGAATAAAACCTTCTATGGTCATACACCCAATGTAAATGGTTTATTGAATCTCGATCGTAGTGATACAAATATTCATAATATTGATGCCAAAAGATGCAAAGTTGATAATGATAGTGCAACATACTTGTGGCACTGCCGTTTAGGTCATATTGGTGTAAAGCGCATGAAGAAACTCCATGCGGATGGACTTTTGGAATCACTTGATTATGAATCATTTGATACTTGCGAACCATGCCTCATGGGCAAGATGAATAAAACTCCGTTCTCCAGAACAATGGAGCGAGCCAATGACTTATTGGAAATAATACATACCGATGTATGCGGTCCAATGAGTGTTGAAGCACACGGTGGGTATTGTTATTTTCTGACCTTCACAGATGATTTGAGTAGGTATGGGTATATCTACTTGATGAAACACAAGTCTGAAACATTTGAAAAGTTCAAAGAATTTCAGAGTTAAGTGGAGAATCATCGTAACAAGAAAATAAAGTTTCTACGATATGATCGTGGAGGCGAATATTTGAGTTACGAGTTTGGCCTTCATTTAAAACAATGTGGAATAGTTTCACAACTCACGCCACCTGGAACACCACAGCGTAATGGTGTGTCCGAATGTCGTAACCGTACTTTATTAGATATGGTGCGATCTATGATATCTCTTACCGATTTACCACTATCATTTTGGGGTTATGCATTAGAGACAGATGCATTCATGTTAAATAGGGCACCATCTATATCCGTTGAGATGACACCTATGAACTGTGGTTTTGCAAGAAAACTAAGCTGTCGTTTCTTAAAGTTTGGGGATGCGATGCTTATGTCAAAAGGCTTCAGCCAGATAAGCTTTAACCCAAATCGGAGAAGTACGTCTTAATTGGATACCCTAAAGAAACTATTGGGTACACCTTCTACCACATATCTGAAGGCAAGGTCTTTATTGCTAAGTTTGGGTCCTTTCTAGAGAAGGAGTTTCTCTCGAAAGAAATGAGTGGGAGGAAAGTAGAACTTGATGAGGTAATTGTACCTTTTCTCGAATTGGAGAGTAGCACATCACAGAAAATAGTTCCCGTGATGCCTACACCAACTAGAGAGGAAGCTAATGATGATGATCATGAAACTTTAGATCAAGTTACTACAGAACTTCGTAGGTCAACCAGAACACAATCTACACTAGAGTGGTACGACAATCCTGTACTGGAAGTCATGTTACTAGACCAAGGCGAACCTACGAACTATGAAGAAGCTATGATGAGCCCAGATTCTGATAGATGGCTTGAGGCAATTAAATCTGAGATAGGATCCATGTATGAGAACAAAGTGTGGACTTTGGTGGATTTGCCCGATGATCGGCAAGCCATAGAAAATAAATGGATCTTCAAGAAGAAGACTGAAGTTGATGGTAATATTACTGTCTACAAAGCTCGACTTGTCGCAAAAGGTTTTCGACAAGTTCAAGGGGTTGACTATGATGAGACTTTCTCAACCATAGCGATGCTTAAAGTCGGTCTGAATCATGTTAGCAATTGCCACATTTTATGAAATCTGGCAAATGAACGTCAAAACTACATTCCTTTATGGATTTCTTAAAGAAGAGTTGTATATGATGCAACCAGAAGGTTTTGTCGATCCTAAAGGTGCTAACAAAGTGTGCAAGCTCTCGTGATCCATCTATGGACTGGTGCAAGCATCTCGAAGTTGGAATATGCGCTTTGATGAGGTGATCAAAGCATATGGTTTTATACAGACTTACGGTGAAGCCTGTATTTACAAGAAAGTGAGTGGGAGCTCTGTAGCATTTCTGATATTATATGTGGATGACATATTATTGATTGGAAATGATATAGAGTTTCTGGATACCATAAAAGGATACTTGAATAAGAATTTTTCAATGAAAGACCTCGGTGAAGCTGCTTACATATAGGGCATCAAGATCTATAGAGATAGATCAAGACGCTTGATAAGACTTTCAATGAGTACATACCTTGACAAGATTTTGAAGGAGTTCAAAATGGATTAGTCAAAGAAGGAGTTCTAGCCTGTATTGTAAGGTGTGAAGTTGAGTAAGACTCAAAGCCCTACCACGGCAGAAGATAGAAAGAGAACGAAAGTCATTCCCTATGCCTCAACCATAGGTTCTATAAAGTATGCCATGCTGTGTACCAGACCTGTTGTGTGCCTTGCCATGAGTTTGGCAAGGGGGTACAATGGTGATCCAGGAGTAGATCACTGGACAGCGGTCAAAATTATCCTTAGTTACCTAAGAGGACTAAGGAAATGTTTCTGGTTATGGAAGTGATAAAGAGTTCGTCATAAAGGGTTACGTCGATGCAAGCTTTAACACCGATTCGGATGACCCTGAGTCTCAATCTGGATACGTATTGAAAGTGGGAGCAATTAGCTAGAGTAGCTCCATGCAGAGCATTGTAGACATAGAAATTTGCAAAATACATACGGATCTGAAAGTGGCAGACCCGTTGACTAAACTTCTCTCACAAGCAAAACATGATCACACCTTAGTGCTCTTTGGGTATTAATCACATGGCGATGCGAACTAGATTATTGACTCTAGTAAACTCTTTGGGTGTTGGTCACATGACGATGTGAAATATGGGTGTTAAATCATATGGTGATGTGAACTAGATTATTGACTCTAGTGCAAGTGGGACACTGAAGGAAATACATGTGTGAATACATAAACAAATATCGTGTCCCTAGTATGCCTCTACTAGACTAGCTCGTTGATCAAAGATGGTTAAGGTTTCCTAACCTTAGACATGTGTTGTCATTTGATAACGGGATCACATCATTAGGAGAATGATGTGATGGACAAGACCCACCCGTTAGCTTAGCATAATGATCATTCAGTTTATTGCTATTGCTTTCTTCATGTCAAATACATATTCATTCGACTATGAGATTATGCAACTCCCGGATACCGGAGGAGTACCTTGTGTGCTATCAAATATCACAACATAACTGGGTGATCATAAAGATGCTCTACAGGTATCTCCGAAGGTGTTTGTTGAGTTGGCATAGATCAAGATTAGGATTTGTCACTTCGAGTTTCGGAGAGGTATCTCTGGGCCCTCTCGGTAATACACATCATTAGCTTGCAAGCAAATGACTAAGGACTTAGTCACGAGATGATGTATTATGGAACGAGTAAAGAGACTTTCCGGTAACGAGATTGAACTAGGTATGAAGATACCGATGATCCAATCTCGGGTAAGTAACATACCGAAGGACAAAGGGAATTACGTATGTTGTCATAACGGTTCGACCGATAAAGATCTTTGTAGAATATGTAGGAGCCAATATGGGCATCCAAGTTCCGCTATTGGTTATTGACCGGAGAAGTGTCTCGGTCATGTCTACATAGTTCTCGAACCCGTAGGGTCCGCACACTTAACGTTCGATGACGCTATAGTATTATATGAGTTATGTTATTTGGTGACCGAATGTTGTTCGGAGTCCCGGATGAGATCACAGACATGACGAGGAGTATCAAAATGGTCGAGAGGTAAAGATTGATATATAGGACGATGGTATTCGGACACTGGACGTGTTTTGGGGGTCACCGGGTACTTATCGGGTCACCGGAAGGGGTTCCGAGCACCCCCGCAAAAGATATGGGCCTTATGGGCCAAGAGGGGAAACGCACCAGCCACAAGGGGCTGGTGCACCCCCCATATGGGCCGGCCTAGGAGGAGAAGGAAAGAGGGGAAGGGAAAGGAAAGAGTGGAATAGGATTCCCCCTTCCTTCCCTCTCCCCCCCTCTTTCCTTCCCCCTCGGATAAATATGGCAGGGGGGGCGCCACTTGGGAGGACCCCAAGTAGGATTCGGCCTACTTGGGGCGCCTCCTGGCAGCCTCCCCTCTCCCTCCCACCTATATATATATATGAGGAGGGGGGGGGGGGCGCCTAGCACAGCCCAGAGAATTGCCTAGCCGTGTGCGGCGCCCCCCTCCACCGTTTACACCCCCGGTCATATTTTCGTAGTGCTTAGGCGAAGCCCTGCGGAGATCACTTCACCATCACCGTCATCACGCCGTCGTGCTAACGAAACTCATCTACTACCTCGATGTCTTGCTGGATCAAGTAGGCGAGGGATGTCACCGAGCTGAACGTGTGCAGAACGCGGAGGTGTCGTGCGTTCGGTACTTGATCGGTTGAAGCGCGAAGAAGTTCGACTACATCAACCGCGTTGTGAAACGCTTCCGCTTACGGTCTACAAGGGTACGTAGACATACTCTCCCCCTCGTTGCTATGCATGTCCATGGATAGATCATTGCGTGTGCATAGAATTTTTTTTGTTTTCCATGCAACGTTTCCCAACAAGCTTCACAAAAAGGAGAACTTCTCAAAACAAGCCTCGTGGTTCCGGTAGGGAACGTCTCACCTTTGTGGACGAAACGACATTCGCTACCTCTTCTTGCCTTAATTTTTTTTCTAGAGGCAACATAGACCAATAGGAGTGTCATGTTAAATTTTGGAATTATTCAGGGTTCGTTTGGATATTTTTATACATTAACTGAGCTTTCTAGGCATTTTATGTCCATAATTCAAATTTGAACTGCAAGGACATGCTCCAGTGAACCAAAATGGGCTTAAAAAAATCATATATGTTTCCTTGTGTGCATGTTTAGGTCCCATGCAAGAAAAAGAATGAATTTCAAACACATCGGCTTAGTGGCTTGGCCGGAAACATTGAGAAACAAGGTTTTTAAATTGCTGTAAATCCAAAACTTGTCGGAAATTCATGAAACCTGGCATGGTATCATGAAATGGCACCAACATGCTGTGGTAAATTTTTTGTCCTATTTGGGGCAGGTTTTGGTATAAGCTTCACAAAAAGCAGATCTTCTCAAAACATGCCTCGTGGTTCCTGTAGGGAATGTCTTACCTTTGTGGACGAAATGAAATTCGTTGCCTCTTCTCGCCTTGATTTTTTTTTCTAGAGGCAACATAGACCAATAGGAGTGTAGTGTTAAATTTTGGAATTATTCAGGGTTCGTTTGGACAATTTTTATACATTAACTCTGTTTTCTAAGCATTTTATGTGCATAATTCAAATTTGAACTACAGGCACATGCTCCAGTGCACCAAAATGGGTTGAAAATCATATATGTGTCCTTGTGTGCATGTTTGAAATTTGTACTACATGCACATGCTCCAGTGCACCAAAATGGGTTAAAAAACCATATATGTGTCCTCATGTGCATGTTTAGGTCCCATGCAAGAAATGAGAATGAATTTCAAACACCTCGGCTTCGTGGCTCGACTGGAAACATTGAGAAACATGGTTTTTAAATTGCTGTAAATCCAAAACTTGTCCGAAATTCATGAAACCTGGCATGGTATCATGAAATGGCACCAACATGCTATGGTAAACTTTTTGTCCCATTTGGGACATGTTTTGGTATAAGCTTCACAAAAAGCAGAGCTTCTCAAAACATGCCTCGTGGTCCCGGTAGGGAACATCTCACCTTTGTGGACGAAATGAAATTCGTTGCCTCTTCTCGCCTTGAATTTTTTTCTAGAGGCAACATAGACCAATAGGACTGTCATGTTAAATTTTGGAATTATTCAGGGTTTGTTTGGACATTTTTATACATCAACTCAGTTTTCTAAGCATTTTATTTGCATAATTCAAATTTGAACTACAGGCACATGCTCCAGTGCACCAAAATGGGTTGAAAATCATATATGTGTCCTTGTGTGCATTTTTAGGTCTCATGCAAGAAATGGGAATGAATTTCAAAGACCTCAGCTTCGTGGCTTGGCTGCAAACTTTGAGAAACTTGGTTTTTAAATTCTCGTAAATCCAAAACTCGTATGAAATTCATGAAACTTGGCATGGTATCATGAAATGGCACCAACATGATGTGGTAATTTTTTTTATCTCATTTGGGGTAGGTTTTGGTATAAAGCTTCACACAAACCAGAGCTTCTCACAAGAAGCCTCGTGGTTCCGGTTGGAAACTATTACCTTTGTGGACGTAAAGATATTCATTTCCTCTTCTTGCCTTGAATTTTTTCTTGAGGAACATAGACCTATAGGAGTGCACTGGTACAGCGAGCTGCTATACAAACGGTTTTTAACCCCTTTTCGCGACGGCATTTTAAACCGTCTCCTATTGAGCGTGGGCGATGGGGGGTCCTTCCCACACGACCCAGAAACCGTCAGGGATAGGCCCTCCAGTCACACACGCTGTGATCGACCTAGTCATCGCATACAATTATACAGGCTCAATCATTTCCATTCGTAGGTACATCTCACACAATGATTCCCAGAGAAACGTTTCGCTTCGTCTGCACATCCCACATAGTCAATCCACGAGAAACATTTCCGTTCATCTGCATATCCCACACAGTGAATCCCAGAGAAACATTTCCGTTCGTCTGCACATCCCACACAGTGAATCCCAGACGAACGTTTCCGTTCATATATACATCCCACATAGTTTTATGTATAGGCTCATGTGTGATAGGTATAATGATCACACACGCTCTGTCTCCATTAACCGTTTGCTTTATTCAACTATATCACACATGATTTGATGAAGAAAACTGTATGGCATTAGGCTATCCATCACAACCTCTTTTACTGTTAGAACCGTCTGCAAAGTTCCATGACCCATTTAGCAGGTTTATTAGTTTATAATTAATAATTCCAGTATTACGCAAATTCACATTTCATATCGAACAGCTGTTTGCCAATTTCATATCAGGCACATAAATATATTTTAACATCACAGTACGATAGCTACCTGAAAATAGCACAATACAGCATATAGCTAGTTCACCTTCATAAGAACAATATTAGAACAATATATTCATTTCCCTAATCGACTGATGCATGATCAGCCAGGTTCGTCTTCTCCACCTCTGCTTTCAGTTTAGTAAGAACTTGTTTTGCACTGACCAACTGGAAAAGTGCCTCGTCCTTCGCGAACACCATCTTAGCAAAGTCTAATTTTAAAAATCTGAGCTCATTCTCCATCTTCCTCTTTTTTTCCTGCATCTTGAAATATTCTTCAGCATTGACAACACTTTCTCTAAGCCTATCTCTGTTCTCTTCCTCATACATGCTCCAGAGCTTTGCTAGGCACATCTTCAAAGACCGTGGCCACTCTTGATCAATCCACTCCAGGTAAGAACACTTCCATTCATCCTATAATATTTAAAACTAAATCAGTAACAATTGTAGGGAAAATGGGTTTCTAGCAACATAGAAAATCACCAAATACATATTTTGAAAAACTGAAGAAACATGTTAATTATGACATATCTTCTCAAAAAGATCAATGTGCAAATGAATTAATTGCTACTGAGACAGCAACCAAATTCAGAAACATCAGAAGCTTTAATTAACTGCAACAATGCTACAAGTTCTTAGTCATGTACTATAAATAACAAATTGAACATTTTATGAGGAAGCTAAATATAATTGCAACAACATAGCGACAGTGTTTGGATGACATCAAATTGATACTAATAGGTGTGTACATGCACAAATTTAGTAACATATAACTAATAGCACTAAGGCCGTCCATTATGTATGCCAAAACCGGTGTCAAGACAACCGTTGCTATATTTGGCACCCGTGCCCTGCACTGGCGAGCCGATGCAGAGGAAAAAAATCAGGGAACCGGACTCCGGAGCACCTAGTTGCTGCGATGCCAAGTTCCTTCGTGCCATAAAGTTTTAGTATTTTACTGCTTGGCTGCTCGGATGTGTGGACCAAAGTTGGCTGCACAAACTGCTGAAGCGGTGCCAAATAATTTTCTAATGGCACCGCTGATGAGATGGCAACATTTTTAGATACTAGGTAGAAACTGTGACACTGTCTTAATCACATCCAGAATAACATAGCACAGTGACAGTGTCTGAATCACATCTAACAAATAATTTGTAACAACGAAAGTGGGGCTAACCTTCTCTGCACATGCTAGAAACTTCCTCCCACTGTCCATAGATTCAAACGAAACTAACTTCACGCATGGAGATTGATACTGACAACAAGAAGGCAGATCTTCAGCTACCCCACTCCATTCATTGCAATTGATGGTCCTAGGGAGCTACAAGAGGAAGAAATGACTCAAATCGATCACCGGGTTAAAATCCTTCATTCCAAATCATAACCCGAGAGAGAGAACAAAGGTATACTCGGGTGGTGAAAGAGTCATCATCGGAGGAGGAACAGCTGGAGAGGTCATTGAAGAAGACCATGGCGATCGCGGCGGTTGGATGCGAGACGGCGAGGGCGAGGAAGCAAGCGAGGAAGCAGCTATAGCTTGGGAGGGAAGGAAGGGGGGAAATAGGGGAAATGTGACTTGTGGTCGGGGAGAAAAGGGGGTGGGGAGGGGGAGGGAGTTAGATATTTCGGCTGTAGGCAAAATTTCTGAAAGGTGGAGGGAAACTTTGCACGTGGTGCCGCCGAACACCATTCACTTTGAACGAATGTGTGCATCGCAAACGATTCTTCTGCGTTACGCGCATGCGATGAGTTTGATCATTCAAATTTTGGTGGAAATTTCCCTGGGTACTGTCCTCATCCACGTCATTGCGTAATTTAACATCGCTTGCTAATTTGGGCACACAAAAGAGCCTACAGCACACAGACCACACTTACTGAATCAAGCAATTTTAGTAATTAAACAGAGCCAGTTGACCTAAACATTGCTATAACAAAAGACCAGCGTCATAAACAAAGCCTAAGTATGCATAATTTTAACGAAGCCGCCGCCGCGCCGCCATATGCCTCGCCAGTGTAAGATGAGACGTTGATTACTTGTCCTGGCGACATGCCGCCATTGGTGGTCTCCGCGTCCCCCCGGCTGAAGTCGACCGCGTCGTCGTCCTTGATGGCTCATGTTCGCGTCAGTATTTCCCCGAAGAGGAAGGGATGATGCAACACAGCTATGGTAAGTATTTCCCTTAGTTATGAAACCAAGGTTATCGAACCAGTAGGAGAACCAAGCAACACTATGTAAATGGTACCTGCACACAAAGAACAAATACTTGCAACCCGACACATAAGAGGGGTTGTCAATCCCTCTCGGGTAAAAGATAGATTGGTTTGTATGATTTTGGATAAATAGATCTCGTGATAAAACAAAATAAAATAAATAAAGAAAAAGTGCAGCAAGGTATTTTTGGGTTTTTAGAATAATAGATCTAAAAACAAAAGAAAATAAAAATAGATCTCAAAGCAAATATGATAAAGAATAGACCTGGGGGCCGTAGATTTCACTAGTGGCTTCTCTCGAGAAAAATAACATACGGCGGGTAAAAAAATTACTGTTGGGCAATTGATAGAACTTCAAATAATTATGACGATATCCAGGCAATGATCATTATATAGGCATCACGTCCAAGATTAGTAGTGTAACGACCCGAGCCTGATAAGATTCGATGTCTCTGTGCTTACCGTGCTAGTCCCTGGATCGACTTGCTGGCACACATAGTACATATGAATATCAAATAACAAGTGCATCATTTACTACAATGTATGATCCAGAATTTATAAAGTATTACAAACTGAGTAGCACATAGCTAACTTTATTGAATAATAACAGCGGAAATGTAGCATAAGTAAATGATGAGTCCCATCAATGCCCACTAACGAAATGCTGAGTGAAGACTTGCAACCCTACTATGTCTCAATGATCATCAAAATATCCTGCAACATGATAAGTTGCAGCCATAAGGGTCAATACATTGAATGTATTGGCAAATCACACATAAATGATATAGCACCTACATCTACATGCAAGGTATGACAAAAAGAACACTCAAGCTGGTTTGGCATAAAGCTAACTTCACCTACCTCCACTACATAGGCAAGGTGCACACAAACACAGATGAAAAAGATCTTCAAGATGCCTCAAGTGCGCTTAGTCATGGCGCATTCTCTAGGGACAATAGAGCGTTCAGCCATCAACGCATTCACCTGATTTAAGCCCCAAAACCTCAAGTGCGCTCAGCCATGGCGCATTCTCTAGGGACAATAGAGCGCTCAACCATTGACGCATTCACCTGAGAAAAAGTCCCGAGCCTACAGCTATAAAGACTCACCACTTCCATGCATCACTCGACATATACCCACGTCTACCATCACACCATCACATAAAACAACCAATACCAAAACATGACAACACGAGATACACAAACCAAACCAAACCAAACATATATCATAGCATAAAAACCACACATGCATAGCAGAACATAGGATGATCATAATCAAAAGTGAAACTTGCCTTGAATGGTGTTGAAGTACTCTAACGATTAATTGTGATCCGCTTCACACTCCGGACAATCTATACGATTAACGAAGGCACCGATAAATAAACCGTACTCACATAACACCACAATAAAGTCAACAGCAAGAAATTCAACTCAAAACTTAAATAATAGAACATAACAGTAGGTATATCTTATCTACATGCTAGTAGGATCACAATGACAAAAAATCAACTAATTTGGATCAACGGTTTGAAAAATATGGCCTCCAAAAGGTTAAATTCAAATTTGAGCAAATTCAAATGTAAATGTTTCAAAAATTAGATTGGATATGTGTTCTGGATAGAGGGGATCATGATGAAGAATTTGGCGTTGGTTTCATCAAATTTGGACAAACTATGCAAAAGTTATGAAGGTTTGAAAAATAGGAACAAATCTGCCTTCTTTTTATTTAGAACAAAATCCTAGCCACGTGGTGAGTTACTACTGGCTGGTACCTGTCCGCTGGAAGCTCTAAACGACGGACGGCCACAACTTAAAGAATAACGGTTCGGCAGTAAAAAAACATAGGCGATCTAATATCAGCGGTTGGATGGAGATCGGACGGTTGAGGTTTTCTCACCGGAGAAGAACAGAAGGCAGTTGGGTGGCCGCCGGAGTTGAAGAAGATGACGACCACGGGGCGGCTTGGATTTGAAGGTGGCGTCCCTGGGTTGATCTCCAGAGCTCCTGGAAGATGGGACAAGCTGACGCAGCCTACGGCGAACTCGAACATGTCCGCGGAGATGACCGGGGTTTGCTCCCGCTACGGTGGCGATCGACTGGAGCGGCGGTGGCGGAGTTGAGCTTCGGGTCGAGCTCGATGTGCCCAGTACGGTGCTTCCCTGCGAGAACTAGAAGATGAGGGAGGAGGACGAAACCAAAGGGAAGAGAATAAGGGCAGGAGGAGAAGCTGGGAACCTTCCGTGGCGATGAAATCGAGGGGCGGAGGTGCTCCTGCGGTGGCGGACTCCGGTGAAATCCAACCGGGAGCTCTAGGGCACGGTAGGTGAAAATTTTGTGAAAAATCGAAAGAGAAGAGGTAGGGCAGTATTTGTAGGTAGTCTACCGTGCGGGAGGGACGAGATCAAAGCCAAATCGGCGAGGATTTGGATCGGGAAGTGGTCTCCAGGAAGAACTCGACCAAGGAGAGAGATGACATGCGGGCCATCCCTGTCAGCGGGAGAGAGAAAAGAGAAAGAAAAAAACAATAAGAGAGCTGTGGGTTGGTTGAGGCCTGCAGAAATGGGCCATCGTCCTGCTAGCGGCCGCTGCTGCGCTGCTGCTTAGCGCGCGCACGGGCGAGGAAAAAGAAGTTGGGCTCCACAGTGCCCGATTTCTATATTTTTTTAAACAACTATTACTACAGGAAGTAAAATATAGCTCAATAAAATCCTAATAAAAAAACTAGAACACATAGTAAAACATTATTACTACTAGATAAAACAGTGAACATTTTTACAACACAAATGAAATTTTGGAAAATTATTTTATGCAAAACAAGCACATAAAGAGCATTATAATAACAACAATAAAATAATTTTGAGTTTCTACAAAGCCAAAATAATTTATGTAGACTCCAGAATATATTCTTAGCATTTTCCAAGTATAATTAATAGGGGAGAAGTCATATTATCTCCACTCCAAATTTTTTTCCTTGAGTTGGAAAACTCTTTGAATATTCAGAAAATTCAAATATGCATAGAAATCATGTTGAAAAAGAATGACCCTATTAACACTCCAAATTTAGAAAATTTGGGATGTTACAAAGTCCCATATCAAAAGAGCAGTCTTCCATAAACTAAAACTTCATGGCTCGCAGGTCTTGCGCCAATGCTAAACAAATATCGATGCTCTCATGGTGGTCATCAAGAATGGTTCCTATAGGAAAGAGTATTGGTTTATTCTCACCGTAATGGCAATGGGTGCCTCTTACAAGGGTCAAATATCATACCATTCTAAGGTTCAGGCTTGACAACGTCGTCACTCTACTATAGGTAAGTCACTCTAGATTACCATCCCATATAACAAAAGCGAATAATAAGAGTAAGTCGGCATGGTGATCAATCCATTCCGCACCCAAATCATTACCTTGTATATGGTTTAGAAAATCTTGCATTCTAACACTCGGGCATCCTCACAAGCATTGCAGAAACTTCTCTTGTTCACGAACTGGGTTCGGATAATTCCATTGGTGTTGCATGCCCACAAAACAATCTCGCGTTCCTTTTAACTCTCGAGTTTGCGGCAACTACTATAAAACATATGCCGATAAATTGTAGCTTCCTCCAGGTTTCTTCCTTCAGCAAGATTGTGGTTGCTTCTTGTCAGATCTTGGCGCATGTGGTAAAACTTGAACTCATCACTGGGTTGCAGCATGTATTAGGATATAGACAGAATAAAGACCTAAGGGGAAAACACTAACCATATGCTCATGCTAGCAGCAAAAAGTCCAACAAAAAACCAAACACTAAATTCACACAATTCACACCACACAAGCAAAACCTACAGGTAAAGGTCATATCCACAAGAGATATGATCTCGTCATACTACCTCAAAATGTTTGTTGGACACAAATTAGTAATGGTGGTCTGTCAACTAAAACTCCTTAAATGACACTAATATAATTTCAGGGGTCATCTATATTTGAAAAGAGAAGGTAATTAGCAAAAGATATGAACGCGACAGTGAAGACTACTAAGTAGATAAAAGTTGAAAAATAAGTTTTTCACTCTTATGGCTTTTCTAATCCATTTTATTGGGTCACGACCTACAGTCAACACACTGCTCTGATACCATCTGTAACGACCCAAACCTGATAAGATTCGATGTCTCTGTGCTTACCGTGCTAGTCCCTGGATCGACTCGCTAACACACACAGTACATATGAATATCAAATAACAAGTGCATCATTTACTACAACGTATGATCCAGAATTTATAAAGTATTACAAACTGAGTAGCACATAGCTAACTTTATTCAATAATAACAGCGGAAATGTAGCATAAGTAAATGATGAGTCCCATAAATGCCCACTGACGAAATGCTGAGTGAAGACTCGCAACCCTAATATGTCTCAATGATCATCAGAATATCCTGCAACATGATAAGTTGCAGCCACAAGGGTCAATACATTGAATGTATTGGCAAATCACACATAAATGATATAGCACCTACATCTACATGCAAGGTATGACAAAAAGAACACTCAAGCTAGTTTGGCATAAAGCTAACTTCACCTACCTCCACTACATAGGCAAGGTGCACACAAACACAGATGACAAAGATCTTCAAGATGTCTCAAGTGCGCTCAGTCGTGGTGCATTCTCTAGGGACAATAGAGCGCTCAGCCATCAACGCATTCACCTGATTTAAGCCCCGAAACCTCAAGTGCGCTCAGCCATGACGCATTCTCTAGGGACAATAGAGCGCTCAGCCATTGACGCATTCACCTGAGAAAAAGTCCTGAGCCTATAGCTATAAAGACTCACCACTTCCATGCATCACTCGACATATACCCACGTCTACCATCACACCATCACATAAAACAACCAATACAAAACATGACAACATGAGATACACAAGCAAAACCAAACCAAACATATATCATAGCATAAAAACCACACATGCATAGCAGAACATAGGATGACCATAATCAATATTGAAACTTTCCTTGAATGGTGTTGAAGTACTCTAACGATTAATTCCGATCCGCTTCACACTCCGGACAATCTATACGATTAACGAAGGCACCGATAAATAAACCGTACTCACATAACACCACAATAAAGTCAACAGCAAGAAATTCAAATCAAAACTTAAATAACAGAACATAACAATAGGTATATCTTATCTACATGCTAGTAGGATCACAATGAAAAAAATCAACTAATTTGGATCAACGGTTTGAAAAATATGGCCTCCAAAAGGTTAAATTAAAATTTGAGCAAATTCAAATTTAAAAGTTTCAAAAATTATATTGGATATGTGTTCTGGATAGAGGGGATCATGATGAAGAATTTGGCATTGGTTTCATCAAATTTGGACAAACTATGCAAAAGTTATGAAGGTTTGAAAAACAGGAACAAATCTGCCTTCTTTTTATTTAGAACAAAATCCTTGCCACGTGGCGAGCTACTACTGGCTAGTACCTGTCCGCTGGAAGCTTAAACGACGAACGGCCACAACTTAAAGAATAATCGTTCGACAGTAAAAAAACATCGGCGATCTAATATCAGCGGTTGGATGGAGATCGGACGGTTGAGGTTTTCTCACCGGAGAAGAACAGAAGGCAGCTGGGTGGCCGCCGAAGTTGAAGAAGTTGATGACCACGGGGCGGCTTGGATTTGAAGCTGGCGTCGCTGGTTTGATCTCCAGAGCTCCTGGAAGATGGGACAAGCTGACGCAGCCTACGGCGAACTCGAACATGTCCGCGGAGATGACCGGGGTTTGCTCCCGCTACGGTGGCGACTGGCTGGAGCGGCGGCGTTGGAGTTGAGCTTCGGGTCGAGCTCGATGTGCCCAGTACAGTGCTTCCCTGCGAGAACTAGAAGATGAGGGAGGATGACGAGACCAAGGGGAAGATAATAGGGGTAGGAGGAGAAGCTTGGAACCTTCTATGGCGATGAAAACGAGGGGCGGAGGTGCTCCCGCGGTGGCGGACTCCGGCGAGATCCGACCGGGAGCTCTAGGGCACGGTAGGTGAAAATTTTGTGAAAAATTGAAAGAGAAGAGGTAGGGCAGTATTTGTAGGTAGTCTACCATGCGGGATGGACGAGATCAAAGCCAAATCGGTGAGGATTTGGATCGGGAAGTGGTCTCTAGGAAGAACACGACCAAGGAGAGAGATGACATGCGGGCCATCCCTGTCAGCGGAAGAGAGAAAAGAGAAAAAAAAGAGAGCCACGGTTGGGTTGAGGCCGCCGGCCTGCTAGCGGCTGCTGCTGCGATGCTGCTTAGCGCGCGCGGGCGAGGAAAAAGAAGTTGGGCTCCACAGTGCCCGATTTCTATTTTTTTAAACAACTATTACTACATGAAGTAAAATATAGCTTAATAAAATCCTAATAAAAAAAACCAGAACACATAGTAAAACATTATTACTATTATATAAAACAGTGAACATTTTTACAACACAAATGAAATTTTGGAAAATTATTTTATGCAAAACAAGCACATAAAGAGCATTATAATAACAACAATAAAATAATTTTGAGTTTCTACAAAGCCAAAATATTTTATGTAGACTCCAGAATATATTCTTAGCATTTTCCAAATATAATTAATAGGGGAGAAGGCATATTATCTCCACTCCAATTTTTTTTCCTTGAGTTGGAAAACTCTTTGAATATTCAGAAAATTCAAATATGCATAGAAATCATGTTGAAAAAGAATGATCCTATTAACATTCCAAATTTAGAAAATTTGGGATGTTACAAGTAGACCGACTCCTGCCTGCATCTACTACTATTACTCCACACATCGACCGCTATCCAGTATGCATCTAGTGTATTAAGTTCATGGAGAAACGGAGTAATGCAATAAGAACGATGACATGATGTAGACAAGATCTATTCATGTAGGAATAGACCCCATCTTGTTATCCTTAATAGCAATGATCAATACGTGTCTTGCTGCCCCTTCTGTCACTGGGAAAGAACACGGCACGACCGAACCCATCACAAAGCACCTCTTCCCATGGCAAGAAAAATCGATCTTGTTGGGCTAACTAAACCAAAGATTCGAAGAAGAAATACGAGGCTATAAGTAATCATGCATATAAGAGATCAAAGAAACTCAAATAACTTTCATGGATAAATAGATCTGATCATAAACTCAAAGTTCATCAGATCCCAACAAACACACCTGATGTCACTTGAACTACGTCGGTATTTCCCCAAAGAGGAAGGGATGATGCAGCACAACTATGGTAGGTATTTCCCTCAGTGATGAGACCAAGGTTATCGAACCAGTAGGAGAACCAAGCAACACTATGTAAATGGTACCTGCACACAAATAACAAATACATGCAACCGGACGTGTTAAAGTGGTTGTCAATCCCTTTCGGGTAACGGTGCCAGAAATTATCACATGGACTGGAGAAAAATTATGATAGATTGAATAAATAGATCTCAAATAAACGCGAAATAAAATAAATAGCAAAAAAGTGCAGCAAGGTATTTTTGGGTTTTTGGTATAATAGATCTGAAAATAAAAGTGGCAAATAATAGATCGGAAAGCAAATATGAAGAAGAATAGACCCGGGGGCCATAGATTTCACTAGTGGCTTCTCTCGAGAAAAATAGCATACGGTGGGTAAACAAATTACTGTTGGGCAATTGATAGAACTTCAAATTATCATGACGATATCCAGGCAATGATCATTATATAGGCATCACATCCAAGATTAGTAGGCCGACTCCTGCCTGCATCTACGACTATTACTCCACACATCGACCGCCATCCAGCATGCATCTAGTGTATTAAGTTCATGGAGAAACGGAGTAATGCAATAAGAATGATGACATGATGTAGACAAGATCTATTCATGTAGGAATAGACCCCATCCTTTTATCCTTAATAGCAACGATACATACGTGTCATGTCCCCTTCTGTCACTTGGATTGAGCACCGTAAGGCCGAACCCATCACAAAGCACCTCTTCCCATGGCAAGAAAAATCGATCTAGTTGGCCTAACTAAACCAAAGATTCGAAGAAAAAATACGAGGCTATAAGTAATCATGCATATAAGAGATCAAAGAAACTCAAATAACTTTCATGGATAAAAATATAGATCTGATCATAAACTCAAAGTTCATCGGATCCCAACAAACACACCGCAAAAAGAGTTACATCAAATAGATCTCCAAGAGACCATTGTATTGAGAATCAAAAGAGAGAGAGGAAGCCATCTAGCTACTAACTATGGACCCGAAGGTCTACAATGAACTACTCACGCATCATCAGAGAGGCACCAATGAGGATGATGAACCCCTCTATGATGGTGTCTAGAATGGATCTGGTGTTTCTGGAACTTGCGGCGGCTGGAATTGTGTTTCATGGACTCCCCTAAGGTTTTTGGAATATTGGGGTATTTATAGAGCAAAGAGGCGGTGCCGGAGGCCACCGAGGTGGGCACAACCCACCAGGGCGCACCTGGGCCCCCAAGCGTGCCCAGGTGGGTTGTGCCCCCTTGGGGCACCCCTCTGGTACTTCTTCGGCCCAAGTTGTTCCTTCAGGTCCATAAAAAATCTCCAAAAAGTTTCGCTGCGTTTGGACTCCGTTTTGTATTGATTTTCTGCAAAGTAAAAACAAGGAAAAAAACAGGAACTGGCACTGGGCACTATGTCAATAGGTTAGTCCCAAAAAATGATATAAAGTTGTTATAAAATGATTGTAAAACATCCAAGAATGATAATATAACAACATGGAACAAGCAAAAATTATAGATAGGTTTGATACATATCAGCATCCCCAAGCTTAATTCCTACTTGTCCTCGAGTAGGTAAATGATAAGAACAGAATTTTTGATGTGGAATGCTGCCTAACATGTTCATCACATTTTCTTTTCTCTTGTAGCATGGACATTTGTACTTTTATATGATTCAAAGCAATAGTCTAGTTTTGACATGAAGATTTCAATACTCAAGCATATCAACAAGCAACCATGTCTTTCAAAATATCAACACTAAAGCAAGTTATCCCTAGCCCATTATGCTCAATCATTGATCCATTCATGAAACACACTCGCATATTAGCTACACCTAATGCTCAAGTACGATCATAGTGCCCCTTAGTTGGTGCTTTATAAAAGAAGATGGAGACTCAAATAAAATAAAAATTGCATAAAGTAAATAGAATGGCCCTTCGCAGAGGGAAGTGGGGATTTGTAGAGGTGCTAGAGCTCAAAGCGAAAAAGATAGAGATAAAACATTTTGGGTGGCATGCTTTTCCTGTCAACGAAAAAGATCGAGTAGTTCCCAATACTTTCCATGCTAGATATATCATAGGCGATTCCCAAACAGAAGATAAAGTTTATTTCTTTTTCCACCATACTTTCACATTCCACGGCTAGCCGTATCCACGTGTACCGTCCATACCAACACTTTCCAAGGAATTTATTATTTGACAACATAAAGTAAATTCATTTTTTATTTCTGGACTAGGCATCCCTAATACCTTTGCCATACTCTCGTGCAATGACAAGTGAATGAACACTCATCTTGAGAATAACACATCTAGCATTGAAAAATATCAGCCACCCCCTACCGTTTCATGAGCGGTACGAGCACACAAAAAGGAAATTTATTTTGAAAATTAGAGATGGCACATACAAATTTGCTTAGTATGGCACGGAAATACCGCATATAGGTAGCTATAGTGGACTCATATGGCAAAACTGGGTTTAAGGATTTTGGATGCACAATTAGGATTTCTACTTAGTACAAGTGAAGGCTAGCAAAAAGATTGAGTAGCATCCTACCAAGAAACGAAAAATCTCATAAGCAAGCGTTAAGCATTACTAACACCGAATAATGCACCACAAGTAGGATGTAATTTCATTGCATAACTATTGACTTTCGTGCTTGCATAGGGAATCACAAACCTTAACACCAATATTCTTACTAAAGCACAATTACTCATCAACATGACTCACATATTATATCATCATATCGCAAAACTATTACAAAGAATCAAGTTTATTTTGTCCAATGATCTTCATGAAAGTTTTTATTATATCCTTCTTGAATATCTACCACTTTGGGACTAATTTCGTGTGTTCCTTTTGATAGCTCAAACACATCTAAGTGAAGAACATGAGCATAAAATTTTCTTCTCTCAAAATAATATAAGTGAAGCATGAGAGCATTTCTTCAAAAATATTAAAGCACACCGTGCTCAAAAAGATATAAGTGAAGCCCTAGAGCAATTCCATAGCTCAAAAAATTTAAGTGAAGTACATAGAGCAATTATAACAAATCATAGTATAATTTTGTCTCTCCCAAATAGGTGTGTTTAGCAAGGATAGATGACACAAACTAAAAAGCAAAACAAGCAAAGACTCATATAATGCAAGACGCTCCAAGCAAAACTCATGATATGTGAGGAATAAAAATATAGCTCCAAGTAAAATACCGATGGTCATTAGAAGAAAGAGGGGATGCCACTCGGGGGCATCCCCAAGCTTAGTTGCTTGTTTATCTTTGGATAATGGATTGGGGTGGGGCATCCCCAAGCATAGGCTCTTCTTACTCCTTATTCCTTCATCCATTGTGATCTCACCCAAAACTTGAAAACTTCAATCGCACAAAACTCAACAAAACCGTCGTGAGATACGTTAGTATAAGAAAACCAATCTTTACTTTAAGTACTGTAGAAAACCCATTCAAATTTTGTTATTGCATTATATCTACTGTATTCTAACTTTACCATGGCTTATACCCCCCGATACAAACCATAGATTCATCAAAATAAGCACACAATGCAAACAAAACATAATCTGTCAAAAACAGATAAGTCTGTAAAGATGCGAATTGTTATCATACTTCTGTACCTCCAAAAATTCTGAAAAATTAGGACAACTGAGGCAATTTGCATATCAATCTTGTGTAAACAATTCAGAATTTTTTTGTCGCTTCTGTGATTTTAAACAATTATTTTACTGGACGCAAACATTTCTGTTTTCCAACAAGATCAAATCAACTATCACCAAAGCTATCCCAAAGGCTTTACTTGGCACAAACACTAATTAAAACATAAAAAACACAATCATAACAGAGGCATAATTGTGCAAACACTCAAGAATAGAAAGAAAAAGGCAAAAATAAATTTTATTCATTGGGTTGCCTCCCAACAAGCGCTATCGTTTTACGCCCCTAGCTAGGCATAAAGCATAGATTCAAGTATTGTCATCTTTATTTCCCAACTCCTCAAGCAAACACTTAGAATTCTTCAAATATTTAGCACACAAATTTTCAATAACAATACTCCTAGGAACGAGATTGAAAAATTCATTCTTGCAAAAAGGGTTTCTCACAACTGCAACAAAGTCGGGGTGAATACTAATCATCTTAAGATCTTCTTTGTTATTATTAGAAGTTGCACCCTTGTTCTTAGTGATTTGAGTAATCTTGCCAATTTTAACATGAGTTTTTTTGATAGTCTTAGCGAAAGAAAAGGCCATGCTAAGCTTAGTAAAAATTTCTTCCAACTTATCAATCCGAGAAGGGCTTTCTTCAATTCTTTCATGAATTACAGTTCCCTTATCTTTTAGCAACTTAAAAACTTCTCCCGCTTTTGACCCAATTTTACTAGCAAGATTATGCATCCTTTTATCCAAATTTTCAATATGTTCTTCCGTAAGCATTTTCTTTTCAATAGCATCAAGCCTTTCCATAACATGCTCGAGAGTCAAAGTTGTTTCCCCCTCGGGGCACCCCTCTGATACTTCTTCGGCCCAAGTTGTTCCTTCTGGTCCATAAAAAATCTCCAAAAAGTTTCACTACGTTTGGACTCCGTTTGGTATTGATTTTCCGCGAAGTAAAAACAAGGAAAAAAACAGCAACTGGCACTGGGCACTATGTTAATAGGTTAGTCCCAAAAAATGATATAAAGTTGCGATAAAATGATTGTAAAACATCCAAGAATGATAATATAACAGCATGGAACAAGCAAAAAATTTAGATACGTTGGAGTCGTATCAACACCGCAAAAAGAGTTACATCAAATAGATCTCCAAAAGACCATTGTATTGAGAATCAAAAGAGAGAGAGGAAGCCATCTAGCTACTAACTATGGACCCGTAGGTCTACAATGAAGTACTCACGCATCATCGGAGAAGCACCAATGAGGATGATGAACCTCTCCGTGATGGTGTCTAGATTTGATCTGGTGGTTCTGGAACTTGTGGTGGCTAGAATTGTGTTTCGTCGACTCCCCTAGGGTTTTTGGATTTCTGGGGTACTTACAGAGCAAAGAGACAATGCGGGAGGCGGCCGAGGTGAGCACAACGCACCACGGTGCGCCTGGGCCCCCAGGTGGGTTGTGCTCCCCTCGGAACCCCCCTCTAGTACTTCTTTCGACCAACAGGTGTCTTCTGGTCCACGAAAATTCTCCAAAAAGTTTTTCTGCGTTTGGACTCCGTTTGGTACTGATATTCTGCGAAGTAAAAAACAACCAAAAAACAGCAATTGGCACTGGGCACTATGTCAATAGGTTAGTCCCAAAAAATGATATAAAGTTGCTATAAAATGAGTGTAAAACATCAAAGAATGATAATATAACAACATGGAACAAGCAAAAATTATAGATACGTTGGAGACGTATCAGCATCCCCAAGCTTAATTCCTACTCGTCCTCGAGTAGGTAAATGATAAAAACAGAATTTTTGATGTGGAGTGCTGCCTAACATGTTCATCACATATTCTTTTCTTTTGTAGCATGGACATTTGGACTTTTATATGGTTCAAAGCTATAGTTTAGTTTGGACATGAAGATGTCAATACTCAAGCATATCAACAAGCAACCATGTTTTTCAAAATATCAACGCTAAAGCAAGTAATCGTTAGCCCATTATGCTCAATCATTGATCCATTCATGAAACACATTCGCATATTAGCTACATCCAATGCTCAAGTATGATCATAGTGCCCCTTAGTTGGTCCTTTTATAAGAGAAGATGGAGACTCAAATAAAAATAAAAATTGCATCAAGTAAATAGAAAGGCCCTTCGCAGAGGGAAGTAGGGATTTGTAGAGGTACCAGAGCTCAAAGCAAAATAATAGATATCAAACATTTTGGTGGCATGCTTTTCCTGTCAACGAAAACGATCGAGTAGTTCCCAATACTTTCCATGCTAGATATATCATAGGCGGTTCCCAAACAGAAAATAAAGTTTACTCCTTTTCCCACCATACTTTCACATTCCACGGCTAGCCGTATCCATGGGTACCGTCCATACCAACACTTTCCAAGGAATCTATTATTTGACAACATAAAGTAAATTCATTTTTCATTTCGAGACTGGGCATCCCTAATACCTTTGCCATACTCTCATGCAATGACAAGTGAACAAACACTCATCTTGAGAATAACACATCTAGCATGGAAAAATATCACCCACCCCCTACCGTTTCATGAGCGGTACGAGCACACAAAAAGGAAATTATTTTGAAAATTTAGAGATGGCACATACAAATTTGCTTAGAATGGCACGGGAATACCGCATATAGGTAGGTATGGTGGACTCATATGGCAAAACTGGGTTTAAGGATTTTGGATGCACAAGTAGTATTCCTACTTAGTACAAGTGAAGGCTAGCAAAAAGATTGAGAAGCATCCAACCAAGAAACGAAAAATCACATAAGTGAGCATTAAGCATAACTAACACCAAATAATGCACCACAAGAAGGATGTAATTTCATTGCATAACTATTGACTTTCGTGCTTGCATAGGGAATCACAAATCTTAACACCAATATTCTTACTAAAGCACGATTACTCACCAACATGACTCACATATCACTATCATCATATCTCAAAACTATTACAAAGAATCAAGTTTATTTTGTCCAATGATCTTCATGAAATTTTTTATTATATCCCTCTTGAATACCTATCACTTTGGGACTAGTTTCATATATTGCAATTACTTTTGGTAAGCTCAACAAATCTAAGTGAAGAACATGAGCATAAAATTTTTCGTCTCTCAAAATAATGTAAGTGAAGCATGAGAGAATTTCTTAAAAAAATTACTAACTCTCAAACAAATCTAAGTGAAGCATGAGACCATTTCTTCAAAAATATTAAAGCACACCATGCTAAAAAATATATAAGTGAAGCACTAGAGCAATTCCATAGCTCAATTTTTTTTAAGTGAAGCACATAGAGCAATTCTATTAAATCATAGCATAATTTGGCTCTCTCAAATAGGTGTGTCCAGCAAGGATACTTGTAGCATACGAAAAAGCTAAACAAGCAAAGACTCATATAATAAAAGACACTCCAAGCAAAACTCATGATATTTGACGAATAAAAATATAGCTCCAAGTAAAATACCGATGGTCGTTAGAAGAAAGAGGGGATGCCACTCGGGGCATCCCCAAGCTTAGTTGCTTGTTTCTCCTTGAATATTGCCTTGGGGTGCTATGGGGCATCCCCAAGCTTAGGCTCTTCTTACTCCTTATTCCTTCATCCATCGTGATCACACCCAAAACTTGAAAACTTCAATCACACAAAACTTGACAAAACCTTCGTGAGATCCGTTAGTATAAGAAAGCAAATCACCAATCTAAGTACTGTTGCAAAACCATTCATATTTTATTTTTGCATTATATCTACTGTATTCCAACTTTGCTATGGCTTATACCCCCCGATAAAGTCCATAGATTCATCAAAATAAGCACACAACGCAAAGAAAATAGAATATGTCAAAAACAGAACAGTCTGTAGCAATCTGAAAACTTCGTATACTTCTGTAACTCCAAAAATTATGAAAAATTAGGACAACGTAGTAAATTTGTATATATACCTTGTGTGAACAACTTCAGGATTTTTCGTCGATTATTTGATTTTTCAAAATTATTTTACTGGACGCAAAAGTTTCTGTTTTTCAACAAGATCAAATAAACTATCACCCAACATGATCCCAAAGGCTTTGCTTGGCCCAAACACTAATTAAAACATAAAAAAACTCAATCATAATAGAGGCATAATTGTGCAAACACTCAAGAACAGAAAGAAAAAGTCAAAAATAAATTTTATTCATTGGGTTGCCTCCCAACAAGCACTATCGTTTTACGCCCATAGCTAGGCATAAAGCATAGATCTAAGTATTGTCATCTTTAGCTCTAGATCCATAGGATGCCCTGATGATTGATTCATATGGTGGCTTGATTCTTGTTCTAGGGAAGTGTTCCATACCCTTTCTTAGTGGAAATTGAAATTTAATATTGCCTTCCTTCATATCAATCACGACACCTATAGTACGTAAAAACGGTCTACCAAGTATAATTGGACAAGACGGATTGCAATCAATATCAAGAACAATAAAATCTATGGGCACATAATTCCTATTTGCAAGAATAAGAACATCATTAATTCTTCAGATAGGCTTTTTAATTGTAAAATCCGCCAAGTGCAAATTTAAAGAACACTCTTCAATATTGGTAAGACCAAGCACATCACATAAAGATTTCGGAATTGTGGAAACACTAGCACCCAAGTCACATAAAGCAAAACACTCATAATTTTTAATCATGACTTTAATGGTGGGTTCCCATTCATCATGTAATGTTCTAGGAATTGAGATATCTAATTCTAATTTTTCTTCCAAAGCTTTCATCATGGCATCTACGATATGTTTAGTAAAAGCTTGTAGACATATCATCAATCTTATTCAACTTTTCTTCTATCGTATTATTGAAAAAAATTTGAGCATTGATAAATTCTTTAATATTATTCTCAAGATCAGAGGTGTTCCTATTATTATTATAAGAAGGATTACCATAGGAACCACCAAAATTATTAGAGGAATTTCCAGGAAAAGGCCTAGGATTAAAATTACCTCTGTAAGCATTGTTATTAAAATTGTTTCGCGAGACAAAATTCACATCTAAGGAATTACTTTTTTGCTCAATCAAAGTAGACAAAGGCACATCATTAAGATCAATAGGAGCACTTTTATTAGCAACCATTTTCATAAGAGCATCAACTTTTTCACTCAAAGTACTAATTTCTTCAACCGAATTAACTTTTTTACTAGTAGGGGCTCTTTCGGTATGCCATTGTGAATAATTTGCCATAATATTATCAAGAAATTTAGTAGCTTCACCCAAAATAATTTCCATAAAAGTACCACTCGAGGCGGAATCTAAAAGATTTCTAGAAACAAAGTTCAATCCCGCATAAAATTTTTGTATGATCATCCTAAGATTTAAACCATGAGTAGGATAATTTCTTAGCATTAATTTCATTCTTTCCGAAGATTGTGCAACATGTTCATGCTCAAGTTGCTTTAAATTCATGATTTGAGTTCTAAGGGAAATAATTTTTGTGGGCGGAAAATACTTAGTAATGAAAGCATCTTTGCACTTATCCCAAGAATCAATACTATTGCGAGGCAAAGAAGAAAACCTAATTTTTGCATGATCTCGCAAAGAAAATGGAAATAATTTCAACTTCACAATATCATTGTCCACATCTTTTTTCTTTTGCATATCGCATAATTCTACGAATGTGTTAAGATGGGACGCGGCATCCTTATTAGGAGTACCAGAAAACTGATCTTTCATAACAAGATTCAACAAAGCGGCATTAATATCACAAGATTCCGCACTAGTGGCGGGAGGAGCAATCAGAGTGCAAAAAAAATCATTGTTATTGGTATTGGAAAAATCACACAACTTGGTGTTTTCTTGAGTCATCATGACTACGCAAACTAGATTGCACACAAAAACAGATCTGACGAGAAAAAACGACGAACAGAAAAAGAGGGCGAATAAAACGACAAATTTTTGTGAAGTGGAGGAGATGAAAATGAGAGGCAAATGGCAAATAATGTAAATTACAAGGAGATGAGATTTGTGACTAGGAACCTAATAGATGTTGGTGATGTCTCCCCGGCAACGGCGCCAGAAATCCTTTCTTAATGGCTCATGTCCGCGTCAGTATTTCCCCGAAGAGGAAGGGATGATGCAGCACAACTACGGTAGGTATTTCCCTCAGTTATGAAACCAAGGTTATCGAACCAGTAGGAGAACCAAGCAACACTATGTAAACGGTACCTGCACACAAAGAACAAATAATTGCAACCCGACGCGTAAGAGGGGTTGTCAATCCCTCTCGGGTAAAAGATAGATTGGTTTGTATGATTTTGGATAAATAGATCTCACGATAAAACAAAATAAAATAAATAAAGAAAAAGTGCAGCAAAGTATTTTTGGGTTTTTAGAATAATAGATCTGAAAACAAAAGCAAATAAAAATAGATCTCAAAGCAAATATGATAAAGATTAGACCCCGGGGCCGTAGATTTCACTAGTGGCTTCTCTCGAGAAAAATAGCATACGGCGGGTAAACAAATTACTATTGGGCAATTGATAGAACTTCAAATAATTATGATGATATCCAGGAAATGATCATTATATAGGCATCACGTCCAAGATTAGTAGACCGACTCCTGCCTGCATCTACTACTATTACTCCACACATCGACCGCTATCCAGCATGCATCTAGTGTATTAAGTTCATGGAGAAAGGGAGTAATGCAATAAGAATGATGACATGATGTAGACAAGATCTATGCATGTAGGAATAGGCCCAATCTTGTTATCCTTAATAGCAACGATCAATACGTGTCTTGCTGCCCCTTCTGTCACTGGGAAAGAACACCGCACGACCGAGCCCATCACAAATCACCTCTTCCCATGGCAAGAAAAATCGATCGAGTTGGCCTAACTAAACCAAAGATTCGAAGAAGAAATACGAGGCTATAAGTAATCATGCATATAAGAGATCAAACAAACTCAAATAACTTTCATGGATAAATAGATCTGATCATAAACTCAAAGTTCATCGGATCCCAACAAACACACCGCAAAAAGAGTTACATCAAATAGATCTCCAAGGGAACATTGTATTGAGAATCAAAAGAGAGAGAGGAAGCCATCTAGCTACTAACTACGGACCCGAAGGTCTACAATGAACTACTCACGCATCATCGGAGAGGCAGCAATGAGGATGATGAACCTCTCCGTTATGGTGTCTAGATTGGATCTGCTGGTTCTGGAACTTGCGGCGGCTGGAATTGTGTTTCGTCGACTCCCCTAGGGTTTTTGGATTTTTGGTGTTTTTATAGAGCAAAGAGGCGGTGCGGGAGGCGGCCGAGGTGGGCACAACCCACCAGGGCGCGCCTGGTCCCCTAGGTGGGTTGTGCTCCCCTTGGAGCCCCCTCTGGTACTTCTTTAGCTCAACAGGTGTCTTCTGGTCCAGAAAAATTCTCCAAAAAGTTTCGCTGCATTTGTACTCCGTTTGTTACTGATATTCTGCGAAGTAAAAAAAAACAAGAAACAGCAACTGGCACTGGGCACTATGTCAATGGGTTAGTCCCAAAAATGATATAAAGTTGCCATAATATTTTTATAAAACATCCAAGAATGATAATATAACAACATGGAACAAGCAAAAATTATAGATACATTGGAGATGTATCAGTCCTCGTCCTCGACGCCGCCCTCAAGGTTGTAGTACTCATAGTAGTGGCTGCGCCAGAGCTTGGGTTGGTACTCCAGCGGTGATTCCTCGACGGACAGGCTCTTCTCTACCTCGTCCTTAGCCACGCGCAACTCCTCCTCCCGGCGCTCCTCGATCTCCACCGCCTCCTGCATCTCCAACTGCCGCTCGGCGATCTCATGAGGAAGCAGGTGCTCCATGGCCTCCGCCACCTTTTCGAACGTGGGTTGCATGCTGGATTCTGAGGTGGCCTAGAATATCTTGGCGTGTGCATCCTCGATCTTGGCGTGGATGGCCTCGACCCGGGCCAGGGCGACATCGGTGGCATGGAAGGCAGCTCGAGTGCTCTTGGCATTTGCAGCCGCCGTCACAATAGCTGTTGTAGCCGTCTCGGCTGCTGCAGCTGCCCTGTCGGCTGCCGCAGACGCCCTCTCGGCGGATGCGACCGCGCTCAATGCAGATGCGGCCGCACTCTCGGCACAGGCGGTGGCGCTCGGGGAGGACGCAGCAATCGTACGGGCCCTCACAAAGCATTTTCACGGCGTCATTTTTTGCAAGAAGGGGTTGCGGGAATGGGGATCAGGGGTTCGTGGATTCGGGGGTGACCGGCACTAGAGCAGACGAATCCGGTGAAGCTTATGGAGGAAGACTTAAATAGACCCACGAATTTTTATCGCAAACGGTTCCTACTACAAACTGTGTGTGATGTTGTTGATATTTTGTATTAGCTGTGAAAGTCGAATTTGGAGTAAGTGGCAACGATGGTGTTTTAAATTTACGAGAAAATTTGGAGTACTGATACAACTATCATGTCAAAATTTGGAAAATTTCAGGGGTCATTTGACCTTTTTAATACATTTAAGTGATTTTCTAGCCATTTAATTACAGTAATTCAAATTTGATCTACATGTACATGCAACACCTAACCATAACGGTTTGAAAAGTCATATTTGTATACTTGTGTGCGAGTTAATTTCATATGCAGTAAATTGGACAGAATTTTCAAACATATTGGTGTCACGGCTTGGACACAAAGCATCGAGTGCCATGGCATTTAAATTCCAAGAAAATAAAAAAATGATCAGAAACACATGAAACCTTGCTTGACGTAATGGCATGGCACCAAGATGGTGTGGTAAAAAATTGTCCTGTTTGATGAAAGTTTGGACACACACCCCTCACAAACCGGAGCAACTCACTAGAAGGCTCGTTGTTCCGAGAGGGCATAATGCATGTTTGATGACAAACCGGCAATAGCTTCCTCTTATGGCCTTCAAAAAAATTCTACAGTTAACGTGCACTAATACAACCGTCATGTCAAAATTTGGAAAATTTTAGGGGTCATTTGACCTTTTTAAGACATTTAAGTGATTTCCTAGCCATTTAATTACTGTAATTCAAATTTTAACTATAGGTACATGCAACAGCTAACCATAGCGGTTTGAAAAATCATATTTGTGTACTTGTCTGTGAGTTAATTTGATGTGCAGTAAATTGGAAGGAATTTTCAAACATATTGGTGTCACGACTTGGACACAAAGCATGGAGTGACATGGCATTTAAATTCCAAAAAATTAAAAACTGATCAGAAATACATGAAACCTTGCTTGACGTAATGGCATGCCACCAAGATGATGTGGTAAAAAATTGGCATGTTTGATGAATCTTTGGACACACACCCCTCACAAACCGGAGCTACTCACTAGAAGGCTCGTGGTTCTGAGAGGGCACAATGCATCTTTGATGACGAACCGGCGATAGCTTCCTCTTGTGACCTTCAATTTTTTTCTACAGTTAATGTGCACTAATACAGCTGTCATGTAAAAAAATGGAAAATTTTAGGGGTCATTTGACCTTTTTAAGACATTTAAGTGATTTTCTAGCCATTTAATGACCGTAATTCAAATTAGAACTACATGTACATGCAACAGCTAACCATAACGGTTTGAAAAATCATATTTGTGTACTTGTGTGAGAGTTAATTCCATGTGCAGTAAATTGGAAGGATTTTCAAACATATTGGTGTCACGGCTTGGACACAAAGCATCGAGTGCATGCCATTGCATTTAAATTCCAAAAAAATAAAAATGATCAAAAACACATGAAACCTTGCTTGACGTAATGGCATGGCACCAAGATGGTGTGGTAAAAAAATTGTCCTGTCTGACAAAAGTTTGGACACACACCCCTCACAAACTGGACCAACTCACTAGAAGGCTCATGGTTCCGAGAGGGCACAATGCATGTTTGATGACGAACTGGCGATAGCTTCCTCTTATGGCCTTCAATTTTTTTACAGTTAACGTGCACTAATATAACTGTCATGTCAAAATTTGGAAAATTCC
This sequence comes from Thinopyrum elongatum, assembly GCA_011799875.1. Lineage (NCBI taxonomy): Eukaryota > Viridiplantae > Streptophyta > Magnoliopsida > Poales > Poaceae > Thinopyrum > Thinopyrum elongatum. The sequence goes on along the minus strand of CM022299.1, from coordinate 185,532,221 downwards.
AGGGGTCATTTGACCTTTTTAAGATATTTAAGTGATTTTCTAGCCATTTAATGACCGTAATACAAATTTGAACTACATGTACATGCAACAGCTAACCACAATGGTTTGAAAAATCATATTTGTGTACTTGTGTGCGAGTTAATTCCATGTGCAGTAAATTGGAAGGAATTTCAAACATATTGGAGTCACGGCTTGCCACAAAGCATGGAGTGCCATGGCATTTAAATTCCCAAAAATTAAAAAATGATCAGAAATAAATGAAACCTTGCTTGACGTAATGGCATGCCACCAAGATGCCGTGGTAAAAAAATTGGCCTGGTTCACGAAAGTTTGTACACACACCCTTCACAAACCGGAGCAACTCACTAGAAGGCTCGTGGTTCCGAGAGGGAACAATGCATGTTTGATGACGAACCGACGATAGCTTCCTCTTATGGCTTTCAAAAAATTTCTATAGTTAACGTGCACTAATACAACTGTGATGTCAAAATTTGGAAAATTTCAGGGGTCATTTGACCTTTTTAAGACATTTAAGTGATTTTCTAGCCATTTAATGACTGTAACTCAAGTTTGAACTACATGTACATGCAATAGCTAACCATAACATTTGAAAAATCATATATGTGTACTTGTTGTGTGCGAGTTAATTCCATGTGCAGTAAATTGGAAGGAATTTTCAAACATATTGGTGTCACGGCTTGGACACATGCATGGAGTGCCATGGTAACACAAAATAAGCATTCGTGCCTTATATGAGGAAAGAAAATGTAAATATCTGGCAAGACAACCGGGCCCCACACGATTGGCACTATATTTCGTGCCTCGAGGTTTGGAAGGTGAGTGGCACAGGTTATTAATCAGACGCAGTTCTGTATTGGAAACCGTCAGCTATTAAGTACACACACGGCTTTTGCTGCGGGAATCATGTGCAATTCAAACTACAGTACTCGTAAATTTCGGTGACCGGCATTTGTAACACCCCATGTATTAAGCTACAGTAATCACCCTTTTGATAATGCCATGTCATCATGATCAACAGTGCTTAATCCTCATTAGTAACATATTCCTTTTCAAATTCAAATTCAAATTAAAAGTGATAATTAAAGTTGTTCAACACAGAAACTAAAATGTTCAGTAAATAACAAATATTCCAGAGACCATTCTAAAATTGTAACCAACAATTAATAAATTAATTAGGTGGCTTTAACATTACCAAAACAGCAAGGTTTAATACATTTTATTTAATATAAAAATTGTGTGAACTCCGTTTGTCTCCAAACCAATTTTTGGTAGTTGTAGATATTACATAGCATCTAATGGGCCAAGTCACTAATTTTGTAAAAGGCAGTTTGAGGCCTAACTATTTACAAAACAGAAAATAAGAATAAATAAAAAGAAAAAGACAAAAAGAAAACAAAACAAAAAATGGAAACCCCCCTGCCCCACCGGGCCTCGGCCAGCTGGCCAGCCCACTGGCCCAGCAGGCCGGCCCATCCCATCCCCTATATGTGGCCTTACAGCCACACCCAAACCCTAACCCCCCCTCACTCACCCCCTCGCTCGCTCACTCCCTCCCCGATCCGATCTGGATCGGGGGCACCGACGCCGCCGCCCGCTGCCGTCGCCGGACCCAGCCACCGCCGTCGCCAAACGCCTCCCCGTCCTCCTCCCCGTTGGCTCCACCGAGCCTCGCCGCCCCTCGCCTCTACTCTGAACATGAGCCGCGCCCCCCCTCCCCTCTCTCTCTCCCCGCTCGCAGTCAACCCCAAGGTCGCAGCTCACCCCCGTGTCCCGCCCGCCTTCGCTTCCGCCTGGCAGCGTCGCGCTACGACTTCGCTCTGGGCCCATCCTCCTTGCCTAGCCGCTCGCCACCGCCCGCCTGTGACTGCTGCTGCCGCGCCATGCGCCCCTCCCCAGTGCTCCTCTGCCTCCATCCGGCCGCCCTTGTACCGCGCCCCGCGCCGCGTCCTTCCCCCCTGGTCTCGCCACTACGGGCACCGACGCCGCCCGTCCGCTCGCTCGCGACCGCTGCCGCCTCGCGCCGCCCGCGCCTTCACGCCTGCTGCTTCACCCTGCCTCGCCTCACCTGTTGCCCGCGCCGCCGCTCGCCGTTCGACTGGCCACCGCGCCCGGCCGCCCTTGCCCCGCACGCGCTCGCCCTCCGCCGCGCTCGCGCTCGCCGCCCTCGCTGCTGCGGCAGCAGCAGCTGCCGTCTGGGGCGTGCGCGCTCTGTACCCCGGACATGTCCGGCGCCCGAACGGGCACCGACGGACATATCCGGCTTGGCCCATTGCCAAACGGGGCCCACGCCCCAGAATGTTTAAATAAAAAAAATATTAATTAAATAATTAATTACTAATTAACCTAATTAAGTATGATTAATTAAGACTAATTAAGTTTAATTAACTTAATGTTTAATTAAGCTAATTAACTACTGTTAATTAACTAACAGAGGCTAACATGTGGGCCCCACACGTCAGTTGACTAGGTCAACTGCACTGTTGATTGCTGACATCAGCATGATGTCGTGCTGACATCATCAATTACTATTCTGGATAATGTTGGATTAAATAATTAATTAAATTCCAGAAAATTGTTAACACCTTGTAAAATCATATAAAATAATTCGTAGCTCAGATCGAAAAACTTTGTACATGAAAGTTACTCAGAACGGCGAGACGAATCAGAATACGCGGTCCGTTCGCCCGTCACACGTCCCTAACTATCCGAACATGCAACCGTTCCCCTCTTTTCGTCTGTCCGAAATGCCGGACACCGAGAATACTTTCCCGGACGTTTTTCCCCTTCGCCGAGATTACCTAGCACTACGATAGAACACCGCTAGCTCTGCTTATTGACATGTCATGCACTTGTTTGCTTAGTATTTACTGTTTCCTCCCCCTCTTCTCTCTCGTTAGACCCCGACGCAGTTCCCGGTACCGACGCAGCTCCGGAGCCCGACGCCACCGTTGACGACCTTGCCCTTGCCGCCGAGCAACCAGGCAAGCCCCCCCTTTGATCATCCCGATATCGGCCATTCTATTTTCTCATGCTTGCATTAGAATTGCTGCTGCTACTGCTTTGCCTATTCTGATGCATAGCCTGTTTATTGTAACATGCTGTTGATAATTACCTGCATATCCTAAACTGCTTAGTATAGGCTGGGTAGAGACCTATCAGTGACCCCACTTATCCCGATTGCCCCGCTGGATTATCCGAAGACCCGATCAACGGGATTGAAGACCAGGCCCCGGCACCGCACATCACCCCCCCTTAGTTGTAACGACACTGCAGCGTTTCTATCTAGTGCCGAGGGTGAAACCTCTTGTAGCACTTCTGATGTTAACTCTGTAGAGTAGCTATTCGGTCGTGGTCATCGAGGGTGATTCCTCCTTCACCGCTTCCGATAACGACGCCATCGTACAACACCTCAAGTGTGAACCCAGTGAGGGTGATTCCTCCCTGTTCACCTTGACGATTACATCGAGTAGGAATCCAACGAGGGTGATACCTCGGATTCCCCTGATGTTATGGACACACGGATATTTGGACTGTACTATTGATTTTTGGAAAGGCGGGTCGACCCTGAGGGGTACCCGCGTGTGATGTGAAGACGGGTTGCGTGTATGGTGCCCGAGTGATGAATACGAGGCGTGGCCGGGCATTCTTGGCCCTTGCCGCAAGTCCTCGAGATGGGGCGACGGGGTCACATCGATCGTGAGTCTCTGCTCGTTACCGCACCCCCAAGGTACTAACGATTTGGATATTTGATTCGAGTGGGCCTTTGGCCCGATAGCACTAACCATCACGCGAGAATAAATATGGGTACTCTGCATCGTGGCATTAGCCGAAAGTTCTGTCAGACGTCCAGTTCAGCATTGTGGCACGGTCGGATCGTACCGACCATCTGAGGCGGTGCTGGTATCCACCCTGCACACAACAACCCGGAGTGCACAGGGCGATGGCCCAAGACCCCTGAGTGCTTAGGATGTAGACTGGCGGGGACCTCTCTGCTGAGCTTTAGGTAGGGCTGCGGTGTGTTGTTTGGCCGAGGCCGGGCATGACCCAGAAAAGTGTGTTCGACCGGAGTTAAGCGAGCGTGGTGGGTAAGTTGGTGCACCCCTGCAGGGAAGAACTAAACTATGCATAGCCGGGTCCTCGGTAACGGACACTCGGAGTTGTATCCCGATCGATACAACTAGAATTGGATACTATGGCTCTGGGATTGCTTCTCGCAGGGAGTCGAGAAGGGATCTCCGGACGAGGTTGATGACTATATGGCTCTGGGATTGCTTTCTCGCAGGGAGTCGAGAAAGGATCTCTGGGTGAGGTTGAGACTTAATGATACTGCTACATTATATTGTACTGTTCTACTCTCTTCTATTGCTGCAAGACCGCTGAAGATGCTAGTCTTCGATAGGACTAGGCCTTCCCTCTATTTTGGCATTTCTGCAGCCCAGTCCACATATACAGCCTCTCTTTGATAATGTTGCATATGTAGTGTAGATCCTTGCTTGCTGAGTACTTCGGATGAGTACTCACGGTTGCTTTGCTTTCTTTTTCCCCCATATCCTTTTGATGCGACCAGATGACGGAGCCCCGGATACAGCTGCCCCCGCCGATGACCGCTACTACTACCCCGAGGGTGGATATTATTTCGAGCTTGCTGTCGACCAGGAGTAGGATCGGAGGGTCCCTGGCAGGAGGTTTGCGCCTTTCGATCGTAGTGTTTTCTTTTGCCCTACCTTCCTAGAGGCCTTTCTGTTTCTCTTTTATATCTGTACTCAGATATCTGATGCTTCTGCTGACGCTTGTATGCCATCGAGCTATGTATTCGAGCCCTCGAGGCCCCTGGCTTGTAATATAAAGCTTGTATGACTTTATTTATGTTTTAGAGTTGTGTTGTGATATCTTCCCGTGAGTCCTTAGGTTTGATCGTGTGCATTTGCGTGTATGATTAGTGCATGATTAAGCCGGGGGCGTCACAAGTTGGTATCAGAGCCGACTAACTGTAGGAACCCCCTTTCCAACTCCTTGGCCGAAGTTGAGTCTAGTGGTCCAAAAACTATTTTACTAACTTGGCTGTGTGGCTTACGGGCCCACGTCGCCAATTGGGTGGTATTAGGATCTTTTACTCCTCGACCTTTTCTCTGGGACTCTGATCTCTCTTCTATTCGGGTTAAAATTTTACTAACTCCAACATTAGGTTCTCGTGATCACATCCACCCGGTGTTCCAAAATATTCCTCCTTGCTCCAAGATTGCGGGCCAGGTTCTGCTTGCAGGATCCTCTCATCGAGGGCACCCTGTGTTGACACTTGCAGATTTCTCGCTCCAACAGTTTTCTCCGACGTTGACGTAGCCTTTGCTATGTCTCGTTGTGTACTTCCATATCGCGTGCCTGCGCGCTGCCTAGTTGTCTAGCCCTCCCCTTTCAACTATCGTTATGCCGGATTGTAACCGAGGCTATGTGTGGCTTTGAATGTCTTGTGCGGATATGATGAAGTATCTATTGCACTTCCTTCTGTTGTGCGTGTTACTTCATGAATCATTCCATACACATGCAATTTTCTTTTTAAACTGCCCTTGTTGATTTGGCAGGATGGCTGACGATCCTCCACCTCCACCCTATATTGCCGCAATGATGCAGCAGTTTATGACCGGACTAATGGCCCAATTTCCAAACCAGAATGCTCATCAACAGCCTACCCCAATAACACTGCAAGAATTTGTGCACCTCAACCCGTCTGTTTTTCGCAACTCCACCAATCCCATGGATGCTGATGATTGGCTTCATGACATCCTGTTTGAGATGGAGTCGGCTAATGTTGCTCCTGACAGTTACGTCACCTTTGCGACATTCCACCTGAAGGGCCCAGCTGCTCAATGGTGGGAAAGCCACAAGGGTATGTTGCCTGCTGAAATTGTAACCACTTGGTAGGAATTTCAGTCAGCTTTTCGTGCACGGTACATTCCTCAAGGTCCGATGGACCAGAAGAAGCAGGAGTTCCGCAAACTCACCCAGGGAATAATGACTGTGTATGAATATCAGAGGAAATTTCTTGAATTGTCCCGCTATGCTGAAGATGACGCCTGCACTGACGCATGCAAGCAGGATAAATTCCGTGAAGGACTGCGTACTGATATAAACCTCGCACTTGCAGTCCAGGATTGCACAGACTTCGCAACGCTTGTCAGCAAATCTTTCCAAGTTGAAATAGCTCTGACTAAGTACCAGGAGTCGCTTAAGCACACTCATGATGTTGGTTCGTCCTCGGGTCAACCTGTTCAGAAACGTCAAGTCTGGATTCCCCACAATGTTTACCACCGACCTGCCCCAACACCAAGGCCGTCATATGTTGCACCTCATCTGCCTTCACCGCCGAGACAGCTAACGGTTCATGATGGACCGCCTGATGCTATGGCTTCTCCTCAAGTTGCGCCACGTCCTCCTAGTGGTCGTAAGAAGAGTTGTCGAAACCGCCGATTCAGAAACCGTAATATCATACCGTCTGCTATTGTACTTGGCCATGCTAATCACGTCAATGCTGAAAAGGCTCAGAAGGAACCGACTATCGTGCTGGGAACATTCTCTGTGAATTCAGTACCAGCCTCTGTTCTCTTTGATTCCGGAGCATCGCATGCTTTTGTGTCTCAACAATTTGCTCAGTCACATGAGTTATACTTGGAAGAATTACCCACTCCTCTAATGGTTTAGTCTCCGAGATCCAAGTGGCAAACCACAATGCTAAGCCCTCACAACCACATCGAGATTGGAGGTCTACTTTTTCCGGTTTCTCTCATTGTACTTAGACCTTCCGACATTGACATCATTCTCGGTATGGACTAGTTGACAGCCCATAATGCTTTGATTGATTGCGCTACTAAGACAGTCCAGCTCACTCACCCTTCTGGCCAGACAGTCAAATACTCAGCCCGAATAGCTCAGGATGCTGAGAGCCAGATATATGTTCTGAATGCATTGAATGCTTCACCTCTTGAAGGCATCAAGAACGTTCCAGTTGTTCATGATTTTCAAGATGTCTTTCCAGAAGAACTTTCAGGAATACCCCCTGCTAGAGCTGTTGAGTTCGTCATCGACTTAAAGCCAGGCACAACCCCTATTGCGAAGCGTCCTTATAAGATGCCTCCGCATCATCTTCTCGAACTTAAGGAAGAAATCAACACGTCACTTAAGAAAGGTTTCATCCGCCCCAGTTCCTCTGCTTGGGGAGCACCTTCACTCTTTGTTAAGAAGAAGGATGGAACTAACCGATTGGTTCAGGATTATCGGCCCATTAACCAAGCCACAATTCAGAATAAATATCCGCTTCCCCGGATCAATGATTTGTATGATCAACTTGCTGGATCATCGGTATTCTCTAAACTTGATTTGAGGTTGGGTTATCATCAGATCCGTGTTCGTGAAGAGGATATTCCCAAGACTGCATTTGTTACTCGCTATGGCTCTTATGAGTACACTGTAATGTCTTTTGGCTTAACCAATGCTCCAGCCACATTCTCCCGTCTGATGTATTACATCTTCATGGATTACCTCGACAAGTTCGTCGTGGTATATCTAGATGATATTCTGGTCTATTCGAAGAATAAGGAAGAACATGCCGAACACCTCCGTCTTGTACTGGAAAGGCTCCGAGAACACCAGTTGTATGCCAAATACTCCAAATGTGAATTCTGGTTGTCTGAAGTGACATACCTTGGCCATGTGTTTTCCAAAGATGGCATTGCCGTTAACCCAGAACGAGTTCAGGCTATTCTTGACTGGACTCCTCCGAAGAACGCCAAGCAAGTGAGAAGTTTTCTTGGCCTTGCAAGCTATTGCCGTCGGTTTGTTGAGAATTTTTCTAAGATTGTTAAGCCCCTGACTGATCTGCTTCACAAGGGCGTTAAGTTTGAATGGACAGAAAAATGTCAGGAAAGTTTTCAAACACTCAAGGACAAGCTAACATCTGCCCCAGTACTTGCTCCACCAGATTCTCGCAAGGATTTTGTGATCTATTGTGACGCGTCCGGTGAAGGATTAGGCTATGTCCTAATGCAAGAGCGTAAAGTGATTGCTTATGGCTCTCGTCAGTTGCGCCCATATGGAGAGAATTATCCGGTACATGATCTAGAGCTAGCTGCTATGATCTATGCATTGCAGTTGTGGCGACATTACCTTCTCGGTAATCGTTGCGAGATCTACACAGATCATAAAAGTCTGAAGTACTTGTTCACCCAGCCATCTCTAAACCTCCGTCAGCAAAGATGGATGGAGGCCATTGCGGAATATGATTTGGGTATTTCTTATACCCCTGGCAAGGCTAACGTGATGGTTGATGCCTTAAGCCGCAAGTCCTATTGCGACAACCTCATGGTTAGTCGAGCTCAACCTCATCTTTTTGAAGAACTGTGCAAGCTGAATCTGCGTATTGTTCCACAGGGCTCTCTTAATAACCTTATGATACAACCAGATCTTGAGAAAGCTGTTAAGAATGCACAAGCTAAAGATGCTAAAGTTGATCTGATGAAGGAAAATCCTCACCTTGAAAAGTACAGGGATTTCTCGCTGTCTGAAGATGGAACCTTGTATTTCAGAAACTGCATTGTCGTACCTCGCTTCGAGCTTATGATCGACAAGGTCATGAAGGAGGCACATGATACCCCGCTGTCTATTCATCCGGGTAGCACCAAGATGTATCGTGATCTCCGTCAAAGGTATTGGTGGTCTAGAATGAAGCAGGACATTGCTCGATATGTTGCTGAATGTGATGTGTGTCGTCGCGTTAAAGCAGAACATCAGAAGCCTGCTGGAATTCTGCAACCGTTACCTATTCCTTTATGGAAATGGGATAAAGTGCAAATGGATTTCATTACCGGCCTTCCCAAGTCACAGAAGGGTCACGATGCTATTCTTGTCGTCGTCGACCAACTCTCTAAAGTTGCACATTTTCTACCTGTCAAGTAGACTATCATTGCTAGTCAGTTAGCAGAGTTATATATCTCCAGAATTGTTTCACTCCACGGTATTTCGAAGGAGATTAGTTCGGACCGTGGCGGTCTATTCACCTCAAAGTTCTAGGAAAGTTTCCAAGAAGCTATGGGAACTCATATTACCTGGAGTTCAGCTTATCACCCCCAATCCCAAGGCCAAGTCGAGCGAGTCAATCAGGTGCTTGAAGACATGCTTCGGGCTTGTGTTATTTCTTTCGGTAAGAAGTGGGAAGAATCTCTTCCATATGCCGAATTCTCTTACAACAACAACTGTCAAGCCAGTTTGAAAATGGCCCCCTTCGAAGTACTCTATGGACGTAAGTGTCGAACCCCTCTGAATTGGTCAGAAACTGGGGAATGACCTCTCGTGGGACCGGACATTATTCAACACGCCGAAGAACAAGTCCGTATCGTTCGAGAAAATCTCAAGGCGGCTCAGGACCGCCAAAAGAGCAACTATGATCGCAAACGATGGGGTTTGACTTATCAACCTGGTGATCAAGCTTATCTACGTGTCACCCCTATGAAGGGCACTCACCGTTTTGGAATCAAGGGCAAGCTAGCTCCGCGCTACATTGGTCCTTTCCGCATTGTTGCAAGACGTGGTCAAGTGGCGTATAAATTGGAATTGCCGCTGCAATTCTCTTATATCCACGACGTCTTCCATGTGTCGCAACTTCATCGCTGCTTCAAGGAATCTCCGCACCGCGCAGTGGACCACGAGATGCTCGAACTACAAGATGACCTATCTTATAAGGAGCATCCGATCCGCATTCTCGTTGAAGCTGAACGTCGAACCCGTCAGAAGGTTACCAAGTTCCTCAAAGTGCAGTGGTCAAATCATACTGAAGATGAAGCCACCTGGGAACGCGAGGATAATCTTCGTGTGGAATACCCCGAACTTTTTCTTTCTACCTCTTAATTCTCGGGACGAGAATTCTTCTTAGTGGAGGAGATTTGTAACACCCCATGTATTAAGCTACAGTAATCACCCTTTTGATAATGCCATGTCATCATGATCAACAGTGCTTAATCCTCATTAGTAACATATTCCTTTTCAAATTCAAATTCAAATGGAAATTCAAATTAAAAGTGATAATAAAAGTTGTTCAACACAGAAACTAAAATGTTCAGTAAATAACAAATATTCCAGAGACCATTCTAAAATTGTAACCAACAATTAATAAATTAATTAGGTGGCTTTAACATTACCAAAACAGCAAGGTTTAATACATTTTATTTAATATAAAAATTGTGTGAACTCAGTTTGTCTCCAAACCAATTTTTGGTAGTTGTAGATATTACATAGCATCTAATGGGCCAAGTCACTAATTTTGTAAAAGTCAGTTTGAGACCTAACTATTTACAAAACAGAAAGTAAGAATAAATAAAAAGAAAAAGACAAAAAGAAAACAAAACAAAAAAAAATGAAAACCCCTCGTGCCCCACTGGGCCTCGGCCAGCTGGCCAGCCCACTGGCCCAGCAGGCCGGCCCATCCCATCCCATATATGTGGCCTCACAGCCACACCCAAACCCTAACCCCCCCTCACTCACCCCCTCGCTCGCTCACTCCCTCCCCGATCCGATCTGGATCGGGGGCACCGACGCCGCCGCCCGCTGCTGTCGCCGGACCCAGCCACCGTCGTCGCCGAACGCCTCCCCGTCCTCCTCCCCGTCGGCTCCACCGAGCCTCGCCACCCCTCGCCTTTGCTCCGAACGTGAGCCGCGTCCCCCTCTCCCCCCCCCTTGCGGTCACCGGCCGCGCTCACCCCGCCATGCCCGTGCTCCGGCCGCGCGTGGTGCACGACCGCGCCGCGCCCGCTCGCCTAGCCGCTCGCCACCGCCCGCCTGCGACTGCTGCTGCCGCGCCATGCGCCCCTCCCCAGTGCTACTCTGCCTCCCGTCGGCCGCCCCTGTACCGCGCCCCGCGCCGCGCCCTTCCCCCTGGCCTCGCCACTGCGGGCACCGATGCCGCCCCATCCGCTCGCTCGCGACCGCTGTCGCCTCGCACCGCCCGCGCCTTAACGCCTGCTGCTTCACCCCGCCTCGCCTCGCCTGTTGCCCGCGCCGCCGCTCACCGTTTGACTGGCCACCGCGCCCGGCCGTTCCTACCCCGCACGCGCTCGCCCTCCGCCGCCCTCGCTGCTGCGCGCGCGTGCGCGCTGTGTGCCCCGGACATGTCCGGCGCCCGAACGGGCACCGACGGACATGTCCGGCTTGGCCCACTGCCAAACGGGGCCGACGCCCCGGAATCTTTAAATATAAAAAAAATATAAATATTAATTAAATAATTAATTACTAATTAACTCTGATTAATTAAGACTAATTAAGTTTAATTAACTTAATGTTTAATCAAGCTAATTAACTACTGTTAATTTACTAACAGAGGCTGACATGTGGGCCCCACACGTCAGTTGACTAGGTCAACTGCACTGTTGATTGCTGACATCAGCATGATGTCGTGCTGATGTCATCAATTACTATTCTGGATAATTTTGGATTAAATAATTAATTAAATTCCAAAAAGTTGTTAAAACTTTGTAAAATCATATATAATAATTCGTAGCTCAGATCGAAAAACTTTGTACATGAAAGTTACTCAGAACGGCGAGACGAATCCGAAAACGCGGTCCGTTCGCCCATCACACATCCCTAACTATCCGAACATGCAACCGTTCCCCTCTTTTCGTCTGTCCGAAATGCCGGACACCGGGAATACTTTCCCGGATGTTTTTCCCCTTCGCCGGGATTACCTAGCACTACGATAGAACACCGCTAGCTCTGCTTATTGACATGTCATGTAGTTGTTTGCTTAGTATTTACTGTTTCCTCCCCCTCTTCTCTCTCGTTAGACCCCGACACAGTTCTCGGTACCGACGCAGCTCCGGAGCCCGACGCCACCGTTGACGACCTTGCCCTTGACGCCGAGCAACCAGGCAAGCCCCCCCTTTGATCATCCCGATATCCCCCATTCTATTTTCTCATGCTTGCATTAGAATTGCTGCTGCTACTGCTTTGCCTATTCTGATGCATAGCCTGTTTATTGTAACCTGCTGTTGATAATTACCTGCATATCCTAAACTGCTTAGTATAGGCTGGGTAGAAACCTATCAGTGACCCCACTTATCCCGATTGCCCCGCTGGATTATCCGAAGACCCGATCAACGGGATTGAAGACCAGGCCCCGGCACTGCACATCACCCCCCCTTAGTTGTAATGACACTGCAGCGTTACTATCTAGTGCCGAGGGTGAAACCTCTTGTAGCACTTCTGATGTTAACTCTGTAGAGTAGCTATTCGGTCATGGTCATCGAGGGTGATTCCTCCTTCACCGCTTCCGATAACGACGCCGTCGTACAACACCTCAAGTGTGAACCCAGCGAGGGTGATTCCTCCCAGTTCACCTTGACGATTACATCGAGTAGGAATCCAACGAGGGTGATACCTCGGATTCCCCTGATGTTATGGACACACGGATATTTGGACTATACTATTGATTTTTGGAAAGGCAGGTCGACCCTGAGGGGTACCCGCGTGAGATGTGAAGACGGGTTGCCTGTATGGTGCTCGAGTGATGAATACGAGGCGTGGCCGGGCATTCTTGGCCCTTGCCGCAAGTCCTCGAGACGGGGCGACGGGGTCACATCGATCGTGAGTCTCTGCTCATTACCGCACCCCCAAGGTACTAACGATTTGGATATTTGATTCGAGTGGGCCTTTGGCCCGATAGCACTAACCATCACGCGGGAATAAATATGGGTACTTTGCATCGTGGCATCAGCCGAAAGTTCTGTCAGACGTCCAGTTCAGCATTGTGGCACGGTCGGATCGTACCGACCATCCCAGGCGGTGCTGGTATCCACCCTGCACACAACGACCCGAAGTGCATAGGGCGATGGCCCAAGACCCCTGAGTGCTTAGGATGTAGACCAGCGGGGACCTCTCTGCTGAGCTTTAGGTAGGGCTGCGGTGTGTCGTTTGGCCGAGGCCAGGCATGACCCGGAAAAGTGTGTCCGACCGGAGTTAAGCGAGCGTGGTGGGTAAGTTGGTGCACCCCTGCAGGGAAGAACTAAACTATGCATAGCCGGATCCTCGGTAACGGACACTCGGAGTTGTATCCCGATCGATACAACTAGAGTTGGATACTATGGCTCTGGGATTGCTTCTCGCAGGGAGTCGAGAAGGGATCTCCGGACGAGGTTGATGACTGTATGGCTCTGGGATTGCTTTCTCGCAGGGAGTCGAGAAAGGATCTCTGGGTGAGGTTGAGACTTAATGATACTGCTACATTATATTCTACTGTTCTACTCTCTTCTATTGCTGCAAGACCGCTGAAGATGCTAGTCTTCGATAGGACTAGGCCTTCCCTCTATTCTGGCATTTCTGCAGCCCAGTCCACATATACAGCCTCTCTTTGATAATGTTGCATATGTAGTGTAGATCCTTGCTTGCTGAGTACTTCGGATGAGTACTCACGGTTGCTTTGCTTTCTTTTTCCCCCATATCCTTTTGATGCGACCAGATGACGGAGCCCCGGATACAGCTGCCCCCACCGACGACCGCTACTACTACCCCGAGGGTGGATATTACTTCGAGCTTGCTGTCGACCAGGAGTAGGATCGGAGGGTCCCAGGCAGGAGGCCTGCGCCTTTCGATCGTAGTGTTTTATTTTGCCCTGCCTTCCTAGAGGCCTTTCTGTTTCTCTTTTATATCTGTACTCAGATATATGATGCTTCCGCTGACGCTTGTATGCCATCGAGCTATGTATTCAAGCCCTCGAGGCCCCTGGCTTGTAATATAAAGCTTGTATGACTTTATTTATGTTTTAGGGTTGTGTTGTGATATCTTTCCGTGAGTCCTTAGGCTTGATCGTGTGCATTTGCGTGTATGATTAGTGCACGATTAAGCTGGGGGCGTCACACGTGTGTACTATTCCCGTCGATCTAGATTCTAGCCGCCAATAAATACTACCTTGCTCATGTCGTCCCGCCTGCATTCTCATCTACATCACCCCCCTTGCTCGCTGTCTCTCTCTCTCTCTCTCTCTCTCTCTCTCAAATCTCTGGCATGGCGCCGCCGATCTGCCCACGCGCTGACACGGAGGCGCCACCACTGAGGACGTTCAGTCGAAGAGCAGCGATGAGGAGGACCCCTACGGGCCGCTAGACGAGGTTGCGCCGGACCCCCCAAGTTTGGAGTGGTTTTGGGGCCAGTACGATCTTTGTCTGTGGAAGTTTCTGCCGTCGGCTGAGAAAGCCAGACAAGAGGCATTCAAGAAGGAGATGGCGGAGGAGGAAGCCAGGTACTAGGCAACCTATGAAGCCCGTGAGTCCGCCTGGAAAAAGAAGGCGGTGGAGCTTTGGGGGCAGGCGCGTTGTCGTGCGGAGGAGGTGTACGAAGACGGGTACTTCACGAGGAAGGTCAAAGGTGCTAGGCACCTCATCTCTGCGTGGAGGTGGGCCGATAAGCTCCAGCGTGCCACTGACGAGGAGCTCCGGTGGGCGCCCAACGAAATGGCAAGATCGTGCACGCTCGTCCGCCAGCAAAAGGCAGATCGGTACGTCAAGCGCTGCGACGCGGAGGAGGCGGAGTACTGCCTCCGTGCTGGGAAGACGCCGCGCACCAGGGAGATGCTAGCGAGGGGCTGCCGGAATACTGCCCCCAGGACGGATTATTAGTTTTAGTATTGTTCGTTTTCAATTTTATGCATTGTACAGAGTAGTTAAGTATCATCACGTATAAGTGATGATATTATATATATTCTGTGATGAACTAATGAACAATTAATATAAATTATGAATTCCATTTTTCTATCTATTTTCGTATACTAATTTGTATCTAGCTATTATTATCCACATATACAGAATGGAAAGCATATATACACACATTGAAACAGAACATATAAGAACGGAAAACAGAGTACGCGCATTGAAACAGAGCAATAAACAAAGCAATATTATGATTGTTGTGAATACATAACGATCCATGTCGAAATGACTCAGCAAAATAAAACGCGTCCATGATCAATAGCCCTTGCCTACGGTAGCTCTTGGCTGTGCGTGAACTCGTGCAGGCGTTCGTCCAAGCGGTCGACACGCTCGTGGTACATTTGGAGCGCGATCTCGAGCTCCAAGTTGGCTATTTCATCGGAGATCACCAACTCGAGGATGCGACGGCCATGTTCCTCTACAGCGGCTAGGTGAACACCTGGGCCAAGGAGGTGGTCGAGCCTAGCTACCAGCGTGTTGGCATCGAGCGGGCCACGGACAAGGCGAACGGTGCGGCGGGCGTCCGGTGCAAGTACGGCGCGGCCGGCCTCTGTTGCAAGTATGACGCAGACGGCCTCTGCCCACTCCTGGCGAGGAATGGGAGTACTGACGGGACGTGTACCCAGCTACGACGCCTTGTCAACAGCAGGCAAGCATCGATGGATCCGCTCTTGCTGTGCGGCGCTCTGCGCCTCTTGCTCTGTGGCGCTCCAACATTCTCGCTGTGCGTCGAGCCGCAGCCTATCAGCGCGGACGCGCCTAGCTTGCTCTACGGCGCACCATCGATCATGTGGTGTGGCGAGCTGCAGCCTTTCGGTGCTGACATGCCTATCTTGATCTGCGGCGCTGAAGCGGCGTGCGCTAAGGGTCTGCTCAACCCTGGCGATGACGCCCAGCACCGCGTGTTCCATCGCGTTGCCGGGGAGCGCCTCGGCCTCGACAGGCCGTGGCGCCTTCTTGTTTTCCTGGTCGAGGAGGTTGATGGCAGAGGCGGCGTTTCGGTGGGTTTAGGCATGCTTGGAAAAGGTGGATGTGCTACAGACTGCGCTTGTTGCCTCGGTGCATGTCGCGCCTCCTAGGTTTATGTGCAATATCGCTAGGTGGCGGCGGGAAACTGATGAGGAAATGGCGGGAAACGGTGGCGTGTTCATAAAATGCCATCAATTAATGGAAACTTAGCATAGAAGGAACATCGAGCTAGCACGACGCGTGCGGGCACATTGCTCACGCATGGCTATGATCCATAGACTTGTGTGCCCAACATAGCACACTATTCACAGTAAAGAATACTGTTCCGTTTATCCTCGTAGAGCAGTGGCGGCAAGTGTCACAAGAAGAAGTAGATGATGATTAGATGATCATTTATCCTAGTTAATTATGCATGCATTAGTTTACTTTGGTGTGTGGAAATGTCATGTGTGTACTAGCCACCTATGTAATTGGATGTTTAATTTGGTTGTGCAATCATGTCCTTATTAGTACATATGTTGTTGTTCTGTATGCAATCACATCACACACAGAACATACTAGGGAAACCATCGGTGATGAATTCATCAATTGCTGACAATTGTATACCAGGACGTGTTTGACCACAACACACACAGCTTATTAGTAGCAGTCGTCTATGTATTATCAGTCTTCGCACACATTTCTGCTTACACACCTGTTTGCCGCGTACCACACACAACTTGTTAAGTTGAACCGTTTCTGTTTTCTTAGCTCAACACAAACAGTTTATTCGAGTGAACTGTATGTTGTATATCGCACACACCTTTGATATGGCTGACCGTTTCTGTTGTGTTGCCTAATCACAAACAGTTCATCCGACTAAACAGCATGATGTATATCGCACACACCTTCATCTGGCTGCCCATTTCTGTTGTTCTGCCTCATCGCAAATAGTTCATTAGAGTGAACCGTATGCCACACATCACACACGCAACTCTAATCCGAATCGTGTTTGATGTCTCCGCCATCGCAAATGTTTTGTATCTTTTTTGACATTTTATTACATCACCGTTTGTGATTAATGCATCGCACACAGTTTCGTCGAAGGGTCTCTGATTGTACTATCGCATTTGGACCATCCTGCAGTAGTGGTGCCGTGTTAAATTTTGGAATTATTCAGGGTTTGTTTGGACATTTTTATACATTAACTAAGTTTTCTATGCATTTTATGTGTATAATTCAAATTTGAACTACAAGCACATGCTCTAGTGCACCAAAATGGGTTGAAATATCATATATGTGTCCTTGTGTGCATGTTTAGGTCCCATGCAAGAAATGGGAATAAGTTCAAACACCTTGACTTCGTGGCTCGGTGGCAAACATTGAGAAAATTAATTTTTAAATTCCTATAAATCTGAAACTCGTCTACAATTCATGAAACTTGGCATGATATCATGAAATGCCACCAACATGTTGTGGTATTTTTCATGTCCTATTGGAGAGAAGGCGCATGAATTAACAGCCAACAAAGGCATTTTGAAACAAATAGCTGCCACATTATCATCTCAAACATTTGTAAATCATGGGCGTTCTGCTAACCATTCACGTGACGCCACGCGTCACAGTTTTATTAGCTAGGAGGTGCCGTGTAGGCAGCTGCTTGAGTAGATGGGAGGCGTGTGAGCGTAGTCCGTTGCGTAGGCTGACCGATAGGCATGCGAGCAGACCTCCAGTACACAGGCTCACCGGGAAGCGCGCGAGCAATACTCTGCGTAGGCTCACTGGGAAGCGAGCCCTTTGACCTCCATCGTTGCCCACCTTGCTCCCAACCTCTCCATTAATGGCGCTCGAGCCGCTGTTTAATAGGTGGCCTTACTCTTCGCCTCCCATTCCCCTCTTGCCCGAATCCTATCTCCCAGACCCCCTCCTACGCCATGGTGCACTGATAACCCACAAGTATAGGGGATCGTTTGTAGCCTTTTTCGATAAATAAGAGTGTCGAAGCCAACGAGGAGCTAAAGGTAGAACAAATATTCCCTCAAGTTCTGTCGACCACCGATACAACTCTACGCACACTTGACGTTTGCTTTACCTAAAACAAGTATGAAACTAGAAGTAATGAATAAATTGCGAGAAAATAAAAGTAGATAGCTTTTGTCAACAAGAAAGTCATTTGTCCCTAGGCAATTGATAACTAGACCGGTAATCATTCTTGCAATTTTATATGAGGGAGAGGCATGAGCTAACATACTTTCTCTACTTGGATCATATGCACTTATGATTGGAACTCTAGCAAGCATCTACAACTACTAAAGATCATTAAGGTCATAAAACCCAACCATAGCATTAAGTATGAAGTCCTCTTTACTCCCATACGCAACAACCCACTTGTCCGTGTTCAGGCTTCTGTCACTCCGGCAACCGACAACAAGCAAATTATGAACGTATTGCAACACCATACAGTAGGGACCCCTCATGTTTGAGCGAGACGGAGGGCACCGTAGGACAACACCATAATAAAATATACTCACAAACCAACCATGATCATCAATTAGCCCATAGGACAAAACAGATCTACTCAAACATCATAGGATAACCACATATCATTGGGAAATAATATATAGTGTTGAGCACCATGTTTAAGTAGAGATTACAGCGGGGAGAAGTGGTGTTACACCACTGCATAGAGGGGGAGAAAGTTGGTGTTGATGCTAGCAAGATTGTTGATGTAGAACGCCGTTACGATCCTTGCCCCGGCGGCACTCCGGCGCCACTGGGAGAGAGGGGGATAGGGCCCCCTCCTTCTTCTTCTTCCTTGGCCTCCCCCTTAGATGGGAGGAGAGTTCCCCCTCTGGTCCATGGCCTCCATGGCGGAGGAGGGGCGGGAGCCCCTCCGAGATTGGATCTCCCACTCTGTTCTTTTCTGTTTCACGTTCCTGTTTTCTGGCTATATTCCCGTAGATCCTAACTCCGATTGTGCTGAGATTTTAACATGATTTTTTTTCCAGATATAAGCTTCCTTGCGCCCAAAGTAGAGATCCAATCGATGTACGAGGTGAGCACAACCCACCACCACGCGCCTGGCCCCTGGGGCGCGCCCTGGTGTATGTTGGGGGCTGTGGCCCCCGTTTGCATTGATTCCAAGTCCCAAAAATCACATATATTCCGAAATAATTCTTCATAAAATTTTATTGCATTTGGACTTCGTTTGATATGGATATTTTGCGAAACAAAAAACATGTAAAAAACAGGAACTGGCACTGGGCACTGGATCAATAGGTTAGTCCAATAAATCATATAAATTTTTGCCAAAAGTATGTAAAAGTTGTATAATATTGGCATGGAACAATAAAAAATTATAGATATGGTGGAGACATATCAACATCCCCAAGCTTAATTCCTGCTCGTCCTCGAGTAGGTAAATGATAAAAAAGATAATTTTTTATGTGGAATGCTACCTAGCATAATCTTGATCATATGCCTTATCATGGCATGAATATTAAGACATAAGTGATTCAAAGCAATAGTCTATAATTTGACATAAAGACATCAATACTCAGGCATCCCAACAAACAATCATGTCTTTCAAAATATCAATGCTAAAGAAAGCTATTCCTACAAAATCATATAGTCATGTCATGCCCTGTCTTCTTAACACAAATTATTTATCATGCACAACCCCGATGAGAAGCCGAGCAATTGGTTCATACTTTTTAACGCGCTTCAGCTTTTTCAACCCTCATGCAATACATGAGCGCAAGCCATGGATATAGCACTATGGATGGAATAGAGTATGATGATAGGGGTAAATATAAAGAAGACAAAAAAAGTAAGAAAGTCTCACATCGACGCGGCTAACCAACGAACTATGGAGATGCCCATCAATTGATATCCATGCGAGGAGTAGGGATTGCCATGCAACGAATGCACTAAGAGCTATAAGTGTATGAAAGCTCAATATGAAAACTAAGTGGGTGTGCATCTAACTCTACAATGAAAAATTCCCACTAGTATATGAAAGTGAACACATAGGAGACTCTCTATATGAAAAACATGGTGCTACTTTGAAGAACAAGTGTGGAACTAGCATGCCCCTTCTCTCTTTGTTTTTCTTTTCTTTCCTTTTCCTTTTCCTTTTTCTTTTTCTTTTTCTTTTTTTCTTCTTCTTTTCTTTTTTTCTTTTTTTTTTCTTTTTTTCTCTCTATGTCCGGAGTCTCATCCCAACTTGTGGGGGAATCATAGTCTCCATCATCCTTTCCTCACTGGTGCAATGCTCTAATAATGAATAATGATGGTCATCACACTTCTATTTACTTACAACTCAAAAGAAATAAAAATTACAACTCGATACCTAGAACAAAATATGACTCTATATGAATGCCTCTGGCAGTGTACCAGGATGTGCAATGATCTAGCATAACAACGATATGAAAAAATGGACAAGCCATGGAAATATCATGCTAGCTATCTTACGATCATGCAAAGCAATATGACAATGAATGCTCAAGTCATCAAAACGGAAGCGGTGAAAGTTGCATGGCAATATGTCTCGGAATGGCTATGGAAAGGCCATAATAGGTAGGTATGGTGGCTGTTTTGAGGAAGATATAATAAGGCTTATGTGTGATAGAGCGTATCATATCACGGGGTTTGGATGCACCTGCGAAGTTTGCACCACATCTCGAGGTGAGAAAGGGCAATGCACGGTACCGTAGAGGCTAGCAAATTGCAGAAAGGTAAGAGTGCGTATAATCCACGGACTCACATTAGTCATAAAGAACTCATATACTTATTGCAAAAGTTTATTAGCCCTCGAAGCAAAGTACTACTACGCATGCCCCTAGGGGGATAGATTAGTAGGAAAAGACCATCGCTCATCCCCGACCGCCACTCATAAGGAAGACAATCAATAATAAATCATGCTCCAACTTCATAGCACAACGAGAGACTATACGTGCATGCTTCGGGAATCACAAACCTTAACACCAATATTCTTACTAACCACAACTATTTACTAGTACCTCCCACATATTACCATCTCTATATCGTGAAACTATTGCAAGGAATCAAACATATCATATTCAGTGATCCACAAGTTTTATGTAGGATTTTATGACTAACCATGCAAATGACCAATTCCTGTTGACTCTCTAAATAGATATAAGTGAAGCATGAGAGTTTAATTCTTTCTACAAAAGACCATGCTCTAATAAATATAAGTGAAGCAAAATAGCATTCTACAAACAACGGTTTTCCATCTGAAAAGAAACAGGTAATCCAGACTTCAAATGATATAAGTGAAGCACATGAAGCATTCAATAAAGGCATACTCAAAAGATATAAGTGAAGTGCAATGAGCATTCTATAAATCAACCATGGACTATCTCATACCAGCATGGTGCATAAAAGAAAAATGAAAACTAAACACAAAAGACGCTCCAAGATTTACGCATATCACATGAATGAAACGAAAATGAAAACATACTGATACTTGTTGAAGAAAGATGGGATGCCTTCCGGGGCATCCCCAAGCTTAGATGCTTGAGTCTCCTTGGATATTTACTTGGGGTGCCTTGGGAATCCCCAAGCTTGAGCTCTTGCCTCTCCTCCTTCTCCTCATATCGAGACCTCCTCGATCTTTGAACACTTCGTCCACACAAAACTCAACAGAAGACTGGTAAGATCCGTTAGTATAATAAAGCAAATCACTACTTTAAGTACTGTTGCAAACAAATTCATCTTTTGTTTTTGCATTGTTGCTACTGTATTATAACTTTTACATGGCTTATACCACTGATAAAAAATGATAGATTCATCAAAACAAGGAAAATAATGCATAAAAAATAGAATCTATCTTAAACCGGACAGTCTATAGCAATCTGAACATTTACCATACTTATGGTACTCCAAAAATTCTGAAAAATTAGGACAAAATAAAGAATTTGCATAGCAATACTGTTTAAAAATTTCAGAAACTTTTGACGTTCCAGTAAAAAAAATGTAAATTCACAGACTACAGCCAAAGTTTGTGTTTTTACACCGCACATACCAACAAGCAATCTAATCATCCTAAAGGCAAATCTTGGCACATTATTTTTATAATACAATTGATTTGTACAAGGGGATAATTATTTTTGTTGAAAAGTTTCTGTAATTCAAGATTCACAAAGTTTCCATGGGCATGAACACAAGTGTTCAAGGTCGACCTTCACTTCTCCAATGCATCACCGTTCAATCGCTTCTCTTTTAGAAAAAAGGTTTTTAGGTTACCCTCTATATTTTTTTGTTTTTAAACTTTATAAAAACACTCAACAGAAATAACTAACTATCTAAAACTTCCGGGTTGTCTCCCTGGCAGTGCTTTCTTTAAAGCCATTAAGCTAGGCATAAAGTGCTCAAGTAATGGATCCACCCGGATCCCAGGGTATATCAAAGCCAATTTTATTTAACAATGATTTGGCATTTAGTAGTGAGCACAAAGCAACATATATCATGCAATGATGAAGTCTAACTCTCTTCCTATGCATCGGCATGTCATACAAGAACAATTCATGCACATCAAGTAAAGGCCAATACATAGCATAAGCAGTTTCTTGCAATTTTATCGTGTTGAAAACATAGAGAGGTGGAGATATAGTTCCTCTCTCATAATAATTGCAAGTAGGAGCAGCAAGCACATGCATATTATATTCATCAAAATTATCATGTGCAACAGTAAAAGGCAACCCATCAATATAATCCTTAATAAGAGCAAACTTCTCCGATATAGTGTAGTTGGGAGAATTCAAAAAGATAATAAGACTATCATGTGTGGGTGCAATAGCAACAATTTCATTCTTAACATAAGGAACTATAGCAAGTTCATCTCCATAAGCATAATTCATATTGGCATCTTGGCCACAAGCATAGCCAGCATCAATTTCATCAAAAAGGGGTATTTCAAAAGAATCAACGGGATCATAGCAATCATCCTTCGGTAAGAACGAAGGGACATTAAAAAATGTATGAGTTGAAGAGTTACTCTCATTAGAAGGTTGGCACGGGTGATCAATCCGCTCTTCCTCCGCTTGTTCTTCGCTCTCCTCATCATCTTTTTCATCCAATGAGCTCATAGTTTCATCAATTTTTTCTTCCGTAGTTTCCTGCAAAATATTAGTCTCTTCTTGGACAGCGGAGACTTTCTCAATAAATGAGTCAATATCGGCATTGTATTTATAATTCTCATAGCAATATTTAAGGATGGCAAAATTTTCAGGTCTATAAACAGAATCATCAAAATCTTCGTACTTTTCAAACATATATTCAATTTCATAAGCACCCTTAAAAGCAACAAATTCTTCTATTCGCTCCACATCATAGTAATCATATCTACCATTAGCATAAGAAGCTAAGGTTTCATTATCGTTAAATTTGCATGAAAAGGGAAGGTGTGGAGACCTCATCCTAGAGCAACAAGTATAATCATATCTCTGGCATAAATTCCAAGCATACCAATGCAACATATCAATTTGATCCCATAAGAGTTTCCCTTTTTGTTTCAAGAGATAATCCCTAAAGTATTCACGTTGATCCAACGTGTCTCCCATTATCATGTTGAATGGGGTTTTCTCAGGATTATCAAAGTAGCGTTTAATTTTTTTCACATAACAAGAATCGAGGGTTTTAGGAGGTTCCCCATCTCCATGAGTAGCAAGTACAACTAATTTTTTTGGTGTTTCATGTTCCATAACCATAACTTAAGATAGAGAACAACTCAGAACAGAAAATAAAAACTACTTAGTGATAAAGCAAACAAGCACACACGAGAATATTCACCCCACGCTATTGCTCCCCGGCAACGGCGCCAAAAAAAGGTCTTGATAACCCACAAGTACAGGGGATCATTTGTAGCCTTTTTTGGTAAATAAGAGTGTCGAACCCAACGAGGAGCTAACGGTAGAACAAATATTCCCTCAAGTTCTATCGACCACCGATACAACTCTACGCACACTTGACATTTGCTTTACCTAAAACAAGTATGAAACTAGAAGTACTTTGCGAGAATAAAACTACGAATAAATTGTGAGAAAATAAAAGTAGATAGCTTTTGTCAACAAGAAAGTCATTTGTCCCTAGTCAATTGATAACTAGACGGTTAATCATTCTTGCAATTTTACATGAAGGAGAGGCATGAGCTAACATACTTTCTCTACTTGGATCATATGCACTTATGATTGGAACTCTAACAAGCATCCACAACTACTAAAGATAATTAAGGTCATAAAACCCAACCATAGCATTAAGTATCAAGTCCTCTTTACTCCCATACGCAACAACCCACTTGTCCGTGTTCAGGCTTCTGTCACTCCGGCAACCGACAACAAGCAAATTATGAACGTATTGCAACACCCTACAGCGGGGACCCCTCACATTTGCGTGAGACAGAGGGCACTGTAGGACAGCACCATAATAAAATATACACTCAAACCAACCACGATCATCAATTAGCCCATAGGACAAAACGGATCTACTCAAACATCATAGGATAACCACATATCATTGGGAAATACTATATAGTGTTGAGCACCATGTTTAAGTAGAGATTACAGCGGGGAGAAGAGGTGTTACACCGCTGCATAGAGGCGGACAAAGTTGGTGTTGACGGTAGCAAGATTGTTGATGTAGATCACCGTCACGATCCTTGCCCCGGCGGCACTCCGGTGCCACCGGGAGAGAGGGGGAAAGAGCCCCCATCCTTCTTCTTCTTCCTTGGCCTCCCCCCTAGATGGGAGGAGAGTTCCCCCTCTGGTCCATGGCCTCCATGGCGGCGGAGGGGCGGGAGCCCCTCCGAGATTGGATCTCCCTCTCTGTTCCCTTCTGTTTCACGTTCCTGTTTTCTGGCCGAAAACCGTTTCTTATATTCTCGGAGATCCTAACTCCGATTGCGCTGAGATTTTAACACAATTTTTTTTCTAGATATTCCTTGCACCCGAAGTAGATATCCAATCGACATACGAGGTGAGCACAACCCACCACCACGTGCCTGGCCCCTGGGGCGCGCCCTGGTGTATGTTGGGGGCTGTGGGCCCCCGTTTGCGTTGATTCCAAGTCCCAAAAATCACATATATTCCAAAATAATCCTCCGTAAAATTTTATTGCATTTGGACTTCGTTTGATATGGATATTCTGCGAAACAAAAAACATGCAAAAAAATAGGAACTGACACTGGGCACTGGATCAATAGGTTATCCCTATAAATCATATAAATTGTTGCCAAAAGTATGTAAAAGTTGTATAATATTGGCATGGAACAATAAAAAATTATAGATATGACGGAGGCGTATCATGCACAAGGATCATATGCCTCTAGTCTCTGGTTGGTGAAGTCGACTCTGAGCCGAAGGAGATAGAAAAGAAGGAGGAATGGGGCCTCATTGTTGGGGATATAACCCCACGGTATGACCCGCCCGTTTAGGGCCGGGTTATCCAAAGGGCGCCTTGAAGAGCAAGACTTGAGATAGGCTGCAGCGACTGATGACTTCAAGGCCTACAGGGTGACTCATAGAGTGGGCTGGCTTACGGCCCAGTGCATGAGGCAGTGGCTCATCATCAGAAGGATGCCATAGCTCTTTACTTAGGAAACAAGGAAAATAAGGAAACTGGTTAGGGCATGGGTTGTATTACAACCCGGACTCTGTTGTAAGCCCGGGCCCTCCACCGGTATATAAAGGGGAGCCCCTGGGGCAGAAAAGACTAAGTTACAAGCTCTCGAGTACTAGGATAGCCAAGTCGCACCCTTGTAATCGTGATCATCATCATCAATATCAATCAAGCAGGAGTAGGCTTTTACCTCCATCGTGAGGGCCTGAACCTAGGTAAACCCTTGTCTTTTTATTCCGATCAACCCCGTTCAAGCTACTACCTCGCAGCGATGGCCTCATGACTAAGTCCTTTCACGAGGACATCTGCCATGACAAAACCACGATAGTTGGCGCCCATCATGGGGCTATCGCTCGATGGTGTTGAGTTCTTGGAGGGAACTCTCCTAGGGATCGAAGGATACACAATCTCCCGATTCTAAGAGTCACCACGGCAAGCTCTACATCGACAATTCAGGCTGGGGCCCCGAGGCTGACTCGATCGAGTATGGGTACTGGGTCCCCTTCGGCAAGATCCATGTCTTCATCGGAAAAATTGGTGAATTAGGGCCCGAGTTGGACATCTGCACCGACATCGTCGAGCTGGCTCAACACTCGCAACCCGCCCGGGCTCAAGCCGGCCGGAACCATGCCTTCGTTGGTTTCACCCAGGGACATGATCTCATGGATAACTCCACGTCTGGTGGAGACACCCTTGTCTATTTTGACGGTGAGTCATCGGTCGGGGACACCGAGTCGATCTGCCCGCTGTACGATGATAGACTTGGGGGCTACTCTAATGATGAGCCGGTCTTGGACGATCATGAGCCGCCCCGGGTTACCACCATCTACAGGGCAGGCACTGCGCTGGCTCTTGACTCCGCTGCAGCAGGCACCATGGGAGGAACCGGTGCTGCAGCAACTAATCCAAGTGCGTCCGGACCAGACAAAAACCCGGCTCAAGCCCTCTCTGAGTTGGTTGCTTCGTTGATAGCTCTCCTCTAGTTGCCCGTGATAGCGGAGAATCAGGAAGAGCGCAATACAGAGATAGCTAAAATCCGTGAGCAGATGGCTAAGGCTCAGGAGGACATCAATGCTGAGAACACCCGCATGGTGCAGCTACGAACCCGGAGTCATAATGAAACAAAGGGCCTAAGGACAGAGGCATGGCGCTTAGGCCTTCGGCAGAATGCTTCCGAGGTGGTTCACAGGAGGAGACATGAGAGTCACCTGCCCCCTGGTTTCGAGCCCACACGTTTGTTCAACATGCCTGCCCCAGGTGCTGAGATGAGCACCTCTGCGGCACCGGTTATACCCCAATTGAACTAGGTCATCCTCCAAGATGGAGATGGCCACCCACCGGCGGCTCAGCCGCACCAGCCGACTCAGCATCGTTAGCTCGAGCCGGCCAGCACCCGTCGCCTATTCGGATGACTCCAGACCGCTTCGTGACGCCGGTGGGTCACTTCTCCGATCCTATTGATAACCTGTTGGCAGCGGCTACCAACCTCGCCGCACTTCCAATCGCAGGAAATACTCTAGTTGAGAGGAAAGCTTTGCATGCCATTGAGTTGTTGAAAACTACGGTGGCCCAACAGGCAAACTACTCTTACAGTCAGCAGCAACTCCATTCCACCCCTCATCCAAGCCATAGCAGGAGCCGCCACGCTGAGTCACCGATAGTCTCCAGCAAGGCCCGTCGGATACGTGAACAATAGGGTGACCCACCCCATCATGGAACCCTAGATGCTCAGGAGATCGTCGACACGGCTCGGACGCGGCGGGAAGCAGAAGCCGCCAACACACTGGTTCATCAATCGCCTCTTGTGACCCCTTTGGCTTCACAAGGGGTAGGATCGAGTACCAGGACCATTGGGATCCCATGCCTGGTGTCGGCTCTGCATAACGAGCATATGCCCAAGGAATTCAAAGGCCCTCGTAAGGTCTCGAATTACACGCCTGACCTTGAGCCGGCGGCCTGGATTGAGAGCTACGAGATTGCTGTGGACATGCTGGATGTTAGTGACGCAGTGTGTGCTAAGTACTTGACCATGATGCTGGAGGGGCCAGCTCATACTTGGCTGAAAAACTTGCCCCCTAATTCCATCAACACTTGGGCAGAGTTGAAGGAGCATTTCGTCAAACACTTCCAAGGAACCTGCAAGCGCCCGATGACGATCGTCGATCTGTAGCACTGTGTTCAACATGAGGGCGAGTCAGCTCATCACTGTTCCCGCCGGGTCGCGGATATTATCCACTCTTCTGATGGCATACCAGCCGCCTAGGCCGTCTTAATACTGGAGAAAAACTGCCATTTTAATCCTTTGGTTTAGAAGCTCGAGCGGCTTAAACGGACGGTTCAGGACATGGGAGGCCTCATGGATGTTCTCACTAGATACGTCGAATCAGATACCACCAAGGATCCAACGTCAGAAGACGAAAAAATTGGCAAGGGCAAGAAAAGTTGTGGTGTTAAGGGACAGCAGCAGAACAACTCCGGGTATGCTGGCAACAATGACAACACCAATACTGGTTTTAAGGGCCAGAGACGGAATAATTCTAGGAGGCCATTCAATGCGAATAAAGCTCATAACTTCGAGGAAGCCCTCGAACGTCCGTGTCCTAAGCATAGTACTCAAGACAAGAGGGCAAGCCACTCTTGGGAGAACTGTTATATTATGCAGCAATATTGCAATCAAGTTTTCCAGAATCACCAAGGTGGTAGCGGTGGAAACCCGGGACAACCAGGGGCAGGCGACTTAAGTTTTCCAAGAGGCGACTCATCTGGTAATTATCAAAACCCTGGATTTCAGGGCTCAGGCGGCTCAGGATCTGGATATTAGGGTTCTAGCAATCATGGAGGTGGAAATCAAGATTCTGGCCAAGGTACTCAGCATCAGGGCAACCAGACAGGGTTTCGGAGCAAATCTAAGCAGTTAAATAGTGGGCAGTATCACGTGTTCACCGCTAGCTCTTGTAAGGGCGATCGCAAGCTGCAACAACGGGAAGTCAATGTGGTCGAGCCGGCGGTCCCTCAATACTTAAACTTGTCAGAGCAACTAGTCGTCTGGAGTAGAGAGGATCACCCGCCCCGGGTTGAGAATCCAGGTTGTCTTAATCTGGTGGTGGCACCCCAAGTCGGTGGTTATAAGCTTACTAAGGTATTCATGGATGGAGGAAGCAACATCAACATTTTGTATTATGATACTTTCAGGCGCATGAATTTGTCAGAGAAACAACTCCTGCCATCTTCGGCCGTCTTTCATGGGATCGTTCCTGGGAAGTCCGCTTATCCTATTGGGCGGATTAAGCTGGAAGTGGCGTTTGGTAATGAATATAATTACAGATCAGAGTTTTTGATGTTTGAGGTAGTCAACATTAAGAGCCCATATCATGCCCTCTTCGGACGGCCGGCTTATGCTCGTTTTATGGCTCGGCCTTGGTATGTGTAGCTCAAGATGCCTGGGCCTGAAACTAAAACAAGCAAACTATGCATTGAAAACAGAATCTGTAAAAAATAGAACAGTCTGTAATGATCTGAACTCATACTTATACAACTCTAAAAATTCTGAAAAATTAGGAAAACGTGGGAAATTTGTATGTCAAGCACGTGTAAAAAATTCAGATAAAATTCACGTTCCAGTGAAATTAAATAATTCTGCTACTGGGTGCAAAAGTTTCTGTTTTTTCACAGAATCAA
Organism: Thinopyrum elongatum; assembly: GCA_011799875.1. NCBI lineage: Eukaryota > Viridiplantae > Streptophyta > Magnoliopsida > Poales > Poaceae > Thinopyrum > Thinopyrum elongatum. Next base: position 185,503,194 of record CM022299.1, on the reverse strand, counting down.
ATCAACTATCATCCACACTATCCCAAAGGCTTTACTTGGCACTTTATTGAAACAAAAGCTATAAAACATGATTACTAAACAGTAGGTAATAGTGTTGGGTTGTCTCCCAACAAGTGCTTTTGTTTAATGCCTTTTTAGCTAGGCATGATGATTTCAATGATGCTCGCATAAAAGATAAGAATTGAAATATAAAGAGAGCATCATGAATCATACTAACAACAATGCAATCATGCTCACCATTCATGGATTTAATGCCAAACATTTTATTGAATTCTTCTTCTATCAATTGAGCACAATTTTTTGATCCATCATTTTTAAGAAAGACATTATAAAGATGAATAATATGAGACCACCTCAATTCCAATTTTTTTTTGTAATTTTCTTTTTATAAACCAAACTAGTGATAAACAAGAAACTAAAAGATTCAATTGCAAGATCTAAAGATATACCTTCAAGCACTCACCTCCACGGCAACAGTGCCAGAAAAGAGCTTGATGTCTACTACAGAACTTGTTCTTGTAGACTCGTGTTGGGCCTCCAAGCATAGAGTTTTGTAGGACAGTAGCAAATTACCCTCAAGTGGATGACCTAAGGTTTATCAATCCATGGGAGGCGTAGGATGAACATGGCCTCTCTCAAACAACCCTGCAACCAAATAACAAAGAGTCTCTTGTATCCCCAACACACCAAATACAATGGTAATTGTGTAGGTGCACTAGTTCAGCGAAGAGATGGTGATACAAGTGTAGTAACAATAGTAGATATTGATTTTTGTAATAGGAACAATAAAAAAAGCAAGGTAACAAGTAACAAAAGTGAGCACGAACAGTATTGCAAAAGCTGGTTTTATTTTCCCTACATCAAAGGAAATAACCGGAGTGTACACTACGGAGTTATCTATCATGACATGGTTCCGCCAACCGATGTCTCATAGCCCAAATCATCATAAGTTGCCCACAATTAAGTTATCAATCCGGTGTTGGGAGTTCCGAGATAGATCCAAGTCCAGAGGCTCAAGTTGTCCGTAACCGGGGACACGGCTAATCGATTAGGTTTAAACCCTCTGCAGAGGTTTGTACACTTTACCCGCAAGATTCGATCCCTCCCATTTCATCCTCGCACTTCATGATGTTTGAGAACAGGACGATCGAAACATGGTCTTCCGAAGAGTTCCTCTGACCACTGTCCGGTGCTCATCCAATCCTACCGTAGTTCTACATCTGCTAGCACCGTCCCAGCCAGAGTCACCACTAAGGTCAACCAAGCCAGAGCCCATAATGACTTGCGGTTGCACAGGTAAGCTTCCGGGCATGAAGTATTCTTCCATCTCTTTGAGTCTGGGTGAAGCTTTCCGCAAGATGTCATGGCGCTTCTCCATGCATCCCGGCCATCCACTAGTTGCTCCAGGGTGCCCGTCAACCGTCCTTCACCCAGTAGTGTGTATTGAATTCTTGTCTCGAGTCTTGAGGTCTTGAGGATGCAGTCCTTGCAGATGCCATCATGAAGTTGTCGTCATTGACGTAGAGTCCTCCATTCTCACACCACTCCCGAGCACTCAAACCAAAACCCGTCTACATTAGCGTATCATTAAAACTATATAACGTCCCGGGCTTGATAACAGGGAGATGGGTTCCTACCTCATGCATTCTACTCAACTACAAGAAATCAATATCACTACTGAAGGGATTATTGAAAGGGTGCTACTACATGCAAATAAAACATAGGTATGAAAAACATGGTCAAAGTGAACTTGCCTGGTAAGTTGATGAAGATAATAACGCTCTTGGAAACTTTGATAAACTATTCGTCACTCCGAGAAAATCTATATAGTCAAACATAGCATTCATATGAGCAAACATACTAGCAAGCAATTCTAACACTCATAATAAAACCAACAAATAAAATGCTAATCAACAAGGGACACCAAATAAAAACAAAGGAAAACTACACAACAAAACTACTAAAGAAAACTCTAAGACATAACACAAAATAGTTTTGTCCTAAGTAAAAACTTAACAGCAAAATAAACCTCTAAACTAATAAATTAACAGAAAAGAAAATGTAAAACCACTAACTTAACAGAAAATATTTTTCATAAAATTTTATTGCCAAAAAGAACAAGTAAAAAGCTTCTATGAAACTCTAACTATGACCTATACAAGTTTTCATACAAAACTAAATAAAATAAAATTTCAAAATAAAAATAAATTTTATTTGTTGACTAACAGAACAAAACTAAATTTTTCAAAAGTGACAAAAATAAATAATTTAAAAACAATTAAAACTATAAAGAAAAGACTAAACACACTAAACTAAAACAGTATTGTTTCTGCTATAAACCTAATTAAAAATAAACTAAAAATAAATAACTATATGCTACTGGATAAACAAAACAGTAGCAAAAAGAATCAATCAAACAACTATTTCTAAACTCAAGTTAGATCAAATCTAAGGATTTAAGAGAATTTGATCAAATTCAAAATTATATAGTCAAACATAAACACTTTTTACCTATTCAGAAACTTTACATAATTTGCGATCTAACGCAATTGGAATCACTCAATTTGGATATGTATACTAATAGATATGAATTTTCTAAGATCGCTAATTTTCTGAAAAAAAAAGAATTACGGGATTTCTTTGATCTCACCGGAGTAGTCGCTGGAGTTGGGGAAGAAGATCGGATCCGCGGTTGTGGGGGCTCCTAGAGGAAGGAAAGAACGGGACAGTGCAGAGGAGATCTCAGCTACCTCAGGGGAGGCCGAGTAAGGACGAACCGAGCCTCGGGCGGCAATGGAGAAGCCGCCGGAGTTTATGAACTCCGATGAGTAATTATGCGGGATAGGGAGGGGGATAAGCTCTCATAGGAGAGGGCTTTGGGCGAGGGGAAAGAGGGCAACATGAGGGAGGTATTTATAGGGTGAGGGGGTGTCCAGATGCGTGCAGCCATGGCGAGCAAAAAAAGGCAAGTTCGGATTCTCCGGCGAGAAAATCCGGGGCATTAATGGCCTTTTACTTGGAGAAGGAGGTGTAGGGGAAAGAGGTGGATCCATTCAGAGGATTCTTGGGGAAGGGGAAGGAGAGAAGGGGGTGGGGCGCGGGGTGGGGTGCGTGCATGTGTTCTGCTTCTGAAGGAGGTTGGTAGGAGGAAGATGACCCTGTTGGGTAGTGGAGGAGGCTGGGCCTGGTGCGGCTGGGCTTCGGCCAGTTTTGTTTTTTTATAAATACAGACAAGGAAAACTGAAATAAAGAGCAATAAATAAAAATATTATATATCAAAATTTCCAGAAAAACATTTCGTACAGTATGAACTATTTTTCAAGTTCAAATAAAATTCACACAAAATCCCAAAATTCAAAAAGTGCCACTGTTGCATTTAAAATGCAAACAAAATTATTTTAAAATACCAAAATGATTTCAAAATCATTTTTCTCCACTTTTCTACTGTAGGGAATCATTTTACCCTATTTTCCATATATTTTAGTTTTGGAGAAAAATAATTTGAATAACAATAAATAACTCCAAATTGAAAGTGGGTTTCAAAATACTTCCAAATGACTTTCAATTTGATTGTTTTAACTTCCAACTCATATTTCATATAGTTTGAAGAAATCATTTTATCTTCTCTCATGAAAAATCATTGAGTTGCATAAATTTTGAATTTGAAATATTTTCAAATGAAATTCAAATTGTTTTCAAAACCCTTTTCATTTCAAATGGAAGAAGTCATGTCATCTTCACTCTAGGGTTTTTGTGTTTGAATTGAATTTAAATTGAGATCAAAATGCAAGGATGAAAGTTTGGAAAAGTCATTTCATTCCCTCTCATTCAACTTTCAAAAAGTTTCAAATTCCACTCAATCATTCACACAACAATCAAACAAACAGTCAAAACTATTTATTCAATATAACATTCCAAAATTTAGAATTTTGGGATGTTACATCACAACATACATATCATCAAAATATCGAACACACACTACTGTAGGATGCTGCTAACGCGACACTACGATCAGAGACCCTTTAATGAAACTGTGTGCGATGCATTAATCACAAACGGTGATGTAAAATAACCGTAAAAAAAGATGCAAAATGTTTGCGATGAAGGATACATCAAACACGGTTCAGATTTTAGTTGCGTGTGTGATGAGGTACGGTTCAGTTCAATGAACTGTTTGCGATGAGGCAGAACAAAAGAAACGGGCAGCCAGATGAAGGTGTGTGCGATATACGACATATAGTTCACTTGTATAAACTGTTTGTGATGAGGCGGAACAATAGAAACGGGCAGCCAGATGAAGGTGTGTGCGATATATGGCATACAGTTCACTTGGATGAACTGTTTGCGTTGAGCCAAGAGAACAGAAACGGTTCAACTTAACAAGATGTGTGTGATACGCGGCAAACAGGACTGTAATCGGAAATGTGTGGGAAGACCGATAACAACACAGACGATTCCTGTTAACAAACCATGTGTGTTGTGAGCAAAAGATTGCTGGTATATAATTGTCAGTGATTGATGAAATCGTCACCGACGGGTTCCATTGTTTAGCCCGTGTGCGATGTGATTTGCTCTGTCTACAGAGCATCAACATATATACTTAAAAAACAGGATTGCAAAACCAAATTAAGCATACAATTACACAAGTGACTACACACATAACATTTCCACACACCAAAGTAAGCAATTACATGCATACTAAACTAGGAGAAACAAGGATCTAATCATCTACTTATTGTTGCAACGACGCTTGCCATTGCTCTGCTTCTGGCTGGATCCCTGGCCATTTTGGGGAAGGAGGCACTTCCTCATGTCAACGATCCGCCTGTACATGCCGTAGCTCGTGTACGCCTCCTTGGCCGCGTACACGACGTGAGCTTTGTCGAGTTTCTCCATCCAGGCCAAGTGCCAGGCATGCTTGTCCTTGTTGCAGGAATCCTTCATGTCTCTGTAGTAGGGGTCGATGATGGCCTCGGTGAGGTGAACCAGTGAATCCTTCTCATGCTCCTTGCTACCCCAGATCTTGTATTGGCCCTGGATGTCGACAAGATTCTGGCAGGCGATGCCTGAATTCTTGAGCACCTTTACATCGTTGGTGATGTCCACCTTAGCGAACATGTAGTGGGGGCTATTGACAAACCTGGCGAAACACTCGCAAGGCCTTGGGGCCAGGCAGTAGTGGTAGACGAGGACGTGGTTGCGCATGCACATCTGGGCGACGGCGACCTTGGGACGAGACCCGGCATGAGCGTGGGTGTACAAGAGGTCGAACCCGACCACCTTATACTTCTCCTCGGCAAGCAACAACTCCATGATGTGGATGGAGTGCTCCAACCAGACCGGGTTGTTGGTGTACACCACCGAGAGCTCCGTGAACCTTCTGTGGGTGTCCACCACGGCATGCATGGTGAACTGCTGCTCATCGTCGGCAGCCGCTTGGAGCGCCATTGGAGCCGCGCAGGATACCCTCTAAGAATTTGTCATGGTGGGTGTGCTGCTTTTAATGGTGGGGCATGATCGAAAGGTTGAAGTGACACTAGGGTCAAATGGCCGCTGTAATAAATGGGGCCGGCCGGCCTGTAATCATCACGTCTTGTCACCGCGTTCATAGCGGAGGATTCCAGTGCACGCTTGACAACACCGCACCGCACGCGTTTCGTTTGACCACGCGTGGGCTCGAAGAGGCACCAAATGTATTGTCGGTGAGCCTGTTCCCGTGCTACTGTGCAAGCTTCCCGCCCGACTAGTTTGGCCACGCGTCGGCTAGATGAGGGGCAAATCGTGGACGTTTATTGGCAAGAAGCTTTGTAAAAATGAAGTGTGTGGAATGACTTCGGTCATAAGTTTACCCGTGGGTGATGAGGTCAAAGTTACACAGAAGCGTGATGATGGACACTCGAGTGCGATAATTAATTCAGTGCTCTACAGGGCACACGGTTGAAGAAACCAACTGTGTGCAATAATGTCAAAGATCACAGTCGAGTTAGCTATACAGATCGTGTGCTATGAGATCGACAAGGTAAACAGATTCGAGAATGGTTAATAAAATCTATGTCCATTGCATATTAAGGTCAAAATAGTTCTACCAATATACGAGTCTCATACGATGCCATTTCAATGATTGTACCACAAAAGCTTGAAATATTACAATGTTCAAATTCCAGAGTTATAAGGCTCAAATTCAAAGATTACAAGGTTCAAACTGATATTAGAAATGAAATTCAGCTCATCAGCTGCAAATGCTCGTGCTGATCCGCTGAACATGGATATCAGAGAGGTTCAAACTAATATTATCACTTCTAAGTCTGGTTTTGAAACCTCATAATTTTTGCAAAGGGGTCAGCCACTGAGAAGTCATGTATGGGGTTGACATGATGATTCCGATTACTCTGTCATCTGAAGTTCCAAAATGAAATTCAGCATTTTCGGAGCCTATTCCATTCTGCCACAGCCGTCGGCGCTGATCAACAAACCATTCATTTTTGCGAAATAAATGTAGGGCAAACCTCATTACCTTCAGCACCCTTGCTCTGACAACAAAGAACCTGGCGAATATAATCTCCGGTAAGGTCCCTCGGTAGGAGTTCAAAGTAATTTCTGAGAGATGCAGATCTAGGCATTCGACATGATTGTTATATTGTATCACATTATCCACCACCGGGCCTAATCTTATCTGCAAAAGAAGAAAATGTGTTAGTGCCTAAATGCAATTTTGAACACTACTACTACAGGCCTATTTGGTTTGCAGGATTTGTAAAATGCACTAACATGCCATCTTCGATCCGACATGATTAACATGGGCATTTCATTACAATCTAGAAAAATGTAGCCTTCTTCACAAGAGGTTGGAGTGGATGAAAAGTTCCCTAAGAAAACTAGTACAGATGAATCCAAAGGAGAAATGCTTATGGATTGTAACCATATGGATCAAGCAACCAATATGGAGGGGGGGACATGTATGTACTGAAATCCTCCAAAAAATCCTTCAGAAATCATAGTACATTGTCATTGTAAACTTGGAAAAAGGTGTCACAAATTGAACTCCCTTATGGCTAGCATTTAACAGGAAAGGAACATCACCTCGATACATAGCTTCTCCAGGCACGGAAAGCATCTCAGGAAACTGACAACTTGCTCCAGGTTGGGGCCGATAGATTCTAGTGCCAAAACCTTCACTGTGGGCAGTTTTGGGGTCAAGCTTGTCGGAATCATTTTCTGGATGACAGACGAACATACATCTTCAAAATTAGTAATAATGTTAATTTCTAGAAGGAGAGGTAGAAGGCGGCTGTTGTACCTGAACGGGTGTGGATCTAATAACAAGTTCGGAGTATTTGTCAGACGAGTAGCCCACCACTGTCAATTTCGACGCAGAAATGACATTGATTCTTGTTGGACCTTCTTGATCAACTACAAGTAATCTCTCAAGTGAAGGTGTGTCCTCGATGACCATACCGTGGTACACATCTTGTGATGTCTTCTTGCCGCACCAGCAACACACATAAATAGTCCGAAGAGTCATGGAGGTGATGTGGAAGCTACTCAACCCATTGATCGCCTGAAGACGAAGGTGCTCAAGTGCAGTACAACCACGGAGCAGGCACTCCATGTCACCATTTGGGAGGCAGACGGCGACGAGCTCGAGGTGCTTCAGTCGTGGTAGAATAAGAGCGGGCGCGTCATTAGGGGGGGATGGCAGTTCCTGAACTTGGCGACGCGCAGCGTGGGCGCGAGGCAGAGCGTGGACGTTGGCAGCGAGCGCATATGCCAATCATCAAAAGTGAGCTCCTCGAGCTGATCTAGGGCGGGGGATCGAAACCAGTTGCCAAGCTTGGCTCGGTCCTTGCCGTTGGAACGGAACTTGCCCATTCTAAGGCCTCTGGTTGGGCCAGGGTGACTGCCGGGGATCTTAGAGAATGCATCCAAGCTTTTACGATAGCCATGGCAGAGCTCGTGGGTGTCAATGAGGTCAAGAGGGGTGGAGTTCCATAGGGGGTGTCGGGGTACGACAACTATGGGATCCCGAGAGATCCCTTTACGATTCGGCGGGGGGAGAGGTATACGCAAAGAGCAGAACCAACGATCGACACGAGAAGATTTTACCCAGGTTTGGGCCGCTGATCAGCGTAAAACCCTACTCCTGCTTTGTGTTCTTATTAATGTTCTTGAGCCCAGCCTTCAGGAGCGCTCGCTATGAACAGTACGTTCAAAGAGCAGCTACGCATGCAGAATGGGGCAGAAGTTCTCCTCCCCTGTAGCAGTTGCCTTGGGCCTCCTTTTATATGCTCAAAGGGGTCACCACAGTGGCAAAATGTACATACATTGAGGTGTAAAGTAGCTACAGGGTATCATACCTAACCCCTGACGGATTAGGACAAACGCATTTAATGCACCATGAGGTGTCCGTTTAGGTGTCCTCACTTTCTTGGTGATGGAAAAAGGGGCCATCCCATCAGCACCGCTTAAGCTCTCCTCCACTGGCACGTTGCCACGCATCCAGAGAAGGACCCAGAATGTCAGACTTGTTACTGTGCCGAAGCGGTGGCACAGTGGCAGAATCTTGCCGGGCGCTAAGCCTTGCCGGACACCTAGCCTTGCCGAGCGCCAAGCCTTGCCGGACGCCTAGCCTTGCCGGGCGCCAAGCCTTGCCGGGCTCCGCAGGCCACCCCGGTAAGATCTTGCCGGGGAAGCTGGCCTTCGGATTCCAGCTCTTCTTATCTGCTGATCCTCAGATCTCTGACTTGATGATTTCTTTGATGGCTTGAATCGACCTCGAACTGTTCCCGACAAGCCTTGCCGCGAGGATGGCTACAACTGCCCGTGCACAAGTACAGGGTACTAGTGGCCCAATACTTAGTACACTGACAGGAGCCCCCGGGCCTAGGCCATACACGAGTGCGAGGCGTTGTTGGGCTAGGCCCAAACAGTGCACGGGCACGCATGGCAGGGGATTAACTGCTCGTAAATATCTTGTTTTACTGTGCCCCCCACTACACGCACCGAGCGCGCGACGTGGGAAGCGTGCCTCAAAGGCTGCAACTGCAACGCGCCTATAGAGGCACATTCACATTGGGGAATAAAAGAGGCGGCCCTGCTCCTTCCCCATAAAAAGGAGAAGACGCAGAGGCACAGGCCTATTTACCCCCCTCTTCTTCTCAATCTGGCCGTCGCCATCGCCTACCTCCTCTCGAGCTCAGAGCGAAGCTTTTTCCTCCTCCGCCCGCCGCTTCCACACTCGCTCCTCCCCCGGCTTCCGCCCTCACAGCCGCCATGCCGCCCAAGGCCAGCAAAGGCAAGGACAAGGAAGCGAAAGCCGACGTCCCGGAAAGCGAACTGGTGAAGATGCGGAAGAAATATGTCGTCTTCCCCCCATCGCTCGATGCTGAAGCTCTGAAGGGGCAGTACCAGTGCATGTGGGTGAAGGAGACGCAAGCTCACCCCGCCACACGCGTGATCCCAGGTGCTTGTTCCAAAGGTGGATCGGATAGATACCCTTTCTTCACTGCGTATTTCTATTGCGGGCTCTGCCCCCCATTTTCCGACTTCTTCAATGATATCATGTACACATACGGCTTTCGTCTTATCGATTTCACGCCGAATGCGGTACTTTGCATGTCCATCTTTGCCCATCTCTGTGAAAACTTTGTCGGCGTGATTCCCAATTCTGCTTTTTTTCGCCATTACTTCTTCCCTCGCATCCAAAAAGGAGAGGCCCTCTCTGGTTCTATTGCCTGGTTTCCAAGAGCTTGGAATAAGGAAATATACCCAGAAGGAGTTTACCGTGAAAAGTGGGACGAGTGGCGGGCTGAATGGTGCTGGATCCAGGAAGCAGATCCCCATCCGTTTTGTCTTCCCCGGCAACAGAAGGTTGTCCGCGGCAAGGACTGGAGCGATCTCGCCGCGGAGGACGAGAGGCTCACAATCGCCACCACCAGGATCCTTCGCCTGAAGGCTGCCGGGCTGACAATGGAGATGATTGTCTTTGACTTTCTCCGCCGCCGCATCGCCCCCTTGCAGAACAGGGGAAGGCCAGCTTGGGAGTACAAAAATGCGGCAGATATTATGAGATTGCGCCCTGGGCTGAATAATAATCTGACCATTATGCAGCTTGGCGCTCTTCGTCAAAAACTGTTCCAGCGCGAAGACAAGCATCGACATCCGGCAAGGATCGTCCCTTTGTGCAACAATTCTGCCTTGGGGTCAATCATCGCCTTCATGCCGATGTTCAACGCCCACGGTCTTGACCCGACCTGGGCCGAGCCAACCGAGGAGGAAGCACAGAAGTTTTTTGACAACTTGACGGAGAGACCCGTCCAGCAAGAGGTAGATTTCATCCGAGCCACCACTGACCAAGAAGTAGCTTACATTGCTACTAGGGTGGAGGAGGCAAATCTTGCCGCGGAGGCCGACAGCGTTGGCTTCACAGAATGGGAAGCCAGCGACGCAGAGGTAGTAGTGGAGGCAAAACCTGCTGGGAAGGACAAGGCTGCCGGGGAACAGAGCAGCGCAGCCGCTGAGAGCTCGTCCGGCGAGGACATGGCCGAAGAGGAAATGCAAGAAGAGCTCCCAGCCCCAAAGAAGACGAAGCGTGTTCTTCGGAAGGCCGCATCTGGCATCCCGGCAAGCCAGCCTTCTTCGAGCGGCGAGGCTCCCGGCAAGAAAGTGGCCGGCAAGACTGGACCGCGGCAAGGGGTTCGTCAACAACCTGCACGGCGCGTGAGACCCACACCAGCGGCCACTGCTGGGGCGGCAGGGGCGTCTCGCACTCCCGCACCGGAAGCTGCTCCGGCGCCTACCATGGCCAAGCGGCCTAGGACCCCTCCTCCACCTCCCCACTCAGACATTGCAGCGGAGGTCGATTTCGACATCTCTGGCTTTAGTTCGGAGCGAGAGGAAGAAGAGTGAGTACTTTGCCACAGCCTTTACATTCCAATCTTGGATTGATCTTACTGACTTGCTCGTATTGTCTCTGCAGTGATGCAGAAACCTTGCTGGAGAGGATGGCGAAGAGGACAAAGACTTCCATGGGCGACGAGCCCCCGGCAGGCTCCACGAGCGTGCCAGAAACCATTGTCGTCAGCCCGGAGCTCAGTCCTCAACGCAGCCCTCAGCACAGCCCCCAGCACAGCCCCAGCGCAGCCCCCAGCGTAAGTTCACTGTTCTTTTTCCGCTGGCGGGTGCTGAGGCTTCCATTCTTGCCGCTGACATCCTTGGGTTCGCAGGAGAAGAACGGCAACAAGGAGAGTTGTCGGAAGACATCCCCGTTGTGGCACCTTCATCAACCACGCCGCCCACAAGCACGTCCCCGGCAAGAGATCCCACCGACGAGCCCATCTTCGTCGAGGAGGAGCCGACAAGCACGGACTCCGGCAACCCACCCCCGGCAACCGAAGTTGCCGGGAGGGGCGAGGCTACCTCCCAACAGCTCGACGCAGGTATATGATTGCCTCAGAACGCTTGTTACTCTTTCCCTTATCTCTCTGTCTTTAGTCGCTTCAAACTTCAATCTCGATCTTATTCTGTTCTCCTCCTTCGTCCTTCAGAGTTCCCTGTGATGGAACACATGGATGTCGACGTTGTCATCGAGGAGACAGCTAGGGACGCCGCTGCCGAAGCAGACAAGATCGCTGCCAGCGAGGCCACCAAGGATGACACTGTCGAGGCTGGTGGTGCTCTTGACGGGGAGGCCGCCAAGACTGCACAAGAGGAACCCGCCAAGGAGCCTACTGAAGGGGGCGACAGGGAGGCCGATGACCGTACTGACGGCATTCCTGCCGCAGGAGCGCCAGGCGCTGCACCGGCCACGGAGCCCCCTGCCACTGGTGAGGCGGTCGCTGAAGACCAACCGTCAACATCTGAAGGCCCCTCATCCAGCAAATACCTCAAGGTTGGCGAGAATCTGTTCGTTAACTTGCCGGGGACGGCAAGCATTGGGGCAACAGCCGAAGGAGAAGTTTTTGACGAAGATATCATCGCTGCTACCGGGCTCGAGGTTGTTGATGATCCCAGCACTAGCAGCGGCAAATCTGAAGAGGATCAGCTCCTTCAGGCCATGGGCGAGAATTTCCGCAAGCTCCAGGCTCTCCACCTCGCCCGGAAAGATAAGGCGGACTCCAGAATGGCAGTTGTCGAGGCGGCCAAAGTAGATTTTCAAAGGCGCGTCGAACAAATGCAAGTCTGGCACGCCGAGGCCCTCCAAGAGTTGGTTGCCGGCCGGGAACAAGTGAGCCAGCAGTGGACAGAAATCCTCCTCAAGCAATCTGATATGGAGAAGGCGCATGATGAAGCTACTCAAAGGATTGCCGCTGAAGATGCCCTCCTGACGGGGCGCCGCGTTGCTCTTGATGCTTATGAGGAAGATCTCACCGCACGTGAGCAGGCGCTCGCCGCCAAGCTTCGCAACAAAGATGAAGATATCGAGAAGCTTGTCGCGCGGCGGACCCAGGAGCTGGAGCAAAAACATAAAGAGGCGCTCGAAGCTCTGACTGCAAGTCACGCCGGCAAGCTCAAGGAGGCCGTCGATGCTGCCGAAGCTGCAGAGGCCACCAAGAATGAGCTGAGCGACAAGGTGAAGAAACTGGAAACAGCTCTTGAAGAGCACGGTAAGGAGCTCTCGACGCTCAAAGGTGATAGGGAAAAAACCCTCCACTCCTTGGCGGAGATGCAAGTTGCCCTGTCCAACAAAACCAAGCAGCTCTCCTCTGCGGCTGATGACATTGCAGTTCTGGAGTTGAAGGTGACCATGTTGCAGAAGTCTCTCGAGGCCGGCAGGGCCCGTGAGAAAGCTCTACTCAAGGATCTCCAAGAAGAGAGGAACCTGCTCAAGAGCGCCGCCGCCGCCCAACTCGACTATGAGAAGGGGGTGGAGATCTGGACTGGACGTCTCATCGCCACTGCGGAGAAGCTTACGGCAGAACTGTCAACCATGGGCCTATTGAACTTCACGTATTCTTCCGAGGAAAGAATATCTCCAAGTGCCAGGTTGACAATGTTCTTTGAAAGCATCATCAATGCCTTGAGGCTGCTCCAGTCTAGCCGGGCAACCCAATTGGCCAACGAGACTCGCCGGCTTTGCCGGGCCGTCCTCCGCAAGGTGCTCATCAAGGTGGTGCACAGCAAGCCCGGCATCGACCTCTCCAACGCGCTCGGCCATCTGCCAAGGGACGCAAATGTTGAGGCGCTTGAAGAATGCATCGCGCCTATCCTCGAGAAGGTGGACTCCATCAAAAGGATTGAAGGCCAGCGCAGGGATTAAGTGCTCCCCCTTTTCTTGCCGTCATCATTCCATGTAAAAGACAATTAAGTCTCAAGTTAGAATTGCGGCAGCTCATGAATGTAATATAACTCGCCTATGTTTAAGTTCATGCTTGCTATTTTCCTTGTCTGATTCCTTTATGTATGGAGTTCACCTTACGCTTACTGAAAAACTTACCGGCGCGCAACCTACCGCGAGCGCTGGGTGTAGGACTTCAGCAGCCTGCTGGAGGCGCAGCGGCCGGCAAGACTCCTTGGCGTTCTCAGTGCAGCCACTTAAATCATTGAGCGGGCTCGAAACAAAATAAGGGCGCAACTGATTACAACAAGGGTTCCTTCGCGTGCAGATTTTCCATACAAGAGTCGGAATCGTCCAAGGAAATAACTTTGTAATAAAAGAAACTTGCCCGCCGCCGCCGCCCAACTCGACTACGAGAAGGGGGTGGAGATCTGGACTGGACGTCTCATCGCCACTGCGGAGAAGCTTACAGCAGAACTGTCAACCATGGGCCTGTCGAACTTCAGGTATTCTTCCGAGGAAAGAATATCTCCAAGTGCCAGGTTGACAATGTTCTTTGAAAGCATCATCAACGCCTTGAGGCTGCTCCAGTCTAGCCGGGCAACCCAATTGGCCAACGAGACTTGCCGGCTTTGCCGGGCCGTCCTCCGCAAGGTGCTCATCAAGGTGGTGCACAGCAATCCCGGCATCGACCTCTCCAACGCGCTCGGCCATCTGCCAAGGGACGCAAATGTTGAGGCGCTTGAAGAATGCATCACGCCTATCCTCGAGAAGGTGGACTCCATCAAAAGGATTGAAGGCCAGCGCAGGGATTAAGTGCTCCCCCTTTTCTTGCCGTCATCATTCCATGTAAAAGACAATTAAGTCTCAAGTTAGAATTGCGGCAGCTCATGAATGTAATATAACTCGCCTATGTTTAAGTTCATGCTTGCTATTTTCCTTGTCTGATTCCTTTATGTATGGAGTTCACCTTACGCTTACTGAAAAACTTGCCGACGCACAACCTGCCGCGAGCGCTGGGTGCGGGACTTCAGCAGCCTGCTGGAGGCGCAGCGGCCGGCAAGACTCCTTGGCGTTCTCAGTGCAGCCACTTAAATCGTTGAGCGGGCTCGAAACAAAATAAGGGCGCAATTGATTACAACAAGGGTTCCTTCGCGTGTAGATTTTCCATACAAGAGTCGGAATCGTCCAAGGAAATAACTTTGTAATAAAAGAAACTTGCTCTAAGTTTTTAGAACTTAGCTTTTTGTCGCTATCCTTCCTCCGACAAGCGTCGATTCCGAACGTCGCCAACTGGTACTCATATCTCCCTTCCCCCCCGGCAAATGTGCACGCGAGGAATCCTTCTGTCTTTTAAAAAGAAAGAAGAGAAAATAAAGACATGAAACCTTGGCGGTTCATTAGAACTTACCGGGAGTAGGTGTTATACAACATCTTAGACAAACATGCATATATAAATATGAACATGGGAATCAATAAGGGAATGTACAACACTTAAATTTATTCATCTGCGCTCAGGGTCTGCGCCTGGCTTTGTACAAAGGATCACATGCCTTGCCGGCAAGACTTGTACAAAAGGGTGGTTGCCGGGAGCCCCCGGCAACCGTGCCTTATGGGTAGAACTTGCAAAGATGTTCGATATTCCAGGAGTTGCTCACTGGAGCACCATCTTCGGTCTCCAGACGGACAGCGCCGGGCCTGGTGACTCGTACTACCCGATAAGGGCCTTCCCACTTTCGCGTCAACTTATTTGAATTCTTAGCGGACTGAATCTGCCGAAGAACAAGGTCGCCTTCCTCAAGGCTTCGGGCATGAACTTTGCGGCTATGGTAGTGACGCAAAGCTTGCTGGTAGCACGCAGCTCGCACAGCAGCCTGAAGACGATTCTCCTCAAGGAGCACAGCGTCATCTTGCCGCAGTTGCTCTTGCTCAAGCTCATCATAAGCGGGCACTCGAGGTGATCCGTACATGAGTTTCGTGGGGAGAACTGCTTCCGCTCCGTAGACCAGAGCGAAGGATGTCTGGCCGGTGGCTCGATTTGGTGTCGTTCTGATTGACCAAAGAACCGCCGGTAACTCATCAATCCAGCATCTTCCGCACTTTTTCAGCCTGTCAAAATTCCTGGTCCTGAGACCGCGCAACATTTCAGCATTAGCCCTTTCTGCTTGGCTGTTGCTTCTTGGGTGAGCAACAGAGGCAAAACAAATCTTGCCGCCAAAGTCTTGGACGTACTGCATGAAGGTGCGACTTGTGAATTGCGTGCCGTTGTTGGTGATTATCCTGTTGGGCACACCGAATCGGCAAACTATCCCTTTAAAGAACTTGACGGCTGATTGTCCTATCACCTTCCTCACTGCTTCCACCTCGGCCACTTGGTGAACTTGTCGATAGGAACGTACAAGTACTCAAAGCCCCCGGTAGCACGGGGGAAAGGGCCCAGTATGTCGAGCCCCCAGACCGAAAATGGCCAGGAGAGAGGGATTGTCTGAAGAGCTTGAGTTGGTTGATGTGATTTCTTCGAATGAAACTGGCACGCTTCACACTTGGTGACTAGTGCAGTTGCATCCTGGAGAGCGGTGGGCCAAAAGAAACCTTGCCGGAATGCTTTGCCGACAAGTGCTCTTGACCCTATGTGAGAGCCACATATGCCTCCATGTATCTCTGCCAATAGCTCTAGTCCATCCTCCCGAGGAATGCACTTCAATTTCACACCGTTTGGTCTCTTTCTGTACAGGACGTCATCGACGAACTTGTACATAACAGACCGACGGGCTACTCTTTCTGCTTCTTCCAGTTCCTCCGAGAGTTCTCCTGTCTGAAGGAAATGGACAATGTGCTGCACCCTTCTTGGAGCCTGAGGCTTGACGGCTAGGACTAAAGGCATCTCCTCTGCCGGGGGAACGTTTGTCTCGACAGCAAGGGCCTGAGGCCCTGCCGGAGCCTGTTGTTCCCCGGCAGGTGTGTCGATCCTGGCAACTTCCTTGCCGGCAGCTTCGGGGATCTCTGCCGGGAAGTACTGGCCAGAGTTCAACTTTCTTCTCTTTTCTTGCCGCATCGATGGCGCCACGGATGGTTGAGTCAATTGGAGCACAAAAGTTCCTGGTTCCACATGCAACTTGAGGGCGGCACGCTTTGACAGGTCATCAGCAACACTGTTCTCGGCACGAGGAACGTGCTCCATTTGCAGACCATCAAAGCGCTCTTCCATTTTCCTCACTTCATCCACGTAGGCTTGCATCAATGGACTTTGATAACTCTTGTTAACTTTCCTGACGACAAGTTGTGAATCGCCTTTGATGACGAGCTTTTTGATACCAAGGTCTGCCGCGATCCTGAGACCGGCAAGCAAACCCTCGTATTCTGCAGTGTTGTTGGTCGAACTCTCCTGGGGAAAATGCATTTGGACTACGTACTTGAGGTGCTCTCCGGTGGGTGCGATAAGTAGCACACCAGCACCGGCGCCTTGCAGCGAGAAAGCCCCGTCAAAGTACATAACCCATTGCTGATCGATTTCCTTGCCGGGAAGAGTTGTTTCCTGAGCCTCTTCGTCTGGCGTTGGGGTCCATTCTGCAATGAACTCTGCCAAGGCCCTGCTCTGAATCGTCGAAGTGCTTTCAAACTTGAGGCCAAAGCTCGACAACTCCAACGCCCACTCCACGATCCTGCCGGTTGCTTCTGGATTTTGCAAAATCCGTTGCAACGGAAAGCGAGTGATGACGGTGATTTCATGTGCTTGAAAGTAATGGCGCAGCTTCCTCGAGGCCATAAGAAGGCCGAAAAGCAACTTCTGCACACCAGAATATCTTGACCTAGCTCCTTGTAAAAGAGAGCTAACAAAATAAACTGGGCGCTGCACCACCTTCTTCTTCTGCACTGGTTCTTCTGTTTGCGCAGATCCTGTCTTGCCGGGATCAACCCTTGCCGGGGAAGATCTTACCGCGTCACCTGGCGGTCCTGCCGCTGGTGTTGCTTCCTCATCAGCCTCTCTCTGCGCCACTAGCGCAGCGCTAACCACTTGATTTGTTGCTGCCAGATACAGCAGCAACAGCTCTTGTGGTTTAGGCGCGACTAGCGTCGGCGGAGAAGAAATGTATTTCTTCAAATCCTGCAGCGCAGCCTCCGCTTCCAGAGTCCATTTCATTGGACCTGCCTTCTTCAAAATTTTGAAGAAAGGCAGGGCGCGCTCAGCAGATTTGGAAATAAACCTGCTTAGAGCAGCAACACAGCCGGCAAGACGACACACATCTTTGACGCGTCTCGGTGCTTCAATCTGCTCAATAGCTTTGATCTTGTCGGGGTTCGCTTCGATTCCCCGGCAAGATACAAAGAATCCGAGGAGCTTGCCGGAAGGAACACCGAACACGCACTTCTCAGGATTGAGCTTCAAGTTGATCTTGCGCAGATTTGCAAATGTTTCTTCTAAATCTTGAATGAGTGTCGCTTTGTCTTTGGTTTTGACCACTATATCATCCATATACGCCTCCATATTTCTATGGAGTTGAGGCTCAAAACCAATTTGGATTGCTCTGGCAAATGTCGAACCGGCACTTTTCAACCCGAAAGGCATTCGTATAAAACAATACATACCACATGGGGTGATAAATGCGGTCTTCTCTTCATCTTCTTTTGCCATAAAAATCTGATGATACCCCGAATAGGCATCAAGGAAGGACAGAAGATCACAACCAGCGGTGGAATCTACAATCTGGTCGATGCGCGGCAAGGGAAAGGGATCTTTTGGACAGGCTTTATTGATATCTGTATAATCGATACAAAGCCTCCATTTCCCATTCGCTTTCTGCACTACAACCGGATTGGCCAACCAGGTTGGATGAAGCACTCCTTTGACCAATCCTGCCGCCTCCTGCTTTCTGATTTCTTCGGCAATGAATTCTTGCTGCTTCAAGGCTTGCTTCCTGACCCTTTGCTTGACGGGCCGCGCATGAGGATAGACAGCAAGGTGGTGCTCAATTACCTTCCTGGGAACACCGGGGATGTCAGACGGTTGCCATGCAAACACATCGACATTCGCCCGCAGGAAAGCAACGAGCGCGCTTTCCTATTTGTCATCTAGGGTGGAACTTATGGTGAAAGTTCCCCCCGTTCCGTCCTCTCTGACGGGCACCTTCTTGGTCTCCGGCGGAGCAGCCTTGGATTTCTTGTTCTTGCCGGTGGAACTCTCTGGTGCATCCTCGACGGAAGCGCAGCACTCCGAGGAGGTGCGCTTGCCGGAGTTCGCGCCAAGATTCCTGCCGGTCTTCTTCTTCCCCCCGGGAATTCCAGCGGCAGGAGCAGGTGCTACAACTGCTTCCCGGTAAAGTTGGTCGGCACAGATGAGCGCATCCTTCTTATCGGAATGGATAGTGATGACGCCCAACGGCCCAGGCATCTTCAAGACGTTGTACGCGTAGTGTGATGCCGCCATGAACTTAGCCAGCGCTGGCCGACCAAGGATCCCATTATATGACATGGGGATCTTGGCGACATCAAACACCACCTTCTCGGTCCTGAAGTTGAGCTCGCTACCAAATGTCACCGGCAGTGTAATCTTGCCCTTAGGCTGGGTTCTTCCCGGATTGACCCCTTGAAACGTACCCGTTTCTTCGAGGTCCTCGTCGGGAATTTGGAGCTTTTTGAGCACATCCGGTGAGATTAAGTTTAAGCCAGCCCCACCGTCAACTAGCATTTTCATCACCTTGAGGTTGCGAATCATTGGCGAGACCAACAATGGCAAACACCCGACCGCAGTTGTGCGATCAGGGTGATCCTCGGCGTCGAAAATGATAGGCGTGTTGGACCACTTCAGGGGCCTACATGCATCTGGGGATGGCTTTGCTGCATTGACTTCCCGCACCCACTGTTTAAGTTGACGGTGGGAAGAATGCAACGAGGCGCCCCCGTCGATACACATAGCCTCCGTAGCCTTCTGGAATTCTTGCTCACTGGACTCATCATCTTCTTCATCATCATCTTCTTCTTTGTCTCGGCCCCGAGTGGGCATATCCTTTTGTTGCTTGGCCTTGCCGCGGCGCCCCCCTCGGCCACCGCGCTTCTTGCCGGATCCGTCAGCACCATCTTGGGCCTTCTCCTTATCTCGCCTTTCATATTCGGCCCTCTGTTTCTCGACAAGTTGTTCAACTTGCCGGTAGTTCTGGAGATCATGGCCCTTGGTGCGATGGATCTTGCAATACTGCTTGCCGGAGTTTTCTGACTTGTCGGTAGCCGCCAAGGCCTGACAGGAAGGGCACCCGGCAAGATCCTTGCTGGGGTCACCAACCTTGGCCTTCTTGGCGGCGCCGGGGTTGTTGGATTCCTCGACAGCAAGCACAGCCTTGCCTCCGCGTTTCCGGTTCCGCCGCCGGCCTCTCCTTGACGGGGCCGCGGCATCTTCTTCTTCGGATTCGCCCACCGCGGCAACAGCCTCGCCAGGGAGTTTCCTCCCCTCTTCAACTCGAGCGCATTTATCGGCTAGAGCGTAAAGCTCGGCAATACTCCTGACTTTGTCCATTGCCAGCTCTTCCCGCATTCTGCAGTTACGCACATTCTGGTGGAACGCGCTAATGACAGCGGCAGGGTGAATGTCAGGAATATTGTACTGCACCCGGCTGAATCTCTGCATAAACTTGCGCAGGGACTCGCCCTCCTTCTGAGGGATGATATGCAAATCGCTTTCTTGGCCAGGAGCTTGGTGGCCTCCAACAAAGGCGCCAACAAACTGATGGCACAGATCTGACCAGGAAGAAATAGAATTCTCCGGCAGATGCATCAACCATGACCTGACATTGGGCTTGAGCACCAATGGGAAGTAGTTGGCAAGTATCTTGTCATCTTGGCCCCCAGCAGCCTGCACCGTAATGGTGTAGATGCTCAGGAATTCTGAGGGATGGGTCTTACCGTCATATTTCTCCGGGACCTCCGGCTTGAAGGTTCGGGAATTGGGCCACCGGACTTGCCGCAGCTCACGGGTAAACGCTGGAGTCCCTACCTCATAAGTCAAGTCTCCTACGTCCCCTGGCGCAGGCTCGTCAACAGCCGGTCCCACGCGCTTATCAGACTGATAGCGCGCTTCCCGTCGCCGCTCGATAGTAGTTCGAGCGTCCTCCTTGCCTCGTTCCTGGAGAACTTGACGTTGATCGCGGCGCATCCGTGGATCGGATGATGCCGTGGAAACTTCTTCACGGCGGTCGACCTGCTGGGTTGTCGGCCGCCGTTGGTGCCGCGGAGGGGAGTGCACTGTGGTTGCACCACCTCCGGTTTTCTCCACATCGGCTCGCGCCAGATCGATGAGCCTCCGCTGCGAGGGCCCTGCCTCTTGCGGTCCATCTTTGTTGGCGAAGCCGATAAGGCTCTGGATAGTAGCTCGCCACTCCTCCATCTTCTCCGGGGCTGGAGGAAAATCGAGGAGCAGCTGCGCACGTGCCAAGGCTTCCGCTGGCGTAGGCGGCGGCGACAGGTGCGAGGTACGTGAGGTGCTTTGACTCCTAATCATATTAGAAGGAGCACCACCGCGGTCACGCGACCGCGTGCCACCTCTGCCAGCAGCTCGGTGTGCATGCTGGTCCCGCGCATCTTGGGATCGATGCGCAGAAATCTTTTCCTGGGGATGCCCTGAACCACCGGCGCAATGACGTCGCTCATCATGCACAACCTGGGTAGGTCGTGAGGCTTGCGCCGGCGCGGGAGCTCCAGCAGGCGCCCTCCGATCTCTGGAGTTTGTTGTGCCACCCGTAGGCAACACAGCACCGTCTCTAGATCCAGCTGCGTGCAGGTTACCACTGCCACTGCGAACGATACCGCTCGCCTGGCTTGGATCACCAGAACGCCATGAGGGTTCTAGTCCTCTTCCTTCTGCACCCACCTTGTCGCCCGTACGCGAAGGCATAGGCAAAACGGACGTGGACGGTTGCGCCGTCACAGCGCTCTTCTTCTTGGGCGGCATGATGATGAATAAACTGAGGCGCCGATCACTAGATCAGGTTCACGTAACCTTCAATCCCCCTACCTGGCGCGCCAAAGATGTCGGGGTACGACACCTACGGGATCCCGAGAGATCCCTTTACGATTCGGCGGGGGGAGAGGTATACGCAAAGAGCAGAACCAACGATCGACGCGAGAAGATTTTACCCAGGTTCGGGCCGCTGATCAGCGTAAAACCCTACTCCTGCTTTGTGTTCTTATTAATGTTCTTGAGCCCAGCCTTCAGGAGCGCTCGCTATGAACAGTACGTTCAAAGAGCAGCTACGCATGCAGAATGGGCCAGAAGTTCTCCTCCCCTGTAGCAGTTGCCTTGGGCCTCCTTTTATATGCTCAAAGGGGTCACCACAGTGGCAAAATGTACATACATTGAGGTGTAAAGTAGCTACAGGGTATCATACCTAACCCCTGACGGATTAGGACAAACGCATTTAATGCACCGTGAGGTGTCCGTTTAGGTGTCCTCACTTTCTTGGGGATGGAAAAAGGGGCCATCCCATCAGCACCGCTTAAGCTCTCCTCCACTGGCGCGTTGCCACGCATCCAGAGAAGGACCCAGAATGTCAGACTTGTTACTGTGCCGAAGCGGTGGCACAGTGGCAGAATCTTGCCGGGCGCCAAGCCTTGCCGGACGCCTAGCCTTGCCGGGCGCCAAGCCTTGCCGGACGCCTAGCCTTGCTGGGCGCCAAGCCTTGCCGGGCTCCGCAGGCCACCCCGGCAAGATCTTGCCGGGGAAGTTGGCCTTCGGATTCCAGCTCTTCTTATCTGCTGATCCTCAGATCTCTGACTTGATGATTTCTTTGATGGCTTGAATCGACCTCGAACTGTTCCCGACAAGCCTTGCCGCGAGGATGGCTACAACTGCCCGTGCACAAGTACGGGGTACTAGTGGCCCAATACTTAGTACACCGATAGGGGGCACCACCGCCGGGAAAGGACAGTTGTCAGCGCCCCATATTTGATTGGGAGGAGGGAGATGATGACTGTCAACGTATCATCGGGGAGGCTGCTGATGAAGTCTAGGCCTACTGGAGTCGCTTGCGGTTCTTGCTCGCCCCACCTCTGCTTGTTGGCAGCCCCGTTCTCCACCTCTGGAGTCTCCTTGTCAGTGGCGCTTTCTGATAGAAGTTGGAGTACAGGGAATATTTAGTTAAACAGGGCAATAGAAAAGTGTATTGTTAACTAGAAGTTAGTAGGTAGGAATATAGTACAAAAATGGAATAACAATTGGTTGCTTGAATACTAAACAATTCATTTGATATTGCTGGGTAAGTCAACATGCAGATACTTGAAAAGAAAACTTACTTCGAACAAAGTCTGGACGGATGATATCGTCGGGGAAGTTAGCATATATCTCATGACCAGGCTCTTTTATGTGCAGTGCAATTTTAGTGCCAGCTTCCAGTACATAAAACTTAGAAATTTCTTTCCAAAGGCCAGTGCCAAAATAGGAGTCACCACGTTCATCAAGTCTTACAGTAGCAACGATTGTAAATCCATGGTTTGTTTTCGGTATGACATCCCTGCAGTCTTGATTTATGTAAAGGGAAAGATTGTGCACTACATATTCTGTTGCATAGCAAGGGATGCGCTGCAGAAAATGGTAGGATTGTTAAAGAAAATATGGTAACATGCAAATATGGGCCCAAATTGAAAGAACTGTACAACAGTTGAAATCGAAGGACAAAAATCTATAATTAAACAGATAGGGTAAACATGATGTCATGGAAATATGAGAGTAATCGAAAGAACAATACATCATTAATTTAGCTAATATTGAAAGAGCCAACCGTGTGTGATTGACGTAACAGGCAAAATGAAAGTCATTGCACACAGTTCCAATTTTGGGAACCGCGTGTGATTGACGTACTACCTCCGTCCTGGTTTATTGGTCCCCTTTGTAATTTGTACCAAAATTTGACCAAATATTTAACTAACAAATGTTTATGCATGTCACCAAAAATTATATCATTGAACACTATGTTCAAATACCCATCCAACGATATAATTTTTGCTGACCTGCACTAACATTTTGTTAGTTAAATCTTTGGTCAAAATTTAACACAAATTACAAAGGGGACCAATAAACCAGGACGGATGTAGATTCCATCAACCGAACTGATTGCATCCATATCCCACATTTAGACATAAGTAAACATAGATTAAACATACTCAGACATAGATAATAAGCATACACAAGCATAGTTCAACCGTAAGTACATAGTTCAACCGTCATTAAGACACTACATAGCCATACATAATTCGATCCCACATCTCATCTCATCTGCCGGCACGATCCTGAAGATTCTCCAGGTACTCGGCGTACACGCCGTGCGCCACCCTGCGAGAATACTTCTGCTTGAAGGAGCCAACGGCCCGTCCTCTTGCATGCGCCAGAACACTTTGATACGCGTCATGAAGCTTGTGGTTGCAAAATGGGCATTGATAGCCGCCGTCCCAGGTCCTAATACGCCTGTTATGCATTCCCGCATAAAGCTCCCTCAGGATTTGCCTCTTGTACCTCCTCTGGCCATCTTCATCCTCGCTGTCCACATCGTCAGACAGCACCTATACAAATAGTAAAAAAAATGTGGCGTCAAATTAATGTTTACAAAATAATCTCTAGCAAACATTTGGCAGTTGCCAAAATTTGGCATCAAATCAATGTTTACATGCCGTGAAGTAGGATTAGGAATTTATGGCTATTTTTTTATACATATCCAGATATTATGGTTCAATTTTTAAGCACAGTCGTCTATGTACAGACCAATCTTGAAGAAAATAATGGCACAAACATATATGTAGGTCATTCAAAATAATTGTCAAGTCCTGGCTAGGAATTATTAGCACGAACACTAACCCTAGTCGGATTACTAGCAGAAATCATTTGCACAGATGAAACAACTAATCACTTATCACTTGTACCATTCAAACAATCAATACACTACACGGATCTAACGAAACTTACTCAGATTTCATGGATTGGGAAAACATAACCATATGATTTCTATTCCAAAAAGGGGGAGGCAGGAGTAACCAGAGAAACCCTAGGATCTATTTGACACATAAATGGGTATAGATGGCTAACCAGTTGTCCGTCGGAGTCAGAGTCGTCGCCGGAGTGGTTGTCGGAGTCATCGCCGGGGTTGTCGCCCGAGTCGTCACCGGAGTCGGTGTGGACCTCCACCTCCGGGTGTGGAAGCTCAACGCCGTCAACGACGTCAGGGTGCAGCGATACCTCGCCGGCGGTGACGGCAACCTCTGTCTCCATCTCCACGCCATGCTCTGGTGCTTCAGCAGCCCCGGCATCGCCACTCCCTCCGATGGGGCGCTTCGGCGGCATCCTCATACACTAACGGCTTTGAGGATTGAGAGCGGTGTTGAGGATGCAAGCGGAGAGAGAGGATTGTGTGTGTGGCGAGGATGGGGGGTGCGGCCGCTAGGGCGCGCCATTAATATGGAGTAGTGGGAGAGAGGCGGGCGGCGGTCAAACCGCTTGCTCGCCTCCCGGTGAGCCTGCGCACCGGACTGCTGGCATGCCAACCGTCGTTTCACACAGCTACTCGCACGCGTCCCAATGAAACTACGCAGCGAGCATGCCTCCCGTCAATTCACACATCTGCACGCACGCCTCCTGGTCTGCCTGCGCGGTGGACTGCTCGCATGCATCCTGTCAACTCACGCTTGCTCGCACGGCACACAGATCGCGTGGCGGCACGTATATTGTTTTTCTATTTGGATGATTAATGCTACCACTTTATCGCTTAACCGAAGCATGGCACGTATCCATTGTTGGTCTAACGCTCACGGTTCGAATAAATAATCCGTTTGGGATATTGGTTCCCAATTATTAATAATCTTCTGTTTGTAAGAAGATAAATATTACATCAAAACTGGTCTCAAATTTGACAAAAAAAAGTACAATGCCACTTTGTATTGGAGTCCATATGACAACACGATAAGTTTCATGAATTTCAAATAAGTTTTGGATGTACTAGAATTTAAAAATTAAGATTCTCAATGTTTGAAATTTCTTGCACGGGGAGTAAACATGCACCTAGTGAGACACATGTGTTTTTGCAATCCATTTAGGTGCACTGTCACGTGTGCATGTAGCTCAAATTTGATTTTTGCACATTATACCCCTAGAAAATCAATCAATGTACTAAAACGTCTTAATGATCTCTGTTTTTTTTTCAAAATTAAAACATCCCTCCTTCGGTCACATATGTTCACCGCGGGATAATTTAACATGCATCGTAGTTGTGGTGGATTCGTGGTGTGTGTGTGTGTGTGTGCGTCTGGGGGGTGGCGGGTGGCTCGCAGTACACTACGAGTCATGAGCCACCATGTGGGTTGGCTGTTTTGTGAGGCAGGTGCCACATCAGAGTCTTGAATTCGTTATTTGAAACATTACACAACCCTTTCATACATACATGTTTTGGCCACATGCAGTCGATGGTTGTCCTACACGACACTCGATACTCGCATGTGACGCTTTCTGTGGGCCCGCGTGGTCATCGTCCATCACTTTGACGAACAGCCGGCAGTGAGGTTAATTTAACCAACAAAGGTAGAATCTTTTTTGTTTGTTTTATGGTGGGAGTATATATATAGTACGCGTCGAAGAGGTGGGAGGGGACTAAAATATATACTATACGTACACGTCCGTGAACAAGTACACCTCACTCAGTGTCGGGACTTTTCGGTTTCCGAGGCACGTGCCACATCAAAGTTGTGAAATTGGCTATTCAAACATCACACAACACCTCTTTCGGCCACATGCATGCAGGCGGTGGTTATCCTAGGACACTCACGTGTGACGCTTCCATCTGTGGGCCCACGAGGCCATCGTCGATGCATGCATCACTTTGACCTACATCGGGAGAGGTTAATTAACTTCCCCATCAAGGAGGATTCTTTTTGGGTTGTATTACGGTAGGAGCATATAGTATGCGTCGAAGAGGGGGAAGGGGACCATCATATGTAGTACGCTTCATGAACCTCGCTCTGTGTGGGGACTTTACGGTTTTCGAGGCATGTGCCACATCAAAGTTGTGCATTTTGGGTTTTCAACATATGTTTGGCCCACATGCAAAGCGATGGTGGTTTTCCTCTCGCACACTTAAGCGGTTATCGGCGATATCGATGCTTTCCATCTGTGGGCCCGCTTGGTCCATCACTACTTTGCCTGACAACGAGAGAGGTTAATTTGACTTAGGAGGGGATTATTTTTTTGTTTGTAATACAGTATATATATAGGTCATGCTCTGGGATGACATGGTACAGTTTGAGCACACACATGCATGTGTACGCATGAATCCCTCCCATCGAGTCGAAGTGGCTAGTACCACGACACGTCATGAACCGATCTCGCTCTGTGTGAGGACTGTATGATTTTCGACGCACACGCCACATCAATGTTGTGAAATGGTATTCAAACATGCATGCACGCATCACCTCCATACATATGCATGTAGTGGTTGTCTTCGAACGGTACACTCCCTCGCGTGGTTATCGGCGACAAGACTATATATTCATGGGCCCACGTGGACATCCGTGATCACCTTGACCAACAACAAGATAGGTTACCATGGCGGATTCTTCCTTTGGTTCGTGTTATCATAGTATAGGTCATGGTGAGATTCAGACCTAATTAAGTTTGAGCGCATACTATGCACGCATGCATGAATCCCCATCATCGGCTTGAAGTGTGGTGTGACATACATATGCATCGTCAACTAACCCTCACTCAGTGTGGGGATTTCTGGTTCGAAAGCACGGTGCCACATCAAAGTTGTTCCATTGTGTATTCAAACACACCTCTCCATACATATGTTTGGGCCACACGCAGGCAGTTGTCTTCGGGGACTAGCTACTTGCGTGATTATTGGCGAGCTAGCCCATCTCCGGTGTCGCATGGACGGCCATCACTTTGACCAACAACAAGAGAGAGCTTGTATGACCAAGGTGGATTATTCTTGGTCCATTTTATGATCCATCTTGGTGAGATGCCTCTCTGCCCTGCTGACTGAAAGTGAATGTGTGTGTGGGGGGGACTGCTATTTCGCACTTTGCTAGGTGAACCTCCGTGGGGGGGGGGGGCATGCATTCATAGCTTAGGATTCCCTTCCTGCCGACACGAGGTGGGGGGGGGGCAAGCAATACCGTGTGCTTTGCGAGATAGGTGCCACATCGAAGTTGCATTTGGTATTTGAACATCAAACCACCCTTTTCATACATATATTTGGTCCACATGCAAGTGTGTTCGTGTTCTGACCCTCTCCCGCGTCATTTTTCGCCAAATTTATGAACATTAGACAAGTCGGATGACGCAACAGACACGGTTCACTCACACTAACAGTGTGCCACGCCGGTGCCCCTGTCACGCACATCCGCACAATACATTGGGCTCCACGAGGCTTCCCCTCTAAAAAATATCTACCCGCCTGCAGCTTTTTTCTGTTTGATAACACACGATTATTATGTTTCGACCGTGTGTGATGTTTCTTGTTCCCGCTCCCGCCTGCATCCCTCGAAAATATCTGCCCGCCTCGAGGGTTTTTCTGTTTCATAACACACGGTTGTTATCTCCGGACCGTGTGCGATGCACCATCATCCAAATTTTCAATAGCCCCGGCATTTCACTCCCGCGTAGTAAAATTTTCAGTAGCCGTGTCATTTCCTCAAACACACCCCCGCCCCCCTCTCCACACACACACACACACCAAAACCTCCTCGGGCGCACGCGCACACAAAGAGACACACACACCCCTCCCTCGCTCGAAATGCTAGCAATGTCGCCGTCGCCGCCGCCGCAAGGCCTCCATTGTCAACATCTGCCAGTTTGCCCGTGCAGCTTACCCACCGAAATCCATACCCAGGCCGCCCTGTGTTTCTTAGATGACGCCTGCCAAACGCCCCCTTTCCCACAGATCCCCATCCCCATCCCCATCCCCCACTCTAGAGCATCGCAGCCTAAGCCCGGCTACGCTTCCCGTGGAGCTCGAGGAGCGACTGGCCCAAAAGAGGTGTATCGTGGTCTCTTCGCCCGACGTCGCCGAGGAAGCTGACGACCATTACTGGCCGCAGGCACTCAATCAGCGGGCTAGAGTATGCGGGTATGTCGCGGACGCCAGCTACGACATCGAGGTCATCGACAGCGACGGCCTGAGGCGGGCTATGTCTCAGGTTAAGTCGCCCACCCCATCCCCTCGGGTTCAACCGCCGCCGATCTCATCCATGGCCCCGCCGCTGATCTCCTCTGGCTCGCTGTCAAGAATTTGCCATCCTACATCGCCCTCGAGCCCCTTTTGTCATTTCTGAAGGACACGTTCTGCGACACTGGCTTGGGATCCACAGCTTCCAAGTCAGACCTCATCGATGGCGACAACGAGGAGGGCACCCTCTCCGGCTCTTCCAAGGGGAAAGAGCCCATATGCTCTTCCAAGGGGAAAGAGCCTGTCTGCGACATCAGGGAGGGCACCCTACAGCCGTGCTCTTCCAAGGGGAAGGAGCCCATCTGCGACAACATGGAGCGCATCCGGGGTCTGTGCTCTTCCCACGGGAACGAGCCCATCTGTGACAAGTGAGGAAACCCATGATTTGTTTTGCTGTGCCTCTTCACAGGGGGGAACCCATGATTTGTTTTGTCGAGTCCCTTTTGTAGTTTAGTGAGAATATGTCCAGTTTTAATTTCTATATTTGGTTGTTTGCAGTATGCCTTGTTTATTTTAGTTGTTCAAAATGTGATGCTCTATATGTGCAATTATTTACTGTGCAGTACATTTCATCAATCCAGTTTTAAACATACCGATAGGAATGCATATATTTGCTTGCTGTTAAGCCTGTTATAGCTATCATATGCCTCTTTTAAAGTTTTTTGATTGTTCGGTTGTTTGTAGTTAGCATATGTCCACTTTCAAATGCTATCTTTGTTTGTTCGTAGTATGCCTTGTTTATTCTAGTTATTCACAACGTGATGTTCTATATGTGCAAGTATGAACTGTGCAGTTCAATTTCATCAATACCAGTTTCAACAATACCACTATGAGTGACTACATTTGGTTGCTGCATCTTGTAGTTAACACGCCTTTCCATTTTTATTTAACAATAACCAGTGTACTTAGACAGGCACAATACCAGTTTGAATGACTATGTTTGCTTGTTGTTAAATGTTTGGCCTGTTGCAATTAACACACCTTTCCACTTGTTTTGCTTTAATAGTGTGCTTAAACCTGCACACTGAAGCTATCTTTTGGAGATTATTTTGTCTGCCATGGATATATTTGGTTGATGTTTAGCCTGTTGTGCTTAACATGCCTCTTGATGTACCTACACAGGACAATTTTGGGAACGACTGATGTTTTCCATCGAGGTTAGTTTCATCCCATGGCTTATATATACTCACTGTTCAGGATATCGGTAGCTGGTACCATATAGGCCGGGGGCTGATAAGAGACTGATCGGTGAATCGGACTTTTAACTGAATATATCTATAACCCATTTATCGTTAGGTTAACTAGGGCCATATGTAATATATCTGAGGCTACATAGCAACATGCACTGTACTTAATGTCTAAATATGCAATCCTATGCTACATAGCAACAAGGAAGAGTGTTACCTTAATGTTCTGATGATGTCTAGATATACGAAGAAGAGCAGCAGCAGCAGCAACAACAACACAACCCTGTTTGGATACTCAACATAGCTAGAGGTTAGAGTTAGTTTCTAGCTCATGACTAACCTTGAACTAACTCCATCCAAAGAGGTGTTTGTATGACAGGGTTAGATTGACAATAAATGCACTAGGAGAACTAGCTCCAATTAGCACCTCTTGGGTTGGATAGTTTTTTTGGGTGGGTTAGATGCAACTAGCTCAAACTAGCCCTCATGTTTGGATATACTTTAAGGCTATTTGAGCCCGAACTAGCTCAAACTAACTCTAACCCATGGATACAGCAGCAGTTAATCAGCCGATAATTTGTAAGAATGCAATAAACTCCTTCCGGCCCATAATATAAGATGTTAATTCATCTAATATGTGATTATATTGGATGTTATAAGATATTATAAAAGAGTGTTGTACTACATCATTGTGCAATTGCTGTTTAGCTTCTAATATTAACTTGGTGCTTTTAGGTTCATATGTCATTGGTAAAGATCCGCGCTTCGACCCTTTCTGCGTATGGGGCAATGAGATATCGATGAACCAGCATCAAGTGAGGAAGCTGATAAAGATTGTTAGTAAAATGGGTCAAAAGATGGCAATTAAACTATTTGTTTACACTTTATCCAAGACAACAGCGAACTACGGGATGGTAAGTAAGAACTCTGCAGCCTTCTTTTTACTGCCCGTAATGAGTTGTGTTAGATGACAATGTCTGAATCTTTTTCCTTTGTAGTGGTTCCCAAAGTAGTTTACTCAAGATTACCTCTCAAACTACATGATTGGTGGGTATGCAAAGGTTAAAGTATTTCTACCAGAACACAATGATTATCTAGATGTTTTCATGAAGACCGTGAAGGATGGGCGGTCGGCCATCACAAGGGGTTGGACTAGAGTCGTGCGTGCCTTCTGCATGGAGTCGGGCATAATATGGGCATTCCGCTTCACCTTGTTCAGCAACCAGAATGTATTTCGCCTCTTTCTTTACTGTCTTTAATAGTACAAGTATACAACTATGGTTCATCATTCTTTATTTGGTTCTTATGTAATTCTTGAACATATGTACCTATGAATCGAATAATGCATTGGTTGTTTGAACCTGATGGATATGAATAAAGCTATAGCATACATTCAAATTCAAATCCGGTACAATTTGAAATAGCAGCAATTAAATTACGGTGAAATTACGCTCTGCAGGTCGTTACGGCGCACACAGTTGGTAAAACACAAACGTTTGCGATATACACCATAATCCGACATGATTCACAGAGAGGAAACATGTGCAAGCATGCACACAGTTGCCGTTTGCAAAGCGTGTGCGATGTCAGACAATATCACAAATGGTGCGGGCAAACTAAACGTTTGTGATAGTTGCCTTATCGTACATGATTCGCAACCATGAACTGTTTCTGATGTGGTATGCATCGTAAATGTTGCACCATAGAATAGCGTGTGTGATAGTTGTCGTGTACGACGATGTTACGACGGTCCGACATTTTGTAATCCTGTCCGACACTCGTATGACGATTAGCTAATCTTCTTAATTAGTTATCGCATACGATTTGGGAAAAGCGAATGTGTGTGATTGTCTGCTTATCATACACGTTCTATAATAGTTTACCATTTGTGATGGGCCGTGCATCGTAAAAGTATCACCACAGAATACCGACTGCGATGGCAATGCGAGCACAAACGAGTAGCGAGTACTGTATATGCATCAAGGCTCCCTATCCCCGATGGTTTCTGGGTCGTGTTGGAAGGACCCCCTATCGCAGTCACTCACTTGGCGACGGTTCCAAATGCCGTCGCGGAAAGGGGTTAAAAACCGTTTGTATAGCACCTCGCTGTACCAATGACATATCAAGTTCACATGATTACTTGCAACTTGACTTCTCCCGTGACCTCAACAACAAAAGTAACTACTCACAAATGATAATCATGCTCAAGATCAGAGGGGTATTAAATAGCATAATGGATCGGAACATATAATCTTCCACCAAATAAACCATATAGTAATCAACTACAAGATGTAATCAACACTACTAGTCACCCACAAGTACCAATCTAAGGTTCCGGTACAAAGATTGAACACAAGAGATGAACTAGGGTTCCCCTGGCGGAATCGCTCCGCCGGAGGGCAAAAGTGCTCCTGCCCAAGTTCCGCCTCAAGACGGCGGCACGTCATCCCAAAAGTCCCCCTTTGATTTTTTCTAGGTCAAAATGACCTATATACCAGAAGATGGGCACCGAAGGTGGGGCGAGGAGGGCACAACCCACCAGGGCGCGCTTGGGCTCCCTGGCGCGCCCAGGTGGGTTGTGGCCACCTGGTGGGCCCCCTCTGGTAGTTATTTGCTCCAATATTTTTCATATATTGCAAAACAATTCTTTGTAAATTTTTAGCTTATTTGGAGATGTGCAGAATAGGTAACTCTGACGTAGCTTTTTCAGGTCCAGAATTCCAGCTGCCGGTATTCTCCCTCTTTGTGTAAACCTTGCATATTATGAGAGAAAAGGCATTAGAATTACTCCCAAAAGCATTATTATGCATAAAAACATTATAAATAACAGTAGGAAAACATGATGCAAAATGGACGTATCAACTCCCCCAAGCTTAGACCTCGCTTGTCCTCAATCGAAAAACCGAAATCGAAAAACATGCCCACATGCTTAGGGAGAGAGGTGTCGATAAAAACAAAATACGGACATAGAAGCATCATGCATATTATTGTAACAGCAAGGAATTTTCGCATAAAACTTTATAACACAACTTTTATCATATAACTTCTCATGAACAAGTAACAATTCATCACAACATTGAAGTATAAAGCATAAACCTTATTGAAAACCAACAAACTATGTTCTCAGTCAACTTTGCAACTACAATTCATCATATTTTCAGGAAGGGTCACATATCGGAGCCTTTAGGCAAGTCCACATACTCAACCATCATTTAATCTTCTATGATTGCTAACACTCAAACCGTACCCATGAACAAAAAGTTTCAAC
Source organism: Thinopyrum elongatum (assembly GCA_011799875.1). Lineage (NCBI taxonomy): Eukaryota > Viridiplantae > Streptophyta > Magnoliopsida > Poales > Poaceae > Thinopyrum > Thinopyrum elongatum. The sequence continues at coordinate 185,470,272 of CM022299.1, read as the reverse complement.
CGGACACATAGAAAGATAGGGGCTTATAGTTTTGCCTCCCAACATATTCACCTCAGGGGTGATGTCAACAATAATAACTCATGCCCACTCATATTCAACTAGATATATGTGCCTAGATCTTTCCTCACCACATGATGCTTGCAAAAAGAAAAAAGAAAAAGGAATAGGGAAGAAAACTTTGACTCTTCATAAAAGTAAATGCAAAAAAGTAAAAGATAGGCCCTTCACAGAGGGAAGCAGAGGTTGTCATGCGCTTATTTGTTTGTATGCCAAATCCCTTAATGCAAAATAACCTCACGTTATATTGCCCCTTATGATGCAACCTTTATTATGCAGTCTGTCGCTTTTATTATTTTGCCATCACAAGTTCGTACAACGCTCAATTTTCTCTTACACTAAATGATCCAACACATTTAGAAGCAATTTTTATTGCCTTATTGCACCGATGACAACTTGCTTGAAGGATCTTACTCAATCCATAGGTAGGTATGGTGGACTCTCGAAATAAGATTTTGGGTTTAAGGGTTTTTGGATGCACAAGTAGTATCTCTACTTAGTGCGGAGTTTTTGGCTAGCAAAGATATTGAGCAAGCACCACATGTTGAAGGATCTATGACAATATAACTTCTGTGTGAATATGAACAAACATAAATCATTACGTTGTCTTCCTTGTCCGACGCCAAAAATTTTGACACATAATATTTAATGGGGGCTCACAATCATAAAAGATGTCCAAGATAGTGTATTTGCATGTGAATCTTCTCTCCCCTTATTAATTCTTTCATGAGTTGCATCATTGACCAATGCTATGTTTGTCAATCTCGAATAAATTTTACCACTTATACTTTTCCTTATGTGATGTCATTACTTACCATAAGATTAGCATATGATCTTTTCATTTATTTTCCTTTCTTTTTATTGAGACATAAGAGTAAAGAAACAAAACTCAAACTACTCTTTATTATATATCTCGCACAAGATTACATAGATAGATAGATCACTAAGCAAGCACTCGAAAAGAAAGGATAGAACTAAACTTTTATTCAACTAGATCATAGGATAACTGAAGATCGAACTAAGATAGATAAAAGCAAGGATAGTGGTGATGATACGATACCGGGGCATCTCCCCCAAGCTTGGCACAAGGCAAGGGGAGTGCCCGTACCATGAACTCAAGTTTCTTTTGGAGGGGAAGAGGATGATGGTGGAGTAGTAGGTTTGTTCTTCTTCCACAGCTTACGCTTGAGGATGGAGTTTTCTTCCCTCAAGTCATCAATATCCTGCTCAAACTTTAATATCTCCTCGCATAATTCATGTTTGTTTTCCTGCAAGAGATGAAAAGGGATAAACTAGATCTTAGGTTTCTTTGCTTTATTAGGGAGACTTGACTTCTTGAATTCCATGTGCATGTCCCTAGGTTGGGGTAATGGAACTTCATCTTCATCCGAGCTTGTCTCTTCTTTCCCTTTCGGATCATAGTCTTCTTCTTCCTCGTGGTCCAACCATAATGTTCCACATCTCTGTAAACCTTGGGGTTTGCAATATAATCAGCAACATAGTTTCCACCCTCCGAATCTTGAGATGACATTGATACGTCTCCATCGTATCTACTTTTCCAAACTCTTTTGCCCTTGTTTTGGACTCTAATTTGCATGATTTGAATGGAACTAACCCGAACTAACGTTGTTTTTAGAAGAATTGCCATGGTGTTATTTTTGTGCAGAAATAAAAGTTCTCGGAATGACCTGAAACTTCACGGAGATTATTTTTGGAATAAATAAAAAATATTGGTGAAAGAATCAACCGAAGGGGACCCACACCCTGTCCACAAGGGTGGAGGGCGCGCCCACCCCCCTAGGGCGCGCCCTCTGGTCTTGTGGGTCCCACAAGGCTCCACCGAGCTCAACTCCAACTCCATATATTCATGTTCAAGGAGAAAAAAATTAAAGAGAAGGATTCATCGCGTTTTACGATACAGAGCCGCCGCCACCTCCTGTTCTTCCTCGAGAGGGCAGATCTGGAGTCTGTTCGGGGCTCCGGAGAGGGGAAATCGTCGCTGTCGTCAAAATCAACCATCCTCCATCACCAATTTCATGATGCTCGCCGCCGTGCATGAGTAATCCCATTGTAGGCTTGCTGGACGGTGATGGGTTGGATGAGATTTACCAGGTAATCGAGTTAGTTTTGTTAGGGTTTGATCCCTAGTATCCACTATTTTCTAAGATTGATGTTGCTATGACTTTGCTATGCCTAATGCTTGTCACTAGTGCCCGAGTGTCATGATTTCAGATCTGAACCTATTATGTTTTCATGAATATATTTGTGTTCTTGATCCGATCTTGCAAGTTATAGTCACCTACTACGTGTTATGATCCGGCAACCCCGGAGTGACAATAGTGGGGACACTTCCCGGTGATGACCGTAGTTTGAGGAGTTCATGTATTCACTAAGTGCTAATGCTTTGGTCCGGTTCTCTATTAAAAGGAGGCCTTAATATCCCTTAGTTTCTAATAGGACCCCGCTGCCACGGGAGGGTAGGACAAAAGATGTCATGCAAGTTCTTTTCCATAAGCACGTATGACTATATTCGGAATACATGCCTACATTATATTGATGAATTGGAGCTAGTTCTGTGTCACCCTAGTTTATAATTGTTGCATGATGAATGCCATCTGACATAATTATCCATCATTGATCCATTGCCTATGAGCTTTTCACATATTGATCTTTGCTAAGTTACTTTTCCATTGCCACTGTTACGATTACTACAAAACTGCTACTGTTACTTTTGCCACCGTTACTGTTACTTCCATACTACTTTGCTACTAAATACTTTGCTGCAGATATTAAGTCTTTCAGGTGTGGTTGAATTGACAACTCAGCTACTAATACTTGAGAATATTCTTTGGCTCCCCTTGTGTCGAATCAATAAATTTGGGTTGAATACTCTACCCTCGAAAACTGTTGCGATCCCCTATACTTGTGGGTTATCAAGACATTTTTCTGGTGCCGTTGCCGGGGAGCATAGCTCTATTCTCTGAGTCACTTGGGATTTATATCTGTTGATCACTATGAGGAATTTGAAAGATACTAGAACCAAGATTTTTCCCTCAACTACGAGGGGAGGTAAGGAACTGCCATCTAGCTCTGCACTTGATTCACCTTCTGTTTTGAGTAAACTTGCGACTCCTACACCTGCTGTTGATTCTGATATGTCGCATGTTATTGATGATGCCACTTCTGCTATGCATGATGCTTATGATGATACTACTGCTTTGCTTGATAATACTGTGCCACTGGGTGAATTTCTTGATGAACAACTTGCTAGGGTTAGAGAGAATGAAATTACTGAAACTGAGGATATTTTTTAAACTGAAGATTATGATTCTCCCCCTAGATATGAGTTGCCTGTTGTACCTGAGGGTTATATTATGGATGAGGAAACTGCTAGAGACTTTCTTGCTTGTAATGATAGAGATGATCTTAAGAAACTATTAGCTAAGCTGAAAGAAAAATCCTTGAATGCTAGAATGCAATATGACCCCAAGTTTGCTACTTCACCTATCTTTGTTACTGATAAGGATTATGAATTCTCTGTCGATCCTGAGTTAATTACTTTGGTTGAATCTAATCCTTTCTATGGTTATGAATCTGAAACGGTTGTGGCACATCTTACTAAATTGAATGATATAGCCACCCTATTTGCTCATGAGGAAAAAAATCGCTATTACTATATTCTGAAGTTGATTCCTTTCTCGTTAAAGGGTGATGCTAAGTTATGGTTTAATTCTCTTGCCCCTGGTTGTGTACGTAGTCCCCAGGATATGATATATTACTTCTCTCAAAAATATTTTCCTGCTCATAAGAAACAAGCTGCCTTACAGGAAATATTTAACTTTGTGCAAATTGAAGAAGAGAGTCTCCCACAAGCTTGGGGGAGGCTTCTCCAATTACTTAATGCTTTGCGTGATCATCCTCTCAAGAAAAATGAAATACTTTTGATATCTTTTATAATGGACTAACCGATGCTTCCAGAGACCACCTGGATAGTTATGCTGGTTGTGTTTTCAGGGAACGAACTGTTGAGCAAGCTGAATTGCTATTGAATAATATATTGAGTAATGATAATGATTGGACACTTCCTGAACCAACTCCTAAGCCAACTCCGAAGAAGAGAGGTATTCTATTTCTCAGTCCTGAAGATATGCGTGAGGCAAAGAAATCTATGAAAGAAAAAGGTATTAAAGCTGAAGATGTTAAGAATTTACCGCCTATTGAAGAAATACATGGTCTTGATAACCCGACATAGGTAGTAGAGGTAAACTCTCTTTATAGATTTGATGAAGGTGATAATCCTCATAATAAGTCTGCTAGTCAATGCTTGGATGAGTTTGATAATTTTATTGGTAAACAAGAAAATTTCAATGCTTATGTCAGTAGACAATTGAAACGTAATGCTTACATGCTTGACCACTTGGGTGATTATATGAGTAGAACTATTAATGAACTTAAGCTTATTAGTAACATGCTTCCATGGTTAGAACTCAAGTAGAACAAGTACTTAAGGCACAGGATGATTTGCTTAATGAGTTGAATAGTAAGAACAATGATAATGCTGTGAGGGTTATGACTAGAGGTGGTAAAATGACCCAGGAACCTTTGTATCCTGAGGGCCATCCTAAGAGAGTTGATCAAGATTCCCAGAGAATTAATACTGATGCACCTAGTCCTAATAAAAAGAAAAAGAAAACTGATAGGACTTTGCATGCTTCTAGTGAACCTGTTATAGATACACCTGAGAATCCAAATGATATTTCTATTTCTGATGCTGAGAAACAATCTGGTGATGAACATGAACCTAGTGATAATGTTATTGATGATGTTCATGTTGATGCTCAACCTAGTAATGATAATGATGTAGAGATTGAACCTGCTATTGATCTTGATAACCCACGATCAAAGAATCAACGTTGTGATAAGAGAGACTTTGTTGCTAGAAAACATGGTAAAGAAAGAGAACCATGGGTTCAAAAACCGATGCCCTTTCCTCCTAAGCCATCCAAGAAAAAGGATGATGAGGATTTTGAGCGCTTTGCTGAAATGATTAGACCTATCTTTTTGCGTATGCGTTTGACTGATATGCTTAAAATGTCTCCTTATGCTAAGTATATGAAAGATATTGTTACAAATAAAAGAAAGATACCTGAAGCTGAAATTTACACCATGCTTGCTAATTGTACTTTTAAGGGTGGAATACCAAAGAAACTTGGAGATCCAGGAGTACCAACTATACCATGCTCTATTAAAAGAAATTATGTTAAAACTGCTTTATGTGATCTTGGAGCCGGTGTTAGTGTTATGCCTTTCTCTTTATATCATAGACTTGAATTGAATAAGTTGACACCTACTGAAATCTCTTTGCAAATGGCTGATAAATCAACTACTATACCCATCGGTATTTGTGAGGATGTGCCTGTTGTGGTTGCAAACATTACTATCTTAACGGACTTTGTTATTCTTGATATTCCCGAGGACGACAGTATGTCGATCATCCTTGGTAGACCCTTTTTGAATACTGCAGGGGCTGTTATTGATTGCAACAAAGGCAATGCCACTTTTCGTGTTAATGGTAATGAGCATACGGTACACTTTCTGAAGAAACAACCTCAAGTTCATAGTATCAATTCTATTGGAAAATTTTCAACTATTACTATCGGAGGTTTTGAATTCCCTCTTCCTACTGTAAAAAAGAAATATGATATTCTGATTGTTGGGGACATGCATATCCCCATTGAGGTAACCTAGTGTTATTCGAAAATTCTCCGGTTTCATGTTATTCGGAAGAAGTTTGTTAATAAGACTTGATCAGCCTTTATAACGGATTCCTTTTTATGAGCATGAGATGGATGAATTTAGAAGGCACGACCTTCTGCACCCACCTTTTACTTTCTGTTATTTAGATTAAATAAAGCAAAATTAGTCTTTTCTGTCTGTTTTCCGAATTATCCGTGAAATAAAAAATGTCCCGAAAATAAAAGTTCTCCAAATGCCCTGAAAATTTAGTAAGATTTTTTATAGAATATTTGAGAATTTCTGGCACTGAACATGCACCAGGGGGATGCACCAGTGGGCCACAAGGGTGGATGGCACACCTTACCCCTGGGCACGCCCCCTGTCTTGTGGGTCCCACATGGGTCCCCTCCACTTATTCCAGTACCCATCCACTTCGTCTTCCTCCAGAAAAAATCATCCCGTAGCTCAAACCCGTGTTCTTGCTCATTTTGCTGCCATTTTCGATCTCCTTGCTCAAAGCTTCATTTGCAAAACTGCTTTGGGGGATTGTTCTTCGGTATGTGACTCCTCCAATGGTCCAATTAGTTTTTGTTCTAGTGCTTTATTTATTGCAAATTTTTGCTGCTGTGGTGACCTTGTTCGTGAGCTTGCATGCCAAATTTATATGGTCCAAAGTAGTTATGATGCATGCTATAGCCTCTAGACACTTGTAGGAGTAGTTGCTATCAATTTGGTTGAGTTTGATTCACTTTTATTTTGAGTCACTAAAAATTCCAGAAAATTTTCAGAGGAATAAAATGATGAGGAGATTGTTGAGAGGCTCTTCGAGCCGGGGTTCGAAGGAAAAAGAAAATGAGGAGAAGGAGAAGCCCAAGTACAATATTCCTCGCACCGCGGAGGTTCGGCCGAGTGAATGCCATGTGATGCATTCTTGGAAGCTGCCGGAATTTATGAGAATTTCTATTATTTGGCTTAGAATGCAGGCATCACCGACTTCCTCCACGACCAGTGTGATCAGTACCTCCTACTCACTAATACTTTCGTGCAAAATTTTCACTTTCATGCTAGGAGATCACCACCCACGGTAGAGTTTCACTTATATGATGAGCATAAGGAGATGAGGCTTTATGACTTTTGTGAGGTTTGTAAATTACCTTATGAGGGTAGCGTCGACGAGCCACGTCCTAGAGATGTGGAAGATTTTATTGATGAAGTTACCGTAGGGGAAGGGAGAAAGGTGTCGGAAGCGAGAGTATCTAGTTTACATTTTCCTGTTTTGTGCTACTACTCATTATTTGTGGGGAGATGTTTAATTGGTCGCGGGGACAGTGGAGGCCTTTGTGCTCCTGACCTTGCCATTTTGCGCCATGCTTTACTTCGTGATAGAACTTTCAGTTTAGGCGCTATGGTTGCTAAACAGTTGAGTTTAAACCGTACAAAGGGTCCTATTTTCGGAGGTATCTTTGCCTCCCGCCTTGCTATACTCTTCGAGATACCCATTAGGAATGATGAAAAAGAGGAGAAGTTATTACCCACTATATACTTAGATTATGAAAGCATGGTAGCACATAAGTTTATTCGCTATGATAAGGAAAAGAGACTCATTTATAACCTAGTATTTAGCGAGGATACTTTTCAGATTATTACCTTGCCTGCACCTACTTTGTTCGATATTCATTCAGGCAGGTACTTCGTTTTGCCCGCGAACATTCATGCATATTGGGAGGGGACGCGATCCCCAGTTCCTGAGCCAGAACCATCACCTGACCCATATCAGCAGTCTATTTATCAGTCGGAGCCACAGGAGCTCGCTAACCAGTGGAACCCCCAGGATCCTCCTCAGTACATCGGAGAGGGCTACTTTGATCCATGGCCCTAGACCAACTTAGGCCAAAAGCCTAAGCTTGGGGGAGTATGTATTTCTCACCGACATTATATTCATGTTCACACACTCATTTTAGTTGTCAGTGTTCATACTTTTTTATTGTATTATCCATGCTATTTTATTTTCCTTTTCTCACTTTCTTCTTGTGTGTTTGAAAAACTTTGTTAAAAACCAAAAAAAATTAGTGTAGCTCCTATTTAGTTTACTTTGCATGTTCACTTAGTAGTAGTATTAAAAGAAAACCCAAAAAGATTTCTCGTTCTTCTTTAACTTGTTGGGAGCTTTCCCGTGTAAATAGTTTTTCTCATTCCTGTTTTACTTTCTTCAGAAAAACAAAAACTCCAAAAACATTTCAGTGTGTTTCTTTGAAATTCTTTTCTTTTCTTTGGGGCTCAAGAGGAGAAGACCACTATGAAAATGTTGAGTGGCTCTCATATGCGTTATTGTTGATCTAACAAAGAGGCCATATTACCTTGTCTTCTCCTTTGAAATAATTGTTTGCAGATTCCAGCTTAGTCCAATGCACGTGCACTATTATTATTATTATTCACACTGTTCGGTCGTGCAAGTGAAAGGCAATAATGAAGATATATGATGAAATGATTGAGATGAGGAAAAGCTGGTATGAACTCGACCTATCTTGTTTTTGTAAATATGATTAGTTCATCATTCTTGATTTAGCTCATTATGAATGAAACATGTTTGCGATGATAATTAGAGATTATAGTTACTCATGCCATGCTTAATTAGCTAGGAGTTTATAATGGTTTACCTTGTGTGCCAACATGCTTTTAAAATGGTTGTGATGTGGTATGATAGGATGGTATCCTCCTTTGAATGATTCGAGTGGCTTGACTTGGCACATGTTCACGCATGTAGTTGAAACAAAATCAACATAGCCTCCACGATATTTATGTTCATGATGATTTATATCCTACTCATGCTTGCACTCAATGTTGGTTACTCTCAATGCATGTTTATGACTCTTGTTGCTCTCTAGTTGGTCGCTCCCCAGTCTTTTTCTAGCCATCACTTGTACTAAGCGGGAATACTGCTTGTATATCCACTTCCATAAACCCAAAGTTGTTCCATATGAGTCCACCATACCTTCCTATATGCGGTATTTACCTGCCGCTCCAAGTAAATTTGCATGTGCCAAACTCTAAACCTTCAAATGATAATCTGTTTTGTATGCCCGAATCGCTCATCTGGCGACTGGGGGCTGTCAGTATCTTCCATGCTAGGTGGGTTATTCTCACGAAGAGTGGACTCCGCTCATCATTCATGAGAAAATGGCTGGTAACAGGGATGCCCAGTCCCATGCTCGAATCAAATTAAAATATAATTGCAAAACAAAATTCCCCCAGGATTGTTGTTAGTTGGATGGTACCCGTTGTTTCGGACCAACCATGGAGTGTGATTGTTGGTGGAGGGGGAATAAAAACTTTACCATTCTGTTTGGGAACCGCCTATAATGTATGTAGTATGGAAGATACCGAGATCTCTTGGTTGTTATGTTGACAATGAAAGCATACCGCTCAAAATATTATTTATCTCTATTTCAAAAACTCGAGCTCTGGCACCTCTGCAAATCCCTGCTTCCCTCTGCGAAGGGCCTATCTATTTACTTTTATTGCCGAGTCATCATTCTCTTATAAAAAGCACCAGTTAGAGAGCACCACTGTCATTTGTATGCTTTGTTATTAATTGATATTGAGTATGACTGTGAAAGGATCTCTTTTACCATGAATTACAATGTCTAGTCAGTCCTTAATCTTCAGGGGTGCTCTGCATTTATGTTTTGCGGTCTCAGAAAGGGCTAGCGAGATACCATTTTGTTATATCATATCATATCATGATTGTTTTGAAAAAGTGTTGTCATCCGAGATTTATTATATGTGACGCCCGGATAGTTAAGCTACAGTAATTCCCTGCTAATGATGCCACGTCATCGCGATTACTGTTGTTAAACTCGCTATGATTCAAATCCCGTTCAAATTCAAATTTTTAATAAAGTTGAACAAATAAGGTTTTCAAATGACAAAACAAAAATGTTCAAAGTGTGGCAAATAATCTCTGGATATTTGTCACGTTGAAACCACATTTTTATAAAGTAAAGTAATGCACCTAAATAATTAAAACGGTAGCAAAACAATTAATTAAATGCCTTTTACGATTAATAAAATATTAAACTATTTTATCTAGTTGCCCAAGTTTTTGTGGCATTAGAATATGTAGTAACACTATTTTAGGAACTAGTTTTATATTTTACTAAAACTAAAGTATATAGGAAATAATAGAAAACTGTAAAGGAAAAATAAGTAAAAAGAAAAGAACAAAACAGAAAGCAAAAATAAAAGAAAAGGACCCCCCCTGGCCAACTGGGCCAGACGGCCCAGCCGGCCAGCCCACCAACCGGCCCAACCCCCTCCATATCTCCACCGGGGGGAAACCCTAACCCCCCATGACCGCACACTCCCCCCCACTCCCCACGTCTCTCCTCTTCCCCTCCCGATCCGATCTGGATCGGGGACGAACCCTCTCCCCCCCTCTCGCGACGCCAGCGCCCCGACCCCGTCGTCGGACTCCCCCATCGCCTCGACGCCCGCGTCGTCCCCCTCCCCTGTGCCCCGTTGCTGGTGCTGCCCATCGCCGGACCTCGCCGTCCTCCTCCTCGACTCCTCCTCGCCGGACTCCATCGACGCTGTCCTCTCCGTCGTCCTCCCCATGCCCCGTTGCCTAAATCCCTACGACCCTCGTGAGCTCCCCCTCTCTTCCTCTCTCCCTCATGCGCACGCGCTCATGGCCGTGGCCTCCTCCGGCCTCCCCCGTTCGCCTACGCGCCCGCCTGGGCCTCGGCTGCCCAGGGTCGCGGCTCCGCAACCCGCGCTCGCCATCGCCGCCGCGCTGCGCTCGCCTCCTCCCCTCGTGCCGCTCGGGGCCGCGCCCAGCGCGCCACTGCACGCACCTCGGGGCGCGATGTCCATGCCCCTGCCCCCGTGCAACCGCGCCCACGGCCCCGCTCGCTCCCGCTACTGTCGCTACCCTGCTCGCTTCGTCGTCGCGACCACCCGCAGCCGCCACCGCGCCACTGGCCGCCGTCGCTCCGGCCAGCCAGCACCCGACTCTGCCCGGCCCCGCCGCTCACCGCACCGCTCGGGGCCACTCCTTCCCCCGCATGCTCTCTGCCGCCCGTCGCAGTCGCCGCTCGCGCCCTGCTCCCACTGCCCGCGTCGCTGCTCGCCGAGGCCACCGGCCCGTGCGGCCACAGCCCCGCCCACTGCCTGCCTCTGCTCGCCGGCCGGCGTCCGTTGCTGCCGGCCCGCGCCCGCGGACCCCCCTTCCCTCTACTCGCCGGCTGCGTCCGGGGGCTCCCCCGTCGCCCGGCGACCTCGCCCCGCCCCGGGTGGGTTACGCCCCAGCGCCCATTCAGGCTGTGCCCAGCGCCCGAACCGCTATGGCCCTGTGGGCCACTGCCAAACGGGGCCCACTGCCAGGACGATTAAAAAAATGTTAAATAAATAATTATGTTAATAGTTAATTAATTAGTTAAAAAGTTAATTAAGTTAATTAATACTGTTTAAATTAACTAATTAGGTTTAGTTGCTAATTAATGTTTAATCTGTTAATTAGTATTAGTAGTCTATGACATGTGGTCCCCCTTGACTAGTCAACATTGACCTAGTCAACGCTGACTGGACCATTTGACTTAGTCAACTTATTAAATAATTCCAAATCATTGTTAAACTTTGAAAATTAATAGAATTTAAACCGTAACTCGGATCGAAAAACTTTGTACATGAAAGTTGATCAGAACGACGAGACTAATCCGATTACGCAGTCCGTTCGTCCGTCACATGTCCCTAACATAGCGAACTTGCAACCGTCCCCCTCCGGTCATCTGTCTGACAAATGTTCGGAACCAAGAAAACTTTCCCGGATGGGTTCCCCCTTTTTTCGGTAACATGTAGCACTGCGTTATGACACACCCGGCACTGCGTATTGTCATGTCTTGTATTGTGTTACCTTGTTTGCCTTGTATTTATCGTTTCTCCCCTCTCCTTCTCTCTCGATAGACACCACGACTGCCGATGATGCTGCTGTGTACGACTACGTTGTCGACGACTCTTCCCTCTCGACAGAGCTTCCAGGAAAGCCCCCCCCCCCTTGATCAACCCGATATCGCCTATTCCTTCTCTCTACTGCTTGCATTAGAGTAGTGTAGCATGTTACTGCTTTCGGTTAATCCTATTCTGCTGCATAGCCTGTCTTTGCTAGTACTGTTGATACCTTACCTGCAATCCTAAAATGCTTAGTATAGTTTGCTAGAATTACATCAGTGGCCCTACACTCTTGTCCGTCTGCCATGCTATACTACTGGGCCGTGATCACTTCGGGAGGTGATCACGGGTACATATACTATATACTTTTACATTACCTATGTTATTGTTCGGTGATGGGGGCTGAAGGGGCAGGTGGTTCCATCCAGGCAGAGGTGGGCCTAGGTTCCCGACGGCCCCCGAGTGTTGCTTTGTGGCGGAGCGACAGGGCAGGTTGTGACCACCTAGGAGACAGGTGGGCCTGGCCCTGGTCGGCATCCGCGGTTATATCAATTAACACGCTTAACGGGATTGGGTATTTGATCTGAGTCTGGCTACGAGCCTATACGCGCTATCCACCACGCGGGAACAGTTATGGGTACTCGACGTCGTGGTATCAGCCGAAGCCTCCTAGACGTCAGCGACTGAGCGGCGCGCGCCGGGATGGACCGCGTAACGCAACTTCCTTTGTAATGGAGGTTGCTAGGTCTGCTCACCGGCCGCCCACGCAACATGCAGGTGTGCAATGGGCGATGGGCCCAGACCCCTGCGCGCATAGGATTTAGACCGGCGTGCTGACCTCTCTGTTAGGCCTAGGTAGGGCTGCGACGTGTTGATCTTCCGAGGCCGGACATGACCCAGGAAAGTGTGCCCGACCAGAGGGATCGAGCGTGTTGGGTAATGTGGTGCACCCCTGCAGGGAAGTTTATCTATTCGAATAGCCGTGTCCCTCGGTAAAAGGACGACCAGGAGTTGTACCGCGACCTTATGACAACTAGAACCGGATACTTAATAAAACACACCCTTTCAAGTGCCAGATACAACCCGGTGATCGCTCTCTCACAGTGCGACGAGGAGAGGATCGTCGGGTAGGATTATGCTATGCGATGATACTTGGTGAACTTACCAGCTACTCTCTTCTATATGCTTCTAGATGGAGGCTACCAGAAGCGTAGTCTTCGATAGGACTAGCTATCCCCCTCTTATTCTGGCATTCTGCAGTTCAGTCCACAGATACTACCATTTCATTGATACCATTGCATATGTAGTGTAGATCCTTGCTTGCGAGTACTTTGGATGAGTACTCACGGTTGCTTTGCTCCCCCTTTTTCCCCTTTCTATACTCGGTTGTCGCAACCAGTTGATGGAGCCCAGGAGCCAGGCGCCACCTTCAACGACCCCTACTACATCGAGGGTGCCTACTACTACGTGCAGGCCGTCGACGACGACCAGGAGTAGTTTAGGAGGATCCCAGGCAGGAGGCCTGCGCCTCTTCGATCTGTACCCTTGTTTGTGCTAGCCATCTTATGGCAACTTGTTTAACTTATGTTTGTACTTAGATATTGTTGCTTCCGCTGACTCGTCTATGATCGAGCACTTGTATTCGAGCCCTCGAGGCCCCTGGCTTGTATTATGATGCTTGTATGACTTATTTATTTCTTAGAGTTGTGTTGTGAAATCTTCTCGTGAGTCCCTGATCTTGGTCGTAGATGTTTGCGTGTATGATTAGTGTACGATTGAATCGGGGGCGTCACAAGTTGGTATCAGAGCCAACTGCCTATAGGAAACCCCCTTTCCAACTCCTTGGCCGAAGTTGAGTCTAGACAAAGAAAACTGTTTTACTAACTTGGCTGTGTGGCTTACGGGCCCACGTTGCCATTGGGTGGTATTAGGATCTTTTACTCCTCGATCTTTACTCTGGGATTCTGATCTCTCTTCTATTCGGGTTAAATGATTTTACTAATTATAACCCTAGGTTCTCGATACCACTTCCTGTCGGAGAGCCCGTTCATTCCAGATGATAAACTGCTTCACCAGAAGATTCCGAAGATGCTATTCGATGTTTTCCCGAGACACCTGAGTCCACCGTCTTTGCAAATTCCATACCGCTGTTATATCCTTATGGATAACTACATACCCTTGCCACTCTGACATTCAATCCCCTTTGGTCTTGTTATTACAAGATGCCCCAAACTGCTCTTCGTTGTTCCGACAATCCTTGAGGTTACTGCCTTGCAGTTCTTGCCTCATGAATACCCCTACGGATAATTCCTCGCACTTACCGAGTATCCGTTCTTCCCCCTTTTGTTCATATGATTCACAAGATACATTGAAATACTATTCGATCACCCGAAAATCCGTAGCAGCTTATTGCTCTGCAAATACTTGTCTGCTTGCATTATGGATGCTTCCCATACGACTGGCAATATTCATTAGTATCCTTTGACACCATCATTTTCATCTTATTGATTCAACATGAGTGCGAATGCACGCATTCATCAGTTGATCCTTTCTAATTATCTTCCAGCTCAGACGTCCTTTTGAACATGAGCTGGTTCTCGACCAATCAAATAGTCATCGATTGTGTCCCTAAGTCTATTCAAATAACCCATCCTTGATCAGAGCGTCTGCTTCTGATCCTTCGTTTTGGAATTCATAATTCCTTTGTTATCTAAGCATCAAATTATTAAGATGTCCTATAATCCGATGCCTTTGCATTCTTTCTTCATCTGGTTGTGTGCCGATGCTCACATCAGCTCCGCTATGGACATCCGATCCTTCGTCGGATTATTTATCGACAGTGTCCTTCATATTTAACTGCCTTGTGAATTCTTCCATGATACATAATGCATTTGGTAAATTGTATCCTCTGCGTTCCCAACCATACTCTGCTTTCGAGCTTGTATAATTTACTCCTGAAGCATTATATGTTCCTAAGATGCCCTATGGGATGAACATATACCTTCCCTAAACCGTGTGAACCCGAAAGTTTACACAAGACATTCTCTTCTGTTGTTTTACTAGATACTTTTCAATTCTACAACTTCTTCGAAGACGAGAAGCGAATGAAAGGTTATGCATTGAAGAAGTGGGAGTCGACCCCGAACCTTTGTGTTCTTGCCCATGGACTCGATGTGGAGCTTATCATGAAAGCTTCTTGCAAGAATATTTAATCATTTGAATAATTATTTCGGTGTCATTGAATTGGATCCCTTGCAGCTATGGTTCCGACCATGCTAACTTTATTTAATATATTTCTGAAAGAAAACCATTCCAGGGCCTCATCTATTTTTGACAAGGTTAAAGTATCTGCTATCGCAAGTCAACGATCTAGTTCAGTTTCTATCCTGATCTACCTTCGAGTATTACCCTCCGGTATCTCGAGAATATCAAAGAACTGTGTTGCTTCCTATGGGTCTTCATCTAGTATTGCTTCTCACCGATTTCAGATTTCCCCCTGGGTTCTGAGTTATTGGTCACTCGAGAACATCGATAAGTGAATCGATTCCGCACTCCGATTCAATAACTCTAAGTAATTTTCGTTGCTTATGAGTTTAATAATCCTTCAAGCCATTCCTAGCCTGATCGATTATATAATTATCGTGCTAAATTTTAACTGTGCTACCTGGTCCTTCGTCCTGGAGCACAACATTTTGACGATGAGCTAAGCCTACGTCGATCTTCCTCGTCATATCATCTCGCCTTGAACAGCAAGCTTGATTTCGAGTTTGTGTCATACCCTTGGTTCCAATAACCTTTCGCTTCATCATTCCTTTTGCTTGATGTCATCGATGATCGATTACATCTTCAAGAAGCCTCTCAACAAATGTGTCGTGATCATCGTCAACACTTTAACTTCTTTCGAGAGATCAATTGAATTCATGATGAGAAATTCCATGCTTGCCCCTCGATGATCTGTGTTATCATCGACCACATCCATGCCTTCCTTCCAGACACAGACTTGGTCATGCTTTGTGTTGTACCTTGAGTTCCTTGCTATCTAGCTTATGTTATGTTCTACCTTGGAGTATTATCATCTTTTATGTCAAGAATGTCATGAGAATTTCACAACCTCTTCAGAATTCTTATACAAGTGATACTTATCACCATCACCATTCTTTTCTTGGTCCCCGTGTTGTTTCTAACTGGAATACCGGCAATTGAATTATGATGTGCAAATTCAAAACTTCTAGCAACGCTATTGCTTTGAAGTGAATGGTCGATAGTTTCATTTTAATTCTTTTGTTTGTTAAGTCACCATTCTAACATTGATCGTGCAACCCAGCCCATATTTCGGGTGCACCTGTCAACCAATGGTTAATCTTGGATGTTTTCCTCGAACATACATCATTATATCATTTGATCTGACAAATGTTATCTCCTTGTTCACATAATTGTGGAAATCCATCTTTTGTTAATCTCGATGAATTGTCGTTGAGTCCATCAGCCACCTCCTCATCCTCTCATTGGTTTAATGATGAACTATTGTTTCAGAACTCGCTTCCATAGCTCATTTCCCGAGAAGCTTACATTGTCATCTCGTCAACTCGTGTCGCACCTTTTTCTTCTCAGACATCCTGAGTCTGAGGTATCCTGACACCAATCCGATCCGAATCTTGGTCAGATATGATGGTTGGAACATATTTCCAAGAGTTATAGCAATTGTCTTTATATGACCCGGTAAGGTGATGTCATGCCTAGCACACCTGGACGGAGGCCCTATTGTTATAGTTTCCTTTTAGCAAGGTTATCCATTCTTCCATTTGGAAATGGTAAGACTTATTCTACAAGTTGTTCCTGATGAATCCTTCGTGTATCCAAGGTCTGACCTTTGCTTGAAGACCATGTCAATGCTATCTCGAAGCATGTATGTGGTACTCCGATTTTCAACAAGAACATTTGTAGCCCAATACTAAATGTTTCTTGCTCAATTATCCAAACACCGTTGTATGGGTAATGTCATGAAATTCCTTTCCCCTTACCTAAGTGGTTTTCTACTTTCTATCTGGTCATGGATATCATGCTCTGTTTGCCCTTGGGAAGGATATAGTCCTGATATAGGTGTTTAAACACATTTTCCTTTCCATTGTTCTGTTTAACCTGATAATCACATTTTCCTTTTCATTGTTTTGTTTAACCTTTCTTGTGATCTATATGATCTAAGCAGTAATATTTTCCTGCTTATGCAAACACCTCGGTGTACAACTCTGCCAGTAAGACCCTGTTCCTATTGTTGATGACATTTCGGTAGCCACCGATGGACGAGAACTTTGCCTATTGGTCCGCCTCGTTCAACGAGCAGGAAAATGGTTCTCTTCGTCCCTCGCCCTTGGTACCGACGTTGTTGCCAACATAACTGACATGCTACCCTCTGACATGCCTTGCTATCATGATCGTGCAAGATGTCACCGCTCCTCCTACTTTTAAACCACATGGTGGGCCCATAACCCACAGTTCCACAGGATCAAAACCTAACTCTCCTGTACACCCTCGATTTCCAAAGCTATTCCTCGCGCGTAGCCTCATATGTAATTCACGAGCCACCTTCCGAGAGATCATCAAATTCTGGTATCAGACTTAATACTTATTCTCGTTGCTCTGGACCCCCTTTCACACTTTGTTTCAGGCATCGAACGATTGCCTACCCGCTTGAAACTTTTCATGGTACCTTTCTTACTTAGCTCTCGATATTTTCTTAAGTTTCAGTTTGAGAGTTACTTTCCGCCACCTTCCCCGACGTTATCGACCAGACAGTCAACCTTGCATAGGTCTGTTCTCCTGGAATACCCACCCTTTATTCTTTCGTAAGTACGATGGAATTCCTGAAGAAAGAATGCCGACTTCATCATAATGACCTAAAGCAGAGAAATGAAGACGTCAACGGAAGGGATCGACTTCTTCGGGAAGAGCAACCAAGACCGAGAAGATCCGTTAGAATTTCGTAACCGGAACTTTCCCCCTTACTCCCCGCTTAAATCTCGGGATGAGATTTCTTGTAGTGGAGGAGAATTGTGACGCCCGGATAGTTAAGCTACAGTAATTCCCTGCTAATGATGCCACGTCACCACGATTACTGTTGTTAAACTCGCTATGATTCAAATCCCGTTCAAATTCAAATTTTTAATAAAGTTGAACAAATAAGGTTTTCAAATGACAAAACAAAAATGTTCAAAGTGTGGAAAATAATCTCTGGATATTTGTCACGTTGAAACCACATTTTTATAAAGTAAAGTAATGCACCTAAATAATTAAAACAGTAGCAAAACAATTAATTAAATGCCTTTTACGATTAATAAAATATTAAACTATTTTATCTAGTTGCCCAAGTTTTTGTGGCATTAGAATATGTAGTAACACTATTTTAGGAACTAGTTTTATATTTTACTAAAACTAAAGTATATTGGAAATAATAGAAAACTGTAAAGGAAAAATAAGTAAAAAGAAAAGAACAAAACAGAAAGCAAAAATAAAAGAAAAGGACGCCCCTGGCCAACTGGGCCAGACGGCCCAGCCGGCCAGCCCACCAACCGGCCCAACCCCCTCCATATCTCCACCGGGGGGAAACACTAACCCCCCATGACCGCACACTCCCTCCCCACTCCCCACGTCTCTCCTCTTCCCCTCCCGATCCGATCTGGATCGGGGACGAACCCTCTCCCCCCCTCTCGCGACGCCAGCGCCCCGACCCCGTCACCGGACTCCCCCATCGCCTCGACGCCCGCGTCGTCCCCCTCCCCTGCGCCCCGTCGCTGGTGCTGCCCATCGTCGGACCTCGCCGTCCTCCTCCTCGACTCCTCCTCGCCGGACTCCATCGACGCCGTCCTCTCTGTCGTCCTTCCCATGCCTCGCTGCCTAAATCCCTACGGCCCTCGTGAGCTCCCCCTCTCCTCCTCTCTCCCTTGCGCGCACGCGCTCATGGCCGTGGCCTCCTCCGGCCTCGCCCGTTCGCCTACGCGCCCTCCTGGGCCTCGGCTGCCCAGGGTCGTGGCTCCGCAACCCGCGCTCGCCATCGCCGCCGCGCTGCGCTCGCCTCCTCCCCCGCGTGCCGCTCGGGGCCGCGCCCAGCGCGCCACTGCACGCACCTCGGGGCGCGATGTCCACGCCCCTGCCCCCGCTTGCGCCAGCTACTGCCGCTGCCCTGCTCGCTTCGTCGTCGCGACCACCCGCAGCCGCCACCGCGCCACTGGCCGTCGTCGCTCCGGCCAGCCAGCGTCCGACTCCGCCCGGCCCCGCCGCTCACCGCACCGCTCGGGGCCACGCCTTCCCCCCGCATGCTCTCTGCCGCCCGCCGCAGTCGCCGCTTGCACCCTGCTCCCACTGCCCGCGTCGCTGCTCGCCGAGGCCACCGGCCCGCGCGGCCACAGCCCCGCCCACCGCCTGCCTCTACTCGTCGGCCGGCGTCCGCTGCTGCCGGCCCGCGCCCGCGGACCCCCCTCCCCTCTACTCGTCGGCTGCGTCCGGGGGCTCCCCCGTCGCCCGGCGACCTCGCCCCACCCCGGGTGGGTTACGCCGCAGCGCCCATTCGGGATGTGCCCAGCGCCCGAACCGCTATGGCCCTCTGGGCCACTGCCAAACGGGGCCCACTGCCCAGGACGATTAAAAAAATGTTAAATAAATAATTAAGTTAATAGTTAATTAATTAGTTAAAAAGGTAATTAAGTTAATTAATATTGTTTAAATTAACTAATTAGGTTTAGTTGCTAATTAATGTTTAATCTGTTAATTAGTGTTAGTAGTCTATGACATGTGGTCCCCCTTGACTGGTCAACATTGACCTAGTCAACGCTGACTGGACCATTTGACTTAGTCAACTTATTAAATAATTCCAAATCATTATTAAACTTTGAAAATTAATAGAATTTAAACCGTAACTCGGATCGAAAAACTTTGTACATGAAAGTTGACCAGACCGACAAGACGAATCCGATTACGCAGTCCGTTCGTCCGTCACACGTTCCTAACATAGCAAACTTGCAACCGTCCCCCTCCGGTCATCTGTCTGACAAATGTCCGGAACCGAGAAAACTTTCCCGGATGGGTTCCCCGTTTTTTCGGTAACGTGTAGCACTGCGTTAGGACACACCCGGCACTGCGTATTGTCATGTCTTGTATTGTGTTACCTTGTTTGCCTTGTATTTATTGTTTCTCCCCCTCCTTCTCTCTCGATAGACACCGCGACTGCCGACGATGCTGCTGTGTACGACTACGTCGTCGACGACTCTTCCCTCTCGACAGAGCTTCCAGGCAAGCCCCCCCTTGATCAACCCGATATCGCCTATTCCTTCTCTCTACTGCTTGCATTAGAGTAGTGTAGCATGTTACTGCTTTCGGTTAATCCTATTCTGCTGCATAGCCTGTCTTTGCTACTACTGTTGATACCTTACCTGCAATCCTAAAATGCTTAGTATAGGTTGCTAGAATTACATCAGTGGCCCTACACTCTTGTCCGTCTGCCATGCTATACTACTGGGCCGTGATCACTTTGGGAGGTGATCACGGGTACATATACTATATACTTTTACATTACCTATGTTACTGTTCGGAGATGGGGGCTGAAGGGGCAGGTGGTTCCATCCAGGCAGAGGTGGGCCTAGGTTTCCGACGGCCCCCGAGTGTTGCTTTGTGGCGGAGTGACAGGGCAGGTTGTGACCACCTAGGAGACAGGTGGGCCTGGCCCTGGTCGGCGTCCACGGTTATATCAATTAACATGCTTAACGAAATTGGGTATTTGATCTGAGTCTGGCTACGAGCCTATACGCGCTAACCACCACGCGGGAACAGTTATGGGTACTCGACGTTGTGGTATCAGCCGAAGCCTCCTAGACGTCAGCGACTGAGCGGCGCGCGCCGGGTTGGACCGCGTAACACAACTTCCTTTGTAATTGAGGTTGCTAGGTTTGCTCACCGGCCGCCCACGCAATGTGCAGGTGTGCAATGGGCGATGGGCCCAGACCCCTGCGCGCATAGGATTTAGACCGGCGTGCTGACCTCTCTGTTAGGCCTAGGTAGGGCTGCGACGTGCTGATCTTTCGAGGCCGGACATGACCCAGGAAAGTGTGCCCGGCCAGAGGGATCGAGCGTGTTGGGTAATGTGGTGCACCCCTGCAGGGAGGTTTATCTATTCGAATTGCCGTGTCCCTCGGTAAAAGGACGACCCGGAGTTGTACCTCGACCTTATGACAACTAGAACCGGATACTTAATAAAACACACCCTTTCAAGTGACAGATACAACCCGGTGATCGCTCTCTCACAGGGCAACAAGGAGAGGATCGTCGGGTAGGATTATGCTATGCGATGATACTTGGTGAACTTACCAGCTACTCTCTTCTATATGCTTCAAGACGGAGGCTACCAGAAGCGTAGTCTTCGATAGGACTAGCTATCCCCCTCTTATTCTGGCATTCTGCAGTTCAGTCCACAGATACTACCATTTCATTGATACCATTGCATATGTAGTGTAGATCCTTGCTTGCGAGTACTTTGGATGAGTACTCACGGTTGCTTTGCTCCCCCTTTTTCCCCTTTCTATACTCGGTTGTCGCAACTAGTTGCTGGAACCCAGGAGCCAGGCGCCACCTTCGACGACCCCTACTACACCGTGGGTGCCTACTACTACGTGCAGGCCGCCGACAACGACCAGGAGTAGTTTAGGAGGATCCCAGGCAGGAGGCATGCGCCTCTTCGATCTGTACCCCGGTTTGTGCTAGCCATCTTATGGCAACTTGTTTAACTTATGTCTGTACTCAGATATTGTTGCTTCCGCTGACTCGTCTATGATCGAGCACTTGTATTCGAGCCCTCGAGGCCCCTGGCTTGTATTATGATGCTTGTATGACTTATTTATTTCTTAGAGTTGTGTTGTGATATCTTCCCGTGAGTCCCTGATCTTGATCGTACACATTTGCGTGTATGATTAGTGTACGATTGAATCGGGGGCATCACATTATTATTACTCGATAGTTGATTATGCCATTGATATGAGTAAATGTGGGACCTAAATGTTATTGTGAATATGGTTAGTCCATAATCTTTGCTGAAAACTTGAATGCGGGCTTTACATATTTGCAACAACAAGATCAAACAGAGTTTGTAAAAGTATTTTCTTTATCACTTTCAGTTTCTCAACTGAATTGCTTGAGGACAAGCAATGGGTTAAGCTTGGGTGAGTTGATACGTCTCCATCGTATCTACTTTTCCAAACTCTTTTGCCCTTGTTTTGGACTCTAATTTGCATGATTTGAATGGAACTAACCCGGACTGACGCTGTTTTCAGCAGAATTGCCATGGTGTTATTTTTGTGCAGAAATAAAAATTCTCGGAATGACCTGAAACTTCACAGAGATTATTTTTGGAATAAATAAAAAATAATGGTGAAATAATCAACCGAAGGGGACCCACACCCTGTCCACAAGGGTGGAGGGCGCGCCCTCTGGTCTTGTGGGTCCCACGAGGCTCCACCGACCTCAACTCCAACTCCATATATTCATGTTCGGGGAGAAAAAAATCAGAGAGAAGGATTCATCATGTTTTATGATACGGAGCCGCTGCCACCTCCTGTTCTTCCTCGGGAGGGCAGATCTGGAGTCCGTTCGGGGCTCCGGAGAGGGGAAATCGTCGCCGTCGTCATCATCAACCATCCTCCATCACCAATTTCATGATGCTCACCGCCGTGCGTGAGTAATCCCTTCGTAGGCTTGCTGGACGGTGATGGGTTGGATGAGATTTACCATGTAATAGAGTTAGTTTTGTTAGGGTTTAATCCCTAGTATCCACTATGTTCTAAGATTGATGTTGCTCTGACTTTGCTATGCCTAATGCTTGTCACTAGGGCCCGAGTGTCATGATTTCAGATATGAACCTATTATGTTTTCATGAATATATTTGTGTTCTTGATCCGATCTTGCAAGTTATAGTCACCTACTATGTGTTATGATCCGGCAACCCCAGAGTGACAATAGTCGGGACACTTCCCGGTGATGACCGTAGTTTGAGGAGTTCATGTATTCACTAAGTGCTAATGCTTTGGTCCGGTTCTCTATTAAAAGGAGGCCTTAATATACCTTAGTTTCCAATAGGACCCCACTGCCATGGGAGGGTAGGACAAAAGATGTCATGCAAGTTCTTTTCCATAAGCACGTATGACTATATTCGGAATACATGCCTACATTATATTGATGAATTGGAGCTAGTTCTGTGTCACCCTAGGTTATAACTGTTGCATGATGAATGCCATCCAACATAATTATCCATCATTGATCCATTGCCTACGAGCTTTTCACATATTGATCTTTGCTAAGTTACTTTTCCGTTGTCACTGTTACGATTACTACAAAACTACTACTGTTACTTTTGCCACCGTTGCCGTTACTTCCATACTACTTTGCTACTAAATACTTTCTGCAGATATTAAGTCTTTCAGGTGTGGTTGAATTGACAACTCAGCTGCTAATACTTGAGAATATTCTTTGGCTCCCCTTTTGTCGAATCAATAAATTTGGGTTGAATACTCTACACTCGAAAACTGTTGCGATCCCCTATACTTGTGGGTTATCAAGAGACATATTTTCAAATCTGCCAGAAAAGAGCAATAAAGAAGAACAGGAGATTTCTCCACGATACGGTGTTCAATATGTTCGGGGGGTATATAAAGATTTTTTTTATCTTGGGAAACAAGCAAACGGGAGGAAAACGGAGTCGGGAATGTTCCCGAGGTGGGCACAACCCACCTGGGCGCGCCTGGGGGGCCCAGGCGCACCTTGGTGTCTTGTGCCCCCCTCGGGTGCCTTCCTGGCTGTTTCTTATTTTCCTAATTTTTTTAATATTCCAAAACTGACAGAAAATATTTTTGCGGATTTTTTGTAGTCCGTTTACTTATCGTATCACATACCTCCTCTTTTTTAGTATTCTGGAGTGTTCCGGAAGGTCTTGTTTATGTGTTCCTCCGGTGTCATGGTTTGAATAATATTGCTTTCATCATTAATAGGCATACCTAGGATATAGTGTTTAATTCTTTGCCCATTGACCACCTTCGGGTTAGTACCTTCGTCATTATTTATTTTGATAGCTCCAGAGCGATAAACCTCTTCGATAACATATGGCCCTTCCCATTTTGAGAGAAGTTTTCCTCCAAAGAATCTGAAATTAGAGTTGTACAAAAGAACATATTCTCCAACTTTGAATTCCCGCTTTTGGATTCTTTTGTCATGCCATCTTTTAACTTTTTCTTTAAATAACCTGGCATTTTCATAGGCTTGGGGTTCTCCATTCATCTAGTGAGCTAATATCAAATAACCTCTTTTCACCGGCAATTTTGAAATCATAATTGAGTTCTTTAATTGCCCAATATGCCTTATGTTGTAACTCAAGAGGCAAATGACAAGCTTTTCCATAAACCATTTTATAGGGAGACATACCCATAGGATTTTTGTATGCTGTTCTGTAGGCCTAAAGTGCATCATCCAATTTTTTAGACCAATTCTTTCGGGACCTATTAACAATTTTTTGTAATATTAGTTTTATTTCTCTATTGCTAAGTTCAACTTGACCACTAGATTGAGGATGATAGGGTGATGCAATACTATGGTTGACATCATATTTAGCAAGCATTTTGCGGAAAGCACCATGAATAAAGTGTGAACCACCATCAGTCATTGAATATCTAGGGACTCCACACCTTGGGAAAATAACTTATTTAAGCAATTTAATGGAAGTGTTATGATCAGCACTACTAGTTGGAGTAGCTTCTACCCACTTAGTAACATAATCAACAGCAACCAAAATATGTGTATACCCATTGGAGGAAGGAAAAGGTCCCATATAATCAAAACCCCAAACATCAAATGGTTCAACAACAAGTGAATAATTCATAGGCATTTCTTGACGCTTACCGATATTACCAATTCGTTGACATTCATCACAAGATAAAACAAACTTATGGGCATCATTGAGAGAGTAGGCCAATAAAAACCAGATTGCAATACCTTATGAGCAGTTCTATCTCCCGCATGATGCCCTCCTTAAGCCTCGGAGTGACATTTCCGTAGGATTTGTTCTTGTTCATGCTCAGGTACACAACGTCTAATAATACCATCCACTCCTTCTTTATAAAGATGTGGGTCATCCCAAAAGTAATGTCTTAAATCAGAGAAGAATTTCTTTTGTTGGTATGTGAAACTAGGTGGTATGTATTTAGCAACAATATAATTAGCATAGCCAGCATACCAAGGAGTGTTATGAGAAACATTTATTGCAGCTAGTTGTTCATCAGGAAAGCTATCATCAATAGGTAGTGGGTCATTAAGGATATTATCTAACCTAGATAAGTTATCAGCTACGGGGTTCTCGTCTCCTTTTCTATCAGTAATATGTAAATCAAATTCTTGTAGCAAGAGAACCCACCTAATGAGTCTAGGTTTAGCATCCTTCTTTTCCATAAGATATTTTATAGTAGCATGATCAGTGTGAACAATTACATTGGAATCAACAATATAAGATCTGAATTTATCACAGGCAAACACAACTGCTAAAAATTCTTTTTCAGTTGTAGCATAATTTCTTTGGGCACTGTCTAGAGTTTTGCTAGCATAATGGATAACATTTAATTTTTTATCAACTCTTTGTCCTAAAACAACACCAACAACATAATCACTAGCATCACACATAATTTCAAAAGGCAAGTTCCAATCAGGAGGTTGAACAATAGGTGCAGAAGTTAAGGCTTTCTTAAGTGTTTCAAAGGCTTCTACACAATCATCATAAAAAACAAATGGAACATCCTTTTGTAAAATATTTGTAAGAGGCCTAGAAATTTTAGAGAAGTCTTTAATAAACCTCCTATAGAAACCAACATGACCTAGGAAACTATGAATACCTTTAATATATTTAGGACATGGCATTTTCTCAATTGCATCAACTTTAGCTTTATCCACCTCAATACCTCGTTCACAAATATTATGCCCCAAGATAATACCTTCATTAACCATAAAGTGGCACTTCTCCCAATTCAAGACAAGATTATTTTGCTCACATCTCTGCAAAACTCAATCAAGGATGCTCAAGCAATCATCAAAAGAAGTTCCATAAACAGAAAAATCATCCATGAAAACCTCAACAATCTTTTCACAAAAATTAGAGAATATAGCAGTCATACATCTTTGAAAGGTAGCAGGTGCATTGCATAAACCAAAAGGCATACGTCTATACGCATAAGTTCCAAAAGGGCAAGTAAAAGTGGTTTTCTCTTGATCAGGTTGTGAAACAGGTATTTGAGAAAAACCAGAATATCCATCAAGAAAACAAAAGTGTGTGTTCTTAGATAATCTTTCCAACATTAGATCAATAAAAGGCGGAGGGTAATGATATTTTCTAGTTGCTTTATTTAACTTTCTAAAATAAATTTCCATTCTATAGCCAGTAACAATTCTTTGTGGAATAAGTTCATTTTTATCATTAGGAACAATAGTAATACCTCACTTCTTAGGGACACAATGAACATGACTTACCCATCTACTATTAGCTATGGGATAGATTATACCTGCTTCCAGAAGCTTTAATATTTCAGTTCTTACCACTTCTTTCATCTTAGGATTTAAACATCGTTGATGATCAACAATGGGTTTAGCATCAGGTTCCATATTAATCTTGTGCTGATAGAGAGTGGGACTAATGCCCTTAAGATCATCAAGAGTATGTCCAATAGCAGCACGGTGCTTCTTTAGAATTTTTAATAGTCTTTCTTCTTCATGTTCTGAAAGGTTAGCACTAATAATAATAGGATATATCTTTTTCTCATCGAGATAAGCATATTTCAAAGTGTCAGGCAATTGTTTTAATTCAAACACGGGATCACCTTTAGGTGGAGGAGGACCTCCTAGAGTTTCAATAGGAAAATTGTGTTTGAGCAGAGGTCGTTGTTCAAAGAAATCTTTATCTATTTCATTTCTTTCATGCATATGCATATCATTTTCATGGTCTAGCAAATATTGTTCTAGTGGATCAGTAGGAGGCACGGTAATAGAAGCAAGACCAATTATTTCATCCTTACTAGGTAATTCTTTCTTATGAGGTTGTCTATTAAACTTGGAAAAATTAAATTCATGAGACTCATCACCAAAGCTAACACTGACAGTTTGTTTATGAAAATCTATAGTAGCATTGATAGTGTTCAAGAAAGGTCTACCAAAGATAATGGGACAAAAGTCATCTTGTGGGGGAACCAAGAACCAGAAAATCAGTAGGGTATTTTATTTTCCCACACAAGACTTCAGCATCTCTAACAATCCCAAGTGGTGTGATGGTGTCTCTATTAGCAAGTTTAATAGTAACATCTATGTCTTCTATTTCAGCGGGTGCTATGTCATTCGTAATTTCTTGGTATAACATAAAAGGGATAGCACTCACACTAGCACCTAAGTCACTTAAACCATGATAGCAATGATCTCCTATTTTAACTGAGACAACATGCATGCCAACAACGGGTCTATGTTTATCTTTTTCATCGGGTTTGGCAATTCTAGCAGCTTCATCACAGAAGTAAATAACTTGCCCATCAATATTTTCTGCCAGGAGATCTTTAACCATAGCAACACTAGGTTCTACTTTAATTTGTTCAGTAGGTTTAGGTGCTCTAATATTACTTTTGCGAACCACAGTTGAAACCTTAGAATGTTCCTTTATCCTAACAGGGAAAGGTGGTTTTTCAATATAAGCAGTAGGCACAACTGGATCAAGATTGTAAATAATAGTTTCATCTTTAGCTATGTCGGCTTCTTTAATTTCTTCTTTGATAGGGGGATGATATTTAAACCACTTCTCTTTGGGGAGATCAACATGAGTAGCAAATGATTCACAAAAAGAGGCTACTATCTCATAGTCAAGTCCATATTTAGTGCTAAACTTGTGAAAAGCATCGGTATTCATAAAAGATTTAGCACAATCAAATTCAAGCTTAATACCTGACTCTTTACCTTCGCTGAGTTCCCAATCTTCAGAGTTGTGTTTAATTCTTTCTAAAAGATCCCATCTAAATTCAATAGTCTTCTTCACAAAAGAACCAGTACAAGAAGTATCGAGCATGGATTGATCATCACAAGAAAGCCAAGCATAAAAATTCTGAATGATAATTTCTCTAGAGAGCTCATGATTGGGGCATCAATATAACATTGACTTAAGCCTCCCCCAAGCTAGAGCGATACTTTCTCCTTTACGAGGCCAAAAATTATATATATAATTCCGATCATGATGAACTAGATGCATAGGATAATTTTTTTGGTGAAATTCCAATTTCAATCAATTCAAGTTCGAAGATCCAATATCATCGCATAGCCTATACCATGTCAATGCTTTTCCCTTCAAAGATAAAGGGAAAACCTTTTTCTTAGCTTCATCTCCGGATAAACCTGCAAGCTTAAATAATCCACAAATTTCATCCACATATATCAAGTGCATATCAGGATGTTCAGTTCCATCTCCTGCATAAGGATTAGCTAGCACTTGTTCTATCATACTCGAAGGAATTTCATAACCAATATTTTCAGTAGGTGCAGTAGGTTGAGGGGCAACTAATTGTGCTTTCGGTCGAGGTGAAGATAGCCCGAACAAACCCCTCAAAGGATGGTTCTCCATAGTAACAAGTGACAATAAATTTCAGCACGTAGTATACATTTTTCCTTACCAATTTCCACTTACCAAGAGCGCTTCTCTCCCCGGAAAGGGCGCCAAAAAAGAGCCTTGATGACCCACAAGTATAAGGGATCAACTGTAGTCCTTTCGATAAGTAAGAGTGTCGAACCCAACGAGGAGCAGAAGGAAATGACAAGTGGTTTTCAGCAAGGTATTTTCTACAAGCACTGAAATAGCCGGTAACAGATAGTTTGATAGCAAGATAATTTGTAACGAGCATGTAATGGTAACGGTAAATAAAGTACAACAAGGTAGCCCAATCCTTTTGTTTCAAAGGACGTGCCAAAATAGTCTCTTATGATAAGCAAAGTGTTCTTGAGGGTACACGGGAATTTCACCATATCACTTTCATCATGTTAGTTTGATTTGTGTTCGCTACTTTGATAATTTGATATGTGGATGGACCGGTGCTTAGGTGCTGTTCTTACTTGAACAAACCTCCTACTTATGATTAACCCCCTCGCAAGCATCCACAACTACGAGAAAAGTATTAAGATAAAATCTAACCATAGCATTAAAATTTTGGATCCAAATCGGTCCCTTACGAAGTAGTGCATAAACTAGGGTTTAAGCTTCTGTCACTCTAGCAACCCATCATCTAATAACTACTCCACAATGCATTCCCTTAGGCCCAAATATGGTGAAGTGCCATGTAGTCGACGTTCACATGACACCACTAAGGGAATCACAACATACATATCATCAAAATATCGAACACATATCAAGTTCACATGATTACTTGCAACATGACTTCTCCCATGACACATATCAAGTTCACATGATTACTTGCAACATGACTTCTCCCATGACCTCAAGAACAAAACTAACTACTCACAAATGATGATCATGCTCAAGATCAGAGGGGTATTAAATAGCATAATGGATCTGAACATATAATCTTCCACCAAATAAACCATATAGTAATCAACTACAAGATGTAGTCAACACTACTAGTCACCCACAAGTACCAATCTAAGGTTTTGGTACAAAGATTGAACACAAGAGATGAACTAGGGTTTGAGAGGAGATGGTGTTGTTGAAGATGTTGATGCAGATTTCCCTCCCAAAGATGGGAGAGTTGTTGGTGATGACGATGGCGATGATTTCCCCCTACGGGAGGGAAGTTCCCCCGGTGGAATCGCTCCGTCGGAGGGCAAAAGTGCTCCTGCCCAAGTTCCGCCTCGAGATGGCGGCGCTTCATCCCGAAAGTCCCCCTCTGATTTTTTTCTAGGTCAAAATGACCTATATACCACAAGATGGGCACCGGAGGTGGGCCGAGGAGGGCACAACCCACCAGGGCGCGCCTGGGCTCCCTGGCGCGCCCAGGTGGGTTGTGCCCACCTGGTGGGCCCCCTTTGGTAGTTATTTGCTCCAATATTTTTCATATATTGCAAAACAATTCTCCATAAATTTTTAGTTATTTGGAGATGTGCAGAATAGGTAACTCTGACGTAGCTTTTTCAGGTCCAGAATTCCAGCTGCCGGTATTCTCCCTCTTTGTGTAAACCTTGCATATTATGAGAGAAAAGGCATTATAATTACTCCCAAAAGCATTATTATGCATAAAAACATTATAAATAACAGTAGGAAAACATGATGCAAAATGGACTTATCAGTATTCATAGCAAGACATAGATCAAGTGCTCTCAAATCCATAAAAGTATTCAATCCGATAAAACAAAATCTCAAAGGGAAAACTCAATTCATCACAACAAGATAGAGAGGGAGAAACACCATATGATCCAACTATATTAACAAAGCTCGCGATACGTCAAGATCGTGACAAATCAAGAACACGAGAGAGAGATTAAACACATAGCTACTAGTACAAACCCTCAGCCCCGAGGGTGGACTACTCCCTCCTCATCATGGAGACCATAGGGATGGCGAAGATGGCCTCCGGTGATGATTTTCGTCTTCGGCAGTGTGCCAGAACGGGCTCCTGATTGATTTTTTGTGGCTACAGAGTCTTGCGGCAGCAGAACTTCCGATCTAGGGTTATTTCTAGGGGTTTCTACATTTATAGGATTTTTTGGCCTCAGTTTCACGCAAAGATGGGCCTCAGGGGGGCCACTACCCACCAGGGTGCACCAGAGGGGGGTGGCGTGCTCTGGTGCCTTGTGGGCAGCAAGGGACCCCCTCTAGTGGATCTTTGCTCCAGTATTTTTCTTTTCTTCCAGAAAAAATCATCAAAAAGTTTCGTCCAATTCCGAGAACTTTTATTTCTGCACAAAAAACAACACCACGGTAGTTCTGCTGAAAATAGCATCAGTTCGGGTTAGTTCCATGCAAACATATCAAAACCATATAAAATTAATGTAAACATGGCATGAATACTTCATAAATTATAGATATGTTGGAGACGTATTAGCTGGCCAATCCAGTGCTTGTCCTAAAGAAGAACGTCACTTGGCGTATGTGTGTTGATTACACAGACCTTCCCCGCATTGATCAAATCATCAATTCCACCCCTGGGTTTGAGATTTTTTGTTTCTTGGATGCTTACTCCGGCTATCATCAGATAAAGATGGCTGTTGAGGACCAGGAGAAGACGGCCTTCATCACACCTTTTGGGGCTTTTTGCTATGTCTCGATGCCTTTGGGGCTTAAAAGTGCGGGGGCGACTTATCAGCGTTGCGTGCAGAATTGTTTTCACAATTAGATTGTGTGCAACGTTCATGCTTATATTGATGATATTGTGGTCAAATCCAGAAAGAAGGAAACACTGATGGACGATCTCAAAGAAACCTTTGACAATCATCGGGTTTATAAGATGATGCTTAACCCGGCCAAATGTGTGTTCGGGGTTCCTGCAGGTAAATTGCTTAGTTTTCTGGTGTCTGAACGTGCATTGAAACTAATCCAGAGAAAATCAAAGCAGTGACTTCCCTTGCCAAGCCAGCCAACGTCAACGATGTTCAACGTATGGCGGGTCGCATTGCTGCTTTAAGCCGGTTCATAAGCTGTCTCGGTGAGAAGGCAATTCCTCTGTATCAGATGCTGAAAAAGACTAACAACTTCGTCTGGAGCGATGCTGCGGATAAAGCTTTTGAAGTTCTCAAGAAGCAGTTGGCCGAGCCGCCTATCTTAGCTGCCCCTATAGACAAAGAGCCTATGCTCCTGTACATTGCTACCAATAACAAAGCGGTAAGTGTTGCAGTTGTCGTGGAGCACAAGGAGGCTGGGAAGGAATATCCTGTTCAAAGGCCAGTCTACTATGTTAGCGAAGTTTTGACAGAATCCAAGCAAAGATATCCAGATTGGCAGAAACTGGTATTTGGTGCCATCTTGGCTAGTCGGAAGTTGAAGCATTATTTCCAGGAACACTCCATCACTATGGTCAGCTCCGCCCCTTTTGGAGATATTATCCAGAATAGGGAAGCCACAAGTCGGGTTGCTAAGTGGGAAATTGAACTCGGTCTTCATCATCTTAAGTATGTGCCCAGAACAGCCATTAAATCTCAAGCATTGGTCGATTTCATCAATGATTGGACTGAGCTAAAGATTCCTGAGGAAAAGGCGGACAATATGTACTGGACGATACACTTTGACGGATCGAGGCAATTGGAAGGCTCGCGGGCTGGAGTTATTTTATTTTCCCCTCGAGGTGACAAATTTTGTTATGTTCTAAGGATTGTGTTTCCCTGTACTAACAATGCAGTTGAGTACGAAGCTCTCCTCCATGGTCTCCGTGTGGCTAAGGAGATGAATCTTAGCCGGGTCAGGTGTCTAGGCGACTCTGATTTGGTTGCTCAGCAAGTTTCTGGAAAGTGGGATTCCAAAGATCCCCTCATGGCGGCTTATCGGCAGGCAGTGACTAAATCACACGCCACTTCAAAGGTTATCAGGTTGATCACATTAATAGGCAGCTGACGCATTGTCATGACTTGGCTCTTAGCGTAAGCCAGTCCGTCCCAATGTTTTCCTTGATGTTCTGCATAATCCTTCTATCAAATTACCGCCCGAGGAAGATCTTGCTATACCTGACCCAGAGGCACAGTCGGTGGTGGCTCTTCGTGCTATCCCCGATTGGATGACACCTTATTTGGCTTATTTGACTCATGGTGAGCTCTCTGAGGATGAACTTATTGCTCGTCAAATCGTTCAATGATCCAAGTCCATGACTATTGTCAACGGCGAGTTGCATAGAAGAAGCATCACCGGTGTTTTTCAATGATGTGTTTCCCCTAATGAAGGGCGCGAGATCCTCAATGAGATTCACTCTAGTTATTGTGGTCATCATGCCGGCTCAAGATCCCTGGCGGCAAAGGCGTTTTGGCACGGTTTTACTGGCTCACGGCTCATGCAGATGCTGAAGATATTGTGCGTAAGTGTGATGGATGCCAAAAGTTTGCACGTCAAGCTCATGTTCCTGCTCAAGAACTTTGGATGATTCCAATCACTTGGCCATTCGCTGTCTGGGGGCTTGATATGGTTTGACCGTTCAAACGATCCAATGACAAGAAGACCCACCTTCTGGTTGCTGTTGATAAGTTTAGCAAGTGGGTTGAAGCAGAGCCAATAAGCAATTGTGATGTAGCCACAACAGTTCAGTTCCTGAAGAAGTTGATTTCTCGCTTTGGTTATCCACACAGCATCATCACTTATAATGGAACTAACTTGTCCAAGGGAGCTATGAAGCAGTTTTGTCAACGAGAGCACATCCAGCTTGACGTAGCCTCTATGGCACACCCTTAGTCCAATGGGCAAGCATAGCGTGCTAACCAGGAGATTTTTCGAGGTATCAAGCCAAGGCTCATGGTTCCTCTGCAGTGTACTCTGGGTTGTTGGGTTGAGGAGTGCTACTTCTTGAGCTTGCGTTGGTTTTTCCATTGAAGAGGAAAGGGTGATGCAGCAAAGTAGGGATAAGTATTTCCCTTAGTTTGAGAACAAAGGTATCAATCCAGTAGGAGACAACGCACAAATCACTGAATACCTGCACAAACAATCAAACAACTTGCACCCAACGTGATAAAGGGGCTATCAATCCCTTCACGGTTATTTGCAAAAGTGAGATCCGATAGAGATAGGTAAAACTAAACAAAAGATAAAGTAAATATTTTTGGGTTTTTTGGTTTATAGATCTGAAAATAAAAGATTGCAAAATAGTAGATCGAAAAGTAATATGATGGAAAATAGACCCAGGGGCCATATGTTTCACTAGAGGCTTCTCTCAAGATAGAAAATATTGCGGTGGGTGAACAAATTACTGCCGAGCAATTGATAGAAAAGCGCAAAGTTATGACGATATCTAAGGCAATGATCATGAATATAGGCATCACGTCCGTGTCAAGTAGACCGAAATGATTCTGCATCCACTACTATTACTCCACACATCGACCGCTATCCAGCATGCATCAAGAGTATTAAGTTCATAAAGAACGGAGTAATGCATTAAGTAAGATGACATGATGTAGAGGAATTAACTCAAGCAATATGATGAAAACCCCATATTTTTATCCTCGATGGCAACAATACAATGCGTGCCTTGCTGCCCCTACTGTCACTGGGAAAGGACACCGCAAGATTGAACCCAAAGCTAAGCACTTCGCCCATTGCAAGAAAAACCAATCTAGTTGGCCAAACCAAACTGATAGTTTGAAGAGAATTACAAAGATATCAAATCATGCATAAAAGAATTCAGAGAAGATTCAAATAATATTCATAGATAAGCTGATCATAAATCCACAATTCATCGGATCTCGACAAACACACCGCAAAAAAGTATTACATCGAATATATCTCCAAGAACTTCGAGGAGAACATGGTATTGAGAATCAAAGAGAGAGAAGAAGCCATCTAGCTACTAGCTATGGACCCGTAGGTCTGAGGTAAACTACTCACGCTTCATCGGAAGGGCAATGGTGTTGATGTAGAAGCCCTCCATGATTGAATCCCGCTCCGGCAGGACGCCAAAAAAGGCCCCTAGATGGGATCTCATGGGTACAGAAGGTTGCGGCGGTGGAAAAGTATTTTCGTGGATGCCTCTGGTGGTTTGGGCATATAAGAGTATATATAGGCGAAAGAATTAGGTCAGGAGGTGCACGAGGGGCCCACAAGGGTGGGGGGCGCGCCCTCCGTCCTTGTGGCCGCCTCGTGGCTCCTCCGACTTCATCTCCAAGTCTCCTGTTTTCCTTCTGGTCCAAGAAAGATCATCGTGAAAGTTTTATTCCGTTTGGACTCCGTTTGGTATTCCTTTTCTGCGAAACTCAAAAACAAGGAAAAAACAGAAACTGGCACTGGGCTCTAGGTTAATAGGTTAGTCCCAAAAATAATATAAAATAGCATATTAATGCATATAAAACATCCAAAACTGATAATATAATAGCATGGAACAATAAAAAATTATAGATACGTTGGAGATGTATCAAGCATCCCCAAGCTTAATTCCTGCTCGTCCTCGAGTAGGTAAATGATAAAAACATAATTTTTGATGTGGAATGCTACCTAACATATTTATCCATGTAATTTCTTTATTGTGGCATGAATGTTCAGATCCGTATGATTCAAAACAAAAGTTTAATATTGACATAAAAACAATAATACTTCAAGCATACTAACAAGATAATTATGTCTTCTCAAAATAACATGGCCAAAGAAAGCTTATCCCTACAAAATCAAATGGTCTGGCTATGCTCCATCTTCATCACACAAAGTATTTAAATCTTGCACAACCCCGATGACAAGCCAAGCAATTGTTTCATACTTTTGATGTTCTCAAACTTTTTCAACTTTCACGCAATACATGAGCGTGAGCCATGGACATAGCACTATAGGTGCAATAGAAGGTGGTTGTGGAGAAGACAAAAAGAAGGAGATAGTCCCACATCAACTAGGTGTATTAACGGGCTATGGAGATGCCCATCAAGAGATATCAATGTGAGTGAGTAGGGATTGCCATGCAACGGATGCACTAGAGCTATAAGTTTATGAAAGCTCAAAAAAGAAACTAAGTGGGTGTGCATCCAACTCGCTTGCTCACGAAGACCTAGGGAAATTTGAGGAAGCCCATCAAGGGAATATACAAGCCAAGTTCTATAATGAAAAATTCCCACTAGTATATGAAAGTGACAACATAGGAGACTCTCTATCATGAAGATCATGGTGCTACTTTGAAGCACAAGTGTGGTAAAAGGATAGTAACATTGCCCCTTCTCTCTTTTCTCTCATTTTTTTCTTTTTTTTTATTTGGGCCTTCTCTCATTTTTTTTCTTTTTTTGCCGCTTTTATATTATATTTTATTTTTCGTCCGGAGTCTCATCCCGACTTGTGGGGGAATCATAGTCTCCATCATCCTTCTCCTCACATGGGACAATGCTCTAATAATGAAGATCATCACACTTTTATTTACTTACAACTCAAGAATTACAACTCCATACTTAGAACAAAATATAACTCTATATGAATGCCTCTGGCAGTGTACCGGGATGTGCAATGAATCAAGAGTGACATGTCTGAAAGAATTATGAACGGTGGCTTTGCCACAAATACGATGTCAACTACATGATCATGCAAAGTAATATGACAATGATGGAATGTGTCATAATAAACGGAACGGTGGGGAGTTGCATGGCAATATATCTCGGAATGGCTATGGAAATGCCATAATAGGTAGGTATGGTGGCTGTTTTTAGGAAGGTATATGGTACCGGCGAAAGTTGCGCGGCACTAGAGAGTTTAGCAATGGTGGAAGGGTGAGAGGGCGTATAATCCATGGACTCAACATTAGTCATAAAGAACTCACATACTTATTGCAAAAATCTATTAGTTATCGAAACAAAGTACTACGTGCATGCTCCTAGGGGGATAGATTGGTAGGAAAAGACCATCGCTCGTCCCCGACCGCCACTCATAAGGAAGACAATCAATAAATAAATCATGCTCTGACTTCATCACATAACGGTTCACCATACGTGCATGCTACGGGAATCACAAACCTTAACACAAGTATTTCTCAAATCCACAATTACTCACTAGCATGACTCTAATATCACCATATTTATATCTCAAAACAATCATAAGGAATCAAACTTCTCATAGTATTCAATGCACTTTATATGAATTTTTTATTATATCCCTCTTGGATGCCTATCATATTAGGACTAAATTTATAACCAAAGCAAGTTACCGTGCTGTTTAAAGAATCTCAAAATAATATAAGTGAAGCATGAGAGTTCATCAATTTCTATAAAATAAAACCACCGTCGTGCTCTAAAAAGATATAAGTGAAGCACTAGAGCAAAATTGCCTAGCTCAAAAGATATAAGTGAAGCATATGGAGTATTCTAATAAATTATGATTCATGCGTGTCCCTCTCAAAAGGTGTGTACAGAAAGGATGATTGTGGCAAACTAAAAAGCAAAGACACAAATCATACAAGACGCGCCAAGCAAAACACATATCATGTGGTGAATAAAAATATAGCCTCAAGTAAAGTTACCGATAGACGAAGACGAAAGAGGGGATGCCTTCCGGGGCATCCCCAAGCTTAGGCTCTTGGTTGTACTTGAATATTACCTTGGAATGCCTTGGGAATCCCCAAGCTTAGGCTCTTGCCACTCCTTATTCCATAGTCCATCAAATCCTTAGCCAAAACTTGAAAACTTCACAACACAAAACTCAACAGAAAATCTCATAAGCTCCGTTAGTATAAGAAAATAAATCACCACTTTGGTACTGTTGTGAAGTCATTATTTATTTATATTGGTGTAATATCTACTGTATTCCAACTTTTCCATTGTTCATACCCGCCGATACTACCCATAGATTCATCAAAATAAGCAAACAACACAAAGAAAAAAGAATCTGTCAAAAACAGAACAGTCTGCGAAGATCTGAATTGTTCTAATACTTCTGTAACTCTAAAAATTCTGAAAAATTAGGAAAGCATAGGAAATTTGTATATAAATCTCGTATCAAAAATTAAGGGTTTTTCAACTCTCCAGTGAATTATTAAAATTCTGAGACTTGATGCAAAAGTTTCTGTTTTTCAGCAAGATCAAATCAACTATCACCGTAAGCCATCCCAAAGGTTTTACTTTGCACAAACACTAATTAAAACATAAAACCACATCTAACCAGAGGCTAGATGAATTATTTATTTCAAAACAGAACCAAAAAGGCAAAAAACCAAAATAAAATTGGGTTGCCTCCCAACAAGCGCTTTTCTTTAAAGCCTTTTAGATAGGCATTGATAATTTCAATGATTCTCACATAAAAGAGAAGAATTGAAGCACAAAGAGAGCATCATAAAACATGTGACAAACACATCTAAGTCTAACATACTTCCTATGCATAGGCATTTTATAAGCAAAAAAATTATCAAGGCAAGCAAAAACTGGCATATGCTAGGAAGAAGAAAGAGACGATAGCAATCTCAAGATGAAGAGAGGTAATTTAGTAACATGAAAATTTCTACAACCATATTTTCCTCTCTCATAATAATTACATGTAGGATCATAAGAAAATTAAACAATATAGCTATCACATAACATATTCTCAACACGATCCACATGCATGCGAAGTTGACACTCTTCCAAAATAGTGGGATTAACATTAACTAAAAGCATGACCTCTCCAAACCCACTTTTATCAAAAAATTCATGAGATCGATCATACTCCAAAGTAGTGGGATCATTATTTATTAAAGTTGACACTCTTCCAAACCCACTTTCAATATTATAGTAAACATATTCATCATGAGGCTTAAATAAATTTTCAAGATCATAAGAAGCATTATCACCCCAATCATGATCATTGCAATAAGTAGCGGACATAGCAAAACTAGCATCCCCAGGCTTAGAGTTTTGCATATTATTAGCACAATTGACATTAATAGAATTTATAATAACATCATTGCAATCATGCTTTTGATTCAAGGAACTATCAAGTATGGGTGCAATAGCAACAATCTCATGTTTAACATAAGGAACTACAGCAAATTCATCTCCATAAATATTGGCATCATGGCCATAAGAATAGCAAGCATCATGTTCATCAAGGGATATTTCAATCAAATCATCGGAATCACAATTATCTATAGATTCATGCATATCATTATTTTCTTCCAAAGCAACGGTCATTCTCTCAATAAATTCTTTGACATAGGCATTATGAGCATAGTTTTCATAGCAATATTTAAGTATGTCAAAATTTTCAGATTTGTAGAGAGTAATATCATACTTTTCAATCAAAGAAGCAACTTCATAAGAACCCTTAAAAGCAACAAATTCTTCAATTTTTTCGGTATCATAGTAACTATAAACACCCTTTTCATAAGAAGACAAGATTTCATTATCATTAGACTCACATAGGTAGTGAAGGTGTTTTTTAGGGTTCTTGGAGCAACAAGTAAAATCACAAATTTCACAAAGATTCCAAGCATAGCATAGCAAACAATTTATTTGATTCCATAGGAGCTTCCCTTTTTTAGACAAAGGATGACGCACAAAATGAGCATGCTCATCTAAAGATTTTCCCTCAACTAAACTAGTTGGGGTTTCAGCACAAGCACATATGGATCGAAGATGATCCAGGTAGAAAACTTTGAGTGGATCCATATCAATAGATTTTTAGCAAGCAAAGCTGTAAGCAAAATATAAGGCACATGGAAACATAAGCAAACATAAGATCGAACGAAAGAAGGGTGAATAAAAAGGCAAATCTTTTCGAAAATCATTTTAGAAGTGGGGGAGAGGAAAACAAGAGGCAAATGGCGAATAATGTATTGCAAGAGATGAGGGTTTATGATGGGTACTTGGTATGTCTTGACTTGGCGTAGATCTCCCCAGCAATGGCGCCAGAAATTCTTCCTGCTACTTCTTGAGCTTGCGTTGGTTTTCCCCTTGAAGAGGAAAGGGTGATGCAGCAAAGTAGAGATAAGTATTTCCCTCAGTTTGAGAACCAAGGTATCAATCCAGTAGGAGACAATGCACAAATCACCGAATACCTGCACAAACAATCAAACAACTTGCACCCAACATGATAAAGGGGTTGTCAATCCCTTCACGGTTATTCGCAAAAGTGAGATCTGATAGAGATAGGTAAAACTAAACAAAAGATAAAGTAAATATTTTTGGGTTTTTGGTTTATAGATCTGAAAATAAAAGATTGCAAGATAGTAGATCGGAAAGTAATATGATGGAAAATAGACCCGAGGGCCATAGGTTTCACTAGAGGCTTCTCTCAAGATAGAAAATATTGCGGTGGGTGAACAAATTACTGCCGAGCAATTGATAGAAAAGCGCAAAGTTATGATGCTATCTAAGGCAATGATCATGAATATAGGCATCATGTCCGTGTCAAGTAGACCGAAATGATTCTGCATCCACTACTATTACTCCACACATCGACCGCTATCCTGCATGCATCTAGAGTATTAAGTTCATAAAGAACGGAGTAACGCATTAAGTAAGATGACATGATGTAGAGGAATTAACTCAAGCAATATGATGAAAACCCCATCTTTTTATCCTCGATGGCAACAATACAATATGTGCCTTGCTGCCCCTACTGTCACTGGGAAAGGACACCGCAAGATTGAACCCAAAGCTAAGCACTTCTCCCATTGCAAGAAAAACCAATCTAGTTGGCCAAACCAAACCGATAGTTCGAAGAGAATTACAAAGATATCAAATCATTCATAAAAGAATTTAGAGAAGATTCAAATAATATTCATAGATAAGCTGATCATAAATCCACAATTCATCGGATCTTGACAAACACACCGCAAAAAAGTATTACATCGAATAGATCTCCAAGAACATGGTATTGAGAATCAAAGAGAGTGAAGAAGCCATCTAGCTACTAGCTATGGACCCGTAGGTCTGAGGTAAACTACTCACGCTTCATCGGAAGGGCAATGGTGTTGATGTAGAAGCCCTCCATGATCGAATCCCACTCCGGCAGGACGCCGGAAAAGGTCCCTAGATGGGATCTCACGGGTACAGAAGGTTGCGGCGGTGGAAAAGTATTTTCGTGGATGCCTCTGGTGGTTTGGGCATATAAGAGTATATATAGGCGAAAGAATTAGGTTAGGAGGTGCACGAGGGGCCCACAAGGGTGGGGGGCGCGCCCTAGCCCCCTAGGCATGCCCTCCGTCCTTGTAGCCACCTCGTGGCTCCTCCGACTTCATCTCCAAGTCTCCTGGTTTCCTTCTAGTCCAAGAATGATCATCGCGAAAGTTTTA
Organism: Thinopyrum elongatum; assembly: GCA_011799875.1. Lineage (NCBI taxonomy): Eukaryota > Viridiplantae > Streptophyta > Magnoliopsida > Poales > Poaceae > Thinopyrum > Thinopyrum elongatum. Next base: position 185,429,626 of record CM022299.1, on the reverse strand, counting down.
TTCCGTTTGGTATTCCTTTTCTGCGAAACTCAAAAACAAGGAAAAAACTGGCACTGGGCTCTAGGTTAATAGGTTAGTCCCAAAGATAATATAAAATAGCATATTAATGCATATAAAACATCCAAAACAGATAATATAATAGCATGGAACAATCAAAAATTATAGATACGTTGGAGACGTATCAAGGAGCTCCCCTCAGTTCTTTGGACCATACAGACTACTCCCAACTGATCAACGGGCTATACGCCTTTCTTCATGGTTTACGGCACAGAAGCTGTATTACCAAGCGATATTCGTCATGACTCCCCTAGAGTGGCGGCTTATCTTGAAGCAGATAATGAGCAAGCTCGACAAGATTCTCTTGATGCCCTAGAGGAGGAACGTGACTTTGCCACAACACGATCTGCTATATGTCAACAAGACCTACATTGCTATCATAGCCGTAGACTTCGTACCCATACTTTCCAGGAGGGCGACTTAGTGCTCCGGTTAATCCAAGAACAAGCCGGTATGCATAAGCTTTCACCTCCTTGGGAAGGGCCTTTTGTCATCAGCAAGAACCTCAACAATGGGTCATATTATCTGATTGACATACATGAACATAATAAGTCACGTACATCTGAGGAGGAGACCAACGGACCTTGGAATATTGCTCATCTCCGTCCTTACTACACTTAGAGCCACTTGCTCTAGCTTTTGTACATACCTCTATGTATATATCTTTTATGATCAATATTAATAAAGCCGGCATCCCCGAAACTCGGGGCCTCTGTCATTTCATCCCATATGTTGTGCACGAGTCTTTATTTTTTGATCGTAGGTCACTTGGGGGCTTCCAACTCATTGAGTTTAGCTATTAACATCCCTCTTGACCCGACATATGCCAATATATATATCATGGTTAAACCTGCCTGTTTGCTCGATGCTCATCTGCCAAGATGACCCGGCGTACTCTTGACAGTCAATCTATTACACTACAAAAAAAAGACACATCCGTGACATTTTGGCCCGAACGAATTTTTTTCTGTCATGCTTATGACACTTCTATGACGATAATTGTGACAAAACCCGGTATCATCATAGATGTGGTGGGCTCCTACTTCTATGACAAAAAATTATGAAAGAAAATGTGCTTTTCGTCCTTGGCGCACCGGGGACGTACTTGCATGACATTCTTTGGGCCGTCCATGACGGAAAAAATCGTGGTAGAAGTGAGGGCGAGGAAAATATCGGAGAGTTCCCTGTTACGGTGGGTGGTCGGGGCCGAGCGATGCACGGAGGGATTGCATGTTTCTCTCGTACACGTACGCGCGTGTGTGCGATCCGTTGGGCTCTAACTGAACCCGAGCGAGGCGTTCGCTTACTGAACCCGAGCGATTGCACTAGCTACGCACGTTACTGAACCCGAGCGATCGATCCCTTGGCTGTTAACTGAACCCCAGCGATTCCTTCGCTACTGCTGCTAACTGAAGCCGATCGAACCTACTGCTGCCTCTTGATGAACAATGACCGTTGTTGGGGGTTGGATGAACAGTGACCATTGTTGGGGGCTGGATGAATAGTTCCCGGTGGGGGTTGGATGAACAGGACCTCATGGTAGTAGAGGTCGTTGCCGCTGAATGAACAGGACCCCGATCGATAGCAGGCCGCCACACACCCGAGCCGGTTGGGGGGTGGATGAACAGGACCCTGTGGAGGGCTGGTTGAATAGTAGCCGTTGGAGGCTGGATGAACATGACTCCATGGATGAACAATAGCTGGTGGAGGCAGGAGGAAGTCGACGGTGGATGAACAGTAGCAGGTAGAGGCTGGAGGAAGTCGACGGTGGATGAACAGTAGCCCGTGTAGGCTGGAGCGAGGCAGTAGACGGTGAATGAATAGTAGGCCGTGGAGTCCCGTTTTGCGGTATGCCACACCTCTCCCGATGAACAGGACACCGTTTCGACCGTAGGCGCTCCAACACAAGTTTGTTTCCTCCGTTTTGCGGTACGCCACACCCCTCCCCGATCAACAGGACCCTGTTTCGACCGTAGGCACTCGAACAGAATGTCGTTTCCTCTGTTCTGCAGTACGCTAGACCCTTCCTGATGAATAGGACCTTGTTTCGACCGTACGCGGTCGAATAGAAGGTCGTTTTCCTCCGTTTTGCGGTACGCCAGACCCCGTTCCGGCTGTTCCATCCAAGCCAGTTGGCTCCCGATGAACATGACATGTTCCAACCCAGTGGCTTCACTTTCGATGAACAGGACGGGTTCCAAACCAGTCACTTGGCTCCCGGTGAAAACGCGCTGTTTCCTCCATTCCGACCCAGCCGGTTAACTGCCGATGAACAGGATGACGTCGCTGCCGTCCGTTACCTCTCCATGTACACGAGCCCTGGCCGTAAGTATGCGCGCGTACACATTCGAGACGCCGCCCGTATGTACGTACGTAGCCATATTTACTTTCTTGCAGCGTGGCTATACGTACGTGTACACGATATATATAGATGGGACTGCATGACATGCTACGTCCGCACCTCTACTATGACATGTGCCGCTGCTTACTCAGCCACGGTTCATCGCTGTAGAGAGACCGATCGACCAGTATGTACATACACGGTCGCGACCAGACAGACAACGCTACGTACGCTTCGACCGGATGGGTCCTAGCTGTCAGGGAGGATAAGGAGGCACTTCCTTGTGTGCGAAGATATAGCTGGTTGGTCCCAGCTGTCAGGGGGAAGAATCATTTTTTTGCCCGTAATATGGACGCACTTCCTTGCGTGCGAAGATGTAGCTGGTAGGTCCCAGCTGTCAGGGGGCAAATGTTTTTTTCGCAAAATACAGAGGCCCTTCCGGCGGGTCCCCGCTGTCAGGTGGATGAATCATTATTTTGAGTGTAATAAGGAGGCACTTCCTTGCTGCGGCCGTGGACCCAGCTATCAGCCTCTCCACGTACAGTCCTCTTCCGGTGGAAGTCGTTCCTTGACCACGTTGACCACACCGCGCCGAGAGCACCAAGGCGGTGGACGACGGCGAGGCCTAGGAAGGGAATGACCCGGAGCCGGGGAAGACTAGGCAGTTGTTTCCCACGCGGAGGGGACTACGAGGGATTACTGGTTCGGCTGCAGTGTGAGGCTACCGTCGCCAGAGAATAACATGAGGTCTGGGTGAGTACAGGGATGGCCAGGCCAGCGATGGGAGTAGGGTGTGGCGGTGAGGCCTGCGTGGCAGCACAGCTGGCAATGAGAGGCAGGAGCAGGCGGCACGGCCAGCGCTGGTTTGGGCGGCTGGAGCAAGAAGACCAGAGGTTGAAGAAGCACGACGGCCGTTGGATGGACATTGTACGGTCACCGTAGCTAGAATCGTTTATATTGACTAAGTTGACAAAGCCCTGCGTCCACGTCAACTTAGTAGGCCCACAAGTCAGCCTCCAAATATGGTGGGACCCACCTAGCAGCGGGGGTATTCATTTTTTTGTCCGTAATAGCTGGTGGATCCGAGCTGTCAGATGGGGGAATGTTTTTTCGTGAAATACAGAGGCCCTTCCGGTCGGTCCCAACTGTTAGGAGGAGGAATCATTATTTTGCGCGTAATAAGAAGGCACTTCCTACTCACAAAAAAGGAGGCACTTCCTTGCGTGCGGCCGTGGACCCAGCTGTCAGCCTCTCCACGTACAGCCCTCTTCCGATTGGATGTCGTTCGTTGAACACATCGTGCCGAGAGCACCAAGGCGGTGGACGACGGCGAGGCCAAGTAAGGGAACGATCCGGAGTCGAGGAAGACTCGGTAGTTGTTTCCCATGCGGAGTGGGTATGAGGGTTTACTGGTTCGGCTGCAGTGTGAGGCTGCCGTCGCTGGTGAATAACAAGAGGTGTGGGTGAGTAGAGGGATAGCCAGGCCAGGGATGCGAGTATGGTGGGGGCGTGAGGCTTGCCCGGCAGCATAGCCGGCCATGGGAGGCGGGAGCAGGCAGTTCCATCGGCGCTGGTTTGGGCGGCTGGAGCAGGAAGATCAGAAACTGAAGAAGCACGATTGTCGTTAGATTGACATCTAACGGTCTGACGCTGGTAGAGTCGATTGTTGACTAAGTTTATTTTTTGAGAAACCTTCTGTACGCATGAACTTAGTAGGACACTAGTCAGACTCCAAATCTGTGGTAGACAACATAGAGCCCATTTGCTATTTTTTTAATAATTTGCAGCCCATTTGCTAATTCTTAAGGAATTTATTACAACCCATTTTCTGCGCAGGACCACGGTCAAAAAGTTCAACCTAATTTTGCATATTTCGGTGAAGTCCGAATTGTTTTAATCCAGTAATGATAAACATTTATTTTTTAAGAACTTATTGATTTACCAAATAAAATATTGTTTTATTTTTGTAAGCTAATAAGACATGGGACAATTGAGTTGGTTTTAGGGAAAACCAGTGGTAAAAAAATCAGCGCTGGGAGGGAAAACAACAACAAAAAATAAGGATGTAAAGATGAAAAGGGAACTTTATGTATTTTCAATATAATAATACATGTATATGAATATGAACTAGTAAAACTATAGGTACAGATTAGAAAACGGAAGTAGGACATGGCGTTTCAAGAGGAAAATAGAACTGGGCTGTGTGTTTTCTTCAGTAAAAAACTGCCTGCGGATGTTCTAAGAGAAAATATAACTAAGGCTGGTAGGCCAGAGGTCAGTTGATACCTGCTAGATCTTTGTGCCCCATTGTCGTCATGGGCTGGGCCTGTTAAAAACAAAACCAAGCCTGGGCAGTCTACGGCCCAGTTGAAACTTGCTCGACCTGAAAAAACAATATACCTGCTGGATCCCAGTTATCAGTCTGTACTTGCAGAATTCTCTCGTTTAATGACTATGTTCAAAACTTCATGGGTTTCACCGGCTCAGACGTCAGCATTATTTTTCCATCGTGATAATAAGTGCTTGCACTTGCTTGCGTACGGCCTTGGACCTGCTGGTTCCGTACGGTTAGGCTCTGTATGGACAACCGTCTTGTGTTTCAACGGACGAATTTCATGCAAATCGGATGGTTTTCAGTGAAAGCGGACTAAATTCATTGCATTTTACATATTTCTTTTTATTATGAAATATTTTACATATTTCAACTAATAATAACTGACTAGGCCTTTTTTTAGTCCATGGGAGGTGCTTCATGATTGAGGTCGCGACACTTAACTGTTCTGGAAGGCCCAAATCCATCGCTCCTCCCTTTTAACAATTTGCAGCTGGGCTTGGCATGCCACAACCCAGTTCTGACGTGCTGCATCCAACTATTAGCCTGTGAAACCGGACGGATCCCGTGCGTACTTCGAAGATGTAAAAAAATTGGAGAACTGGGAATTCGAACGGCAGGTGCTTTTGCTACCCATCAAATAAAAATCAGGTGCCTGAAAATTCATTTCGAAACAAATGATTCAGCTTTATATCCACGTCGACCCTCGACATGATGGTGAAGCAAATGCCAAGTTCATACCGAAAGATCCTTAACAACAATACCAACTTGCAGACGACCAGGTAGTACAAGTACCAATACCAAACTAACTTATAATCTTTTTAGTCCTGGACCTAGTGTTCGTCTGGTAGAAAATCTTGCAGACAACTAGCTCCTGCTCCTTCTCTTGCTCCAGGTCCCCGAGGTGGTACTGGTGCATCACCCAGTTGCTCCTCTGCTGGTCGAAGTTCTTGTTGGTGTGCAGCACCAGAACCTTTTTGTTGCCCGTCTGCCGGCCGTTGACCATCACCGGCAAGGTATTGCTGGTCTTGTGCCACATCACGTGCAGGCCGCACTCTGACTGTATCTTGCGACGCGTCCGCGTGCCCCTTTTGAATGCCCTGGAGTTGCACTGGAAGAAATGATTGCTTAGGCCACTCAGTGTGATACCAGCAGTATTGGCGAATACAGGTTTTAGGGTACGTAGTTGGCATTTTCATAACATCTTTGGCATGTTGCAGTCACTTGTTTCACTTTTTATTAACTGTCAAATTGTAATTGCTTCACTAGGTCTGCGTCTAAAAAGAAAAAAAGAGCTATAAACAAAGGAATATGTTTGTCCAAGTAGACGGCCAATCGGTGTCTACCTGGAAGTTTCTCAGGATGGGTGTAGCATATGCCATGCTCGGTGTCAATGGTTGGTATGAACAAATCGATGAGAGGGTGAGATCTCGTGCTGTCAGCACTCACTTTGGCCTCAAGGTGCTCGATCAGCTCCTGATCCATGGGATCGAACTTGACGCCAGCCGGCAGCACCGATCAATCCTTCTTGGACTTGCATCGGTTAATTCCATCTAAATGGTACTCAATGTATGATCAATCAACTGTTTTAAGTAAATGATGAAAGATTTCGACAGATAAGTGGTACTCCAAATCTGAAGTCCACAATACCCGAACAAACTGGGGCCTGGGCTTTATTACTACATGCAGACTCTAAAGACATGAAAACCCCCATAAAGATCGAAACCATCATACAGGGCGACGGGACGAATACTCACAGGAGCGGCCTCGCTAGTTCCTTCCTTCATCCGGCTAGCTTGAAGAGCATCCTTGTTGAGATCAATTTTTTCAACGTCTTCCTTTTGACTACTCGCAATGAAGTATAGCAGCTCTAGTAGCTCATCTCTCATCGTACCAAATGGATCAGAACATGGCGGCGGCTGGGAGGCGGGGAGACCGGGAGAGAATGGGAGAGTGATTTTGTGGAGAATGCGAGAGTGCTGTTGTAGCACAGCGTGTTGTCACGTCAATTCAATGTGAGGACATGATGAATAATTTGACCGACGTATACTAGTACTACTGTACTACTTACTGGTCATATTTACTGTCACATTTTAACCATAGGTTTACCTAACAAAATGTCAATGCATGTCACTGAAAATTATACCATTGGAAACTATGTTCAAATACGAATCCAACGATATAATTTTTTGTGACATGCATTAACATTTAGTTAGTTAAATTTATGGTCAAAATTTGACACAAGTTACGAAGGGGACCAATAAACTAGGAGGGAGGTAGTAGTACGAGTAGTGCAATATACGGTATAGAGGACTAGTACAAATTTAGAAATGGAGTACGAAGTTACAAGGTTGTGCGACAAACTTTGTAGGCTACATGAGTAATACAAAATATAATTCCCATTGGACAACACTTTCACTAACAAGTACGCACTTGAAGCCTAATTGATATATATATGGCTTCTGCACAACATCTCCATCATCATTATCCGTACATCCTACGCAGGTGAGTTATGATGCACCTGATCCCAGAAAGGTATCTATCCTTCAAACTAACTATAGTACATAATATCTGTAAGTGCATCTAGTGCCCCTTAGTGATTTTGGTGTATTGAAGACTTATAGGTTAAGGGACTAATGCGTTTGTGAGTGTACACAGGTCTATAAGTCTATGAGGAGTTTGTTATTTACGATGAATGTCGACCCCTAAAAATGAATGTCTTCAACTGAAGACTTTGGTTTTCTTGAAGACTTTGAAAGTGAAGAAATTGGTGTGACCCTGAAGACTTGATATTCATGCGAGGATTATGAAGCGTGAAGACTTTTGTTTTCGTAGTTTCATTTTCTTCTTCTTGAGTCATAGGAAACACCGTACTGTTAAAGGGGGCCGAGGTAAAACTAAGGAAAAGTTTCCAAGTGATGCTCAACTCAAAATCCTACACCTACCAATCCCTTCAAGTGAAGCCATTGGAAATCTCATACACTTTAGTCAAGTTCTTCAGTGACCGAGACGAAGTTCTTCTGTTCTCTGAGGAATTTGTTTTGACTGAGGAGTTAGGAATTCGCCAGTGCGAATTGCCTACAAGTGAGGAACATGATAGCCTTGAGGAATTTGATACACAAATTTCCGACCGTTGCTGTGCTACGCGCCAGCTGTCCAAATATCCTACCCACCTAACGGTCATATCATTGAAGGGCATTTATGTCTTATCATGTCGGGCTGCTCCCTAGGCTATAAATAGCCGCCCCCTACAACCACTAGCTGGTTGGCTGCTCCGAAAGATAGATTGACACTTGTCATTTAGAGCATCCCATCCTCCGAGGACTTTGAGCGAAAATCATCAAGTGAGGAAAAACCCAAAAACCCAAAAACCCAAACACCTACAAACCCAAAGTGATTGAGCATCAGTGAAGAGATTGTTCCTGTGTGGAACCGACGCTTGTTACCTTTGAGGACTGTGCATCCTCCAGACGGTTAGGCGTCATGGTCTAGGGCATCCAAGAGGAAATTGTGGATTGCCGAGTGACCGAGTATGTGAAGGTTTGGAAGTCACCTAAAGACTTACCACGAGTGATTGGGCGAGGTCTGTGTGACCTTAGCTCAAGGAGAATACGGTGAGGACTGTGTGTCCGGGACTGTGTGTCCTCAGGTTTAAATACCTAGCCGCTCTAACCAGACGGACAACTGTCACAGCAGTTGGAACTGGTCTACCAAATCATTGTCTTCACCGAGCTACTGGTTCTATTTCCTCAACCCTTTCATTTCCTCGCATATTTGCTATGTATTTGATCATTACTGTTTGAAGACTTTGTCTGAAGACTTTCTCAATTTCCTCAGTTCAATTTCTTCAGTCAGTTTGTCTTCAGCCTGCTTATCCTGAGTTTACGCTACTTGTACTCTGTGCTTGTTTTCATTTCATCATGATGATAGTACTACTGCTCTGTTATGTTTGCATCTGAGTACTTATTCCGCTGCTAAGTAGTTCGTCGCTTAGGAATTTTCTCACCTTGAAATTCCTCAGTGACGAATTTGTAAAAATCGCCTATTCACCCCCCCTCTAGTCGATATAACGCACTTTCAATTGGTATCAGAGCAAGGTACTCCCTTGTTCTGTGTGATTTTGGTTTAACCACCTGGAGTTTTAGTTATGTCGACTGCAGGCATGATCAAGGTCTCAGCTGGGTGTCCTACCTTCGATGGGACGGACTACCCCTACTGGAAGAACAAGATGCGCATGCATCTTGAGGCAATTGACAACGATCTCTGGTACGTTGTGGAAAATGGCGTTCCCTCTGTCACTCCTTCCGTAAACGCTGCTGATGTGAAGAGATTCAAGCAACTCGACTCTCAAGCAAAGAATATCATATGTGGCCATCTGAGCAAAGGGCAGTATGGCAGAGTGAGTGCTTTGGAGACAGCTAAGCTTATCTGGGATAGGCTGTCCAAGGTCAACGAAGGAGTCTCAACTCAACGTGACTCTCGAGTTGACGTTCTTCGCAATCTCTTCAACCGCTTCAAAAGACTCGACAACGAAAACATTCAGCAAACCTTTGATCGTCTCACTGACATTTCAAACGAGCTTCAAGCACTGGGTGCCACTGACATCACCGACCATGAGGTGGTGAAGAATTGCTGAGGTCACTCGATTCTTCATTCGATACACTGGCACTGATGATTCAAGAACGTGGTGACTACAAGTCACTTGATCCTGCTGATATCCTCGAGAGACTAAATACTCATGAGTTCCAACTTGCTGAGAAGAGAGATCTCTACGGACCGAGCTATGGTAGATCTCGTGCACTGAAGGTCAAGGCAGTCTCTGAATCTGAAGATGAAGATTCTGGTAGCAGCCTTGGTGATCCTGAAGAACTGAGTCAGGAGCTAGCAATGCTCGTGAGGAAATTCCAGAAGTTCTCTAGACGTGGCCGATTTGGAAAATCCTCAAGAGGTGATGACATGAAATCAGATTCCTCATCCCGTGACTACAAGAAGAGAACTTGCCATAAATGCAAGAAACCTGGTCACTACATTACTGATTGTCCTCAGTGGGAGAAGGAATCAAAGAAGAAGAAATACAAGGATGACAGTTCCGATGACTCAAAGAAGAAGAAGAAATCTTCAAAGTCCTCATCGTCAAAATCTTCAAAGTCTTCATCTCACAAGAAGAGCAATTCCAAAAAGGCTCGGGCATTCATTGGCAAGGAAATGGACTCTGAAGCTGAATCTGAGGAACATGAGGAAGAAGAGGCATCTGAGGAGTCAGACTCTGGTGTGGCGAGCCTAGCCCTCGCCACTGCTTACGTTAGCAAGTCCATCTTCAACACTGAGGAAAATGGCTTCCCCAACACTGCTGATGACGACAACGATGACTATGCTCCCACCTATTGCTTCATGGCAAAAGGTGCCAAGGTACTCAAATATCCCTCCTCTGAATCAAGTGAGGATGAATCTGATGATAACCTCAAACCCAGCTATTCGAAACTTGCTAATATTGCTGTTAAACAACAAAAGGCTTTGGAAAAGGTTCAAAATATGCTAGACAAAAGCGATGATCTGTTAGGTGAGGAAATGGATCGAACTCAAACACTGACTGATAATCTTCAGCAACTACAGTCTAAGTTTGACAACCTTCAAGGTCGTCATGAAACTCTCTTAGCCGATCTTGAGAAGCTTTCTTATGAATTTCTTCAAAGAAAGCAAGATCTTGAGAAGCTAAGGGTGAGTCATGAAGATCTTCAGAAGGAAAATGATTCTTTGCTTGCTCAACAGATCAGTTCCGCTTAGGAAGAATTTATTCCACCATGCTTGAAATGCATTGAACGTGAAACTGCTAATTCTTCACCTGAATGTTCAAATGCTTCTATTGCTGCAAATTCTTCAACTATCTCTGTGGTCACAAATTCCTCATCTGAGGATACCACTAGTATCACTGACGAAAATGTAGGGTTGAAGGAATTGTATGTGACAGGCATGTACAAAAGCCTCAAAGGGCATCAGACTCTCTGTGATGTGCTCAAAAAGCAGATCTTGAACAGGAACCCTAGGAAAGAGGGCATTGCCTTTGAGAGGAAACTCAATGCTGATGGAACCTACTGGAAACCTGAGAAGTATCCCAAAACCTCATGGGTTGCTGCGAAGGGATCTCCCATAGATCCATCCACTTTATCTGGCTTTACTTGTGAATCCTCATATTCTTCTGATGAGTCATTTGACTCCAACTATAAACTGTTCAAAAATCAGAATGGTGAAGTATTTGCTAGATATGTTGGATCTAACTGCAGGAATGGTCCCCCTATGAAGAAAATATGGGTTCCCAAAAGGTGCCTTGAAAGTCTTCAGGTGAATGTCCTCATGACACCACCTGCGAAGAATAAGAACCCCAGATCAAATTCTTCATATGGACCAAAGTCTTCATATGGATCCAAGTCCTCTTATGGATCAAATTCCTCACATGGATCCAAGTCTTCACATGATCATCATCATGCTAACGCTTCTGTTTCGCAGGGAAAATCTAAGAGTTCTGATTATGTGCATTATTCTTCAAATCATTATATTCATAAGTCCTCAAAGAATTTCTCTGCTTACTCATATGTCTATGCTAATCCCTCTCCTGTGAAACGAAGCACTCTGGCTTCAATGCCACCTTTCTCTTATGGAGCTCGCAGAATGATGAACTCTTTGCCACCCCTCCAGATGTGGGTGGTGAAGAAAAAGAACTAATCTCTTATGCAGGGTCAGGTCTCCAGACGAAGTAAATTGTCTGAAGAATTTGCTGGAGACCTGAAATGCTTGAAAGGACGCAAGCCAATCATGAAGAAATGATTTATTCATTTCTCACGTCCTCATATTGCTATATATACATATGTTGCTTTAATTGATGAAATATGTTTGATGAATTTGATGTCATATTCTTCACTCTGAAATATATGAGTTCGTAAGATGCACTAATTCATCTGCAGGATGATTTACCCAAAGCTACTGAGTGGGTCCTCGATAGTGGATGTACAAATCACATGACTGGTGACAAGAGCTTACTGATGAACACTCCTTTATCTCCATCACACTTGAAGCATATCACCTACGCTGACAAAGGCAAAAGCAAGGTATTGGGTCTAGGTAGGGTTGCAATCTCAAAGGATCGACACATGGATAAAGTCATGCTTGTCGAGTCCCTTGGATTCAACCTCATGTCTGTCTCAATGCTTTGTGATCTTGATATGGTTGTTGTCTTTGGCAAATATCGTTGCTTAGTGCTCATGGAATCTGACAATTCCAAAGTCTTCGAAGGCTTTAGGAGAGGAGACTTGTATATTGTTGATTTCTCTGCAGGACCACAGCTTGCCACTTGTCTACTTGCTAAAGCTTCAGAAGGCTGGCTATGGCATCGACGACTGGGTCATGCTAGCATGAGGAACTTACACACGCTCGTGAAGAAAAAGCACGTCATTGGCATCGGAGGTGTCAAATTCCTCAAAGATCATCTTTGTGGGGCTTGTGAGGCTGGAAAGATGACCAGAGCCAAGCACCCCTCGAAGACTATCATGACTACTTCTCGTCCTTTTGAATTGCTTCATATGGATCTCTTTGGCCCTACTCATTATGCCACACTAACAAATGCAGCATCTCTATATGGCTTTGTCATTGTTGATGACTATTCTCGTTACACATGGGTGCATGTCATTACTTACAAAACTGAAGTGCAGGAAGTCTTCAGACGATTTTCCTCAAGGGCTTCGACGAATTTCGGTGTGAAGATCAAGCATATACGTAGTGACAATGGGACCGAGTTCAAGAATACTGGTCTTGATGACTATCTCGATGACTTGGTATTACTCATGAGCTATCTGCCCAATACACTCCTCAGCAGAATGGCGTTGTGGAGCGCAAGAACAGGACTCTTGTTGAGATGGCTCGCACCATGCTTGATGAATACAAGACACCTCGTCACTTCTTGCCTGAGGCAATTGATACTGCATGCCACATCATCAACAGGGTATATCTTCACAAATTCTTCAAGAAGACCTCATATGAACTCCTCACTGACAAGAAACCCAATGTGAGTTATTTCAAAGTCTTCGGTGCTAAATGCTGGATTAGAGATCCTCATCACAATTCTAAATTTGCACCGAAAGCACATGAAGGTTTTATGCTTGGTTACGGAAAGGACTCGGACACTTACAGGGTCTTCAACACCTATCACAACAAGGTTGTTGAAACTGTAGATGTGCGGTTCGATGAGACTAATGGCTCGCAAAGAGAGCACCTACCTCCTGTATTAGATGAAAAGACACCTGAGGAAACCATCAACTTCAAAGCTACTGAGGACGTCATTCCTACTGAAGAATCTGCTGAAGAAATCATTCCAGAACATGAAGGACAGCATGCTGGCGCACCTGAAGAAAATGCTGAGCCAAATCAAAGTCGTCAACCTGCTCATCCTCGCGTTGCAAATGAAGTACAGATTGAGAGAATCATCAACGACATCAACGCACCAGGTCCTCTGACTCGCTCAAAAGCTTCACATTTGTCTAACTTTTGTGGGCATTTTTCTTTCGTCTCTATCACAGAGCCCACCAAAGTTGATGAGGCATTTTTGGAGCCTGAATGGATTCAAGCTATGCAAGAGGAATTACATCAATTCAAGCTGAACAATGTGTGGGAGCTTGTCAAGCGACCGGACCCATGCAAGCACAATATCATCGGTACCAAATGGATCTACCGCAACAAGCAAGATGAAAATGGCCTAGTGGTGAGGAACAAGGCTCGTCTTGTGGCTCAAGGCTACACACAGGTTGAAGGAATTGATTTCGATGAAACTTTTGCACCTGTTGCTAGACTTGAGGCTATCCGCATATTGCTTGCTTATGCTAACCATCATAATATCATCTTATATCAAATGGATGTGAAAAGTGCATTCCTCAATGGTAAGCTTGAGGAAGAAGTATATGTTGCTCAACCCCCAGGTTTTGAAGATCCTAAGCATCCTGACAAAGTCTTCAGACTCAATAAGGCCCTCTATGGCCTCAAGCAGGCCCCTCGGGCGTGGTATGATACTTTGAAGGAATTCCTCATGAAGAAAGGCTTCAAACCCGGTTCACTCGACCCAACTCTTTTCACCAAAACCTATGATGATGAATTATTCGTGTGCCAAATATATGTTGATGATATTATCTTTGGCTGTACTAACCAACATTACAGTGACGAATTTGCTTACATGATGAGTGAGGAATATCAAATGTGCATGATGGGAGAATTGAAATTCTTCTTAGGTCTTCAAATTCGTCAACAATGCAATGGCATCTTCATTTCTCATGAGAAATACCTCAAGGACGTTCTGAGGAAATTCGGTATGCAAGAATGCAGAGGCGTCAAAATCCCTATGCCCACAAATGGCCATCTATGCACTGATGAAAATGGAATAGACTTCGATCAAAAGGTATACCGCTCCATGATTGGCTCTTTATTGTACCTATGTGCATCTAGGCCGGATATTATGCTTAGTGTTTGCATGTGTGCCCGTTTTCAAGCTACACCGAAGGAATCACACCATAAGGCTGTGAAACATATTCTTCGATATCTAGCTCACACTCCAACACTTGGATTATGGTATCCTAAGGGCTCAGCTTTTGATCTCATTGGATATTCTGACTCTGACTATGCTGGTGATCGTGTGGACCGCAAGTCAACATCAGGCACATGCCATTTCCTCGGACGATCCTTAGTATGTTGGTCCTCGAAGAAGCAGAATTGCGTATCACTCTCTACTGCTGAAGCTGAGTATATTGCTGCTGGTTCTTGCTGTGCTCAATTGCTATGGATGAAGCAAACCCTCAAGGACTACGGCATCAATGTGAAGAATGTGCCACTCTACTGCGACAACGAGAGTGCCATCAAAATTGCTCATAACCCAGTTCAGCACTCGAAGACAAAGCACATCGAGATTCGTCATCATTTTCTTCAAGATCATGTGTTGAAGGGTGAAATCTCTATTGATCCCGTGAAGTCTGAAGAACAACTAGCGGATATCTTCACAAAGCCCTTGGATGAGAAGAGATTTAGCAAATTGCGGTGTGAGCTAAATATCTTAGAATCTTCGAATGTCCTTTGAAAAGGACACACATCCTAACACTTATGCAAATTGATGACTTAGATGTGCAACACACGAAGAAACATTTTTCTTCAATCAATGAAGACTAACCCTCTAAGTGTGAAGAAATTAATGAAGAATTTGATTCTCAGAGCCCTACGACAATTGTACGCGGTGTCTGAAATCATCATTCTTACACGGTGGGTCACGCCACCACAAAAAGTTGAAAATCTTCAAAATTTGAGTTTTTCATCATTGTGCAAATTCTTCAAATTTTCAAATTCTTCAACTTTGCAAAGTCTTCACTCTTTCCGACTGTGTTCTTCATTGACTATATATATATTTGAGTTTTCAGTCCTCTACAGCATTCACTTATTGCTAATTCTTCAAGTTGATTTTCTTCTAAGTGAATGTGATCGGACCCGTTCCCCCTCTATGCTAAACTCAATCCAGTCCGTTCACAAATTCTTCATGTGCGTTCTATTTGAAACCCGTTCAAAGTCTTCACTGTGTCCTTGACAGCTGAAGAATTTGCGAACGAAACATTAAAATATTCTTATCTGAATTTTCGGCTTTTGCCGCTCAAACTTTTCCATATCCCTCGATAAGATTTATCTATTCACCCACGATCTAACACGATCTCCACTTCACAGTACGTGGGTGACACATGTCGCTAGGATAAGAAGGGTCAGGGGCACATTCGTCCATTTTCTTCGGACGAGCGGTTTTTTCAGCTCGGCTATAAATACCCCTCGCCCTCCTCAGATCTCATTTACCCCGCTCGATCTTACTCCCTCGCTCGAGCTCTTAGACCTAGCGTCGCCGCTACAGTCCATCGTCGCCGGTGAGGAAGAGCTTCACTGCCTCGACCTCGTCGCCGTCGTACTCACGCCGGCCACGGAAATCTTCACTCCGCCGCCGCCGTAGCTGTTTTCCATCGCCAAGTTAGGGTGTGGAAGATCTGAATGGACGAACTTCTCCACTGCTACTCTCAGTTCGTCGTGTTCTTCGTCAAGGGTAAATAAAATTTATTTTTACTGCCCTTGTTGATTCTGATGATTTCCACAAAATCTTCAAAAGGTGTTTATTCTTCAACTTTCATGTTCTTAAACACCAACTTTCTTCTGTCCTTGATCAGTTTCTCTAAGCAACGTTTTTCTTCAAGATTCCTCAATTGTGTGGATTTTCAATCTACACAACTCTGGAACCTAAGTCAAAATGCTTAGTGAAATTCCTGAAGACACCCCTGGTCAAATTCCTCAAACTTGATACTTTTGAAAAACTTCTGAGAATGTATATGACCTCTCCAAAATTCTTCGCACCTATATTCTGTTCACAGGTACACAAGTCTGCTGCTGAATCACTAGGTTCTCATCAACTTAACTCATTTGCAGCATTTCTCGAAGATAAGTTACACACTTCCTCAGAAACATCCATTGTTCAAAATCCTCAAGTGAAGAAAATGGCTGATGGTAAAAGACATCAGAAGGGAGGAAAGAGGCCAGAAACAAATACTGCTTTTGAGATCCCTGATGACATCTATGATGAATATTGTACTCCTGATGAAGCAACTCATGGCAAGGAGAACAAAAATCAGCGCAAAGTGCGCATTCAGAAGATTGAGAGGAGATGGGCAAGAGAATGGAGGGAATATCGCTATGTCACTCCCAAGTACATGAAGAAATTCGTTGTTAACCCTCCATGTCCAAGACCTCCATTGGCTCCTGGCCAAGAAGCTGATCCCACTAGCATCAGAAGAGGTGAGGAATTTCCTCAGGAGTGGGCTAAGCGTCAAGCCAAGCTGGCCAAAGTGGCTAAAGAGGCAGTGAAGAAATTCAATGAAGATTCTGTTGCTGCCGTCGCTGAGGCCTCTGCTATCAAGCCTAAGAAGGCTATGCTGAAGAAATCAGCAGTCAAGACAAGTTCCTCAGCTGCAATGCCCTCACGGCCAAGCTCTTCAAAGCCCTCACGCCCTGTTCCTCAAGAAAATTCCTCAAAAGCAGCTCCAACTCCCTCAGTTGCAAAATCCTCAGCTGCTCCTGCAAAGTCCTCAGCACCTGTGCATCTTGCCACATGCCAAAGGACTACTGGAATCTCAATTGCTTCAGGAGTCTCTGCAAGTTCTTCAGCTCCACCTCAGTCTTCAACAACTCCGACCTTGCTGAAGAAAAAGGCCACTGCTGGACGAGGCACAAGGCCAAGTCCTCACAAGAAGCAAGTCGCCTTTCAGGTTCCGTAAAGCGAAGACGAAACTGATGATGAAGAATTAGCTGAGATCATCAGAGATCGACAACAAAGGGCCTCTAGTGCCAAAGGCAGTACTGTGCCCCTCATGCTGGATCCACGGAAGATCCTTGATTTTATTGATCTATGGCACAAGGATCCAAATACACCTTTGCCTGAATTAAACCTCACTCCTGGTCAAAGTCACATGTTGACGGCCTTCATAAATGAAGAGAAATGGAAATTTGAAAAGGCCAGGCAGGTGAAGAAGGCTCAGTACAAGAAGGAGCGTTTTCTGAAGAACAATGTTGTGAAAATGTCTCCTGAAGAACTTGTGTCTATGCAGGCTGAGATCAAAGCACTCAGTGATGAATTTCATGCATTCCGTGCAGATTGGCTAGGTGCCAAAGTCAGATTCGTCAGAATGGCAAAAGGATTTACTCCAAGTGTTGCAGCTTCATCGCAACCCAAATTTCCTCAGACTGGAACATCTGTTCAGTCTGCTGAAGAAAATGAAAGCGCCAGAGCTGATGAAGAAATTCCAGTCTCTGAAGAAAATGGCAGGGCAACCTCCAATATTGCGCCTGAAGAGCAATCCAGGCCAGTTGAAGCATCTGCTACTGTGCCTAAGGAATCTGAGCAAGCCAGGGCAACTGCATCAGTTGTGCCTGAAGAAATTCAACCAATTTCCTCTGCTCCTCCTGCACCGATGACAAGCATCAACCTTCCTTCTGCAACAGAAGCGAAGAAAACCAAGGCTGCGGAGCGAGCAGCTGTGAAGAAAAGGAAAGCATCTGCCTCCTCAGAGTCTTCAGCTCCCAAGAAAGTGAAGACTTTGACGAGTTCATCTGAAAACCCAATTGATGCTATTCCAATATCAAGCATGCCATCAAAGGAGATCATTCCCTTTGGTGAGGAATATGAAATTCCAAGTAAATCTAATGAAGAAGATCCTTCTGCTGCTTCAACAAAGCAGATGGATGAAGAAATTGAAGTGGATACTTTCCCTTCAACCCCACTGGTATCATCGCCCATGCCTCAGTTCACAGCTGAAGAGGTAGGCGTCGAAGGAATTCATGAAGATGAGGATGTGGATATTGTGTCTACAACACCTATTCTAAATGATGACTTTTGGGAAAGTCATCACCCCAATTCACCTCTGACAACCCCTCTACATCATGTTCCTCAGTCCCCTGTGCCAACTGAAGAAATTCATACGGGCTCTGATGAACGTCAAGCTTCACTTCATTCTATTCCTGAAGAAGTTCCAGTCACTAGCACTGAGGTACATATGTCTGAAGAAATGGAGGCCAAGGCTGCTGCTGAAATTCCTCAGCCTGTGGCTCCAGTGGCTATACCTCAAGAGGCTGTAAATTCTTCAAATGTTAATCTTCAGCCCAAGCCACAGAACCCTCACTCCAAGAAGCAGAAGTTTAATGCTGAGGATTTCTTCAATGAGCACATATTCTTCACTGACTACAATCCCTATGACTCTGCTCGACTTCGTCGCAAGCGCTTCTGGACTGCAAGCCAGATGAACTTCTATTCCTCATTGTTGTTTGATAAGGATAAGATCTTTGAACATGAGCAAATTCCTCATGTAGATATGGAATCGCTGCCCTGCTTCACCCCAGTCCTCAGTGTTCTTCATGACGCTGGGTTACTCAATTTCTGCACCGACATCTGCGATTGGAATGAAGAACTCATTCTTCAATTCTTCGCCACGCTGCACATTACAGGAAATGTTGATGATGTCAATTCATGGGTACTGGACTGGATGACCGATAATACTCATTTCAAAGCACCGGCCTCTGAATTGCTTCATGCCGTCCCAGTCAGTCCTCCCACTGAAGGTGCAAGGCTTCTCTATGTTGAACCTGAACTGTCTGATCATCTGATGCAAGTGCTGATGAAGCCTTTGAGGCCAGGCCAAGCTCCAAGGACCAAATTCCTCGTCAAGGAATTTCTCTATGTGCCAAGGACAGTTTATCGCATATTGACCAAAACCCTCAGTCCAATCAATGGCCACAACTCTGATGATGAAGAAGTTGTTGGCATTATGAAGAATCTGCTGTTCAATATCATTCACGGTTTTCCTATCAACTACCATGATTTCTTCATGAGGACTTTGGCCAATGCTGCTCTATCACCTTTTGAGTTGAAGCCTTATGCTCCCTGGATCATGAAGTTCATCAGATCAAGGTCTTCAATTCATTATAAGGCTGATTTTCAAAATCATCTCAGCTATTTGCCCCCTATTGAAGTCCTCAAACGGACTATTTCCTCAGCTAACGAGAAGGGCAAGGCTGCTGTTATTGATGAAGGTACTCGTCCATTGGATGGACAGTTTCGCAAAGCTACTTCCTATTCCACCAATGATGACTCTGCAACTCAAGATTCTGCCGCCAAAGCTTCAGAACATCATCCTCAAGCCACAGCTCCGCGTGTGATGACTGATCATGAACTTCTCCTTAGTCTTCATCAGAAAGTTGATCGAAATCACAAGTGGGTCAAGCGTCAGTTTGGTGCAATTCTTCAGAACATGACAGTCACTCAAAATACTGTGAAGAAGAATCACTACTACTTGCATGAAGTCTTTGACCGCACTTGGGCGATTCTGTCTAATCTTCATAGTGCTGAAGAACTCAAGGGGATGGGCTTCCAACAGGACTTTGACTGGTCTCAGCCACCTTCGAAGAAATTCAAGAAAGTCAAAGTTCCTCAGCTTGTTGCCAGCTCATATTCTTCATCGCGCGAGACAGATGAAGCAGAAGACTTGAACGACACTGCGGCAGGCCCTACCTCAACGGACGACCCCAACAATGCTGGCGCTCCTCCATCGACATCATGATGATATTCTTCAGGGGCGTTAGTCCTCATTTTTCGTCCCTTTTTGTCATTCGATGACAAAGGGGGAGAAATTTGAGTTAGTCTTCAAGCGGGTCATATATATGGGCTATATTTCTGTTAAGTTTCAACTCTTGCTTTTCTAAGGTGTTTGCTCTGATGAGTTGTAAACTTAAGTCCTATGGTGGTCTGATACTTTTGAACTGCTTTCTGCATGCTTATTTCCTCAAGTACCTTAATGCACGCATGCTGAATTTCGTCAGACACCATATCTCATCATGCATCTCAAATTCTTCATATCATATGTTAAATGCGTGTATGCATTTCAAGATATAGGAGGAGATCTCCATGATATTACTCTACAATGTGCATTTGCTATTTCAAAGAAAATTCCTCAAATATGCACATCTTCAGGGGGAGTTCTTCTATATCTTGCAATCAAATTCCTCAATATCAGTATTTACACTTCATATGTTTATCCCCGTTGAAAACTTAACCTATATTGTCATCAATCACCAAAAAGGGGGAGATGGTAAGTGCATCTAGTGCCCCTTAGTGATTTTGGTGTATTGAAGACTTATAGGTTAAGGGACTAATGCGTTTGTGAGTGTACATAGGTCTATAAGTCTATGAGGAGTTTGTTATTTACGATGAATGTCGACCCCTAAAAATGAATGTCTTCAACTGAAGACTTTGGTTTTCTTGAAGACTTTGAAAGTGAAGAAATTGGTGTGACCCTGAAGACTTGATATTCATGCGAGGATTATGAAGCGTGAAGACTTTTGTTTTCGTAGTTTCATTTTCTTCTTCTTGAGTCATAGGAAACACCGTACTGTTAAAGGGGGTCGAGGTAAAACTAAGGAAAAGTTTCCAAGTGATGCTCAACTCAAAATCCTACACCTACCAATCCCTTCGAGTGAAGCCATTGGAAATCTCATACACTTTAGTCAAGTTCTTCAGTGACCGAGACGAAGTTCTTCTGTTCTCTGAGGAATTTGTTCTGACTGAGGAGTTAGGAATTCGCCAGTGCGAATTGCCTACAAGTGAGGAACATGATAGCCTTGAGGAATTTGATATACAAATTTCCGACCGTTGCTGTGCTACGCGCCAGCTGTCCAAATATCCTACCCACCTAACGGTCATATCATTGAAGGGCATTTATGTCTTATCATGTCGGGCTGCTCCCTAGGCTATAAATAGCCGGCCCCTACAACCACTAGCTGGTTGGCTGCTCCGAAAGATAGATTGACACTTGTCATTTAGAGCATCCCATCCTCCGAGGACTTTGAGCGAAAATCATCAAGTGAGGAAAAACCCAAAAACCCAAAAACCCAAACACCTACAAACCCAAAGTGATTGAGCATCAGTGAAGAGATTGTTCCTGTGTGGAACCGATGCTTGTTACCTTTGAGGACTGTGCATCCTCCAGACGGTTAGGCGTCATGGTCTAGAGCATCCAAGAGGAAATTGTGGATTGCCGAGTGACCGAGTATGTGAAGGTTTGGAAGTCACCTGAAGACTTACCACGAGTGATTGGGCGAGGTCTGTGTGACCTTAGCTCAAGGAGAATACGGTGAGGACTGTGTGTCCGGGACTGTGTGTCCTCAGGTTTAAATACCTAGCCGCTCTAACCAGACGTACAACTGTCACAGCAGTTGGAACTGGTCTACCAAATCATTGTCTTCACCGAGCTACTGGTTCTATTTCCTCAACCCTTTCATTTCCTCGCATATTTGCTATGTATTTGATCATTACTGTTTGAAGACTTTGTCTGAAGACTTTCTCAATTTCCTCAGTTCAATTTCTTCAGTCAGTTTGTCTTCAGCCTGCTTATCCTGAGTTTACGCTACTTGTACTCTGTGCTTGTTTTCATTTCATCATGATGACAGTACTACTGCTCTGTTATGTTTGCATCTGAGTACTTATTCCGCTGCTAAGTAGTTCGTCGCTTAGGAATTTTCTCACCTTGAAATTCCTCAGTGACGAATTTGTAAAAATCGCCTATTCACCCCCCCTCTAGTCGATATAACGCACTTTCAATTGGTATCAGAGCAAGGTACTCCCTTGTTCTGTGTGATTTTGGTTTAACCACCTGGAGTTTTAGTTATGTCGACTGCAGGCATGATCAAGGTCTCAGCTGGGTGTCCTACCTTCGATGGGACGGACTACCCCTACTGGAAGAACAAGATGCGCATGCATCTTGAGGCAATTGACAACGATCTCTGGTACATTGTGGAAAATGGCGTTCCCTCTGTCACTCCTTCCGTAAACGCTGCTGATGTGAAGAGATTCAAGCAACTCGACTCTCAAGCAAAGAATATCATATGTGGCCATCTGAGCAAAGGGCAGTATGGCAGAGTGAGTGCTTTGGAGACAGCTAAGCTTATCTGGGATAGGCTGTCCAAGGTCAACGAAGGAGTCTCAACTCAACGTGACTCTCGAGTTGACGTTCTTCGCAATCTCTTCAACCGCTTCAAAAGACTCGACAACGAAAACATTCAGCAAACCTTTGATCGTCTCACTGACATTTCAAACGAGCTTCAAGCACTGGGTGCCACTGACATCACCGACCATGAGGTGGTGAAGAATTGCTGAGGTCACTCGATTCTTCATTCGATACACTGGCACTGATGATTCAAGAACGTGGTGACTACAAGTCACTTGATCCTGCTGATATCCTCGAGAGACTAAATACTCATGAGTTCCAACTTGCTGAGAAGAGAGATCTCTACGGACCGAGCTATGGTAGATCTCGTGCACTGAAGGTCAAGGCAGTCTCTGAATCTGAAGATGAAGATTCTGGTAGCAGCCTTGGTGATCCTGAAGAACTGAGTCAGGAGCTAGCAATGCTCGTGAGGAAATTCCAGAAGTTCTCTAGACGTGGCCGATTTGGAAAATCCTCAAGAGGTGATGACATGAAATCAGATTCCTCATCCCGTGACTACAAGAAGAGAACTTGCCATAAATGCAAGAAACCTGGTCACTACATTACTGATTGTCCTCAGTGGGAGAAGGAATCAAAGAAGAAGAAATACAAGGATGACAGTTCCGATGACTCAAAGAAGAAGAAGAAATCTTCAAAGTCCTCATCGTCAAAATCTTCAAAGTCTTCATCTCACAAGAAGAGCAGTTCCAAAAAGGCTCGGGCATTCATTGGCAAGGAAATGGACTCTGAAGCTGAATCTGAGGAACATGAGGAAGAAGAGGCATCTGAGGAGTCAGACTCTGGTGTGGCGAGCCTAGCCCTCGCCACTGCTTACGTTAGCAAGTCCATCTTCAACACTGAGGAAAATGGCTTCCCCAACACTGCTGATGACGACAACGATGACTATGCTCCCACCTATTGCTTCATGGCAAAAGGTGCCAAGGTACTCAAATATCCCTCCTCTGAATCAAGTGAGGATGAATCTGATGATAACCTCAAACCCAGCTATTCGAAACTTGCTAATATTGCTGTTAAACAACAAAAGGCTTTGGAAAAGGTTCAAAATATGCTAGACAAAAGCGATGATCTGTTAGGTGAGGAAATGGATCGAACTCAAACACTGACTGATAATCTTCAGCAACTACAGTCTAAGTTTGACAACCTTCAAGGTCGTCATGAAACTCTCTTAGCCGATCTTGAGAAGCTTTCTTATGAAACTCTCTCAAGGAAATGGACTCTGAAGCCAATGTAGTGACCAGAGAATTGCAATGCCGTGGTCATAATCATACCCCAAATTAAAAAAATTAAGCCAATGGCTTTCATATTCTAGTAATATGTCATGGTTCAAACATCATGTAAAAATGAGAGGAAAACAGCTATGATAGGGCCTACTCATATTCCACCATAGCAGTTACTACTGTTCTCATATCAACTCTAACAATAACATGCATGGTTATAAAAATATTGGAAATGAGAGTAACATATAGCAATCATGAGGTTATACTCATAATATCTATTCTAACAATCATTAGATGCCAATTGTTCTCATATCAACTCTAACAATAACATGTGTGGTCATAAAAATCTAGGAAATGAGAGGAACATATAGCAATTATGTGGTTATAGACATACTATCTATTCTAAATTTCTAACAATCAACAGGCAGTCATATTCATAAGGTAAAGATGAGATGAGATAGAACAATTACATGATGATAGATTCCACCAGTATATGCAGCCAATCTGTGCGTCGACTACGTAAACGATGCTATCGTGCACTATAGCATCAGACAGAAATGGAGGGTCAACAGGATTG
This sequence comes from Thinopyrum elongatum, assembly GCA_011799875.1. Lineage (NCBI taxonomy): Eukaryota > Viridiplantae > Streptophyta > Magnoliopsida > Poales > Poaceae > Thinopyrum > Thinopyrum elongatum. The sequence continues at coordinate 185,405,499 of CM022299.1, read as the reverse complement.
ATGATGAGCCATAACCATGTATGGCGACCGGATTCCAGATAGACTAATCCCATGTCGAACAAGGCAATGAGCATGTAATCCATGTAGTCTTTTGATGGTGTGGGCACTTCGTAGATTACAACCTTCAGCAAACGGAGGTCGCACCAAAAGCTCGACGTGTCTTGTGCGTAGTAGGCAGGAGTGTCCGGCGGGCTACGAGGCTCGATGCCGGCAGTATCCAATGATGAAAGGGTGATCTCTCGCTGGGTGTAGATATCCACGAGATGCCATGGACTACCAGATTGGTGGATGAGGATGATCCAGTTGGCCTTCATGCCCACCCAGTAGTGGCCGCGCATGATGGACATGTGGGCGGGTAGTGGTAGTATGTCGAGGGGCACCATGACAACCTCCGTAGGATTGTCAAGTCGGTGTCTGGGCCACCTGCGAGGATCGGGCATCAGCAAGCATGGTGTCTTGAAAAGGGCCGGCCGGTTGTAGACGAGTAGACAGCACATAGACACAGAGCATGCGGCCAGACGCACGGTGCTGAGCAGGTCCATATGAATACAGATCTACTCCAAGAGAACATCAGGGACGGAATTCCAATCGCACCTCTGCGTGTCAGTCGGTTCTACCATAGGCTTTTTTAGGGCGCTGTGTGATTGGGGTTTTCGGTGCCTGCGAGCGAGCGGGGAAGTGGATTCGGGCGGGCGAGCGAAGAAGATGGCGTGTGTGGCCGAGCAGTGAGCGGGGGGGATATGGTACACGCGAGCTACCGTGGAAGATGGCGCGGGCAGGCGAGCAGTGAGCGGGGGGAAATGGTGTGCGGCCGACGATGGGGAAGAGAGGAGGAAGAAGAAGAGAGGAGGATGAGGAGGGAAAGACGGGCAAGAAAGTGCATTAAATCTCAATTCTACTAGTACTACTACCAGGATATACCGTCCTTCGGAGTGTAAATAGTTAAGCCGATGACATGTGGGTCTACCTCAAGAGGGCCCATATGTCAGTTAATGGAAGAGAGAGGTGCGTAGGCGTATTTTTGGAAGCGTGCTCCACTGGCAAACATGATGGTAGTACAGGGTAAGGCTGATTTAGTAACACCAACATGCTGGTTCAGCTTATTAATTAAGTGTCCCATCTGCTGCAGCGTGTATTGTCACTTCACTGTGAAGACTAGTTGAATAGTTCTCTCTGACCGAGATGGGGAATAATGGATCGCCAAGACTTCCTATCTACAGTATCCCTATGCCTCTACTCTCATCCTGGCCAACAAGATGAAACATTGGCCAAGGCACCCGGCACCAATAATGTAGGAGTACTACTAGTATTTTGTGTCAAACTTTGACCATCTATTTAACTAATAAAATGTTAATGCATGTCACCAAAAATCATATCACTGGATTCTTATTTGAACATAGTTTTTAATGGTATAGTTTTTTATGACATGCGTTGACACTTTGTTAGTTAAATTTACAGTCAAAATTTTACACTAAGTACGAAGGGGACCAATAAACCAGGATGGAGGTTTATATACAGGTCAATAAAAAGTCATCACCCAAGGTAGTAGTAAATGATGAGTGCCCAAAGAATTTTTTCCGAAAGTACTCAATAATGGGCTCATTTTCCTCAAGAAAATTGTGTTTACGAACGTATTAATTGGAATGCATGCGTGAGGAACAAAAGACCAGAACTTTTACACGCATTGGTGAGTTTTCTCTTAATTCTTGCATGCAACGTTTTAATGAAGCTTGAAATATGAACATGTCAATGGGAGGGAGTAAAAGCCTCATGCATGCATGCATGCATGCAACATGCAACACTCACACGTACAGATGCACGCACGCAACACTCACGCATCCATGCGGCACACAACACACGACGCAACACACACGCTCACGCTCAAGTGCTCAACCTACTCCCTCCGTCTGTGAAAGACTGTACATATAGAGATTTACACATTGACCAAGAGGAACTGAAACTTCATGGCATAATTAACGCCCAAAAGTAGCAGACTTATGTGTGCATGCGACCATTGAGAGAAGAAGATTAAATGAAGGTTGTTGCATGCTGTAATTAAGGATAGACATGTAGCCTATAGCTAGAGCACAATTTGGTGCAATAGTCAATCAATACTGATTAGATTAAAGGATAAGTGCATTGGAAGTGTAGATGTACACTCTTTGTTGGAAAATTTTCTAATGCTAGATGTATAGTTTTTCACGGACCGAGGGAGTACACGTGCATGCACTCACATACACAGCTAGGGTGGTTCACGCTCAAGGGTTGGACTCCTGTCGCGCCTGCGTAAAGTTTTGTTTAACTAATTTCTTTGGTCTGCCAACTGACAGGTGGGACCCAAAAACCAGGTGTCAATTTAACGAGTCAACAAAGAGCCACGTCGACTATGTGGCCGGTCAGCAGGGTGCAATACGGTGCTCTACGGTGAGCTAGTGACCGTATAATCACCGCAAAACTATATAGTGACAGTAATGAGCGTATTGTTACATACGTTGACCGCCAATGTATTTTCTCGTTTCAAATTAAGCTGTATTAACCGGAAAGGACGCAGTATGGACTAGTACTACTTTGATGTGTCCCGTCAACTCGCAGAACAAGGAGAAGCTTGCTTACTATGCCCTCTCTCTCACCCATGCGCGGTGGCTCACAGGACGAGGAGAAGCTTGCTTACTATGTACGCCGACGCCATCTCCCTCGCCCATGGGCGTGGTGGCTCGCAGGACGAGGAGAGGGTTTTGACTACAGCGCCCTCTCCCTCGCCCTCGCCCTCGCGGTGGACGTGCAACAGTTCATTTGGTGTCAGATTGCCAGAAGCATATTGTACTGACATTGTTGGACCTTTCGAAGAGGCGAAGAGCCAAGTGCAAGGTTCACAGGAGTATGAAATGTTGAACCTCCCGAAGAGGCGAAGAGCCAAGCGCAAGGTTCATAGGAGTTGTCGTCCTAGTACTACAACTATAGCGAACAATCGCTACTGTATGATGCCGCCATGTCACCTATAGCCAAAGCTGTGCAATCTTTTTTAATCACAGAGCATGTTGGAGCCCGTGCAACAGCCACACAGGTTGCACGTACACATAACACATTTACTAGTAATAAATTCTAAAGGACAAATGCCAGCATGCCACACAAGTTCATCTCCACTTCATGTGATAAATTTGTGCACGACTACTCTACATATATTTACAGCGCTACCATTCACAATTTACCATACTCCACTTACACGCTTGTCGGGGGGATGAACCCCGGGCGGGCAACGGAACCTGGATCCTTTTCAAAAACATCAGGGCTAGCAACGCCCCTCGATCCGGCTTGTCCTTGGCCGGGTTGCGCAACCCGGCCAAGTCCCTGAACCCGGCCAAGCCCGCTGGCGCATGCCGGCCGGTCCCAGCAAGACAAGACTTCATCGACAAGTAAGCGCCATCATAGTATGCCCCTCAACCCTGCCGCGGGTCAGCTCCCATCCCGTCCAGGGCGTACGCCAGAACAAGTTCCCATGAAGAGATGGGCGTGGCAACAGTGGCCCACCTACCCCGCTGACCGGGGCCGGCATGGCTACAGTGCATCCCCTGTCCTCCTGACGCAAGCCGACGACGACCCGGCGACGCGCCACTGTAGCCGAGCCGGCTCAACCACTCCGTGACGCACGCAAGATGGGGAACAGTGCGCTCTAGCGCACGGGGCCCGCGCCCAGAGAACCCAGCATACACTGGTACCCGGCGGGCCCCAGCATCGGCTTCCCAGACGCTGACATCCCGGCCCCACGGCCATGTAGCTTTACCATTGTAACCCTGGGAGTTGACCTATAAAACCCCCCAGGAGGCCTCCATGCACGGGGAGAGACGATCAGACCACCAGTAGAATACACACACAAGGAGAAAGAGTAGCCTATGCCCCGGCCTGTCTTCCTTCCTCCCCAAAACAGCTCCAGGAGCAAGCTTGTATCATCCACATATAAACCACACTCGGCAGGACTAGGGGTGTTATCTCTCCGGAGCGCCCCGAACCTGGGTATGTCTTGTGTTCCTCGCTCGCTCATGCCGACCTCGCCTCTGGAGCCCACCAGTGCCCTCGAGCCTGTTCCTCTCTTTAGCCATCCTTTGGCATCTGCTGTGTGCCCACCACGACAGTTGGCGCCCACCATGGGGCAGCTTGAGGTCCCGGCCGGAGATATGTTCCAGACGGGGCCCTTCATCGACTTCGGTGAGCACATTGCGCACTGCGTGTTCCCCGCACCTGGCGCACTCATAGCTGACTTCACTGACTCGCTCACCACCTGCTTCGGCGCGCTGCACATCTCCGACGCGTCCGCGGCCGATGAGTACCCCAGCGGGCCGCTCGACATCACTGACTAGCAAGTTCCCCTCGGTGATGACATCACCGCCAGGGTGGCGGATCTCCGTGTTCGGGTGGAGGTGCTCGCCACCGGCTCCGGCTCCGGCTCCACTTCGTCTAGCTCCACGAAGAAGGCCGCTGCTGCCAGGGTCGCAGCGGAGCGTGCCAGCGTGCCCGACCCGCGGCGCGCCACGATGCAGAACCTCAGCATCCCCATCGCCACCGAGGTCAACGCCACCAACTTCGCGAAGGCCCTGGCCTAGCTCGAGGAGGCGCGCAAGCGCCTGCTAGACGAGGCCAAAAAGCTCGCTGCTGCACAACGTCGTTTGAAGTCCATTCAGCGGGAGCACAACGTGGCGTACAGTTTCACGCCAGCCGCTGCTGAGCCCAGCCAGGTTGGCGAGGTGCGAAACCGTGGCACCACCATCGGCCGTGCGCTGGGCGTGATCCCGCCCATCTACGACACCCCCGTCAAGAACATGCGTGCCGCGTAGGCGGCCGCCATCGGTTTGGAGCAGCTGCAAGGTGAGGAGCTGTAGGAGCGCAGGCGGAGCATGAACGAGCTTCTCGGCGATGCGAACACGCAGCAAGACTGCCTCAACCGTCCCGCGGGATCCATCTCGCGCCGCACTAAAGACCCCGAGCAGCCAAACACGTCGTCTTCCCCGCCCCCAGCAAAGTCCATTCCGGCCGAACCCGAACCTGGCGCAACCGCGCTCTGACGGCTGGCGATGGCCAGGGCAACGAGCCGGCTCCCAAGGAGTGGCGCCGACAAAACTCACCCTCCCCCGCAATCCGGCCGACGTGGCCGTCCGACTTCGGTCGACCCAGCCCCCCGTGGCCCGGTCGCAATCCGGCTAGGCCCGCGTGCCATCGACGATACCGATGCTCGTTAACGCGTCGATCGGCTTGCCCTCTCCCTCGAGCTGGAGGACGACAACGCCGTCGAGCTGACATGTTTCGATCCGCGCATCCGAGATGAGCCCTTCCACAAAGGGATTCACGCTGCCCTGCGACACCCCCAAGTACAACGGGACCGTCAAGCCGGAAGACTGGCTCATCGACTACACCACCGCCATCGGCATCGCGGGCGGCAACCGCCGCCTTGCCATGCGCTATGCCCCACTCATGCTCCAAGGGTCCGCCTGCACGTGGTTGAATACCCTACCGGCCGGCAGCATCAACGCGTGGGTTGACTTTGAGCAAGCTTTCGTCCGCAACTTCACCAGCACCTACAAGCATCCTGGACGTCCCAGTCAGCTTGCCATGTGCGTATAGGGGACGACGAAAACCGGCCGCGAGTACCTCGCACGCTGGACCAAGCTCTGGAATAGCTTCGAGGTCGTCCATGAGGTCCAAGCCATTCAGTACTTCGTGAGCGGCTGCCGGGATGGCACCCTCCTCAAGCACAAGCTCTTGCGCTCCGAGCCGACCACCATGGCCACACTCATGGTCACGGCGGACAAGTACGCCAATGCCGACTCCGCCATGAAAATCCAAGTGGTGTTGGATGAAGCCGTCAAGGCGTTGCTGGCACCCCTCTCCAAGCCGCCTGGCGAGAGCAGCCGCCAGCAGAACCAACATAACAACTAGCGCAAGGCCGACCAAGAGGCCCCCCGCTACGACAACCGCCTCGTCGCGGCCACCGAGCAGGCGCCCGCGGCCGAGCCGCCAGCAAGCGCCGGCAAACCGGCAAGACGGCGTGGCGACCCGCCATGAGTTTCAAAGGGATGCTCGATGCTCCCTACAAGCACCACAGCGGCACGAGGCCATCCACGCACACGCTTCGACAGTGCGCCATCACCAAGCGCATCATGAGGGGTGACATGCCGCCGCCTCTGGCTCTGGCTCCGGGTGCGGGGCGGCCGCCTCCGCCTCCTCCCCCTCCCCCGGCAAATGGCACGATGCACGATGATGTCTTCCCCAACCAGAACGCAAGCTACGTCGTCTTCACCAGCCTTGGCGACGACAAGCGTAGCGAGCGCCTGCTCCGGCAGGAGGTGAACACCGTCGTCCCCGCCATGCCAGAGTATATGCACTGGTCGGAGTGTCCGATCCAGCTGGACCCGGGAGGACCACCCGACCGTCATGCCAAACCCGGGTGGCTACGCCCTCATCCTTGACACCACCATCGTCACCGCCAAGCGCACTTGCAAGTTCTCGTGGGTCCTCATCGACGGCGGCAGCAGCATCAACATCCTCTACCGCGACACCATGACCAAGCTCGGCATCGAGGCCAAGCAATTGGAGCCATCCCGGACGGTATTCCACGGCATCGTGCCGGGTCTCTCCTGATCCCCCATCGGCTGGATCTGGCTTGACGTCTTCTTCGGCACGAGCGATCATTTCCAGCGCGAACCTATCTGGTTTGAGGTGGTGGACCTGTCCAGCGCGTACCACGCATTGCTGGGCTGGCCTGTGCTCGCCAAGTTCATGGCGGTCCCCCACTACGCCTACCTGAAGATGAAGCTGCGGGTTCTCAAGGGCCTCATCACTGCCGTTGGCAACTACAGGAAGTCTTTGGAGTGTGCTCAAGCCGGCGCCAAGCTGGCCGAATCGCTGGTCATAGCCGAGGAGCGGCGCCAGCTCGACCGGATTGTTGCGCTGGCCAGCGAGGAGCCGGAAGTGCTGGTTTCGGCTAAGGTGCCGGCCGTGCGAGGCCTCATTCCAGTCGTCCAAGGAGACCAAGAAGGTCAAGCTGAACTCGGAAGACCCCAGCTACAGCAAGTATGTCGTCGTGGGCACCCGCCTCGACAGCAAATAGGAAGGCGAGCTCGTCGACTTCCTCTGTGAGAATCGGGATATCTTTGCATGATCCCCAAAGGACATGCCAGGAATTCTGAGGAAGTACGCCAAGCACAAACTACACGTCCGCAAGGACACCAAGCCTGTCCGTCAACCATTACGTCACTTTTCAGAAGAGAAGAGAAGAACCATCGGTGAAGGGGTCGCCAAGCTACTCGCCGCCGGCTTCATCATGGAAGTGTTTCACCCCGAGTGGCTGGCCAAGCCGGTCCTCGTCCTGAAGAAGAACAACACCTGGCGCATGTGCATAGACTAGACCAGCCTGAACAAGGCCTGCCCGAAGGATCCTTTCACTCTCCTGTGGATAGATCAAGTGATCGACTCCACCGCCGGCTGTAAGCTCCTGTCCTTCCTGGATGCTTACTCCGGCTATCATCAGATCAAGATGGACCCGACCGACGCCCTGAAGACATCCTTCATCACGCCCTACTGGGCGTGCTGCTACATCACCATGTCGTTCGGCTTGAAGAATGCCAGCGCCACCTTCCAGCGCTGCATGCAGAAATGCCTGCTGACGCAACTCGGCCACAACATCCACGTCTATGTGGACAACATCGTGGTGAAGACCAAGTAGCACCACAAGCTCCTTGACGACCTGAAGGAAACCTTCCCAATCTGCGCGAGTGCCAGATCAAGCTCAACCTGGAGAAGTGCGTCTTTGGTTTACCGGCCGGGAAGCTGCTCGGCTTCCTCATCTCGGAGCGCGACATTGAGGCAAACCCAGAGAAGATCAAGGCCATCGAGCGCATGCGCAAGCCAACTCGGTTGCGCGATGTCTAGAAGTTCACTGGCTGCTTGGCCTTGGTTAGCTAGTTTCTCAGCCGGCTGGGCGAGAGGGCCTTGCCCCTATATCAGCTGATGAAGAAGACGTTGTCGTTCGAATGGAACGACAAGGCAGATGAAGCGTTCCGGGATCTCAAGCGCATGCTCTCCACTGCACCCGTCCTGGCCGCGTCGGCCAATAAGGAGTCGCTGTTGCTATACATTGCCGCCACCTCGCGGTCGGTCAGCACGGTGCTGGTGGTTGAGCGACCAGAGAAAGGCAAGATTCAGTCCGTCCAGCGCCCGGTCTACTACTTGAGTGAGGTGCTTTCCGCCTCCAAGCAGAACTACACGCACTACCAGAAGATGTGTTACGGCATGTACCTGACTGCCAAGAAGCTGAAGAAGTACTTCCAAGAGCATGTCGTCACCTCGGTCAGCACGGCCCCCATCGGCGAGATCATGGGCTGCCGGGATGCCTCTGGCCGTGTTGCCAAATGGGCCATCGAGCTGGCCGATCACACCATCCTCTACGAGCCCCACACCATGATTAAGTCCCAGGCCCTGGCCGACTTCCTCGTCGAGTTGACGGAGACCCAATATCTGCCACTGCCGCCGGATTCAACGCACTGGCGCATGCACTTCAATGGTTCCCAGATGCGCTCTGGCTTGGGAGTCGGCATCGTGTTGTCTTCCTCGATGGGCGATCGACTGCGGTACGCACTCCAGATCCACTTCACCGTCTCCAACAACGTCGCCGGGTATGAAGCCCTTGTGCGTGGCCTTCGGCTTGCTAAGGAACTCGGCGTCCGGCGCATCCTATGCTATGACGACTCGGATCTGGTGGTGCAGCAGTGTTCCGGCAAGTGGGATGCCCGGGATGCCAACATGGCCAGCTATCGCTTCCTGGTCTAGTAGATTTGCGGCAATTTCGAAGGCTGCAAGTTCCTACATGTCCCGCACACGGAGAACGAAGCTGACGACATGCTAGCCAAGATTGGCTCATCCCGGGTGGCCATACCGTCCGGCGTCTCCCTCGAGTACTTGCGCAAGTCGTCCGTCAAGCTGTCTCCGGATTCAGAGTCCATCTTCATCCCGGACGACCCTGTAGCGCCCCTCCCCAACCCGAACCCGGGGGCTGCCGATCCAAGCTCTGGGGCTGCCGTCCCCAAGACAGTCCCAGGGGCTGCGGATCCCGGCTCGGGGACTGCTGATCCTGGCCCGGGGGCTACCTTGTCAACCCCGACGACCATCGACCCCGGCCCGGGGGCTGCTCAACCCGGCCCGGGGGCTGCTGTGCTCAACCCGGCCGCCGCTATCCTTGACCCAGGGGCTGCCGGCCCGGAACCCATCCTGGCGGCCATCTTCACCGTGGTGACGGCTCCGTCATGGGCCCAGCTAATCCTGGCTTTCCTGGAGAGCGGAGCGGTCCCCATGGACGAGACTGAGGCCCAGCAAGTGCGACACCGGGCGTTCGCCTACAGCATCATCAACAACGAGCTCATCAAGCGCAGCGCGACAGGCGTGTTCCAGCACTGTGTCGAGCAAGACAAGGGCATAGAGATCCTCCTCAACATACATTAGGGCGAGTGCGGGCACCACGCCGCCTCCAGGTCCCTGGTGGCCAAGGCTTTTGGCCATGGTTTCTACTGGCCCACAGCCCTCAAAGACGCCGAGTCGCGCGTCCTTAATTGCGAGGGTTGCCAACGTTTCAGCAAGCGCAGCCACCAGCCGGTTTCAGCCCTACAAACCATCCCGATCACCTGGCCCTTCGCGGTCTGGGGGCTCGACATGGTGGGACCCTTCTAAACCGCTCGGGGCGGCATGATGCACTTGCTGGTGGCAGTCGACAAGTTCACCAAGTGGATCGAAGCACGACCAATCAACAAGTTGGATGGGCCCATGGCCGTCTGGTTCATCAAAGACATAGTGGTATGCTATGGCGTCCCGGATAGCATCATCATGGAAAACGACACCAAATTCGCCAAAGGCGCCCTGGCACAATACTGCTCAGCCTCCGGCATCCGGCTTGACCTGGCCTCCGTCGCTCATGCTCAGTCCAACGGCCAGGTCGAGCGGGCCAACAGGCTGATCCTGTCCGACACCAAGCCACGAATTGTCGAGCCCCTCATCCGCTCACCCGGTAGCTGGCTCAACAAGCTGCCGGCCGTCCTCTGGAGTCTCCGGACAACGCCAAACTGGTCGACCGGGTTCACCCCATTCTTCCTTGTCTACGAAGCAGAAGCCGTCATCCCGACCGACATCGAGTTCGACTCACCGTGAGTTGTAATGTGCACAGAAGCCCAAGCCAAGGAAGCCCGCGAATACGGCATCGACTTGCTCGAAGAAGCACGCCTCTTGGCCCTTAGCTGATCTGCCATCTATCAGCAAGGCCTGAGGCATTACCACAGCAAAAAGATCAAGCCCCTCACGTTCCGCGAGGGAGACCTCGTCCTTCGGCTTGTCCAGCAACAAGCCGGCCAGCACAAGTTGGCCTCCCCATGGGAGGGCCCCTTCATCGTCAGTAGAGCCCTATGTGACCGCAACGCCTACTACCTCATCGACGCTCGCAAGCCGAACAAATGCAAGAGGGACACTGCCGGCGAAGAAACAAGCCGGCCCTGGAATGCAGAGCTCCTCCGCCCGTTTTACAGTGAGCTGTATGCATGTATGTGTCGCTGCCCTTTGTACTTTAATGAAAGACAATGGGACCCCTGAACGACGCTTGGGGGCTACCCTTTCCTATCAAGTTGTTGCGTCTCACACATCCTTGTAAATTTTCTTAAACCCCCACCGCCGGGTTGGCCATCCCAACCCGGGGTCTTGGGGGCTAGCTGGCTTGACCGCAACCCGCTGCCCTCCTTCGCACATCCTGGCGTGCTCGAGTTGCCAAGGCCTTCCACTTTGCCCTACACCACAGTCCGGCTTCGGCTGTCGGCCAGCAAGAGCTATGGGCCAAAGCGCCGGGACGCCGAGAAACGCTAAGTTGGACCCGCCGGATCGGCCAACCCGGCCTCACCGCACCGCACAACCGGCTACGCGCCAGCCGGCTTCACCGCGTGCCGCCAGCCGGCCCAGTGGGTGTTTCGCTCGCGCTCAATGTTCAAAAGGCCTAAGTATTGCGCGTTCTTTCCCAAGGCCGAACTCCTTGTCACAGACCGGAACCCAGCTGTTCGACTCGCGGGGGGGGGGGGGGGGGAGGGGGAGGCCCAAAGAAGGAACAAGCTAGAAAAAAGCTTAGAGAACAAAGAACAAAGGCGTAAACACTCGCGAAAATATTTACATTGCAGAAATATGGGCCCAAGGCCAGAGTTCATTACATTCACCAATACACCCCAGTGGGTGGGTGGACCTGCCACTTAACAAAAGTGCATGAAAGATAAAACAGGGCGGCTTGAGGCGGTTCCCACACCGGGTTGCGCAGCTGCCGACTCCTCCGCGGTGACCTCCGGGTTCACCGAGGCACCGGTATCATCCAGCCCGGTCTCGTCGTCCGTGTAGGCGCCCGTCTCCTCGGAGCTACCTGCCGGATCGTCAAGCGCCAAGCCGAAGTTGTCGGGCGGCACCACCCCACCATCTTTGGTCCGCTCTACCTGGAACTAGTCATGCAATGCAAACGAGCCCAGGTAGCTGGCCCGTGCAGCGATCCGGGCCGCCTCCGCCTGCAGCTGGGGCTCCGCGCTGGCTCGCTGGGCTGCCAGCTGTTCCAGGTTCAGGCCCAGATATGAGGACATGACGAACCTCAGCACCAGGTCGGCGCCGGCACGAGCGGCGGAAACACGCCATGTGTGAAGCCGCGCCAGTCCGGCTTCCAGCCAGCGCACCAGCCGCGTGAAGGAGTTGGGCACGACCGCGCTTGGCCAGAGGACCGCCGCCATGCACAACCCAACCTCGGAGAGCCTCACTGTCTGCTCGTCCAGGGCCTGCAGGCGGGCCTCCGCGGCGTGCATGATCTCCGGGAAGGACCAGGCGGCGTGCGTATCATTTTCGGCGCCCGCGTCCGCCTGGGTCGATCAGTGGTCGCGCACGGCCTCATCCGCCTTCTCATGCGTTTCTGGGAAGTACTCTGTCGAGCAGAGAAGCAAGACGGTCAGCCACTAAATAAAGAAAGCCGACTTCACAACCCTGCGAAACCAACAAGGAAAAACTTACTAGCGAAGGCCTCATCCAAGTGTTGCACTTTGCACAACATACCGTGCCGCTCCAGGTCCCCGGCACGGTCGTGTGCTTCAAGTGCCTTCTCCAGCTCGGCGCGCTAGTCGGCGGACGCCTTCAGCTCGTCGTCCTTGGCCGCGGCCGCCTTCTCGAGCTCCTCCTTGAGGCGGAGGAGCTCCGCCTGGTGGGCCTCCGCCGCCTTGACGGCCTCCGCCTTCAGGTGCTCCACCTCGGCCTGGAGCTGGCTCTTGTCATCGGCCAGTTGATTACGCTGCTGGCCAGCTTCGGCGAGCGCCTGCTGGGCCTCCGTCACCTTGGCAGCCTCCGCCTTCAGCTGCTCCACTCGGCCCGGAGCTGGCCGGCGTCGGCATCTGTCTGGTCACACCATTGGCTGGCTTCAACCTCCCGGGTTCGCAAGACCGGCACCTCGGCAGCAGCGGCTGTGCGGCAAAGATCCAAAGTCAAGACGGCGAAAAGAAAAGGACACATTAAGATTCGACCCAACTGCTACGCAGTTGGCCCGAATCTCGGGGGCAACACCCAGTGGGTGCGCTAGCGCGCCCCCACTAAAGAGCACGCAAGACGTACCTTCGGTAAGGCGGAGTGCCTCCTCCTTGGAGGCAAGCTGCACCGTGATCTGTTGATGCTTCTCCAGAAGCCGGTTGTAGATGCCGACTCGGAGGGCATCTAGGTGCTGCAGAAAAACAAGAATTAGCACAAGAGACTCTTTAAGGTTCGACCCAACACTACTGGAATCAGGGAATTGGCCATCAGCCTATTCTTTGCCGTCTGCTAGCCGACGGCAAAGAGGGTCTTTGTCGTCTGCTTTCAAAACACAGGCGTCAAAGAACTGGCTGATGGCAAATATATGTGGGCGGAGTTCCTTCGCCGAGAAACCCGGAAAGGACGGGGGGCCCAAATTGCCGAAAAAAGGCGGGTGAAAGGCGCGCGCAATGGCGGGATAAAAAAGCCGTCCATCCCTACCGCACAATCTAGAATTTCTTCTAACGCACGATTGGGGGGTAAAAAAACCGATTGGAAGCGGAGGGTCGTAGACGGGCACGACGGTGGGTGCCAAGGGGGCGGTGTTTGAAATTCCTCCGTCAAAGGGCGGGCCGGCAAAGGGAGGGCCGCCAGGGGGGGAGGGGTAGTTTTCCCACGAGAGGACAAGCCATGGCCAAAGCGGGGCCGAAACCGGGGAAGGAGGGACGCGGTTGCCGACAAGGGCCGGGGGGGGACCGTTGAAGCGCCCGGACGAGGGGACAGGGGGGGCCATTTTCCCGAACGGTGATTTCGGGGCCATGTTGTTTCCTTGCTTGGAACTCTGGCATGCAAGCCGGAGTTCGTTTTCTTTTTCTACAGGCTTTCCCTGTGGGATTTTAGGGAAAAACCGCTGGGGGGTTGGAAAGTTGGCGCTGGCTGGGCGGGACCGGGACAGCCGCGTTCTGGGGGCGGGGGCTTTTCTTTGTTTTCCGGAGGGGGGACCGGGAGGCAGTTTGAGCCGTCCCGATTCTGTGGCCCGGGGATGGCTGGCCGAGGGGAGGGGACCTTTGCAGGGGGAAACCCCGGGCCGGGGGGGACACGGGAAAGGCGCTTACGCCTTGGCGGGGGCCCGAAAACCCAAAGGGCCCGAGGAGTAAGGGCTGGAGTCGGCCCCTCGGGCCCCAAAAAACCTGGGCCAGGGCCGCGGGAGGTTAAGGGAGAGGGGGGCCGGCGCGGAAAGGCCGGGCATTGGGGACCCCGGAAAAGATTTTTTTGCCAGCGGGGGTCTTGGGAGGCCGGGCGGGGGGAAAAAAATGGTCGTCGTTTTTTTTGCCGCCGACGGGAAGAAAGGGCGGGCGGGGGGACCCTGGGGATCGGAACCGGGGGTGGAGATTGGCGGTGGATTGACCGGGGAAGGTCATGGAGATCTACGGACGGGGGGGGGGACACCCCCCCCCAACCCGAAAAAACGGGGGGGACATGGGGCAGCGAGTGGGGAAAGGTTGAAGGGGGAGGGGGGGCGGCGGGGAGGGGTGGTCTTTTTTTTTTGCCCGGGGAGGGGGCGCCCTAGGGGCGACGCCGGATTGGGGGGGCGCGGCTGTTTGAACGTAGGGGCCAGAGTTGCCGGGGGGTTTTACACGGGCCGGTGGGCGCCGGAATCGAGGGCGGCCCAGCGAGGGAGGAAGGTTGGAGGTGGGCGGAAGCCAGCCTTGGTGATCAAGGGCCAAGCAGCAAGGGGTGCCGGGGTGGAGTTCCTTTTGCCGCAGGGTCAACAAGCAGGGTTTCGGACCGGGGGTTCCAGCCGAAAGACGTCTTCGGGCCCCCCACTTTGGGGGACGTTAAGGAGGAGGAGTCGATATCCGTCCGGGTTGCCAGGCCAATTCTCCGGCGAGGTGCGGGGGACTGGGTTCCAGGGCCCATTTTTGGCAACAGGGGGCCCGAGGAGATGGGCAGGGGAGATTTTGGGGAAAGCTTGGAGCGCTTTCTTGTTGGGATCGGGAGGTTTTTTCTTTTCTTCTCGTTTCTTTCTGGTTAAGGCCGGGGGCTTTAGTTGGGGGAAGGCGCGCCAGGCCCAAAACCCCCCACTTTTGGGGGTGGTAGGGCCCCCCAAGGGTTCAGGGCCAAAAAAAAAAAAAACTTAACATAGTAGTTGGGCACAAAGGAATCAGGGGCTTGCTTTTTTGCCGTCTGCCATGTCCTGGCGGGCAAAAAAAAAGGCGGTTCTGGCATAGTTAAGCTACGTATTTGACAGCGTTTAAATTTTGCCGTCTGCCTTTCTCACAGGGAGGGGCAAAGACCTTTTTGCTGTTCAGTGGTGTGGGAACGGGCAAAAGAAACGTGGACGGCAAAGGACAAAAAACAGGAACCTTGGCCATGTTAGGGGCTAATGGGAAGGGGGATTTGTCGTTCTTGGCCCAGCTGGAACGGGCAAAAAAAAAACATGCTCTCCCTTTGTTCGTCGCCTTGTGACGTCAGTTTTAGGGACGCTGTTTTTTCCACTTCGGAAACCCAAAGCTCTTTTGCCCGTTTCTTGCCACCGGGGAACGGGCAAAAAAAAAACGGTCTGTCTAGCCTTTTTGCCGGGGGCTACCACAGACGGCAAAAAAGTGGGGGGGGGGGGACCCAAAAAATGGGGTTTTTAAGCTTTCCCAGGTTGTACCAAGATTATGGCTTGCACACAATGGGCCTTTTCTTTTTGCCGTCTGTGGTGGGAACGGGCAAAGGGGAACCCTTTGGCTGTCCGGTTGCGCAGCGGAGGGGAAAAAAAATGCCCTGTATTATTACTGCTTTTTTTCTGTTGTTTCTGGTTAATATCCGTTGGGACAATTTTCAAAAAAAGGAAACATTATATTGATATATATTAGTTTAAAACCTTCAAAGCATCAGCCCATGTATCCAAACACTCAGCAGTACCTCCCAATTTGGAAACACACCGAGCCAACAAAAAAAAACCAGGGTAGTAAAAACGAAGTAACGAAAACAACAACAGTGTCAGCAAGGCGTACCTCAAAAATATCAACATCCACTAGGCGCCCCTGCGGTCAAAATTCAAGTACGTCTTAAAACCTAGAAAACCCAACAGACTATGAACAATAAAAAAAGCTAAAGGGAGAATAGGGTAACCCGGATAGGGCGA
Organism: Thinopyrum elongatum; assembly: GCA_011799875.1. Classification (NCBI taxonomy): domain Eukaryota; kingdom Viridiplantae; phylum Streptophyta; class Magnoliopsida; order Poales; family Poaceae; genus Thinopyrum; species Thinopyrum elongatum. The sequence goes on along the minus strand of CM022299.1, from coordinate 185,389,823 downwards.
GTAATCGACCGCGACTACAATAATAAACAAGGAAAAAAACAACAAACCCCCACAAAACAAAAACACAAAAACACCAAGGTTAATCCAATCAACAAACACAAAATAGAAAGGCGACACAGAAAAACGGTGAGGATGAAAAGGGACAGAAAGGGGACATCATGAAAAAAATGAAAAAAAACCCTTCAGGGGGGAAAGGCAAAGAGCCGAAAAGCCAGGTCACGCAACAGAAGACAAGCGGTGGCGGGGAATAGAAAGAAGGGGCGAAGAAGAAAAGAAGTAGGGGGAGAAAACGAAACGAAGGGGGGGGGGTACAGGAAGGGGTCGGAAGTTAAGGAAAGGAGAAAAAAAGACAACAAACAGAAAGGAAAGAAAGACATACAGGGAGTAGGGGACAAGTGGAGGAAAAAAAAAAGGAAAGAAGGAGGGCAAAAAAAAAGGGGGAAAGGGGGAAAATAAGAAGAATAGAGATGATTTTCGTTTTCTCGTTTGTATCACTCTTTCTTCTTCTCTTCTACTTTTTATCCTTCCTTCTCATATTCTTCTTCTTTTATTCTTTCTTTTTCTTCTCTTTCTTCTTCTTCTTTCTTTTTCTCCTCTCTTCTTTTTCTTCTTCTTATCCTATTTGTTTCATTTAGAGCTAACTTTGCCATTTTTGAGCTAACTAAGCTTATATGTCAATTTGGAGGAAAATAAGATAAGTATAGGTCATTTTGTGCTAACCTAGGTGATGATGCCATTTTGAGCTAACTAGGTAAGTATAGCTCATTTTTTATCTAACTTAGGTGAATTATGCCATTTTGGAGGAGAAAATAAGCTAAGTATATGACATTTATGAGAGAACCAAGGTTATTATGCCATATTTGAGGATAATAAGCTAATTATGTCATAAATGAACAAATAAGCAAATTATGTCATTTCGGAGGATAATAGCTAAGTACATCTTTTTGGGGAAATAAGCTAAGTATGTGGCATAATATGGCTAACAAGCATGTACGAAGCTAAGTATGTATTTGTTAAGCAAAACACTAGTGAAAACTTATCGTCATCACAACAAATGCGATCAAGATCGCAACTAAGGTAACAATTGATCCAACGGAATATTGATACCAAGCCTCATTATCAATGGCATATTTTCTAATCTTACTAATCTTCAAGCGCATTGCATCATTCAAGCGCATGCATCCATCTTGATCTTGTGATCATCGACGACATCGGCAACATACAACTCCAATTTCATCTTCTCTTCTCAATTCTTTTCATTTTTTCTTTCAAATACTCATTTTCTTTTTCAACTAAATTTAACTTCTCGACAAGAGGGTCGGTTGCAATTTTCTGTTCACATACCTCCTAGATAAAAATATCTCTATGTCAACTTGATGGGCATAATTGTCATAAATGCGAAAACACAAATAGTTATAAAAGAGAATATACCACATCCGAATCAAAACCGGACGAGGGCCGACGGAGACAGATATCAAGACCATGGCACTATGTAACAAACAAGCATACAAGTAAGAAAATTATACAAGTAACTATATAAATCATACAATCATACAAGTAACATATATAAATCAAGTACAACATAAAAAATTGAATACCTAACATGAACTAACATATATATAGTATATAATACAAATTGAATACTTGACAGGAACTAATAATAATCTTGATTGTCTATATATGCTCCGAGATCAATAAATGCATCATCATCATCACTATCATGAATGACATGCTCATCGGGCAGCGGCATCAACATGTGGAAGGCCACCTTATGTAATCGGTCAAGCATTGACAGGTCATCCGCAGCAGTAACCTCTTCTTGTTCCGCTCTTCTTATTCCGGCTCAGGGGTGAAGTCGGATTCACTGTCGCTGTCTACTTCAAGTTCTGGGGTGAAGTAGAGCGTTTTTGAAGCGTTTTTGGAAAGACGTGTTTCTTGGAAGAATTCACCTTCATATGTGTCTGGGTTAATGTGAGGTTCATAATCTTCTTCATTGGGGGAGGTGGTCTAACACGTGGCGGCACTTCATAAACAACATCCCAACCATTCAGATTTGGATCAGTTTGGCTGGCCCACGGGAGATAGAAAACTGGGTCACCTGTTGAGCCATAATATAGACATCGGGAACATCTAAATGGGTGCTTTGTTTGATTTTGACTAGCCCTATATGTTCATGAGTCCTTTAGTCTCCTTCGGGCTGGAACCAATAACATTTGAAAACTACGACGTTCGGTGGGTTTTCACCATAGAATAGAATTTCATAAATTGCTTCAACTCTCCCATAATACTCGGTACCTCCATCGCCGATAGCAGAGGCACAACAATTTGTAGACTTTCGGTCGGCCATAGATAGCTCTTTGCCAAAGGTACGAAAGCGATACATGTTGATGTCGTATTTGTCAAATGAACGGACCTTATAGTCAAAACAATTAGCGACTTGTCACAGTTCGGCGTCCATAGACTCTGAATTAGCCTACAAGTTTAATACGAAAGGATTGTTGCATAGCCGCAAATTAGACGAAGAAATGAGAATGGTCTAATGGAAATTACCGTTTGTTTGAACCAAGAGATGAAACCGTGAAAGCCGCATCCTTGCTTTGCCAGAAGCTCATACTCTTTGATGGATTCCTTTTTGATCTCCGCTTCATCCGAGAATTTGGCGACGTATCGATGTATCAAATATCCAGGAATAAGAGCAGTTCAAAGGAATTAGAAGCTGTGATACAATGTACCGCGAGAACTTAGTCGATGTATGGCCGCACTTCTGTTATGTTGTTGAAGATATGCAACGAAATGGTCTGCCATTCTTCGACATCAACAATATTTGTTTGAAGCACCGGCTGTGCAAGATTCCCTTTGAATAGGCTGAGGTTGGATCCACCTTTTTAGGGTCGCCAGCATTGTACCGAGGCTTCGGATTATGCAAAATGCAATTTTTTGCCTCGTAGTGTGCTGTCATGAAGTGTGCGCTCATCAGTAAGAATGCCTCGGCCCGATGCTTCAATTCTACGTTTATTTTTTACATTTGCTGGAGCATCTTCTGCATCCTCTCAGTTGCGTAGCACCAGCGATTTTGCACAGGCCCCCCCAATCTTGCCTCGGTCGGGAGATGCAAAATCAAGTGTTGCATTGGATTAAAGAAGCTCGGCGAAAAGATCTTCTCTAACTTGCAGATCAACTCCGGTGCCAACTCTTCCATTCTTCTAGCATGGCAGGCGATAGTTATTTCGCACAAAGAACACGGAAGAAATAGCTTAGCTCTGCCAGTACTAGCCATTCATCCTCAGGGATAAGCCATGCAACATCACCGGCATTACCCGCTCAATCCATATGTGCCAATCATGACTCTGAGACCAAATATTTCAATTTTTCAAGACTCGTCCCATTTTAGATTCACTGCATACCCATCGGGGAACATCAACTGCACTTTCACCAACAGATAATTTCCCTCATAGTGGCCTTCCCAGATTGAACCAGCCTTTGGCTTCGTCCAGTTCTGCTCTTCCTTTCGTTCATGCAGCTTTGTAATGGTCTATCACATAGCGCCTCTTGATCGACTCTAGCCTTAGTATTATCCTTTGACTTCCCCTCTATGCCGAACAATGTACCAAAAAGGGCCTCGGCGATATTCTTTTCAGTGTGCATCATGTCGATGTTGTGTGGGCAAAGGAGGTTCTTGAAGTAAGGCAGATCCCACAAGCATGTCTTGTGAGTCCAGGCTCCGAATTATACCCTTGAAATACCCTAGACGCTCGGGGGCTGGCTCGAGAGCGTTTAACATGATCCAGGGTCTCTTGGCTGTCAACGCAGGTGGAGCAGAGTTTTGACAACTCTACCTTTGATGAAGTTCTCTTATCTTTCCTGAACTTATGGTGAGGATCCAGGAACTATCTATGCAAGTAGAAGCAAGAAAATTGCGACCCGCCTGCAGCCAACGAAACTCAAGAGCTGCCTTGCATGTGGGCACACGGGAACCTTCCTTGCACACACCGACCAACGAATAGCGCATACGCTGGCAAGTCATGCCAGTACATGTACCAGACACGCATTATGAAGTTCTGTTTGCTAGCGGCGACATATGTCTTGAACCCATTATCCCAGCTTCTTCCAATTCATCCTTGAGCGGCTGCATGTACACAGTCATATTCTTCCCCGGATAGTTGGGCCCTGGAATTATCAACGTCAGGAAAATGTTCTTTCTTTCCATAATCTATCTGGGGGTGAGATTGAGTGGAATGACAAATACGGGCCAACCACTGTATTGGGTTGCCGTCAGACCAAAACACACTGAACCAATCCGTGCTAATGGCGACTCGAGGATGCCTTGGATCTGCCGTTTTTTGCTCATGTAATGCATTGAAGCGCTTCCACGCAGAACCATCGATGTGGTGTACCATCATCAGATTCCCATCTGCATTAGTTCGGTTCGTTTGCCCATTTTGTGCCATGTCATCTGTCTTGCCGTCTCTTGACCATGAAAAGACGTTGAAGTCTTGGTACGATTGGCAAATACAGAAGAACATTAACGGGGATTTTGGTCTGCGTCTTCTCACCCATACCGTTGTCTACCACAACATACTTGGAAGACTTGCAAATAGGATAATAGTTCAAGTCCGCATACTCAAGCCTAAATAAGGCACATCCTTCTCTACAGGCATGTATCTTCTCATAGGGCATCTTAAGTGACAGAGGATTTTGTCCGACGGTACAGGTTTGCAGGCATTACATGGCCTCTGGGTAGAAAAGGGTCCAAATACTGTCATCATCGTGTCGTAGCATTCTCTGCCCAAGTTGAATTGAGCCTTCAGAGCCATTACTTGTGAGATGGCATCCAGCTGACAAAGCTCAGTGTGTCGTGGAGAGGACGTTTGAAGACTCCAACATTTCATTGAAGGCCTTTGTAGATTCCCCATCTCACCGTCCGAATCCCGAGCATCATCGAAGTCTTGCACCATGTCTTCCATCCCGGTACCATGCTCCGGTGCGACGAAGAACCACCTCAGCTCTGGCACGTGGGCAGACTCACCATGAAATGTCCACACTGTATAACCGGGCGTAAAAACACTCTTCTGCAGGTGTTTGCCCATTTCATCCTCTGTCCTCTTTTCCCAATTGTCGCACCGGAAACAGGGGCACCAAGTTTCCTCTGGCCTTTGCAAATGCGGCTTTCACAAACCCCTTGGTTTTTGTTAACCATTCATTGGTCATCTCTTTCTGACTAGTGTGACCGGTGTACATCCATGCAAGATCACATCATTCTGGCTTGCCTAGCTACTGGACACACAGAAACACATATATAATTCACCATGTATATATTCATCAGTTAATCTAGTTTGTCAATTTTATTACGTCCATGCAACCTACACTCTAATAGGTAAAGATATGTCCTAATCCCACCCGAGTATGTGTAGATTGGGTTCGTTTTCCCATGCTTGCTCCGGATTGAAGCAAAATTTCGGCAGCACCTCCCCGCTGTTCTCCTGATACATGTCTCTGCAATAAACAAAGAGGATGTGTACCCGGAGAACAACAGGGAGGCACTAACGAAATTTATGCGTCTGATCTGGAGTAGAGCATATGGAAAATGAACCCAATCACACATACTCGGGCTGTCCATGGATAATGTTGGACAATTCAAAACAATCACGGTTATAAATATGCAAATGCATGCATATTTATAACCGTAACCCTTTCGAATGGGAGACGCATACTAGTCATGCATACTGATGATTTAAGACACCTATAGCTAGCAATTTTCATCGACATGAACACCGGAAAACGAGCAAATAATTAAGGGGGGAGGAGGAGATGTCATTTGTGCTCACCCACGAACGTAGGGGCGGAGCTCGTCGAACACCACCACCCTCGCAGCGACAAAACAACTGCACATTGAAATCCAAAGATGAGTAACATAGCCTATTGTTTTGCCATCAACTAACTAAATATTACAATAGATGCCGCTGCCAAGTTGTAAAAAAAATGATTCGCACTGCTCGTTCCTCGACCCTCGACCCCCTCGGCGACCCCTCGAGCCCTCTGCGACCCTCGACCCTCAACCCCTCGGAGATCCTCGACCCCTCGACCCTAGATCCCTCGACCCCTCGACCCCCGACCCTTGACCCCTCAGCGATCCTCGACCCCTTGGCGACCATCGACCCCTCGACCCTCGACCCCTTGACCTTCTTTTCCTTCTTTTCTTTCTTTTTCTACTTTTTCTACTTCTTTTTTTCATCTTCTTCCTCCTCCTCTTCTTCTTCTTCTTCTTTTTCTTCTTCTTCTTCTTCTTCTTCTTCTTCTTCTTCTTCCTCTTCTTCTTTTACTTCTTATTTTTTTTCATCTTCCTTGTTTATTCTTAAAAAACAGAAAAAACTAAACTAAACGTAAACTAAACTAAACCTAAACCTAAACCTAAACTAAACTAAACTAAACTAAATCTAAAAAACAGAAAAAAGAGCACAAGAACTCACCTAGCTAGCTCCGGCGAGGTTGGCCCGTGGAGGGGGGCGGGTGGAGGAAGGCCACGGGGAGGGGCGGCGCGGTGCGGTGCGGCTCCGACGGTGGGGCGGCGCGGCGCGGCGCGGCTCCGGTGATGGGGCAGGGCGGCCGCCGCGGCCTGGGTCTGCTGGGCGGGGCGGGACGGGCTCCGGGGGGCGGGGCTGACCGGCGGCGCCTTGGGCTCCGGGAGTGGCACGGGCCGGCGGTGGCTCGGGCTACGGGGGCGGCGCGCCGGTGAGGTGAGGGGGAGAGAGAGAGAGGGAGAGAGAGGGGGTGGGGCGGGGCTGACCGTTTTAGTTAGTTCGCACTTTGCCGTCTACTAGCAGACGGCAAAGAGCCTAGCTAGCAGACGGCAAAGAGACTAGCTAGTGGGGTGGGGCCGGGGGGGGAACGGCCGTTAGCTAGGTCATTTTCTTTGTCGTCTTTTGGCGGACGGCAAAGGTCCAGAAGGCAGACGGCAAAGAGCTGGCGGACCGCATCCAACCCGTCCGTCTGACCTAACCAGCCGCAGA